>OY804544.1:29224963-30505467 GCA_963680865.1 Spergularia marina | reverse complement strand
CGCAAATGCAGATTTCGAATTTTCAGGTTTTCTTGACAAAAAATCACCGAAAATTAATTGAACTAGAGTCTAAAAAGCATGTTTATACAGTCAAAAAGCAATCTCTAAACCTTGCTATGCAATTTGCATCATCTTCCTATCCACTTCCCTGATAAATAAAACTAACAGCACTTATCACATCCATTACACAAACGAGATAGCGATAAAAAGGCCGCTTTGACTACACAAAAGTCTATTTTCATCAAAGATCCTACTGTATGAATGGAGTAGCTAGTGCTCTGAAAGCCCAATTGCAGCCTCAACATCCACTGTTCAAACAGCACACAACCCCACAACTTGAAACTGGATAACACATGAGAAAGTAAATGCAACCTTTGCTTTATTACCACAACAACCCCAGCCTGCCTCCTTTCACCACATACACTCACTCACACCCCAAAAGAAAAGGATGATGTGAATAAGATCAAGAACCGTATTGGACCAACTGCATTATGGCAAATTTATACATCCTCTTATCAGAACCTTCCCTATAATGATCACATGTGCACATAAACGGAGAAACGCAAAATTCACAACGGCATAGCATTAAACTTAGTTTAAGGAGGCGCGAAGCGCTGGGGGCCGTTGCGATGAGGCGCGAGGCGCAAGGCGAAGGCGCACGCCTCATGCACACGAGGCGCACTCATTTAGCGAATAAAATTATATTTTACGAAACCATATTTTGAAAGAAAAAAAAAACCTTTTTTTTGGTATTTAAAGAGGGACAATGGGTAAATAAGTATAAATAAGGGATTAAGGGGCAAAGGGAAGTGTGTAAATAAGGTTACAAGAGAAGGAAATTGAAAATTGCACACTTGTGCGCCTCGCGTGCGCCTCAGGTGCGCCTCAAGCTTCTGAGGCGATTGCAGTTGCGCCTCAGTGCGCCTTGCGCCTAGGCGCGCCTCAGGCGCGCTTTTTTAAACAAAGGCATTAAACCAGTTCTAAGTCAAAACATGAACGTACGTGGAGAAGTTCAAGGGTTTAAAGCAGTGATCAAAACACATTTCACAATTAGACACGACATTCTACAACAATCAACAGAATGCAAACATTGACAGGACAGTGAAGGACAAGATACAAGACTGCACTAGAAAGATCCTAAAAAGAATGTATCATCTCCACTACATCAAAATCTATCTGTATTCTAATTTCCATTTAGAGAATCTAATTCAGTAGTAAACTTTCCTTCTTAAGAACAAAGATTATCACAGAAATCTAGAGAAACTTACCCTAGGTCACTAGGTCAGAATGTTAATGAAATACGATACCAGGAAAGATACACGCAATTACATGATTTACTTGAAATTAGTACAATACCATGTCTGGTCAAACATTATCTAACGAAGGAATGCTCAGATAGCATGGAAAACAGCAAACAGCTACTTCGGGAAATACATAACATAACAATCTAACATTCGTACCTCAAGTACTATAATTATGAACGACATTCAATTCACGTGTAGATAATTTCATAGGAGACAATGAGGGGCTGAAAAGGTACACAACAACCATCAATTTTTCCCATACCTGAAAATGGGGACTGTTAAGGCAGCGAGCTATCTGTCGGAAAAGAGGGACCATGCAACGCTGAAATTCAGCACCTTGCGTAGCCTCTAGAACTTCTTCTAATTCCCCGAGAAAAAGGACTTCTTTTTGGCAGTTGGTGACGGGCCAATATTTCAATAAGCCCCTAATCACTGTGTCTGCCAACTTGAAATCCTTTTCAACAAACTGAGTGATGCAGTATGACAGTTGCTGATGATACAACCCAACGGGCTTCGGCTTATGTAGGGGAATCAAAGCACGAACGAGGAACAATTTATGCTCTTCCTTCATGGGGAGAGCAAACCCATTAATAATACTTCCAAGAATCTCCAAAAGCTCACCAACCCCACTATGTCTCTCTGTTTCATATATGAACCGATAAAAGATATTGTTGATGGCTTTCCTAATAAAAGGCCGGTGCACCATAAACTTCCCGTATATCCTGTGCAGAATCGTCTTCAAATACTCCCTCTCCCTAGGGTCCTCGGAATCAAACAAATCCAGTAACTTCAACACAAAAGAGTGATCAATATAACGTTTGGCAACCTTGGTATCTGTATCCTGAGACACGACATATCTCAACAAAAGCTCGTAAACAAGCTGCAAATGAGGCCACGACGGCTCAAGATAAGGCTCCTCCTCTTCAGGATCAGTAGCCTCGACACCAGTATTCTCGTGGGACGAAGGTGGTAAACAACGAAAGATATTTATAGACACCATCTTAATCATCTCCTCCTGAACAGTCTCATGGATCTTCCCAGACCCGGACTGAATAAACTCAATCAACTCCATCAATGTCTGCCTCTTAATCTCCTTCTCCCTAACCGACTTCAACGTGTCCACGAAATCAAACGTGTAACAACAAATTTGCAACTTTCTTATAAACAATGTCTGCCTCTCAGAAGCAGCCACATCCTTAAACAAAGGCAACGATTCGACAGCCCCAGATGTCGGTACAGGGGGCACTATAACCGCACCTGGGCCGCCAGCCGGGTGCTGTCCAGCTCCTATAGCACCCGTACCCGGCGGCCCAACCCGAGAAGCATGATTAACTACCACATTAGAAGATGCAACAACCCCAGAACCTCGATTACTCGGCGCAAAACTTATTTCATCGGATTTCGACCCTTTTCGATTCCCTCTTTTCATAAATTTATTCAACATCTTTACCTAATTTTTTCCCTCTTTCTTCCCACACACGCCCCCCCTAAAATTTCCCCCTTTTTCTTCCTCTACCTACAACAATAATCAAAACCCTAACCCTAAAATTAACACAAAAATTCCGAATAATACACAAAATTAACAGAGAAATTAAATCAGATCGCAACAAAAAGCCCTAAACTTTGTGCAATATCCGGCATTTCTTACACATTAATTGGATCTGTAAGTGCATAGGAACAACATTTGAATTGAAATTGAAAAAAAAAAAAAAGTAGAATTTGAGAAGAGCTGAGGAAATGTTACCGTTGAGGAAAGAATCGTGTAGAATAAGTTTGAGATGAGGTTAATCTGGAAAATTGGGTTCGAGTTAGAGCGAGTTGATCGGACTCGGGGAAAGGGGGAAGAAGAAAGGATGAATGAGGAGAGAGGAGAGAGAGAGAGAGAGGGAGAGAAGAGCAGAAGAGTTTTTGAGGGGAGGAGAGAGAAAGTTGGACAAAACTTTAAAAAAAAAATGGAAAAAAAAAAATTGAGAAGAGTGAAGAAAGTGTAGATAGAATTATTAATATTTTTTAATCAAAGATAGAGAAAAATGATTGCCAGGGTGAGCCTACATAAATCACAAATTTATTATCGATAAAGGTTTGTGTGAGACGGTTGTAAAATAAATGACTCGATATGAGTGGGACGATCTTATATAGCTATGTCGTTATTTTGATTTACCGTTGCTAATTAATTATGCGGACGAGGTCTCTCTTTGTAATCAGTTAAAATAGTACGGAGTACTAGGAATTTCATAAATTTTGTGAAAATGTTAGTTTCTGTTAAAATGCTTTGAAAAGGGTAGTACTTCTTTTTTTTTTTTTTTTTTTAAGAAAGTGGAAAGTTCAAGTGAAGTTATGTACTCGTATGTATTATACATCCAATAGTCCAACTATGCTTACCATAAGGTTGTTTTTTTTTTCTTTTTTTTTTTTTTCAAATGAGCTAGTCACCATAAGTTCATTAGACGGGTCTCATATGAGAGTTATTGGACAAAAACGTTACTTAGTACGATAACTCTTGACGCTTACAAGTTACGAGTGTGTATTGTGTATCACGGGCCACTAGAGTTGTTGAGACCTAGGGAGTCTGCCCGTTATGATCTTACTCTTGCCCATGCCACTTCACCATTCCATACGAACATCCAAGGGCCCAAGCCCGCAATCTCTATTTGGTACCAATCCAACAAAACTAAACATTGAGGACTTGACATAAAACTGAATGGATTACTCATATAAGTAGATGGAGCCGGGCCAATTGGGTTATGATTTTTACATTCTAATTTTCACTCGTTCATATTAACCACATATTTACCGAGTCACGGTTTTGTCGGTTTATAATGTTACTTTCACATAGAGGATGTAATTATGGGAGTGTAAAACTCCCCCCATTGGCGCTAATATTCGCTTCACTAAGTACACCATTGACAGAGAAATTGGAAGTGTATTGTTATTTTCCATTCAAAATAAGCTAGAAATCTACTCCCTCCGTCCGAGTTCAAACGCCACAGGTGTTTTTTGTAGTGGAATAAGAAAAATTGATACAATAAGTTGAGTGGGGTAATATTAGGAAAAATGAGGAGAGAGAATGTGGGGATTAATTAAAGTAGGAGAGATAGTGTGTGAGATTATGTGATAATTTAATAAAAGTAGGAGAGAAAAATATGTCCCAAAATGGATGGAGTGTTTGAAGTGGGACGTCCCAAAATGGAATATGGGGCGTTTGAACTGGGACGAAGGGAGTAGTGAGTAGACATTGAAAATTAGTTCAATAATTACTACGACGACTTGTTTGAGGATAATCACAATTGTGTAAGACTGGTCTTTTATATTGTACTCCTGGCTGGTATAGACCAGTTCAATTAATATGACATAGTCTATTTTTACTCATAATCTATGGGTTCCTCACAATACAAGCCAGACTTTAGTTTCGTCAAAATTAGCTATTTACATTAAACCGCTTACAACAATTTTAAATTCACAACTAATTTTGTCGAACACATACTGAATTGTTGCGTCAAAGAAAGATGATTGATCCTTTGGTAACACTTTCACAAATGTCCACAACGGGGCCGTGTGGGAAATTCTCAAAAAATTTGGGACCCTGGGTGAAATTTCTAAATGGGACACCAATACGACGGATTTAATATGTTTAGCTTTTAAAAAAAACAAATACTTATTTACATTATTTTAAATGGGACCCTAAATTTTGAATGAGGACCGTTGACGCACGTCCATCTCACCCATGCTCATCCTGGTCCACAATTCTCTTATCACCCAAACTCTCAGATCTGACTTCACCTTTTGGGATTGGGTGGTTTATAATCTGACAACCCCATTATTTTAATACTCTCAAAATTCCCACATATTGACAAACAAAATCATCATCTGTTGCAATTATTTCTGTGCCATATCCGCCACTTCTCCTGGCGGTGCTCATTCCCTCCTCTATCTGGTACGTCGTCGACTTTTCTCTTACATCCGATCTCTCTACCTCGCCATATGTCAAAAAACTTTTTTAGGGTTATAATGGTTTTATGTATAGATCGTTGTTCTTGATTGTTGTTGTTTTGATCGAAAAGTAATACTCGTATTTGTTTAGTTGTGATTGTTGTTTTCATTTACCTCGTATGAAGTTTAACAAATTAACATCGACTTATCGATTTTTTGGTGCTTTAATTTTTTATTATTTTCACTTGTATTATTGCTAATAAGAGTACATATAACAACATTTATTAAAGTGAGAAGAATGTAAAGCCTGACAACTCAAAAGGCAACGAGAATGAGCTGATGAAAAGTGATAGTTCGACATGAATAATGAATTATTATGGTAGTTGTTGAGCCTATTATACGACAACTAACAAAGGATCATATTCAATCATTCCTAACCCATCTCGCATTTCATCTCCACTTTTTTTTTTTCCACACAAAATTTCAACTTCATTTGATTTTTTTTCGTGGGTTCTTTGATTAGTTTAGTGGGTTGATCATGTTCGAGTTCTGCATTCGTACGATGATCTTCTTATACAAAGGTGTCCTTTTTTGCGTTACACATGTCTATGTACTTGCGTGTATTAATATGATATAAATCTGTCACCAATTTATCGTACCTTTTAATTTAAATCGTCTTTTCTTACATTATTTGGCCTCATCTAATTGATATTTCTTGATCAGGTTTTGCGAAATGGAAGCATTGAGCATATGTACACACCACACATTACCTCATTCTTCACAAGGAAAACTCTTCAATTCATACACAAACGTAATGATGAAGATTTACGAAATCTATTAAGAAAATGATGAGGGGTTTCTTGATGAGCCAACAATCCTACATTATATGAGCTTCATTGTGAAGTTTTGTTTTATAACTCAGGGGAGATAGCAGAGCAATGTCAAAGACAACAGTGTTTTCGTCGTCGTTGTCGTCGTCGTCTTCGCCTCTCCTATGCCAATCAAAGAAGCTTTGTGCTTCATGTCTTTACCTCTTAATCTCACTCTTTCTTGCTTTCTATGTCTCGCTCTCTCCAACTAACAAATGTCTTCTCTTTCGGACGTCGCCTTTCGATCCTATTCAATCCCCTCTCTTCTCTTACCCTTCGTCTTATGGCGAACACAAGCATGTCATCCCGACCTTCCGCTCATCTTGCTCTTCCCCTATCTTCTTTTCAGGTAACAATTCATTTCCAAATTTTGTAACTTGAAGTACACGTTCAATTTCTTCATGTATTTATCTTTGATCATTATGTTATTAGTTAATGTGTGTTTTTGGTACAATGTTGTTAGATTATTCATCTGTATTGAAGGAGATTCAACAATCTTGTCGAAATTCGACTCGACTATTGCCTAGTATAAGGTATATGCAAGGGAAGGCTGATACGTTTGGTGGAAACTTTAGCTTAAAAAGGAGGATTTCTTTCTTTGATTTTGAACAAAGGAAAGAACTACCTTGTGGCTTCTACAAGACATTTCCCATCAATCAATATGGTTAGCATAAACAACTTTTCAAATAGTTCGTTTTTTCATCCTGTGTCGCTACATGCTTTTTTCTTAGGTATGATTTATTGACGGGTTTACTGGAATTTGACAGATAGAGATGAGATGAATAACTGTAAAGAAGTTGTAGTAGTCTCGGCTATTTTTGGTGACCATGACAAAATCAGGCAACCAAAGGGACTAGGATCAAAGACACTAGACGTGACATGTTTTGTCATGTTTGTAGATGACGCGACATTGAGAGGACTTGTTCGTCACAATATAATCTCAAATCAATCAAAAGAGTACAAGATTGGTGTATGGAGACTAGTAAACGTCTCATCTGAAAAATTGTACAAGAATCCGGCCATGAACGGAGTAATACCGAAGTATCTCGTACATAGGTTGTTCCCTAACGCGAAATACAGCGTTTGGGTGGACGCTAAATTGCAGCTTGTTGTTGATCCTTTGCTTCTGATTCATTCCCTGCTTATAAAAGATGGTGTGGACATGGCCATTTCGCGGCATCCTTTCTTCATCCACACGATGGAAGAGGCTATGGCGACTACAAGATGGCGAAAATGGTTAGACATTGAAGCCATAAAGAAGCAAATGGAGACGTATTGTGACAATGGGTTACGTCCTTGGTCTCCTAACAAGCTCCCTTACATATCAGGTAACTACTCTTCATGCATCATTACTACTCAAATTCTTTACTGCATTCTTTGCATGGTAATTTACTACACTATCAAAATTTTACTACTCACACAATTAATTTTACTACCTGAATTTTTCATTATGATTAATTTTACTGCTCCGATCTCAATTTTACTACTACTAACTCAATTTTACCTTGTAGACAAGTTAATTGTATCTACACTGTATACCTCTAGCAAGTTGCATTTATCTAATGTTCAGTTTTACTACTTGTTATATATTTGTTGTTAGTTATATACTAGCTAGTATGATGGTAACTTTGAGGATGAGAAAAGTGAATAGTTTGCTTAGCTTATAGAATACCTCAATGTAGAAGAATGTGTCAAAGGTCATCATAGCTAGAATAATTACACTAATGGTTTGTTACAAAGTACCTAACTTTTGAGCAAATCTTTTTATTAGTTTGCCAGAGTAGTACAAGTATCGGAAAATGACGTTACATTTCGCCTGGACTGATAAGAGTAGTCGTAATAACAGCACTAAGAAACATCTAGAGTATTAGACACCAAGTCAAGTGTGCTTTCTTTTCTATTAAATGCTGATTTATTATTATGCACTAGTTGTACGTTGTAGCGTAAAACAAAAGGCGTCCACCAAAACTTCTCATGTGAAATTAAACCTCGGAGATTTGAAGCATATATTCTGATCAATTCACGATGGAAGCTGACAACAATCAAACTTTTTTCACTTTAACTAGGTTCGTTTAATTTGTCGTGCAATATCTATCTCTTTATATGTTCGGATCTTGAAGAGTTTCTTTTGCCTACGCCAAAATTACTAGTATGAGTGTTTTTATAAAGGCAAGCATTTAATCATTTTGTTTTGCTGCACAAGTTTCCCCTGGTTAAGTTGTTCAACAACTATGATGACAGGGTTGATAGTAAGTTCACAAATCGCTTATCTTTCTTAGTGCTTGTTTGGATGTCGATGAGTAACTAGCAAACATGAGAATTACTCATGAAACATCAGTTTTTTCGGATGGTTGAGATTATCGCGATATCTTGACATGACAGAACGAGTTTCAATGTTTTTGAGGTCTCGAGTTTAAATCTTGTTAGACCTCTCCTCCATTAAATTGGATTCTTAAGCATAAGTTCAAATCATGTGCGCTGTTGGCCTAGGGGAATCCTTTTTCTCTCGTTGTACATTGGCCTTTGCGGAGCATTTAGCATTCATGACCCACAAAGAATGTTCATAAAAACGCGTCTAGCTGGGGAGTTCTTTGTATAATTATTTAATGTATCATGTCATTCATATGTATGTGTCAATGAAACATGTTGTTGGGTGCAGATGTTCCAGATACAGCCTTAATATTGCGGAAGCATGGAGTTTCGAGCAATGTGTTCTCATGCCTCATGTTCAATGAGTTAGATGCATTCAATCACAGAGATCAGCTTGCCTTTGCATATGTGAGGGACAAGATGAACCCCAAGATCAAAATGAACATGTTTGAGGTGGAAACATTTGAGCAAATCGTACTCGAGTACAGGCACAACCTGAAGCGTACTGGCGAAGCCTCAAATGCCATATCCGGAGACAGAGTCAAGCTTAAGAGAGCTAGACCTGATAAGTCTGCTGGGTCTAAAGGGCTTGGAAATTGCCAGAGTTATTTTCTTGAGATGTGGGGTGAATCCCATACATAATAAAAAATCAGGAGTTTTTTTGGGTGGGTATATATAGGAAAATTTGTAGAAAGAAAGATAAAAGAATACCAAAAGTAGATTATTATAGGTCATTTTCTACTAGAGATATGTGAAGGCTGAGATTGACATGAAAACAATATTGTTTCAGTCATCCAATGATCCAAACATAATTCTCTTCTACACTTAGTGTTCTTTGTTACTCGAATTGTTTTGTGGTTATTAGTTAAGTTGACACGGAACTCAATCAGTTTGATTGTACTAAGAGTGTATTTGGAAACAAAGATTTGATTCTCAAATCCAAATTTGACACAAATCACATGTTTGGGAACTCAAAATTTTGAGAATTTGAATTTGTGTCAAGTCTTTTGAAATTTGTATCAAATCCAATTAGGCTAAAAACAATTGACACTTCAAGATGTGTTATTTTGAAATCTCACCCTCCCCAAACATTTGATTTATATTTGAAATCTACATTCTCAAATGATGAAATTAAAATAATTACAAATTTTCAAATTCTTATTTACAAATGCTACCTAAAGATATTATCAAATTCAAATCTGAGAAATGTAGCAGTGTGTACTTTAGTAAATAACTCAATACTAATAGTGTACTTCGGCCCATCTATGAATGTAAGCGTGTATTTAGTCCATAGAATGTTGGGTTGATACTCCGTGTAAGAGTTTTTCAGTCCACTTGAAAAGTTATTAAAGCTTTATTCCAACTTAGAATTTGTTTGATGTTTACCTCCTTTTGAATCCTTAAAGCAAGTCTTCAGTCAACTGGTCATGTTTCTTTGGTACAACACAAAAAATTGCAACCAGCAGAGAAAACGAAAGAGCATCAGTTGGGTTTACTATATACTGGTATGCCTTAATTCTCGGTTTAACCATAGATTGGTTGATCGAAATGGTTCGCTCACATGATTGTATAAAGGAATAAAAATCGCAAAATATTAGACATAGTCAAGTAGAGTACAAAATAAAGTGTCTTATTAAAGTAGAGATCCTTTAGAGAACGAAGCCGGTAGCCCGTAATAAGTTGCTTATGTGCAGTAGAGATGGCTGGTGACATACAACTAGTGGAAACAGATAACAAATGAAGTTGCATAGAAATTTACGATAAGCCAGACAACAACAGTTCCATCCTACTTGGGTATGTAGTTGCCAATTAAGACTAAAAAAAAAAACTTAAAAATTATAGCACTTGCCCATATGTCCAGCAAATTTGGCCAATCTTTCATCTCACTTACATCATAATTTAATTACGACTATTATTATCATTACGGATATGCATACAGTATACTCTATTCTAACGGCAACTTTGTTCAACGGTGTAAAAACTAAAGACACATCTTGCTTAGCCTACAAACTTATAACGTCATTTAGTCATTTACTCAAGTCACGAAGCTACCTAAATCAACAATTACAAATATACCCTATGTTGGATGAAATTGAGGTAGTGGGTGCCAAACAAAAGTAAGACTGTAAGTTGCGCATAGTTCGACCATTGGAGATGTTCCACTATACATATATAGATATATGTTGCGTAATGACCACTAAAAATGTTGTAAGGCTCAAAAGAATAAAACCGAAACATTGCGAAAATGGGGGAAAAACTTTAGAACAAGAAGCCAAGATTCATTAATAAGATAAATCTTTGATCTTTTACACCCTAAGACTAAAATTAGATACAAAAAGGGTAACAAAAGGATGACAAATTCAATCATCTGCCCAGAAAACCCAATACTACAAATCCAAGCATATATAATTTGCCACGTGTCAACCCTCCAAAGGCCCAAGACCCATAATATAAGATTTCATAATCTTTGGTATTCATAAGTTTCAAAGTTTCTAAACAACACGAAAAATGACACCAAAGAAATCACAAGAGGCATAAAATAAGTTAATCTCTTAGGAAGATAATTAAACTCTGCGTTATCTTCTTCGAAAATGGTCTCTAACTTCGGCGAACTCGAATGTTTCCTTTGTTTTATGATGCTTGGTGGTGCAACCTCGATCATTTGCCTCATTTCCTTTGCCATATCGTGTTTTTGTGTTCGACTCGAGTTCAGACTAAACTGGATGACGAGATGTTCGTTGGGAATATGGGGAGACTTTGAGAGAAGATTTGAGGGAGTGAGATTGAGATGTTTTGGAAGAGTGGTGGGTGAAAGGTGGGGGGTTTTTAAAGAGGAAAATTTGGTGCACAAATTGTAGGAAGTTTCGAGGAAAGTTTTGACACGTTTTTTAACTAAGAAAATTTAGAATGTTGGTTTTTTTTAATACTAAGAATAGGACAAACAACGTGGGTAATCTGCTAAATTTGGAGTGTTTTGCGACAAAAAAAGAGGTGAGATTTGTTACAAAAGTTTTCTTTTTTGTCTTAGTATATTACTCCGTAGCTTTTCTTTTTTCTTTTTTTTTTTATACTTTTACGGAGTATGAGATAAAGATTTGACTAGTAATTTTGACAAAAATTATTCAGTAATTTTGAGGGTGAAACCGTTTCTAATGACATTATCAGGAATACAAGTTGGACTTAGGCGAAATTAATTTTAGAAGTTGGAGATGACCAAATTCTACAATTAGTAGTCGTTTGATTGCCAAGCAAAATCATGATAATTCTGAATTCCCATGAATTAAAAAATGTGGAGTTGTTTGGTTGTCCAAAATTATAGGAATTCAGAATTCATGGAAATTTTCAATTCCTACAAAATGGAGAAATTGGCTTACCTAGCTCCCCCTTAATAATTGGAAATTCCTGTGGGATTTCATTTCCTATATGTAAGCAAACAGTTTAGAGAAATTCCCATGAATTTATATTTCATGGGAAGTGGCACTTCATGGAAATTACGAATTTCCGCATGCAACCAAACGACCACTTAATCTAATCTATTTTGAATTACCTTATTAGTACATTTGTTGAAAATAATTATGATACTTGGGGAACTTATGATAGCGCTTGGCCAGGGTAAGTCCCCCCCTTAGTTCTGACGTAACCGTCTCAACATATGATAGCGTATTATTGTACTTCTCAGCCAACTTCCTTTTGTAAATTAATGGGTTCTTTCTAATAAAATTACTTTTGAAATATGGTGAAAATTACTTAAGTTTTTTTTAATCACAGTACTTTTCAAAATTAAGCTTTGTTTTTTTGAGAATTACAAGGTGTTGTCATTAAAATAACGTATGTGATTATCTCATTATACAGTTTGTAAAATAAGATGAAACTACGTATATTAAATCCCGAAAAACAACAAAGAGTTAAACATTTCGATGTATGACGAGGACAAAAATGTAGTTAAAAATTGGGTACTCCGTATTAGTTAGAGTGATAGTGATGGGAGTTATGGGTTGCAAGTAACAATGATAGCCGCACGAGTGGGGTCAAACAAAGAACGCGTATAAGTCAAGTGATGGGCCGTAAAATTAGTAGGAAGGGAAGAAGAGGAAGGTTCCAGAGTCATTTTTTTGGTGTTAACTGTTAAGTTGCCTGCCCATATTTTTCAATCAATTCTCATAATTACTGGCATTTAATTCGGGGGGGCATCTTTGATTGATTGGATCTGGTCTTTTCTCGGAATCTATGATTGAAATCTGTCTTGATTTTTCATATCACATGACTCACTCAGTCTCACTAGTCTCCAATGCTTGTATTTCACATCAATAATATTATGTGCATATCACTTAAGTTATCACTTTGGTAGTATATCTTGTGAATCGACCCCTATACTGATACTCGTAAATAGATTATTCAGAAGAATGAATGTAATCTCATTGTGTTACCGACTACCGAGGAGTGAAAACTGGTCAAATTAACTCAAGACGATTTTTCTCATTTGGCTATGTCAAGACTCAGCTCGACTCAAACTTGAATAAAGAGATTATGCACCTATGTGTTTATGACAAAGCTGAGTTTGGCTAAAAGTGAGCTGAGCTTCTTTACTGAGGTCACCTTAGTAGTTTACTTGGAAGCTCATATTCGAATGGTCCATTTTGTGGTTTATTTTTTTTTATTTTTTTTTAACAAGATGCGAACAACTATATTACGACTGCGCTGCTACGAAATCCGCAGCAGCGATATCAAGTACATCACCGGGACCAGTATCCACCCACACACGGGTCGAATATTCCATAGGACTCATATGTGCTGCAATATGTGTAGCCTTATTACCTAACCTACGGACATGGTTAAACTGACAAGAACGGAAACTACGAGATAAGTTAAAGATGTCTGCAACAATTAAACCAAAGTAAGAGGACGGAAAGGACTCAGAACGTAAAGCATTAACTAGTCGGAGGGAGTCTGACTCAAGGATAACATCCGCCACCCCTTGCTGCCACGCCATTCTTAAACCAAATTCGGATGCCTTCACTTCAACTGTTTCCGGGTCCCATCTATTCGTAACCTGACACACTGCAACCCGGGTCTCCTCTCCTTCATGCCCTCTTAACACCACCCCCATACCCGAACCCGCCTCACCAAGAACTGCACCATCTGTATTTACTTTTACAACCCCGTTTGGTGGCGGTCTCCATTTTGTGGTTTATGGTTTCCTAACATTGTCAGCTTCATGCCAAAAAAAAAAAAAAAAAAAAAACATGTTGCTTTACTTTCAACTTATTTCATGTGCATGATTAATACGGAGTACTATATTATCAAATTATTTTAAAAACATTGTAAATCATTAATCAAGAAAATTTAATGAGACTACCTCGATTACTAGCGCAATAGCACTAGCTTCACCAAGCAAGTCCCGACCTCTGTCATAAAGTGACCATTGACCAAGCTAGAACCAAGCCTATAGAGTTCGATTTTATTGACTCGTTTAAACTATGGATCCCAGTATATATATTGTAGAATGTAGAGCGGGTAATCAGTGGGTCGGATCTGGTCAAAACATGTGGGGGTGATATTGGGTTCAGCCGTTCAGGTTTTTTGGTTAAGCACGACCTTGTTTCGGGTCAATTTCAATTCAAGCTCAATGTAGTCAATTTGTGCCTAGTTAGTTTTTGAAGTTATATAATCGACCTATCTTTTGATTTGGGGCTTAAAAGAGTAGATCGAGTTATTTTACCATTTCGTGATTTTTAGATTATCAAGCTAAATCTTTTTAATCTCGATCATTCTTAGGTTTGATTATTAGTTTATTACTGGGTCATAAAACATGATAGGCCACAGCAGATGAGCCATAGCTTATATCAAGCTGCATCGAGCACCATCGTCAACTCTTAACCACAACGAGACGATAATACATCTTTTTAACCTTATCCGTTTTTACTTGAACACAGAAACTTCCAACTCGAAGCCGTGACCCGTCCACCTGGCGCGTTCGACCAGTCTACTCACACCTCAACAATAACATCACTTGCTCATATAAGCAGCCCTATTGTAGATTTGTAGTGCCGTCATCATTTTTATTGCTAAATTAAATAAAGTTGATGATAAACTAATGCAATGTTCATCCTACGCGGTATTGACCCTACAAAAATACACGGCTACACTACTATGGTTAGCACGTAATTGTAATTTAGGACCGACCCTTCCTTAATTAAAGCCTAATCTTACAGCTTAGCTGTCACTAACCATGTACTATTAACTATTAATTAAAATATGCCAATCACATTTACAAAAGTAGCACACTTTTTTGTTAGTTAGACTAATTCATTCCTTCACGTTGTTCTTGCTTCTTATACATTGTTTTCTCTCTTTAATTGCTTTACACGAAATGTTACCGTCGGTCGCATTTCCTTTATAAAACCCCCCGATATCATCACCAACTTATTCTTCAAACTCACCAAATTTCACACAAAAACTTGACCAGAAAAGACTTGGGTTTTCTCTCAGCATCTGGTTGTAGTACAATGAGGCATATGCGGAACTCGGTCGAGGTTCAACAGGCACCCACACCACGACCCTCGATTAGACGAACGAGGAAATGTTCGAGCCTTCCGAGTTTAGAGACCATCCATGAAGAAAGCGCCATGGATATAGCAGATGTTGTGCCTGCTGTGGTTTCGCTCATTACTTATTACTGTACCCTTCTTCAAGAAGCATTCTTTTTCGAGGATGAGTCCTAATATGGAAATTGGGAAGGCTTGCTATTCCAAGCTTTTTTTGAGGATACCCAGAAGATTTTTGCCTTCTTGTAAATTAATTTGTAGTACTATATTGGAAATTAATTTTTTCGGGTCGATCACTGATTCCCCCGTCATACAAATTTTTCTGAGTATGTGTGTATATTTATGCTATCTTAGCGCACAGCACACAGTCAAATCTAAACGTTTCGGTAATAGGAGCTCACACGATCAGCTCGTCGAACTAGGCAACTCAGGTAGAAATAATCCACTATATTGTACTTCTTTCAGGACATGGAGGCGAAACTACTGTGCTGCAAACACAAAGTTAGTTCAGTGAAGGATACGGCACATCCAATCCGTTGCAGCAGGCGACTGTGTAGTTTCAAGGGCATGATTCAAACAATGACAGGATGAAAGATACAGAAAAACCGATAGCCTGATATACATAGATAAGCAAGCAAATGGTAAAACGCTGTCTATAATAAAACTCAGTCTTTCGATTGCACAAAACATCACTCGAGCTCATCTAGGTGTTCTTATAACTATCATAATCAGCAGTCAATCTTAGACTTAGATCTCCAAGGTGACAAAATCGTGCTGCTCGTAGTGAAACAATGAGCATAGCTTGATCACATCGTGCAGCTCTACATAGTTGGTACTTAGTAGTAGCCTGTGACATATAAACAGTGAGACATTTAACGTTACCGCCTTTCCAATTCATCAATAGTAGAGGTGCTAAATTATGAATCTTCTGTTTCTGCCGCGTTGTTCTCTGGAGCATCTTTCTTTGTCTGTAGTTGTTTAAAAGCTGCAGAGTTCAACATGAAGGAATTAAATTGAAGGTGCCAGGAATTCAATACAGTGATTGCACAAAAGTTCAGGATCATATACATCTTGACAACAAATTCTAGAGCTTGCCGCACTCACAATAGAATAAACTCTGTTATTGAAATATAGTTCGGGATCATACAGAATTATAAATCTTGTTGACAAGCCATTTTAATGGAAGGTAAAATCTATAGCATGCGCACTGGTGGACTCTTAAGTCTCAACCTCCCAAGAGACATACTGATTATTTCCTTGTGTGCTTAGCTATCAGAATAGAAAAGCATATTCTCATGTGCTTTGCTTATACTTATTGGAAGTTTAACGATGGATTGGTACTGGGACTGGCCGACCAATGGAGGGAGAAAGTGGTTGAGAAAGAATGGACTGCTTGTCGAAAATGTGCCCCAATTACTGTCCCCTTCAAATCGTCAATACAGGCTCCATCATCATAGACAGAGATTAGACTACGACAAATATAACAAGAGATGATTTCAATTTTAAAGAATAAAGAGATGCAAGAATGCATATCAACCAAATTCATCGTAAATCATTTCACCAAGCTCATCATCAAAGTTCACCAACTACCAAATTTGGTCAAACATGATTACAAGTAAGACTTCTGCAGCTATTGTGTTAAGTAACATGCCCAACTCCAAGCTAGAAACATGGTATAGAACAAAACTTAAGTTGTGAACATAAAAATATATCACCCTTCTCTTCACAATAGAAATACGCCTACTTTTCAATCTTGAAGTCCCCTACCCCAACCGCCAACCTCCAGATCAGCCCCTGCTTTCAAGCCCATTCACATTTTTCATACAAACCCCACAGCCCATCCTTGGTGCTGGCAAAGAGAGAAGAGGGGGGGGGGGGAGTGGATAAGCACAAGTTCACTTACAAATTACACTACTAATAGCTAACGGAGAGCAATTATTCACTTAACAAGTTTAGGTACTAAGGGATCACACAAACAGAACATAAGTTGGAAAAGAAGTTAGTTCTACATAAGGCTGTCCTTGAAAGAACTTAGTCACAAAACAACCTATCAAATCTTTATTATTAGCTAATCAAAGCTGGAAAAATGAATCATAAAAACCACTGATAAGTAATTCAGACAGGGGGGGGGGGGGACAAGAAAGAGAGACGTAAGGGACTTAACTAAGTTACTTATTTAAGCAAAGAAGTCAGGAAATAAGACGTAAAACTCACATTTAATAGATGTTCCTGCAAGACAATTTAACCTCGACTTTGTATCAGCCTCAGAGAGGGGAACTGTTTTCGCTTTGGTAGTTGCACGGACATCCCAGACACGGATAAGACCATCAGAAGACGCAGATGCCACCAAAAACGGATTCTCAACACCACCAGAGTTACCCTCCTTAGAGAGAACAACTATCCCTTTCACACGATTTTTATGAGCATCCTCTATACTGTATGCAACTTTTCCAGAAACAGAGTCCCATGCTGTGACCCCACAGTCTTCACCACCAGTGAAAATGAGTCCATTCTGCAACAATTTGATGATTCATTCATAGATCAATATTCCCTCCAAAATAATAAATGGCAATAAGGCCTCACCACAACAATAACAACACTAACAGCAAAAAAAAAAAAAAAAAAAAGGATGCCAAAAAATTGTTAGGTTTATACATGTAAACGTTATAATCCTAGTAATATAAAAAACCTAGATAGTTCATAGTGTTTCAAGTTTTGTTCTACTATAGTATACTCCGTATGTTCTTGGTATCATCAAGAATTAGACGCAAAGACATTTGCAACATAAAAACACGCACTTTCCTTCAGATTTCTAATATGTAAACAAGGGAAATGGTAGCTCCCTTCCTTTCTCTTCTTTCCCCTTCCTTTCCTTTCTCTTCCTTATTTCTTTCAATCCAATCCCTCTCTATCAAACAAGCCATAAAGGAACCTCCATGCGAGGGTACCATCAAACCATCATCACTACTCCTATAATCCTCTGACCCTTTCACAAAGAGTCACAGTTTGGTAATAAAAGGAGTCAGCAAGTTAGCGTATGCGCCAAGGAGGTGCATCGCCAACGAGACTTGAGATAGCTCATGCAGTCATGCATGATGCAATGGTTGTGGCCTCATGAAAGACCAAAAGAGGACTTCCATGAGGCCCACAACATGCTCCGCACGTTACACATTAAACACTAAGCAACTCTGTACTCAGTTACTCACAGACCTTAACATCACTAAACACTTCATTGTTCATATATCTCCCCTTCGTTATATGACCAGGATTAACTTTAACACCACAGACTCATTTCATGCTATCAGGGAGTGCTAGTTACAACACAAGTAAATCACAAAGCAGAACAAACATAGATCACCAAACCCTAAATGAGGTGCTTCCACAATAAGCCATGCCGACATCACAAGCTTTTCTGCAACTTTGAATTCCAATATCTTAACAGCTTCACACACTTGATTCACTCTCTCTAATCAACATCAAACTCAATTACAGCTACTGATAAGAAAGCACAAATACAAGTAATCCGCGAAACAAACTAAATAACTGAGACTGTCACAGAGCTCTCATAGATACTTGGCAAGAGTTTTCGACCTGCAATCACAAATTCAACCCATGTAACAGTGAAACCTTCTCCTACAAGCAACTGCCGGACCTCAATCAGACTGTGTCACAGTGAAGCATGCCAAGTTCTCTAAGAATTTCTCACACAAAGAATTGCAAAACCCCATCCATTATAAAGACCAAACAACCAAACATGCCTAAATTCTCTAAGGGTCTGTTTGGTTCATCATTTTTGGGGGATTGCAAACGGATTCAATTACCACTTCGTTACATTGTGTTTGTTTTCATATTTTTTGTTTTCTAATCCTTACTCAGTCCCTTTCCAATCCCTCAAAATGAAACACACCTAAAACCTAAGGTAACAAATTTAAAACTCCCCCTACTAATGGATTGATACATCTTTTTAATGGAACCAAACAACTTTAATAAGGAATGCTACTTGTATCTATTCCACTCCATTTCCGTATCCAATCCATTTCCATTCCACTTTCATGAACCAAACGCACCCTAAGAGTTTCTCACACAAAGAATTGCAAAAACACCAACCAAACCCCATCCAATCTAAAGACCAAACATGCCTAAATTTCGAGTCTTTTTAGCTTAAAACTCGAAACCATAACAATTTAAACTACATCATCAAACACAAGCTAAAGAATTCGATCAACAAAACTAGTCAGGCGGCCAATTCATACAAAAATATGAATAAAGAAACAAACTTGACAACAACAACAACAACAGAGAAGGAAGCATCAAAACCTCGGCAGGAGTAGCGCAAAGGATACGTTTCTCAGCCCGAAAGCCGCTAAGTAGCTTAGCATTCTCAGCACTATGAACCGTAACATCATCCCCACAACACATGAAAAACTTACTACCATCACCAAAATACTTGACAACCTCAGCTTCTTTCTCAAGCCTACTACAATAACCTCTCTTCCCACGGACCAAATTAACCATAGCCAGGCACGAGTCACGGGCCACCGTCAGGGCCAGCCGGCCCGACGGGTGAACGGCGATGTCAGTGACGGACTTTTTGTGAACATTGCACGATTTCAGGAGAACGAAGGGGTTAACGTCGAAGATTTGGACGGTACCGTTGGCGGCGCCGGCGAGGAGGTTAGTCGGAAAAGAGGAGGGGGAGAAGAAGGTGAGACAAGTGGCGGCGGCGGTGTGGAGGAGGACGGAGCCGAGCTCGGTGGAGGTTGATAAGTCGTAGAGCTTTACGGTGTCGTCGTTAGCGGAGGAGGCGGCGACGGAGCCGGAGACGGCGATTGAATTGATCGGAGAGAGATGAGCGGCGTAGCTGAATTGAGGAGCTAGGGTTAGGGTTGAGATTTGGTCGTCGGCGGCGGCGGCGGCGGTGGTTTTGAGGTGTCTAAGTCTGTAGCCCCAGATGAAGCGGTTGTAAGAGCCGGCGACTAGAGACATCGCGGTTGTTTTGGCGGTGGTGGAAAATGGAATGGAGGGGTAATTGTGGAGGTTGGGATTATTCGTAAATTTGTAATTGTAATCATAAACCCTCAGCTAGGGTTCAAGTGAATGCGAAACTCGACTTTTAAAAGTAATCCCTCCCTTTTATTTATTTGTAAATTTGTAAATTACTTAAAAAAAAAAAAACTCCGTAGTTGTAAAAGACTATCTGAAAATAAATATAGTTTCCAAAAGACTACGTAATCAATATATAATGATATACGGAGTAATAACATGTACTCAACCCGTCCCATCTCAAACGCCCCTTGCCACATTTGTAGTGAAATAAGAAAAATTGATATAGTAAGTTAAGTGGGGTAATATTAGGAAAAATGAGGAGAGTGAATGTGAGGATTAATAAAAATGGGAGAGATAGTGTGAGGATGATGTGATAATTTAATAAAAGTAAGAGAGATAAACATGTCCCAAAATAAAATATGGAGCGTTTGAGTTGGGATGGAGAGAGTGGGATATTTTGTCAAACATTCCCTTATTAAAGGTCGAATTTGTCAAACACTCCCTTATATAATTTTTTTTGTCAAACACTCCATTAAATGAACTTTTTTGTCTAACACTCCCTTATATAATCAATTTTTTGCCAAATACTCCCAAAAAAACATTCATGGCGCAAGGGAAAGTGAAAATAATTAGTGGAGCGAAATCACTTAAGGGAGGGAAATAACAAAACTCACATGAAAGAGGGCAATGACAAAACTCACATGGTAGTGGGTGATAAAGCCGGAAAATAGACTTTATTTTCTCACCGTAAATGCTCCCCATATATAACACTCTCTTATTAAAGGTCAAATTTATCAAACACTCCCTTATATATAAATATTTTCAGGTGTCTGACTCTGTAGCCACAAATGAAGCGATTGTAGGACCTAGCGACTAGAGGCATCGGGGCTAGCGGTGGTGGGAATGGAATGGGGGGTAATTGTGGAAGGTTTGGGAATTCTGTAAGTTTGTAATCTTATACTATATGTTAAAAGTTGTGTTAGAGGTAACGACCACGTTCACCGGCTTAAATTAGGTCATCTGTCATGCCACGTGACATGTCTCTCTTTATTTTCATTTAAAATTTTTATTGAAAATGTCTTTTATGGTAAAGAGTATAGATGTACATTCCATCCATGGTTGTATATGAATGACGTTTTCATATCAAAAAATTCACAATATTTTTTTTATTCTAAAAAATCAATATTTACTATCAATCGATTTTATCTTTACCTTGTTATTTTATAATTTCCTTATTACTTATTTAAACTGCAATCATATCATCTACATTGAAAATGAAAGTTTTGTAAATGACGAAATTTATTGATAAAATAATTTTTTCACAAAGAAATAAAATCATAAAATTTATTTCGCGCGTAGCTCAGGTAGTAAACTAGTTGTACTTATAGCTAGAGTTTATATAAACGAGTTAAGTAGGAGTTAACGAGATTTAAAATTGTGATCAACCAAACCCGATCGACACATCACTTGCATGATGAACCGTCCTGAAACCGACAATTGTGATCTCACTCATAGTGACTCGTTCCCGAGAATGATCAGACTCGTGGTGTCATACAATGGTCATAACTCATAAATAACCATTAGTAACTTCACCCGATTATAACACGATTCAACATAAAATTTACCTAATAGAATAACCGACCTAATACTAAAAGAAAAAAAAACAGTATAACCCGACCTAATATGAACCAACCAGTATAATCTAATGAAGCCAAAGACTAATTATTCTTTATTTATTGGAATCTTAATATTATATTTATAAACGAAACTTTTTTCGTGGGCATTGAAGAGGTTTAGAGCCTTTCAAATTTTCTGATAGCTTCTGGTGAATAAGAAATTAATTTATGTTATGGAATTGTTGTTATATACCATATGTGAGTTTTTGGTAATCATGTACAAAATTCATGCATTAGTTATGGAAATGTAATATGCTATACATAATTTTATGATAATCATGAAAATAAGCTTATGGTAACCCGGCTGAAGATATCACATTTTCATAATTATGAAATTATTTTATATGCTATGGGAAGATAATATTCCGTAAGTTAAAAGTCTAATGTTTGGAGGACATTTGGCGTATTTCGTAAAATTGATCAAATTTGACCAGAATCGTAGTACATAATCCACGAATTTCGATAAAATGGTTCCGGAGCAAAAACAGCTCAAATTTCGGTGGTAGTGTCTAAGTATGATATAATGAGGATTGGAAGAATATTAGAGCCAAAAACCTAAGAGAAGGTTAGAAAAACGGCCAAAACAGTCATAAAGCCATACAAAGTAACGAGCGTTGAAATGCATGAAATATTTCACAAAATGAGGAACCAACACTCAAATCCAACAAGTATAGTACTAATGTATCTTCAGTAATGTTTGGAGGACATTTGGCTTGTTTTTTCAGAAAATTGATCAAATTTGACCAGAATCACAGTACATAATTCTCGATTTTTTGATAAAATGGTTTCGGAGCAAAAATGACTCAAATTTTGGTGGTGGTCTCTAAGTATGATAAAATAAGGATTTGAAAAATATTAGAGTAAAAAACCTAAGAGAAGATAATGAAAACGACAAAAACGGTCATAAATCCATACAAAGTGACGAACGTCGAAACGCATGAAATACTTCAGAAAATGAGGAACAAAAACTCAAATCCAACAAGTATAATCCTAATGCATCTTCAGTAATGTTTGGAGGACCTTTGGCTTTAAATCATCGTCAGCAATCAGCTTTTATCCTTTGGCGGAAAATTGATCAAATTTGATCAGAATAACATTACATAATCCACTATTTTTCGACAAAATGGCTCCGGATAAAAAACGACTCAAATTTTGTTTGTCGTCTCTAAATATGTTATAATGAGGATTTGAAAAATATTAGAGTCAAAAACCTAAGATAAGATAAGGAAAACAGCCAAAACGGTCAGAAATCCACACAAAATGACGAGCGTCGAAACGCTGAAATACTTCACAAAATGAGGAACCAACACTCAAATCCAACAAATATAGTCCTAGGGTATCTAATTTAACGTTTGGAGGACATTTGGCTTGTTTCGAAAAATTGATCAAATTTGACCAGAATCGCAATACATAATCCACGGTTTTTTGATAAAAATGCTCCGGAGCGAAAACAACTCAAATTTTGGTGGTAGTCTCTACATATGATAGAATGAGGATTTTCAAAATATTAGAGTAAAAAGCTTAAGAGACGATAAAGAATACGGCCAAAACGATCATAAATCCATACAAAGTGACGAGCGTCGAAACGCATGAAATACTTTATAAAATGAGAAAACAACACTTAAATCCAACAAATATAGTCCTAGGGCATCTACAGTAATTATTTGAGGACATTTGACGTTTTTCGAAAAATTGATCAAATTTGACAGGAATCGCAGTATATAATCCACAATTTTTCGATAAAAAGGCTCGGGAGCGAATACGGCTCAAATTTTGGTGGTAGTCTCTACGTATGATATAATGAGGATTTGAAAAATATTAGAGTAAAAAATTCAAGAGAAGATGATGAAAACGGCCAAAACGATCATAAATCCATACAAAGTGACGAGCGTCGAAACGCATAAAATACTTCAGAAAATGAGGAAACAACACTCAAATCCAACAACTATAGTCCTAGGGTATCTACAGTAACTTTTGGAGGACATTTGACGTTATTCGAAAAATTGATCAAATTTGACCGGAATCGCAGTATATAATCCACGGTTTTTCGATAAAAAGGCTCGGGAGCGAATACCGCTCAAATTTTGGTGGTAATCTCTACGTATGATATAATGAGGATTTGAAAAATATTAGAGTAAAAAACTTAAGAGAAGATATTGAAAACGGCCAAAACGATCATAAATCCATACAAAGTCACGAGCGTCGAAACGCATGAAATAGTTCATAAAATGAAGAACCAACACACAAGTCCAACAAATATAGTCCTAGGGTATCTAATTTAACGTTTGGAGGACATATGGCTTGTTTCGTGAAATAGATCAAATTTCACCAGAATCGCAATACATGATCCACGGGTTTTCGATAAAAAACGTTCCTGAGCGAAAACGGCTCAAGTTTTGGTGGTAGTCTCTACGTATGATATAATGGAGATTTTCAAAATATTAGAGTAAAAAACTTAAGAGAAGATAATGAAAACGCCCAAAACGGTCATACATCCATACAAAGGGACTAGCATCGAAAAGCTTGGAATACTTCAGAAAAGGAGGAAACAACACTCAAATCCAACAAGTATAGTCCTAGGGTATCTACAGTAATTTTTGGAGGACATTTGACGTTTTTCGAAAAATTGGTGAAATTTGACCGTAATCGCTGTATATAATCAACGGTTTTTCGCTAAAAAGGCTCGGGAGCGAATACGGCTCAAATTTTGGTTGTAGTCTCTTTGAATGATATAATGAGGATTTGAAAAATATTAGAGTCAAAAAACTAAGAAAAGATAAGAAAAACGGCCAAAACGGTCATAAATCCATACAAACAGACGAGCGTCGAAACGCATGACATACTTCACAAAATGTAGAACCAACACTCAAATCTAACAAATATAGTCTTAGGGTATCTAATTTAACGTTTAAAGGACATTTGGCTTGTTTCGAAAAATTCATCAAATTTGACCAGAATCGCAATACATAATCCACGGTTTTTCGATAAAAATGCTCCGGAGCGAAAACATCTTAAATTTCGGTGGTAGTCTCTACGTATGATAGAATGAGGATTTTCAAAATATTAGAGTAAAAAACTTAAGAGAAGATAATGAAAACGCCCAAAACGATCATAAATCCATACAAAGTGACGAGCGTCGAAACGCATGAAATACTTCAGAAAATGAGGAAACAGCACTCAAATCCAACAAGTATAGTCCTAGGGTATATACAGTAATTTTTGGAGGACATTTGACATTTTTCGAAAAATTGATCAAATTTGACCAGAATCGCGGTATATAATCCACGGTTTTTCGATAAAAAGGCTCGGGATCGAATACGGCTCAAATTTTGGTTGTACTCTCTACGTATGATATAATGAGGATTTGAAAAATATTAGAGTAAAAAACCTAAGAGAAGATATTGAAAACGGCCAAAACGATCATAAATCCATACAAAGTGACGAGCGTCGAAACGCATGAAATACTTCACAAAATGAGGAACCAACACTCAAATACAACAATTATTGTCCTAGTGTATCTACAGTAATGTGTGAAGGACATTTAGCGTATTTCGTAAAATTGATCAAATTTGACCAGAATCGTAATACATAATCTACGGTTTTTCGATAAAATGGTACCGGAGCAAAAATGGCTCAAATTTCGGTGGTAGTGTCTTAGTATGATATAATATGGATTGGAAGAATATTAGAGCCAAAAACCTAAGAGAAGGTTAGAAAAACGGCCAAAACGGTCATAAAGCCATACAAAGTGACGAGCGTCGAAACGCATGAAATATTTCATAAAATGAGGAACCAACACTCAAATCCAACAAGTATAGTACTAATGTATCTTCAGTAATGTTTGGAGGGTATTTGGCGTTTTTTCGGAAAATTGATCAAATTTGACCAGAATCACAGTACATAATCCACGATTTTTTGATAAAATGGCTTCGGAGAAAAAACGACTCAAATTTTGGTGGTGGTCTCTAAGTATGATAAAATATGGATTTGCAAAATATTTTAGTCAAAAATCTTTGAGAAGATAAGGAAAACAGCCAAAATAGTCAAAAATTCATACAAAGTGACGAGCGTCGAAACGCATGGAATACTTCAGAAAATAAGGAAACAACACTCAAATCCGACAAGTATAGTCCTAGGGTATGTACAGTAATTTTTGGAGGACATTTGACGTTATTCGAAAAATTAATCAAATTTGACCGGAATCGCAGACGGTTTTTCGATAAAAAGGCTCTGGAGCGAATACTGCTCAAAATTTGGTGGTAGTATCTCCGTATGATTTAACGAGAATTTGAAAAACATTAGAGTAAAAAACTTAAGAGAAGATTTTGAAAACGGCCAAAACGGTCATAAAGCCATAAAAAGTTACGAGCGTCGAAACGTATGAAATACTTCAGAAAATGAGGAAACAACACTAAAATCCAACAAGTATAGTCCTAGGGTATGTACAATAATTTTTGGAGGACATTTGACGTTTTTCGAAAAATTAAACAAATTTGACCGGAATCGCAGTATATAATTTACGATTTTTCGATAAAAAGGCTCGGGAGCGAATACCGCTCAAATTTTGGTGGTAGTCTCTACGTATGATATAATTAGGATTTGAAAAATATTAGAATAAAAAACTTAAGAGAAGATATTGAAAACGGCCAAAACGATCATAAATCCATACAAACTGACGAGCGTCGAAACGCATGAAATAGTTCAGAAAATGAGGAACCAACACTCAAGTCCAACAAATATAGTCCTAGGGTATGTAATTTAACATTTGGAGGACATACGACTTGTTTTCGTGAAATAGATCAAATTTCACCAAAATAGCAATACATGATCCATGGTTTTTCGATAAAAAAAGTTTCTGAGAGAAAACGGCTCAAATTTTGGTGGTAGTCTCCACGTATGATATAATGAGGATTTTCAAAATATTAGTGTAAACAACTTAACAGAAGATAATGAAAACGCCCAAAACGGTCATAAATCCATACAAAGTGACTAGCGTCGAAAAGCTAGGAATACTTTAGAAAATGAGGAAACATTTCTCAACTGCAACAAGTATAATCCTAGGGTATCTATAGTAATTTTTGGAGGACCATTTGACGTTTTTCGAAAAATTGATGAAATTTGACCGGAATCGCGGTATATATTCCACGGTTTTTCGATAAAAAGGCTCCGGAGCGAATATGGCTCAAATTTTGGTTGTAGTCTATACGTATGATATAATGAGGATTTGAAAAATATTAGAGTCAAAAACCTAAGAGAAGATAAGAAAAACGGCCAATACGGTAATAAATCCATACAAACTGACGAGCGTCGAAACGTATAAAATATTTCAGAAAATGGGGAACCAACACTCAAATCCAACAAATATAGTCCTAGGGTATCGAATTTAACGTTTAAAGGACATTTGGCTTGTAACACCCCGTAAATTTTGGGATTATTATTTAATTAGGGTGTTACGTTTCGTGACTCATTTTAAGGTATAGGTTTTATTTTGGGATTTAGGCATATTTACCTTTTTGGGTAACTTTCCTAATCGGGCAGTTAATTGGCAAAATTACCAAAATACCCTTACTTATTTTCCCTCACATCACACTATATAAAAGAAAGAAAAAAAAAAACTACGCTACGTCACGCACGCAGAGAAGAGAAGGAGAAAGAAAAAGAAAGAAGAGGAGAGAAGGAGCAGCGGCGCCACCGCCGTCAGCCACCACCCACGCCTATTCCCCCTTTCACCCACTTGGTCCTTGATCAAGTGTGGTAAGATTCTCACCCCTTTTTCCTTATAAACTTAATTAGGGCTTCTTGAATTCATGTTTAATTGATGATTTAAAGCATGGATATGATTGTGGTATTGTGATTGGTGTTCTATTCATTGTTGTTTGAGGATCTAAGCATGATATTATGAAGTTCTAAATTGGGGTTTAGAATTTAGGGTTTATGTATGTTTGATGATGATTTCATGGTTAGAATCACATGAAATTTGAAAGGGTGGCTTGTTATGATTTGGGTAACATGTAGTATAAATTTAGGAAGGTTTTATAATGGTTTGATTGAGTTAAATAGCTTCTGTAACACCCCCAGATTTCCTTTCCTTTTCAAAAAAACATTTTATCGAGAATCAAAACACAAATAAGGAAATTCAGAGGTGTCACTCCGCACTCGAGTCAAAGACCCGAATGCAAGGAGATTTCAGAAGCCAAACTACAAATGTCTAATAGTCTAAAATGGTGTATTACAATCCCCTAATTAAATTACAACAATCTGAAATATGAAATATGAAATAGTCTAAGTATAATAAATGGTCTAATAACTTAGAGTCCACCTAATATCTAATGAGTTGTCGTTCCCGCATGCATCAATCACTGCAAACCTATGGTGGATTTAAAACACAAAAACCATAGTTGAAAAAGTCAGTGAAATTGAGTAAGCTAACACCTCAACTCGTAGAAAACCAAAACCCTAACCTGGATTTTGAAAACGTTTTAGGTTTTATTTTCGAAAACGCACTTAGCACATAATCATATCAACCAAATGAATTCAATCCAACGACAAAAGATCAAATTTTACGAAATTCACAATCATCAATCCAAGCTTAGTTGAATAAAGAATCCACTCCGAACTTCCAATCCAATCCAACGTATTACTTCACAACTTTGTCAATTTATTGTATCATACCAAACCAAAGACTACTAGACCTTAAGTGTGCACACCCCCCATTAAGTATTTTTAACCTTAATAGAGTAGTACTAGAGCCAAGCCCACTTATAAACCGATGCGGTGAGTCTGTAATTAGGAATCGATGCGACTCCGTCACAATAATTAGGAGAAACTCTGAGGCTCCGACACATTAGGGGCAACTCCGAGGCCCCGACACAATCATTAGGAGCAACTCCGAGGCTCCGACACATCATTATACCACCATACTCCGTCAAATCTCCATATCACCATCATAGTTCACATTCACAATTTGAATCATTCTTGAGCCATTCACAACCAATAACACACACAAAACCACTTATACTTTCATTGCAACAAACCACACAAGTACAATGTAATAACCATAAAGAAAACTGAATCGTTCTCCACCTAGCATGATACTAAGTTTTCATCCAAACACACCATTCACATATAGCACATAATTTTAAAAGATTTCTACAAGTTTAAGAAAGGTTGAGCATGCTAGCTTACCTTTTTAATATACACAGGAACACAACAGCACAACGGTCACTAATATTCTTCGTCTACGAACTCAGGTGCTACAATTACAACCAATAATCCCAAATTAATACTAATCTCACCCAATCATTCATCTTATACTTATCTTAGCTCTACTCTATATGCAATGCTCACCACAAGCTAATTTCTAAACCAACAATTATCAATTTAGCCAACAATTCTACTTCTAATTCAATAATTAAATACTAATACTCAATAACTCTCAATTTATCTTAAAAATTCCCAAAGACTTAAAATCACTTTTAAAACAGAATCTAATTCATAAAAATCAATCCTTAATTACTAGGATTTATTTAGGATTTATTAATACAATTTATATTATGTTTTAATTATCAAAAACATGTTTTAATTACACAAAAATTCATAAAAACGAATTAAATCAACCAATTAACGAAAATCAGTTTATAATTATATAAATCATCTAATTTTCGAAAACCCCAATTACTTTAATTATTTAAGCAAATTATACTAATTAAGAAATAATTTCTCAAAATTACTTCAAATTACAATTCCTACAAAACATGAACCAAGACCAACTCAAATCCCCAATTAAAATTAAGAACCCTAATTAAAAGATTATTAGCACACTAAAATCATAACTTCCGGAACTAATTGACCCTAATTCGAGTAATTAAGCTAATTAACCCCAAAAATATGATTAGTGAAAATCAACCCAAATCAAACGTCAAGACCAATTCTTTGTGTATAAAACTAATTCAAATCAACTACCCAATAATTATAAAATCTATTAGTATCAATTAAACACGATTTTAAGCAAGAAAACCGACTTGTGATCTACGTTTATAAAAGAGGACGTAAACAGGGGAAGTAAGGCCAAGAGGGGGTTGTTACCCGGTTGAAGAAAGAGGGAGAAGGCACGATGGGAAGGTGGTCGAACGGGCGGCGAAGAGGGACAGGTGCTGCATCGTTTGGCTTGAGTAGCGGCGGCGTGTGCTTAGTGACGTGAAGAAGAAGAAGAGGAAAGGAGGGGAAGGGAAGGGGAAAGCAGGGGCTGTTTTATAGGGGGGTGTCGGGTTCTTTTTTTTTTTTTTTTTTTTCCTTTTTCTTTTCTTTTTCCTTTTTCTGATTTCCTTCTTCTTTTTTTTCTTTTTTTTTTTTTTTTTTTTTATGTTGGGTTAGGATGTGTTTGGTGTTTGGGCCAATTGGTGTGGGCTTGAGTTGTTGTAGTGTTTGGAAGATAGCCCAATTCAGAAATTAGAAAATCGTATATAGAAAATCCGACTCCAAAATTCATTTCCGAACTCGGTTTTGAGAACGACAATTAATAATTAAAATATTTTCATTTCAATAATCTAATTAATAGATCTAAAAATATTAATATAAAATACTTTAAAATTTTGGGATATTACAGCTTCTGTCCAGATCTGGTTTTGCCTTATTGTTGGGTGTTATTGTTGATATTTTAAGTGTTTACATGATTGAAAAAGTTGTTAGTATGTTTGTGGAGTTGTGGTGAAAGTTTGGTGCGAATTGGAGTTCGTTTGGTTATCTTATGATCATATTTGTTTTGGGGTTGTCTTGTGTGTGTTTGTGTGGGATGTTTGGAGTATGAGTTATAATTATGGTAAGTCACTTGAGGATAACTACCTTATAATTTGTAGTAATTCCATTGTGTACGACAATTGTTTAGGTGGTGGCTTTGAGTAAGTACCTTTCGTGGACTTTTGACTTCATTGCTAGTGTTGTTGAGTGTTGAAGGTAAGAACGTTGACCCTCATAAGTTTGAGCTTCATTTCGTATCATGGTAATCTTTTACGTTCATCCTTGTTTCGATTCATTGCTCATATCCTCTATTTTGACTATCTTTTGACTATTGATATCGATTATCTATTTTGACCATCTATTGAGCATCTATTGATTCCCTACATTGACTATCTTGTTGATCATCTATTGATATATTCTTGTTCCGGCTTTGGCCTTTTATAAATCAAGCTACTATGCGCGAATAATGTACTTAAGACGGATTAAAGATGTATCTAAATATATACAACTATACATGTATTGTGATGTTTAAACCACCTAGAGCAATTAGCCTCTGATCAAGGTATATGTAGCTAGGCCGGAGATCAGCTACCGGTCTCCTAAATGACTTCCTCTTAGGGACTGTGCGTCCTACCATCCACCTAGGAGGGGTGTGCACACTCGGGTCTTTAGGATCGTCTTATTCTCGATGCTCTAGTGTTGGATCGACTTGGGGTAGGACCCTTGCGCAATAAATTATATAAAGAATGCTAAATAAGATTAATGTGGTGATGAATACCACCGTGCGCGCTCTACACGACTCGTGCTTTAAGCACGCGAGTCGTGTCTCTCGTTTTTGTCGAATTCTTGTTAGCTACGTGCATTAAGGCGCGCATCTTACTCTTTTGATGTTTATTTTCTTACTCAGCCTGTGCTGACGTTCTCTATGTTTGGCTTTGTTCCCTACCCTATTCTGAGGCCTACGCCATTCTCGATGGCGTAGTTGACCGGTCTTGAAGGTGATTGCTTGTCTGCTTGGATTTCGACTGCATGGCATGGGATTTTCCACAATAATTTCGTCATACATTTGGATTTTATGTACGATTGTAATTTATTTCATTTGGTTTGATTTTGGTTTGTAAACTTAGCTATAAGTCTTCCGCTGACATTTTGTTGTTTCTTTTATGAATTTCGATTTAATAAGCCTTGCCGTTGACTTGGTAGTCCACGGCGGCATAACGGTCCATAATTTTCTTATTTAAAATTGTCGAAAATTTAGGGTTGTACATGGCTTGTTTCGAAAAATTGATCAAATTTGACCAGAATCGTAGTACATAATCCACGGTTTTTCGATAAAAATGCTCCGGAGCGAAAACATCTTAAATTTTGGTGGTAGTGTCTAAGTATGATAGAATGAGGATTTTCAAAATATTAGAGTAAAAAACTTGAGAGAAGATAATGAAAACGGTCAAAACGATCATAAATCCATACAAAGTGACGAGCGTCAAAACGCATGAAATACTTCAGAAAATGAGGAAACAACACTCAAATCCAACAAGTATAGTCCTAGGGTATCTAATTTAATGTTTGGAGGACATTTGGCTTGTTTCGAAAAATTGATCAAATTTGACCAGAATCGTAGTACATAATCCATGGTTTTTTGATAAAATGGCTTCGGAGAAAAAAAATACTCAAATTTTGGTGGTGGTCTCTAAGTATGATAAAATAAGAATTTGCAAAATATTAGAGTAAAAAACCTAAGAGAAGATAAGGAAAACGGCCAAAACGGTCATAAATCTATACAGAGTGACGAGCGTCGAAACGCATGAAATACATCACAAAATGAGGAACGAACACTCAAATCCAACAAGTATAGTTCTAGGGTATCTAATTTAATGTTTGGAGGACATTTGGCTTGTTTCGAAAAATTGATCAAATTTGAGCAGATAATCCATGGTTTTTTCGATAAATCCGGAGCGAAAACGGCTCAAATTTTGGTGGTAGTCTCTACGTATGATATAAAGAGGATTTTCAAAATATTATAGTAAAAAACCTAAGAGAAGATAATGAAAATGACCAAAACGGTCATAAATCCATACAAAGTGACGAGCGTCAAAACGCATGAAATACTTCAGAAAATGAGGAACTAACACTCAAATCTAACATGTATAATCCTAGGGTATCTACATTAGTTTTTGGAGGACATATGACGTTTTTTGAAAATTGATCAAATTTGACCGAAATCGCAGTACATATCTCTATGATTTTTCGATAAAATGGCTCCGGAACGAAAACATTTCAAATTTTGGTGGTGGTCCCTACGTATGATTAATGAGGATTGGAAGAATATTAGAGCCAAAAATCTAAGAGATTACTAGAAAACAGCCAAAACGGTCATAAATCAATACAAAGTGACGAGTGTCGAAACGCATGAAATACTTCACAAAATGAGATACTGACCTGCCTACTTTCTACGCATCAAGTTGATGATTTTTATTGTATTTTAACGTTCCAAATGATGTATTATACTCACTATTGGTGTTGAGTATCAGTTCTTAGGTTTTATGTAATTTTGGTCATTTTAAGCACATTTTGGATGCGAACAATAATTGACGTACTGTTGAAAAGCTTTCCAAAGACTTTTGGCGGCCACGGTTCAAGCTTGACGGAGCGTTAAAAGAAGCAAAAAGATATGCGTCAAAGACTTTTCGCGGTCCGCTGTGGTGAGCTTGGCCGGCGGCGATGAGGCTTTGCGGGCCGCAGTGAAGAGCTTGGCGGACCGTGGTTGAATATTCTGTTCCTTAAAAGAAAACACATATTATCACACAAAAACCAAATTTCAGCTTGTCGTTGAATATTCTGTTTTGTGTGTTAAAAATCTGGATTCAAAAGATCTTACATATGTTGCTTTCGAAAGATCATTATGTCACTTTTAAAGTAGTTAGTTTTGAAAAGTAATAGTTTATTTTTAAAAGAAACGTGTTAATATTTCAAAAGTAACGTATAAAGTGGTCTCATATGCTGAGACAGTAGGGTCTCACCATAGAACTATTGTAGATCTAAAGTCTAAACCAATCCCAAGACAATTATTTGCCTCATCCTTCGGCTTTTCTTTGAAGTTCTTCCCCATTACACAACTTACAAGTACTAAGGCATCATTAATTTTTCCCAGAAACACCCATTAAATTTCTCACATACTCATATTCTAGTACTACTACTATGAGAAATTGAGAATGGTTTCATATGACTATTCATGTTAGCCGACTGACGACCCGAGATCCAGAATCGGTTTGGGACTAAGCCTTTGTAGTTGTTGCATTATACTACATACTATGACAATGTTGCATGTAACAAAAAATCTACCCTAGTCCCTATCTACTCGGTCATGTATGTCAACCAAAAAACTAACTCTTTTAGTCTACCTATGCCTCCTCAACAATTGCATGCAAATATGAAGTGGTGATCATAAGACACCTTGCTAAAAGTGTAATCAGGAAGCAGCAGTAACAACAACAACAACAACAGCAGAATTAAAGTAAAGAAAAAAGTAGTGGTAGCTGAGAATGAAGCAAAGGACCAAATCTGGAGAAAGCAGCCTCTAAATGGGTTTTTAAAGTATTGAGACTTGACCCACTAATTAATATCTGATTTTCTTCAATTTCACCCATTTTTTAGAAGAGTGAAGAATATGAAAAGGTGTGGTTTGTTTTCAGAATTTAAGAGCAAAAAAAAGGTGAAGGGAGTACATGTGTCACTCAAGTGTTCGTCTAGTGTTGTCGCGCGAGAAATTGGGGTTCCCACTGTTTGAGCGTCACACTCACACTGCCCTCGTCAAAGCATGGTGCTTGACTGTTGTTGACTCTATGGACTGTTGGAGAAGTTCTAGGGCCATGTTACTCGGATACGGTCAGAAGTCGGAAGTACGAGTCCAAGTACCCCGCTCCTCACTCGACTATTCTATTACAAAACATAAAACAAACAAAAAGACATGTGAGACACTCTTTAATACTCGTCTAAAGAGTTTGAGTAACACAGGTTTTAGCCTTTAGGATTAAGGGCATATTATCGGATTTGTCATAAAACTAGTCAGTCAGTCCATGGATTTCTTAGACCAACATTATCAGAGATGGGGGCACTGTCTTGTGAGCTGTGAGTTGCGACTTGTGAGTATGACCATGTCTCCGTCCAGCAGGATGAGGGCACTGTCTACACTGTCAGTGTAGGTGCTCGACTGTTCACTCTTAGGGAGTGTTAGGAGAAGCAAGCGCTATACTCATCGGGAAATTTCGTGAGATTTCATAGCTCCTATATAGCTCTCATTTCGTGAAAGGCAGATTACAACGATATCAAAAACCAAACCAAACCAAACTATAAGAAATGGTCGAACAACACGAGTAGACAACACATTAATTCCTAATTCATAGTGCCTGAGTCTGAGTAAATCGTTTCTTCTCAAACCAATTGTTACTTTTCTCTCAACTTCTCAGAGTTTACCTTAGTAATTTCCTATACGAATACAATCTTAAAACCCAAAGAACCACAAGACCAGTTGAACACAATACACATCTAAACTATGACACGAAAATTCATCAAGGTAAAGTAACCCAAATTGACAGCATCCAAACATGACTACTCAAAATACCAATCTGTATTTACTAGATTCGATCAAAAGATATAAACATTCTCGAAGACCAGCATAAAAACAAAAATCTGTTCAGCAAGTCCCAAAATCCTAAGGGTTCTTTACCTAGTATCTCTATCTCCAGCTTCTAAATTCTACTCCTCAATCAGCAAAGAATGGGCTTCACAAACGTTCCTCCAATCATTTGGAACAATTTTCCATCAACAATGATCTGAAAGTTGATACTTAAGGTGTCGAAAAAAACAACCAATGATCTGTCAAGTGATACTAGCCAAGCCAACCTCACAACTACATTCAAAGCTAAAGTGGTTCTGATCAATGCCTCTCCAAGTCTACAGCTTCACCAATCACCATAACCCAATTCGCCAAAACTACAAGTGCGACAACATAACTGACTGTCACAACTGCAACCCACCAATACACGTCATACACAAGGACCAATAAAAAGCAGTCCTCAATTTTCAAATTAACAACCTTGCGTCCGAGGCAGGGGGACTGTGAGACACAAAGCACTATCACCTAGAGGCAAAACAAACTGCTGAGGAACTTACGAACAGGCTTTAGACAGGTCTTGGTCACACAAACAGGGCGCATACCTAAACAAGCGTAAATACTAGCAGATGGAACTGGACTGAGTTAAATTTCGAGAAGAAACCAACCATTAAAGCCCATATGACGCTCAAAGCAGCAACAAAAACTTCTACACTGTCAGCTTCACACCAATTAGCAGCTGCAACCAAATTGCTCAAATGGTTTTTAGCTTGGATTAGATCTACAGAACATAGAGCTCAAGCTTTGGAACCAAAACATTTCAGAGTTATCTCAACAAAACTCAGGAAGACGGCCAATCATGTTGGAGAATATAAGAAATAGCAAACCACAGCACCCTTTATAACAGGAGCATTATTGCAGATAAACTCCAGAAGCAGAATATCCAGTCATGAATAGCATGTCACAAAACTAGATCAAGTTCTACTAATCCACGGTGCTTCCATATACTGCAGAACTGCTATCAGGTTCAGGTCTAACTCTCTGAAAAGACGGAAAGCGCTGTGTAAAACAAAGAAAATCTGGGCAGAGTATGAACAGAAGCTAGATCAGCACAGCAGATTACATCTGACATTTCTGCAGATACTTACAAAATACCACCTAGAAATCCGATTAGTTCACACAAAGTCTTCAACGGTTCTTGAGACGCATTCCATCAATGATATCAGCGACGATTGCTTCTCCGAGGAGCATCATAAGGGTGAGCTCTGTCTCTGTAGCTTCCTTTATCATATCGGGCTGGCCCACCAACACCATACCTTTCAGCACCTCTAAGACCTCCATCTCTTTCATAATCCCTCTCACGCCCATATCCAATTTGAGGGTACCGATCAGGAAACCTATCACCTATCAATCGATCACTAACAGGCTGATACCTTTCATTGCTGAAGCGCTCACGGGCACCATATCCATCTCTGCTATCAAAACGTTCTCTAGTTTCGAAGCGTCCTCCACCGTAACGATCATAATCACGATCTCCATGAAGAACAGGCCTACCATATTCTGCTGGTGACGGGTACCTGACATTACCACTGGAAGGGCAGTCCCTAGCCCAGTGCCCTAGACGGCCACACTTAAAACACTCATCAGATCCTGATCCAGCCAGTCTATCTCCTCTGAAGCTCTCCCTGCCACCTGATCTACGATCTCCACCATAAGGGTCATAAGCATCTTCAGTTCCTAATCTTGGTTCTGCCTTATTCACAGAGATAATTCGGCCATCTAACTCTCTACCATGCATATCCCTTATAGCATCTTCCATGGCTCTGCGATCAGCAAATGTTATGAACCCAAATCCACGAGGACGGCCAGTATTCCTGTCAACCATGACCTAAAATGATGGGAAACATTGTATTAGAAAGAACTATAGACTCATTTGCTTTGATCACTTAGGTAGTTAAGCTTATTGATTTAAAATAAAAAAAATTGAATAAAAATAAGGTATGGTAGAATGAAAATAAGGTATGGTAATTGCAATACACAAAGCTTTAAGTTTCACGAGATGAACAACACTAGGGAGCAGAAGGTTGGAGCTAAAACTCAATAAATAATTACTTATATGGAAAGAACATGTTGTGTTCGACTAAATCATAGAAGACTGACAAACGCTAGAATGTGCAGAATATATCTAGTACCCAAAAACACAAGCACCTTGCTAACCAAAATGCACAATATGAATCCAAAAAAAAAGTTGGTCCAAAAATAATTTGGTGTTGATCAACACAAAATCTTTGCATGGAATCCCATATATAAAACAGCAAAAAAAAAAAAAAGGATAAGCAAGAAAAATTAAGTGATTAGAGAACAAACCAAAAAGACAAGAAATGAAAAGGTTTGCATGGAAGCAAATAAACGATGAAAGATTTGAAGAATGAAAGAAACATAACTAAAAAATAAGGAGAGAAAGAGGTACAAAAGCTCCAGATGAAGAGAATAAAAGTTCAAAAACAAACAAATCAAGTGAAAAGGAAACAAATGATAGAAAACAAACGTCAAACCCCATCATCAGAAAAGTCAAACCCAGACGGTGAATATAAAAGTTATCTTCCAAAATTCACATGGAAACATTTTTTGGACGCTAAAGCTAAGCCCACATATTCAGTGTTGCACTTACCCTTGTCATTTCTAAAAATAAAATCTAACATAAATGAGACAGCATATATGGTAGGACAGAGTTATGTAAGGAGCCAAAAAAATCTTGGAAATCACAAGCATCACAACGTTATCTGCAGATGTAGTAGTAGCATATGTGCGTGTGCATCTTTAGAACAAAAATAACATCCAGGCAATCCATCTTTCCATGAAGATGTGAACATCCGCTACAATTTCACATTGACTGGCTACTATTAGATACATCCAGTTCATCTTTCTCGTCCACTGAAAATTACAAACAATCATATAGATGCCATGTATCCTTGATGCTCTGACTGTCCCCTTTACACTTCCCAGTATGCAAGGGTATATATAAATATCATCAAGCTGTAACATACAGATTTATCACGACCCTTTTAATTTTCTGAGCGTGGGTACTCTTATTTTGCAAAAGGGAAAATTAATGTTGTTGGACTACCAAAAGAGTGTCAAAGGACATGCCAGAAAAAATTTTGTGGTCAATGAGAATACTTGGACTACCCTTGATCCTCGATTGGAATAGTATGTCAAAATTATGGCACTAAAGGGAAGAACAGTAGGTGAGAGGAAACAAATAAAAGACAAATAGACAGAAGCACAAAATAAAAACCAGAGCAACTTCCCAAATTTGATCCTTGTACCAATCCCCATTCACCAAGATGAGAGATGAAATTAGAAAGCAACGTGACACTATAAAAGGACTTCCAAAGCAAATGATGAGTGCTAGATGTTCCAACCTACAACAACCGTCATGATAACAAGAATCCACGTAGGCCTGATTTTGCACGTTCTTACTGGTTTTAGAAGTTGCCTCACTAAGCTTTTTGCTGATTCTTCTTTACCCGCCCGGGGGAGGGGGGGGGGTGACATAGTCACATCAATGATACAGGGGAAAGCTTGGGTAACACAGGTGGAAACTTACGGTTTAGGGGACAGCACTATCATTAAGATGCACTTACCAATTGGGACAATCAACCTAACAGTTAGACTGTAAAGAATCTTTACCAATTGTTAGGAAATAATTGCTATAAAACCCAAGAAGTTCCAGTCACCCTTCGAGATAGCTGTTATGCACGTAATCTGACCACTCCCCCACATTCTAGTCTCGTTATAGTACAGACAACAGGCCAAAGCCAAACCCATAGGGAGTCACTTCACAACCCAAAGAAGGTTCACGTCAAAACCAAATGTCAATGACAGGAGCAACACCTTGGTCTATAAGATGATCAACCCTATCTTAATCTTTCTATATGGAATAACACATATTCCCAACCAAGTACAGAAAAATTTAAACAAGCATACTATAGACACGACTGCGAAGTCATTTACAAACCACTGTAACCATTTGCCCTATGAATCTGATAATTCCAACTTTTAACCATTGTGATTTCACAAATCTAAACTGCAATGTCAAGCATCCGTACCCTTAATTTCACTACAAAACAGGGTAACCAGAGCCGAATAACTTCAAGAATCGACAAGTTTATAACAATTGGGCACGAACCCAGTGCACTATATAACGTGAATCTCAAACAGTACCACAAAATGTTTACATATTAATACCAAAAAATGATCAACCCTATCTTAATCTTTCCATGTGGAAAAACTCACACGTTCCCAATTTCCATGTACCGAAAATTTCAAACAACAAATCACAATTCCTCATTCCCAAACAGCACTTCCTTGCCACTACTGTAAACTCATTTACAAACCGCTGTAACCATTTACCCTATCACAATTCCAACGTTTAACCTATGTAATCTCGAAAATCGAACCTGCGATACCAAGCCCCGATAACCTTAATTTCATTACAAGTCTACAACCCAGGGTAACCCGAGCCCGATAAGTCCGAGATTCGACAAGTTTACAACCATTGGGCACGAACCCAGTACATAAAACGATATGAATCACGAACAATACCACAAAATCATTATATATAACTTCCAAAATTCACCAAATTTCAAGAATTTACTAAAGAAAACACATATTTATGTAAAACCCATATTACAAAATTCACAAAAAATGACACCCATAAAAAAAATTACAGAAATGTAAAAATAAATTGAAAGAATAGGGCAGAAAAATTCGAACCAGAGAATCAAGGATTTTGCCATAGCGAGAAAAAGCAGCTTCTAAGTGTCTTTGAGAAGTATTCCAACCTAACCCTCCTACGAAAAGTCGGTATTCATCTCTTGCTGCCATTTTTCTGCAGAAAATTCACAAAGAAGTTACAATTAAATGGTAATAATCGTAAAAAAAAAAATCATATAAAACAACAAGATTTTGCAGAGAATTCGTCAGAAGAATTACAGATGAGATTAAAAGGAGTGAACTTTGGGGTTTTTGGGGACGAGAAACCCTAGTTATTATTCGACGAGGAGAGAGAGAGAGAAGTTGGCAAGCAGTTGTTGAGTGTCCAAACTACCCCTTTCTTTCTCTGTTGCTTCATATACACGCCGCGCGCCTATGTTGTGATTTATTCGATATAGATACGGACTACTAGCTGGTTGAGCCGATAAAGTTCTCGCGATGATGAGATGTGATATTTTATGGTTCGAGTTGAGACTTTGAGAGTGTTTGTCATCGTTGTGCTTCCTTTAGATAACAAGATAAAAATGTGGTTTGTACTTTGTAGCATCAAGTAGTAGTTGACCCGACCCAATAAGAAACATGGATAGCAGAATTCGGTAAATGGAGCCAGGTCGACTTACTGAATCGAACCGATTGAAAGACGGCCTAGCATAAGTTGAGGTATGATGAATTTCACGCCAATGCGACCCCTGATATAACCCGATTTGTAAAATGATACCGCTTTTTAATCGCCAACTTAAAGAACCCCGACGAAGGTGACCTAATAATGACTTGACCTGATTGATAACAGATACAATTAACAGAACAAACACAAAGATACTGGATAATGATATAACTCGAACCTAACTTCACGTGACCCATCAATTGACCTCGTTTACCCAAAAATTATGAAGTCAAACTTGACCGGCTCCGCAGTTATGTTGGCTTGACAAACCAACACCCTAATGACTCAATCGACATGATTGTCACTAGCATGCTTCGTGAAAAAAAGTAAAAGCCTATAAGTTGAACCCACATGTGAAAGTGTTTTTAAATCCAAACTACTAAAGTCTCAGGAAAAAAAAAAAAGTTAACCAAAATGGACTCAATCTCTTATTAGGCGTGTGGTAATACAAAAGACTTGCTATAAACAAATCCGAATTCAACCATATAACTCTTCCCAAATCCAACCCGACTTTGGTCAATTGGTTTCGCTCCAGGAATTCACGAAGCACACGAATTCTTTATTTCACACCGTATTCATAATCTGATTTTCGAGTGTTTGCTAATTATACCTGGTTCAATGCGATTTTTGGAATTCATTTATAAGGGTGGACTAGTTAAACAACTTCATCCATTTTGGATGAGTTGTCAACCAATCAACAAATATTTTGCATTTTGATGGGATTTGAAATTCTCCTTTTGTTTTTCTTACGCGTTACCAAACGACCACTCACCTAATCTAGTTTTTCCTTTTCTTAAAAAAAAAAAAAAAAAAAAAAAAAAGGATTCGAGAAGATTTTGCGAAAGCAAAGGTGGACTCCAAAACTGAAAAGAATCCTTAGTCGTGAAGGCTGGGTCATCATAACCACACGTTAAAACGATGTCGTATACATGACGAAACATCCTCCTTCACACCTATAAATTCCTGCCTCATCCTCCTCTAATTTTCTCAACCCTTAATCAATCAGCAATAATTTTCCCCCAATATTCAAGGTACAAGCCCTAATTCCTCTTTCTCTCTCCAATTTCTTTATGATTATCTCGTTTCTTCGTTTAATCGTTTAATTATTCCCCAAAACTTTGTTGTTTATGAATTTTATTAGGGTTTTGTATATGTTGAGCGGCGTTTATTTGTGTGAATTTTGTTTTAATTTACGATTGTTTTAGGTTTATCTTGTTTGATTTGACTGTGGGTGGTGATTAATTGCGAAAGATTAGGGCTTTTTGGGTTTATCATGATGATCTTGGATCTATAATTTGAGTATTTTAATTTGGACCGCCCCCTTTTCGATTAATTGCGAAAAATGTGAGCTTTTTTTTTTTTTTTCCAGTTTATCATGATGATCCCAATTCATAATTTTATTAATTGGGTTTGTTTGAGTTTGGATTTAGACCTCACTTTTTTCGATTGATTGCGAAAGATTTGGGCTTTTTTGGTTTATCCGGATGATCTTGAATTCTATGATATGAATTGGGTTTGTTTGTGGTTCGAATTGGACCTCCCCCTTTTTCGATTGATTGCGAAAGTTGTCGGCTTTTTCGGGTTATCGGTTGATCTGAATTCCATAATATTAGTACTTGTATTAAGTGTTTAGGCTTGTTTGTATTTCGATTTGGACCGCCCCCTTTTCAATTAATTTTTCACTCATGAGTTAGTTTGATTAGGTTAATTTTATCGGATTATGTTCATGGTTGTGGCTGTTCTTACTAGTTTTGTTGCCGTTTAATTCGATAAGGTTATCGTCTTTTTAAGCTCGTTGTTGCGATTAATGGGGTAGCTGCAAGTAAGTAGTTGGTTGTTTGAGTATAATCAGACGTGAGTCTAGATCCTCTACTGCTTGTTTTGCGTGGTTCGTGTACTGTAGCGTTAAGTTTAAGAGATTGTTTTGTGGTTTGATAAGCAAATGTGTCTTTTTGTGGGATAGATGATTAATGATCAGTGTGGTTCTGTGTAGATGCAAATTTTCGTCAAGACCCTAACTGGCAAGACCATTACTCTCGAGGTCGAGAGCTCTGATACGATCGATAATGTCAAGGCTAAGATCCAAGACAAGGAGGGGATCCCCCCAGACCAGCAGCGTCTGATCTTTGCTGGCAAGCAGCTAGAGGACGGTCGTACCCTTGCTGACTACAACATTCAGAAGGAGTCCACTCTCCATCTTGTCCTTCGTCTGAGGGGTGGAATGCAAATCTTTGTCAAGACTCTTACCGGCAAGACCATCACTCTTGAAGTCGAGAGCTCTGACACCATCGACAATGTCAAGGCTAAGATCCAGGACAAGGAGGGCATTCCCCCAGACCAGCAGAGGTTGATTTTCGCTGGTAAGCAACTGGAGGACGGCCGTACTCTTGCTGACTACAACATCCAGAAGGAGTCCACTCTCCATCTTGTCCTTCGTCTGAGGGGTGGGATGCAGATCTTTGTGAAGACCCTGACTGGCAAGACCATCACCTTGGAGGTTGAGAGCTCCGACACCATCGACAATGTCAAGGCTAAGATTCAGGATAAGGAAGGCATTCCCTCAGACCAGCAGAGGTTGATTTTCGCTGGTAAGCAGCTTGAAGATGGAAGGACTCTAGCGGATTACAACATCCAGAAGGAGTCTACTCTCCACTTGGTTCTTCGATTGAGGGGAGGTATGCAAATCTTTGTGAAGACCCTGACCGGGAAGACCATCACACTCGAGGTGGAGAGCTCGGACACAATCGACAATGTTAAAGCCAAAATCCAGGACAAGGAAGGCATCCCCCCAGACCAGCAACGTCTGATCTTTGCTGGCAAACAGTTGGAAGATGGCCGCACCTTGGCTGATTACAACATCCAGAAGGAGTCTACTCTCCACTTGGTTCTTCGTCTTCGTGGTGGCTTTTAAGCAAGCTTTATATTCGATCTCTGCTTGAAGTGTTGTACCCTGTGGTTTACAGTTGACCTGTTGTTACTAGTAGTTCCCAATATATGGGACAATGGTTTGTGTCTGGTTCAATCAACAAAACTCCTTTTAATAAGTTTTCTGATGCTAATGTTGAATTTGTTGGTAACTTTCTCTTCGTCTGTTCATCTGGCCTTCATAATTTTTTACTTTCTTTACACTGCCGTAGATGATTCCTTCCCCCTTCGAAGGAGGGGGTGTTACAGGCCTGAAATTGCAATCCCTGCTGCTTTGTGGTTCTAACCCCTTTGGGCTCGGGGTGTATGTCGCTTATAGTGAACGGCAAGCTACCTTGTCATCGTTGAGCACTGAGTGGGAATAGTCTCATCGATGGATACTGTTGTCGACAGTGGTTGAATGTTTGGTCATCGGAACAGTATTGATATCACAACACACCAGAGAAAACACCCGACTTACCGGAGCCCCGTTTTCTGATTTCCTGTGCGTTAGTGTATATCCCCCTGTCTTTAGGATTCAACTCTTCTGTTTTTACGAACTGGACATTTAACTGATACGTTACATTTAAGGAAGAGATGCAGAAGTTGGCAAGCAGGTGTTGAGTTTCCAAACTACCCCTTTCTCTCTCTTTTGCTGCGTATATACGCCGCGCCTATGTTGTAAGCGAGCTTCAATAAAATCAATGAGACATGGTAATGTATAACCTGGGTGTGTAGTGTGTTGGTGTCCATCGTTGTTTTAGCTCTTTTAAGCGAAATTCAATGTATTGTTTTGAAGGATACTCCGATGAATGAAAGACCTAACAACTATCGAATGCTGACTTCATACAACCGAAAAGAGTCGGGTCTTGTGCGCCGCGCATTTTTGAGTCGGCCCGGCTAGCTTTTGATGCGGCCCTACGCTCTTCCTTGGAGCGTATCGTTGTTGCTTCAGGTCCGGGTTTCGGTGATTGGCAGTGGAGGCTCGCTACTTTGCCTTTTTCATTCGGAGAGCTTGGTGTCTATTCGGCCGGGGATGCTGTCCATTATGCTTTTTTAGCGTCGCGACTTCAGTCTGCTGACCTGCAGTCTAAACTTCTCCGTAATGCTGGTGTTGTCTCTTTGAGGTCTGCGTTTGCTGACGCTGTTGGTGTTTTTAATCGGACTTTAGAGGTTGATTTCTTGGGTAATCCTGGCGAGATCACTGTCTCCCGACTTATGAAACGATTGACAGATATGTATTTCGCTCGGGTAGCTAGGGATGCTGCTTCTGTTTATTCCTTGACACCACGTCAGTTGGCTTTGTGGAAGTCTCAGTAGGGTGCACACAGTTCCGATTGGCTTAGGGTGGTCCCTATTTCGGGGTTGGGTCAGACCATGAATGTTACCGTCTTGGGGTGCCTTTATTCACCATTGATAGCCCGTGCTCTGCTTGCTCACAGGTCTTCGTGGGTGATATATTCGGAGATCATGCTGTATCGTGTACGGGGTTGGTTGGCGTCAAACATCGGCATAATGTTGTTCGTGACACGCTGGTTGACATCTGTTATCGTTCAGGGATCTCAGTTGGAAAGGAGGTTGACATTGGTATGATTGGTGCTGATGGCCGACCTCTTCGCCCAGCAGACATGCTGCTTTATTCTTGGGATCGAGGGCGTGACGTTTGCGTCGATTTGACTGGGTCGTCGCCCATGACTCAGACGGGATTGATGGATGAGGCTAGGTGCGCTGCTTTGGGTTATGGCTTCCTCCCCTTCTCTTTCTCCTCTTTGGGGGAGTTGGAGCCTTCAGTTGTTGCTCTGCTAAAGCGGATCCAGCAGTTCTCCAGGACGCAGGATATCGGGGCGCAGGCTGCAGCTTTTATTTTTACTAGGATTAGATTTTCCATAGCAAAGGGTGTGGGGGCTCAGATCGTATCTCGGCTCCCCACTAATTTCTTGTAAATTATTATGGATTTTTAGGTAATATATCAATTTATATAATAATTTATTGAGAGACCAACCATGTTATTTACATCGTTTATATAATTAGTGACCCTTATGTTACTTTTGATAATCGTTTTAGTTAAGGAACTCGACACTTAATCTAAGATTTGCAAAGGGGTTACTTATAAATTTTAGTTAATTTATATTATGTGATCCTCCGAAATCATAGATAATGTGATCCTCTGAAATCATAGATAATGTGATTTATAATAGTAACCTAATACGATCAGTAAAAGTATTATCGTGGTTACAAACAAAGTAAAAAAAAGTCACTTTGTAACACAAGATAATACTCTAGATCGTCTTTTATGAGACTTTGTGTAAAAGAGAAATGAATTGAAGTCGTTCGGAGAAATTAAAACTTAAGACCTAACGACATGTATCTTGCAAAATAAGAGGTAGTGGCCTGCGGTTGCCAAGACTTGAGCGGAAATGACCGACGTCTTATAGTGACTTGAATGGACTAGAGTAGCCCACACCGACAACCCCACAAAGACTTCAGCACCATGATGGTCCATGTGAAAGCAATTGCCATTTTAATTTAACGTTTTCAACTTTAGTGAGGAATAATCGATAATATTAACAAGATGACTTGATAACTATACGCCGAATCCAACTCCACTTGGCCCATTAATCGAATGATCTAACCAAACATTTATTTGAGCTAAGATTGACTCGACTTGGTCTGCGGTGTAGATTGTAAAACATTTTACTTAATATGATCCAAATGTCATAAGTACTATCGGTATGCGTCATGGTACATTTGGTAAAATGCTAAAAACTGGTGGGACAAAAAAAAAAAAAAAAAAAAAAAGAAACTACTATCAAAATAGGTAAGTCTCACGAAAGAGTAGCCAAAATTCGACTCAATTGCATGTACAATGATAATAACTTCGACCAAAAGTAACTCTTTCCAAATTCAACCCGGCTTATAACATACTCCATAACATATTACCAAAACAAGAAAATTACCTAATTGAGTAGATTCGAGAAGGTTCGGGGAGAGCAAAATTGGTTTCCAAAACTGAAAAGAATCCATCGTGAAGTCTTATGTCATAAACCGACCTTCAAAACGATGTCGTACTACGTGATGATACATCCTCACCGAAAACTATAAATACCTGGGACATCCCCCCCCCCCCCCCCCTTTTCTTCTCACACTTCAATCCAATTCAAATTCTCAAGGTACAAACCCTAATTCCCCTTTTCTCTCCAATTCCATTGTGATCATCACGTTTCTTCGTTAAATTATTCTGCACGCTAATTTTTTTGTTTGATGATTATGTACGCATGATTAATTATCTTGTTTATTTGTACAATTTTTGTTCTATTTTTTTCACACTGATTGATTGAAAAAAAGATCATGTCTTTCTTTGGTTTATATCTTCACTTACAAGCTTTGTAATAATACTAATATTTGAAATTTTATGACTTGGGTTTCATTTGTGTTTTGATTTTCACTGCCCCCTTTTGTTAATTGATTGATTTTTCCCTCATGAGCTAATTAAGCTTGATTAGGGTTTTGATGTTGTATCTAACGATTGATTGCGATTAATTTGATTACTGATTTAAGGTTTTACTTGTGTTAGTGGCCATATGAACCGTCAAACCGTCAAACGCTAGGCTAACTAGCATTAGAACTTAGAAACCCTAGATTAATTGTACTTCAGTTAATGCTTATTTCGTGTTCGTCATTGTTTTATTGTAATGATTTGGGGTCGGCTAATATAAATCATCTTCTGAAACCGTCACTCGTAGTTAATATTACCGTTAGACATTCTGTTTAATTGTTTCGTCATTGGTTTCTTGGAGTGATTTGGGGTCGGCTAATATAAATCATCTTCTGAAACCGTCAGTAGTTAATATTACCATTAGACATTAAAACCCTTTGGATCATCTGTTTAATTGTTTCGTCATTAGTTTCTTGCAATGATTTGGGGTCGGCTAATATAAATCATCTTCTGGAACCCTCAGTCGTAGTTAATATTAGCGTTAGACATTAAAACCCTTTGGATCATCTGTTTAATTGTTTCATTGCTTATTTAGTATTGGATTTCTGGTCATGCTGTAAGTACTTTGGTTGATTGAATGTTGATTAAGCGGGATTCGAGAACCTCTAATGCTTGTTTTGTGCCGCTTGGTTGAGGGATTGTTTGGTTGATTGATGATTACTGATCAATGTGGTTCTGTGCAGATGTCAGCGCAACAGTTGATGCAAGTTTTCGTCAAAACCCTGACCGGGAAGACCATTACTCTTGAGGTCGCAAGTAGTGATACAATTGACAACGTCAAGGCTAAGATTCAAGAGAAGGAAGGGATCCCCACGGACCAACAGCGCCTGATCTTTGCTGGAAAGCAACTGGAAGACGGCCGTACCCTTGCTGACTATAACGTTCAGAAGGAGTCTACTCTACATCTTGTCCTCCGTCTTAGGGGTGGAATGCAACTCTTTGTTAAGACTCTTACTGGCAAGACCATGACTCTTGAAGCCGAGAGCTCTGATACCATTGACAATCTTAAGCTCAAGATTCAAGAAAAGGAGGGTGTTCCCATAGACCAGCAGAGGTTGATTTTTGCTGGTAAGCAGCTTGAGAATGGCCGTACCCTTGCAGATTACAATATTCAGAAGGAATCTACTCTTCACTTGGTTCTTCGTTTACGTGGTGGTATGCAAATCTTTGTCAAGACCCTGACCGGAAAGACCATCACTTTGGAGGTCGAGAGCTCTGACACTATTGATAATGTCAAGGCTAAGATTCAGGACAAGGAGGGCATTCCCCCAGATCAGCAGAGGCTTATTTTCGCTGGTAAGCAGCTTGAAGATGGAAGGACTTTGGCCGACTATAACATCCAGAAGGAGTCTACTCTCCACTTGGTCCTTCGTCTGAGGGGTGGTATGCAGATCTTTGTGAAGACCCTGACTGGCAAGACCATCACCTTGGAGGTTGAGAGCTCCGACACCATTGATAACGTCAAGGCTAAGATTCAGGACAAGGAGGGCATTCCCCCAGACCAGCAGCGTTTGATCTTTGCTGGCAAACAGTTGGAAGACGGGCGCACCTTGGCTGATTATAATATCCAGAAGGAATCGACCCTTCACCTTGTTCTTCGTCTGCGTGGTGGTTGTTAAGCTTGTTTTAGGAGCTTCTGTGGTTTAGAAAGCCATTGTGGCTTTAGTCTAGACTTGTTCTAGTACTATTACAATGTATGGGAGAGTTTGTTTCAATCAATAAGCATCTATGAATAAAATTTCCCATTTTATCTGTTCAACTGGTCTTGTTTTTCTATGCCCATTGTTCTTTTACACTGCAGAAGAGCATCAGTTCCCCGTTTTCCGTTTCTGGGTGTTGGAATTTTTGAATGCTAGAAGTCTCTGTGATTTCTTGATTAAATCATCTGTGCTGCCAATTGATGCTTACTGCGTGTTTAGCGTGGCTTGTTTATGTCCAGCTCTACCTCATAGCCTTAAACCGTTAAACGTTGGAAGCTGCTTTCAGCTCACTGGTTTTTGAGTGAGAAAAAGAGTCGGTATTTTTGTAGTTTCTGAATTCCGAGCCCCTCTAAAAAAGAAAAAAAATTTGACGTTCCCAGATTCTGCTGTTTTCGGACATTGTGGTTGAATGTTTGTGTATGCTGGGGTTATAAGTCTGTGAGTGTATCACGACTCGAGACCTCGTATGAAATTTATCTTTCGACTTTCATAGAGTTAAGCTAGTTTTTTACATGTACAGATATTCAGCTCAACACGTACAGCATCTCCAGATCAGAGACAGGTATGTTAACTGGCTTACATTTGCACACAGTGCCACACACCGCAGAAAACACCTGACTAACCAGAGCTCCGTTTGCTGATTTTTGTTGATCGAATACCTTTGCATCCTGTTCCAGCAATACCCCTATACTACACAAGTACACAGATCCCAGCATCTTCAGTAAACTCGAGCCCAGGAAACTGTAAAAGTAGTTAACTGTCATTCTTCAAGTCAGGTCTACGAAACATTAGAACAATATGTAATGTCTTCAAGAATGACACTGCATATTGCCCTCTTTAGGATGCAACTCTCTTCTTCTTGTGTTTTGTAAACCTTACTACGAACTGTACATTAACTCAGGACTCGGTTGGTTAATGATATACTTTACACTTAGAACGGATGCTAAAACAGTAGTGTACTCAAGGGCCAGTCGAGATGATCGTGGTAGGACTGTAGGAGACGTCCTTATTCCCAGCCCATCAGTGTCTGCCAGACTCTCTCTTCAATTTTCTTCCTTGGAACCGACAAGGAGTCTTCTTCGTGGAGCAAGAACCGGTAAACTTCACATTCACGGTGTTCAATAATATGTCTCCCAATCTCAGCCTGGAAGATGTCAGTTAGCACAGTGTGAGTCATCTGAATGCATCACATGAACAAGATACATAGATAAAAAGATTTAAATAAGTACCAAAAAGATGCATATATTGAGGCTCTTCAAAGCAAGGGTGACATGATAAATAACGAGAGGCCGCCCTCTTCCGGATATCTCCACAGGGTTGGCAACCAGCAACTCTGTATCAGGACCCCGGCTAACAACAGCGACTTTAAGAGGTTGAACCAGTACATCAGAAAGGCGAGAACGTAAAGCACTTTGCTTGTTTGAATCAACTAACTTCTTTCCATCAGCTTGCATAACAAACAAATCCATCTCACAGTTCCGATTCTGTTTTGTGGTGCCTCGCCCATATGCAATCTGTCACAGTAGGGAATCGATTACCACACCAGAGAATTACTTCTGATTTCTGAAGGTAAGCATTCTACTTGCCACAGTGAACATATGGATGCCAATTCAAAGAGTATTACGTACTGCTTGTTTCTTACCTGGATGTTGTAGTCCTTCAGCGTCCTCATAAGGTCGTAAAGAAGACCTTTGTAGTCTCGGCAAACAATTTGGACTACAGTATGCGAAGGACTAAGAGTATTATCCATTGAGACAGAGTTGGAGCTGCTGAGATTAGATCCAATGCCCTGTTTGCTAGGGCTTTCGAAATTGAAAGCTCCATCTGTGATTGCAGAACGCAGAAATGAAGAAGCTTGAGAGAAACCAGATACTTCAGCATCAACCTTTTCAATGTCACAAATCACGGTATCCCCCAGAACTGTCCGCAAATGCTCTTTTGTATCCTCCTGTCTCTTTTTGGTATGCATTAGTTCCCTAAACATATGCAATAAGTTTCAGTGTTAGCCCTTCAATTAACAGATTCCATAATAGAAAATAAACATGACACTATGGTTTATCATCAAACATACTTCTTCAGGAGAATTTTCTCTCACAGCAAAAAAGATGCCTATGAGGCTAACTGGCTTAAAAGACGACATTCCATCAAGGAGAGCATTCGGACTTATGGCAGTAACAGATGATAAGAAACCAAAACTCCGGGAGGTTGGTGAATTCGTCAAGAGTAGATAACATAGAAGACATAGTGAAACATGAAAACTACTTTTATATACTATCCTGGTATGCTGAGGACAAGGCTCACTTAGCTCCTCTGACACCAAATTAACAATGACAGGCGCGAATTCATGGTTATGTTAAGAAAATATGTAAAGACTGCGTTACTGAACCTAATACAGCTGATATCTCAACATCTGCGTTGAGCCATATTTTGATTTCTAGCCAACATTCTATCCTTCTCCTTGTTTAGACATTCTTATTCTACAGTCCAATGTCTTATGACAGAGCGTATCCTCTCAGCAAAAAAAAAAGTTTTGAGGAATCCATCTGATCTAGCAACAATATGACTAGGTCTGAACGAATAGGTAAGGTAATAGACTAACAGTACATAAGCGAAAGCATACATACTTCAATCACTAAATTTGAAAGGGGGGAAAATAAAGCCTTTGAAATGAGTACTACCTGGTATCGGTGATGAAGAAGATGTCCAATACTCTTCCATCAGGAGTTGTAGATACCTTAACCCGCTGTATATAAACCTCAAGTTCACACAGTACTTCGGTCACATCTATCATGAAGAAGATGGACAAAAATCAGGATCATGTAGGCAAGATTAAACCTGAATCTCCTTAACCAGTACAACCCCTCGAGTCAATAGCAGCTTTATAAGCTGTTCAGGTCACAAACAAAACAGATTATCCTAATGGAATCTAGTCAAGTCAGTTCCATATTCAGTCGAAACCAGCAGATTTTAGGGCTGTCCTAAGATTCTGATTTTGCCATTAGTACAGTTAAAGGATTCCTAGTCCTGATTTAGGATCTACCATGGCAATACAATTAAAGGAATAAAGACTGCATAAGGTCCCATAATAGCTATACAACTACAGAAGAGAATTATATTTATTAGACATCCTACAATTAACAAAGCAAGAACCATCACCACACCTATCTAAGGCTACTGAAACTTATTGAACAAATAACAACAATATATAGCAGGCAAAAAGGGTTTCCTGCTGCATAGTGCTACAACAGAACCAATATAAAGTAGCATATTAACAACACAAAGGCAAAACTTCTGTGAACATAGAAATCTTAAAGCAGAAGTCTGGAATCGAGAAGGATTACCATGTAAAAGCCCTTTTCTATCATGACAGCAGAACTTCAATAAGAAAACATCAGGAGGCTTAGGTGGATGCTGCAATTCTGCCCTGTAATACGAAATTCCCGAAGCTGAAGAACAAGAAGGGCATGCCTCCACCAATCTCTTCTTCACCAAACCCCATCTTGTTGTTGGTTTACCTAAAACCCACATTACTATGTAACACCATTTCCCATCTGTTGCAAAATCTACAATACAAGCAAAAACATTCAGGCAAATCAAATTAACACCATTTTACATTACTTATTGTGCAAATCAAAAGCAATGAAACTAGAAGCAACTGTACATTACTCCGTCCGTGTAGTTGAATTCTTGACATTTGATTTGAATACGGGGGAGTGATTCACATAAAACGTAACCAAATGAAAGAAACTGAGGGAATAATTGCAAACTAAACTCAATTTGCAATAGCAATTACACAGTCATAAAAGCTAGAGTTTTTGCTTCATATAACCAAAACAAAATCATCCACACATTTTGGGAATAGCAATCATAGTACAGTGAAACATCCACCAAAAAAAGTAAAATAAATTCTCACTCTGATATCAAAAAAAAGGCAATCTCCAACATTTCAGGACTATCAGTGAAGCACAAAAAATATCAGCAAGTACTGCACAATAAAAATCCTACTTTAGGACATGATTAGCTATTACAGTTACAGGGTGAGCTTCAGGCTGAAGTTTCAAACCTCACCCACAAAACCATAGAAGCTAATCTCGTCCCACCGTAGAACGATCTTATCCAAAAGTAAAAACTCACCAACTCTAGTAATGGAGAAGCCAAAGGAGAGTAAAATGTGACAGAGATCACAACCCAAACCAAGTTTATCAGGGCAATTAACAGTAATCACAGTTGGGTCTCCTTCTTTATCTGGTGGACTCATCACTACAACATCATCATGTAAAATACCCATTTTCTTCTTGTTTCCAACTTCTATGTCACACTAAAACTATATTCTAAAAGAGTATCACCCAAAAAAAAAAAGTACACAAATTATAAAAGTTGGGTTTGGTTTAAATTAAGAAGAAGAACCTAAATAAAGATTCCATCTTTAGTTTAGGTAAGATACTACTTCTACTGTACTAGGTTGCAAATGAGGAAACAAACATGTGTTTAGGGAGAATCAAACAAAAGGTGGGTAAGTGGGCTGCTGCTTTTTACTAAGTTTCTTGTAATTTACTCTACTTTATCTCTCTTTCAAAAGGATGTATTGTTGATGGTGACTCTCTCTCTCTCTCTCTTATCTCTCTTTCACAAGGATGTATTTTATGATTTCTCTTGGCTTTTACTCACAGTTAGTGCAGTTCCATAGTCAATTCTTTGACAAATCAGAGATGATGATCTGCTCATTGGTTAAGATATGTATTATAGCATTAATTTATTTCAAATTTCCTTCTTTAATGGATCTTGGAGTATATTCTATACTCCATCAGTCCACCTTGGTTATGAAGGATATCTATTCATGAGGATTGAGGGGTGTTTTTGCTTCAAACAAGATTTTTGTGAAGTTTAATATGAGGTTGGTAAAACAAGAGATGGTAAGTGTCGGTGATTTTATTCGTGTCTAAGATAAATGGGTTATAGATGTATGAATATTCACCTTTTCAAATTGCTCAATTGGTCTCGTATGGCGTTGTCGATGGAAATCCTAAGAGGTGGCAAGTAAGCGGGTAAACTATTTCATCTTAGTATTGGAGATCATGTGAAAGATAAACGGGTTATAAACCTCCGAATTTTTGGCCCCATGCATTGTTGTCATGTTACGTTGCCGATGAAAATCCTATGAGGTGGCAAGTTATAGCGTTATTTTATCTTAGTATTGGAGATTGATCAATCTCATCTGTAACTCGACTAATCATAATAATCGAGCTAGTCACGTTAACCTATTTAAGTCAGAATATGTTAAGATATGTTTTTAAACTAATTCGCTGATTTTGTGTCCGGTCATGTAGTGGAAGGTAGTTTTAACTACTTCAGTAATACGTAATAAAAGAGCATTGTCACGTAGGCGTGAACGTGAGATCATCCTCAATCGTGGGAAAGGGAGGAACATATAATGGAGAAGTTGGTAAATGAAAATGGAGCATTGATAAAAATGAACAATTGAAAACCAAGCCAGTAAGATTTAAGAGTGGTGGTGAAGTGGTGACTTATGTAGAAGGGTTTTATGCTTATAGGTTGCCACGCCAACTTTTGTAGGAATTAGGCAAGATTTGGTAAATTGTAGGGCGATTGGCGATTACTTAAAAGAGTAAAGATGTTGTCAACACAAAATTGGTCTAAATTGCATGCGTCTTAAGGATCTTTCCTTCATTAATACGAGACCAAACATGGGTGTGGTATCTTGCATATGATAAGGAATGTTCTTTTTCTTTTTTTCCTTAGATTTCTCCATAACAAAAAAATGACTGAGTTTCGGTATATTTAAGTGTAATTATAGTACTCCCTCCGTTTTGTTTTTCTTCTTTAATTACGTTACGTTTGAGTATGTGAAAGGAATTCAAATAAAACGTAAATAAAACCTAAAAAACGGAGGAAGTATGTGGTACCTTTGAAAGTGCGAGATAATCTAGGTGTATATATGGTTCATGGTATTCTTAGGATCGGGGGTACCTAGCTACTGGCTAGTGGCTACTAACAATCTCACAAGTACCATGTTCATTGATTAATGCTCTAGAAATTAAGTTTATATCTCCTTACAGAAAAAAGAAATGTGCGTATGTAGACACCATGTTATTTGCATTAGGATGAATATCTAGACTTTTTTCAGCATAATGATGTAGAGGGGCCCTGGCTATAACGAGATATCGAAACTGGAACCTAACGTATCAAGTATACATCCAACTACCTGCTTTTACCACTAATAACACTAAGTTTAGACAATTATTGGTGAACCGTTTTACGTACGATTTGAGGAGAGACCCAGGAAAAACCTTACATCAAATATCCTGTGATCTACTCTACAATAATAAACCAATAAGAACTTTGATAGTTTACGTCAAAGAAAAGTAAAGAAAAGAGAGTGTATATAGATTATTATAGTATATACGAGGCGTTATCCGTACAGGTTGTTGCTTTGCCAAGTTGGGGAGTTTGGCAAACAACATTTGTGTAATGTGTGTTAATGTGCGACGAATATGCTGAGCTGTACGGGTGCTTTTGATATCCAATAAGCTTTGGAAAAGCTCGACAAGTTGAAGTCTTGATGTTTGGAATCTAGACATCTTTGCATCATGAAATGTGATGGATAAGATTGGTTAGATTCATTTCAATTATGTTGGTTTTATAAGGGTTTTCAATAAAGAAATTATGGATTGTACTCATTGGAGTTGGAGATGATAGTGAGTGTAAATATAAAAAATTTGAAAGTAGTACATAATATAATCATAAACAAAGTTTGTGATTGTTGAGATGTTAATTTGTGTTTAATTGTTGCATCATGATTAGGGAATTCATACGTGAATTTATTGTTTCTATTAGTAGGTCAATTGAGCCGAATCAGCTCACACGTTGCTCGAGATTGACTCAATCAAAACTCTACTCTATTTAAAGTTAACCCAAATTTCTTACGAGTAAGTAGAGAAAAACAATAGTTCAACTCTGAAAAACTCGTAGAAAGTACATGATAGTAATGTTTTACTAAATTGTAGGAAAAAAGACTCAAAGAGTGAGAGCCTATACGAACATACGAGTGGTAGTCCTTAAATTGGAAACGTAAAGGCTACAGGATTTATCATGTGATTTCCAAAGATAGTAAAGCATGTGAAGAGAATAACTCAACTCTGATCGAAGATGTGAGGTATCAAACAAATTTGAACAGATAAGGTCTATCGGACTCGTGGGGTAGAGTGACACTCAAGTCAACTCCTACTTCTTTGGAACTTTCCCACAACCATGGGAACTATCCTTTTTTTTCATACAGGATATCCCAAAAATCTAAACCGCACCATGTGACAAATTCGAGACATGAATACCAAACGAAAAACGAAAAAGTTGATGACGACCAAGTTGAGGGATACCATGTACATTTTTCATAACATAATCGTGAATTGCAATTAGAGCAACATGCCCAATGATTTAATTGGACTAAGCATTTTATGATTTATAGACAAGTTCAATGTCAAATTATGCCTCCGATGATTTACCAAGATAAAGTGCTCAACAGTTCAAATTTACTGTAACCATAACAGTTGGGGCCAAAAGGTGAGAAGATTCACCTCCGAAGGTATGTAATAATTCCTGAGATTGGAGGACCTTTGTTTTTCACTTCTTCCCATCGTAGCGTCACGATCTTCAAAACTAATAATCGAAGACATCACTTGTAGTGTACACAATATGGCCAAACAATTTAGAGAGGAGGAAGTAGATGTTCTTTCATAAGATGCAAATGGTGAAATACGTTAGCTTTCTTTTATCAGGAGTCTATTTAGTAATGTCTGGCACTACCTGCATAATCATTTGTTACATACACCGATATGACCATCAGATTGATGACCAACAATATGGGAAGTTTGAAGTCGAGGAAAGAAAGAAGCATAAATGCTACACCAGGGCTGCCTTGCAAGGGTTTTCCCTGCAGCGACAGACAGGTTTACCAGCAGCTTCCCATCCATTAAAGCCGCGTTCTAGAACCAATATGTCCGTAATACCTGCGTCCTGTGTTGCTTCAGCAAGATACTCTGACAGTCTTCGAGCACATTTGGGACCCCGCACCTACACCAACAAATAAGAAGAGCAATCAGAATGCCAGAGTGTCTTCCCTGGATGAAGTGCAGGATATCACAACATCAGTGGATCAGGAGATCATACATTCATAACTATGACAGCTATGGTGCAAAACCCAAGGGTTTAACAACCAGAACGTATATGTACTTAACAACCAGAATGTATTTGTACATGTATCTTATACAGCAACGACAAAGCCGTACACCAACATAATATTATCAGAAACCACTTGTGTGCCATCATTCTATTTCCTTGAGGCAACATTTTTGAAAGAAAGCGAATGGTAGTACATATCCGGAAATTGCATATTGAAAATTCTGGATTTTCTTCAGAGAAAGAAAGTGAAAAATACTACATCATCTGAAAACACACCAATCCAAAGAATCAAATGCAAGCTACTTCAGCTTTTCCAAGTGTGAAGCACTCTTGTCACCATATCATGACTTTCCATGGCAAGTCTCTTATATTACTGGGAAACAGGTCATGGTTGAAGCAACACAATACCAACTTTTCCCTGTTTGTGCCACAAGATAAGCTACTTACTAAGTGCAGAGGAATTTGGATAGCAAACTAACTACGCAATGTTTATGTCGAAACACGAGGGAGAAAACCACACCACCACAGGCCGGCACCAAGCCTTCCACTAATCAACTATAATCAATGAGCGTAAGACAATAATCCTCCATAAAAGCTAAAAGCAACCACAACCACAGCAATCATCACTTAAAAGTTATAAAGAACTGTAATTATCACAAAAGGAAGCCCGAACGAGTTTACCAGTTTAGAGAGGACAAAAAAAAAATCTAAACAAAGCCCTAAGAATAAGGAACAAACACCCACAGTTTGACGGTGATCTGAGTTGAATTAATGAGTTCCATTGGGGTTTAGGGATTCTAAGAAATGAACTTCTCATCTCTCAGATACACCTTCTCTCAGGTTTGTTCCTCTGCTCATCAACACTTCTGGGTACAGCTTTTCAAAGAAACTTCACATGAGTAACAGAGTAAGGTCAAAATGGGCACAGGTATCCAACTATCCATTTACAAAACCACTTGAGACATATGGATAACTAAAATGAATGGTGGCTTTCTTTCCTAGAGAATCCCCAAGTAGGACTAAGAGCATTGGGGAGGGGCTGCAGTTAAGAAAGTCCAAAAGGGAACAAAACTAATGGAAGTTAAAAAAAAAAAAAAAAATAGATCGCAGGAAAAAGCTCATTTCTTGGGGTTACTATTTGAATTGCTCCCCCCCCCCCCCCTCTGAACAAGAGGAAAGACTTGACAGCTACTTACAAGTTCAATACAAAAGGAATTTCTCCTCGAGCCATAAATGGGTCACAAAAGGGGAAATCTTTTGATTGCGCATTGAATAAGCTCCCTCCATGTAGAAATAAACATTCCAACAATTACACACTCCGATTTACATATAATACAGATATAATACAGAAGGCACTAGAGGAGGGATCAATAAATCATCAGCAGTAGGACCCTCTCCCCTCTCCACCACATGAAGGACATAGAGAATGACATGGACTATGAAATTCACATATGAAATCCTCAGGGTTGTGGTATGGTGTACGGTAATCGCTTAATTACTCACTAAAGTTTTAGTGTTAACATTCATAAGCTTCTCTTGACACCTTCAGAGATTGATTAAGGATTAGAACACTAGTTACATGTAAGTGGCCATGAAACTTATGGGCCTCATATATTAATCGAAGTATTCTCCTTTCTTGAATTTGTCGGGCCAATTTTATGGCAGAGAGTAAGATGTAAAGATTCAAGTTATTATTTCTACGTTCAAATCACAGTCATTCCTTCTACAGGGGATGAAAGATGCATAAGGAAGCCCGGATTATTATGTATTTATGTTTCGATATGAAGCAGCCGAGGTTATTATACATAGCATCACCAAATTATGTGGTACTGGTATGATATTTCGTAAAGTACAGAGCTCAAACAAAGAAAAGAGATCATTAGTTTCCCCATACAACCTCTACAACTATAAATTTGTCTTAAGTCAAACAAAGTTCTCTTAGCTCACAACACACAATGAGATGATGGAGAAACTGCGAGGTGTTAACTGTTAAGACACAACTTTACAGAGTGTCTGAATTCTGATTTCCTATGCCCCACTGGAAGATAGAACATTCAAAAAAGTAAATCACTTCCTAAACATCTCCTTGTTTCACATGCTTTGAGTAGCGAGATTATGTTTTCAATTTACAAAGATGGTATGGTCATTTCCAGGGGACACAAAAATGGCATGGTCATTTCCAGGACGTGATCACACATTCACACCCTCTAGAAAGCTTAGTTTAAAAAAGCGCGCCTAGGCGCAAGGCGCACTGAGGGGCAGCTGCCATCGCCTCAGAAGCTTGAGGCGCACAAGTCTGCATGAGGCGCACCTGAGGCACACCAAGCGCAGGCCTTGAGGCGCACTGAGGCGCACAAGTGTGCAATTTCCAATTTCTTTCTCTTGTAACCTTATTTATACACTTCCCTTTGCCCCTTAATCCCTTGTTTATACTTATTTACCCATTGTCCCTCTTTAAATACCAAAAAAAAGTTTTTTTTTTTCAAAATTTGGTTTCGTAAAATATAATTTTGTTTGCTAAATGAGTGCGCCTCGTGTGCATGAGGCGTGCGCCTTCGCCTCACGCATCGCGCCTCATCGCAACGGCCCCTCAGCGCCTAGGTGCGCCTCGCGCCTCCTTAAACTAAGCTAGAAAGTTCACAGAACAACCCACAGTTTCAGTGCATAAGCTAACCCAGTATGGACAAATAACTTAATTCACAGAATTGAACGCCAATAAAACCCTGATTTTCAAAACGGGAACTCACCAGTGACCAACTGCTTAGCTAACATGAGGTTGAAAAGACTTAACTTAGCAATTCCTTATCCCCCTCCATGTTCTTGCAAAAAAGACCCTTTGTTTAGGGGTTGACTAAGGAGTTATGACAAAGAAAAGGGGTGCAATTCAGGCATAATATACCTCTTCTCTTAATAAGATGTTTCATCCTTGGGCAAACAACATAACCTAATTCGCCCGCAGAAGAAATTGTACTCTACTAAACTCGAATTTGACAGTCATTGCCTTACGAACAGTTCAAGAAGCTAGTGAGAGAGAAATATAGTTTTGGAAGTATAACTACTCTCCAATTGTTGGAGGATCCTTTTGTACTCAAAAGCCGGCATTCCTTTAATCCCAGTAATGAGGTTGCACTTCCAAACAACCTCGTCTTCAAATAAATAAGGAACAAAGTCCATGACCATACAAATACTAATGCCATTCTACTCAATATAAATGGTGTATTCCATTTTTGGCTTACCGAGTACAGAAAGCAGTCAATCAATTTGCGACACACCAAAATGGAAGTGTGATCATTGTTTCTGGGACGATAAGCGTCATATTATCTAATCTAATCTAATACTATATATTAAAACCTGAAACCAAGTCTTTCCTAGAACGACACTTGGCATTTATTAATTGGATAGAACATAAAAATAGCATTAAATATAATTATCGGTTAAGATATGGTAATAAATTATCATAGAGTAGTATAATATAGCTAATTTATGGAAAATAATTATTAAGGTAATTTATTTGAACAAAGATAAGCCATAGTATAACTAATTTATGGAATATAATCATTATGGTAATTTATTAGAACAAAGATAAGCCAACATTTTTCTTATAGAGTGAGTATAAACAATATAAATATATAGCCCGGGCGTGGCACGGGCATGCAAACTAGTATTATTATAACCTAATTGGCTTAGTGTCCCAGTGAAAAGTTTGATACTTTGAACTTTTATCAGCAGAAAAACCAGCTATAACGGGCTGCCCTTTGCACTAGGTTAGCTACAAAGACACTCGGCCTAGACGAAGAAAAGTTCACAATCAGATTCCTTACACCTTATGCTCCGAACTTTAGAGGGTAACACTCTCAAATGTCAATCATCTATTCGATAGAGCATTAACTTGATCTTCACAATTCCTCATATATGTTTCCAGTTTAAACCATTGCTGATACCAGGTAAGCCTTTTTAACAAAGTGAGCTTACATATTACGCTATTCGGGTGAGCTGAAAATTCACCCTCGATTAATCTCATATAAGACCGTCTCACAATAACTTTCTCCGCGAACTAGCTTCCTCAATCAAAACCCCGAAAACAGAAACAATTGATTGAAATTCCAAGTAAAAATCGAAACCCACATACAAAATTCAATCCAGAACAAAACCCATAAATGCAATTCAACTACCTGACTAAGAGCACAGTGAAAGATGAGGGTGTCTTTGCCTCTAACTTGTTGAACAAGATTGGGGATTTTATCCAAAAACGTATCGCTCGCAAAGTGGAGTGATCCGGCGATGTGTCCGTCGGAACTTCTCTCATCGTCCCTGAAATTTTCCGTTTCCGACGGAAATTCACTTTCAGCGACAATTATAAGAAGAGTAAAAGTGGAGAGAGAGAGAGAGGTGGATAATAGTACCGGACGTCGACGACGGCGAAGTTGGGGCGGCGGGTTTTAAGAGAGAGGAGTTGAGTGGCGGTGATGTACGATATGCTTCGCGCCATCGGTTGGTTGTTATTGCTGCTGGGGGCGGCGGCAGCGGCGGCGGCGGTGGTGATGGTTGCTTGGTCTTTCTCTCTACTCCGGCTGATTAGATTCGGGTCCTTGACTTCTTTGTTACTGTTCTTATGTTTCCCTTGTGCTGACCCCATTTGATACTGCAAAGAGACTCTTGTGGGTTAAAGACTTGTGTGTGGTTGTGGAAGGTAGAAGTGTCGAACGAGTCGGGTTGAATTGGATGTTGGTTGTGTCGTGGTGATAACGGTTAACATTGAGTTGTTGAGGGAAAAACCAATATTATTATTATTAGACAAAAACGCAGATATAAAGTGATGAGCTACGATGATGAGAACATAAAATTGTGAACAACGGTGCTGGTTAAAGGCTAGGAGAATGTGGTTGAGACTTGGGACTCACAATTGAGAGTAGTATACTAGCTTAGAGCCGCAACAAGAGGCCTTGCATGTTTTTTTTTTTTTTTTTTTTTTTTTTTTTTTTTTTGACGACGTCTAAATTAGCCTTTGCATGTTTTATTATAGTAGGAAAACGAGAAGAATTGAACATGTTTATAAGGGCAGTTGGAAAACAAGAAGAGTTCAATATGTGTAAAGGTTTGAAAAATGCATTCTTGCCCTTTTTTATTCCCTACTTTTTAGAATTAATTGATAAAATACGAACGATGTATTTAAAAATGATAACATTTATAGGAATAGAAAGATAGCGGATATTAAAGCACCTCTACAAAGTACAAACATTACACGTTGACTCATTGTACGTTTTGTAATAGTAGCTCACTTTTTAGTTCTTATGCAACTTGCTCCCATCATCAATGTTTGGGTGGAGAATATAATAGACACTTTGTTGCCACTTCTGGTTTGAACACCACTTGATACAAATTGAATTGTTTAGCACTAACAAAAAAAGAAATTTTATTTTATTAAGGGAGCGACTATTGACACTCCACTTGAGTTTCAAGATTTCTCACTTACATTACTTTATCTCAACAGAAAGTGTTGTACTGAGAGTGCAGAAGAACTATGGTGGGACAGTCTTTGCCTTCACTAATATGAAATTATTATTGCGGGGAATCACACCTTCCCCAAACTCGTAAATATCAAATGCCAAATTCTTAAGTGATTGCAAAACGCACATGAGCCCCCATCTCAATTCACCCTGTTTACACCCAAACTCAAGGCGGCAATCCGAGCCAAGGGGCGTCGTCCGTGACACAAGGCACGTCATGCTAACCCCAAACCCGAGCTACAACCAAGTAACCAACCATTGGCCAAAAATGAAGACGAGGCACCATTGTCGGTGGTTTGCTCCAAGCGAAATACGACCCAAATTTCTTTATTATTAAGAGAATATAACAAAAAGTGACTTTGTCCTAGAACAAACACAAAGCCTCCACACGATGAGCTACACGATTCTCACTGTGCCAGTGTGCCTCATGCTATGCTTGGACCGAGTTTCCGAACTCTTGACCCAATCACCCGACCCCTCGCTACCTCAGTACCGTACCTCTATCCCGAAGACCCGAACCATGTCTAGAGTCTGAAGTTCTGAACTGATACTAAAAGAACATTAAATTAATTGGTCGTACGAAGAACGCGCGAAAGTTCAAAAACTTTTTGAACAAGGAAAACTACTAAAACTAGACTTTAAAGTATAAACCACTGGACTTCCCGGGTTTAACCGAACGTTACTAAAAGTAGAAACCCACGTCATCTCACTGTGGGCCCCCCTGTTTAGAGTCTTCAATGCAATACCACTGTCACTAGTAACATAAAAACAAAAACAAAAAACAATCCCCCCTCTCTCTCTCTCTCTATACGCTTTCTCTCTCTACGGCGGAGCTCAACTTTGACCGCCGCCGTCATGCCGCCGCCGCGCCGCCATCACAACCACATTTACGACGACCTAGAAATCGAAGTAGAAGATTTCGTTGACGAAGAATTCCTCGAGGACGATACCGGCGAAAGTGACAGCGAAGAAGAAGACGAAGACGAAGACGACGATGAAGAAGAAGAAGAAGACGCTGAAGAAGAAGTTGACGTGTTGAATACTCATTCTCCACCGGTGGCGCCTATTGTGTTTGAAGTTCCGGATTACGATACCGCTACGGCGTCATCGTCGCAAAATGCGGCGGCGGATGGGGAGGCTGTGAGGGAAGAGGAGGTGGTGGAGGAGGACACGTGGAATCGCGAGGAGGTTGACGGTTTATTTTGTCCGATTTGTATGGAACCGTGGTGTTCCTCCGGCGAACATCAACCTAGGTCTCTTTCTTCTTTCTTCTTTATTACGCAATTAGGGTTTAGCTATGCTGAGTTCTAATTTTAATTTAGTTTTCGAGATTTTGATCAGTTTCTCCCCAAATTAATTTGATTAGGTTTTTCTTGGATGTGTTATGTTGCCTCAATTTCGCTGCGAGAAATTTCATCTAAGCTTTTCGAGGAATTCGAATATGACCAATGTGTTTACGTGATTTTTCGATCTTTACACGAGATTCGTGCTTCGTGCTGGGTGTAATTGTGGTTGTGGAGGGAGGTAGTTTGCAATGTGCGGCCTTAACTTGTGGTTTACTTAATTAGTTTTGCTAGAAAGTCGAAAATAGTAGGTACCGGTGTTTATCTGATTTTGATGGTTTAATTGACTGTTGAGTTAAGTGGGGCTAATTGTAGTTAGGTTTTGAGGTATTTGAATGGAAAATTTGGAAGGTAAGAGATAGATGTGAAAAGAGTGAAGAACATAAGGAGCCGTTTGTTCAGTACGTGTTTGATTGGTTTTGTTGCACAAACCAGAACCATAATCTTATCTACCGTTGCTGCTCAAACAACCACCCTGACTTCTATACACTGTATGTCATCGTTTATACCTTTAAAGTTTCGATCTTGATGGAATTTTCCATTATATTCCTTCTGATTTAGTTTCTAGCAAATGTTGTGCCGCCTCCTCTTTTTGACCACCCTTTTGTTTCTCAAAAGTCGCTTTTTCTTTACAATGATATATCTGCCACATATTTTGTTGCTTGTTGCCAGCTTGTCATGAATCAATTTCTGCTTTCTTTTAGAATATTTTGTTGAATGTCAGGTGCCCCTGCCATTCCATCTACACAAAGCACCTAAAGTGCAACCCTGCCTTTTGCTCTAAACATATGCAAGTTCAAGGTTTCTAAGGTTTCTAATATTTCTGATAATTGTCATAATTCCAAATTTGCAAGTTGGACGACTAGAGAAGTCATTACTACTCCATGTGTGCATCGTGTTTCTTGCTTAAGAACACCTCAAGACTTGGAGAATTGATTGTGCCCCTCATTAGTGATTAAGCTATCATGTGTAATCTTAAAGCCGAAAAGAACATCTATAGCCTTATGAAGGTTAAACTTAAATCAAGCTGTTTTAATTTGCAATTTGAAACATACACTTTGAAATCATTTTGAGAATAGATGGTTTTTTTTTTTTTTTTTTTTTTTTTTTTTTTTTTTTTATAATTTATTTATTTAAATAAGTAACGACGTGTTCTTTCTTAAATTGGATTTCTTCATGTGGGATATTAGAGTGTTTAGCATCTGTTTTGGTCCTCTTAATCTGACAAGAGAGTAGTGATCCAACTGTAGCCGCCTTCCATTATGTACTCTCTAATTTACCGACAAAAAGTTTCTAAATTCAGCCAAGGGAAATATGTGGTGCTTAGGTTTTACAAGTAATGATTTCACATTTTGTGGTTGGTGTCTGTATGGAGTGACCAGGCAGTTAGTTTTATACTGATAGTTGTTTCTTTTTCTATAAAAAACTTGGATGTAAGGAATGCAGCTGTCTTTCTTGTGGGCACATGTTTGGGATGTCTTGCATCAAAAAGTGGCTGGGACAATCTAGAAGTAGAGGAAAGGTATGCCTTTGTATGTAGGTGTCTAACCCAGAGACAGGTGCAATGAAATGCTTTGTCATAATAGAACTTAATCTGACAACTCTTTTCAGTGTCCCCAATGCAATAGGAAGTGTACATTGAAGGATATAAGGAGGCTTTATGGGTCACGAGTTGTAGTAGTTGATGAAGAATCACAAAAGGTAGAGTTTAAGTTGTTTTTTTCCGTTTATTTTTGTTCTTCTATATTTTTGGTGTATCAATTTAATAGTTTACTTTTCTGACACAGTGATTTCTGCTTTTGCAGAGGATACGATTTCTTGAAGCTAAATGTAATTCTCTTGAGAAAAAGGTAGAGACTGCTTCTCAACTTTAGCAATTGTTACAGATATCATGGTCCCTTGCTGCTTATAAACTTTTTAATTATATTAGCTTTTGATTGCATGTTTTCTCTATTTGTGAGTACTAGCATTTGTTTGGGTCTTTCACTCTTGCATGTGTTTGATTTGCCTTCTCTGGCACTTGCTTTTCGTTTCGAAAGTTCTTGGCCATATCCCCTATGTTGTTAAATGGGGTAGGATCATTTGTAAATAAACAATCGTGGTTTATGTGGTTTTCTTTCGTGTGTATTGTAGAGCGAGGAAAGCGATATTTTAGGTTAATTTAATGATCTATTCAAGTGTTGATTTTTTTTAATACATGCCCAGCTATCTCTGTATCTTGTATTTGCTACGTACTTTTGGAACTCCCTAAAGCTCACTGTTGATGGGATTTATCTTAGGTCATTGTTGATGTGTGAGTAATTACTCTTTTTTTTTTTTTTGAGAGAAGTGAGCAATTACTCTTAGAGAGTGTTTGGAAACAAGAATTTGATTCTCAAATCCAAATTTGACACAAATCCCATGTTTGGGAACTCAAGAATTTGAGAATTTGGATTTGTGTCAAATCCTTTAGAATTTGTATCAAATCCAATTAGGCAAAAAACAAATGACACCTCAAGAGGTGTCATTTTGAAATCCCACCCTCCCCAAACATTTGATTTATATTTGAATTCCACATTCTCAAATTATGGAATTGAAATGATTACAAATTCTCAAATTCTTGTTTCCAAACGCTACCTTAAGTCTATTTCTAATGTGTTCTTGAATTTGCTTGAATTTTTTACATAATTTCGATAGAGAAAGTATAGTAAAATAGTGTTTTGAAAACCTTACCTTTTCTCCAAAATCCTCACCCTGTTATTGTAACCTAACATGTTTATGTTAAAATTCTAAACAAGTCTATGTGATTAGTCTCTGCCTTTTTTTGTTTTTCAGTAATACATCGTTTTCATCTGTATTGGCCCCATTCCCTTATTAGTTTTCTATTCCAAAATAGTATACCCCTCTCTAAGTAAAGTAAAATAAATCAAATGAAATAACTTTTATAATCTTGAGTAGATTCTCCATTGTTCCACATATGATGCACCTTCTTTGGTTGAAAATAAAACATGAAGTCAAAGACCATTTTTGGTACTTCGCCCTAAAAGATGAGCCTTGGTTAAAATGGAGCCAATGAAATGGAAAGGAGTAGCTAAAGTTTTTGCTCTGGTGTACTTGAGAAATCATTTTTTTTTTTTTTTTTTTTTTTTTTTTTTTTTTTTTTGTGACAAAGAACATGTGTTAACATATTTTGAATTTTAACAAAGGATGAGTGTAAGACATCCTTATAAGAGAGCTAATAACAAATTATTCAAATTTTTGTCGTAAAATCATGCTAGGGATCAAAATACCGTAGCTGCTTTTGCCCATGAAGATGCCAAGGACCCTCCCCAAAGAAATTCTGCATTATGTGTCAGTTCAAAAAAGTTGCGCGAGTTTTTCTCCTACAGCCCAGATTCATAGTTTCCTCTTTTGAACTCTTAAGATGTCTTTGATGCATCGCCTGTTGTGGCATTGTATTTTTTGGGTGCAGGATGAAGGATGGCGTAAAAAGGAAGTTGAGTGGCGCATGAAAGTATTAGTCTGGCAAAAGAAAGAGGCGGACTGGCGTCATATATTTGATCAACTGCATGAGGCATGATTCTCTGTAGACGCTTCTTTTTAGTGTTCTCATTCTCGTAATAGAATGCTTTATTTCTGCTTAGTTAACTACAAGTGGCATATTTCTTTTCGTATGCTGGATTGCTGCATCTAGCTCCCACCTCTGCTTGGTGATACGAGAACTCATGATGCACATTACTTGCTCTAATGATCAGGATTCATATCCCGCGTGTGTGATTTTTCTTTTGTATTGCTGTGTTGCATTTGTATATTGCTTTAGAATTTCTGATCTGATCCTTTGTTTTTTCAGAGGACAAGCAATCTTGAACGTTTGGTGGAAGATTTAAAAAAAAACGGATTATGCCCAATGGGTGCTGCCCGATGGAACTCAGGTAAACTGTAAGGGAATTAAATCAGATCTTGGGGAGTGAGATCGTAATTTTGTTCTGCAATTTGTATGTGTATTAGCTTCATTTGGCGTAGCTAGTGCAATTTTTTTTCACTAATTTTCAAACATTATATTTATTTTGAGGACTTTCTAAACTCTTGTTGAAAGTGTTTCAACATTTCTAAATGGTTCACAATGTTTTGAAATTTTATGGCGCGCATAAGACGGTTACTAGACAACGATTCATGTTAGCCGACCCCAAATCATTTTAGGAATAAGGCTTGGATGTTGTTGTTGTTGTTGTGGATGTTTTTTTTTTCTTGCAAAATTTAAAAGGATTGTTTTTGGAGAACCACCTCTTGCTTTCCCCAATTTTCTTGAAAGGATAGGTCCGGCTGTCACATAGGACAGATCTTGCAGAAAAATCGAGTAAAAGGGTTTTAGGTGGTGTCGCCTTTCAGTTCTGTTTTTATTTGGTTCTGCAGAAACAAAATTTAAGGTAGTTCTCTAAAAAATGGGGAAAGTGGGAGGTGGTTCTCCAGTTCTTCACATTCAATTTCTTACTCCATTCATTGTGTTTCTTCAGGGCACAAATTAGTATTGGCTAGCTCATTTGAATTGCAGGTATGTTGGTACTGATAGTTATCAAGTTATGTGATAATGTGTAAATCTATGTTGTCTTGTAAAAATGGCATGGTAGTTGGCATCATATCGTTTGATATGAATCTATGATGGAGTTGACGTCCCTTATCCCAACTTTTATTGTTTTACTGGGTGACTAAAAAGCTTTTCTGATGGGCTATTGTATACCACAGGGGAAGAAGCAAGTTTAAATCGCACAATATAGTTGGACATCCTAAAATTTGACCTTATTTACCTGGGATAGTAAATTTCTTATCCATCTAACTACAAATGACATGGTAAGATCTGTGAGGTTTCAAGGCAAAAGAGTGGAAAAGTAAGGTTCGAAATAATGCATATCATGTTTTCAATACCTTTTGCCTCAAAACCTGCGCTCTTATGTTGGTGACTTATAATGTTGGGAGAGTCATCCTTGACATAAGGTCATTGTATATAGGTGATTTCTTTTCTAACATGTATACCTAGATGGTCGATGTTTGTAAACTTTCTGTGCTGATCACCATCCAACATATTCATCTCTCAGTGGTCTTGTAGATATGGAGCCTGGAATCTACCTAACTTGATTGCTAAAACTGTTAACCCTTGGACGGAAGGATAGTCCTGGTTTTATTGTTTGGACTTCGCTTGTGTAGAATTTTGTAGTGCCCTATTGTTTTGACTTCACTTGTATCTTCTTCTTCTTCTTCTTCTTCTAAATAAGATCGCACTGTGGGTACAAGCTTCATTCCGGTATGAAAACACTTCTTTTTAAATTTAAGGAGAAACCATGATGCTTATTTGGCTAGACTTGGACAAAGAAGTTATGCTGTTTGGTTTGGAGAAACGGTTGAAAAATTGTAGGGACGACATTGGAGAGGACTCCACAGTAGCTAGCACTAAAATATGGTCAGAAAGTAATCTGTAAACGAACTTCTAAGAGAATTAAGTATGGGGAAGAAGTCTTTCTAGCAGTCTTCTTGATGTATTTTAGTGGATTATTTTTGAGGATGCTTTTTGCTGCTTGAAGCTCCTTCACTCTACCCACCCGTTTCCTTAGGTCTCTCCTTGTGATCTAGAACATTGGTAAGTAAACATCCACGGTTGCCTTAAAGCGCAAGATAATTCTAGAATGTAAACAGCAACTGGATTCTATCACTTTCAGACTTCTGATATGCATTGGGATAGATAGGGAAAGCTTTCTTCTGTGAGAGAGATTTCTTTGTGCATAACAGTTATGATAAGGTTCTATGCAACTTCCTTCGTGTGAAGGTTCAGTTTTATTCATGGAACACTATGTACTTCCTGTCTGGGAATTACTAACGAGTAGTGTCTTTTGAAATCGATGTCGAATGTCAAGTTTAAGCTTACAACAACTTTTGTGTAGGTAGAATCAAAGGAAACAGTTCATTAGAAGCATTTTTGTCTGCCTTTTTTGAATGACTACATTATAAACGGACCTGTGTTGTTACTAATACTGTTCACTTTGTTGGCTCAACTATGTCAATGCAATCGGGCAAGGATGAGGTGTAAAATCCATATCTAATATTCCTCGCTTCATTGTTATATTTCACAAATTTTGACCCCCTTTCTCAGCTATCTCTCTTTCTTTTGAACTCTGGCCTAAGAACCACCGTTCTTGATCAATCTAGCTATCTCACATGTTTGATTTTAGTGTCCATATCTCATATCTGTACCTCAGCCAAGTAACATGGAAGGCAATTCTTAAACAAGGTCTATCAAAGACGATCAAGTCTTATCATTTATGAAGACTGATTCATTAAGTTAGCAAGCCTGTTTTAGTGAGCAAATCAAATACTATGTGAAGGTAGTGGAATCACGCATTTGCAAATTGCAAGAATTTGACTACAATGTACTCCCCTAATAGGAGACTTTTGCTAGAAAGTTTTGTAATAAACCTTTTTTTAATTTGCTCTTTTTTTTAACGTTAGTTTTTTGTTAGAGAATCCCACTGTCATGAGTTTTGAGCTTGTAGGTACTTTCATTGGGTCGAGATTTTAAATTCATACTTTGTTTCCGTGCACGTATTAGTGTCACTGGAATTGATGAACTATTATGACCATTTTACGCTGATTATTTTTAGTAATAATATGTACATGCTTCAGTTTTAATTCATCAGCAGCAAGTGCTAACTGTGGTGGATTTGATTGCAATGACATATTTGCATTTTCAAACTTTTCCAAGACCTTGTTGTCACTTGCCTCATTTTCAGTTCTCCTCTTTCATTTGTTGTTGTCGTCTCATTTGTCCATTTCCCTTGCATTCTTTCGAGGAGAGGGAGAGGGGGGGGGGGGTTATGTTGAATTTGGCTTGGGCATCTCGTGCTTCGACTAGTAGAGACCCAGAACTCTTTGCATCGACTACCTTGACTCCTTTTCCACCTATCCCCTATGGAATGTCAACTATTAATCTAACAGGAATCCAGTGGGAATGAACTTGGGTTTCTTTAGTTCTAGATTCGGTGGAAGCGTCCGCCACTTCTGCCTATTTTATTTTTTCCTTTTCCATCTGACATTGTTGAAGATCATCGTTGATGGATGACCACTATTCTATCCACTTTGATATTTGCAGCAAGAAGTGCACATAGATGGTGCTCGATTCTTTGATATGGATCATACTGGTCAGGTTTTGGTTATAGCACGAAGATCTACTCAGATTGGTGGACCACATCTTCTTACAAAGGCAAGTTTTATAGTTTTTGCCTTATTCTTTGCTTCACCAGAATTAGTGTTGCATAGATCAAACAACTCTTGTTTTATTATAGATGAGCCTGGTTTCTCCATGTGAGCAAGATGATGTGGTGCTTCCTTCTACTGTCAAAGCAGTTAGAGACGTGCATGTTTCTTTTGCTGGTGGACTTGCATTATTGGCTTCAATGGGGAAGAAATTATCAGTTGTCAGGTGGACTAGTAATAAAATTTGAAGTTTTCTCACATTGATCCGTCCCTAGGCATTTTTTGAATTCTTTCTTATGTCTGCTCACTTCACGTTTCCTTTCAGCTTGCAGAGCAACAACGTTGTCATCGATTATGATTTACCGGTATAACTTCTTTACTTGTTTGTGTATTTATTTGTCCGTAATGACCAGCTTTATGGCTTCATGCCACATACGTGTTTCTTTTACTTATCTGTATTGTTATCTACCCCCAATTACCCTATATGATATGATATGAATTTTTTCAAATGTCATTGCTCAGATTGGAACATGGCAGTTTTGTATTCTGTATGGTATCTTTTCCTTGTTCGTAGCTTCTATTGGTGATTAGTTTTGTTCTCCAAGTAATCTTTGATGTTGATGTTTTTAGTTTCCTGATTTTCAGGTTGCTGCCTGGTCATGTTCATGGGATATCAACAGTTCAAATTATGCTTATGCGGGCTTGCAGGTCATAAAGTAAACTATAACATTGATTAGTCTACCTTTGTGCATTATGCTGCTTCTAGTGAGGCCTTGAGTATATCTATGCAAGGGCAAAACTCAGTCATAATTCAAGTAAAAAAAAGCACCACAGATTTTGATATACATCATTATAGTAAATAAAACTGACAGTTGCTTATTGCAACTCTCTTAGCTCTCTTGAAAGTGAGTGTTACATTTTTTTTTTTTTTGAATGCTACAGTTTTGATACTATGGAAACAACTCTGTTTCTTTTAACGAGACGAGTAGGAAGCAAATTCAAATATAGATCTGTTAAATCATTTTTTGGTTATCCAGTATCACTTAATCTCTCTGTGTTTTTATTTTATTTTATTTTTTGGCAGAATGGTATGGTTTTAGTATTTGATCTGCGCCAAACTGCAAGGCCATTGGAGTCGAAGATTGGGCCGACTAGCAACCCTGTTCATACTATATATCCCCTTTCAGAGGATTTAGCGAGTCCCTCAGGAACTAAGAGCCTTCTCACTGCTTCATCTGTTGGCTTGTGTCAGTGGAATGTCGGTGCTGTACATGAACAGTATGTTTTCTTTTCTTTATTGAAGTTCAACGATCTCAGCCTTTGCTGTTTTAAAGTTACGTGTCTTTATAGTGTATACAATGCTGTGATCTGTATTTTTCACTTGTGAGTTCAATTTGTGTTTATCTGACAAAAAGTATTTCTTTCGAATTGTACCTTTTAATCATTTTCTTCTAATAGATTTATTTGTTTGATCTATTAACCTATAAATTAAATTCGAGTTCGTGGAATGATGATAAGTTACAATAGAGCAGCGTGCTTATCTCGCACTATATCATGTAAAATCTCCATATTGTAGCAGTGAGTAGCACCTAGAGTAGACTTCCAGAAATACTCCTGACTATTTTTTCTACTCTTTATTTCCACTCGTGCTATTACCTTGGCTCAAAGTTCCAAAAACCTTCTTTCGGAAAAAAAAAAAAAAAAAAAAGAAGTTCCAAAAACCTATTAATTAGGGAAAGCAAGTTAGCAGACAATACTTGCTTAACAGTTCCAAAAATCTATTTTAATGGTGAAGTCTGTGGAAATGCCAGGATATTCTTGTCAAAGCAATAAATTTGTGTCCACTGAAACAACCAAGGGTACCTTATGAGGCTTGTCCGTTGCTACATCTGTACTTAAATGAACAGAAAACGGCATGATAAATTAGCTTCCATACACAACTAAACTTGCGTAGATCATCATCCTCATGACCATGTTGGCATCATATCTTCTGTCGGGTTTCATTGTAAGAAATTATGAATTGTGCTTGAAACCTGTATGATTATGTGGTAGCATAGAGAAAAGTGAGAGGAATAACAGGTGGATGCTGGCCTTTTATTGGAATGTGACTTTGTGAGCAGTCATGTGTGGATGATATCTGTGTTCCTCCTGAACCTGAAACTGTGACACGAGAGTGATTCCATTATTTATATTCGATAATGATAAGTTAGTATTCACCTCTAAAACAAAGGCTTATTATATGCAATTACCATTTGACAGAATTTCAGTTGAACGAAAGAAGATATATCCTAGTCCTATTGCGTGTTAGTTGATTCATTACTAACTTATTTTGTTTCCTTTGTCATCAGGCCTACCTTGATTAAAGAAACGTTAACAGATGTTGGAGTTTGCATATCACTTGCTTATTGCCATAAAAGTGATAACGTTGTTGCTACATATCGGCCCAAAGTGGAGACACAAACTCCCGATGATACTGGTCTTTCACAGGTATCACAAACCCAATCACATAACATAGCGCACTCTGTTCTCGGTTCACATGTCCTTTTCAAGAGACATAATTCTAGCTATCAAAAGTTGGGTTCGAGATGTGCTAATGTACCTGGGATCCGGCTCCCAAAGTCTAGCATTCTAGGAATGGGGAACGATACCTCTTTGTTTTCATGTGGAGATGATTCAACATCTAACTTGACCTTGCAAGAGCTGCCGTCATTAACAGTCGCTCATTGCCTCCAATCAAACTATCCTGTCCGTGATGTGAAGTACTGTACTTCTTCGAACCCCAGTTTACTTTGCTGCTTGAGTGAGGGCAGGGTGCAGCTGTTCAGCCAAAAACTAACGTGAAAATTGGTAATTTAATTCTCGTAAGATTTTATTCTTTACTGCTCTGAATTCATGGGTGGTGTGTTTATGGTCAATGTGACATGTTCGTTCTTGGTTTCTTAATATGCAGATCGGATTCAGAAATAGTCGAACAAATTTTGAGCGCCTCGGGATAAAAACTCGAACTGTTTTAGAAGCTATTGCATTTTGCATATGTCAGTAACATTTAACATAGATTAGGTTATCTATAACTTAGATGTAAAACAAGAGTGTACATATTTCGAACTCAGTGTTAGCTAGGTCAGTTGTTTCTAGAAGAGGTACTGCATATGTAAACAATACAGTATCGTTTTGAAAGTATGCTACTGGTGCACAAAGCATCAGCATACATGGCCCTATTATTTGGCACCTTCTAAAGATTATAAGCGACACCCTCGTTGTTTACTATGCATTGTGCATCATGTAATATTTTTCCAAGACTCTATACTTATATATTGGTATAAATTATAGATGTAGAAGACGTTAACGTTTGCTCGGAAAGATAATAGAGGGTAGGCCAATGAGGGCCATGCAACATTGACATGATAAGAAACTACTTATCAAATTCTTAGCTTGAGGAACAAGGGTTTGATTAGAACTTTTAAGGATAGCGCCAAGCTTCACATCATTTTAGAGGCCCGTATTATAGAAAGCGATCCAACCTTTGAATAACCTGCCAAATGCATAACAAATAATGAGAATGAAACGAATGGACCAAACAGTTGTTCAATCTATTTGGGTGATCGCGTATGTTATTCTTTTGAAGAACAATACAAACCTGTTTTAGTCAACTTCCAATAATACAAGATGGGGTTCGTTAAGGCCTCATGTCATCTTGTTCGACGATTAGCCAACTTCATCATGTAACTTCGTGATCTTCTCTTGCTTTTTTCAATTGTTAGCGTTTTGATTTTCACACATGTTGAGGTGTCGCTCAATAAATCGAATTGTACAAAATCAGTTAGTTTCTCGGTTTGTTCTTTGGCAAATACGGCAAATTATTGTGTGGAACCGAGAGTACCTACTCTCGCTGAGCTGGCACACGCGTGTCAAACAGCTGGCCGGTCGAAGTATTAGAAAATCGGACCCAAAAAAAGCCAAAACCGGCAAAAAAAAAAAAAACGGTTACTCCCACCTACCAAATTTTCTCGCTCCTCATTTCCACCCGACACCCACCCTACCACCACCATCCCAACTGCCGCCGATCGACCACCACCTCTGCACCAACGCGAACCAACACCGTAAATCCTACATCCACCCTAGGGATTGGCATGTGCGCCGTTCACCGCCCATCCCTCCACCCACGACGCCCCCGGTCTTCTTCGTTCTTTCCTTGTTCGTTGATTCCGATCCTATCTCTGCCTTTGAAGCTTCTCCACCTTGATGTCTAGATCAAATTGACGCGATCGATGGTGGTGGTGGTGCAAGGCCATGGGGATCAGCCAAAACAAGAGGGAGAAAGGAGTTAAGGAAAAGTGAATATGATATTATGATATTATGGAGTGAGATTTAAGCTGGAAAGAATATTGACAACAAAAATGAAAAAGCAAGAATTCTTTATTTTGTCTTGGGCTGAGCCGCTGAGCCATTTAAATTGATGCATTTCCTATGTTATTCGGATAATGTTCCAACACTTGGGAAGAAGATTTTGACGCATGTCTTCTATGTCTTCCATTTTCCTTATTAGTACAAAGTATGTATCTTTAGAGTCCTTATCGTATTTTACATGTATAGTAATAAAAGAAAACAGAATATTTACTTTAATGTAAAAAACTTATGTACTTTATCGCCTAATTTATGTACTTTAGCTTGGTAATAATATACTTTAGCATCTAATTTATGTACTTTAATTAGCATATCAATAAAGTTACTTAGTGTCTATTTATTGACTTTATCATTTATTTTATGTACTTTAGTGTATCTAATATGTACTTTGATACCTAAGTTATTATTCTAACGTCTCAATCTTTCTATCGCATCAATTGTTAACATATAAATTATGTACTTTAATGTATGATTTATGTACTTTAACATATCAGGTATTATGTACTCTAGCATAAGTTACGTACTTTAACGTATCAGTCGGAGTATTGTGTACCTTAGTGTATCACTTATGTATTTTAAGATATTATTTATGTACTTTAGCGTCCAAATTACGTACTTTAGCATAACAAATATGTACTTTAACATGTTGATTATGTCCTTAAGCGTATCAAATCAATTACGTACATACTTTAACAAATTATGTATATTAGCATTACATAACTTACTGCATAAATTATTACGCAATTTAGTGTACATGTTGTGTACCTCAGCGTATCATATTTTGTACCTTATCATGTAAATGATGTACGCTAGCGTAGTAGTTGTGTAATTTAGTGTATCAATTATATAATTTAGCGTTTTCGTTGTGTACTTTAGCATGTATATCATGTAATTTAGCGTAACAATTATGTATTTTAGTGTATCAATCATGTACTTTAGCTTTTACATAATATATTTTGTATTTTATTAATTTTTTTAAGTAATAGATTTGTATATATAATTGGTTAAGTTACACCTATAAAACACACATTTCAATTAAAGAAGGGAAACAAAAGACAGCTACAAACCCAACTAATCCACACGTGGCCCTCAATTTTCTTTTCCTTTTGCCATTTACATTTCCACAATACACTCTCTTTAAAAAAAAAAAAATCACTCATTTGCATCCCATTTTCCCATTATTTCTCGTCCTGAAGACTCCAACCAACAACCACCCCTTACTACCGCACCCTTCACCAACTCCTCAGAAAGATCGCCCGTCGTCAGCGCCCTCGCCCCTACCCCTGACCACCGCTGGGGAAATGACGTCGGGATTATTTGATGAGGGGAGACATGTTGGGGGAAAGTGGTGGTCAAAGTGATATCGTCATCCCTCAAAGCTTCAGATTGCATATGTCACGGCGCCGACATGGGGGACGGTGGAGTGATGGCGTGGGGAGGAGGGAAAAGGTAACTAGATCTGGTTTTATATTTTCGAAATTAACCGGGTTTTGGCAGTTTCTTTATTTCCCCGGTTTTCGTATGAAATCGTGACGTGGCATCAAGAACCGGCCGGGAGTACCTACTCTCGAGAGTAGGGTATACGCCCTGGGCAAATACGGTCAACTTAGTCGCATTTTTCGTTTGGTCAAAGTTGAATATTTTTTAAACCTCGGGCATATGAATATGAAGAGAGAGTCTCAGACCAAAGTACATCTTATAAGCATGACCAAACGATTATACTACTTTACATTAACGTGAGGACGAAGTCTAAACCTTATTTTTTTTGAAGGGGAAAACCTAACCCTTTTAAAAGGAACACTATTATTGTTATTTTTAGGATCATTTAAAGTGTAGAGAGACGAGTTTCATTTTGGCCATAGGAATTGGAGGATAACACACCCTTGGCTTTCATACACAATTATTGGGGAATTGGCATGACTTCTATAATTTGTCGAAATGTAATCAATTAAGCACGTCCCATGCCCCATATGGCCATATCTACTCCGATTGGGGTACCTACACGTCCAATTTCATATCACACTCCTGTAATGTCTTCATAGAAGCATAAGATATCTATTTCATAAATTTAAATTAGACGGAAATCATTGTTTGAAACAGGGGTGAATTTAGCCTAATACAATCGGATTAACATAAACTACTAATACAAATTTCTTTTGTTTCGTTGTCAAAAAAAAAAAAAAAAAAAAAATTCTTTTGTTTGAACAATATGCGGAGTAGATCACTTTTATAATAAGTGCATATTTAGCGATACATTTGTGTAAGTATACAATATATATAAGCACGCACAAAAGCTACATACGAGTATACCGTATGAATTTTAAAGATGAATAGGAAATACCGAGTAAGAGAAGTGTGTTTTTTTTTTTTTTTTTTACGTTATCTAAAATAGTAGTGAAAAAACAAACAAAACACAAGAAAAAACACGAAATTATAACAAAAAAGACTTCCTAGTACGGATAGCTAAAAGATGCGCGGTTGTGACCTTCTTTCTATCAACTTTCATGACATCACAATGTTTTAGCTGTGTACCCAAGTCTCGGACTTGATCCAGCTCCCATTTGCACAAGATGTCTATCGGAGTAGAACCTCCCATCAAGCACCATTATAACACACGGATTTGGGATACAACCACGAAAAATGACTTCATTTCGATGTATCCAAATGGCCCAGAGAAAAAGTTATGCATTAATAAATCGTTGTGCGTGCATACCAAATTTTATATCTTAATCTGGTGATGCAAATAGTGTAATCTTATATTATTCCGTACAAAAGCATTGCATTACAAACTTTACTTTAAAATCTCGGCATGGGATATTTAGCAATTATCGTCTTAACCAACATTCGGGAGTGAGTGAATGATCTCTTTTATTGTCTTTGCAATAATTGTATGTCATGTAACGCGTTTGAACCCATCTCATCGTAGCATACTGTTTCCTAGTCAAACCACCGCGGCGTGAGGGTGAGGCCGAAACCGGCCAACACCGAGCCGGAGCGTAGGCAGAGCAACCAGCTGCTTTAAAGTTGGTGTATTTAGCCACAAATGGTTGATATTTGTAGTTAGCTTTGTACTTGCCATCTTCAGTTGCCCAAGATGAGGCGTCCCATATTGACCCGTACACCCACATTGGCCTTAATGGAAAAGTTGCATCACTCTTTCTTGGGTACCTTCTTATAGGAACATCATCCACCAAAAATCTACGCACACAACAATTCAAAACACATAAGACGACAATGTCACAAATTCGTGGCACAAGTACATAATTTGGTGGAGACCCATAACATACATCTCTTAATGTAACAAGTCTATATACGTAAATGTATAACTCGTATATAGTATAGGGGTCGGATATTTGTCAAAATTCGAGTTCTAAACACAAAGTTTTTACTCGAATGTATTACCAAACCTTAAGTAGTAATCGAATCCAATCGACCTCACCGAAAGTATGTCATAAATTAAAGAAATGAACATGTAAATGATAGTATAAACGACGTACGACCCATGATCTCTTTAAATGGTGGCAAACCAAGAAATAAGAAGTTAGTTCGATAATTGGACGGTGATGCATTATATGCATGTTATATATATAAGTAGGTGGCATAATGATATATGCATGATTGAGATCGAAACAACAAATAGTAAGTGTTACGTACATGATTTCTTTAGGGCTCCAAAAAATGGCATAATGATGAAATCCATGAGTTGGATCAAACCAAAGATGAAACTTCATTTCTCTTCCAATGATTTTGCCATCTCCACTACCTCTTATGTAAACATTTGTCTGCAAAACGTATGGTTTTCCGAATGTCGTCCCTAAGAATTCCATGTCAACTTCATCATGGTACCCTGGATGAGCTTCACTATTCGAAAGCTGTACCCAAAACAACATTATAGTAATATTCTACCGTACGATATGATTAAAACGTAATATTAGACTCAATTAATCTCGTCTTAATCATATTAATATTAGCACATAAATACAGAGTATACAATAGAATCAACGTCGTCCCATTACGTAAGCGACTTATTTCGGAATAAAACTACACCTACTAATTAAGGATTAGGGGGAAGTCGAGTACTACAAGGAGAATGTTTAGATGATCGAGTAGATCACAAATCATTGAGAACAGTGTACACCAATATCTTGTCCTATAGTTGCCCGTGACGAAATTTAGTGGAATTCTTATGTGGCCATAATTAAAGATGCTAAACAGTACAAAATAATCATATGATATACGTATTTAGTCCAACAAGAAACGATTATTGGCGCACTTAATGAACTTGTTCGGAAATAGTTTTGCGTCGGTGTATATAGACTTGTAATAATACGGAGTAAAAGAAAAAATAGCAAAAAGCCAAAAATTGTGAAATGACCCAAAAATCACAGAGAGTTTGTGAAGGGGATGTCCCACTCCAGATGGGTACGTACCCTCCATAATAAATTGCAAAGGTAGCACAAGAAATAGAAAAATTAAGCAGTAGTATAGCTAATAATAGTAACAATCAATAGTAGTGTACTAATGTGTACGTATGTACTAGCAACATGAGCAAAAAATAATGTTTGTAAGCAAACTTTAATTTCAGAGTTCAGTCCTTACATAAAACGCAGTAATTACTCCGGCTGTGTATCCGGGTTGTAGCTTAATGGATGTACCGAAGTACCCTGATCGAAACGGACGGACAGACTTGAACCCGCTTCCTATGTGTTCGTACAATAAAATTTGTTATTAGTAATCAAATTAAGATAAAATACAATTCTCATGACTAGCAGGATAACAAAAACGCTTTCTATCTAGGACGTGTCGGTCAATAGTTACTTGCAAGTTACAATAGATCACATGATCGAATTTGTGTAGTGTTCGTTATTAGTACGTCATTAAGTTATTATTGTCATTGTATAATAAGAAGTGTTGTCTATTAATAGTAAGGAACGATAAAGGTGGGGGTCAGGGTCGAACTCCTCGAGGCCACCTCCCGTTTAGGATGGAGATGATCGAGTACATTAAACACCATTGTATTGCCCCTCGATTCTTAAAGAGACATTTCTCGTACAAAGATATATACTCCCTCCGTCTCAGTTCAAACGCCCCATATTCCATTTTGGGACGTCCCACTTCAAACACCCCATCTATTTTGGGACATATTTCTCTCTACTACTTTTATTAAATTATCACATAATCTCTCACGCTATCTCTCCTAATTTTATTAATCCCCATATTCTCTCCCCTCATTTTTCCTAATATTATCCCACTCAACTGATTATATTAATTTTTCTTATTCCACTACGAAAAACGTCCGGCGCGTTTGAACTGGGACGGAGGGAGTATAGTAATAGAGGAAAGATTGATTACCTGAGGTTCGATCAAGCCAAATTGTCAGAGCATGCTGGTCTACACGTTGATGTTGAGGACCCCATAGATTTTGAAAACCTTGGGAAAATCTGAGCGACCTGAAACTTCTACTAGGATAGTAGCCAGGGGAAGGTGGCCATGAAGCAACAATGCTTGAAGTTACAATGGAGAAGAGAAAGACAATGAAGAAGAAAAACTTAGACATGAAGATACTCGATCCGTATGTATGTAACAAGTTGTGTATTCGAGCAGAAATGATGAGAGTTGAGCTTAGCTTGTAGTACAGTATATATTATTGGCGATGAGTGTGAGACTTTGAGTGTGAGTGATGAGATGTAGGTAAGGTGTGTGTACTTATGAAGACGAGTAGAGTATGGGGGAAATAGTCCAATAACATAAATGATCAATTGTGACACTGTGGTAGGTCCTATATCAAGCATATAAGGTACAAATTAAACATGATGAATCGTGATACTTTTCATATTGGTATAATATTGGTGCTCTCCAATTTAATAGAAAAAAGAACTAATTTGTTGATCATATTAATACAAAGATCAAACTAAGAAGGGTATATTAGTAGAAATCAATAAGGTCTATGTGAGTGACATACGACAACGACGAAGAAGCAGCCTTTCATCGGAGTGAAAAATAATTTGAGGTTAATTAACAATGAAATGGTATACAAAACATTTGCTCTTTACTACCATTAAACAAACCTCTGTATAACTCTATATGCCTGAATATTTGGTTGGACCAAATGGATTGGCAGAGGGCAATGGACTCATGGTCTTATACTCCTATGGGGTAGGGGTAGATTTTTTTTTTTTTTTTTTTTAAGATATATGGGGTAGAGTTCGAATTTGGAAATATCATACCATGCTCGTTACTCTTTAGGCCTAGCTAGCAACATAAACTTAGATAAAAAAAAAGCTCATCAAATGTTATCAATTGAAAATTGGTCAAACTTTCATTTTTATGTCGGTAGGAATAAGTTTGATTACATCATTTACATGAATGAATAATAGTCACAATAAGGTTTGATAAGACAACAATATCTACTACGAAAACATATATACGATTATTAGAATTCATGTTTTACCAAATATGGCGAATCCATCAATATAACCGAATTTCCGATCTAAAAGAGGCATACCGGTCACCATATGATGAATGCTAGTGTCACAAAGTTTTTACTTTAAGATAAGTGGAAAAGTTGTTTAACTACATTCGGACATACAACATTGATCAGTTCCACTTAACACAACTTGACTAGAAAAAAAACTTAAATAAGCCAAATATCTCGAATCTTATTGAAGCAAATATTTTTTTTTTTTAGCCCATGGAATGAGATATTTAACTATTATTAGTGGGTGACCATATTACCATGGCTAAAAGTTACTCTTCCACGACAAGTAATTGTACATTACCCCTTTGTAGCTAATAGGCGTTACATTATTGATTAGGCTAAAAATTACTGCACATTTTGGTCCTGCAAAGGTAAACCATCACTAAGAAGTAGAAAAATAACCATGGTATTATGACAATCTATGTTAATCCTACGCAGAAATTTGCTACTTGCCAAATCATATTGACTCTCTTTTGCACTAAAGTTCATCTTAGTTACGATTTGCTGTCGAGTTTTTCTTTTGTCTTTCTCATTTTAGTCAATTTCATGTAATTCATACGATAACAAACCAAAACAAATTACCAGTAAATTGCCAATTCTCGAGTTACCATTGATAATCTACACTTTCCATCTAGATCAGATTCTAAATTCTTGGTATCTATTTATCTATCTAACTAGTATAATACCCGTGCTATGCACGGAAATGTGTAACCAAAAGTTTTAATATTGTAACGTGCGGCAACACGTCTAGCTTAACTTTGTCTTGGTAAAACGGATTTATATTGTTGGCGTTCGAAACGTAGTTATATACCCGAATCTATTTCCCGACTCAAGATATCAAGGTCTTCTTTTAAAAAAAAAAAAACTGAATAGCTTAGCTATCATGTATACGTACGACTTTAATTTGCACTTGATAGAATGCAATCTCATCAAAGTGTGTGTGCGTGAATGTATCACTAAGTATGAATATTAGTAAGGGAACATTTGTATTATGGCAAATTTATTTACCAACTCAAAATTTCAGTGACTTTACAATCCCATGACTTAGAAATAGAGATGAAATTTGCATTAGAAGATTACACAAATAAATAAGAACACAAAAAGAAAAGAATAGTGACCTTTAGTTACCTCTATTTGAGCGAGTCTTTAGCTATTGAAATGGTTAATCACTACATCAGTGAGTAAGAGGACAAATTTTGATTGTAAAGTAGATAAAGAAGAGCAAAATTTTGGGATATACTCCGTATATATATTTGGTTGAAATGGTCTCATAAATTTAGCGTAGAAAATTACTAGGAACATATTAAAGTTTTTTTTTTTTTTTTTTGTTAATAGAAGACCCTAGCTATTAGCTGTTTTTTTATTATTAACTTAGAGTTGGTAGAATTTGAAGCAAATTAATAGGAACAAAATTATTAAAAACCATGTTATTAGGAACAAAAAATTTAGCGGAAAAATGTGTAGCCATTGGATGCCACGTGTCCTAGTGGCTTCTGTTTTAGTAGAACTAGATAGATTTGGAAGATTGGAAGAATGTGCCTTTGTACTTTGCTACATTCCCAATTTATTGGACCTACCCTACAAGTTAAAATGTGGTGAAATACCCCAAAAATAAAAGAGAAAAAGTCGCACGAAAAAAAAAAAAAAGAAGGAGAAAACGGCCAAATGCGCAGTTTCCCTTGAACTGCACTTCCAAGATAGACAATCTGTGGATTATGAATGACATATCTTCTTCCTTACTTGTCTTATTTTCAGCTTCTTCGTGACGTCTTAATTATTTTTACCCAGTTCTTACAATATAATTTCTTTTTAGTTGAAATCTGCAGTAAAGTTGGAGTCTTTGATTCTGTAAGCTCAATTTCTCATCGACCCATTTCATTTTCTGGAATTCTGCAAAGAACCCATGTTTTAATTTTCGTTGAATTTGATCTGTTTTTTTTTTTTTTTTTTTTTCTGTGTGTTTTCAGTGATTATTTTATACTATGGAGATCCACAAAGCAATCAGTGAATGTGACGATCGAAGGTTGAAGACTAAGTATAACAACGCAGTTTATGTCATTCAAAGAGCTCTTGCTCTTTACAAGTATGATTCTTCTTGTTTACACTTTGTGTCATTTTGATTTTGATTTTGATTTTTCTAGCTTGGAAATGTAATTTATTATATTATATATGTTATAGAATTGTGATTTTGGTGAATTTGTTGTTGATTGAATTGGTTTGATCAAGGGTCATATTGCCCCCACTAGATTTGCTTTCATGTTTACTGATGCTGCCAAGACTAAATTGTTGACCTAATTGTCGCGGGTTTTCGTCCCGTAGATCAGTGTGCTTAGTACTTTGGGGGGAGGGGGCGGGGGTGATGGTGAACCAATTTGTGTTATTGGAGTTGGTGATGGAAAATTTGCCTGCAGTGTCTTGGAGTTGGTGACTGTGGCTGTGCGTTTAATGTGGTCGAAGGGCGCTTTATAGAGGATGGTTACAGTTTACACACATAAACTATTGGGATGATCAGATATTGATTTTCATATTACTGGGCCTACATTGCGTGAGACGAGGCAATGTGGTGTATATAGTACGTTTTTGACATTATTGATGATTAGAAAGCTTTTGGAGTTGGCAGGTATGGTTCCTCGAACTAAATGATCGGAATACATATAGCAAGTAATCGTGGCAGTTAACCTTTACCTGTATCATTTCCGAGGGCTGGGTTAATGGAAATAACCCACCCAATGTTGTGCATAATTTTAGCGAAACTTGCTAAGCCTTTATTAGGACACTTGCCTTGTAAGGCTTTCTTGTGTGTGGAGAAACTCTGATCTAATTTTCAATTCCCGATCAGGTTTGCGGTCTATCTTCTTGGTCTTTCAGACAGTATAAGTGTTGGTAATTAACATTAGTCTGACAGAAATGGATAAGGGTGATATAAGTGTAGTGGGGGGGGGGGGGGGGGGTAAGATATTAGGTTTAAGCCATGTTGACAAAATCTGGTTAGAAGTGTTCCAAAGAATGAGCCGGTGCTTACTTTGTACCGGGGAGGCATGGTAATTATTATTCTTAGATACCATTATCTTTTTAAAGATGCGAAATTTCTTCAAGCCCACTAATCTTGACATGGATTTGACCAATGATTGGTGACACACTAAGGAAACTATTGCTATCCGATGTATACCTATAAATTTTAGGATGCCAAAAATAGTATTTTAGGTCTTATCTGAGCTACCTTTATCTATCGATAGTGCCTGATATTTTTGATTTGATTTTTACTTTGCATCTTTCTATTTTCTAGAATCAATGAACAATACCTGCAAAAGCTTCCGCAATCTCAATTCTAGGCATTGACTTGTGATTTTCGCTTTTTTTTTTTTTTTTCTTTCTATTTGTTAAAAAAAAGAGGCTGCCTACTGAATATTATGGTTTCTTTTTGTTTGTGAATCTATTTTACCACCTTTTGAAATGAGGTTTCCTTGGTCATCTCCCAATACCTCTTCGTGCTATTCAGATCCGGCTCGTTTTCTGTTCGGGGTAAGATTGGTGGTGTCCTCACTTAAAATGAGCTTATCACTACTTATTTCTTCCAGAAAAGGATGACATTAGCTGAGCAACGAACCCTACAATCTTTTAGCGACATTAATGATGTCCAGTTGAGATTTCCCGTTAGCATGTAAACACTTGATCGTTGCTGGTAAATTAAATAATGATAAACACTTTGCAGCATTAGAGTGTGGAGAATAATTTACAATCCTTTCCCTCTAACTCCTCTTGAAGAGCAGTGAATAATTGCCTAGCAACCAACTATTGCAATTGGTCTGAGAATTAAACATGAAACCAGGAACAGAGAGACTACGTGACTCACCATTTTTGTCTCGGGCTCCTGACATGGAAATTGAGATGATTTCAGCGACTCTTTTGCGAGAAATAAGTGCGTTCCTGCAGCAGATGTAATATTACTTTAACGTGAGGGATGGCAATTTATCTCCTTGGTCGTAGTATGGCATCTGCTTTCCTGTTCAGGGTTTGGCCTGATTCTCTGTTTTCTCACTTCAAGTGGTGTTACACTCCCTACCTATGATCATGCTGTATATATTTATCCATTTTTGGAGAAGTGAAACTAAGATCACTACAATAGCCAGTTAAGTTTCCCGGTTCAGGATCAAATTTTGCTTTTCTTACTTTGGGATGATGTTGCTTTGTCTTTTTGCGTGCATGCTAAATGTGACTTAGTTGTACTACTTGTGTTGTACTACTGTTCCTTAAAGATGGTACAAATTGACTTCTTGGAAGTGGACATTGACCATGAAATTGTAGAACTATGAAATTGATATGCTTGAACAGTATAGTTTCATTATTAACAATGCGTGAAGTACTGTTTTGGTATGAACATTAAACAGTAAACACTCCCAATTTATCTGAAGGAAGTTAATATTTACCCTCTAAATTGAACAGTGGGAGTAGATGATTATGTTAAGGGGCTTGCCTGTTTCTGGATTCATTCATTTTGACCATACTGGCTATGTGTATATGCAGTTTTTAATTCATATTCATTGTACTTCTCCCTGCCGGAGTTCTATTATAGTCAGTTTTTCACTATTATCTTTCGCGACAGCGTTGAAGAGGTAGCTTTCAGCTTTAACGGAGGAAAGGATTCTACTGTAAGTTCTCATAAACAGCAAATGTTGCTTTTGCCTCTTGTATAATCATCAATGTTCAAAGGGCGTGATTTTCAGGTCTTGTTACATCTACTCAGAGCTGGATATTACCTGCACACGAAGGATCAAATCAATTGTGATGAGGATCCTGCCTATAGTCAATGCGAATTTCGGATAAGGACGATTTATTTTGAAACCCCTAGTGCGTTTCCTGAAATCAATTCGTTCACTTATGAAACAGCTGCAAAGTAAGAAAAGCTATTTTTCATCAAACCATTTCTGTGTGAATATCTTTATTTTTGCACCCCCTTCTATTTCCATTTTCATTTTTTATGGTGATGAATATTTCCAAATTTATAAAAGTTTGTGCATGTCAAAGTGCATTTATTTATTGATTTTTCTTGTAATATGAGTAGATATAATTTACAACTGGACATCATTCGCGAAGATTTTAAGTCTGGTCTGGAAGGCCTACAGAAGACTAGGCCTATCAGAGCGATATTTCTAGGTGTTCGAATTGGTGATCCTACTGCGGTATGTGACCACTGCGTCTTTTTAATTTTCAATTACCTCCTCTTTATGTATGTGGAATCAATATTCCAGATTTAATTCCCGAATGGATGAATAAAATCTACCATTTTTACAAAAAAAAAAAAATATATATATATATTCCAGATTTAATTGGCATGGCCAGCTTTAATTTAAAAAGTTAGCAGGAATTCGGTTTCATATATAGATGGTAAAAAATTGATGCCTTATTGAGTTATCTTGTGTTGCAGGTAGGCCAAGAGCAGTTCTCCCCTAGTTCTCCAGGATGGCCATCGTTTATGAGGGTGAATCCCATCTTAGATTGGTCATACAGGTCTGTCTAATTGAAGAATACGTGTTAAAAGAAGATGTGATAGATAATGGTTTTGCAACTTTCACAGAACATCTCATAGTATACAGTATTAGCTGCCAGTTCCTTTACAAAGGAGGGGCAGTTGTGGGGTGGGTGGGGGCATACTTTTCAATATGGTTGTCAACAGATCACCAGAAACCTCATCTTTATGAAGATTGTTTGCTTATTGACAGAGATGTTTGGGCTTTTCTTCTGAAGTCTAAGGTTCCCTACTGCAGTCTCTATGATCAAGGGTAATATTCTTTTGTTAACTGAACTGAATTTTGATGATTCTAGTTCTTTCTCTTATTTTATGCCAGCAGTGCTATGAAAACGATATCTACTTGTTTGGTAATGATGTAATTGAGATGCAAAGGGTGCTATTAACTCTGCTCATTTCTATTATGTCAGATACACTTCTATTGGGAGTATATATGATACGGTCCCAAATGAGCTGCTGTGTATTGATGATTCTTCTGGCAATAAAGTGGAATATAAGCCAGCTCACAAGCTTTCAGATGGACGGTCTGAGCGAGCTGGGAGAGTAAAGAAATCCACTCAAAACCTTACCAACAGTTTATCACCGAGCAATGGTGTAAGTAATGTGGAATCACAACAAACTCCAACAGCCTCAGTCATTGGTGTTGGAGATGAGATTCTGTGAGTCTTTTCTTTTCTGTTGTCTAACAATGGGTATTGGTGCTTTTACTTTTTCAATTTATCCTGGTCAAAATCATGAACATTGTTAATTTGAGCCTTGATTTATGTTGTCAACTGAAAGAATTCCGTGCTTTTATGTGTTGTCTTCTATGTCCGGAATGATCATACTCATACTTTTATTAAGGAATATGATCTTAGTCACTATTGTGTTGCACACTTGCACATATGAGCACTGTATCAGCATTCATGGGAATTTCATATCGCAACATCACTTCTTGAAGCATCTGCTGAAGGAATTAGTATCAAGCATCATTTCGTAAATAATGTTATGTTATGTGAACTCATTTTTAGCGTACGATGAGGACGGCGGTAGCTCTGTGATGAAATTAGCAAAGATAATGTGGTTTTGTTCTTCTATTTTCTTTGAGTTTTAACATCATATCTTCATCTTGTTTTTGGCCTTTTTTTCTTTCTTTCTTGTGACGTACTCCGTATTCTGTAGGTTTAAATATAAGCAATTAGTTCGGTGCTCTTATTTCAGAAGGGTAGATGTATGTTGAGATTTAAAAAAAAATTCAAGTGCCCTTGTGTGCATTTGAAATCTCTTCTCAATATCTTGGATATGACAATCCTAAAAATTTCTACCATGTTCCTGTGGCCTTTAGCATCCTTCGATCATATTTCTATGCACTCTTTTCAGGAGGGTGCTTTAAGCAGTGTACAACGGGCATTCATTTTCATTCATTGAGTGGTCGCGGCGTAGAATTAATGTACCTTAGAGCATCCTTTACAATGCACAACATTTTCATTCATTCACATCTCTCTACCAACTTTCTCTCTCATCATATTTTTAATCAAATTTTCATTCACCTCCTACTACCATGAATGAAATTTTCATTCATCCTATACCCCACCATATCTTCTCTCTTCTAATAAAAAAAATTAAAATATTGTGTTAAAATATACAAAATGGGTCTCTATTCGTAGATAATGAAAAATTAAAATTATTGATATTTTTTTTTATATTTTTGTATTAAGTATTTTAGAAGATATGGATATTGGAAAATTTGATAAATCTTAATTTAAAATATTGGTGAGAATAGCCATGTGTCGCATTTTAATTCGCTGGAGCAGATGAAAAAAATAAAAACTGGGAGAAAGTTGGGGAAGTGGTCCCCAATCGATGTGCATATTTTCGTGTAGAACTCATTCATCAGATGAATGAATGAAATTTCATTCATTCATGAATGAATTTATTCATGGTAACAAACCAACTTTTCCATTCATTCATCAAATATTTTTGATGAATGAGATTTTCATTCACCATAACAGATGCTCTTAGTTACACAGACACGGACGCCGCTTAAGTAATATAATAAAATATTTCAAATTTTTAATTTGGTGATGTTTTCTTTAAAACTGAACTACAATTTCCAACGTACACTACAAGTGACAATAAAAATGGTTTCTGGAACAACTAAGCCAATTTTTGATTAAAAGAAGAAAAAAATAATAGGAAAAATAATAAAGTTGGCAATTTGGAGCGCTCAGTAGGTGTTCTCAAGGTGTCCGGTTCATATTTAAATCATTTCCGTGGTGTTCTGTATCCCAAAGATCCAATATATAAGGGGACACTGGCGAAGAATATCCTGTGCGTGTCCTCCTGGTGTCTATGTCCAACTCATACTGGACACGGACACGCCACTCTTGAAGAGGTGTCCGTGTAACTTAGGTGATGACCAGTAACAGGAAAGTGCGTCTCGGAGAATTGAATGATCACTTTATCCGTGGCTTAGTGTTTGATTATGATAGATCTTTCTGTACTAGGATGTTTAGTGTTATTTGATATATGAGGTCATGATGTAACCTTGCTGTGATCTTTAGTTTCTTATCTTTTGAAACATGTTTGTTGGAGCAGGTTTAGCACAGTTGAGGATCTCGTGGGACCATCCTTGCGCAATAAGCTCCATTCTATTGGTTGGGCAGTGACGCAATTCAATGTCCTTCGTAGTGATGTAAGTTTGTGGAACCATATTGCGCCATATGCACTGACATCTGTCTAGAGACAGGGATAAAAGGCGCCATGATCTCTTAGGAGTATTTCTTAGACTGTCTATAACATGACCAGTTATGACATCAAAAAAAAAAAAAAAAAAAAAAAAAACAGTTATATTTGCTAGTCTACTGCTGACTTGGCAGACTGCCTATCCTGTCGTGCTTGTTCTTGGGGGTTAGGATGGCTTAGATTAGCTAGCTTTCCTTACCTAGTCCATGGCGCCCTAGAGTGAAATAGACATTGTTCGTATCAACATGAAAGAAGTTTTATTCATTTGATCATCAGAAGAATGTATGCTTCACACTTTACACTTGTGAAGCGGTTCCAAGTGTCCATCTGGATTTGGGAAGCTTTTTTGTTACCTACATTGAAGGATGATGTTCATTAGCATATCTAGATTCTTTCTGTTTGAAGGTTTTACTATTTCCTTCTCATGTAGTTTTCTTTCCCTTCTTTCCATTTCCAATGGAGCCAAAGACTAATTATTCTTTGGTTTTTGAGATATAATGTAATAAAGCAAAATGGCTCATAAAACTGTCTGTGCTTCTTATTTTGTGAAGTAGCAGTCAGTTAGTGCGATTCTCGAAGCAATTTTCATTTTGGGTCATCCGTGCGTAGCCTCTCTATGTTTTGATAGGGGTAAGGCTTGCGTGCTTCCGACCCCCCTTACCCCGCCTTACGGCGGGAGCCTTTAAGGCACTGGGGTTAAAATGCTGTTGTTGTAGTTTTCTTTCCCTGATAGTAATTTAATACTAGACTAGATGTGAGTGACCCATTTAGTTCAGGCTTGCCGATGTTGGTCTTGTAAGCCTTAATTGGTTCCGTAATGTTATTTACCTGTACAGCATCACTGTTATCTGTTTCATCAATTACTTTGTTTAATGTTTATGTCCAATGGCCCCAAAGACTAATTTATTTGGCTTTGGGATATAATGGAATAAAGGAAAATGGCTCAAAAAACTGTCTGTCCTTTTTATATTGTGAAGTAGCAGTCAATCGGTGTGTCGAAGCAATTTTCATTTTTGGGTCATCCGTGTGCAGTCTCTATGTTTCAGTAGGGGTAAGGCTTGGCGTACATCCGACCCCCCCTTACCCTGCCTTATGGCAGAAGCCTTTAAGGCGCTGGGGTAATGGTGTTGTTTTTGTTGTTGTAATGTTTATTTACTGTTTGTTGTATGACTGATTTCTTCTTAAAACAGTATTTGCCATGTCTATGTCATATTGTGTCTTTTCCGTTTGTTTCATATATCTTTTATATGCAGATAGATTCTGTTGCTGAAAGTGTTGAACGACAAAAGTCCACAAATGATATGGTAAATACTTACTACTGGTTTAGGATTTCAGCATTAGCAAAGAGCCTTGAATACTATGCTATTCTGCTGTAATCTGGCTTATGATTATATCTATGATAGCTCTGAAATTAGCATCTATTTTAATCTGATTTTTGCTTACAGGTCTTTATCTATGGTGGGATTGGTCCATTGCATTCAGATGCTACTCTTGCTGGTATTGCAAAGGCTTTTGGTGTCCGTCTGGTGAGTTGGTATCTTAAACAGAATTTTATTTTTGTTGGTGGCGCAGAATATAATAATCCTTCTTCCGTTTGTTCTGGATCTAGGCTCCTGATGAAGAATTTGAGGAATACCTCACAACTAATGCGGGCTATCAGCGGACTGGTGACCGAAATGAGGTTGATTTTCTAAAATCTTTTCTGATTTTGACATAATCTTGTTTGAAATGTGGAGAGTGCCAAAACTTGTTTGGTGTTAGGGCAAATTAACCATACCATTACAACTATACTATTTTCTAGAGACTAACTCATAATTTTTCTTTTTAAAAGTAATTTGCCTGGCTGAAAAGCCATCATTCTTCTGGCATTTGACCACAATTTAATGGCAAAAAGTCAACTTTAGCTATCTTAGAGCATTTATTATATCGAATCTCTCTCAAAAATGAAGAGTTAACTACCTGAAATTATACAACAACAACAACAACAACAATCAAGCCTTATTCCCAAAATGATTGGGGAAACTACTTGAAAGTAATTGTTTATCAGAAAATAGGAACTCCTAATTAATGTTGTTGAGGGGTTTCAACTTGGAAGTTGAAAGGCTATTCAATGTAGTGAGAGGTTCAGAGAGAAAAATTGGATGCAAATGAGAAGTAGATGCAGGGATCTTATTTAAGCAATTGATAAGCATACAAGATTCTGTGTTGGGACTTTTTAAGTCTGCTCCATGCCACAGTTTACTAGTTATATACGGAGAAATACTCCTTGATTTCAAATTATTGCCCCGTCTATTTGTTCATCTGCCATTCTTCTCTACTTGTTCGAGATTCCCTATGATGCCCAGGCTAGTTAGGCGTACAATTTTAGCCATTTTCCTAAATTTGTATCCTATCTACGACAAATAATTGACCACACGTGTAGATGCTACTAAACAGTATAGTTCTAGTTATAAAGTTATTGATGTGAGAAATAATGGATAATTAGGAAAAGTACCACAATAATCCTGATAATTAATATGAATGTCTTTTGTTCGAATTGTACCTTATAATATTATATTAGAATGGATAATATTAGATTGGTTTCGATGAAGCTATATTTGGTGGACTATTTCTAGAAAAAACCAACCAAATTTAACTCGGTCATCCAACATTAACACATACGCAATTTTTGAATTCTTGACATTTCAATAGCCCCTGGGATGCTAGTGGGCACTAGAAAAAGATCTTCTCAAAACATAATGTTGCATACCTAGGAGTGCCTGAATTTGCGTTTGATGGTCCTTTAATCCCCTGCGTCTCTGGTCACCCCTCGAGTCTAAACATATGACTCTTATGACTTCGCAAAAATTCTTGCTGTTTTTGTTCGGGGCATTTTGGGCCAAAACCATGAATTATGTCAATTATGGCCTTTAGTTTGGACAATTTTGTCCACTTCTTTTTGAAGTACCAGATGTCTCAAAACTTTACCATCAACACCATGGGAGTGGGCTTTGATAGATGTGAGGGGTTAGTTCCCATGTTTGGGAAATTTTTGAAGCCCATCCTATACATGTCACCAGTTGAGGCTCACGTATGTTTTTTTGTCTATTAGTGACCTAGCATAGATTTTTAGCTCTAATATTTTGCCAAAACACAAAATCAGGCCCCCTAGGAGGCTCCACAGAAAAGTAAACCGTTTTTGCCCGTGGGGCTATTTTGGGCCCAAACCCGTGGATTATATGCTTTGAATTAAATGACAACGATTTGTAGACGAATGCTATTTCTTTTCTTGGTCTATGGAGAAGTATTCTGTAAGGCTTACAGTCGATTTTTGTGCATTTCGTCGTTTCAGAGGTGTATTTGACAGAATAGCTGAGAGATCTGAAGGGTTCATGGCACTGATATGAAACAAATTTTTTAAATTTGGAATTTTGGATTGAATTTTTAGTGATACATACCCTGCCTACTCTGTATGAATCTATGATTATGTTATGAGATCCGTGTTATATGAAATTAGCGTTTATCACTGCAGATGGCTCAACTGCCAGAAGGCATCACTGAACTGTTACATCATGAAAAACTTCTTGTGCCTTTGGTATGTTCTGGACTTACATATTTCAATCCATTATTTGTAAGTTTATGCTGTGCTACATACTTGATACTGGAAAAAAACATGTGTTTTCATGTAGGACTTCATTCTTATAGCACTGTTGCCATTTGTTTTCCTCTATTCATGGAAAAACAATAATTTGCCGAGGATGACATCAAATTTAGGGGGTTGTAATTTTATTGTGAAGATATACCCCAAATACGCTTACTCGAATACCCCAAGCACTTTACCAGAACTATACCTTTACTTGAATACATAGTTCTAATCTTATTTCACGGCTTATTGCACAAGTAGATGCAACAGGTCAATTGATCAATGTAAATGAGGAAAAACAGAACACCTGCGAAATGTTCATTTACCTACAAAAGTGTTGAACTTCAGAAACTAACAGGGAAAAAATAACTAGCTGGTAATTCCATCAGGAAAAGAAAAGCCTAGACAGGTTAAAATATTTCTAGCTGGGAAAGAGACAGGTCGAAAGCATGAATCAAAACCCCCTGTTTTTAACAAATGGCTTCTCTCTCTCTCTCTTCCCTTCATTCCATTTCGTGGCTCTTATTTCTCTTTCCACCCAAATACCTCCTCCTGCACCTTGCACTTCCCTCCTCCATTATTGCCATCACATCCTTAGTAGCGTCGTTTTCGCCCAGTAATCCTCTGCCACACTCTCTCCTCTGCAACAAGCTTCCTCTGTCAAAGTCGCCCAGTTTCCTCTTCACATCCCTTTGCATTCATTTTACTTGAGGAGATGTTGTACCATCTGGTCTAGAAGTGCTTTTTTGAGGTAAGGAAAGTCATGGGCTTTGATGGACGATTTAGCATGCATTTTCCATTATTCGTGGTGGTGTGGTGCTGAAAGAAGGGGGGAGTATCGGTGCTGAAATGAGACCCTAAGAGGTAAAGACGGTCAAGATGGTGGTGTTGGGGTGTTGTATGGTCTGAGCTTGCTAGAGTGGTTGTGGCGATGCTCGGAACTCGCAACAACAGCTTCTGTAGAAGACTATTAATTGAGTGATTGATGGACATGGTTGTGGTGGGTACAATAGTAAACTCCATGATATATGGGTTTGAGGGTAATGAATTGTTCAATAGCTTTCCAGTAACCGTCTCTAATAATTTTTTTTTACTGCTGATAGTAAAGTCTTTTTAAATCTCGGGAGATGTATTATTTCTTTTATCATATTAATATGTGTTGGATTTCTTGAGATCATGAGCTAACCCTGTTATTTTAATCTGATGTTAATATATGTCATGAATAGTTGGAAAGTCTTATGGCAATTTTCTTTTGTAGATGAAGTTTCAGAATGTGGTGGTTCTTATGGCAACAAACCTGTCAGAGTTGGACAAAGAATGGGATTGCCTTATTCAGCTTGCAAAGACTAATGGACTTCTATTGTTGCCGAAACCTTTCTCTTCGAAGTATTTGACCACTTCACTTTCAGATGTATGTATCGTGATTTGTGTTTTTTCTGTGGGCCAATTTGAGTTGTGTTAGAACTAGCCATCTCTTAATCCACGTGTCTTGATGACATTGTTCACTGTTAATATATTGCCATTTCGATGCGTTTTTGCCTGTATGTATCTATTAGACAATTACCCTCCAAACTTACTGGGGCCTCACACAATTTGCCAATACAAGGTGAGGTAGGAAGGGGAGGGGGGGAATGCATGTAGCCTTTTCCCTTAACATAAAGATTCCATAAATCAGTTATTTTCATTTGGAAAATGTTTGGCAATTTGGATCTCCTTTCTGTGTTTTATGTGGCAGTAATTTTCGGGCCTTTTATTGAAGCCATTGAATCATCTTCTTTCCAATCTTTAAGCTTGCACCTGAAGTTTCTTGGTGTATCTTAGGCAGCAAATTGACTTTGAGGAGATCCATAAGTGCCTGCTCCTGTTAGTATTGTTGACTGACGTCTCTGACTACGTGCTGCTTGCTTAACTGTCTTTTTCAAGTTGGAACTGACTGGCACTGTGAAAATAATAAAGTTTATGATGGCACTAATTCATTATCATGATGTGTGTAGCAACTAACATGATCGCTAGTAGGCTTCAAACAATGAACTTATAATTCCTATTTCATTATATGTATGACACTGTTTAGTTATCCAACTTTTTACAGCAGATTTTTTTAAAAGATCCTGCTGACCTTTCATCTTTGATGTTCTTCTTGTTAGATATTTTTTTTTGTTGCCACAGGTTTAGTTATATAGTCACTCTTTACCCTGCTATTAGATGAGATTTGTTGCCAGTGAATTGTCGTCCAAGTTTCTCTAAGAAGCAAAAGTTATCTGAATTTATTCTACTGATCTGACTGTTAGACTTATCCATTGGCATTTTGCTAACGCAGGTAGAACTTGCTCAACCTTTATCAGTACTTAGAATTGAATTTCCAGATCTGAATATTGGTAAGAATTGTGCGCACTGTTTGAACGTATCTTTTATCTTGTAACAATGTTGCAGCATCAGGTTTAATGTTGTGTTCTACATTTTAAGGTTGTTACCGGAAAGCAAGGCATGGTGCTCTTGTAATTACCCTCAAAGGAAAGGTGTGTGCAGAATGCTTTTGGCCATCTCTATCTTCGTTTAGACATATTTAGAGAGATATTTGAGTTGACATTAACAGGGTTTTCTATTATGTCAGGATCAAGCTAAAGTAGAGTCAGCCAGCCAAGCACTTACAAAGAAGTTTAAGCCAGGAACTTTCTCCGAGGGAAAATAGAGCACTGATTTCATTCTACCCAGGTTCTGAGGTACAGTTTGCATTGTTTCATCATTTGCCACATAAAGCTCAAATTCAGCTGCTTAGCTTCATCTCATGTCCTATACGGCTATACTGTAATGATCCCTGTTGGTCGCTTTGCTATTGGCAAAAGCGTCACATGATATAGATCTGCATCTGTTTCTTAGAGCAAAGGACTCTAACAGGGAACTACTGGGGGTAATGAAAGAAAACGGGAAGGGGAATAGAAACCCGAAATCCTATGAGATGGGAAATAGAGTTGTACTAACTTCTGCCCTTAGGGTACTACCGTGCAGCAAGCGTACCTAAATACTCATTTTTGATAAGAATACAATTCAATTGGCGATAATCTGCTGATCCTTTTCTGATGGTTTTATTCAAACTGCTGTTTCTTTTGTTCTCTTCTTCCCAGGCATGTATTCAATGGCTGTTTAGCACAGTTCTTGCGAGCTGCTAAATTCGGTCACTTGTAATGGTATTTATAATGTAATGTTTTGCCTGAGATCATGTTCTCTGCTGCAGTTAGCTCGTATAGTTGATCACATCTGAAAATCATACTTATACCCAAATAAACCATGTTGGGATGATTTCACAAATAAAACCTCTCCTTTTCTACCTTTGCAGTACGCTGAAGGGATTCCAACTAACCCTGAAACAGTACACATTCTCGTCGATGGCTTTGCATCAGACTTCCTATCAATCACTTAGGCCGGAAAATTATTGAATTCAAATCCAGTTATACAGCTGAAAGTATCGAACAAACATGTATAAACTGAACTTTCACTTTGTCCTAAACCTATGCATATTTTTACTGAGGCTCAAAGCAAGATGTCTGCGTATGAGTTACATGAATCTGGAAAAATGAGAGAACAATCGCATCTGCATGCCCTCTTCAGTAGCTGAAACCGAGTTGGAGTCCTAAGGCGGCATGGACAAGAAACAATGTCATGATCGAGCTACCTAAAATGCCATGTACGTTCCTCAGTCCAGGGTTTCCCTGCACAAACAGTAAGCATGTAACATGTATTTAGCAGACACTCAGACAGTATGATAATGCCGAAGAAATAGCTCCTAAAGATAATCACCTCAAATAAGGAGGGCAAAATGGTTTGTATTGTCAAAAGAGAGAGGCCAATTAGACCAGTCACAGCATGAGGGCTGCAAGAGTAAGTAAACAACCGAGTTAGTCAGGTAGTCCTGCTGCCCTGCTGCTGTATTTTGATCAGCAGAAACACGACAAGTAGACGAAAATGCAAGGACTGCTCTGTCCATCATCTAGGAACAGAGTGAAAATGTCGCGGTGTACCTCTCAAGGATAGGTCTGTCGGAAGTGAGCAAAGAGGTGGCACCGCCAGTCGCCCCAAGGGCGAAGAAAAAGAACATCCCTGCTAACAGCTTAGGGTGCAAGTCCTTGGCTTTCGCCTTCTCTTCCTGGTTGGGGGCACAATTAGCTTTGATCAATGACACAAACAAACGTAGGTTGTTACGTGTAGTTTGAATATGTGAGCGGAATCAAAATCAAACATAAACAATCTAAAGAAACGGAAAGAGAATTTTATGCAGGAATGACCTACCACATCGTCAGATAACTTGATACGGAAACCAAGATATGTGCCATAGCCACCCATAGCAAAGAGCACCACTGCCTACAAATTCAATCACTCTATGATAAATTGCTCGACTTTTACACTAATTTCCGGAAAAAAACATTGAGATAAATGAAATTAAAATGAAGGATTATGATATACCATATTGCCAGGGTGACCCCAATGTACAAGCCAATCTGGAAGGTCGAATGACTTGACTATCTCCACAAATGGTGCAAACGCAGACCTTATTGTGCTAGCTGCATGATTCATACAAGTTCACAAAAATCGAGTCATAATTTGTCTCAAACCATGACTCGTATTTTCCTAATGAGACGCAAAGGTCAGTGCAATACCATTTTTCATCTGATACTATTCATACTAAGAAAAAAGAATTCTACATTAGTAGGTACATGTGCGGAAATGATTTGGAATCGACTAAAAAAAACAATGTGAAATTTGAAGTACCTCCAGGAAGCGCTGCAGCGAATAGCATCAAAGAAAGAGGACTAAAGGAATACAACAATGTCTCTCTTTGCAAACCCATTAATCCTTCATCAACATCGACATGAACATCTCCGACTTCGCCGTTATCGTCATCGTTACGACTTCTAGTCAGAAACTGCTCATTTTGATGCTTTTTGTGCCCAACAGAGCAAACAACACTCGTTCTTCCACGAATACTAGGCAAAACATGAGGTTTAAGTTTAACCTCAGTAAAATCTCTAATTCTAGGTGTTAGTGAGGTAAAATGTGAGTTTAATGCAGTAGTTAAACTTGATGACGCAGATGCATTCACCATTATAGCTACCATTCTTTCTAAGAAAGTGTGAATATGAAGTTTCTGTACACAAAATTGAAGTGGGGTGTCCACACTCCACTCCACAGATAGAGTGAAGGAGGAGAGAGTAGGAATGGCAAAGAAGTTGACACGCCACACGCCCTTTTTGGCCTACCAATCGTCGGACAAAAATACATCATCATATACCTTTTTTGTTATGTCACGTTCGTATTGGACAAAGGGTGCATTTTGTGTAGCCTTGAGTTCTACACGTTCATTTCTATTTACGTTTCTACAAAATTTGACCTCATGTAAATTAAAAAAAAAAAAAAAAAAGTGAACTAATTTTACCACTAATATTTTTCACTACAAATTGATTTATTTCTACTAACTCGATTTCACTGATTCTGTTTCAATTTAAATCATGAAGATTCGAGACAACGACCATGACACTAATAAGCGATAACGACTCCTCCAACTCCAATCTAACCGATGTTTATTGGCTACTCGCCCCGAAGAATTGAGAATCTTTTTATGCATCACATGATTTACGAAAATGAAAAAAAAAAAAAAAAAACTTTCAAACATGGTTGTACCATGCTTCCGGTAGCATAAGAAGCATGATGATAATTGTCAAAATAAACGAGAAGGACCACCATGCCCGTTACATCCCCCGTGAGCATTCAACATGGTCAGCATACTCCTCATCTCCTCACCATGTATTCGAGGAAAAATCAGTGTGAATAGACAATTAGGGAGTGAGAACAAACAATCCACCCAGCATCATCATAATTTTTGGGCATTCTTTATTCCTAAAAAAATAAAGGAAAAACTCCTAATCCTACTTGTATTAGAATTCTTGGAGTGCACGTCAAGGGCAAAACGCGTATGAGAGTATTCCTAACAAACAAGTTAAGGCGGTGCAATTTAGTATAAATAGATACACACAAACTTAAGAGAAACTCAACCAAAAAAAAAAAAAAACACTCCCAAAGTCGTTTGAAACTCAAGAAAAGATGTCGACGACGAAGAAAACTTCATCATCACAAGTCCAAAAGCCAGCAGAGTTCTACAACGGGCGTCCGCCTAGTACCCTTCGTATCGTCCCCTACCGCCCCGTCCGATCGCGAATCGCGTGGGATCCCGAGTCCAATAATAATGTCCACAACGATGCCAAGAATTCCAAGGTTAATAATAAAAAGGTTAAGAATTTCGATGTCGATGAGCCCCCTCGACTCGATGGCAAGAGCAAGAGTTTATTAAAGAGGTTGAATAAGTCTGGAAATTCAATCTTCAGCAAGAAGTGGACTCAAGATCGTAACAAGGCTCGTCAAGCCGTAGAGATTAGTCGAATTGATCCTATTATTGCTTAATTCCCGATCTTCTAGTCATCACTTTGTTTGTGTTTATATTGTAAATTTGGAAGGGTTTTAAACCAATAATCTTTTGTTGTTGATATCTAATTGTGATTAATTATCAGTAATATAATAATTGTGATTATCAGTAATATAATCGTGACATATGCATATATCAATTGTTGGTTTTTGATACATTAATTGTGTAGTTCTTGCTATAATAGAAGACCAATTATCAGGTCTCAACCATTAGTATGTCATGCGGGATATTATATTAAATGTTGACGATTAAGAAGAATGCGAATGTAGATCACAAAACACATTGTCGACGAAACCCTAAAGCATTGAACTAAGTGGCAAATCTAGCCCCAGAAACTTGGGGGAGCCCTTTTAGTACAAATTAATTTTTTGGAATTTTTTAGACAATATTTTGACGTTTTCGGGGAATTTGGGGTAGCCGGTGCACCCCAGGCTACCCCCTAAATTCGCCTCTGATTGAACTGAATGATACAACACAAAATTTAGACAAACAGCGAATTCATGATTAAAATTTATCTGATCTGAACTTGGTTGAAATTGGTATTTCCGGAAAAATTACCACACCTTTATAATTTATGGCCCTGATTGAGAACAACTAATTTATATTTGGAAGCCTCTCTGGGTAATTTTATGCTTTCGACAAAATATTTGAGCGAATAAAAACGCACACTAGTTTATTGCCCCGCCTTCGACCCTTCGCATCATCCCTTATTACCGCCCTGGCAGTGGCCGATCAATGCCGTATGACCCTTACGGGCGGTGCCGACACTATGATGATAATGTCGATGAAGATGACGATGATTAGCCCCCTCGACTCGACTGCAAGAGCAAGAGTTTGATAAAGAGGTTGAACAAGTCTAGTAGCTCTGTGTTTAGCAAACAAGGCTCGAAAAGTCGTACAACTTCATCGATCACTTGAGCCTCTTCTTGCTTAATAAATTCTAGTCAGTTTGTTTAATTTGTGTTCATTGTAGATGATTGAATAGGTTTATATTAATCTTTGTTGTTGAGTAATTGTGACGACATTATTAGTCTATACTATATATTAATTGTTGTTGTTTTTGTTGAGAAATTGTGACAATCGATCGATTAGTAATATAATGTGTCGTTTTTCGGATCTTCCTAAGAGTCTATATATAGACACGCAGAAAACCGTCTACAATTCAATCGATATACATCAAGTGCAGTAAGTAAATTTGATAAATAGTAATTAATTTGATTGTGCAGTAAATTTAAAAAATTTGCAGTGAATTTTTGTCAACGACAGTCAAAGAAATTATTAATCAATCAATGGAAACAAAGTATAATTTGATTTGTATCCAAAATCAATACTCCTTAATTTTCTCCCTTTCCTTAAAACTATTTATTTCTAAATTTATAAAAAAAAAATCACTACATACGCATCTCATTTTATTTACTACAAACTGTTGGAGAATTTTCAAATAATTAATTGGTTAGTTATTTGGTATGTCTATTTTGTGTTAAGTTAGTCACATAACTAACTTATGGTTAATGTAATTGTGTGTATAGATTAAATAAATGGCCACGATTTAATCTTAAGGGACACCATTACATTATATATACCCATGGGGGTCTAGACATTTAGACAATTACAATATGACAATTACACATCATAGATGATGATGAATTGAATTGAGAATTCATCCCACATTCATCTCCATGCAAACTTCTATGATCCTAGTGCCACTTAGTGTGTCGATATCGCTTGTGCAGGCGCTATCGGGGCTCTTTTTGTATCTCAAACACTAATTCTTAGGCCCATGCACGAGGGGGCGAATTAAGTCTTTAGGATAGCGAATTTACGCGCCTAGAAGCCTACGATATGTCATAATCAACCCCTATATTTCCAACACAAACTTAATGTAGATACTTTTTAATTTGTCTATATATAGACTCCTAGTATTTTCCTTTTACAAATTATCGTTCGATGTCTTTATTCATACTAATTATTGTAAGCATGATTTTGAGTTTTAGAAAGAAACGTCGACGATTAACAAGAACGGGGATGTGAACAAGAACAAAACACGTTGTTGAAGCCCTAAAGCATTGAACAATGGAGTACAACACAAGATTCAGACAAAGTGACAAACAGCGAATTCATGATTAAAATTCATCTAGAACTTGGTTGAACGAAATTGGTCTTTTAATTTGCATGTATGATCATATGATGGTAATTGGTATCGTTATAGCAACGACCTCATTGATCAAACCTCTCCCGAAATTTACCGAATTACCGAACCAAGGGAGAAATACTTAAAGTTCAATAATTCATGCCTTTTTTGAGGGGCCTATATATGGGTGATTTTATGGGTTGAGACCGTCTCATGTGAGGCTAATTTGACGAGTGACGTGTGCTGAATGAGGCTTTAGAGCGTCTCTAACAACAAAATTTATTAAGAAACCCCCCTCATATCCAAGAAGCTAGGCTAATTAAAAAAATTGAACAAATCAGAAAAATCAAAGTATATAATCTATGATTTCTGGACTAAAATGGACCCCAAAAAAGCCTCAATGTATTACTTGTGTCGAAAGGGTAATTAATAATCATATCTAGTAAGGACATTGCAGGGCGCGGTTTGATTTGGTCAAAACCAAAGTATATATGATCCATGTATTGGCCTAAAATTTCCAAAAAAAAAAAAAAAAAAAAAAAAAAAAAAAACGGCTCACTTTCTTGTGAGAGGTCCTAGGGATAAAAACTGACCTCTCATATCAATGACTTGCACTCCCATTATGTCTTTGTTAGCGTTCTAATAACATTTCACTAGGCCGAAATGACCTTAACCAAAGCTGCTCAAATTTTAGTTATGCTAGCCCCATGGCCAACACAATATTAGGAAAAATAGATGTAGAGAAGGTGGGCCATTAGGGTAAATACCACATTTCTCTCTCCTATTTCTCCTAATGATCTGCCCTGACAGGCCGACCACACACTGCTGGCGTTAGCAACACACTATCTCAAATTTTGTTAGTAAAAGGGCTTACGCGCAACGAAGATTCTACGGTCATTACCGCTTATGGTAATCACCATAAAAAATATTATTTTAATAGGATTTGCTATTTTCTTATATTAATTTATAATTAGAATATCAAATATTGATACTATACAAAATTATTAAATTAAGTACATGTTTGGTTTCGCTAAAGCCTTAAACTTAAAAAAAAAAAAAAAAAAAAAAAAAAGATAAAAAAAACACACAATCAAGATTAAATTTCCAAAAAAATATTGAAGATTTTAATTTGTTAAAAGAAAAAAAAATTAACAAAAGTCAAGGAGTGTCTACGTAATACCCTTCTTGGCTCCTCCCCTTTAGCATAAAGATCAAAAAAACAAAAGAACATGAGCATGAAGATTGAAGATAAAAAAAAAAAAAAAAAACGATGACAATGAGAAATTAAGAAAGCAAATTAGCAAACTACTATAATAATATCTTTAATTGCTTCCGTAATCTCCATCGCACATCACCATAATCGTTCGCTAATCACCATCGTTCATTGCTAATATCTTGTTGCGAAATCGCACTAGAGATAAAGCAACAAGTAACTAAACAATGTGTAAATTGTTTTAGTGAATCATTAAAATTGTTAGACAATACATTATTGTTGATTCAGCGGTATGGAGGGGGGATGACAAATAATTTGTTGTATTAACGGTGGGATGTTATTTGGGGAACAAGCCTACAGCCAATTGGTATTATGCTTTTTATTTATATATTTTTTTTAAATCATGAAATGTGATTTTAGTAACTCAGTATGGCCTGATGAATGAGTGCTAGTTTTATTTTGATTGATTTAACCTAATTCCTTGAGAAGTTTAAGCCAAACATGAACTTGATCCTGTAGTTTTTTATAATATAATTGTTAGATATTATATCCATAAAGTAATAATGGAAAATATTAAATCTTATTAAAGTAATATTTTTTTATGGTGATTACCACTCGTGATAATGACCATAGAATCTTTGTACTCGCAGTGACGGAGACATGGGGGTATAGTTGTACCCTTAGCTTCTGGAAACAAAATGAGAATATATATATAGAAGTAGGGGATTATATTCAAAAGCAGAGAAATGGCCTAATTGAAAAGATGCAGCTTTTTGTTCCCGTGGTCGCTGGTTCGAAAGGTGTAACTCAGGGCTCGTTCGGTATCACTGCCGTTTTCAGTTTTTTTTTTTTTTTTTTTTTTTTTTTTTTTTTTTTTTTTTTTTTTTTTGAAATAAAGGTAAATAAGTTGCAAAAATTAATTTAAACTGTATGCTTCTATAGTAGTCATACAGAAAATGAAAACTGACAATTAAAAACTAAAAACTATTTTTTCTGGTTTTAAAAAACGGGACTTTGGTTTTCAAAAAAAAAAAAACAAAACTGAAAACAAAAAACGATATCAAACAGGCCCTCACTTCTTCAGTGATATGTTAAATTAATTTCGTGATATAAAAGTAATTTTTTCCTTTCTCGTGTTTTCGCTATTCAATTCTTTAGCACCAAATTATACGATGATTCTATAGTCATTACCGCTAGTGGTAATCACCATAAAAATATATTATTTAATTAAGTGTAAATATTACGATGCAATATTTTAATTAAATAGAAATTTTTTTTTTAAGAATTAAAAATATTTTTTGTTATTAATTTTCTTTAGGCCTTGTTTGGAATTAATTAGGATTACTACCTTCCCACAAAAATTTATGAAAATCAAGATTTACCTACTTGAACCTTACCCTATAAATTAAATCTCCTACTAATTCATATACCCTATAATTTAAAGCTCTTACTAATTAATATTTTGGAGAAGTTTAACCAATACCAATTTTCAAACATGCCTTAAGTTTTACAATTTTTAAAAATATAAAATAAAATGTTTGTTTTTTAAATTAATATAAAAAATATACCAAATTTCAATAAAATATTATACTCTGTTTTTTAAATTAATATCAGAAGATATCAAATCTTAATAAAATACTATATTCTTATGGTGATTACCACTGGTGGTAATGACCGTAGAATTTTCGCAAATTATATACGCTCTTTCCAAAAAAAAATTCGGACCCCATAACTCGAGCCACTGCTTACTCGTTAAGGATCCTTGGAGTGCACGTCAAGGACGAACCCAAAAAATAGAAATAAAAACGCGTGACAAATTTCCTAAAGTAAGCAGGACTGTGTACAACAAAGTCGGTGCAATTCTAGTATATATAAACACAAACAAACGTAAGAGTAACTCATCCCAAAAAAAAACACAACACAAAGTTGTTTGAAGCAAAGAAAAGATGTCGACGACGAAGAAGAAGAATAAGATCACTACACAACTCCAAAGGCCAGTTGAGTACTACCAGAAATTAGAGGCCGACAACGACGACGAAGACGTATACATTAGTCGGCCTCCGACCCTTCGTATCATCCCCTACCGCCCCGGCCGACAGCAGTGGAACGGTGAATCCACCCGAAAGCCGTGGAACCCTTACGGGCGCTACCGCTACTATGGTGATACTGATAGTGAGGACGATGACAGTGATGATGAGCCCCCTCGACTCGACGGCAAGAGCAAGAGTTTGTTAAAGAGGTTGAACAAGTCTGCTAACTCTGTGTTTAGCAAGAAGTGGACTCAAGATCGCAACAAGGCTCGTCAAGTCGTACGACTTCATCGACTTGAGCCTGTTCTTGCGTAATAAATAAGTTGATGTGTGCATGCATGGTTTACTTGTTTCTAATTATCAGTTTGTTTAGTTTGTGTTAATTGTATCAACCTTTGTTGTTGAGTAATTGTGACAGTTATTCGGTAATATAATTGTTTCCTTTATCTTATTGTTACATATAATGTATTTTCATACTGCAAGTTACAAGGATCCTATCGATTGCACCAGGAAACACACATATGCTGCGGGTGTTCAAAATAGGTGAATGCCTGTTCAGAGCATTAGAACTAATTTTGGCAGAGAAAGCCAGTAACCTGTACATTATTGTTTACGATTTTTATTTGCTCCTAAGACTACAGATGACTAACACCCTAAAAGCTACATAAATCCAACTTACAAATAATTTAGAATGAGCCACAGAGATCGAACTTCACCTAGAACTGATACTGCTTGTTATTACTGGCATCTAGATCATACGGACCTTCTCCAAGCTCAGCAACCTTCATGCTTGACAGCCGATTTTGCCAAAGTTTAGGATAACCAGAGAAGAGGCGTGATTGTCTGTGTGGACGTGCCGAGTCACTTGTCCAGTAGTATAAGGGCTGCCAGAACGGACCAATTTACATGCGTGTGTGAAACCAGATGAACTGGCTAAAAGGCTCAAACCCATATTACCGATCAACTCGAAGAATGTTGTTTTCTAAACCGCGTTTGTTGGTTATCTCTTTCTGGGGATCAATTTTCCAGTGGCCATCGATAATGAATTTCATCTGCAAGCATGAGTAAACTAAAACACATAAATCCAGAGGACAGGGGGAGTGATCCCCATACAAAACTTGCTTTTGAGACCGTGATGTACATTCTAGAACCGTGATTTTGAGACCAAACCCTCAGAAACATGTAAGAAAAGTTTTCTGCAAGTTCAGAGAGGGAGACTACTGGAAAATACAGTTCAGTTTTTAACCAAAGATGAGACAACAACATAATTAAGAATGGTACCTCATACACCCCAGGATAGAGCCACAACGTTGTCGCCCAGAGCCTTGGTTTCCTGTGAGCGGTATCAGAGTGGTGTCAGCAAAATGTGTAATGAGAACTAGGCAATCAAGCTGAAATCAGCACCTTCAATAATAATGGTGCATTATCTGTAATAACCTAACAGACTCTGAAAATTACCAAAAGGGGCATGTTTGCATCTCATGTACGATTAAGCCTAGAGCCTAAGAATTAGGAAAGCAGAGCGAAATGTGAGTCCCAGATGATTGCATGATCACCACATGTTCAGCTCACATTAGTCTTTAATTCCCAAGCTTATGACATTGGCTTAAGCAACAACACATATGTTGAGAATCCCATTACTTATACCCAACATTACTTAATCAGTCGTATCCAGACATATATTCCGAATAAGACAAGCACACTTAAGATGACAATGTGCCTTAGAGAATCAGAGTATTCACTGAAAAAAGTTGAAGACAAAGTAGCCTCTTGATACTCATCAGATAAAATTTCACTACAACCTCAGGAGCTGGCAAACAATACAAGGAAGTACATACACTCACCCAACAAATATCAGGATGGAGACAAAAAAAAAATCATATTTGTGAATGTCGTTACAGATTTAAATATATCAAACCTTGAGCCAATTGGGTCAATGGTAACAGAAGATATTTGAGGATCCATTTTGATCTTTTGATGCCACCCATTGAAGCTTCCTGCAACCTCCACCATTTGACCTTCCCCAGAGTACTGAATTTTGGCCTATCACACAGCACACTAAAGCAATCAGGATACAGAACCCAAAAAAAAAAAAAAAAGCAACCAGTTATCTATTATGTGGCTCCAAACCCAAGAACACTAAACGATCGCCTTAAAAAGAAAGCCCCTGCGAGCGGTATATAAGGTTGAGTTACCTCTACAAGTCCTGAAAGGCTCTCTTCGGCAGCAAGTAATTCTGCTTCTTTTTCTGATATAAGCTTTTGAGCTTTGCTAATCTCATCTTCGACCTTTGTTTGCATAATCGACAGAGCTTGCTGCAAATTAGTGTGAACATGTAAACTTCAAGAACTATCCAATATAAAGAACCCACCCGTAATATACAGCCAGAAATACATTTTCATATTACAAACTTTCGACAAGTACAAGATCCAGTACCAATAATTGTGCACCCTTATTGTAAGAGAGGAAATCTACATCATAAATCCTCTGGCGGGTGCTGTTAGGGAAAGTCTTTAAGCCCTTTTGGCACACGTCAACTGTTAAGGATAAACTGTGTGTTTCTAGTCGAGATTATGACCTAACATAGGTTTTTGGCTCTAATATTTTTCAAAACCCCATAATATGAACCCTAGGGCCTTCAACTTAGATGTGAGCCGTTATTGTTCACGGGTATTTTGGACGAGAAACCGTTGGTTATATTGGCTAATTTTAACCATTTTTTCCAAAGTAGCAGACATTCTAAAACTTTACCATTGTCAACCTTGGAATACCCTTGTTGGATATCAAGGCTGATTCCTCTATTTGGGAAGTTCTTTAAGCCCATCGAGACCTATTTTGAGAACCTATTACAGATTTTTAGCTCTAATGTTCTGCAATTAACCACCATATTACCCCTAGGGGCTTCCACAGAAGTTCTAGCCATTTTTGTTACCGCGCTTTTTTGGCAAAAAACCGTGGATTTTTTTGTTTTAGTCCATTCCGCCTATTGGACACTTCTTTTAGGGTATCTAAATGTTCTCAAAACATAACCACAGATTACTTGGAAGTGCCCTTGCTGAATTAGAGGGCAAATTCCCCTTTAGGAGGTCATGAACCCCTTCATCTAGTGTCACCCCTTGAGGTTCTCATGTGGTTTTAGCCGTTTTGGGGTAACTATCATAAGTGTTTACCTCTATTTCGCCTAAACACATAATATGATCCATAGGGGATCCCAAAAAAAAGTTTAGCCATTTCAGTTCACAGGCCACTTTGGCCCAAAATCGTGGGTTAACTTAATTCAACAACTTTTTAGAAAGTAGTCAAATGTTCTTAAAACTTACCACAAGGGGGATGGTCTCTGGATTAGCAAAATTCTTTAAGCCCTTTCAGCACAGATCACTTGTTGAAGTAAGGGTGTGTTTACCTCTAATTTTTGGACTAACATAGGTTCTTTCTCTCTAATATTCTTCTAAAACTCTTCATATGACCTATAGGAGCCTTCCACGAACTTTGAGCCGTTTTTGTTCCGGAGCCATTTTGGGCAAAAAAAAAACATGGATTATAGTTCGAATTTAGACAATTTTGACCACTTTTGCAAAGCAAACAAACATTCTCAAAACATTACTATAGAGAGTTTGGAGTGCCCTTGTTGCATACGATGGCTAGTTCCTCCGTTAAAGAAACATTTCTGAACCCTTTCAACACTTGTCACGTCACCCGTTGAAGCTAGCGTGCTTATTTTGTCGATTTTAAGACCTATCATTGGTATTTTACACCAAAAAATTCCCAAACCCCAATTTGACCTCTAGGGCTTTCCACCAAAATTTGAGCCATGATGTTCCAGATCTATCTTGGGCCAAAAACGTAGATTACTCCGCTTTTGACCAATTTTGATCACTTTTTTTAAAAAGTACGAAAGTGCTCAAAAGATTTACCATGAACAACCTTGGAGTACCCTTGTTAGGTGAGAGGGTTGATTCCTCTGTTCGGGAAGTTCTTTGAACCATTTGGCACATGTCACCTATTGAACATAGCGTGCGGTTTTTGCTCAATTTCGGGCTACCATAGGTTTAACTGTAATATTTGGTTAAAAACCATAATATGACTGTTAGAGGCTTCCACCAAAATTTGAGCCATTTTTGTTCCGGGGCCATTTCGGGTCAAAACTTATCGAGCATCATCGGTAAGCTTTTCTCTCCCAATTACACTAAGTATCTTAGAAACCTTAAATAATACTTTGTCAACCATGGCCACATGGATATATCAACTCACATTCAATTCTTGATCTCAGTAAAGATACTTGAGTAAGCCATCGTTCTGAAACGAGGGTTGAGTTGAGATAGCCTCTTTCTGCAAAAGTACGTAGGCTCACAAACCATCTATAATTATGCGGCTAAGGGTGTACGGCTTTAGGCAATCTAACTCAAATAACCAGGCTTAAATTATGTAAAATTCCTCGAAGTCCTATCTATATCCCTTTGACAAAAAAAATGAACATTAAATAAAGGAAGCATAGGAAACAGTGTATGATTGTCTCGTTATAGTCCAACGATTGAAAACGAAGAAAAAAAAATACCTTTTCCTTCTCAATCTCTTCCTTCAACCGAGATAGCTCCAACTCCTTCTGATGCTGCAAAAACAGAAGGGGACAAAATAGAATTCTGAAGGCCGACATAGAGCTTGTTGAACACATGACTTCTCAATTCATTTTTATTTATTTTTTATTTTTTATTTTATTTTTTTTTATTTTTTTGCTTTTTCAACAAGGGAAGGAGGACCCTTCTGGGCGAGACTCATCTCAGTCACCAAGATCAATATCAACAGGCAAGACCCTTAGAAGAAAGTTGGGGCCTAAAGGGGGCTAAGGAAGGATGAATCTCTCCTCCAAGCCACAAGTCCATATACTTGCCACTAGACCAACGTATGTTGGTTTTTATCGTGACATAATAAATAAAACGGTTACAGTTTGCATGAGATGAGAAAAGAAAACAATGCTTACCAACATGACCTTGAGACGATCGATTTCAATTTCATTTTCCCTTTTTCTCTCCTGTGTAGTCTTTAGCTACCCATGCACATAGAATACAATAAAATGATGAGACGCTTTCAATCTATATAACGAAATAGTTGCAAATATAAAGGACCAACCTCACTCCTCTTCTCATGGTCAAAATCATCCTTTTGCTGTATTTGAGTGGATAGATGAGTATTCCTGAGATATACAAAGGCAAAAAAACGCAGAACAAGTCGGTCACTGGCAAAGGATGAAGCTACTCATATCCTTGAAGTTAAGTGATAGAGAGACCGATCACATAGTTCTACCTTCTTGCCTCCTACATTAGTATTGAATTTGCCATAGACCAAGAAGCAAAATGATCTGCCTAAACAATGTTTGGTGTTCAATACTATGGATCCATCTACTACATTTCAACTTCCTTTCATAACCTTACATGTAACACATAATTTTGAAAGTGAGATGCGAGTACTCCAGTAGAGTAAGGAGTAGTTGAGCACGGTGATGGGGAGATGATGCTTCCAGATGATATGGGTGGTTTGCCATACCCTTATGGAAAAGACACCTCGACAAATTGACTGTTGTTCCGTTAACACTGAACACTACGAAAAGCCGAAAAAGTACAAGTTTGGGGCTGTTAAATGTGAAATGGCAGGATATCAAACAATACAGCCAAGGATAATGCGGTGATTTTGGCCCACATTTCACGAGTGTTGGAATAAGAGTTTTTTTGGGGATCATTATTTTTCTTTATTGCTCACCATACTTACCTCCCCTCCCCTGTTGAAATGTAAAGTAGCTATGAGCAGCTTTTTATCAGACTCAGGATTCTTAGGTAAATAATGTGTGTGATTAATTTGATAGAGGTCAATATCAAGTCATGGTTCTGGGTTCCATTTAACGCACAATAGAAGACTATTCACTGATTCAAAGAGAGTTGAAGCTTTGTATTGTTCAGCAATGGTTGAAAAGATAACTTTCATATGATTCAATGGCTTCTCCTATTAAGGTGAAAATCAAGGCCCCTCTAAACTGTGATTGACTAAGATCTACACTCTCCAGTCTTTCTCTGAACGATCTAATAACACTCAATGTAATGAACTCGGTAAAAAGTGATTAGAGGAGTAGTAGGGGGCTAGGGAGGGAGGAGGTTGAATATTGGTTAGTCCTGGGGAAAATACTGTATAATATTCACTCACATATCCCAGAGATGTTGCCCCGAAAGCTTGTGGCTTTTATATCAAATATAAAGTAACTTTAAGTGTGGCCGTAGCACGAGGACTTTTTACGCCCGCGATGTTGCGAATGCGAAAATCGTAAATGGAACAGGCGTTTGAAATAAGGATACAGATAAGTCCTATTGACAATGTCTAAAAAGGAAAACTCAATTTTTGTGCATTAGTCATATGACATCAGTACGACAATAGCAAAAAAAAAAAAAAAAAAAAAAAAGTCATGAATCCAATTCATTAACATCCTCAGCAATATGTGTTCGCAAGGAACATCCAACATACAGCAGTACGAAAAAAACTACAAGTCAGTTCTAGAAAACCACGATCTGGAATCCAAAATATCACACAGGGTAAAAGACAAAAGAAAGGGGAACCAAAGGACAAGAAAAAAAACCTTGTATATCTTGCTTCTGGTGTAGGTGGAGAAGGTTTTCGTAACAATAAGGTACCATTTAATCCAGCGTTACTGCTTCGAACAGGGATGTGGCTAGCTCTTTCCTGGCCATGGATCTCTGGTTCTACTGAATCAAAATTATCTCCACTATCTGAACTTGTGCTTTCTTCTACATCATTCCATTTTAAGTCGGCACACAAATCATCTGTCAAGAATTCAGATCTTTAGGATTTAGGGTGATAGAACAGCCCAAAATACTCTGCATGTGACTTTTAGGTGGAGAATATTCCCCTTACAGAATAATTAATGCCTAGATCATAATGAAGTGCATTAGATGATAAGACCTTCGACAAAAGGAGAGTGTAAGAAAGTCGAAGCACTAATTATTAATGATGACAAAATAAGTGGACTACAACCTTAAATAACAGATAAGGCATAAATGAATGCTAATCGCGGTAAAATAAGATGAAAGTGACAGTTGTGTTCCTAGAGATAAACATCAACATGGGAGTATTGGCACAGTGCAGTGGGGAGACTTCTCAAAGCCGCTCTTGAAAGACGAGACTACATCAGATGCCGATACCATTCAACTATCAGCCCGAACAAGATCATGAGAAGAGGATTGACGTAAAAGTTACACTCGAGGAAGGAAACGCCCAAAACCCTTGCGGGAGGAACCACCCATAACACTTGAGGGGGAAAGAACCAAAAACCAACAAGATCTAATGGTCAACAGAAAAAATAAATTGTGAAGAAATTTTAAAAATACCAAATATACAAAAAGATTTAAGGATAACTCAATCTAAGTTATACTTGACACTGCCGCCATCTTGTCATGAAAAGAACACATTGATTTTGTTTGGCTTACCTTCAACAGCATCCAACTCTCCATATTTCATAAAGTTTTCCACCTTCTCCTGCATTGATACTGGAGATTCTATGGACAAAGGTCTTTTATCATCAGAAGAGATGGCTGCCTCATGAGTCATCACAAAGGTAGAACTAACAGCAGTATCATCATTTATCATGTCAATTGACTCTTCAATGCTATCATTCACCGTCGCTTCCTGACCTTTTCAATTGCATAAAGCAAGAAATGCAATCAGTCAAGATGTTGAATGGAATTCTCGAGTACGAAAGTCAAAAACAGTGTAACAAAACTGACCTATTTCCTCATGACCAGTACTTCCACTGCTTTCTCCATTCATGTTCTCCCATGAATCACACCCATCCATTACCGGATTTGCATAATAAGCCAGAAGCTCTTCGACAAGTTTATGCCCTCTCCTTCGAACAATGTTGGCAAGATCTTTCCTGTAAATTTGAATTAAAAGCCACAAAAACAAATATATGATCATCCTAATAAGCTTGTATACACTCTCTTCATGGAAAACAAGGCAAATAGTATGGTATTCAGACCACTTATGTCGATTCGCGAACGAGGCAAAGGGTTAGAAAAGTGATGCACATGACACTGTAAATACCGGTAAGATAAGTGAACACACCAATATCTCGTAAAAATCATGTCTTAGTCTTCAAGATGAAAGATTTCTCTCGACTAGGTCTCAACTAGGTCCAACCAAGATAACCAGCCTAATCATTTAGCTTAGGGCTTCTTATTGACGGGGGATCATGATATTTGACACTGAACTCCTGATCTTAGGGATCAGAAGAAACTGCTTTAACCTATCCACATTAAGGAGCATACTTCACCACCTCAAGAAAATGATAAACCTGCCCAGCTCTTGACATTATTAGCAACAGCTAAATTCAGAGTTGCCATGCCAACCTATTCCTTTCCATTTTTTGAAGAAGAAGAACATATAGAACCAGCAAGGTAAGGCTATTTGAGGCCTCTTTAAATTGAAGCTCATAAGTATGACCATGCCAGGAACCAGCTACATGGCAAGTTATGCTTGTCATTATTACAAAGGTTGCTCGTTTCAATAACTACAACCACTATGTTTAAGAACAACAAAAAAGAACCCACTGCCTCCCTTCTCACCCTTCCAAACAACATTCCACAAACGTGAATAATCTCATCACACGCAACCCATTTTGCATCTCTTCTTCCATAGCTTAATGTTGCAACATTTTTTCGTGTTTTGAAACTTGTTTGTCCTCAAGTTCCTCAATGTGTGTTGCTACCTTTTTCACTCGATTTTTGCGTTGTACACTAATTCGTTTTAACATCATGTTCTCAGTACTTTCAACAATTCAATCGTCGGTACATAATACAAAAAATCCATATGACGATTCATGTTAGCCAACCCCAAAACAATTTGGGACTAACCCGCTGTTCTTGTTATTGTTCATGCAACTCATAAAGCCAGTCAATACTCAACCCATCTCAATATAAACTTTGACAATCATTTCTCAACCACAATGCAAAATCACCAAAGAAAACTCACACCAAATGATGAACAACTAATCACAAAGTTAATGTAACAAACCTTCCATGTAAAGTGAGCTGCTTTGTAGAAGGAACATGACCCTCAGGCAGTCCAATCAAAGCCACAAACTCTCTTAAACTATTGCAAAGCTCGTCGTCACTCATAAGCTTCCTGCTCGGCCTGCAATTCAATCCAAATCACCCAAAATCCTAACAAACAATTTTCTGGGTATAATACAATATCTACCATACTAAATTATCATTCAATTTTCTGGGTAAAACTGCCAAATTTGGTGGGTATAATTCCAAACAAATTACTGGGAAAAGTACCAACTAATGCAAGGAATAATAATTAAAAAGAGAATGGATAACAAAGTACCTGGCTTTCCTGGTAGAAGCAAGACATACAAAGGAATGTTTGGGATTAAAGTGGGTGCGATTGAAGAGTAAAGTAGCGTGAAAGGGAAGGGATAAGGAATTAGAAGGAGAATGGTAGTAGTTGTGGTGGTGGGAGGAGAGAGATAGGGAGTGAGTGAGGGTTGCCATTACTGGAGAATGCAAATTTGTGAAGCATTTCAGAAATTCAGCAACATTTTTTTGTTTGTGTTTTCTGGAGATGGAAGTGTGTAGACTGTTGAGTCCTAGTTTGCGTAGTGTTGTGTCACATTGGTATAGAAATGGTAGACCCCAAAATCGGAAAATAACGAGCTCGAGCTCAGGATTTTCAAGCCAGTCTTGAGTCCGAGCCTGAGCCCGAGCTCAGATCGATGGAGACAATGGAATTGTATAGATATAGACTCTTGCTTGAAGAGTTGAACTAAAGTGCTAGTTTGAGTAGTAGTGTGTCACATTTGTGCCCCAAAATCAGTAAATGAACCCTTACTCGTAGGTAGAGCTCGGGCTCGGAATTTTGAGTTTGGCCGAGCTCCAGTCGATTTGTTGTATCTCAACTTGTAAGGTGAACAATTTTGACATGCCGTTCTGGAGCTTAAATTTGAATTGGGTCGATAACAAAACGATGGTTAATTCAATCTGAATAAATCTCGACTACAGTGAAAACTGACCAAAATGATATGTAACCTATCAATAAGTCAATAACCCCCACAATCTTGAAAGCAATATTTGATATGGGCTTGTGTCTTACGTCACTAAAGCAGTACAAGTTTATTATAAGTTTAAGTGGACTATTACTCTTATTGCTAATTTTCTTTTCAGATCGGCCCCTCGTTCCTAATTGGTTTTGACATATAATCTCAATAGGCCTATGAACGAGTGTGTCACTCCTATGAAAACGTGGATATTGTTCGACGACGAAAAAAGGATTTTGCAAGTGAACTACCAGTGTAGGATTTATGAGTTGAGCCCTAGGAGCTCGCACCTCCTAATCGCATTCCCAAACACTCTAAGCGTATGTTTTCTTCTCTAAATTAATCTCAAAGTAATATCTTAAACTCTTGGTAGATACCACTTCGCCCTGCATTAAACTTCCGATAGAATTTGAAATCCTTTCACATAATACTATTTTATGGGAAGTTTAATTTGTGGCGCAGTGGTAAGTAAATGATTTTTTTTTTTTTGAGTGGTAAGTAAATGATGATGAGTTCTTTTAACTTCTTATATTTTGCACACAAGACGTAAAGTGGTTTTCAGTTTTCAGTTGTCAGTTTTCATTTTCTATATGACTATTATGGAACCACACAATTTAAAGTTAATTTTGTAACTTATTTACCCAATTTTTTTACGCAAAAAAAAAAAAAAAAACAAAAAAAACAAAAATTGAAAACGACAGTAATACCGAACGGGCCCTTAATTATTCATTTTTCTACTTTAATTATTAGCTTTAAGATAGAGAATTGACCCGTCTTTGATTATATACCGCTTGTGCATGCATGTAGTTCACTGAACTGTAATTTCATATATAGTTGTATGTATGGTAACATTTTTTCCAACAAATTGCTTTCACGAACCTTACAACTCGACGATTATGCCTTGGTGCAATGATCTTGCTTAGCTTGTACAATAAGAACCCTACAAATTAGACATTAAACCCCATCATTGCCAAATGTCAAACAGAGGTGGCAACTTAGATAGGTAAGGTCATTATTAGACGATGATGGGTAAAATGTTTGGCATTGAATATTGACTTTAATTATTTCATACTACTATTATGTTATAGTATGACTTATATCCTTAGCTTGTTAATATTAATGCTAGGCTGCGAAAGATTCTAAGACAACCATATGAAAACACAAGAAAATGGGTAGATGCACAGAATTAAAACTAATAACCTAACTCATATCAACCCAATAAATTTTTTGACGATGATTTTTAATATAAGCTTTACATACATCTTTATATAATTAAGTTCAAACGAACGGACGAAAAGAGCCAAATATAAACCAATAATATATCATGCATGCAAAAACTTTGTTTAACAATAATATCCCACTATGTTAGCTTGATTACAAATGTAGTTGTAAGTAGATGTGCTTGTTTTTTGGTTGTTTATTGTTACCTCATTTTATTAGCGCAAGAGCGTCATTCTTTGCGTTATCATATGTTGTCGAACAGTTGTGTTTATGACTCTTTAAAGACATATTGACTCCGATTCATGGTATGTGTTTGTGTAGTTGCATCACTTGCATGCAAAGATTTGAATTCGAATTAATCTTCGATAAAATTCAATCTTCTATTAGTTTGTACTCCTATAAGGCAAACTAATGTCTCATGTTACATTGACGGGTTCCATTTCAGTTCAAATTAGATTTGATATGATCGGAATATTGAAGTGATCTAATTTGAATTTATTAATGCGATATTTGGAAAAGAACGGAACCTTTAAGATAAGCGTTGTTTTCAAACCTTGTATTTTTGTTTCAGTAAGTTTTAAGTGAGACAATCTCATATGTATTGGTAGAAATTGAAAGAGTCATGAATGAAACATGAGACAGTTCATCAAATGATCAATATATCAACGGGATCCTTAAAGATTTGGGTGTGTAATCTGTGTATGTCATAGGATAGTGTACCAACAGTCTCAACATTCATAAGAGATCGACTATATTGATAATTGACCAAATACGACCATCATAGGTTGGAGTTTAGGAAATGGGTTGATTTATACAAGATAAACGAGTGCTTATAATGTAGTGTGGAATTGGATGATCTTACAAATTCACACATTGCAAATTTTGCGTGATCACCCATAGCCGCCATATAAAGTACAATCGACGTACCACTATCCAGCCATACACAAGCGTTGTAAATTGTAATCTATAGAACCAAAATACACAGCTAAATCAACAGCTCTATTCCCAAATTTACGAACATGAGAAAAACTACAACAAGACTACTCGAATTAAACAAACAAGAGAATACGTACCAGTGGTGTGGATGAGCATGGGCGAGACAGACGTGCGCTCAGGGCCCCCATTCAAAATGTTGAAAAAAAAAACTGCTTAATTTTTAGAGTCCAAATATATATTAAATCCGACGTATTATTGGAGCCCTTTTTAAAAATTTCCCCCAAGACTCCAAATTTTTTTAAGATTTCCCACAGGATCCTGGTACATACGTGTTCCTTTTGGCACCAAAGAGAGTAAATAAACAAATTGGTGAAGTTATAGGGAAAACAGAACTAGAAATGAACATAAAATCTAGCTCGTTAGTGTATGATGGGACATAGGTCAACACATTTCTGTCTGCCGGTATGGCTAAAAAATCAGAATAGAGACAGCAAAGCACCAAGGAAATTTCCCTATTTTCTAGTATTAACGTTCATCAAGGCTCCTTTCTAATTATTTTTCTCTCTCATTTGACAATAACGTAATAAAGTCATTACATTAATTTTGCATGGGACCTTCTTCAAAAAGCTCTCTTATTTGAGAAAATTAAAATCGTTCTCAAATAAAGTTTGACTATTCAGCGTACTCTAGCAGCATATCGCAATATGTGATTAGTAGTACTACATCTAGTTTTGAGCTAAAAAGTTTAATTAGATAATTATGTATTTATGTCAATTGCATATACGGAGTATACAATGATTCGGAACCTGACTTTTGTTCAATAACGTGCAAAATGGTTAATAAACCAATTATTCATAAACTATATAAATCCTACTAGCTTAGGAAGAAAAGAATCCTACCGAAGGGATTTTTAAACTTCTAGCTCAGAAAACACTTCTATGGACATAACTCGAAATTTCGAGTTACTCATATTCGATAGTTATTCCCCTGAAATTAGCTTTGACACTATTAGATGCTTAACTATTAGACTTTTAACATTTGCCAAGAGAAAATGAGTATTGAAATATTAGGTGCCATGTTTCACCTATAAGTGATCGTTATCCAATTAGGATTCCTTGGTTTGACTTTGACAACACTAAATGTCAAATACTTTTGAGTGTATGTACATGTGAAGTAAAAAGTCTTTTTAGTTGTAATACGGAGTATTAATATTATTCTGAGTTTATATAAATAAAATACATTTATATTTCTTGTGTATACTCGAGCTATGAATATATACTCGAGTCGTTACTTTTTTTTTATTGGAAATGTTGTATCATGCCATTTTTATTTTTATTATTAAGTTTGATCTACGTGATTGTAGTTCCTAAATTAATCAACCTGACACAAAAAGATAATAAAAGGGCTTGAAGACATAAATTACGTTTAATCCTTGTTGTTACACAGCGTAAATGAAAATTACTACTGTCTATTACCTTTTTACTACACATATGATAATCCCATATTATGAACCACATATAACTGCAGGGTGAATTAGAACCTTTTACCTTTGTATTTTTATGTAGACATGCATACATGAGGCATCCGACCAAATGATCTTGGAAGAGATCTAGCTGACGTTGGACAAAAACTACACTAATAATAAACTATATATATTTTTCGACGAGACTAATAATAATAATAATAAAATATAAAGGTAATGGTAGAACTTGCACTACTGCTAACTTTGATCGTCCTCAAGAAGCAAATTGACATACGAGTGTACTGATCACCTAAAGTCTAAAGAGTACTCCGTAGCAAAGACACAACCTTGATTTGACGGGAATCCCTATGAGTTTAAATAAGTACTCCGCTTTGATATCAGCTAATTTAATCGATGATAAAGTACTCGTATACTATGTGCTAGTTTTATAAGAAATAGATAAAGATCACATAAATCGGAGCAACAAGAAGTAATGATGAATTAGTGATAGTTCACAAGTCGAGTAAATTTTCATACTAAGACCACTCGAAAGTCATGGGAGGACCGGAGGAGTACTTATCTTAGAACATGTACTCTTAAGAGCATCTCCAATGCTAAACTACAAGCATTGTAGTCTGTAGTTAACATGTAGGATCCATGTAGGAGAGAAGTGATGAATAAGCAGCCTGAACAAACTACACTATTTTCTTTCCAATGCTAAACTACAAGTAGTGTAGTTTCAAGTGAAAACTAAAATAATTTTTATATATTTAAGAAAAACAAAAAATACAAATAAAATGATTTTTCACTTTTTTTTTATTTTTTTATTTTAATTTCCTAAACTCTCAAGCAGTGTTGCTTGGTAGAGCAGTGCTGCTTGTCAGGCTACAAGTATGAAAAAAAATACAATGCATGGGCTGCTGATGTCATCTGCCCACAAAACAAAACTACAACAAAAAAGTTAGCATTGGAGATGCTCTAAAGCAGTTCTGCTAACGGTTATTAGCATAACTGCTTTCAAAGTGTGTTGTCTACTAACTTCTACAGAGACTATTTTTCCGACCCTTCTTCAACCAATGTGGAATGATACAATACATACACTTTTGAGCAAATTCCGATCCATCGCACTATCACCTAGATTATTCATTTATCGCATTCCATCGTATCTACATCTAAAACGAAATGAACTTAAAAATCATCTAATTAGTCGAGACTTGATTTGAATTGTTGCCTGAACTTATAGTACTTGATATCTATCTTGACGAAAAATGTGAACATAATTTAAACCGAACCTAATCGATAAAATAGCTCAGGGCCTGTTTGGTATCGTTTTCAGTTTTCAGTTTTTTTTTTTTTTTAAAACCAAAGTCCCGTTTTTTAAAATCAGAAAAAGTGGTTTTCAGTTTTCATTTTCTGTATGCCTATTATGGAAACACACAATTTAAATTAAATTTTGCAACTTATTTAGCTAATACGCAAAAAAACCAAAAACTGAAAACGACAGTGATACCGAACGAGCCCTCAATTATAACAGTTCGAAATTAAAAACAACTCAAATTAAGCAAAAGAACCCCAACATTCCAAATAATAATCCAGTGACTATAACAAGACCTACATGGATGAACATACTTGAAACACTTCCTTCATTAATTTAGATTGTTAGCGATATTTGATTTGAATTTGTATCATATACACATTGAATCGACATATAAACTATCATCTAAAAGAAAGAAGAGAACACTAATAAGTTATCGAAAGAGGGCACATACTAATAGACAAGAAGAGAACAGAAAGGAAAAGCATAAATTCCTGGCAAACTTTGGATTCTTTTATTAGTAAGTGAATGAAGACAGAAAGTAGAACTGTTAGAAGATCACTGTTGTGTTGTAGTACTATACAGCATGGATAAATTGGATATATCTGCTTATATTATGCAAAGTTTTTATACTATAATTTATGATGGGATATAATGTTTTTTTGCTTCTTTAATAAGCTAATCAATGAATAATGAACCTCTCTTATTCTTTTGGGAAGTACACTACTCATCATTTTCAAACATATTATTGATAAAAACACATCAGTACTGTGTGCCTCCCCTCTGACTTCTCTCTCCCTCTCTCCTCTCTCCTCATAATAATATAAATATTTTCATCTTTGTTTGTAAGCTCACCAAAGTCTTCCATGCTACAAAAAGCTACTGTACTACCTTCCACATAGTTTCTCTCATCTTTTACTTGCAACAAAGAAAATAAACCAACAGCATCAAGAAAAACTTCAACAACTACTACAACAACAACAGGAACAAAAAAAGAGAGAAAAACATCAGCAAATTTTATTAAGATGGGAAGAGCACCATGTTGTGACAAAGCAAATGTGAAGAGAGGACCATGGTCACCTGAAGAAGATGCAAAGCTCAAAGAGTACATACACAAATTTGGAACTGGGGGTAATTGGATTGCTCTCCCTCAAAAAGCTGGTAATTCTTTTTTTTCCGCGTAAAATTAAAGTCTTGTATGAGACCGTCTCACAGTGACTCGTAATCTAGGTGTCTAGTGATTAGCGAATCATCTAAGTCTTAGTATTAGTACTGGATCAGCCTACCAACCATTATTTTTTCTTATGTTCATCTGTACTAACTCTTTTAATTTCTTGTTATTGACTTCAGTCAGTTTTTGTTTATATTTTTGTGTATTTTTATTATATTTTTCATGTCCTTGTTTTGGTGGGATTTATTAGGTCTGAAGAGGTGTGGTAAAAGCTGTAGATTAAGATGGCTTAATTACCTAAGACCTAATATTAAACATGGGGAGTTTTCTGATGATGAAGACAGGATCATCTGCAGCCTCTATGCTAGCATTGGAAGCAGGTTATAAATTATTCTCATACTCCCATCATTTTTAGTCCATTATTCGAAATAAGGTTGCGTACATCTAATCCCCTCGGAACTTTCTTCTCAAGGGGTTAATCACTTAATTGGATAGTACTAAACCAATTAATGTGGAGAAGTGTAGTAGAAGTAACCCTCTTGCATATATTTTTTTTGCCCTTTTTTATGTTCTTTGCTTTTCCTTAGCTTTTTCTCCTACTAGAAGATCTTCTCCTACTCCATGTGTTTTGTTACTTGGAAAGGTAGTGTTGATGATTGATGAATAAACTATGAAATCAACCCAAAAAAGGGATACGTTATTAGAGCAGATTTTGCTACAAAAAAGATACAAAAAAACTTTACTATACAGTGGATTTCATGCATGTCAAAAGGTTTAGATCTTTCATGGGTGGGTTTTTCACTGTTTTAGAAACACCTACAACAGTTATTACAACCTTTTGCATATCTCTTCTTCCTTATACATGCTTTACTTCTTAGTAAGGAACGGAAATCGAACCCCTAACCGTCTCCAACTCGAACAGGTTCATTCCGTTTACCTCATATTATTGAACAACCGTAAAGAATCAAAAGAAACGAAGGGTTGTAGTAGTAACACAAACGTAGTGGGATGGATTAAAATATAGAAGCCAACCAAATGGTAGGTTTAATTTTGTTTTGTTGTTGTTTTGTTGTAGGTGGTCAATAATAGCAGCACAGTTACCAGGAAGAACAGACAATGATATCAAAAACTACTGGAACACCAAGCTTAAGAAGAAACTCATGGGAACCAACAACAACAACAACAACATGATCTTATCATCACCAACAACAACAACCAATTCTAACAACGATCTTTATCATCAGATCAAAAAATATCATATGATTTCATCATCAGCACCCTATCAGTGCACCAGCAGCACATACTATAGTTCCTCCCCTTCCTCCAACAATAACAACACTACTTCTTCTATGACCATGTCCTTCACCAACAACAATAATAATAACTCTACCCTTTTACAGTCCCCTTACACCATGCAAGGAAAAGACAATTCTACCCTTCTGATGTTCGGAGGTGGCGACGGTCAACAACAACTGTCCAGTACTACTTGCAGCTCTTCTGATGGGAGTTGCAGCATCAATAATACTAATAATAATAACAACCAAAGTTATGGTTTCTACAATAATACTAATAATGGGGTTGTTGTTGGTCAAGTTCAGCGTGAAGAAGAAGATCAGAAGCCAAGTATTATGATTAACAACAACAACAACAACAGTAGTAATAGTAATGCAGCAGCAGGAGCAGCAGCAGGAGGTGGGTTATGGGGGCAAATTAGTCAACAAAATAATGCATTTCTAGAGTATGGATTAGAGGAGATTAAGCAGCTGATTAGCAGTAACAGTAATGCTAATTACTTCGATGAAACCAAAGGATTAGCAGAAGAAGAAAACTCCAAGATGATGTATTATTATTATTGATTGATATTGATGTTGACATTAAGTCAAGAAAAATCCATCCAAATTTTTTTTCAGGGTAAGGCCTCCCTCTGCAAAAATTAAACTTTGGAATTTGGCTCAAAAACTTTTGAAGCTTATTATTCAAGTTTTGCAGTGCCAGTGAATCAATGGGAGTAGGAACAAGTCAGAAAAGTTGAGGGTCAGAGAGAGTCATTTTTTTCCTCCTCTTTAGTTCTCTGATTATGACGGGAACATATAAATATTTTGACAGTTCATGGTTAAATTTGCTACCTTTGTGCACTTCTTTTTACTGTGACATTTTCAATGGAACCAAAGATTCGAATTTTGACTTCAAACCCATTAACGTTTCTTACTACAAAGTGGCCATCTCTTTATGCAATTTTCGACACACTCTATGACTGTATAAAATGTGGATAAATTTGCGTAAATCCGACACTTGACGCCTTAGGAAAAGGTTTTCCTTTTTAAGACATTGATTGATGTTATATTGTTGTTGTTTAAGACAACTACGTGCATTTCTTTTTGGGAAATGATGAATGATTGTTATATTGGTCTGACTTTGAGTTGGACCATAAATTTCAGAGAGTAATTATTGTTTTTTTCCTGCAAAACTAGAGAACTATCCCCAACTAGTATGACTGTATCTTCTTAGATTTCAACAATATTAAGACTTCCAGTTTGTTTGTTTGAGGCAATCAAAGTTTATGAAACTTACCACTGACGCCACACGTGTGTACACTCGATTCAAAGTACGATCCAATCTGTTAGATTTTGTAAATGTTTTTATCTTTAAGATTGAATCATGTCATTTAGAATTGATTTTGAATATGCGTCTTGCATAATTTAAGTAACTTTTGGCAATGGAAACAGGATTGAACGGTCTTTTTATAGTGTCGTGTACACATAACGTAAGATAAAATGATGAACGTTGATTCACAAATCGGACATTGATCACTCGTAAGGAATTCTGTGTCAAATGTCAGGACACGGTATAGATAAATATATACACTTCCATAGATGTACAGGATTAACTTTATTTACAGAATGCACAGGAAATTGGTCAGGAAAATTGATCAGTAGCTTATTCACATGAAGTGCCACTGCCAAAACATCTTCTGTACAATGCCGCCTCCGCTCCTGACAGCAAGGTGGAGGGTCTCGGAAGCAGGAGGAACACCCCAAAGATATGGTACTGCTACAGTCATAGTTAGCTTTTCTTGCAACCCACTCTCACTTGCCTTTTCTGCTACAACCACCTGGGTATTCCAAAACGTGTCACACAAGATCCAAGAGACTGCTGGAAAATCGAACTAAATGAAATGGATGAGAAGTCGACTCAGGCCACAACAAAATCCACACAAACAAGAACAGCTAGTATTCTCAACTCGGGGTACAGAAAAGTGCAAACACTAGGATAAGCCGAGTAATTTTCCACAGCAGTTATGTGAGTATTAGATGAAGTAGGGTAGATTGCACAAACCTCTCCACCATGCTCCAAGACCGTGTCCTCAACAACATCGCTAAGCATCTCAATTGAACGGCAGAACCCAATGATGCAGAGTCTTCTTCCCATATCAAGCCCCTGAGTCCAGGAAAATAAAAACGATACTCATTGACAAGAAAACCTCACACACAAAATAAGACGATATCAGGGCTTGGAATCAAAATACGCTCTTAATAGTGCCTCACATTTGTGGCCGCAATATTAAAAAGAGCACCAAGACAAAGAGTCTGCTTCGGATCCATGTAATCACTCTCCTGAAAGCGCTGAAATCTCTGAGAAGCTTTTACTTGTCCTTGCTGCTTTTGCATTTTAGAAAGCAAACTAAGAACCAGTTAGTAGTGGATGAAAATGATCTGTGAATGAGTTGAGCATCAGCGACAAGGAGATCAGAAACCAGCTGATCTTAATGATAGCATGCAACTGATTGACAGAACAATTGGGACAGGTGGACATTTGAGCATATTAAAAATCGCCCTAGACAGAATGAGAATAACCATTTACGACCCATAAAAGTATAAACTTCTTTATGTGATACAGGGCAAGTATTTCTGAAGCAATTAAGCTCGAAGAGCGGCAATGGGAATAGACAGTATATATTTCTCAGCTCCGCTATGACTCGAAAGATTTTTTCAAGCATTTAAAAAAAAAAAAAAAAAACAACTTTAAATCATGACAACAACAAAGCCTTAGCAAACCAATTTGAAAATGCTATGCGTACTATCATAAGGAACTGCAATAAGGAATCGTGACTAAAAGAAAATAAAACAAATATGAAGGACGACAGACACAGAAGGGGACAAAAAAAAGAGAGTTGAAAGATAAATCTGGGCGAAAGGGAGAAAGGAAAAACAAGTGTGAACAAAAGAAAATTGGAATTGGAAAACTTGGCCCAGCCAGAGAATCTGATCGTAACTAAAACAAAACTCAAGATTTTGGATTACGAGCAAGAAGTTTCAACCCGAAAGACCGAAACCCAAGCAGCCTGTCAATGGACAACCTGAACCAAACTCAAACCAACTCAACAGACCCGTAGGTCAAATCTATGTCACATGATGCATCATCATGAGAAAAGTTCAAGTCTCTAGGCTATAGGAGACTTTTCTAAGTCTGTACCTCTGATGGAGTAATGCGTTTAGGACTCAAGGAACCTCCAAGTTGAACAAGTCCATCTGCAGTGAACAACGTGATTTTGTCCTCACGAACCCACTGAATACCTGCATATCCATTCAATAAACCAGCTATTAGGTGAAGGGCAATGACCAAAACTTTTATTTACATAAACACCGACGCCTTAACATAAATACATATCCTTTTTTTACTTCCTCTGCAATTGAATTCCAAATGTCAATTCCTATTTTCACACCTGAAAACCACTTTCAGCCTGAGAGAACTATCGCCATTCCTCGATAAAATTAACAAAATAATCATAATAAAAGATAATGTAAATAGCTTTTAGTTTGTCTTCAAACCAAACTGAAAACATTCAATATATCATTTCTTAACGAAAGCATAGAGCACAGTTTTCAGCCATCTATAGGGAGTAAGATGGGAATTCACATGGGAACAGAAATGGATGGGAAAGGGAATCTGGCAGTGGAAGGTGGGATCATGGAATGATTTAAAGGAATGAGGATTGGAGAGGGGGAGATGGAAGATGGACGCCAAAAATGCAGGAGAATGGGAAGGGCCACTTGTGGTCAACAAAGAAACAAGAGAGACTGAGAAACGGACTGACGTTAAACATTCAGGCGATGCTTTTCATCCTCGAAATAGTAATAAGAAAGCTGATAATGCTTGATATTTCTTAAGAAAATTTTACCGAAAATAATGCCAAGTTTCACTCATCTTCTCAAAGTATAATCAAGTTTCAACTGCTTAAAACAATTGCCTGCATTTTTATTTGTAGGTTATATATCAAGGTTTCATATAATGAGGCAGTTTCATATTTGCAAATTGCACAGATTATCATGGAGCACTTTCCAAAAGTAGGTGCATTGTAAAGCAATTTTACTTCTCACAATATAAATTGGAAGAAAGTCTATGCAAGTAATGTAACTCACAATCAAGAAGTAGATAATAATTGAAGGAATACTCTCACACAAGTCAGGACTCAGGAGACTGCCTCGAATAATTTAGAACGATTCCTTGCCTGTGCATAGGTACCCAAAAATAATACAGTACATATTAATTTCCATAATGTTGTTAATCAACTATATCCACTACGAGTCCTCTAAGGCTGGTTTTGCCATATAATGGCGCGGAGATACAAGAGTTTCGGAATAGCCAAACCAATTGGCTACATGATCAAAACCATTAGAGTTACCATCGAGCGTCACTTGTTTGGACGAGCAATAACGTTCACCACGCGGATGGATGACGTAAAAAGTTGGTGGCCATTCCCGATGGAAAATTAAAATTCTGCCACTATGGTCTTGAAACTCAAACAACATTGGAAAGATGTTTGTTGTCCCACAAAACCTCTCGATACCCCTGACTCTGAAGAAGGGCACCCAAGCTTTCCCGTTCTCATGTATCCACGCCTTTATAGAGAGCTCAGTGTCCTTGCACTTGGAAGGGGTACTTTCATCAAATAACCAACAAGCACACAAAGATTGCCTAACTTGAGAAACAAAGAAACTAATGGACGTAAAATGATTGGTGTCCTGATTACTAGGGAGTGGTACTATATCAAAGGAGTCCGTTCCCAAATTGAACGCCAGTAGGTTGCTAGCAGGTGGTTGTTCATTATCGACATGAACAGGGGATACAAGCTGCAGCGGCCAGTAGAGGGTGTGATCTACCAGAGCACCAGAACCAGTTTCGAGCCACGAGAACTCATTCTTCTTATCCAACAAGTCACCGAGAATTTCTAGATGATCGGGTGGCAAGCCAAGTTCAAGTTGTCTCCACTGGTTAGCCCTCAGTGAGAATTTATAGGTAACTGGAACTAGCTTCTGAGTCTCAGAATAACTGGGACATGGCATCCCCCCTACAAGAAATATCTTGTAGTCGTCAGATATGGAATCGTAGCCAAAGCCCGAAAAAAAGGGGACATAAGTACTCTTGGTCCTGGATACACAAAGCGGCCCCTGGATGTTGTGTTGCACTTGAATTGCAGGATTCCACACACACAACTCGTCAAGTCTGGCTCCAACATTCAAGCAAATCAAACCATTGCACGACCCTATTGGAATGATGCTTCCTGTGTTGGAATTGTGCTTCAACTCCTCAAACGGAACCGTCAGATCTAAAAGCCAACCCTCACGTGTGTTAATGATGTCTTTCTCATCGCTCCCTAATGTCATAGCATACAGCTTCTCCGCATAAGCCTCATTTCCAGAAACAGGATCGCATAACATCGACAGCAAGGGGTTACCATTGTTAGTGTCCACAGAAGTATTACTACGTCGTTGAAGATGGATTTTCGCAAAACATGGGTCAGCAATGAGGGTATTCCAGTGCTTGCAAACCAATTTACAGTTTCGGTCAAGAAAACTAGCCGGTAGCCTAACAAGAATATTCCCTATCACGTCCGTAGGTAGTACAGACCAAGGGCTATCCTCCTGATATCCTCCCTTCTCTTGTGCCATTATACACAACTTAATAAACCGTCTATTTTCGCTTTTCGTATCAAATACAACTCGCGAAAAGTCTTTATATACCAATGCTGCTTTCCATATATCATCACCTTCAATCCTCAGTAGAAATAGGAAATTTTTCCTAAAAGGGCAAGGGATAGAAATAGAAATAGGAAAATTCTTTTTTTTTTTTTTTTTTTTTTTTTTTTCCGGCTGAGCCACGAAGAACAATCTAGGATAGCTGGTAGCTTATACTACAAGTTTTACCAATAATTTCACTGATCAAAACGTTCAGCAAATCCACCACTGTTAAAGAAACAACAAAAAAAAAACTAGCCTCCTCCTCTCTCAAAAACTCTAGCCTCTAAATCTAAATCTAGGGGCTACCAGCCATCAATTAGATGGTGGTAAGCCCCAATTTTCTTATCATTCATCCTAATTAACTAATTATTATTAGTTATTATCAATAATAACTCGTTTCTACCTCCTCGAGAGGGTATCTCTACCACCATATAGGTGGGTTTATACTGAGATTCGCGAAATTTCTCCAAGGTTCTGATGTTCATTAATCTTGTCATGGCGTTGCGTTGGATGCTGAATTCAGGATCAAATAGCATTAACTACGTCGGTTGTCTTTTCTTCTTCGAGTTACATAGGTCTCCGATGCCGATGAAAGACGCAAAGATGTCGACGTGCAAGAGATCAAATTTGTTAATTAGGGAAGAATTGTGTCAATTAGATTTATTTGATGATATTTGTATCTTCATAATTCTTGATGTAAGTGCCGTTTGGCGGACAATATTAATGAATTTTCGTTTTATTCAAAAAAAAAAAACGTTCAGCAAATCAGCAATCACTAAAAATTCCGATATATCGAAACAACAACACCAACAACTACAACTAATGATTTGAGATCGGCTAACATGAATCTTCGTCTAAAACCGTCACTCATACGCAACAACAACAATGTCAAATGATTTGAGTTCGACTAACATAAATCGTCATATGAAACCGTAAACCATACGCAAAAACAACAATTAAGCCTTAGTGCCAAAATGATTTGGGGTTCGGCAACATGAATTGCCGTATGAAACCGTCATTCATAAGCAACAACAACAACAATTAAGACTTAGCGTCAAAATGAGTAGGGGTCGGGTAACATGAATCGTCATATGAAACCGTAAATCATACGCAACAATAAAAATGAAGACATACCGGAGTTGTGATCGGAGGGGTGAGGTTGTTGCCAAGGATAAGCTCCGTAGAGGGAATGATCATCGCCGTCATTGCCGAAGAGGTTTCCGGAATCGGAATCGGAGGATGATTTAGCGGCGAGGCGGTGGTGGTGGAGGGAGGAGGAGCGGGCGGCGGCGGCGGCGTGGCGGAGGACGAGGAAAGAGGAAGAGGGAATGGAGGGGAAAGAAATAGAGGAATGATTGTGTCGGGGAATGGAAGGGAATGAGGGGAATCGGCAGAGAGCGGAGGTTTCGGCCATCGGAAAAGGAATGGGAAAAGGAATGAAAAGGAAAGGGAATGTGGAGGTGGAGGAGTGGAATCATGGAATGGTTTTTGAAGGAGGTGAGGAATGGAGAGAGCCACATATTGCCGGGAGAATGGGAATGGCCACGTGGGATTAAGAGAGAAAGAAGTGACGTCAAAGATTCAAGCTTTGTTTGGTTGCTTTTCATTCTCCGAGTAGAGTAATTAGGAAAAAAGATAATGCCTTATTTCGATAGTGCCTTATTTTTCAGTTTTGGAAAATAATGTTGAGTTTGTCGGAGTTAAGATTAAGTTCGGATAACCTAAAGAGAAATTTGAGTTTTATTAGCGAGGAGTGAGTGTTAAATACAAACATTCGATTGAAAGGTGGCTACATTTACTATAAAGTCAATAATGTTTATGAAGATCAATTTGGTCCATCTTTAAATTGATTGTTATTGTATGTGCTAGTCATATTTTGTTTTTTTTTTTTTTTTTTTTTTTTGAAACGACATATTTTGTTAGTTGAGGGCTTAAAAAAATCTGATGGTTTTGGATGGTTCTAAGGGCTTAAGCAAGTGTAATTCGTGTTAGGAGCATCGAAATAATGCAAAATAGAGAAAAAAAAATAATTGTAAAATTTCTCCGACATTCTTTAATCGAGTTGATTAAACAGGAAGTTATGACCAAAACTTTGAATCTGAACCAAATGTTCCTAAAGGCCAAAGCTTTTTATTATATACAAATGGTCATTTTTTTATGTCCATCTAGTTTATCGGAGTTTCGTTTCAACTACATCTAAATATGTCTAATATCGCACTCTCTTTTACAATCATTGGTGACTCCTCGAATTAATTTTTTTGCATAAAAATGAAAAATCAACGGATCGACTTATATTTCTAATCAAACTAGATTACGACGAGTAAAATCAAATTGTTTACCACTTTTGGAATAACCCTTGTTCGACACACCTTAGTTTGACAAAACCTTCATTGGTTTCGTAGTTCAGACATTAGACTTAACAGAGACCATCAGTCGAACAACTCCCAAATTGCGACGGCGGACGGCGACAATTCCTGGGAGTCTGCTAATCAGGCCAATAGCTTCCTCTGCACTCTTCGCTGGTAAGTAATACCACTATCTCAACCTCCTAAAACGTACATAATATGCTTCAAATTAGTGTTGGGCACTTGTAGAATTCCTTGAAAGTTAACCAAAACTTGTCCTTTACTCTTTTATAATGAAACTGTTTAGAAGAATCAACATTGTAATTGAACTGAACAGGAGAACCCCAGATAATGTGTTAATGGGTTTTTTAGATGATATGCGCATGAATACCATGGAAACATTGTTGCACCTTCATAATAATTAGAATTTGATTTAATCATGGTTGTAGAAGTTGCAATTTTATCGTTCTACCGTAATCATGCTTGTGCTACCATGGAAGTATTGGCGTAGTGATTGATATTGGGTACATTCGGTTGGATTGATTGTCATTTGCCCTGTTGTACTGGCATTTGCGCCTCATTATAAACCCGGGAATAAACCTTTGCTCCCGGAAAAAATGTGTACTTTTAGCTAATTTGATGTTTTTAGCCTGAACACATGAATAAAATTCTTAAGAGTGTGTTTGGAAACAAGATTTGATTCTCAAATCCAAATTTGACACAAATCCCATGTTTGGGAACTCAAAATTTGAGAATTTAGATTTGTGTCAAATCCTTTGGAATTTGTTTCAAATCCAATTAGGCCAAAAACAAATGACACCTCAGATTAGTCCTTACCAATCTTGCCGCATCTTTGTAAAGCACATCTTCTTAGACAGTCTTCGGGCATTGGAGACCGACTGACCGACATAACATGATGATTAATGCAAGATAGTTTGTGAAAGAGTAGAGTAGATTTGAGTTTAGTAGAAAAGACATATTAAAGAGGGAAACGTCTGCATTTCAGCTAATAATGGTTAGCGTTCATAACGATTCATCTTTCCTTGTCAAATTCATAGTTTTCTTGTTGTATCTTGGACAGCTGCCCCAATCTTTATAGGGAAATGTGATTCAGTTTCTCCGACAAAAGATAACAACTCTAAACCTTTGTTACGAAAATGGACAGTTACGAAAATGGACAGTTTCTCCGACAAAGATAACAACTCTAAACCTTTCTATGGACTTCTATGTTTCTTTACTTCAAACAAGTGCCAGAACAAAAAATCTATGTGTTGGGAGATCGATTCATGCTCAGATTGTCAAGAAAGGTCTTTTTGCTAGCATATATCTGCTGAATAATCTCCTCAATTTATATGTGAAGTGTGGGTTGACCTCTAATGCACACCAGGTGCTTGATGATATCCCAGTCAAGAATGCATGCTCTTGGAATACAGTTCTCTCAGGGTATGCTAAAGAGGGTGCAATGTATGCAGCTCAACACATTTTTCACCAAATACCTGACCCTGACTCGGTCTCCTATACTGCAATGATCGTGGGTTATAATAAAATGGGTTATTATGGAAATGGTCTAAAACTTTTTCTGGATATGATTTACGATGATGTTTCACCATCTGAGTTCACAATCACGAGTATCCTTGCATCTTGTGCTATCACAAGATCTCTGAGTATTGGCAGGAAGGTTCACTCCTTTATTGTCAAACATGGACTAGGCAGCTATGTTACAGTTGCAAATTCACTTCTTAATATGTATTCAAAGGCTGGTGATCCAAATAAGGCAAAAATCATTTTTGAAGGAATGAGAGTGAGAAATGTTTCGAGCTGGAATACTATGATTATGTTGTGCATGCAGTCTGGTCTTATTGATCTTGCCCGTGCACAGTTTGAGCAGATGGCTGAACGCGATATTGTGTCATGGAATACTATGATTACAGGGTATAACCAACAGGGACTTGATTGTGAAGCTCTGCAACTATTCTCGCAAATGCTGAAGAATTCTTCCCTAAGTCCTGACAAATTTGGATTAGCTAGTGCCCTATCAGCCTGTGCAAATCTTGGATACTTAATACTCGGAAAAGAAATTCATGGTCATATGTTAAGAATTGAGTTTGATATATCTGGGGCAGTAGAGAATTCTTTGATTTCAATGTATGCGAAGTGCGGAGGCGTAAGGAGTGCTAGAAATATTCTCAATGAAAATGGTATCTCCAATCTTAATGTGATAGCTCTCACAGCTTTGATGTATGGGTATGTAAAGCTTGGTGATATTAGTCCTGCCAGAGAGATATTTGATAAGCTAGAAGACCGTGATGTTGTCGCTTGGACTGCAATGATTGTAGGTTATGAACAGCATGACCTTAACTATGATGCTTTGGCCTTGTTCAGGTTAATGCTTAAAGAAGGACCTAGGCCGAATAGTTACACTTTTGCTGCAATAGTGAGCGTCATTTCAAGTATGGCTTCTCTGGATTGTGGCAAACAAATCCATGCCATGGCCATCATATCAGGGGAAGCAGTATCAGTAAGTGTAGGCAATGCACTAATTACCATGTATGCCAAGGCTGGATGTATAACCGAGGCCAGACAGGTTTTCACTCTTGTACACAGTTACAGGGACACTGTATCATGGACCTCTATGATATTAGCTTTGGCTCAACATGGCTTTGGAGAAGAAGCCATAGAATTGTTTGAAGAAATGCTGAGTCTTGACATCAAGCCTGACCATATAACTTATGTAGGTGTACTCGTTGCCTGTACTCATGTCGGGATGGTAGCAAAAGGAAAGAGCTATTACAACATGATGCAAATCTTTCACAAAATTGAACCAACTCCTACCCACTATTCTTGCATGGTTGACCTTCTCGGACGTGCTGGTTTACTACAAGAAGCATACGATTTTATACAGAAAATGCCTATTGAACCTGACAACATTGCTTGGGGTTCTCTTTTATCAGCCTGTAAGGTTCACAAAAATTTGGAGTTGGCAAAAATTGCAGCTGAAAATTTGCTTCTTATTGATCCAGAGAACAGTGGGGCCTTTGCAGTCCTAGCTAATTTATATGCTGTGTGTGGGAATTGGGTGGAAGCTGCCAAAGTCAGAAAGTCAATGAAAGAACAAGGAGTCAAGAAAGACCAAGGACTTAGCTGGCTTCAGCTCAAGAATGAGACTCATGTCTTTGGAGCTGAAGATACACATCATCCACAAAGAGATGAAATCTATGCAAAGATGGCACAAATCTGGGAGGAGATAAAGAAAATGGGGTTCATTCCAGACACTGGTTTGGTGCTACATGATTTGGATGAAGAAGTGAAGGAACACATACTTAGACATCACAGTGAGAAGCTTGCTATAGCTTTTGGATTGCTGAATACCCCGGAGAATACCACATTAAGAATCATGAAAAACTTGCGTGTATGCAATGATTGTCACTCTGCCATTAAGTTCATCTCAAAGCTAGTGGGGAGAGAAATTATTGTCAGGGATGCTACACGCTTTCACCATTTCAAAGATGGTGTATGTTCTTGTAGGGACTATTGGTAGTTTTTCATTTTCTTTATCCACTCTACAAGCAAAAGAGAGTTGTACACGCACTTGAGATGTCCCAATGACTAAGGAGGAAGCGCTGATAATTGGTTTTCAACGTCAATTAGGCACCTCCTTTACAAGGACAATGGAGGGAGTATCCAATTGATGGCAAAGTCGGATTCACTCGAAGAATTCTGAAGTGTTAAGCAATGGAAGGCAAAGGTTTGAAGAAATAAGGGATGTGTTGAGCAGCCCTGCTTCAAAATGTTGGGGACCAAGCGAATATATGAATGTCCAAAGATCATGCCAGTGAGAGGTTTTTCACTTAAACTAATGAGATTTGAAATTCTCTTCACTGGTGGCAGCACAATGGTTCACGAATATTGGTATAGCATGGCCATATCCTGCAATTATTTCAGCCTAATCTTGTTGGCGACCTATAAGATGCTCCGTTGAAGCTTGTTGACTTGAACACAAATTTCTTTGTAACGGTAAGAAGCATTGTGTTTCTTTTATGATATTCAAGTCAGGAGATGGGATTGGTCTACATAGTTAATAGCAACAAAGCATAACCACTATGTCCTGTTGGCAACTTATCTATTGCTGCTGTCTGATCTGAGACCTGTGAATCTATAATTTTCATTTATACTCTTGCTATTGTGTCTCGACATGACTGTTTGACGTGATTTCTTTATAATTTACTTGTTCCATTATGTTTGATAGATATTATGATTTTTTTATATAGCTATGAACATAGCGTTAGCTTCCTTAGGAAATTTAGAATAGTTTGATCTATTTATCCCCTTAAATAATGTGGCTCTGCAAGGAGTGCAGTTTGTTTCCTGCCCCATCTTTCTGAAAGCAGGTAGCTGAGACAACAGATAGGTATAACCCTAATCTGTTTCTGATGTGTACTTACGTGGCCTTCAGGAACATGAGTTTCGGACAAGCTTGTGACTGACTGACTGACTGACTGGTGGTTAATCATCTGGAAAGTCGGATACCTGAATCCCATGTTCTCCTGATGAATGTGGTTCTCATAAAAGGAAATGAAGTTTAAAAAAGCTTGTTTGCGGCCATTGAAAGGTATTTGGTTCTCTTGTTCTATTTATCCTTCAATCCTTCAATCCTTCATATGCAGCTTGTCTATCTCATTGCTTGACTTCGATGCAAACTGTGGTAGTTCTGTTGATGAAAATCTGCTACGGGCCTACAATAATGTACTCTGTATACAATAAGACGAAGTGGATCTCTCTGTAACTCCTTTTCTAGTTAACTCATTCTTTCTTCATGCATTAGAGATTTAATACGGAGAGCCACAAAAAGTCTTTCTTGACAAATATAGAACTTGGGCTATCTTATATAACTTACTGCTGGTGAAACTATGGGTTCTAGATAAGCTAGCTTGAATATTGTCTGAAATATTTTGTTCCTTTATGTGGTGGGGAAGGGGAGCCTTGGCGCACCGGTAAAGGTGTTGCTGTGTGATCGATAGGTTACGGGTTCAAGTCATGGGAGCAGCCTCTTGTCAAATAAATTGACAAGGGAAGGCTTGCCCCCATTACACCCTTGTGGTGGGACCCTTCCCCGGACCCTCGCTTAGCGGGGACACCAATGTGCACCGGGCTGCCCTTTTATTTGGTGGTGAAAGACTGAAAGTTTTGTGACTCAATGTGCTCTGCAAGCCCTATGTGTGTGTGTGTGTATCTCAATTCACTGGGCTCAACCCTTTTCCTATCTTTTGTTCTGAGAAGAAACGAGAACAGCTAGCGGACGCTTAAGTCTTGAATGTGCTCGAGATATATATGCCCTGCCTGGCAGCATTTCCCCCTTTTGATGTGTAGGTGGTTTGAAATTGCGTTGCTGAATCTAAGCTTGATGTACAGGAATCTGAAGTTGGTAACTTGTAGCGTATGGGAATTTGTACTCGGCCACACCATGCTTTTACTGGAAGTGTCTCACATTTGTGACGTCTGATCATTGGCAAATGTATACTCATAGTCACCTATCTGAAGTTAATTTTGAACAGCACAATTTCAAGTCACTGGTTGGCTATTTGTTAGAACTTAGAAGCATCTTATTATGTTCTTGCTGCGTGAGCTCATAATTAAGTAATCCAGGGAGTTCTCGGCCTGCTGATCAATTTATGTTGTGAATTTTCTTTTGCAGAGGTCAGTGGACTTCGTACTATGCTTGGAGCAAGATCCTCTTCGAAGGCAGTGTCGTGATGATGGTGATGATAATCAACAGACTCGGGAAAACCCCAGCTCTGCAGTGCACACAACTGTGGGTAGTGAGATGATAAGAGTGAAGCGACTGCATCTAAACTTATTCGAAGACCTCTATCGTGCATGTTTTTATAGTAGACGCCTAGACGGAGAGAGAGAAGCCACATTAATCCGAAAATCCCTGATTTCTTGAATGAGGCATGTATAATTAACATTATGGCCCAATAAAACGTAACATGTTTGTAGTAATTCTCGGACACCTCCTTCACATGTAAACTCACTTGAAATTCGTCATGCTTCAGTCGTCATTCGACAAACCCGTACTTGAGGTCGAGTTCCTCAAGCCCCAATCTAATGAACATGAATTTTTTCATTAATACCCTACATTGACAAATATAAAGCAAGCTATCAAGTCTCAATAATTAGTCGCAAAATGCGGAAACCCCATTTGTACCTCACTTTATTCCCAATAAATCGTTGACAATTGACAAAGGAAGCCCACTTCTATTTAGAGCCATTAATCTTCTTCATGAGTTTCAGCCCAAATTCGGCCCTACTGTGAGCCCACAAATCAAGTCTACAGCCCACCCACGCTCCTCTTAATTTGACCTTGTAACCACCCCTCCCGTACGGTTCAGACTAGACCTGTCAAACGGGTCGGGCGGGCGGGTTTCGGGTTCGGGCACTACGGGTAGGGTCAAATACGGGTCGGGTCAAATACGGGTCAAGTAAAATACGGGTCGACTATACGCGGGTTTATACGGGTTACGGGTTGACCAACGGGTCAAAAATACATGCTCGCGCCTTTTTTTCTCGTTAATTATTAAAATCAAATTATTATTTTATTACTATTTTACAAGCATTTTATGTATTATATTATATAATAATAATCGTTTAATTATATTTGTATCTTATATGTCTTAAATTAATCAATTATTAATATTTAATTAATATTTATCTATTTATTTTTTATTTTTTATTATTATAATATATTTTTTGCACAATTCATTTGACCCAACGGGTTGACCCGGTCCGGGTCAGGTTATGACCCAGACTTTCGGGTCGTTTTCGGGTTCGGGTCATGTTCGGGTCCGGGTTGAGAAAAACGGGTTTTTTCGGGTTATTTCCGGGTCGGGTCCCGGGCGGTTTTTCGGGTCGGGTCAGCTTTTGACAGGTCTAGTTCAGACCCATCGGACATATCCCGCTGTCACAATCTAGTTGTTGGAGTGCTGTTCCGTGACATAAAGCAGTTACGAGTTCAATATGTACAAAAGACTTCTCTTCATTGAGTGTCATGATACCATACGTGACACGAACTTTAAAGGAAAGCCAAAGGACTACTCACTTAAAGTCTCGAGTCGAGCTTAGATTGAGGAAGGGGTCATATGAGCCAAGTATTGACGGTTTACGTTCAATTACATGCGCTCCTATAACCATAGAACCCTACTACCCGAGTCACCTTTTAACACTTCGTGATCCAACCGGCTGCTCAGCTCCTTACCAATGTATTCTTTCCAATTTTGACACAACTTTCATCTTTCAAGTACAATGGTACAACAAATACAGCCTAAAAGATGCTAAATAGAAACGCCACCTGATGAAATTTCACATGATTGCTTTATGGTATAAATCAGGAGAATCGATCAAATTATTAAGTTATGATGAAGCTGATCAGTGATGAAAAAGCATATAGTAAATTAGTTATATACGCATACAAAACTTCAATTGTAGCAAAAGCAAAAGAATGCATATGTTTTGCCAACTATATAGACATATTAATGCTTGTACGACATTATGTAAAAATGACGTTTTCTAATGTACATTACTCGCAACTTTAGCGCTGTAACTAAATTTCTTTCATGTACTAACTACTTGATTTGAACATTCATGTGTGCTTTACAACAATGGTTAGTTTCTCACGAAATGTCCAGCTAATTAAAAGTAGAAAACTACCCAAAAACTTTATAATAATGGTGGAAGTATAGTCTTGCTTCTTAGTAATATACATTTTCTTTTAAATGCTCCTATCTCAATTTAGCATTTGGATCGACTGGTTCACTGGTATATAGGCTTGTTTTACGTTAGTCAGATGAATGTTCTTTGGATTTGAGTTCGAATTCTAGGGTATTATACAATGTTGAAACTAGGGCTGTTCAAAAACTGACCCGGACCGAAGACCGACCCGGAAGGACCGAGGACCGGACCGGACCCGGACCGACCCGGGACCATTCGGTCCGGTCTTCGGTCTTCAAATTTTGGCTTTTCCGGGTCCGGTCCGGTCCGGTCTAAAACCCTCGGGTTTCGGTCAAAGACCGAGGACCGGACTTACCCATATATAAGGAAAAAAAAGGGGTTGATTTTCCTATTATCCTAACCCCCACACTACCATTCCCGTGAAGACCTAATACCCAGATAACTCCCTTTCTCTCTCCACTCAAACATCAATTGCTTTCGTCCACCTTTCTCCTACAGCCACCACCCACCTTTCGTCGTCATTGTTCACCACAGCCGCCACCCACCCATCTTTGGCCGTCGGCCCGTCACTGAAACTCTGTAAGTCTTAATTTTCACACTTACCGTCGGCCCGTCACTGATCTCCATTTTCTCGCACTTACCGATCGTCGTTGTAACCCTACCGTCGCCATCTCATCACCGTGTACATCGTCGTCCGCCGATCGTCGCTATTGTTCGCCGTTGCGGTTGCAGATCTATATCTATTTCTTCTCGTTTTTGCCTTTTCATTTGTAATAATCAATTTCTAATCTCAATTTAGCTGATATATAATCAATTTTTACCATCTCCTTATATTTTTCCCCAAATCTTCCTGCTCCAAGTTATTCGGCATATATGCATAATGCAGCAACGTAATTTTTTTTATTTATTATTATGATTTTCTGGTGACAAAATCACGAAGGCTTAAACTTCGGTCCGGTCCGGGCTTGGACCGGTTAATTCGGTCCGGTCCGGGTCCGGTCCTAACCTTACCGGTCCGGTCTCCGGGTCTCAACTTTTGTGAGATCCGGTCTTCGGTCTTTACCGGGTCGGTCCGGTCCGGTCCGGGTTTGGACCGGTGAACACCCCTAGTTGAAACACATGGAAGGAACATTACACTTTGATGTATCTAACTCGAGTTTATTTATCTTTTTGTTATGTGTTGAAATTAACATACATTCGTATAGATTTCGGGCTAGGTTATTTTTGTGTATCTCATAGGTCTTATTTGGTCAGTCATGCATCTTATAAAATTGCCGTTAATGACTTGATGATAACGAATTAACTATATATATAAACAATGGTTGGATAGTGAATAGCCGAGTAAGTGGCATTGATGGTAGGATTTCGCTGTCCCACTGAAGTGTATTGCCGAAGAATCTTGAATTTTTAAGTTGATTAAAATTGAAAATGTACGTTTATCATCTGAATAATGCAACGGCCATATAATCGGGGGACTTTAACTTGATGTCGTACTTGTTTGATTTTAAGCAACATAAACTAATTAAGCCATATTATATTATTTAGCTCGTATTGATTACTTAAGATGACGATGCATCCTTGTTCATTCGAAAACGATTAATGGATACGACTACTATGCAGTTATGCTGTTATGCACAAATTGTACTACTGGTATCTACTTTTCGTTGAATTATTGGTTTGATAAAATATGTTAATGTGATTCAGATTAAATGTAAAGAAAAGAAGTTTTGAATATATATAAACCAAAAAAGGGTAGGTAGTGGTGTGGATAAATTGTTAATCAACTTTTAGATTCTTCTAGCGTTTGATTTCATTTCATGTATTTTATTTTCTTTTATAATTAATCTTTTTTAAGTTGATTGTTAAACTTGAGCTATCATAAGACTACAAATTAGGGGTGTAAACAAGCCAAGCTTACTGGCTAAGCCCTCGGGTTCGGTTCGGTCAAAGCTCGGCTCGTGGACGGATTGACCGAGCTTGAGTCCGAGCCCGAGCCGAGCTCGAGTCCAAACGAGCCGAGCCCGAGCCCCATGGTGCTCGGCTTGTTAAAGCTCGCAAGCTCGTTTTTCATTATAAAAAAAAAAAAGATTTTGTATTTTTTATTGTTATAGGAATATAAGATTATAGGTTGATAGTAAATGAAATTCCGAAGATTTAAGATTAACATTGAAATGTCTTAGGAAAGCAAGCGACTAAGTATACCATAGCACATATCCAATGTGAGATTAGGCTTCTTCTCTCTTTGTGAAACCAATAGTAAAATGAATTCTAATTTATGATCTCTTGACATTTCATCTTGCTTTTTTTTTTTTTTTTTTTTTTTTTTTTTTTTTTTTTTGATCCCTAAACAGCATACTCCGTAATAAATATCGTTGATTTCTTACGAGTAAATGTTTTGATGATTCCGAAACCAAAGAAAAAACGAGCTTGGGGACCGAGCCTGAACCGAGCCCGAGCTTTAACGAGCCCAAACCCGAGCTTGGGTCTAGCGAGCTCGCCGAGCCCGAGCTTAGATATAGCAATATCGAGCCGAGCCCGAACACCCAAAGCTCGGGCTTGGTTCGGCTCGTTTACACCCCTACTACAAATGATGTCATAGGTCTCTGTGCATCAGTATTTAAATGTCACTATAATAGTAGAGGTTTCCGTGTTAATTTCTCATTGGTTTTCCAAAATTATGTCCTTATAAATAAATGAGAGACTAACTCACAACCCTAGAACATTTTATCCTAAAACCAATTAGCAACCGGAATCATAATCAACTACGGAGTATGTTATAAACATATTAATCTTACTCTAGAGTATATCAATAAGTAGTTTGATCATATAATAAAGCACCCAGTTTTACAAGAAAGACAATTGAAGAACATAATGAGGGGTCACATGCAAGGATTGTTGGAGTAGCACTTGAGTGGTGCACTAATATATAGTGACAATAAACTCTCATAATTACCTCTCGATGAGTAGTATTAACATAGAGCCCACCCGCTTATCCAACTAACCTCCCCTCTTAGCTTGAAATTAATCAATCATAAAGATTAAAGCATTGATACTAGAAATTGAAAAGACAAACGAAGTATCATGAATGAAATAGTCAATTATATATATAAACCTTTTAATGTAAATTACGATGATATATAAAAGAGCGATAGAAGAAACGTTCATGAAAAATAGAGGGAAAAGTTGTATACCGTTTTCTAAAATCTTACCGGTGTTAAATTCTAATTAAACATATTAGTATACAAAGTATCACCTTAACCAACCATCATCATAGACATATATTACCGGTCTTCTCTTGCCTAATTTTTTTTTTCACTCTTATATGAGTATGTTTTTTTTTTTTTTTAAATAATATATGAGTATGTTATTATATTATTAGTTTACATTTGCTTGATCTTGGTCTTTAAAAAATCACTTTTAGTTCAGTCATTTGAAGTTTTTAATTGGTACCTAATGAAGTTCCACATAAAGAAAGCAAGTACTATTTCATGGAGTAGTAAATTTGAGTCAGATTCTTTGCAATTTCTACATTTAATAAAAAAGCACTTAGACCAATATGCCAGGAAAACATGTACGGAACTCTTAATTAAATTTTGTTAATTACAATTAGCTCATAAATGCATGTTACTTTGATCATTTTCTAAAGAAGCAGTGCAGAATTAAAGTACTTTACTAGTTCTGAAGTTTACCTGAAAAGGGGCACTTCTCTAACATAAACAAAACCGAGTAATTAACTGAGGTAGTGAGGTGATCAGTTCAAATCAATACTCCGTATGAAGTAATTATTCATAATTAGACCGGATAACCGGGTCATTTGGATCGAATGTTCGGGTCTAAAACTATCTGTAATTATCTTGAATGAAGTTGAGTATTTACACTCGAGATTAAAAATCAAACACAATACTACGGTTATTGAGTCAATTGTTAGACATTTGGTTTGAACGAAGGGTTTTGCGAAAAAGATTAAAATTAGAAAACGAATGGCGGTAAAAGTAAATGGTCAAGGGCTTATTGAGTAGCATGCAGTGGTTTGTTGTAGACCGAAAGCAAGACAATAAATGTGAGAGCTTTCTCACAAAAGCAAAGAGTGAAAGCTTTAGTTGTAGACTTGTAGTAGCCGTGCAAGCAAAAGTGCACCTGATTTACTGGAAAGCCAATGCTGGACACACCCACTGATGATCAACTATTTACCTACAGTAAATGTTTTCACAACTACGTCCAAGTAAAAAATACCTACTGTATTCAATTCGACTTGAAATGTCATAATTTCATGAGTAATTCGAATTCCATCTAACTTGAAAATGTAGCATTTTAGACAACAAGACTCAAATTTGTACTCATTAGTAACATATTAAAAAAAAAAAAAATAACGTTCTCACAAGTCGTAACTTGAATTTCAACGACCTACATTAAATACGGGGAAATCATTCGTATTTATGATAATTTGATGTAAGTAAAAGTAAATAAACAATGATTAAAGTACTTCAATTTTCATTGTCATTCTATATCTAAGATGTTGGCTAGAATTAAAAACTAAAAAGTTCAAATGAATTGGTCCAAAGTGAAAACTTTATTCGAAATTTGTTTTCGATGTACTCCGCATGTAATTCACTTGCACCATCAAAACAATACTAGACAAATGAAAATGACAAAACCTTAAATGTGATATCACTAAAAGAAAATTAGAAATGATCCAATTGAAAGTGACTTCAACTTGAATTTTTGTGATTTAATAACTTAATACTCCGTAGAGCCCAAGGGAAAGTGACAAATTTAGTAATTGATTTGATCTTGCACAATTTGATTTCTGCTTGACATAATATGTTAAAACCCTTTAGAATTTTTTTTCTAGTAAAATCTTTGGAACTTAAGAAGTGTAGAATTGTATATAGTGATATTGTAACTAGTTGCGAATTAGACGGTATTTATAATCAAATTAAGAGACACCGGAAATAGTTATACTTTACCTAACTTTATAAGACCACAATTTTTTGACTTTGTGAAACCTTTAACCTCCCTATTCCCATCGCCTTTATCACAATACCGCGCAACAAACAGCGTTGTGGTATGACTATATGACACCTCTCTGCCGAAACTCCTGTGATTCAACAACCTTTCCTGTGATACTTTACACTTTGTTAACCGCGCACTCACACCTTACAATGCTATCTCATTTGGCATGTCACATTGTCACCCCCACTGTACTCCACGCGGTGCTAATGTATCACGGATTTCACAACCATTCAATTCATTAACACATACTATTCCGTAGGTCAAAAGTACAACTTTTTTCGTAGATTCACACAAAATACGCTAACAATACACACTAAAATCGTTTATACATACAATGATATAAACATAAGATTTAGCAAAACCCAATTGAAACTTATCTTTGACTCTACATCAAAAGATAAACTTGGGAACATAACTATATTAATATTGAAGTACCATATGTTTTGTTGTTCATAAAATTTCTAAATTTCTCACTAGTTTTTCACTTTTACACACTTGATTGACTTTAGTCAAATAATCCCAAAGTCATCAAGTAGTATTCACACAACAGTACACTTTGTCGGAGATTAAATTGTAAGGAAACACATCCCTCTTCAGTCTTCAGCTTCACACTTCACTCCCCACTCTCTCTCTCTCCTCTCTCATCATATACTCCGTATATGTCTCATTTCTTCCTTTTTTTTTAATATTTGCAAGCAACCAAATTTATGACTCAAAAAAAAAAAACAAATGTAGTAGTAATTCTTAGCTTTGTTTGTAATTGTAGGCAGTAATTAATTGTTTCCTCTACTAACTCCAAAGGGAACCTGCTCTTGTCTAATCTTCTTCAAGAAGCTACTACTTCTACTACTCCTACAGTACCACTACTGTTTCCATTCTTTCAACTTATCATAGAAACATTGATTGATGCATTAAATTTTATTTTAAGCATAAAAAAATTAAAAAAAAGATACAATCTTTTTGTTTTTTTACATGGGAGAGAGAGAAAGTTTGTAACTTTGATTACTTTAGGCTTATAAAAGAAGCTGAAATATTGGGTTGTTAGCCAAATAATGTCACAAGATTATTCTTTGGAGATAAAGAGTAGCACTAATAGTAAAAGTAATACCAGCCCTTCTGCAACAACAACAAATTCTGAGCAATGGAAATGGTCTGAAATGCAAGGCCTTGAGCTTGCTTCTCCTTCAAACAACAACAACAACAACAGTTTATCAGCAACACAAGAAAAACCAGCAACAACAGGAGAAACAGGAGGAACAGTGGTTAGGGAGATAATGGAGAGGGAAAATGGAGGAGGCGTGAAGGGGAAGGAAGGGGGAGAAATAGGAGTTGGGTTTAAAGAGTTGTTCAGATTTGCAGATAGTTTAGATTATGTTTTAATGGGAATTGGGTCTGTTGGTGCTTTTGTTCATGGTTGTTCTCTCCCTCTCTTTCTTAGATTCTTTGCTGATCTTGTTAATTCCTTTGGTTCTAATTCTAATGACCCTGATAAAATGATGCATCAAGTTCTCAAGGTAGATCATCTTTACTTATATCATAAGCTTCTCATTCACATTTTCATGATTCTTACTCATATTTTAATTATAATGTTTTTTTGGATTTTTTTTTTTCTTTGGGCAGTATGCATATTACTTTCTAATTGTTGGAGCAGCAATATGGGCATCTTCATGGGCAGGTGAGATTTTTTTTTTTTTTTTGGGGGGGGGGGGGGGGGGTATGATTATGGGGTTTTCAGAATCTACATTTTTCTGGGGTTTGAATTTATATTATATGGTGGAATTTGTAATGTTGATGCAGAAATTGCTTGTTGGATGTGGAGTGGAGAGAGACAGACGACAAAAATGAGGATCAAATACTTAGAAGCAGCCCTGAATCAGGACATTCAGTATTTTGATACTCAAGTTAGAACTTCTGACATTGTTTTTGCAATTAACACTGATGCTGCTCTTATCCAAGATGCTATTAGTGAGAAGGTTAATTTTGTCCATCTTTTTTTTATATGAGAATGTCACAAATTTTGCATCTTTTTTTTTTTCTTTTTCGGAGTTGAAATGGAAAAAAGTCCAATTTCTGAAAGAATTTGTGGTTGAATTTTACAGTTGGGTAGTTTTATTCACTACATGGCAACATTTGTGACTGGTTTTGTGGTGGGATTTACTGCTGTTTGGCAATTATCACTGGTTACCATTGCTGTTGTTCCTGTAATTGCTGTAATTGGGGGGATTCATGCTACCACATTGGGGAAGCTCACATCCAAGAGCCAGGGAGCTCTGTCACAAGCCGGAAATATAGTCGAACAGGTACACGAATTCGACATCCTGTGTTGATTGTGTTTGTAAAATTTGTGTCTTGATCGCATGTTTTGCTAAATTGGGCATCTGGGTGTGGTTGGTTTCTTGCCAAATTTGCAGACTTTTGTTCAAATTAGGGTTGTTTTCGCTTTTGTGGGGGAATCGAGAGCGATTCAAGGTTACTCAGCTGCACTGAAGGTTGCTCAAAGGCTTGGGTACAAGAGTGGGTTGGCAAAGGGTTTGGGATTGGGAGGAACTTATTTCACTGTGTTCTGCTGTTATGCGCTTTTGCTTTGGTATGGAGGCTACCTTGTTCGGCATCATTACACAAATGGAGGCCTTGCCATAGCCACTATGTTTGCTGTCATGATTGGTGGATTGTAAGTTTTCCTTTTTTTCGGCATTAGCCATCTCACTTTCCACTATCAAATTCGTATTTTGGTGTGAAAGATTGTATTTTTTTTTTTTCAATTATCTAGGGCTTTGGGACAGTCAGCTCCAAGTATGAGCGCATTTGCTAAGGCAAAGGTCGCAGCTGCAAAGATTTTCATGGTAATTGATCACAAGCCAAGCATTGATCGGAACAACGAAACTGGCACGGAGTTAGGCACGGTAACCGGGTTAATCGAGCTAAAAAATGTCGAGTTCTCATACCCATCAAGGCCAGATGTGAAAATTCTGAACAACTTTTCGCTCACGGTACCTGCTGGGAAAACAATTGCTCTTGTTGGAAGCAGTGGATCGGGGAAAAGCACTGTGGTGTCCCTCATTGAGAGATTCTATGATCCCACTGAAGGTAGTACTAATTATTTATTTTGTTGGCTTAACAATATTTAATGTCTCATTTCGAGTTTAAGCAGGAATTTGTGGTGGGTTTGATTGCTAATATAGTAGTATTCAAAGAAAGGGAATCTCTGGCTAATCAATGTAATTTTGTTATCCAGGACAACTTCTACTAGATGGGCATGACGTAAAGTCGTTGAAGCTTACATGGCTGAGGCAGCAAATTGGGCTAGTGAGCCAAGAGCCAGCTTTGTTTGCGACCACCATCAAGGAGAACATACTTCTCGGCAGGCCGGATGCTAGCCTTGTAGAGGTCGAAGAGGCTGCAAGAGTTGCAAACGCGCATTCATTCATTGTTAAACTCCCTGATGGCTACGACACTCAGGTTTGTGCATCTTGCTATGCTACTCATTTTGAATTCCGTTGTCTGGTTCATTTCGTGTTATTGCATTATTTAGACTTTCATTATTGCTTATCTGCGGATTAATACACTTATATTACTAATGTTGACTTGGCTATTTAGCAAGATCACATTCCTTTGACTTTTCCCCGTTTCACTTTTAGCGCCCAAGCTTCGTAATCCTATATCTTCCGGTTATATAGGAGTCAATGGCGCGTAAAGTCCGAGTAATATATGTTCTAAGTCTCCCTTATATCTGAATGGTACAATCTTTAATGTAGCTTAGATGCTGTTTTTCCAAATTAAGAAGCCTAACTACTATTTTTTTATATTTTTTCGCTTCCTCTTTGTTTTACTTCTATTTCGTCGTCTCCTTATGGCATTATATTAAAAAAATGCTTATAAGAAAGCTTATGATATGTGGAGTATTTCATAAGACTCGATGAATTGGTAGATGGGGTTATGGACCTATGGTCAACAAACAAAAACCTAACCCTTAATTTCATACAAAAAGTCAAAACAAGAGAAGGTGTTGGGTCTTACATTTAAAAGGAAGGGTAACATGGTTACAGTGAACAATGCATGTGGAGTTATTAATAGCTTGCTCTTTTCTTCTTCACAAACTAGGACCATTTGGACTAGTGCATATGTCAGTTCTTACACATCATCTTACTCTATATTATACTAATTTCAACTTGATACAATATTTAATCATCTCCTCAATTTTAATTTTTTTTTTTTTTTATTATTATTATTTTCGGCCGAGAGTTGTGGAAGCATTCACAAGTAGAGGGAAATGAATGCTACTGCACATTACATAAGTTGTAGCTTCTTCTGGTGCAAGTACCTACTGAGGGACAATTCCCTACAGTTTTTTAGTATATTATTAAATTTGGTTCAAGGACGAAATTGCGATATGGGGATCAGACAAGATTCTATGCTATTTATCATTTCTGAATATTCTTAGCAAAAAAACAAGTCCTGAGATCATTGTCTAGCAATATGATTGACCATTGACCGATAAATACATCGAAAAAAGTCGTAGTTTGCTAGGTTTTAAAGCTCACTAATAAGTCATTTTGTTACAGTATAGTAGAACGTGATGATTATGAAACTGAAGCAATTTTAATAGGGACAAGGCGTGTAAACGGTATGATGTAGGCATGTAGCTCTGGATTTTGTTGATAACATGTTAGATATGAAATGTTAGATAACACTTTCGAAATGGCAGGTTGGGGAGAGAGGCTTACAACTCTCTGGAGGGCAGAAACAAAGAATTGCTATCGCAAGGGCAATGCTTAAGAACCCAGCAATACTCCTTTTAGACGAGGCAACCAGTGCACTAGACTCTGAATCAGAAAAGCTTGTCCAGGAGGCCCTTGACCGTTTTATGATTGGCCGGACAACTCTTGTCATTGCCCACCGTCTCTCCACCATTCGCAAGGCAGATCTTGTGTCTGTACTCCAACAGGGAAGTGTCTCTGAAATTGGAACCCATGAAGAGCTTATGGCCAAAGGAGAAAATAGCGTCTATGCGAAGCTCATCCGTATGCAAGAAGCAGCACATGAAACTGCCCTGAATAATGCCAGAAAGAGTAGTGCGAGGTATATACCCTAACTTTATTTAAAATTCAATTAGCCAATCCAACAACCATTTCCATGGAGCCATGTTTAAGGTTTCAAGGACCTAACGCAGTTGTATTGGCTTTTGTATTATTTTGCAGGCCTTCTAGTGCCAGAAATTCTGTCAGCTCGCCAATTATCGCTAGGAACTCTTCTTACGGACGGTCACCTTACTCACGTCGACTCTCTGACTTCTCTACATCTGATTTTAGTCTCAACTTTGATGCCTCACATGCAAATTATAGGCTTGAGAAGCTCGCATTTAAGGACCAGGCCAATTCCTTCTGTCGTCTTGCTAAAATGAATGCTCCAGAGTGGCCCTATGCTTTGGTTGCTTCCGTGGGGTCTTGTGTCTGTGGTTCACTCAGCGCATTTTTTGCATATGTTCTAAGTGCTGTCCTTAGCGTCTACTACAACCCTGATCATGCTTTCATGATCAGAGAAATTGCAAAATATTGCTATCTATTGATTGGACTATCATCAGCTACTCTCATTTTCAACACAGTGCAGCACTTCTTCTGGGATGTGGTAGGAGAGAACCTGACGAAGAGAGTGAGGGAGAAAATGATGACAGCAGTTATGCAGAATGAGATGGCATGGTTTGATCAGGAAGAAAATGAGAGTGCTCGAGTCGCAGCTAGGCTTGCTCTTGATGCCAATAATGTCAGATCGGCTATTGGTGACAGGATTTCTGTTATAATGCAGAACTCTGCGCTCTTGCTGGTTGCTTGTACCGCTGGTTTTGTTTTGGAGTGGCGCCTCGCCCTTCTACTTATAGCTGTCTTCCCTGTTGTGGTTGCTGCTACTGTTCTGCAGGTTTGTCATCTCAAGCTCTTTTCTTTTCAACTTAAGAACACCTTTACCCCATTTGCCATAACATGAAAGGAGCATAAACATTTTCAACTTTTCCAGAATACGCTGCATTTAAAAACCAAAAACTGTCTTCGAAAATACCATCAAAACTCTTGACAATGTGATGGATAGCTCTTGAAGCTTTGCATTTCGTGTTAAGAAACAATGTCTGCCGCTAAGAAACAATGTCTCCATCTTCTTCGATAAATGACTACAGCCAGGAATATTAAAATTGACTATTGATTTGTGGACAGAAAATGTTCTTGAAAGGTTTCTCCGGAGACCTCGAAGCTTCCCATGCCAAGGCCACACAGCTGGCAGGAGAGGCTGTGTCCAATATGAGAACTGTTGCTGCCTTCAACTCTGAAGCAAAAATCGTGGGTCTTTTCACTGCTAACCTTGAAGTACCTCTACGGCGTTGCTTCTGGAAAGGACAGATTGCGGGAAGTGGATACGGCATTGCTCAGTTTGCTCTTTATGCTTCCTATGCACTGGGTCTCTGGTATGCTTCTTGGCTCGTTAAGCATGGAATCTCTGATTTCTCAAAGACAATTCGAGTTTTTATGGTTCTTATGGTGTCTGCCAATGGTGCTGCCGAGACCTTGACCCTGGCTCCAGACTTCATTAAGGGAGGCCGTGCAATGAAGTCAGTGTTCGAGCTTCTCGACAGAAAAACTGAGATTGAACCTGATGAATCTGATGCTACACCAGTTCCAGAAAAACTTCGAGGAGAAGTGGAGCTCAAGCATGTAGACTTCACTTACCCTACTCGTCCTGATATATCCATTTTCCGGGACCTCAACCTGCGAGCTCGAGCTGGGAAGACGCTTGCGCTAGTTGGCCCAAGTGGGTGTGGTAAGAGCTCTGTCATTTCCCTTGTGCTTAGATTCTATGATCCATCTTCCGGCAGAGTCATGATCGATGGCAAGGACATAAGAAAATACAACCTCAAGTCCCTGAGACTGCACATGGCGTACGTCCCCCAAGAGCCATGCCTATTTGCCACTACGATATATGATAATATAAAGTATGGCAATGAAAATGCAACTGAAGCTGAGATAACTGAAGCCGCTACCCTAGCAAACGCCCACAAGTTCATATCAGGAATGCCTGATGGATACAAGACACAAGTAGGAGAAAGAGGAGTCCAATTGTCTGGTGGACAGAAGCAAAGGATCGCACTTGCTAGGGCTTTTGTGAAGAAAGCTGAAATAATGCTATTGGATGAAGCAACCAGTGCCCTTGATGCAGAGTCTGAGAGGTCTGTCCAGGAGGCCTTGGACCGTGCTTGCTCAGGAAAGACTACCATTGTAGTGGCTCACAGACTATCAACCATTAGAAATGCCCATGTTATCGCTGTTATAGACGATGGAAAAGTGGCCGAGCAAGGATCTCATTCACACCTTTTGAAGAACTACCCAGATGGGTGTTATGCCAGGATGATACAGTTGCAGCGGTTTTCACACGGGCAGGCAGTAGGGATGACGCCAGGATCTACTTCTTCAGCCCGTCCAAGAGAAGAGGAAGGGAAGGAAAGTTAGTAAACCATGTCACATAAAGTAAACAAAGGTTTAAGGAAGAAAGGAGTATAGCCATGATAGATCCCCTACCAATCATTTTGGAATTCTTGATTTTTGCTGTCAAATATAGCATTCTGTGTATGTGTTATCTAATTTAGCTTATTAAGTATAGCTCTTATTCAAGCCCTTGTCTTCCTGAACCAAACTACTGTGGCTCTTACAGAAGAAAACACCGACGTGTTGCTCGAAGACAGGAACAACTTCAAATTAGGGGTGTGGACGAACATAACACATTGATTTTCAAGTAATAGATTGTATATATGTTTCGAGTTCATTGCAGAAGCTTTGTTGTTGTCGAATGTGTGATCTACTGTCCTAGCGTACTCATTGAATCATTACCGTATACCTAAACAGGGAGTTATTAAGCTCTGTAGACTAAATACATTTCGGAACAACTCATCACACACAGGCCGTGCACCTACCAGGAAACGAACCTTACGAGCCTACGAGACTAGGCTACACTTGGTCTGTAAGGAGGACGATTTAGCCACTTAGGGTCTAGTCTGAACCTTAATACTTGCTTGGAGAGTCCACAACTAAGATAATGCCCTGGAGTTATGCTTACGCAAGTTGGTAAAACCCGCCACTACAACACCAAGATGCTACAAAGTCGAAAACAGGGGTGCTCGAGGTACATCGACTTGCCACTCAGCCAATCACGAGTCCTCTTGTGAACATGTCAAGATAAATTATGAGCGATGCATGAATACTTATTTATGTGGCAGAGCATGCGAATAATACTTATTAAGGGAGATAAAGGGGAGCAGAATTATTGAGATTATTTTGGTACGATGTGGTGGTTGCACGTTCATAAATCAAAAGAACATAAAAGTGGGAGTGTTACTTAGAATTTGACAGATTACAAACTGGAAAGATGTCATTATTATTTAGGTTAAACACACAAAGACAACCAAAAGTGGGCTCGTGATGCCGAGAAGAGCATGAGAAAGGGAAAAAAAAGTGAGCAAGAAACAAAGATTTAGACGTAGAAAATGACATTCGAATTATTCTGCTTTCTATAGCATGCTTTTGTGTTCATGGTTTCCACTTATGAGTGTACAAGTGGTCCCTTTTTGTATGACCTTTCGGATTTGAAATTCGCTTGGTTTCTACTCAATTCAAGCGTAATGTAACGTCACAATTTTCGTTGTACAAAATCATGAACTTTGCAAACAGATTGCAATATAGGTATCGTGTTAGTATGCAACAGATTGATCACGACTTTGGGTTCCGTGATCATCGTTGAAAATAGAGTCGAACCGGAGGTGGATACTGAAAGCTATACCGCAGAGATGGAAAATGGACATGGATTTATAGTAAAATGCGAAGAACCCTTACTCGACACCTTTGGCTTTCTTTTGGCCCCCGATAAGAAGCTTCCCGCTGGAGTTAAGTTCAAAACGTTGTTTTATCTAAATTGGGTTTTCTGTACGAGTTATACGCTGGTACTGCCTATCTGCCTTTAGCTCTGGGACTCTGCCCTAGAACAAAACGGTAAAGTTTACTCTTCCAAGATTCCAGAAAAAAAAAAAAAAAAAAAAAAAAAAAGTCCACTCTTCCACAAAGTTATAGGGTAGACCGTTTACAACACCCTCCGTTCTTTTGGACTCTTAACGTTTGATTTGATTCAATTTCCACATTTGACTATTTGAGTGGGATTTGAACACACGTTAACAATCTAAGGAAATTGGAGTACATGTTACGGAGAGAATGTTTCTGCATCTAACACATAGGAGTAACAGGAGACATTTAAGAAAAGTTAAACAAACATAAACATTCCCTGTGACCTTCGTAGTTGAATCTTCATATATTTAGAGTCTATACGCATAAATACTAGAAAATGCATCTGGAGGCTTAAAGATACAGGGGTCTAAGCGCACGTGCCAGAAAATTACGAGTTAAGCTTAGAACAGGACGATGGCAAACAACATAATTATGGATAGCATGAAATCACTCCTAATAGAGATAATTTTAGTGATACCCTAGCTGACAATTTCTTTCAGCAAGAGTATCGGTACGAAAACATAAATCTCACATGGACATCAACTTTGGACCATTATCAGGTAAAAACAACCCACCCGCTAGATCAGCGTCAAGTTGGCAATGTGGTGCAACGTCACTTGACAGCATTTTCAAACTGCATCACAGAAAAACAAAAATGAATTAAGTATTTGTACCATATAGCATATCAGGAGGATAAAATTTGTACGAGTTAATAAATAAATTCGATGGCAAATGATATTTTTTTATTTTGGGTGAACGATTAGTCTTTATTCACAGACAGTCTTGAAGGAAACAAGAACGATGATTGATGGATAGCCATTGACGCCCCCGTCCCTTACATCATCCCCATTCTACACTCGTGATGGCAAACTAGCAATAAACCCATCCATTTCAATAACAATTGTCAATCTCTGTTAATTATCGGTCAACACCTAAAAGGCCATCACAATAGCACAAAGAACACATGTTCTCAACATACAAACAGTAAGAAGTTTTGTTAAGCTTTCAACAGCCAGGAAAGGGAATGACTACCATACAGCTTAAATCATACCACAAAAATAAGGGTAAGTTCATCAACAACAATAACAATAAAAACATTACCCAAATGTCTCAAATGGTCCCGCCTATGGCGAGGTAAGGGGCAGCCGGAGGTACACAAGCCCTTACCCCTAAGGTGAAAACATAAGAGGCCGTATACCGAACATAATGAAAGTTGCATCAAGAATCGCACCGAGCAATTGCTACTTCACAATAGAAGAAGCTAAGACACTTTTGTAAGCCATCTTGAATTATTCCCATTATCATTCCAAAACCAAAGAATAGTGAGTCTTTTGCTCCATTGGAAATGGAAACAGTCAAGTTCATCAACCTTGGGACAAAAACGAAGCTCAAAGACCACATAAGGCTTGATTATCTAGAACCTTTAAACAACTTTTAAAAAGTTCAGCGCCAAAAACAAAGCCCCCTAACTTTCAATTAGGGATACTCCCTCCGTCCCACTTCAAACACCCCGATTTCCATTTTAGTACGTCCCACCTCAAACACCCCATCTATTTTGGGACATCTCATCTCTCTCCTACTGTTTACGAATCTTCACATTATCTCTCACATTTTCACTCTGTACTTTTTCCTAATCCTCACATTCCCTCTCCTTTTCCCTCATTTTTCTCCACTACCACCAATGAACTTACTTTAACAACTCTCCTTATTCCACTACCACCAATTAACTTACTTTAACAACTCTCCTTATTCCACTACCACCAATTAACTTACTTTAACAACTCTCCTTATTCCACTACAAATGCCCCACAGGGTGTTTGAAGTGGGACGAACGGAGTACAAATCAGCTACAAGTAAAAGAGTGCTTAAAAACCAATTGTAACCAAAAATAACAAAAAAATGCACAGGTCTATTGAACCACAATCAGAGGGGAGATTTAACCTCTGTCATTAAAAGGGCTTTTTCAAGTATTGGAGGACATTGATAGCAGAACTCACAATGAGTGCAAGTGTTTTCTACACTACAACATCTTTACAACATCTTTAACCCCAATGCCTTAAAGGCTCCAGCCATAAGGCGGGGTAAGGGGGGGTCGGATGCACGCAAGCCTTACCCCTATTGAAACATAGAGAAGTTGTGCACGGATGACTCAAAGTGTTTTCTACACTATTCAAAATTAATAGATGAAAACCTTTGGATCAATTTAACTGGGTAATTCTTCCCTTGAATTCACATAAGTTATACTTCCAGGGCCTGGAGCTACAGATTCTACGCCGAGAATGGGGACTGGGTGAAAAGGAAAGTTTAGGGCCCAATTATATACCACTTTTAGCAGGACAAGGGTAAAAGGTGAATAGAGAGATATGCAGTAGCTGGTTTCTAAAACCAACAAAAATATAGACAGTATGGAAAGAAGTAGCTACTGTCCAACTTTTGCACCCATCACCAGTTTTATTGAAATGTAGCCCACGGCCTTGTACGTTACAATTACAGCCGTCACCCTCTCTTTTGACCTCCTTTTGTCCAAGACATTTCCTCTAAAGCTATACTATCTTCCTCCAGTTTCTCTATTGTATACCGTGGCTCCCACCACAAGAATCCCAACCAGCTCCCCCGCCCGACACGTATCCAGAATCATACCATTTAGCCGGGTCTAAATTTCGGAGTTTGAAGCCATGACAAACAAGTCATGCCCTTATATCAGCAAAGGAGTATGAATCGTATGATGAGTTTTCTATGATCAACTACCCACCTAAATACGAACTATCCATACATACCAAGCATCACTAAGAAGTTTTGGGATGTTCTAAAGATAGATACAATCAAAATTAAAGCCAAAACGACTCATGATTTAACAACCTCATAACCTTTGCTATTAACTGGGTAGTTATAAGCTTAGTTTGAAAGGCGTGAGGCGCTCCAAGGCCATGGGGGCCCGAGGCGACAAGGCTTGAGGCGACCGAATGGGCAGGCGTTTCTTATCTTTTCTAATATAATATTAGAGAAGAAGAACAAGCTGAACAGAAACGAAAACAAAGAAAGGAAAAAAGAAAGAAGAAGAAAAGTGGCTTGGGATAACAGACGAAAAAAGACAGAAGAAACGTTGAGCTTAAGATGGGACACTGTTTCTTAGCAGTATTGGGTTGAGGTGAGAGAGGTTTTTCTAACAATCCTTCAATATGATGTCCTATTTTTAGTTTAAATAGAATAAACTTGGCATACCAAGCATTTAAAAATAATTTCAAGAGTCTGCAGGCCATAAAAATGCCTCAGATCCATGAGGCATTCGCCTCGCTCGCCTCCCGCCTCAGCCTAAGGTCGCCTCACGAAATCCCCTCGCCTCACTCTGTTACGGTGCAGGCAGGCAGCTTCGAGTTTATCATACCAACTATTTAGATCATCATTCAAAATAATCCCAGAGCAAAAAACAAAAAAATTGCTCAAAGAACAACCACTCAAGAGGGGAAAGGGAACGGAATAAAGACACATCTCGCCCTCATTCTCACATGTACATAAAAATAACAAATTCACCCACATAATAAGGATTGAGTTAAGGTGATATCCCACAAAAGATCAACTTCTTTTACATCTTGAGTAAACAAAACTAAACATATCTACCTAAACCAAACTTACTACAATATCATCAAATTCACTTCACAATATGATCCCACAAGTACATGAAGTTCACAGATACACAGGCTCAAATCCTTCTGTTATACAAAATCGAAGATCTATATAGCAACGCTGACCCACAGCTATAAGTAGACACTGCTAACCTACATTTCTCAAGCTCTTTTCTAGTGTAATGAGATAGGAAGAACACAAGTATGCACCCAATTTCTTCAATCAACCTCACAAAAATCATCTTAGAACTCTGCAAACAATGAAAGCTTAACCCCTCATCACTTCCTATCCAATACAGTAGCAATCCAATTGACATACCATCACAATATTAGAGTGCATAAGTTATGGGGGGCAAAAAAAAATTCCACCCCTTCTGTTACACATGGATAAACCATAAATCACAAGCTAACCACCAAAATCTACCACTCTACTCCTCCCATGTGCAAACTGCAAACAACATATCCATCAAAGTGATTCCACGCAAAAAAAAAAAAAAAAAAAAAAAAAAAAAAAAAAAAGCCACCCGTCAAAAAACTAATTCTTCCACCATCCCATATACCTGTAAACAAGAACTCACTCTACAAATAACAACACAAGCAACCTACTTTAGCAACTCAAAAGGACCCACAGACGCTTTTCCATAAGATTTATAAGATCAACTGCACTTCCACCTTGAGTGAACAACTAATTCCCAAATTGTCCTCATCATATAACAACTCACTCCAACAACTAAAACATAGATTCAATCACTTCACAACACCATTACCCGATTACATTGAATTCATGGGTCCCATATCTAGTTCACCTACAAACAGAAATACCCAACATCCAACCAAAACTACCAACAAATAATATAGTTAACTAAACAACCCCCCCCCCCCGGCAATGTTATTCAAATTCAACCATATTGAGTTGATTCGTCCAAATCCACAAACACTACACCCCAGCTATTAGCTCAAGTGGCTCCAACAACAAAATTGTGTCGAAATCTAAACGTAGTGTCTCTAAAACCACGAGTTCAACCATCCACGAAGAAATGCATCATCGTGCACACAAAAAGGTATGGTCTTTGCGTGGGTTTTTTTCCATAAGAGCACACCAAGGTGCACCATATACTCATATACCAACCCTCCCATTCGCACTAGCCGAATTTACTCCTTTTATCACAAGTTTTGAAAACCCCTAACAACAACCCAACCCCAAGCTTTCAATCAATCGAGTTAGACCGTATCGTGTCAACTTTTACCAGCTTTACCTCGGAACGTAACCCCAAAACAAAAAAAACTCTAACCCCAAGCATTCAATCAACCCGAGATAGACCGTGTCGTGTCAAATTTTACCAGCTCTACCTCGTAACGTAACCCCGAAACAAAACTCAAACAAAGGGCAACACTCAATTAATTTATCAATCATTCATCACCATCATTGACAAGTAAAACATAGTAATAAAAACGACGAAAAACATCAACCAACAAGTTAACTGCGCAGTAAAAAAAAAAAAGTAAGAAGAGAAAATTACCGCTTCCTATGGCGCTTAGTTTTGAAGTGATCGTCACGGACAGTAACAGAAGCGAAGTAACGGTCACAGTGAGGGCAGTAAAACTGACCCATACCGGGTAAATCTTCATCAATAGGCAACGGCTTTCCTTCGCCATTGTTAGTCTTCCTGAGCGCGTCGTAAGCGGCGTCGTCACCCATAAGCTCGAATTTGGACCGACGATGTTGTTTGTGGGAGTATCTACGCTTCTTTACGCTTCTATGCGGGCATTTTCCTCCCATTTTTTCGATCGGCGTTGAGCAATTTGGGGATTTTTTTTTGTGGTCTAGGGTTTCGGAGGAGTTGTTGCTAAACCCTAGAAATTTAGGGATTTTTCCGATTGAGAAAGAGGATGGCAGTTTTGTGTGGTAAAGGGATAATTAGGTCATAGGTCGGCTTTGTGTGTTGTGAGACTCGGATTCATGAGGTTAACGGGTTTGACAATAAATCGGACATTTGATTTTTATTTTTATACATAAAGGTTGAGTCATGTAGGCACCTATAGGTTATAGACCCATAGTTAGTCAAATACTATACGGGTACTAAACCAAGTTTAATATAACGGAGTTTAATACATCGAGTATTAAACGGTAAAAATTTCAAAAAAAAAAAAAAAAAAAACGGTCAAAACATCAAAAAATGCGTTGATTTCGGTTTCGTTTTCAAACATTCGGACAAATCAATTAGAACCAAATATTTCCTATATAGTGTAAAAGAAAGGCAATTGAACTCAAAATAGTTTTTTTTTTTTTTTATGTATTTTACTAATTGATAGTAGGAAACAATGGCGAACATAGAAGAAGTAAAAAGGCAGTGTTGCGAAACTTACCTGAAAAGAATTTGACTATTGGAAAGTTAAGTTTTTTTAAACTAATAAAAAAAAACTAATAGAGATAGCACCACCTATGAAATTAACAAAGAGACGCAGTCCATCAATCTCACAAACTTTTCACTTCATCAATCAATCTCTTGTTTTATTTTGCGGAGCCTATTCGACATTATAGAAGGTCAAATGTAGTGTTTTGACTTAATCAAAAGGCAAATGTACGTGTTTGGCAAGATCGCTCTAAATAAGATACAATGTCATTGAATTGCAATTTACATGAGGAGTCTTCACACATTACGTATGTAACCCCATATAACTTATTGCAAATACCCAAACTACAACTCTACAACTCTCAACTTTTTCTAGTAAGATACAGTTTCTCATAGCAAATGAATGACAATTACAACTACTACCATCTTAGTGTTGCAAATTATAGTATGATTTTAAAATCAAGGTTATTGGAATTGTGATCCGTCTTGAACTTTTGTCTCTTATTCTTATCAAGATCATCAACATTGTAACTATATTGGGGTAGAAAAATAATATTTGATTCTTTGATCTCTAACTAATTTATATTTTAATTAAACATCAGTATGTAAAGCCAATGTTGATTGTTACAGATTAGTCAAGACACTCAATCAACTGAACTACAATGCAATGCAAAGCAAAAACAAATGTTGATTATTGCATATTTAAATCCAGCTTGGCCCAAAAACTCTCACACCCACCATGAGAGACTCGCAACTAAACTACGCAAATGATGTTAGCTGAGTCGTAATGCCAATGTAGAAATCGAGTCAGCTACACCTCACGGAATCTGAAATCCAATGAGTTAGTTGTATATACAATTACAAGGTCATAAATTTTACTATCTAATCTATCAAACTATTGTTTTTATCTTTGAGTCTTTGTCATTTGTAAGAAGGCCAGTTTATTCTGCTTTGTCGCTCTAACTTCATAGATTCCAACAAAAATCAAGAATAGTATGAGTTTATTATATAAATTATTAGTCTGTTACAAGACCTGAATCTCATTTATATGCGTGGTATAAATATGTCACATGTATTTTTTTTTTCTTTCTTTCCAACCATTGCACACAACTAATGAACCATACCATTATGGTAGAAAAAATAACTTTTTATTCTTGTGGTAGAAAAATGAGATTCATAATACACTCAAACACTATATGTAGACATTACATAACATGAATAATTCGTGCAACATCAATCACTTTGTGAAAAAAAAAAAACTTTAATTAAAAAAAGAATAAAACTCATATTTATAACACTTTTAATAAAACTCATATTTATACCACTTTTATTCCAATTAGTTTGATGGCACGTGCAAGTGTGCAATGTCCGGGTTACTTATGTTTAAATGTTAATATTACTTAAACGAAAGCTTTATATACGTCGTTAAGTTTCTAAAATTTGGGCTATTATCATTATTTAATCTAAAATATTTATTAGAAGACACTTATTTTTACCCCAGCTGAAATAGGAAAATGTGATATTTTATCAGTGAAACGCGTGTAAATTGTAGTGAGTAAATATAGGTCTTTGTTTGAATATAAAGCGGCAAAATGACTTCAATTTACTAATTAAAAATATCTTTAAAGTGTCCAAGTTAATGTTTTAAAGCCCAAATTTCATTTTGAGCACCCGTGAAATAATTGTAAAGTGAGTCCCATTTCGAACACCCTATGGGATATTTGTAAAGTATATTTCATTTCGAACACCCAGTGGGACATTTGTAAAGTAATAAGAATAATTTATAGAGTATGGGATATTTAAATTAATATAATAACTATAATAAGAATGATAATATTTTATTTTGCTATACTAATTAAAAAAATATCTTTAATTGTTCAAAATAATGTTTTAAAACCCAAAATCTCATTTCGAACTCTCCGTGTGATTGTAAAGTAAGACCCGTTTAATAAAACAACATATTTCTGACCTGATCTGATTAAATTCTCCTGATTTGACATGATTTGATTTGAATAAATCTGAACTGATTTGAATTTGTTGAAAATTCAATTGAATTTCAACGAATATGTATCAATAATGGGCCACTGATTAATTTGTATTTGAATATTGGTCTGATTTGATTTGAATGACTCTGATTTCACTTGGTATGATTTGAATGACTATGAACTGATCTGGATACTCATTTTATTAAATTATATCAAACAGGGCATAAAATGTAGTAGAAGTGTAGAACTCATTCTCTCGACTCTCACCAGTTTTACTCCATGTACTCTACTAATCATGTGCTAAGATTTTATTATTTGATTTTTTAGAGATTACTGTATGTTTTTTTGGAAATATTTATGAAATGCTAGTACGTGATTGGTAGGATACAGGAAATGGGACGTGTGATCCGCACACCTTTTTCCTTTCCGTAGTCTAGTTCGAGTCTATAAGATCCATGAATCTCAACATTACAGTGTTACACAAAAAAAAAAAAAAAAAAAAAAAAAAAATAAGTGTAGAACGAAACATTTGGGAAGAAAAACAAAGAATGTTCACTATTTTCCCCCACCTTTGAAATCAGTTTTTGAGTACCCATGCATGTTGGAAGTTATTTCTAAACCAAATAAATCGTTTGCTTATAGTAAAAAGTAGTATGTACTATATTCTATTCTGCATTGCCCTCTACCAACTCCACGGTAAATGGGTCTTTCATTTGGTTTAGAAGTTGCCGCAATAATGGTTACACAAAAACTGTTTTTGAAAGTTGTAAACAAAAAAAAAAAAAACGGTTTTAAGTGTAGAAGGAAACATTTGGGGAGAAAAACAAAGATTATCTGGAGCCGTGGCACCACAAGCAAGGGGTTACAACATCATTGAAGGATACACTAAGGTGCGGAGACAATTTGACATGGCTCAATGTAAATTTTACGCAACTATATATGCTTTCGTACCTCTGTTCAAACGAAAACTCAATTGGACTACCAATGAAATGAGGAAATTAATTAATGTCGAAAAGTCTCTTATATGGTGTCAATCTAATTCTTCAAGTTTAATCTCGTATTGCTCTCCGGTTGAGAGTATCTTCACAGCAACCTTACTACTTTGCCACTCGGTTTTGCCGACCAACACCAATCGCCGAGCATTTATTCTTGCAGCCCTCTTGAATACCCTGACGAAAATCAAAGTACAATGACATTCGTTAGCCCAATTCATGTTTAAATGAAAACCATTCAGCATACAACTAACAGAACTCATGACTACTTTTAGCAGTATGATGGGAAGATGGCATACCACTTTAGCGGCTTGTTTTCTAAGACCAGATCAACACTCTGACCTTTCCCTCTAAGCGTGGAGGCAACTAAAGCAGCAGCACCTTGAAGCTCAGGATCAAGTGCGCAAACGATGTTCTCGATGTCAAGGTCAAGTTCAGGAAGAAGGCTCTTATCCTTCAGCAGCTGGATGGAGAATAGAACAAAAGAACGTTAAGAAGTGACAGTAAAAGATGCATGGAAACAGAAAAGGCCAGCGAGTTTATTGGCACTAGCGTTCAAATAGACATTACCATGATAACAACAAACTTATGTAACACTATTGACATGGTATGTTGCGACAGCACTACTCAAAACTTGTTAAACACCTTTTAGTTTACAAAGTATGCAATATAACTCTGGAGTGAAAGTATAGTTACATATCCAGCATGTGTCAACCAAATTGCTGATATTTGGATGTTAAGGTTCAAGCATAAGAGACATGCCGAAATAGAAAAAGAGACATGAAATCAAATTATCAATGCTTTCAACAAGCTGAGGTTTGAGAAAGTATGATCAAAGGAAAGGACGAACAATTGTTGTTGGCTTCCCTCCAGGGGCGGACCTAGGGGGGTGCCCAGGGGGACAAGTGCACCCCCATTAATCTCATAATATGTATATATCTATATGTAAGTAGTCTTCTTTTATACATCTGTAATATGTTGGAGTAGTGGTTAGATGGATTTGTTTTATGGCAATGAGGCAAGTTCGAATACTCCCACCAACAAATTTGTTGGTTTTCTTACTCCTTTTTTTCATTAAAATTAAGTTTGGTCTTGTTGGGATTCAAACCGTAAACCCTCGGTAAGAAAATCATCTAAAAAACCAACTGAGCTAGATGTTATTTATGCTAAACACAATGAATTCATTATCTAATTTAAATGTGGGTCAAGCTTTTAGTAGTTGTTTGTATTTTTTTCTTCTTATTTATTTAGACAATTAATTAGATATTGTGTCCTTTTATTTTGTAATCCATCAAATAAGATGTTGATAAATGATATGAGTGTTTTCGTCAATTCGTAGCTAAAATTTTGCGAATACTCTATCCAGAAAAAAACAAATCGTCGTTAATTTTTTACTACTACGATTTTAAAACTCTAAAACACGCGTTGGCTACCGATTATGTGCACCCCCACTCCCCAAATCCTGGGTCCGCCACTGCTTCCCTCACACTATACTTGAAAAAATTATGCTATGACATTATGCACAACAGACAGACTGAGGCCATAAAAGCAGTGCAAGGGGCCAGCAAAGTAGCTCTGACAGTGCCCTATTTTCCAACTTTCAGACGTAGTAAAACATCTGGAAATTAAGAAACTTGAAAAAAAATGAGAAAATACATATCGACATAATATGGCTTCTAAAAGCCAGAGTGGTGCAAGACTGCAAGTCCGTGGTTTGCTTTGGCACACAGAAACAAAGCACCATAGTCGAAGTTTCAATTGACACGATATATAACCGAGGGGTGGAACTTACTTCAGTTATGACAGCATCACCAAATCCAAAACCACAAGCTGGGACATCATCACCTCCAAATGTAGATAATAACCGATCATATCGTCCACCACCACAAATGGCCCGCAATTTCTTTTCCCTGTCGAAACCCTACAAATGGGGAAGAAGGAACCAGAGATCTCATCTCAAGAGCCTGAGGCACTTCATACTAGGGGAATACAGGTTACCGAAAAAACATAGATACCGATGTGAAATCAAGAACATAAGCAACTGACAATACTTTTTGACCGTCTGAAAAGCCAGGTTAAACAAAATCCAATCACCGCACTGAAAAAAGATGATGGTTGCAACTTGAAAGTTTTGAATTGCTCGAATAAACATGTGACTAGATGTGTGATAAACTATTCTTCAAAAGAAACATATACGGAGTATGAGCTAATATAGATTAGTAATTCAATTTTGATAGAAAAATCGAATCATTACAGTGAATGTAAGATAGAGAGGGCAAGAAGTTCCGGGTTAAGAAATTAGAGATCTTAAGAGAAAAAGTTATAAACCATACACTTAAAAAAATATAGGTCAATCATGGTTACTTACTGCTTATGTATAACCTAATAAGTTTGTATATTCTAGTTACTTTTTATCCCTCAGCAACCATCATTGGTTAGCGATGTGGAGAAGCACATATAATCAGAACTTTGGAATATATGTCAATGCACAAGACCCTAAATTGAGTAAATTCATCCTAAACAACCCACGCAAAGCATGCACTGATGCAATCATCCATTCCAAACTCCACAGATGTATACAACCCATATCTGAGACAACCCCTAGCTTTCGGGACCTAAAGTGATAAGATTTATCAGTTGCTTACTAAAATTTGTATAAGAGTAAAACATCACAACCCTCTCCACAAACAGTCACAAGCCAACACTGAAATCATTAAACAAGCACCTAGCGCTAGACAGTTTAGAAAAGTGCACACGCGGTTGTCCATAGTTCCCGACAATCAATTAACCAACCTTAGCGAAACTCGCCCTTACTGTTGTAAAAATAAAAACGTCTAAATTTAAGAAAAGTAAGATGAAAACATATAAGACATACCTCGAATACTATGCCAGTATAATAGGCTAGGCCACGGACAACAGATGCATCAAACTGGATCCATTCAGAATAACCAAACTTTTCAGCAAGCGAGAACAATTGTTTGAGTTCACCAACAGCTTGACCAGCAGTCCCAAGTCGCTCTGCATTTTGTTAAGAGTTCCATATGGAGAAATCAGAGAAATGTGTCAAAGCTTAAGGAGATACACAAGTCTAACTAGGATTAACAGTCAACCTCCATCCAACCATCCTAGAACCAGACAAGCAATACATCCCCCTTATGTAAAGCCCTTGGTCATAGATAAATCAGCTATAAAACAAACACATGACAAACACAGCCAAAAGCAAAGAAAATTCCCAACAAATCAAATATATGGAATGTAGCATATTGAGTAGTTTATAATGGTGACTTCCTAAGAAACAAAAATACATGGAATAACACATCTAAGCGGCATCTCCCAAATTTGAGCAATGGCAAGACCGTTACTTCACCGGGGGGGGGGGGGGTATGTCTTAACATGAGTATGACTAACCTTCCAAATCTGTCAACGACTTCATAGAGAGAACCTCGAGTAATTCCTCAATTGATTGGTCAGATATTCCAGTAGAAGACAAGTCTCTTTTAATCTCATCCTTCGGAATTTTTCCCATCTATTAAGTTATAGCAAACAAGCAAAGTTCAGCGTGAAGTTTCACCAATTAAATAGTGACGGAAGTGGAGATCTTGATAATGTCTCACAAGCGTGTACAAGTATCTATTTAAAGCATAAAACTATTGTTCTAATCAGAAATCAATTCTTTTAGGTGCATACAGTGGAAATGTGGGGTTGAAAAGTAAGAGGTCAATATTAGACCTGAACACCTGATGGAAACATGTAATACAAATAAAATTCTAACACTTAAATAACACGAGGAACAAAGCATATACCATATTCGAAGAACTGACCTTATCAATAATAATACAAACTTTAGCAAACAAATCTTCAGGTACATTGTAGCTTCTTAAAACATCCTGCAATACCTGAACAAAGAGAATACTTTTATGTGAAAATCAAGTTATATATAAGTCGAATAGGTGAATACCATCATCAATGCTAACAAAAAGTAACAAGAAATGTCATACAACAAATTAACTACAATTTAAAAAATTGCACAGTACATATTCTGCAAGCCACTGTCAATCACCTTTAACTAACATCTACCAGCCTACCAGTCCCAACTCCCGACTTCCTCTGTCCTCCTTCACCCACCACCGTCATTGCTGACGCACCACAAATTCACCCGCTACTGCATCACGTGCGACCTCCAACAATGTTTTCTGGGCACCATTTTCCCATAAAATCCACCCTAGCAAAACAGGATTAACTAATCCCCTCTGTAGCAAATTTTTTTTTAGGTTTAGCATATGACGGCGAAGCTAATGGAGAAGCCTAAGAGCGTCTATATGGTATGGTTTCCCAGCGCCATGCCTATAACAATGGCTATCCTCTAACTCCTTACAGCATAGTGTGAAACAGTCAGTTTATCTAGTCATTTTGATTGTCAGTGCTCTTTCACTGAAAAAAGAAAAAGTTCGATTTAAGAAAACCTATGCATGTCAATAAAATAAAATAAAACAAAAGATCTCACTGAATTCAGATCAAGATATAATGGAGAAGTACACACCTTTCTGCTTGAAACCTTGAACCCGACATCGGCTGCTGTTATCCCTACCCTCTTGAAAAAAGTGATGATAGCCGAAAGAAGCTCTGCTTCAGCCTGGTACATATATGAAATTAATAAATAATTTAAGTTTTGCTTTTCAAAGAATAAAGCAGAACTCTTATAGCACCATATCGCACAACAGCAATATAGACCAGAAAACAATGCGTCCAAGTCACAACATAATGGAGTAGTAGCATTACTGTTTGACTATACAAATGACAACAGTAGTTAAAGTTTTCATATCGTCGTATCTCTCATTTTATCTTGATAAGACAAAGAGAGAAAAGGAAACAGAACAATAGGTCATGATTCCAAGTTTCAGTCATCAGTCTCTTGAAAGCTATCTGCTGCCTTGCTGGTGACAGCACTAAGCTAACCTTGGTATTGAGTATAGGTATGTTGTCACTTGACACAGATTATCTAGCAATTATCGCACTCCAGGGATTTCAATAATGAATAATTTCCCGATCTGGACAGAGTGAAATGATGAACAGGTCCTACCACCATATGAATCCCAAAAAAAGTCACAATGTTGGTCCATGATTCTCCTAAAAGGGGCAGAAACAAGCTGGTGATAGCCACGCCACTAAACCATAAGTAAAAATTTCTCCAAGAGAATCGCCTAACAAACAGGAAATTTTTCCATCTGACACTGGATTAACCAATGCATAATTAAGCAAATTCGACGATCACAATGGACATATTGCAAACCTAAGTTCAGTGTGCATAGCTTTGAGCAAAGCAACTATTATCCCAGGAAATGGAGGGCTCACCATTACTTCGGGAACACCAATAATATCCATATTCCATTGGTAGTGTTCACGACGTCGTCCTCGAGTCATTCTTTCATACCGCCAACATTGTCCAATTGCAAACCATTTGAGTGGCAAGGATACGGATTTTCTGGACATAAAAAAATATGGGAATCAAATTCTGGCTGGTGTACCTGGATAGAAAAGCTGTAATCAATAACCAAAAAATTGGAACAGAAAAATTAAAAGGTTCTTTCGTTGCTCCCATCAGAGTACTAAAGACTAAGCAACAGCCAAAACATGGAAAATGAACTTATGAATTCATATAACAGGCGCACTTACCCTTTCTGTATCACCAGTCTCGCCAATGATGGAGTAAGTTCAGGCCTCAATGCAACACGGCGATTTCCACGGTCCTCAAAACCATATAACTGCAGAAAGTAGATTTCAATAAGAGTTTGGAATTACAAGCTTAAAACAAGACTAGTAAATTCAATAGTCACTAAGTAGGAGAACACGCGTCCATAAAATGATGTGCACTAATGCCTAAAACAGGATAAGTAAGGCTTCATACAGTGGGCTGCAATGAAATTAAGCACGCGACTCAAAATAAAGGCATTGGAAGATTTTTGTGTCATTGTTTGATCCTAAAATAAATAGGCGTAGATCAGAACGTCAACCTTTAGTACGTCATTTCAGAAGATTCTATTTTTGCCAAATGTAAATACTTTCTCACTACAAATTTTCACAACTTAGAATCAAATTATTGGATTCCCGACGAATGTAACTACAAAAATAGTAACAAAATTTCTAAATACCATTCCATGCTCTAACAAAATTTCTACACCCGCAAATGGAGAAGTTTCAACAGACTAGGAAGCATTCATAACTACATCTTGAAGAGAAAAAATAATAATAAAGTTCCATATATTTCCACCCTTTCAACTTATAAACCATCACATTGTGAAAATCACTTGGCGGATCAAAGGAAGGAGCTGGCAAATAAGAGGTGTATACGAACTTGACCCCCCAGGGCCCACACCCCCTTTTCTTGATTTTCTAGATACGCCAAATTTTGAGCTAACAAAGCTCAACCTTGATCATCAATTTCTAAGAGTACACATTAAGCTAACAAAGTTATGCACATTGCGAAAATCACTATTCTATGAGCTTGTTTCAATGCATATGGTGGAGCAAACGGAGAAGGAGGCGAATAAGAGGTAAAACTGTAAAAGGGAGATAATGGCAGGGAACAAGCGCGCTTGCATTTGCCCTCATATCGGAGAAACTACAGAAGGATTAGGTCTAATAAAGATTAAAATGTCAATCTCCCCCTTCCCCCCTAATCCATCCCCTTTCCCAATCCTCAATCGAAATAAAGGAAACTGATCACCTAACCTCACCCTTTCCTCCCATCATCTACACAATCTGAAAAGTGTAAATCAGAAGCCCCCCACTCCCACTACCATACCCGTCTTCTCGATTTTCTAGATACGCCAATTTTGAGCTCACAAAGCTTAACCTTGAATCATTGAGTAATTTTCTAAGAGTTCATATTGAGCTAACAAAGCGAAATCCTAATGCATTGTACACAAAATCATGTTCCTAAACCCGGCATTATCAATCAAAAATCGACAAAAAAATCGACAATGTTGTAGAACCTGGTCCTTGATTTCCTCCCCAGCTTTCCGAACAAACAACGCCTCGGACTCCAACACCGGATAATCAACCTCCTCGAAACCAAACAATTGTGACACCTACACAAAACCTCGATAAAATCAACCAATGTTCGAGTAGACAACGACCCACATGTGAGTTATCGCGAATTTAACAATATAAAAAAAAACCCCCTGAAATATAAAAAAAACAATTGCAAATAAAGCAGTCAATTTCACCTCTCTGAAATTCTGGAAGAGCCAAGTACGCAACCGCATTTCCTCAGGGGGGAAATCGCGGGTACCTTTGGGCGGATTAACGTCAATTTTCGCCGGAGAATCCACATTCGCCGGCGGCGTAAGGGCGCCGGAGCGAGAAGAGGTGGCGTTGATGGGAGAATTAGGGTTTGGGGATGAGAGAGAAGAGAAGAAGTGGGGTGGAGATGAGGAGAGAGAAATTAGGGTTTTAGGAGAGAGAAATGAGGCTTTGAGTGTTGGGCGGAGGAGGATAAGGCGGGAAGGGTACCCTGCTGCCATTGTTGCGAGTTGAGGAGAGAGAGAGAGAGTGAAAGTGAAGGAAGATTGAAGATGAAGGCTTAGAAATGTGTTTGTTGAGTGAAGTTGAAGATTCTTCATTCTGATCCATATTCCATATGACTTTATTAATGGATTGGGCTTGTTTCAACCAGGCCCAAGTTAACTCATTTTGGGCAATCGTTCCAGCCCTAATCTTGATCGGTTCGAATTCGAGTCGGGTCGGATCGGATCGCCCAGGGCGACAAACCAGTATACTTGGAGCTTCTAATCTAATTGAGCTGATTGAGTCTTGTGTTGATTTAATCAAGTGATCATGGGTATGACGGTATGATTCGGTCCAGATTCTAGACTGGAAACTAGACTAGACGGCTTGGTCCAACTGAATTCGATATGAATTATGAATACGTTTTGGTTCTTAATGCCGGTCCACGGTTTTAAGCATCTGGTTTTTAGTCCGAACTCGATCGGTGCTCAGCTGTTGTACACATCTCCAATTGTCATTGGTTAAGGGTCAGTTCGGTATCACTGTCGTTTTCAGTTTTTGGTTTTTTTGCGTAAAAAATTTAGTTAAATAAGTTACAAAATTAACTTGAAATTGTTTGGTTGTATATAATAGTCATATAGAAAATGAAAACTGACAACTGAAAACTGAAAACCATTTTTTCTGGTTTTAAAAAACGGGACTTTGATTTTCCAAAAAACAGAAAACTGAAAACAGAAAACGATATCAAACAGGCCCTAAGAAATCAAATTACCCAATTTTGTGAGTGAGTTTTAATTCAAGTCTCCAATTTCTTTACTCCGCAACATTTGTTGCTAGTCGATCCTCCGAAAAATACCAACCTCTATCACTCTATGTCCACTAATTATTGGGATTTTCTATATGATATTCAATCCCACGACTTCTTTACAATCATGGTAGCATATACTCCTATAGGTGATTGATGAAGGCCGAATCCCTTAGGATAAGGTTGAAGATCAGATACTTTATATTAAGAGGATTCCATCCGTACAAGCTACCAATTCCATACACGATATACAAACGGAAAAATGCCCTAATTATAAACACGCAAAGGCACAATAATTATGCAAATCCGGCCAAGAAAATTGCATTCGTGACATGCAAATGTGTCCAATTTCCTTAGTTGGATGGTCCAATACTCCTAGTCATGGTCGTATATATGTCCTATATATAATGCATTAGTATTAGTATTGCCAATCTATCTAACTCTAAACAATTATATCACGATGTCCATATATATGACATAGTCCGAAAAAACGGAGCATGATAGAAAGCATATAATACCACAAATCATTTGATACAATACTTATCAAAACTATAACATAGAAACTCATTTTTTTGCAAGAGAACAACCACTACAATACAAGAACACCAATCATTTTTAGCTAGACTACATTCATAAGACGCACACTTGGAATTTGGAAACAAAACTTACTATATATCGTATACGTCTTGATTATTAGCTTTTAAGATCAAATTTTAGAGGTCTAAATACTGACTCCGTTTGATGAGGAACTATTAAAATAACTCAATTCAACTGACCAAAACTTTAACGTGATGTCCCATGCATGGATGGTAAGGGGCTTAGGCCTCATACCATGATTTTAATTTACACGGTTGGTAATGCAAAGGTTTCAAGCCTTTGGCAAAGTTTATAAACACTCTTATGTTTGTCCCACATTGAAATTTTAGAGAATGTTTTATGGGTTTATATATGGGGGGTCATTGAATAGTGTTTGAAGTGATTATGGAGAGTAGACTATGGTCTCCCCACGCGTGCGCCGCCGCTGTCCGGCTCGGTTCGTGGCACGTGCGCGGTGGGGTTGACCTTTCAGTGTATAACGGATTGTTTACTCCCACCATTTACTCCCATAATCAATTCCATTGATTCATTGCCGTTTTCGTTTTTTTGTGTCCTTAAAAGGACGTCGTCGCAGCCTTCTTTCGACACACAGAATTCATCCTCTTCCTTTCATACTATTCTCCTACTGATTCCGAGTACGTTTAGAGTTCCACTTCTCTTGGGTGAGTACACACCTTGGAGAAGCGCTGTGTTACCTTGGGGGGCAACGCCATAATCCGGTTGTACCGTAGTCGGGACGAAATTGCTTCTCATTCTGTGATTTCGATCACGCCACAACATTTCCGATTGTTTCATTTCTATTCCTTTTCCGCCCACAGTAGCCTATTTTACAACATACACGTCTCTTGCGTCAATGTCATTTGGGCTTAAAATGTGTGTGGGTTTATATGCAAATCACACACATACAACTTGTTTATGACCTGTACGTAACTGTCGTGATGCTTGACTAAAGAGGGCATTTGAGACTTTAGGACTAGATTAAAGCTTTGGCCCTATAAATTTGTTTAAGCGCGCGCTAAAAATTTTGAACAAGTAGTCGATTTTAGTTAACCCTATCTACTCAGGAAGACAAACCCCAAATAGAATAGTACAAACACTATACACATGTCCCCAAAAACGTAGTTGCGTTGATCATTGGCAGAGCATTAGCAAACCCCAAAATACCAGAGTTACGTACATCATTTGCAAGCCGATAAAGATGGGTAAGGATTCTCTAGAATTTTCTTTTGGTAGAGTTCGTGAAGTTTATCAAAACTAGTAATAAAACAAAATAAAAAAATTTTAAAAGACACAAATAAAAACGCTAAATAATTAATTCTTATCTTTTTAGATGAACTCTACCTATAAAGCTCATTTCAAACTCTAAAGAGTCCATACGCGATGAAGATTGGTTCGGCGAGTCAAGCCACCTTTTCCCTCCTCATCATTAATTATGGCTTCGTTTGAATAAAGTTATGAATGGTGGGCGATTTACAGTGGCTGATTTCAACAATACTTCTTTTCCGTAATAAATGCCGAGTGAAATTAAAATGTTTCGTCATGGCTAAGATCATCATCCCTTTTTTCTTTTTTCTTTTAAATATCCACATTGATCATTTTTTAAGGTGTAATTTGATCATTCATTGGTTCTTTGCGCGTGTCCTTTTTTTTTCTCTTGTACTCTACTATGTGCATGTCTTATTTGGTGTATGTCTTGGTACAATGTCCACTCTAAATAGAAGGATAGATGAAAATAGTGATTAGTGAAGCATTTCGGTTTGCACCGTGTAGTGGCTAGTATAACTTCTCGTAGTTAGATACTTTAGTGTGTAACGTTGTTATGTATCGCAGCCTTATAGCTGGACTCAGCTCGAGAAAAATTAAATCGACAAGAATTTTTGGATTAAGTAAGGTTGCATTGGTTAGATAATTGGCTGATTGAATTGGCTCGATCTAACTAAATGAACCAACAAGCTTCAATGTTGGCCTCTTAATTGACAAATTGAATCTGGTTGAATATTACCCGACTTATAGCTAACTATGTTGATGTAGTGTGTTCATAATACACGGGAGTATTAGTAGAGTTACAAAGATGTACTTATGATTATTGATCACTTGGAGTTGAAATGACTCAATATTCATATTTTGGCCAAGATTTCAACGAGATAAGAAGCCTGATAACAACATCTTGTGAATGTGACCCAACGTAGTTTAAGAAAAACTTGATGTAAACACGATTTCAACCGGATCACGAACAAATCAGATTCGTCTTACCCGAATTCTACTTTAGCTAAAACTAAAAGGGAGAAACGAAAAAATTACACACCAAAATTGATTTACAACTATTTTTACCAAACAAGCTAAGCCATTATTGTGTTGGGTGTAACCTCTCCTCATTAGGAGTTTTGAAGCGTAGAATTGGCGGTATTATCTCCTTGTTATTTCGTCGCACTTACAAATGTACTACTACTACGCACTATTACTCCCTTTATTACAACGTGAAAGTGTTCATGTTTTCATTTGCTTCCTCGACATTATTTGGGGCAATTTAATTCAAGAGCAACGACAAAACAAACTCAGACCATATATATAAAGTCCACTAGAGTGGGATCTCTAAAATGGCAAAACGTACTCTTGACTCCTCCTGAGTCCTGCTGCTCATTTCCTTCCTTTTTACTTCATTTGCTTGTTTGTTGATTTAATTCTCTACTCACACGCATATGAATTAGCAAATTGCTAGAGGTCTACAGTGTAGACACAATTAATTTGTCTACAATATAAAATTGAGTTAATAGTAGTAAAATTGAGATCGAAGCAGTAAAATTAATTACAATGAAATTTTTTGGTAGTATAATTATTAATTGTGTGAGTAATATAATTTTGATAGTGTAGTAAAATTATTACTGATTATAGACACTTTTGGGTGTCTAAACTCATAAAGAAAGAAACAAATTCACGAGACAAAATCATCAAGACCCTTGGACAATGCTAGAGGTCTACAGTGTACAATCAGTAATAATTTTTCGTTTTTGTTTTGCTAGCTATAAGATAAGGTCATTATTATTTGCAATTGCATGAATTTGATAATTTGTTATTAAAAGTCAGACTTTAAAAAAATCAAACTCGTATGGGTAATGGATCCGAGTACAAAGTTTTGGGTCTAACTATTGATTCCATAATTTTTAATGATTTGTGCACTTGAGAGAAGACAATGCATAGACGAATGAGCTACTTTAATTTCACCACTAGCTAGTATGGTTTACCTTTCATCACGAAGTTAATTAGTATATCGTCCAGTGGAATGTTATTTCCTAATTAAGTCGTGATCGCTGTACATGGCAATCGAGAAATATAAGTTAAAAATGACATTGACATATACTCCATATCTTATGTTTACATGTACTTATTTAAGGACGTCGTACATGCAAATAAAAGGTTGTTTTCACTGATTACAATTCATTAGACACTTGCAACAATCAGACAATAAACCTAAAACCAATGTACAAGTTATCTCTTGAAATTGAGTGAATTTAAGCAAATAAATACTCACTCCTTCTCAAAATAAATGTTTTTCTCACATTTTGAGACACTACTTCTTTGACCTTTTATATCTCTCAAAATATAAGGGTAAAAATTATGAAATTATATTCTTGTGAAACTATATTTTACAACGAATCCAATTAATGGTATAACTTTTATAATTTTTGACAAAATATTTTTCTTATGAAATTGAAAGTCAAAATTTGGCTCGTAACTTGTAAACGTCATATATATTGAAATGCAGGGAGTATATACTAACTTTTAGAATAGATTCATGTAGTGTTAATTATGAGATATAACATGAGTTGATCCAAACCGATTGAAGTTATTCGACCTAATTTTAAACTCATAGCGGTATGTAGTCCTCCTTCAGTACGAGTACTTGATAAAGTGGGCTCGGATTTTATAACAACAATTACGTGATGAAGCGTTGATGTGTTAGATCAGAGTTGTGTTTCCCATGAACGTTGTTTCCGCGATGTCTTTATTTAGCTGACATGAACTGATCGATGAACACACAAATCATGTTTAACAAAACATGCCCTCAGATAATCTGCATTGGATCAATGTTTCCCTACAAGTATTATTTTTGACGGTAAAAAACACAGAGCTCAAAAATACAAAAATACACTGACAAGCCAAACTTGATAGTCTCCAACTCACCGAACCACAATTTCCCCACATACATTGCGAGAAATTCTTAGGTTGGTCCGAAGAGACTTCTCACTCCTACATGTGTAAATTTGTAATATATATGTGCGTCATTTCCAGCGGATTCAATACCAAATTCTTTCGAATCGAACAATCAATAAAATTTTATTTCGTTCTTAGTCATGAATAATAATTTAATTCGATACCCTAATAAAGATCGCCTTTATTATGATTTACGGGGAACTCGTATGACTTATGGAGTACTGTACTCCAATTAGGGCTGAGCATCGGTCCAAGACCGGACCGGACCGGACCGAACTGGACCGGACCGAGACTCAGAAAATTGTGAACCGAGGATCGGACCGAGACTCAGAAAATTGTGGACCGAGGATCGGACCGAATCCCCTTCGATCTGGTCCCTTGGATCGAGTGGACCGAACCGAAATTTCCCAAAAAAACTGGACCGAGGATCGGACCGAGTTGTCCGGTTCTCCTGCTCTCCCCTAATCCAATGAATATCAAAAACTAAAAAAAAAAAAAGAAAAAAAAAAAAGGAAAAACCTATCCCAGAAAATCCGTCTAGTGAGAGCCCCACAACTCCACAAGTCTTGTTTAATTTGCATATATAATGTCACATTGTCACTACTTGAAGCCGTCAATATTAGACGTCAAAAACGTTTTGGTCTATACCGACGGCCAAAAACGTATTGATGTACTCATGTACGTATGTATACTCGCCTACCCCATATCCCATTTCATACATATACGTTTTTTTTAACACATTCATACATACGTTACACACATACTACACATTATTTTGATACATACATCGTTAACAAGACAACAACCCTTCAAAACTTTATTTTTCGGTGCATCTGCGTATGTTCTAAAACAATCGATTTGTTGTTAATATGAACTCGCTTATATTATCAATGATGACTTTGGTCTATTAACAATGAAAAAAAGTTATGCCACTTAATTTACATACTAACCTCCTACCAAAAACTTCCCCCTTTTGTTTTGCTGTTTTGACGAACCATGTAGAGAGCTATTTCTAAATCAAATGAATCGTTCATTTGTTGTAAAAATTACTACATGATTTATTCTGCATTACACTCTACCAATTCCACTAGATTTTAAGGTAAGCAACCGAATTTTTCATTTTGTCTAGAAGTAGACCTCAATACATTTGACCAGTTAAAAAAGTCATTCAAAAGGGGGATAAGTCTTTGGATAGAAGTAAAATGTTTTACTTCACAATATTGTTTGTTTCGATTGTATTGTCTATGAAATGTATTTACACTTACGAGTAGACGATAATCTTGGACCTGTAACTATGTAGTAATTAACTAGTCACTAATCCTATGCAATGCACACATGATTAGTGCATTAGTTGGCATATTTGACTAAATTTTAATGAATAGTAGAGGTTTTAATCATTATTACTCATATAATAATCCGAAAGGAGATACTCATGTCTCAACCTCTAGCTAGGCCAGGCCATGTGTAGATAATTCTTTTTGCAAGAACTACATACTCTTACTAAAAAACTAAATACGAAGTATAAACAATTGGCCCGTTCGGTATCACTGCCGTTTTCAGTTTTTGGTTTTTTTTTTTGCGTAAAAAGTTTAGCTAAATAAGTTGCAAAAAATAATTTAAACTGTATGTTTCTATAATAGTCATACAGAAAATGAAAACTGACAACTGAAAACTGAAAACCACTTTTTCTGGTTTTAAAAAACGGGACTTTGGTTTTCAAAAAAACAGAAAACTAAAAACTGAAAACAGAAAACGATACCAAACAGGCCCTCTACAATTTTATCCCAACGTTTTTTTTTTCACCGTAGTACTAAAATTATTCAAAACATTGGCTAGGTGATCAATTTTCTAACCCCAATTGGTCCTTTGTAGGACTACAGAATCTCGCACGTGTTTTGATTTTGAAAATATTAGTAGAGTGGCAAAATGGTTGTTAGACTTGTTATACTAAATGTTAACTTTAGCGTCAAGGCTAATTCTCACGTCTAAGACCCAACATGCCTGTCTAGCTACATTCTACATAGTGTTTTTTAATTTGTGACGACACTCTTTTAAGTAAATTGACCAATGTACAGTATTCCGCTAAATCCAAACATATATAACGTCATTATTTCTATTACATAGTTTGGGAGAACAAGATACTCCAACTACAAATAAGGGTAAGTGAGAGATCATATCATCAGAGTTAAATCAAGCGGATCTTATCGTTAATCGGAATAAAGTCAATATTTGTATGTTTAAATTGATAAAAAAAAAAAAATTCCTACCAAAAACTATATTTACATTTCATTTGAGCTTAGTAGAAGGGAGTAATGTGCTCTTAATGTTATTCTACACTGTATAGTGATACATACTATAATTACAAAAAAAATGTTTTCGTATTGTTATTTTACTTCACTTCACCCTTTCTACTTTTCTTGTTTCGTTGACTTTTTTTTAACCCAATATTCTTTATTTCTATTCGATTGTCTAGATCACCATATGATAATATCTCCCTCGTATAAGCATCTAATCAATGGTTTAAAACCAGATCAACAAGTGTAACCAGGAAAAAAAAAACTAGACCCGTAGGTTCAACTGAATCAATTAGGTAAGCGATTGTTTTCGCCAAAAAAATCCGAAATGGTCAAAAGCATGCAGTCAAAAGTCAAAATCGTGTTCAAATTGAAACGAACCGAGGTCAAGCCCGTAAATTACTTTATTCCTTTTTATATTTGTTTATTGATCATTACTTTATTAATTTTGTTATTCTGAAATTATCCGATCTTTGAATCCGATTGAACACCTCAAAGTAGTCCGTAGTTTTGAGAGTAGTAGAAGAGAATACTACACGTAGATATATACGAGGATGGTATGGTTAGTGCCCGACAAATCCAAATATAAAGGGGTCAGTACGTACTCAGGTTCAAAAGGGTAAGATTCATCCCGCTACTCGTATCACACTTCACACATACGCAAAACAACATGACCCACACACACACACACACACGGTAGAAAACTAGAAATCGAGAAAGATACACCCAACAAAATAAAATTAAGATCAAATAAAAAAGGAAAACAATAAATAGCATTAAACAACCACGAAAATTCCACCTCATTCCTCTGCTCCCTATATATTCCCCACACTTGCCTTCTGTTTCATATGATCATTCCTTCTTCTCCAATCCTTCTAGTTTACTCTTCAAAATTATAACTCCCCCCCTTCTATCAAAAAACACACCCACTTAATATTTACCATTTTTAGCAACATTTTTACCATCATGGGTGAGGTTAGTTATTCCATTTCCTCTATTTTTTACCCATCAATTTTTTATTTTATTAAAATTTTGATTTATTTACGATATTTTGTTTTTGTTTGTAGAAACAAGAGAAAGATAACAAGAAGAATAATGAAGGAGAGAAGAAGAGTGATGGTGGTGCTAACACCATTGTTCTCAAGTTTGACATGCATTGTGAAGGTTGTGCTAAGAAAGTCAAGAAATCCATCAAGAAATTCCAAGGTAATATTCTTTTAATTTTTTTTAGAGCGAACAAAATAACGGAAATTCATTAATATAATCGTCATACGATACGACACTCACTTCAAGCAAGATTTGTTTTTGAAGGAGACCCATTTGTGAAAATCATGTCATTTACAATACCCAGATTTTATTTTTTGGAAATAATCAAGTATTTATTAGAATTTAATTTTCCTACTTTAATTCATCTTTATTTTATTTTTTATTATTGCCAGTTTCAGTTTTGAATAATTCTGGCAGTTTCGAGATCCGTATAAGTCGGTCTATTGAGTTTTATTTGACTGTTAAACAGTTAAATTGAAAGTTTGAAACTCTTCACCTTTAAGATTTTTACTCTGTTCAGCTACATACTTTCAGTGTTTGACTAAGAACATGGATAAATTATTAAAACAAATGTCCCATGTCATTGCTTCGTCATACCAATTATATTTCGTACACCAAAGAAAGTCTACTCTTATACACTCATTACAAATAAATGCGTGTAAAACATACTTTCAAAAAAGATAAGTGTATTTTCCTCCGTTTTATCGAATTCTTTCAACGTAAAAGATGTTTGTTTGGCTGATTATGAACACTGTAATTTCGATAAAGAAATGAACGTAGTAGAGTGAGTCAGAAGTAACCATAAGGAATATTCAATAGGTTTAATGACATTTTCTAGTTTACACCCGAAACATTTAATGGCACGTTAGAATTCTGATTCGAATCTCCATCCCCACGTCGTGTTTTTTCGCGGAATAATTTTAAAATTTTGACACTAGGCCAATTGTAAACCTATGTTTTGGTTTTGGATATACATACAACTAATTAACAAGGTGTAAATATAAAATAAGCTAACTTTTTGGTAAAATGGTGTTTGGTATGAACAATTGTAGGTGTTGAAAACGTAAAGACAGATTGTTCTACCAATAAAATGGTGGTGACAGGCAAAGTGGACCCACTAAAGATTAAGGAGAGAGTAGAGGAAAAAATGAAGAAGAAGGTGGACTTGGTCTCTCTCCAACAAAACAAGTCATCACCACCTAAGGAAGGTGGTGGTGGCGGCGGCGGCGAAAAAAAACCCGACGACAAGAAACCGGAGGAAAAAAAGTCCGAGGGAAAATCTGATGACAAGAAAAAGTCGGAGGATAAGAAGGAGAATAAAGAGAAGGAAAAGCCTAAGGAGGTAATTATTATTATTATTATTACTTTCTATGTGCCTTATTTTGACTGATTATTTGTCTTTTTGTCTTCATTCTCATGGTAATCATGCTTTAGTAGTAAATGAAAAATAATAAAGTTTGCATTAAGATTAAATCAATAATTATGGTATTAAAGAAATTTTGTGATTGTGATAGGTGAATGTGGACATTTTGTTTGTAATCTTGTTTTACCCTTTGAGTACGTTTAACTTTTGCCTAGAATGGAAGCAGTTTATTTAGTCAATAAATTAGCCTCTTTGTTACTATATTCATTTTCTTTTGTTGTGTAGATGACGAGTCCGTGTGAACTTTGAGCCACAAGTTTAACTGACCCTTAGATAGATCGATAGATATGAACGGTTTATAAATATCATTCCGTATTATGAATTTATGTCTGTGAAGTGACCATTGCCGGTGAGGATCACCTGTCCCATCAGTCTATCCCACTCTATGTACCCCTCTAATCACGTGCTAATATTTCATTATTTTATCTTTAAATGATTATATTTTCTGCAAAGATTTATGAAATGCTAGCACGTGATTGGAAAGGTACATGGAACGGGATAAGAAAATTGGACATGTGATCCACATTGGACCACTGCTTCACCTCTCAAAATTCATTAATTGGCATGTAGAATTTTGTTACCAAAAGTGGGACAAGATATATAAATTCGATTCTAGGAGAGCCTTAATTATGTATGGGGCAAATGAATTTATTCGAAATAATGAAAATTTAAACTCGTATCTACTCGAAAAAAAATGGTCGTTTTTTCAACTAGTACGAGTAGTGTTAATTGTTCTTGTTTCGGGGTGATGTAATTGGCTAGGTGGCTACTTTGGATGTTTTCGAACTGATAATGAACCGAAGCTGATAATAATGATTGCTCACGTATTCAAACCAATTGTAAATGCGCATTATTCTCCTTAGTACAGCAAACAAACTTGTCGTAGTCTCGATTCTGTATTGCTCGTACAGATCCTGTGCTGAGGCGTCACCTATACAATACTGTGAAATTACGCGGGCCTGGGCCACACCCGTAAAGAGAAGAGATAATCCACCTGATAAGCCCAAGGAGGTTCCATCCTAAAACCAATTGGCAATAGGAGGGGTAACTCCTTGGTTTATATGGTAGACAAATCTCTTCTATTTTTCCAATGTGGGACACTCATATGTGGAGTATTTTGGGTGTCACTTTAACACTCCCCTCTCACATATGAGGTCCCTTTTAAGGGCAAACTGGCTTACCGTAAAGCCAGCTGCAAGTATGCACTGATTTATCAGTGGCCGAATTATCGGCATTTTCGGCCCAGATTAATTCATTGAGACCCAAGACTTTAACCATGGGCTCTGATACCATGTGAAATTACGCGGGCCTGGGCCACACCCGTAAAGAGAAGAGATAATCCACCTGATAAGCCCAAGGAGGTTCCATCCTAAAACCAATTGGCAATAGGAGGGGTAACTCCTTGGTTTATATGGTAGACAAATCTCTTCTATTTTTCCAATGTGGGACACTCATATGTGGAGTATTTTGGGTGTCACTTTAACAAATACCCATTAGAATAGTCGTATATACTCCAACTGGGAGTAGTTCAGCTGAATTTTGAAATCATGGGGACTAATCTTGTGGTTATTGTATGTGGTTAGCTACTTAGTTTATTGTATTATGTTTGTCCATGCTTGTTAGTTCATCTGATCCATGCGTAAATTATGACAACGATGTGTTTGTTGAATTAATCTAATCTTTGGATGGCTTCTGGAAATCATAATTTATTCGAGGCTGATGTATGTTAATCGTCATTGAAACGTTAATTAAAGTGCTTGATCGGTTTCTTAATACTTTTTAATTCGACTTCTGCAGCCCCCAGTCGCTACTGTACAATTAAAGACGAGGGTACATTGTGAAGGATGCGCTCATAAGATTAAGAAAATCGTCAGCAAATGTGAAGGTGAGTTAGTTGTTGTTGTTGTTGTCGTTGTTTACGTATGTTATGAAATCGAGCATGATTTAGTAGCCCTTCATTTTTCCGGGGGGGGGGGGGGGGGGCTAATTAAATCAGATGGACCTGTTACGATTAATTTTATATGGCTGTTATTATGTCAGGACCATAAGAGTAAATTGACATGTTATCAACAGCGAACAGTATGATTATGTTTTCCGGCTGGCCCTTATCGTTTTCTTCTCTCTGTTGCGTACTCCTTACTGATTGAAAACATCTGCTGATAAATCTGATTTTTGGTGTGATTATAATGAGTGATCAAAGGCAGAGCTAGCTCTCTTTTTATGTAGTGCAAGTCGTAATTCAGATATCTTTCCGAAGAGGACTTGTGACGGTTTTAAGATAAAACAACGACGTTTAAAACAGTGACCTTCCATGCTTGTTAATGAGAATTTACATGAATTAAGCACAATACCGTCTTTTGATTAATTTACGACCTTGTTATTTCCGACTTTACAAAGCGTGAAAGGTGTTACATACGTTTTGATTATGTTGTAGATTATTGATAGATATTGGGGTCCTGTTTTTCTTAATAGTCTGAAATTGGTTTTACTACAACAGGAGTACAAGATGTAAATGTTGACTTACAAAAAGATATGATCACAGCAAAGGGGACAATGAACATGAAAGAACTCTTGCCTTACTTGAATACAAAGCTGAAGAGAACAGTAGAACTTGCTCCGGCAAAGAAGGATGAAGGATCAGGAGGAGACAAGAAGCCGAAAGAAGGTGGTGGGGGTTCTGAAAAGCCGAAAGAAGGTGGTGGCAAATCGGAAAAGCCTAAAGGGTCAGGGGACGAGAAAAAAGGTGGTGGCGGAGACAAGAAAGAAGGTGGTGGAGACAAGAAAACCGGCCCTAGTGGTGGTGATGCAAGCTCATCCAAGGGGATTATTAATGAGCCTAGAATGTTTGAGATCAACAAAATGGAGCATAACCCTTACAACTATGAGCAAGGTTACACTTACACGTACGATCCAAGGCAGCAAGATCAGGGGTATGGTAACCAAGTTGTGGACTATTGGAATGCACAAGATTATTCACATCCACCTCAAATGTTTAGTGACGAGAATCCGAATGCTTGCTCTATTATGTGAACCATTGACAGTGATTTTAGTACTTGATTTTTCGACATTTTTTTGAAATCTAGTGTATATATATAAAAGTTTATAGTGTAGTGAGGCATAACTTAAGTAATGATACTATGTGATGAAAATCAGAGCTAATTAGCTAGGCTTTTGTTGATTTCTTTTCTAGAAAATTAATGTTTAAAAAGTTTGCCAATTTTGAGATGGGAAATAAGGAAGGATAAATGTCAGACTCACAGTTGTATCCTCTGTTCCTGTATATTTTGATGTACATAACTACATATATTATCAAATATCAATGAAAGTTGAATAATCTTTTGAATTTCTATTTTCTAATAAGAATAATATTTCTACCAAATGTTACAGCCAACTTTAGGTGGTTAGCTAAACTTTTACTATCGACATAAACTTTTTTGTTCTCCCTCTGCCTATTTGGAATTGAACTCTTTCATCACCTCCATAATGTTACAAAAGCTCCGGCCTATATTAGAAATATAACTTACACTATTTGGGAATCTCATAAACTCAATATAATCGCTAATGACTTGTTACAATAACTTTGGGTAAACCCCTATTTATACGATTACATGACTTAATCCTTACGAAACATATCACATAAGATATTCCTAAACACATACTAGTATTCTAGTATATATCGCATTCCTAAACACACATAATATTCCTTAACCGGAATTCTCCGGAATACTTCATAATCCGCTATTAGCCTATAACGAGATAAAATTTTAGAGAGTGACATAAAATTGATTAGATAGTGTCTCGTTGTACATTGATATTGTTGTTTAGATGATGGTCTTTTCCCCATATAATACATGGATTCATGTCATGATATCGATGCAACTTTTTTTAACCCAACAAACATTATCGTTGTCTCCAACTAAATGTCTGATAAATGAAATTCATATCATATATTTAAACTCAACGTAAAGAATAAAAAGTACATACCGAACACTACTATATTTCAGATGTTTGAAATCAGGCCCCTCGACATGTCGGAGCATGATTCTATCTAGTGCACACGAAACATCTCATATTATGCGACTCCTGATGATCGGTACATATGGTCGATGGTACGTCTTTTTACGTAGGAAACATGGAAACGCGCGGGCCAGGTAAGAACACGAAAAATTCCAAATTATATTAGGTCTTGGACTAACATTTTTAACTATATCATTGGTCTACATGCATGATGAATTGTTGATTAATCTCATGTTTCTGTTGGGGTGTATTTTCATCTATAGTATGTGTATTCTCCATACATTATTATAATAAGGTTATAAATAAAAATTACAAGAAGTTGGTAGGGAGCAGCGAATTGAAACAAGCTGATACGTACGTGTATTATGTCCGTTTATAAGGCCTGGTAAAAAAAAGTTATAATGTCCCCTACGTTGTTTACTCCTTTTAGCTTTTCGACAGGGTGTCTTTTATTTTGGACAAGGTGGACCGTCGCTGAGGGCCTCCAAATGTCCAATGCAATTTAGACATATACATAGCAAAAAAATTTGATGAATCTGTCTCGATCTTTTTAAAGTTTCGGTCACAGTCCCGGAACTCTTCCGATCCAGATGGCGGCCTTGCTTTTCAGAGATTCAATATGATTGCATTATTGAGAATTGACCCACATATTAAAATTATCGATATATGAAAATGTTCAAACTCGATCTTAACTTTAGTTCTTATTAACGATATCCTGAATCCACTCAACACTTGATCGATACTTTTGCGAATTGTTTTACTCAATATGTTATTGCACACCTTACCTAAATACCTAACCCTAGCTACGTACTTAACTTCCTCATTATTATGTGGCATGCAAGGTATCCATGTACGCAAATGAAGTGGCATATAGACCCACATTTAACGTGTCATGTCGCACTAATCTTCGTCTCAGGAATAGCATTGAGTATTCATATATTTTTATGGTTTTCGCGCCTTTTCTCAGGCTCGTTTTCTCCTTGGAACATTTCTAATAATAAAGCCCCTACATACAAGATACTGTAATAGTTTTTTGCGTACCACTCAACCATATTGTTGGAACCGACCAATTCAATTAATTTTCCTGACGAATTTGCATCCTATGTAAGTTTACGAAACCAATTACGTTGTTGTTTAGGGAAATATAGTAGAGTTTTATCTAAATTGTATTACTTCTACAACATTGTGTAATAGGGAGATTGATGAACTTTAAACGTACGTCATGCTCTTGAGTGCGGGTTTTTTTTTCCATTCATTAATTAATCTGTAGTTTAAATTTGTAAAAGTATATATATTCAAATGAAACGTCGTTAAAATATTTTAATTTGTGTTCACATGTTCCGAATTTTGCGTGGAAGGGTGAACACAAAATTCGAGAAATAGACCTCCTCAACGACCTCAAGGGTGAGTGTTCAATAGACAATCTAGCTAGTATTCATAGGTCTAACAATGCAAGTTTCCGCATAAATTTTTTTGGCTTATTGTGACAAATTTGACAATTTCATGTTCTAATGGGACAAATTTGATCGGAATTCTGGACTGTCTAGTAAATCATGCTACTAGAAGCCAAACTTGGTGACGAATAACTTACCATCACTTATTATGATGATCCCGTCGTCAACTCGTCAAATTTTAAAGGGTCACAAGCTACTCTTCGCTCGTCATTCTGAGCATAGAATAACAATATTGTTAGTTTTATTTGAGATAAAATAGTTGAATTTGAGTCATTTTCCACTTAAAGTTGAATGGTTAAACCAACATATAACAAATAGAAATAATGCACCAATCTTGTATTAAGAAGAGAATTATATGAAATTTGTCCTTTAAAAGTTCGGAAGAGCTAACACTTCTAGCAATGTCGTCCTAATAAACCAAAAAAATGTTGTCGATATGTAACACAAGGGTTTTACGTCAAAATTTTGTTCATATTAATATATAGAGTATGAAACTATATAGTGGTGGCTATCAAGAGAGTTAAAAGGTGGATTAATGGCATAGACATGTGACTGAATCACATTTCCAAAAGACTACGGACATTGAACCTTTGGATCTCTGATATATGAGTTCCATAGATCCTTTAAAAGTTACGAGAATATGACCGCAAATTTTGTTCTTTTAGTATTAACTAGAGTATGTCATGTGCGAATTTAGCCTCGTATAATAATCAGGATAGTTAGACTAGTCTCGTACCATTGAGATAGTTGGACTAGCCTCGTATATAATACAAACTAAAAGAATAGGCACTGTAAAATTGCATCACACCCGATTGTGGAGAATTTCTGTGTTGTTATTCACCAAAAGAGCCTTGCGGCTATATACAAACCGAGTCCTTGGGAGTCAAGGAACTGACACCTAATTTTCCTCAAATACAGTGGGAACAAATCAAATTACATATATTACAAATATATTTACCAAATATATACATATCCTAATAAACCCCCTCAAGTTGGAGCATGTAACAAAGTCATGCCCAACTTGCTTGACAGCTCCTCAAATGACCCTTTATTAAGAGCTTTGGTAAGTATGTCTGCAAGCTGTTGATGAGCAGAAACATAACTGGGAGTAATGATACCTTCTTGAATAGCATCACGAATTGAATGACAATCGACTTCAATATGGTTGGTCCGTTCATGGAACACAGGATTACGAGTGATGTGAAGCGCAGCCTGACTGTCACAATGTAATTGAACTGGCTTAGTAACAGAGACACCTAGTGTAGATAAAATATGTCGTAGCCATCGAACCTCTCTAGTAGTATGAGACATAGAGCGATACTCCGCCTCAGCGGAAGAATGTGAGACTGTATACTGCTTCTTGGACTTCCAAGAAATCAGAGAGTGACCGAGAAACACAATATATGTTGTCAGAGATCGACGAGTCAGTGGACAACTAGCCCAATCAACATCACAATAAGCAGTAAGATCCAAAGAACAGTCAGTACGCAACAATATTCCTCGACCAGGGTCCCCTTTCAAATATCGAACCACCCTAAGAGCGGCCTCCCAATGCTCCGTACGAGGAACTTTCATAAATTGAGCCAGTAGATTCACCACATATGATATTTTTGGACGCGTATGCATGAGATAGACAAGACGACCAACCAAACGTCGAAAGGGGAGTGGATCTGATAACTCGTCCCCAGTAGCTGTGGCCAGCTGATGATTTGGTTCCACTGGAGTGGCGACCGAACGAGCCCCGAGAAGACCGGTTTCACTCAAAATATCCAAAACATATTTTCGTTATGAAAGTGAAATACCAGAAGCATTACGAGCGACTTCTATCCCAAGAAAGTATTTTAGAACACCCAAGTCTTTCATATAGAAACACTCACACAAGTACTGTTTAAAACGGAGAATCGCCGAATGATCATCGCCCATAATAACTAAGTCATCCACATATACAAGCACATGTAAACGAATGCCATCACGAAGAAAAGTGAACAATGAATGATCAGTGATACACTGAGTGAACCCATACCTTACAAGATCAGTGAATCATGCAATTTATTTATTTAATTTTATATTTTGCCTAATTAATTATTAGAATAGCCAAAATTACATCTCAGTCACGATTCCGAATTCGCCAACATGCAATACAACATGCATGTACATACGTAAACGTCACTTACCTACATTAATAAAATATGAGAAAGGTGATATCACAATTTTAAGGTTTGAAACCCTACTTTAATGAACTAATACTGATCTCTCCTATAGGTATTTTACTGAGCATGCTCGCACTTAAATAAACACAAGGATCCATAGTCGCACCAGTATGTAGGAGAGAAACTCTCTCTTGTTCACTATGTTTTACAATGTTTTAAAAGCCGAATTGGACCGATCGGTTGAACCGGTTTAAACAGGAACCGGCTAATGGTCCGGTCCGATTAGGTCCCAAAATCGGGGATGGTCAAAACTGGATTGAATCGGGTCAAACCACCGGTTAAAGTGCAAGAAGTGGTGAGAACCCCCGGTTTGACCCATCTAACCCGGCCCGCGAGACGACCGGTTTGATGTCCAGTCCGGTTTTTAGAACATTGGTTATTTCCAACATTTGAAAACAGTTTTTGAGTAGCCATGTTGAGAGATACCTTTAAACCAAATGAATTATTCACTTATTGTAAAAAGTAGTATATATATTGGTCTAAAACGACTAGAAGTAGCCGCAAACATGACTACTCAAAAACTGTTTTTAAAAGTGAGAAAAAAAAATAGGAGTATATCGAAGTGCATGTATGCTAAACTTGTTTTTCTATCTCGTAATTTGCAATAATAGTCTAATGAATTCTTGTTATTGGAATCCGATGATGCAGTGCTACTCTTACTAATCTTACTTCGCCTTATTATGAAAGGCTTCATTAAAGACAATAAAGAGTTGACACGAGGTCGATCGAATTTTAGAGGTGAACATAAACTCTCTATTTTAATAAATTACTCAAGTATATTTTGAGAAGTTACGAGATCTAAAATCACTATTGTTGCCGTAAAATACACGCAACATATGTTCATTTTTACTGCGTCTATCATATATGAACGGAGAAACAAACATTCCAATGGATCGGATGTCGTGGGTTTGGGTAACAAGAAACATATTAGTTGGTGAAATATTAGCAATAAGTAACCAATGGGTAGTGAGTCATGATGAGGTATGAGACCAGATTAGTTGGGTGCTGACCCTTTGGATCGGAGGATGATTCATTATTTCAATATTTGTGACTCATTACTGACTTGGATTCATCTATTTTGTCCCTTTTCTTCCATTTCCATCGTCCTCGTCGTTGTCGTAAACCATAATCATAGGATTGGGCCCACACGCACCAATTGTTTGTCTGTTTGCGATTAGGAGCTTGTATGATAGTATATGTGTATGTGTATGGTATCCATGTTTACCATCCATACGTACATAGCACATAGCCTACATATATACATCAATACATTATCATGCCCTAGTTTCAAAGAAAGAGTATCTGTCCATGCCCACAAGTTTAGTGCATGAAATTTCATTTCATCGTAACCTAATAAAAAATCGAAAATGTAAGGAGTAGCCCGAGTAGACCGCCGGACGCCTGTGCCACTTCAAATATTCGGTGTTGGGACAACAACTCATGCACAACTCCTAATTTAACATTCATCCATTTCTCTTTTGACTTTATCAACTCCCCCTTAACATCTCGACACTAGGACTTTGAAATCACCCTTAATTAGCTAAACCAACATACTATGTCATCCACCCATTTTGACTAATCTAATACTTTGACCTACAAGCAAATGGGAAGCATTGACTGATGCCGAAGAATGAACCTCAACAAACAAAATTAATATAAAAAATTGTTAGAACTAATGCAATGGAATTTGATCTAACTAATTAGAAGATACGGAATACATAGCAATTAACAAATGTCAATTGAACTCCCTTAAAAAGCACGAGTGGTTGCGTAATTAACACATGTGGGAAACGGGTTTGGACTTTGGAATTTAAGACTGTCCGGTGCTCATGTGCAAGTGGTAAATGTCTATCCTCTCAAAACAAAACAAAAAAGTGGTAAATGTCTAAATTGGGTAAAAACTTGAAAGGACAAAGAAACCAATAAACATGCAGCCACCACGGCCCACCAGTCACAACTCACGAGTCGGACTCGCGATCCTGGAGTGTGGACCCGAACGAGTCATCTACACATTGTTCGTTATAATTAATTAATTATGCGCGGTCAAAAGTTGAAGCTTACACGTTACTACTCACTATTGTTACTGTACTATTCCAGTAACTTCATTCTAGCAGCAATTCGTATACTTTTTTTTTTTTTTTTTTTTCTTAAAGCAGCCCATCATTTCACTGCCCCCCTTTTCCGACTTTGACCACCATTGTAACTGTCGTACTGGCGGCTACTTATTTTAATTTTTTTTTTTTTTTTGTATTTTATTTTACGGCGTTAAGAATTTGCTTGAAATGTGGGTAATTATTACTGAAAGTATGTTATGTTAGAGGCTACTGGCTAGTTTCACTAGGCGCACGATTATACTTGCTTGGCCAACTCCGCAAACTACCATCCACAACATCGCACATGAATTGAATATTTCATATGTCCATAACTCTACGACGGACATTTCAATTGTGAAACAAAAATAAGTACATAAATGAACATGTCCATAATAAACAATCGCTCAAAAAGTTTACAATTACACTCCAATTAACAACAAAAACAATTATTTCTATCAAATAAAGAGCTAACAACAATTCAAGAGTGACCCTTTAAAAAAAAAAAAAAAAAAAAGTGACCCTAATAAAACCTTAAAGAGTGGGCTCATCATAATCTTGATCCACAATAATATGGATCCCATTTCCTCTAAGCCCATTAATAATAGCCCAAACAATCTTAGCATTAGTACTAGTATTATCCACCCCTTTTTTCTCAACCTCTTTTCGTACGTCTGCGTGTATCGCACGCTCCAACCCTTGATGGTGGTGGACAGCCTCCAGCTTCACTCGCCTCGCTAAGACTTCACCGACAATTGCACCCGATTTCGGACTCGTGGCTCGACCCACATCAAACGCGCGTCTGAGCGCGTGCTCTATAGTCGAAGCTTGTGCTACTAATTTACCGTTAGTTTTATCCAAGATATTGGCTGTTATGAATTTGGGTGATATGAATAAACGTAACATGTACGCTTTCTTTGCCACACCCATTGCGCTGGCGCCTCTCATATGTTTTTTTTTTTTTTTTTTTTTTTTGGTGAATTTGTGATTTTTGGTGGTGCAGAAGAAATGGTGGATTTTGTGCACTTTTTAGGCTTGGGTCATTTGAGTTGGAGGCCCATTTAAGTTTCTAACTATGGTCCACCTTGGCAAGTGTTTGTTCTCGGCAGCCCGATCTGACTAAACCCGACAATGATCCGACCCGATTATAATACAACCCGAAATGGCAAATTACCCGAGGTAGCGTTTGGAAACGCGGAATTCATTTCATTTTCTAGAATTTAATTCTTGAAATTTAATTTCTAAATTTCAATTCCAATTCCAATTCCAATTCCCATGAATCGTTTGGAGAACCCTTGAAATTATAAAATTCAGGGATTTGAATTCCAATTCTGGCTTGCCAAACATAGCGTTAGGACTTTTGTTCTCAGGCCAATCCGATAGGAACCTCGAGTTCTCGACATAGTATGGCACACCATGATCAGTAACCGATTGTCAGATTTGTCACCATTAGTACTTCATATTGTTATCTAATTTAAAAGAAATGGAATAATGACATTGTGCGACCCATAGTAAAAATATTACTCCGTAATATTTTGTTCATGAAACCTACCTATTTTTGGTCTGTTATTTAACATTTCACCCCAATATTAATACTTTGCTACGTCTTTTTGTCCCATTTGCATTGTTTCACGTGTTCAATATAGAAATTTGATGATTCTATGGTGGTTTAACAACTAGCAACAAAATGGTTGGTTCTGTACTTGTGTTCCCGGACCTTGTTGAAAACTCCCTCAGTATCGTCCCAGTATAAACTTCGTAATTCATTTGAATTTCTCTCACATATTTAAATAAAGTAGGAAGTTTAATTTAAGGAGTATACCTTTGGTCTTGGTTGTGGAAGCTAGAGTCCAATCTAAGTTTCAACATGCAGGCCCATCAATGTAATTTCATTTTGTTTTTTTGGTGGCTTTTGTTTCGAAAATCACTAGTAAGAGTTGCTTGGGAAAAAACTAATTTTGTTATTATTTCCTCCATTTCAGTGTTGATCGTTGTATTCTTTGATGGTTTTGTATGAACATGTCTCCATATAAGCTTAACAATAAACCAATAAAAAATTGCTATATTGTGCGAGATAAGATTACTTTTCGAACATTTATGACTTTATGAGATCGGTAATTTACTGGTCTCGAAAGGGCTCAGGGATTATTTAGGAAATACTACCTCATAAGAAGGCCCTAGCTAGGATAGCTAGAACCGAGCATGAGCCCGATAAGGGACCCACTCGCAAGGAGGCCTATCATTCACATAAATCACCTCCAACTTTATAAGTTGGAAAGTAAGGATCGAACCCGACCTCTTAGTTAGGGGTGATAGCATTGTCACTAGGCTATCACCAACATCTTTTTGAATATGTTGCATATGAACCTTCTCGCATTGTCATGTAATGTTGGAACGTACTTGGCCTTTATTTTCGGATGGCTAATATTTATCATATCCCACCTAAACTAGCCTTATCAAGTCTTTTCATTAGTTTTGAAGTGATATCTATGCTAATTACTTAATTATTTCAATCTAAACCAAATGTACCACCAATCTTGTGAAGTTGTACTAGAATTAAGAAACTAAATAAAAGTATGCAATCAAAGGCAATTTAGGAGTCAAAATAGGTAGGTTTTATATGAAAATGAAAAAACAAAAAACAATTACGAGAGAAAACATATATTTCTTTCTTACCGAGAAAACATATATTACACTTCGTACCAGAATACTAATTAACCGTGGACATTTAGTTTGAATTGAAAGGTTCAATCACTACTCAAAGGCTAATAAATTAAATATAAAAAAACGAGCTTAATTAGACACGAATTTAAAAACAACATGATAATTAAGCAATGCAAATTGGTACTAATTAATATATTTCTTGGAGACCTACTAATCAATATGACTATTAAGAAGAATATAAAGATGGAGAAGTTTTGGTTCTTAATCCTCTTGATGAGAAGGAAGAAGTAGTTGGTGGAGAGTAAGAAAGTTTAGCGGCCTTGTAATTGCTTTCTCTATCCTCTTCAGGAATCGTATCCAACACACGAATAACTCTTCTTCTTGTCTCACCCACAAATTTCAAGGGTGCTACCTCCATCGCAAATCTTGCAAAACGTGTGCTCGACATTTTCTTTCTTTTTTGATTTTCAGAGGAAAGTCAAGATAGTGTTTTTTTCTAAGAGGGTATTAGGGTGTGTAATGTAGTAAACTTGAGTGAGGAATTGCTTAACGAATGAAGTACGTATTTATAGACAATCTCTCGCAGCTACAGGTAGGCACGTAGCAATGCAAGTAGAGCTGACCATATAATTCGTTCCGGTCCTTGGTCCCGCAGAAAATGAAGCATTTAAATTCGGTCTAACCGGTCCAACATATTGAACCATTCTGGATGACCGAATATAATACCGACTTATGTTCGGTTCTCTGTACAGTCCAAAATATTGAGCATGTGGTTTGGTTCGGTCTGGACCGATGTTGAGCCCTAATAGCGAGATATGTTATGGAATCGCGTTTAATTATGATGCTTAATGAAATGATTGTCGTGTTCGATCATCAAATAAATGTTCATCATCATTCATCAACATAGTTGTCTTATTTATCAAAACTAACCAATATGTCGAAACTTGCTATTAATTTTGAAGCTATCAATCAAGTATCAATGACATAAAAATGCATCAAATTAAAATGTCTCGCTCCGATCAACTTAATGTCAAATTGCAACATTAGATTGATTCCATTAAATTGCACACAAATAACGACGTACAACGAAGAGCGCATGCAGCACTCTTATTGTAAAATAGCATCGCTCGTACGTCCGTCGTCCGTACCGGGGCATAAAAAATATCTGATGCTGGACTAAATTAGGGAAATTCTGAAGAGCACGAAGTTTCCAATTATGTCACAAATTGCGAGGATGTCGTAGATTCCCATTTCTTAAGGTGTATATTGTTCAACTGTACGTGCAGACGACAGTGACAAGAATTAGCTACTCGTAGTAGTCTTACCGTAGCGTTACACATTAATTTGCAGAAAAGCTAGCTAGTAATGCATGCAAATAATTTGTGGGTGATGCGTAACTTTAATTTACCAAACAACGAAATACTGTACTAATTCATTTCCTTTCATTTCTAGACGCTAATAAAAAAAAAAAATCAAAGGTTTATCACGAAAATGAGACGTGTAAATTAAATTTCGGGATAATATTTACGAGGTGATCTGATGTTGAGAAGATCAGATTGTAGTAGAGAAACATCCAAATGCTGTTAGCCTCTTATCCATGGCATGAATAGAGCTAAGTGAAGAGTAACAAACAAAATATAAAAATGGTCCACTGGACGAATTCCCTTTCCTTGTGCTTCAATTCTCCTCAAAAGTCTTTCTTTGTTTGCTTCCTCTTCTTTTCTAACCATCTGATTATTGCAAAATTGGTCATAAATTGCACAGCATGACGTCGTCGCTTCACGGCGTGCGTGAAGAAATGATTAGTCACGTCAAGTATGAAGTCAGGTCAACTAGGGGTCGTCTCAAAAAAACTTTAATTTGGTTTAAACTTAGGGTGATTTGTATTATTAGGGGTCAAATTTGAACTACGAGTTAGATCGAGTATGAGGTTCAATACAAAGATCACATGGTCTCATATATTACTAAGACATGTGCAAATTAGATCCTTATTGACATCGAGACCTTCAATTTCGTTTGAAACCAAACCTAGTAGCAAAACTCGAAAACTTAATTATATGCATAACATAAATAGTCATCGCTCGACCATATTTGTAAGCTCAATCCAACTCGTTAAAAAACTTGTAAGTTGTAACTTTCAGTACTTACGCAATAGATTCCCCATCTCCAAAGCAATAATGTTGAGAAGAACCAAAATGGAGTAAATGAAGGCGGACAATTTAGAACTTTATGTGACCCAATAAGGGCTATTTGACAAACCCTAAATTTAATGGTGTGTTTGATGGGGATTCACTCTATACATGATGAAAGCCGCCCCCTAAACCAATTTGTGAGTAAAATCCAAGTTTTGCGTGGTGCCACTTTTGGTTGGGATGATAATGTTAGTATGTACTTTCACGAAATGCAATTTTCTAGTTCATAACCATATAATATACTCCCTCCATTTCTTTTGGTTCTTTACGTTTGGTTTGAATCTGTGAGAGGAATTCAAACCAAACGTAAAGAACCAAAAAAAATGGAGGGAGTAAGTCGCAAATGCCAACACAACAATAAATGTACTAACTGACCAATGGGTAGCAAGTTTCATAGTGATGAGCAAAATAAGTTGGAAGTTTTGGACCATAATCACTTTGCGCTATCGATCCTTGGGGGGGGGGGGGGGATGGTTTTGCAATCAAGGAAGAGGTTCATCAAGTTTGATGACCGACGACATAAATCACATAATTATGGACATATATATTTTGCCTTGACGTGAAAAAAAATACCCAGGCACAATCATTATTCTATCCTTATACGGAGTACATTGTTTGATGACTTGAATATCTTAGCGTTAAAATAACGAGAATTCGAAGAATTGCATTACTAAGGACCAACCTGGCTCTAAAGTTTATTGATTCTTAAAGGGACTTGTTTGGGTTTTTGGCCTAGTCCTCAATCGATTATTGTTGTATGTCCAAGCCAAGTATTACACTTACTCGTCAATTATGTTTTGCGAAACGTCGGTATGAAAACTTGTGAGTTAGCATGGAATTCCATGTGAATCAATAAGTGTGAAACTTGACACTTACATGTTACATGTACCGTTGTACGTGAGCTAATGGTGGTATTACCAATCAATTCGATATTGAAAAAAAAGAAAAATTCTAGGAGTGACGTTGTTTCTAAAAATGGAATGCCAAGGTGTATGAATAACCTTTTATCAGAAAGCTGTTAGTTGATCGCTCATGCAGTCATGCATGTGCAACATCTTAATCAATTTACCGGCGAGAAATGGAATAATGGCATTACTCATCCCGGCCGACCGGCGGTGTGTAAATCTCTGGTAGATCTTTTCGTTTATTTCATCACTTGGAAAAGAAACAATGAAAAACGTCTCATACAAGTAATATCGTCAATGAATTGCGTTTCTTTCATTCAGTTAATCGTGTGTTCATTTGATTGAGTTGACACGAGAATTAACCAGCTTAACTAAAGGTTTTGAGTTGGATTGTTGAAATGTAACAATCATTGTATTCTCTTTTGTGAGAGTGCATTTTTTCATTTGTGACATTTTTCAAGCAATAATTGTATGCCTCGTACATATGGGAAAACCACAAAAACCATCATCTTGTTAAAGTTCCATAGCTAGCGTCACATAGTTCTATATGAAAACCGTATCACAATAATCCGTGATGAGCCAAACAAGTTGAATCAATGATCGGAATTCCAAACCTTCTAAAATATATTCATTCTTACCTTTCCTCTTCTCTTACAATAATAATTTATCGTAAAACCGTCTTAGAGTGTGTTTGGAAACAAGGATTTGATTCTCAAATCCAAATTTGACATAAATCCCTTGTTTGGGAACTCAAGAATTTGATTCTCAAATCCAAATTTGACACAAATCCCATGGGAACTCAATAATTTGAGAATTTGGATTTGTTTCAAATCCTTTGGAATTTGTTTCAAATCTAATTAGGCAAAAAACAAATGACACCTCAAGATGTGTCATTTTGAAATCCCACCCTCTCCAAATATTTGATTTATATTTGAATTCCACATTCTCATACGATGGAATTGAAATTATTACAAATTTTTAAATTCTTGTTCCCAAACACTATCTTACACGATTAGCCTCGAATCCAACAATCTCTTGAACAATCCTCAAATCATTGGCTCTTGATCACATTTGCCATACTTCTCAAACATTGGTTCAATGTCTACGACTTTTGTAGCGTCATACTCACGCCCACAAATCAAATTCCAGAATCTGAATCAAATTCTAGGCATCCCACTAACCCGAATCATCAGAGCCATTTCAATATTCCCACCAAAATCACAAAACTTCACACTCCCCAAAATTTCAATTTCTCATAATCGTCATCCTCACACTTTTCCAAAATTTCGCAAATTTCATCCTCTTTGGTTTTCTGTCATGTCTCAGAACAATGATCATGGTCTTACCACTCCTCAACAAGACTCTACTAAATCTGTAAGCTTCTTTTTCTATTTCTTTTGCGAAAGAAAGTGTCTTTATTTATTTTTTTTGGTTGATTCTTCTTGCTAATTTTGTAGTTTTTCTTGATTTCGGGCCACATTGGGTGGGGTTTCTTGACATATGTGATGTAATTGTTTGTGGGTTTTTGTTTTTTGATTGATTTTGCTATTAAAGTTTCAAGCTTTTGATTGTTGGAAGTTGTACAGTACTCCATACGTTTCCCTGAATTCTTTACTTTTATGGCCCGCCCAATGATGATTCATGTTAGCTGACCCCACGTCATTTTGGGAATAACGCATTAGGAGAGATATATTCAAATCAAACGTAAAGAATTGATAGTGCTATATTTCTTGTTAATTACGTCAAATGAAATTTGGTTGGTTTCCTTATGCATCTTTGGGTGTGATTTTGTATCTGGATCATGTGTATTGAACTTTCATGACCAACTGTAATGGTATTTCGGGTTTTGGGGATTGGTAGTCGTCTGATTTGAGTGAAATTGATGATTGTGGGCAGGTGAGATGTGTGATTAAAGGGAGAGTCCAAGGTGTGTTTTATAGGAACTGGACTATCGAAAATGCAACCCAATTGGGTTTAAAGGGTTGGGTGAGAAATAGAAGAGATGGGTCTGTGGAAGCTCTCTTTTCTGGTAAGACTGAGGTCGTGGATGAGATGATGCAGCGTTGTCGCCGTGGTCCACCAGATGCTATGGTGACTGCCTTTCAACCTTATCCTTGCAACGATGACCCTGGGACAGGTTTTGAACGGAGACCTACTGTATGAATGCATCGATAATTCTCTGATTTAAGGGCACATTTTATAATACAATAGATGTTTAAGGGTTGTGTGCTCAGTGCTCAGTTTATTGCTAATGTCAACTATGGTATGGTACGTAGATTTGCCAAAATAATGCCATCGATTACATCTTGTAAATGTATCTGCTATAGCTGGTGATTCCTTGTTCATGTTTCTTAAATGTTGATCATGATTGAACTGTCAATGATCTGAAAAGTAATATGGGGTATTTGTTACAATGCAAGATTGCATGCTGAACTCCAACTTTCTGTTTGTGCTGTCTTTGGTAGTTTGATTTCGTACATGTTTCTGGTTTGTACCATTTTAAACGCGTTGGTTCTGAACAGTTAGCTCTCTTGTTTTGTGCTGTGTTTGGGCATAAGGAATTTGTTGGTCCCAAAGCTGATATTCGTTGTACATTTGCACTATTGTATTACCATGTAGGTTCAATAAGTAGAGCCAGACTGTAGTAGCCTCGGTACTTATGTGAAGGCCTCTCCATAGGCTTGCATGATAACTTCGTCTGGAAGTAACTCAAAGCTGAGAAAACATGTATTTAACAAACATTATAATAGGATAAATTGTTTTCCAATCAGGTATCAGCTTCAGAGGTTTTAGGCAATCGTTCATTTTTGCATCCTTTCCAGTTTTGCCCGGTGAAGAAAACACCGCTTCATGTTTACATGAATGGCTCATTAGTTGTGTTGATCTGGTTGGTTATAGTTTCATGTTTGGAGTTATTGGCCTATACTAAAAAAGAAGGCCTTTCGTCGCATCATCTGTTTTCAATGCTAATACTATAGAGGTGTATAAAAGCTTGATCTGAGGTATCAGACAAGCAGCTGAGAGTCCTCCTTCAAGGAGTAATTAGTTAGTTTGCTAATCTGAGGAATGGCAAGCTCGGGTAGTTCTATTGAAGTAACGCTCGAAGGTCTTTATGGACTTCCATGGTGAGTGGCACTTCATGGCAGTAAACAGATGACTTTACTCCTGCTTTCTGAAATCGCTGTAGCAGCCTGAGGAAGAATATGGATTGTTTAGGAGGTTTATCTTTGCTCATAATAATCTCTAAGCTGTTAAGAGAAGATCTATTTGTAGGTTCCAGGGCTGGGGATGGTGCAAGATATAGCTTTTATTTATGGTGCTGTGATCTAAATTAAAATTAAGATAGCGGAACCAGAAGAGTTGATAATCTTCTAGTGTATGGAAAATTTTACTGAGACAGTTTGAAAATCTGGAAGGTAACTTAGGATCTTTTGAGGAAGTTAATAAGTATACCATTTCTAACCACATACAGTAGTTCTTTTATTGATTTTCAATATTTTTTTTGGTTACACAACCACGTAGTTGGTAGTTGAGATAATCTGAGCTAGGACACTGCAGCAGTTACCGAGTGCAAGACTAGTTTCCATGTTTGTTGAAATTCTGTCACATCTCTTGCAAAATTTTGAGTGTGATGTTACGAGAATGGTTATTATGGTTGCCCCTCCCTAAAAAGTGTCTTTCAGACTAGTTTCCATGCTTTTATGGCCATACAGAGCTACAGACACTCTGGAGACTGGAGCAGCTACTCACAAGCGATACCCCTCTTTCTGGTTGCCCCTCCCTAAAAAGTGTCTTTCAGTCTGCTGGAAATTGGTATCAGGGCATTGTGAACTAGTTTTGGCGAAGTTGGTCCTTCACTCCTTCCTATGGTTTTATTTGGTTGTTTGAAGATGGTTTCTGCTGCTTTTCTACTTGCTTGGTTATTTACAGTTGGCGGTGGTGCTAAGTAATCATTACCAGGACTGGAAGTTGCTGTTACAGGGTCAGCAAGTTTAATTTTCACTGCAGTAGAAATGTTGCGTGTTCTTGCTTGTCATGTCCGATATTTGCTAATATGCATGACTGAGGCATAAGATGTCATGGAAGATTTCTAGAAAGATTTATCAATCTATCATCTTATAGGGCAAGTTTAAGCTGTTAGCAGGATGACTACTTGTTCTTGGGTCTGTTATCGTGTTGCAGCTTTCTGTAGCGCGATGTGTTCTTTAAAAGTGAGAGGTTAATAGCTTGATTGAAGAAGAGGATGGACGAGCTGGTTGCTGCAGAAGACGAGCTTTAAGTCGACGGTGCATTCAAGTAAAGCAGGACTGCAGGAGTGACAAAAACGGAGAGAAAATGACATTCTAGCCCCATCGGTGACCATTGAGACTTTCTCCGAGAAGGAAATTGGTAATGCCGTTGTGGACGTCTGCGGAGATGAGTGATTTGATCGGATCGGAAACGAAAAGTGAGCTTGATCTCTGAAAGGAGAACAATACAACCAACTAGTAAGGGCCTCACTGTTGTGTGGAAGCTATCCTGATGTAGGGGCATCTTACAACGGGTTCAGATTGAACTTATTTGATTCTCGCTAATCTAGATATACAACATCTTTACCCCAACGCTTTAAAGGCCCCCCGTATGGCGGGGTAAGGTGTGTTGGATGCGTCCAAGGCTTACCCCTATTGAAACATAAAGAGGTTGTTCACGGATGACCCAAAATGAAAATTGTTTCGAAAACTGCACCCACTGACTAGTACTTCACAAAATAAGAAGCACAAAGAGTTTTATAAGCCATTTTGCTTTATTCCATTATATTCCAAAGATAAAAAAATAATTAGTGTTTGACTCCATTAAAAATGGAAATATCTCGCTAATCTAGGTATGAGCCAAATAATTTGTTTATCAAATCCATAATCCATTGAAACAAGGACAGCACGGGCAGTACCCCTTTTTTTTGGTGTGATCAAGAAAAAAATGTCACATTGGAACGCGGGTTTTCTCTGTAAAATTTGAACTAGTGTTGTATTACGAGGATTATGGTCATTCTTGAACAATAAAAAATTTCTTGTCGTAAAATCAAGGGATACTCGTAATTTCGTACTACGTATTCATGATTCATGTGAGAGAGATCCGATCATCATTTTTACTTGTCATCTTGGTCGAGCATATACAAAGTTAAATAAAGGAAACTCCGCTTACATATCAACAAAGTCAAGATGGCCGAGCGGTCTAAGGCGCCAGTTTCAGGTACTGGTCCGAAAGGGCGTGGGTTCAAATCCCACTCTTGACATTCTTTTTATTTATATTTTATTTTTAGAAAAACGATTTGCTTAGGGCCTGTGAAAACTGAAAACAATATCAAACAGACCCTTAACGTTTTGAGAACTACTCACTTACAGAATCATCTTTGCATACATAATGGCAAATTAGACCAATGATGTTTGATGTTGTTTTTCGGCGTAAGTGGTTTATTAGCACTATGCTTTTATTACTAATGCATAGAGACGGATTTGTTAGACAACCTTGCTTCAGCAACAAGAAACAGCAGTCGAGACTTCAAGAGCATAGTATACATTCGAATAGGCGATCAACGAACCAAATAAGAGATTTGAATGAGAAAGGGCAGATGTTCGACTCAACCTTCGTTTATAACAACAATACTCTATCCAAGTACATTATGAGCCTAAGATAGCAAGTCTCGCGTTTTAGCAGAGACAACTTGTGTTTAAGAGACAGAAAAAAGTACAACCCTCAATACTTGATTTCGAGGGCAAGCTCAATATGATCTGAGCATGAACATTTTATAGGATATCAAGCTGTGATGCATCCAACAACGGCAATTCACCAGTATACATGGTCGAGTCTTCCCCTTCCGAGGAGCTCATAGCTGAAGTATTGAACACGTCAACACACTTTGATTATGTTGCCCTCACTACAAAACCTGTGACAAGCCTACCAAAACTGATTGTACTCCGTAGTAGTCACTGCGAACAGGTACTCATGCTGGAGTAGCAGCTGGAGCCTGCTTCGTCTTAGCATGCAATCTTGCCATAAATGCTGGGTTTGCTTTCAGCCTTTGTTTGACATAAGAGGTTCGGGCCTCGTCCACCAAAGCATTAGCTTTTCCGGCCTCCTCAATAATGCCAAGCAAAGTTCTCAGGCAGTCCTTTCTATTCTCTTCACGATGATCAAACCTGAAGACGGAGGAATTATATGGATGAATTTCACGATTAGTAAATAATGTTCCAGTCAAGAGAAGACTGAAGAAGCTCTGGACTACTAATTGCCTTTACAGCATGATTTTATACACAGACAAAGATTACCGATTAATGCAAACTGTAAATGAATCTTATAAGATGTGAGGTATCTATAGATTACCTTTCACTTGTTATTGTTAGTTCGTCTTTTCCAGGATGATACCGTTTCCCAACAATTTCCCTCAATCGACGGAACTGATATTTTGTCAACCCGAGCTCCTTCACGGTTACTGATAATTTTACCTTTCTGTTTTTAGGATGCCAAGCATCACCACCAGGAGCAAATACCACCCGTGTTTGCCATCTGAGAACTGGACCCACACCAGGGGGATCATCATTCTTTTTATCCATAGGCTGAGCCACCTCATCAGACTCAAGAGGTCTCTCTTCTTCATCCTTTATGTGCTCTGCTACGATCTCATCTTCAAACACCTTGAATTGCTCATATGCTTCTTCTACCTCAAGTTCCTTATTTTCCAACTTCTCCGCTAATTCATCGTACTTTGTTTGGACCTTTTGCTTAATTTTCTCTACAAGAGTTCATTCACAAATCACAATGTTAATTGGTCAGATGTCACCCCCAAAGAATCCTTCTTAGAAACACACATCTCATGATCTCAACATTGAGAGTCGCTGACAAATTTAAAACAGCCAAGAGGGAGAAGGGAAAAGGGAAGTACAAAATTTCACTTGCATATTCCAGATTTAAAAAAAAAAAAAATTTATTTACTTTAAACAATGTGACAAGCTGACAACATCTTTATACAAAAGCTACTAATTTTCTCTCCTCACTTTTTTGCTTATTTCTTATAATTACGCTTTCGCATCTAATACAGCGAAAAGCAATTTAGGCCCTATCTAGGGCAAAAGTTTGTAGTAGGGAACCAAGAAATATTCAAATACCAAGATTAAGCTATCCCTGAAAGGTATCCTTTGGATCAGGCCTTATACAGAGTACAATTGCCAACCTAAAATTCAGAATTGTTAGTTTATGATTCATAAGAACATGCTTTTAAGAACAAGACCCCTCTCCAATCTATCGTAAGGCCTTTAACCTTTACCCATTCCCCCTCAGGCAAAAACAAAACAAAAAAGAAAAAGGTCAAGGAATCTGAATCCGCTTGTCAGCTTGGTTCTTCCCAAAATTCAATTACAAGGATATAAAAGCAAGGTATGTCAGATTTCAAAATTAATCATGAACTGTCCAACCACTATGAAATTCTTGCATATGAGAAACTTTGGATGGTAGCACTTGCTTTGAATGTTAGTTACTATTACCTTTATGCAAGATTAACACTGAGAAGTTACTTACGACCTTGTTGCGAACATGGCCGATGTTATGTACAAGTGATCGGCACCAGACACTGAGATACAAAGAGTAGAAAACAAGAAAGGAAAATTGAAAACTAAATGAAGGAGGCAGATGGGGGAGGAGGACAGAGATGACAGACATGGGCACAGAAGTTCCAGCCTACATGAGTACAAGGTAAACGATAACAATTTCACAAGATATGTACATTATAGTAGTCTGCATAATCTTAGTTGAGCGACCCATAATTGAGATGAATTCTACTTATAAATAATTCTACTAAAAGAGGAGAAAATCGTATGTTACCTGGGAGAAGTTTGTCCCAGTAAATCATATCTTCCAAAACCTCCACACAGTCCCGTGTATCACCTCCAATTTCTTCATCCTCCGTTGCTTCTTTCACCACTTTTTCCCACTTTTTGACATCCATGTTGAAGTATTCATCTTTCATCATCCTCTTGACAACTATGTCTCGTGCACTATACAAGTCATCAACTTCTTCATCAGTCGAAAATTCCTCAAAATCTGACTCAAGTTCTGCATCATCTACGTCTTCTAGTGGGGCAGAACTAAATTCTTCTTTCATCTCATCATCTGAATCTTCATGATTCCCTGATAACTTTCTTGCCAGTATAGCTTCAAGGATTGATGGAAGCGCTTCTTCATCACCCTTGAAGTAGTTTTCTATCCTACTTTTCAGCTCTAGATAACAAAAAAAAAAATTGTAGCATCAGAAACATATAGTGAAAATGTGTAAACAATATATATTTCTCGAATCCCAAAATACAAAATCATCAAACCAGGGAAACAAGAAATATGTTAATCTTATCTATAATTGCAACTACAAGGACAAACCACTACTTTGTGGGTTGTAATTCTTGCACTTCGTGGGTGTCCGAAAGGTCTAAATTTCTGAATGCAGAAGCATATATGCAATGTAGACACAAGGTTGTTCACGACACAGCAAATAATAGAAAATGTAATAAACAAACGCAAACAACAATCAATAAACTTAGTCACCTACAGATGACATTGTCAAATATAGGTAAAACACACATTACTTGGGAGTTGGGACAAGCTTGGCAGCATGTCTTCTCATTACAATGTAATGAACCTAATTTAGCTAGAAAATGAGGGGATCAAGGGTGGTTAGATTTAGTGAGATTTCCATCCAGTCGAAATAATCACTATTGTACGACCTAAACCCATGTAAACACCTTTACACCATTTGGTGCAATCAACTACGCTATCCTCATCGTAATTGCTCTTTATCTTTTTCATTTTCACCTTAATCGTAGTAACATTGATTCCATTACACTGTAAGAGAATGCACCTCCTACCAAACATTTTCGAACAAACGGTCAAATACCGAATAACAAATGAATCATGAGAAGCTCATTTTATGTCAACAAACAGAATTTCCAACATCAGTAGCTTAAGTTACAATTGACAAAGTTCAAACTGCAAAATATTCACATCAACCATTAACCAACAACAATCATCCTCTACACACAATTTCATCGATTTCGGACGAAAAACGACGAAAATCCCTATTCCATCTCCACACCTCACTACATCCTACATTGCCATACCCAGTAGTATCAGCAACTAAAACACAAATCACTAACAAACCCATCACTACAATTATAAACCCACTTAATTAAACACAACATAATCACTAATCATCATTAACAAAGAATGAACAATCCCACTTAATAATTCAATAATAAAAACCCCAAAATTTTTGCAATAAACTACATTTGCCAAATCAAAATGGGGCCATAATAAAAAAACCCAAATCTTATACATAAAATCACAATGTAACAAACAAAATTAGATTAAATTGAACAAAACCCAGATCATAATAAAGTTCAAAGATGATAAGTTTCAATCGAACTGATTAAAAAAAATTACCAGGAGTGGAGACATCATCAACAACAAAGTCAGCAACTTTATCTTCTTTCTGAAGCTTTTCTAATCCGGATTCAGCAGAAGTAGCAGCAGCAGGAGGAGAAGGGTCAGGATTAGTAGGGTTTTGGTCAGAAGAATCAGATTCAGAGGAGAAGAATAATCTGTGGGTTTTAGGGAAATTGTTGAATTTGGGGATTGCAATTAGGGTTTGCTTGTGATGAATTTGGGGAAATGTTGTGAAAGTGCGAGTGTGGAGTGAGACATTTCTTAGGAGAGCTCGTATCATGGCTTCCTTCTTCTTCACTCTACTTCTTCTTGATTCTCTCTTCCTCCCTCTCCTCTGGTTTTTCAGGGTTTAAGGGTGGGTGCCAATTATGAGCTTGATTGGGCCTTTTTTAACGGGCCTGGGCTGGATAATATGGTTTTATTTCAAAATTTTGATAAAAAGTACTCCATCCGTTCACCTTGTCGCCTTTAAACTTCATAGGGCGAACGGACACGCATTTTACGGTGGGTGTACACGTTTTTTGGCTAATCTAAGTTCCAAAAAAATTGCATGGTGGGTTAGATCAATATTTTATCTAACCCATCATGCAATTTTTTTACAACTTCAGTTAGCCGATTAACGTGTACACCACCTTAAGAAGCATGCCCGTTGGCCCTATGAAGTTTAAAGGCGAACCGAAGGAGTAAAATTTTAATCCTCAAATTTGATTTACCTACTAAAGATAGTTTTCTCTTTCTTTTTGCAGTTTTTGAGGTGTCATGTTGAAAGTTACTTTTAGGTCAAATGAATCGCTCACTTGTTGGAAAAATTAGTACATATTTTATTGTGCATTGTAGTCTAACAACTCCACTTGAGTTTAAGGCTAATGAGTCTTTCATTTAGTTTACAAATAGTCTCTAATATGACATCTCAAAACTGTAAAAATAAAAAGGAATATCTCTTTGAATCGGAGGGAGTACGGTATAACCTTACTTTTGATTTTGATTTGATGAGTTTTCATTCAAATGATAACCACATATTTTGAATTAATCATAACTAACTAATTATTAGTTTAGGTTTGTGTCATGACTCACGAAAACAATCCCCAGAGTAAGAGAAAATCAAGATTGACCTATTGGTTAGGAAACCAACCTAACTATGAGTTTTCCCAGGTTCGAATCCTCATATACTCACCTCCCGTACCATAAGCCGCTCCTATGTACCAACAATCCTTAATTCCTCAAAACTATCAAGGTTGACCTAATAGTTTGGAGGTTGTCTAGAGTTCGAATTCTCGTATCAGCATTAAGGGTTTGGCCCGAGTTGGTATTCGCATACCCTCATCCTCTCGTACCATACCGACTTATCAATACTTTTGACCTATAAGAATATAATCGCCTCCCATTAATTATTCGACAATCGTATCAATCGATCGACAATCAGTAAAAATGTTAGACAAATTTATGGCTCATACGTCTATTGGGTTCGGATTTGAACGAGTAACCAACGATTATAAGGTGGTTCACCTTGTTCACATACATACGGTCCGATCTGTGTTATCTAGCGCCACCTAAGGTCAAGGTTTAGGGGTTGAGGTCGCGGACATGGAGGACTCTTGACATGGTTTCGGTCCCTTAATTTGTATGAATTTCGTAGCCAATGTTGCATCGATGGGATTGTGTATTGGCTTTATAAAAATAGCCAATCAATGTTGGCTTTGGTTAGGAGTGGTGCTCGTTACGAGGGATGTTACTCGATTTGGGTATTGATGAAGGACGATTATGGTATCGAAAATACTTATTGGTCCAAAATTCGAGTCGATTGTGATGTGTGGTTTGAAAATAGTGGCTTGGAAAAACATTATGAAATATCATCATACAACTATATAAGCCTGAAAAATTTGGGTGGTGGAAGAATAATGGTGAGGTTCTAACGTTAACTCGTTCATTACATAGTAAGGTGTAGTTTGGATACCCTTAAAATCCATATAAAATTTATTTTCCTAGGAATTGTATTATCATGAGTTGTTTGGTTGCTATAAAGTGTAGGAATTGGAAATTCTTAGGCATTTCCAATTCCTCCAAAGTGTAGGAATTTAATTACCTTGGGGGGGCTAGGTAAGTAGAAATTCCCATGGGAATTGGATATGGGAATTTGATTCTCTTGTTCTTCCAAACAAATTTTCCCAATTCCCATACTTTCTTAATTCCTAGGATTTACAAGTTCATGGGAATTCCGACTTCCCGAGTGTATCCAAACGACACCTAAGTATGATATGTGACAAAATGGGATTGATACTATATATTTTTTTTTAGAGCTTTGTAATCCTTTATTTTTACAAATTGAGGTAAAGGATATATAACTAATTATAAATAATAAGATGATACTATATGTTTTGGGAAACAATAAGATGATGATAAGATGCTACCATATGTTTTGGGAAATAATATATTGATGTTATATGTTTTGGGAAAAGATGGTGCATAAACATAAACTTACCATGAGATTATTCTATAATCCTTCCTGGACAAGCCTTAAAGGAATTTATGCCAACTTGGGATGTAAAAATATGCAAGATTAACTTTGCATGAATGAAAAATTTAGCATAAAAATCTGCAAGATTGACTTTGCATGAATGAAAAATTTAGCTTAATAAAAAAAGACTTACGATGAGACCATACGTGTATGTTATGGGAATATTGGTATCGGGTATGAAACGTATGTAATTTGTTATAACTTGGGCTACATATATCAGAATATCACGATACATGTATCAATAAATTCATGTTGAAATGTATGTCAATATAAGATCCATTTACACATATTTTTTGAAAAGTTAAGTGAAATATGAATTTGGTTGAAATATAGGTGTGATTTGTTTACATGCAGTCCCAAGAGATGAATGAACGTAGAATGGTAGATGCTACTCACATTTTCACATTCGCGACATCTAGTTAATGGTAAATAATGTCGTGTCGTGCTATGGAGGCAACCACTTTATTAATACATTCTACGCTCATTCATCTCTTGGTGTATGTATGTAGTACAATCATGTGTGTAGTGGCTGCTTATTTTTTTTTTTGTAAATTTTGGGTCGATATTTGTATGATGCTCGAGAATTTAGAGAAATTAAAACGTCATCTGATGGATTATTCTGATCTGCCTATATTTAACTCCATCGGATTGCACGACAAATGAGTCTTCATTTATTTAATCTACATGTAGTCCTCTAATATGACAAGTCAAAACAGCAAAACGAGACAAAGTCAAAACAGCAAAACGAGACATGAAAATACCTTTGGGTCGAAAGAAGTACTCAATAAGATGTGATCGGTTAACAATTACTTCCAACTTGGCCTAGTCAAGCTAGAGGAGGAACACTCAATAATGCATGCAAGTCAATCATTTGGGAAAGAAGCAATGATTAGAGGGCATTGTCCTTATTCCGTACGCGTTGCCATATGCTATACATATAGGCATATAACCCTAAACTAAGTGCCCTTAAGTCAACGAAACAGCCCTTAATTAAGTCAACAATAATACAGCCCTTAGCAAGTTTAGAACTACCCTCTAATGATCTAACCTCCCACGTCAATCTGACCCATACATTATTATTATGCGTTCACATCTCATCTACGGTAGTTTAATTTGTTAATGTCCTTTATTAAATAAACATTAATTAGATTGGACTACTATCATTATCATTCTTCATCACGATCTTAATCTTCCGCCTCAAGTTTGTAATCATCCACGTCGGCTCGACTCGTTGTACGTGACTTCTTTCTACATTAGACACCAACCTTAGAAGATACATACGATGACATACTTAAGTTTTGAACTTGAAGATCAACTTAACAAATTTCACCGTATCTTTAACCAGTTGAGTCAACCCTTACAAAGAAAAATAACGAATTTCATGTTACCGACTTCTAGTATTCTAGACATGTAAGGGGTTAGGTGACACACAATAAATAATGAGGTCCTGAATTACATAAGAGTGTACGAAGAAGTGCAAAATAAATGCAATGGAAAATTCAGCTCGAGAGACAAGACTAGTTAGGTTTCTTGGAGACTAATGCACCGGTACGCGGTAGGCTAAAGATAGTACAGTATGGCAGGAATCTTCATTCTGCAATTCATCCATCTCCAACCTCGACTGACCTTCGTAATTTCAAATAGGTGTTATCTTCTACATGACGGTTATTCCCTTCGTTTTAACACTTGGCTATCATAACAAGTCTCGGTTATCTTAAATTTTAAGGGAGTGAGACATATAACAGAACATAGAGATCTACCGTAAGATATCTTGTCACGAGGACTACGGGGTAAAACCTGGAGATTTTACCCCGACCTTAGAAAATGAAACAAATCAGTGAAAATTAAGATGGGAGGTAAACTATCCAGAATGTAGCAACTTCGCTGGGTGCACAGTAGTACCCTGGCCTTTTACCGTAAAACCGCGTAATAAGGTTATAGACCCTACAAAGTAATGCTAGGAGAAAACATTAGACTAAAAAAATGTTTTCTGCATTTAATGAAATTCACATTATATCAGGCATATGCAATGATCCCACAGGACATATCATGGAAGCTTCATACTTACATAACTACTACTCCCACAATTTCCCTTCCAAACTTCATTCTCTCCCCTACACATTATATAACCTACCAAAACTCGAATCCAAAATCGTCCAATTCAATATTCTAACAACATTCCAACTCTCAGTCTCTCACCAACATCTTCTGTCGTAAATAGACTGTACAAGAGATACGAAAAAGAAACAAAAAATGGCCGGGAAGAAGAGTTTGATGAAGTTCAAGAAGTGCATTGTGAAACTCAGGAGGTGCATGCAATTGTTGCAGCCAATCAGACCAGTTTCGAGTGATGACGAGGCTGACACCAGGCTTACAAGAATGGAGGTGGTGCCGAAAGGGCATTTTGCTGTTTTAGCAGGGAATAGTGAGGAAGAGCAGGAGCGGTTTGTGGTTGAGTTGAGGTTCCTGAGAAGCCCTGCACTCCTGAGCTTGCTCAAGGATGCAGAGGAAGAGTACGGGTTTCAGCAGGAAGGCGCATTGGTCGTCCCGTGTAGACCTGAAGAGCTACAGAAGATACTCGGAGACAACATATAGTAGCAGAGTACTGCTGTACAAGTAGCTAGAATTGTATAAGATATATACTACATTCTTTATAGATTAGCCCCTCGTAAGCAGAGGCATTCTTTTTTCATCTTGCACTGCTATTTGGGATCAATAACACATCTATTTCTCCAATAAACTTCATTCAGTTAAACAGATCATTGTACATGCAAGAGCACAGGCGACGAAGATGACAGCAATAAGCACACCAATATGCCAATCACTGTCAATACAGAATTTTCCACAGAATACCATAGTTAAAGACTTGTGATTCCGATTTAAAAGTTGAAATAATAACTGCAGTTTGCCAGTTCCTAAGGGTCACACAACACAAGTTTGAGTTTCAAACAGCGAATATTTGGCAGGGCAATCCAACCAGGATTGCAGAAATGAAGGCCAATATTTCAGAGATATTACATTAATACATCATCCAAAGAAGCGTGAGGCACAAGGTTTATGAACTAGGGTGGTCAGAGGCTTGATGGGGCTAGATTCAATGCAGACCCAGAGCCTTGATCAATCCATCTAATGTAATAACCACTATTCTCGTGCCTCTAAATCCGCTGAGCCAGAATCTCATCCATGAATATACGAAAGATGAAGGGAATAATGCAAATCCTTAATGCACTTCAATTGTAATAGGGGTCGTACTAACTAGCTACCTTATACATGTCCTTAATCAAGTCAATATACTTTAACGAAACTCTTTCCTATGCTAAAACCCACCAAAGTACTTTTCTTGATATACTTTATCATACACCTTCTCAGAGTAAATGAATCCTTCTTCTTCTCTCGAGAATTCTCCATTTCGGTCTCATGAGATAGATTGCCTCCGTTTTATGAAAAAGAGAAAAAGCAAAAAAAAAAAAAAAAGAAAAAAAAGATGCATTGGCTCCATAGTTGATCTACCAGAAAAAAAAAAAAAAAAAAAAAAAAAAAATCCCCCAGATCACAATATGACTCATCAATTTGATCCCCTCATAGTTGTCAAAAACGCGGCCATCATGCATCTTGGTTCTCATACAAAGGGATTAGGGTATTCTTTCTCCACTCCAATGGTATCTTATTACTTCTCCAAATCTTGTTGAAATGATATTAAGGCATTAAGCATTCGTTTCCTCTCTCCTCCAATCCTCGATAAATATGCTATCCTCCCCTAGTGCTTCTTCTATTTCCCATTGAACTCCTCCCTTTCAATTCTCTGCATAAATTCACCATTGACTGGCCATAAACTCACCTGCTTAAACTATGAAAAATTCTGGCTAAGGGCCTAAGTGTACTTCCATGTAGCAACAATCAGGGAAGCAAGAGCTCAACAGTATAAATCTAGAAAGAAACAGTGTACCCAGCTCAAATGCTGATCATATATCTCTAGCCTTCTTTACAAGCTAAAACAGCTGATAATCCAGTTTTGGGGGCAGAAATCTTCGTGTTAACTTTTTTTTAGAACTATACAACTCAATGGTCAATTTTTTAAAGAATGAACAACACCATCGACCAAATTTACGTGAAAAATTGTATATCATTAACTCGTTAAGATATCAATACATGAACATGTGGACAAATTTCAGAGATGGGTCAATTTATTTTACCTCTGAGCAATTATTTGGACCTACAGGTTCTCTTAAGCAATAAGATATTGCATTAACAGCAGCCTCAACAGATGCCTCTTCTCCCTGCCGCGTTGAAAAAAACCAAAAAATAAGGTTGTCGTCCATTATCTTTCTCAAAAAAAAAAAAAAACGGAAATTTTTTTAAGAAATTTTGCAGGTAAAACTTATGCTATTGAGGTATGGTTTTCACCTTCTCTTTCCAGTAGAAAATGTTTCCATATGTTCCAGCCAAACGACTCCAGAAACTACGTGGTACATCAAGATCAACTTGAGCACCCACATTGAAATTCAATATATTCCCTGCACAAATGGTTGATATTAGAAACAGTGAAACACACCATTGTAGGAAAGGTTTTTTCTTTCACATGCTGAATACTTACCAAAAGTGGGATCAGCAACAAAGACGATAGTTCTATCATCTACTTGCCAGAAATCCTTAATAGCCAACCCTGTGAGCAGATGCCTTTATACTTCAGAAAGATGTAGACATATTTGAGAAAAGACATATATCTAGTATGAGAAAGAAGCAAAAGACATCTTCCAGTACCTGGTGTATCAGGATAATTCTGTGCTAGAATTCTCAACTTAAATCCTGTATCTTTCTCCAGGTCAGCAATTGCCTCCGCAAGTCTCTTTTCCTGGGAATAAAAAACATACAGCATAATTACATTCCTTCTGTGTGACATCTAAATATAATGCATAGGTCCTGATCACAAAGCCTTATAACAAGTTCTAAGAACAGCAGGATTTAGAACTACTGAAATATCATCATTTTGCAGCAAAGCTCAGCATCTAAAATCCCTGACAGAGCAATCCCCTCCCCACTAACCCCAACACAAAAAAAAAAAAAAAAAAAAAAAAAAAAAAAAAAAAAAAAAGTTGGAACCTTATCATGCAGATTAATCAACAGGTTGACAGAAGTGGAAAACTCAAGAGATCTGTTTCCATCAGACGCAATAAAATTATGGCTCACAATAAAAAAAGTAAATTTAAATTAGAAATGTAGCAACTCTAAGCTGATAGTTGAATTGAAGCAGTTCGAGGCATCTTCATTTTCTGACCGTAAAGTTCTTTTGTTTATCTTCTAAGAATTGCTGACAGATGAACAAGACAGATACTTGAAGGACTAAAAATGGATGTCATATCCAAAAAGTCCAGGAATGTGCATTATACTGGATGTATAATGCCATTGTGGAGCTGTGGCACATGCATAATCACTATTGTTGAGGAACATATGAAATATTGCCTTTAATCACGAACAAAGTGGACTTGATGTCAACCCTAATTTGAGTTACAATAACAAATTAACAAGTCAGGGTATCTACCTAATGGTACCATCCTATATGAACAACCGTGTGCACCAGTTCCATATTGATTGTTATGCACGATGCACACCACAATGCTATATTATGAAACAGCAGACATACCTGCCCAGCAGAAAGGAAGCCAGCAACATCAATGACTGTTGTAAATTCTTTGGGAAGCAATTCTGGCTTGTTAACACCCACTTTGGCCTCAGCATATCCAACTCCTACGAGGTTTAATACATCCCTTGAATTTCAGCTGCTTAGGCAGAAAGAAGTTTCTAGAATTTTCAATTGATTCAAAAAAAGAAAATGTTCTGCATGCAGCATAAAATACAACGTAGCACATTGCATAAAATTGACACCATGCAGCAATTCATAGTTCAGTACATGCTTTAAAGTAAATGAAGTCAGTCAAACGTACTGCTAATGCCTGGCACAGAAAGTCTTCCTTTTTTCTGTCAGAAAACCATATCAACTAATATGAAAAACAAAACAATGTATGAGACTATGACATCCTCATAAGAGAGAAAATCACAAATTAATCCAATTGAACTCATAATGTGTACATGTCACTGAAAAACTGGAGGCAATTGGCTTCACACGACGAATCGTATAAATATTATCTAAGCAAAGCATACACATTGGAGTCAATTCCAAGAGAAATAGCTCCATCTCCAAAAGGAAATAAAAAATATCTAATGAAGTTCCAGGCTTCCACCTATAAACTGAGATCACAGTAACTACTTGATGCAAACTTCAAACAAGACAGGATCTGCATTATCAAGGGAAATCATCAGAGAGAAACACATGACAAGCACAATGAACTTCTCTTTGACAGTTATTGCCTACTGTCCCGGTTTCTAGAATTATTGGCAACAGGCACAAAATCTGCCTAACCAGCAGAATACTGTTACCAAATATAGGATCTGAAGAGGTCAAAGTCTCAAACCTACCATTATAAACAGAAGGCTCATGCAGCAAATTACAACTACATATGGACAGAAGTATACCCCATTTTGTTTCTATGATGCTCAGCAGCCAATGAATTTACATCTCTTCCTAACTATTAAGTATGAAGTCTGTAAATACAGCAGAATGAATGGGTTTTGACAAAGCAGGTACGCGGAACTTTCGTACAAAGACAGCATCACGGCCTCATCCAGTGATTACTTTGCTCAGTCATAGAAGGTAGAAATCCTTTATTTATCACATCGTATCATCCTTATTGACAACAAATCAGAGAAAAAGAAAAATGGTTCTCCTCCACATCACTTTGCTTGAGGCTTACAGAAGCTCGGGGAATCCTTAACTAACATGCTTAGTTTGTGTCCTCTTATTGAAGTAACAAACTTTCCTATGCCTGAGCGAAAACCAACATGGCTGATTCACTGAAGTGCTAGAGTGAATCAGCAAGTTGTTTTCTTATCAGCATAGAAGGAACCAATCTACAACACGCAATGATACTCCTCACATTTACTATCTTCAAGAGATCAGATATACCAAATCTAACCTGAAAGGCTGAAAGAAATCAATACGAACACTGTCTGAAACCCAACCTTTGTGAGTTCGTTGAGCCTTAAAATATTCTAATTTTTATGATATCAACAGTGTTGCAATTCAAATTACCAAGGGGTCAGACCTCTTCTCCGAGGCAACCTCATCCAATGTTAAGAACTACTTAGTAGCTGAACTCCGGAATAAAAACTACATAGGTTCTAACCACAATCCCAAAGAGAGCTTATCTTACTCACAATTTAAATATCGGACACAAACATCATAGCTTTAACATTTGTCCAACATCTACTACACCTTAGGCATTTAGCATCCCAGTTCCCTCAAATCATTGTTTCTGAATTTACACCTCTAACTACACTCAGTCAAGGGCGCGGTAGCAAAGGTTCACACGGTTCACCAGTTGTTCCCTCAACTCTAAACACTCCATTGTCAGCTTACAATCAAAAAAATTTCTGCTTTTCTAATTCAAATGAACCACAAAGGACAGCATTATGCCTACATCATACCAATTTCAAATCGCGGTTTCAGGTACCAGTACCACCCCAGCGACCTTTTAAAGAGTTGAACTCCGCAACATATAAAAAATCACATGTAAATCACATAAAACCACAGGATCATACAAACTGCAGACCATTGCATAATTGCATTGACAGTGCAACACAATTGTTGCTTCAAGGATACATTTCCCTCATAAAATGAAACTGTAACATAAAGGTGCCGTCTTTTTACCATTATTACAAAACTAAAGGAAAAAGCAGTAACTAATCAAACATGAAATAATCACTGAATGCAAAAGAAGAGTAAAGAAGAAGAAAGAGTAATTGTACCAGTAGAAGAGAGGGCAAGAGCGAGAGAGGTAGAGAGAGCAAAGTTCATGGATTTTGACCCGACTTGAGAGACCCAGTTCTTAAAATGGGTCAATTTGGGAATTGCTGGAGTTGGTACTTTAGTGGGTACTCCGGCATAGATGGGCCATGGAACTGGAAGATGGCGGGTCGCCATTGTTATGTGGAATAGTTGTGGGCGTGTCAATGAGAAATTCACACAGAATTTGGGAAGACGATAAGTTAAGATAAGACAATGAATTTTCTCATCAATCTTCTACTTCACGGTTCTTAGTCTCAAGTCATGGTGTGCTTTAAGTGTCATGAGCTCCCACTCTATCGGTCAATTATCGAGTCGAAGTGGGTTGAGTTAGGGCCGGAGCTTTTGGCATTGGAGCACCATTAAGTTGCGTAATCTCGTTAGTATGTTGAAGCTAGCTTGAATACCATCTTTAACTCCATTTGGATATATATCGGGGTCTCGGATTTAATCCAATTCCGATTGGGTGAAAAAACCAAGTGTACATAAATACATGAACCCTGCGCTCCAAAACTCCTGGTCCAATCTGCTGAACTGGTGTAGTCTGGTTCCCTTTCATTTGTATTTATCACATTCACAAAAAACTGTATGTGGTCGAACTTTGTCGGAACAAAACATGCACAACTCCATGGAGGTTCTACACATACATCAGAAATCATATTTCCGAACTTCCACATTTCAATGTGCCACTGGTTCAACGAGTACCAAAGTCGATAACATACAATTACATGGAGTTGGCTCATCTAGAAGTCTCAAAGCCTAACTACACAGTAGCAGAATTAAGCTCCCTATGGGAAATATACCGGCCAGTTGTAGTAGTACGAGTCACGAGCATCTTTGTCCATGTATTCATTCCACTGCAACAGGATGAAGTAAGTCGTCAAAACAATATCCAAAAATCTCACACATTCATACATCAACCTTACATACAAAATGAGCGACGAAAGGCACACCTTGAATTTATACGGTTGCTTCTTGGCCATGGCCTTCTTCCAGTGGTGCTGCTCATACATCATAGCTTTGTCATGCCAGCTGCAAAGATGCAATTTCGAACATGAGAACTGAAACAATCCAGGTTCTTTTCAGAAAGAAACCAGCCACAACACAAGTGTCTGTTCTACACTTCTACCAAATCAAAACCACAAGAATTAGAGGACAATTTCAGGCATGTTCACAAGAATATAAGCTAATGAAGGTTCTTTCCAAAGAAGCAAACAGCCACAAGTTTCATCGTCAAACAGCCACAAGGAAGGGTAAAAGCGTAAAGCAACAGAAAAGGTTTAACTTAACCAATTTCATCGTCAAGCAGCCAGCAGCACTAATACACTAGTGTGTCAAGTTAATTGACGAAATAATGTAACAAATCAGTATATAGCTTAGATACTAGATTATATTGCAGAAAGCATCTACAATCCCCAAATAAATTTAAGCTGCCAAGATGTTTTTGCTAGTACAATAGGCATATATGTGCAGAACACGTCGTAAAGCTTTTGGCAGCTTCAGGGGCCCCAACTCCTCAAAAATGATATTACATGTCTGATATAATGTCTCTTACACATAAATCTGGACCAAACTAGCCTAGACTACCATTTTGATTTGACCTGTTAAGAAGAAATGAACATGGATCCCCTCCTAGATGCCACACAAAAATGCAGGCATGCATCGATGTTTTTACTATCCTTTGACAATTTTATAAGTAGGCACCCAATAGGATCCGGAACAGAGAAATGATAACCACATCTAGGGTAACAGAACAGCAAAAGAAGAATACAGACATGTATGCCCACGACATTCATACAGCCTCATATTTTCAAAGTTCAAAAAACCGGGATTTCACTAGATGGAAGCAGTACATTACCATTATGTCACCTTTCTTACTCACAAAGATCCGTCCTCTTCGCCTTATATTTGACGAGCTTATCTAACATAAACTTTTATGAGTACAAGTCAACTTTTCAAAACTTCATGTAAGGTAACTTTCAGTTAGTTTTTAGGGAAAGGAAAAAAACGAAAAACAAACTTTAAGTCTAAAATTTTATCAACTTAAGAGCTGAATAAATATTTCTGGAAATTGTTTTGGAAGTTCTGATAGTTTATCAGTTTATGACAATAGAAGTCAAAGAAGACAGTTAGACTTCAAAAAAAAAAAAAAAAATCAGATCCTAATTGAGGCCTTTAGCCTCGTGTTCGTCAAAACAACAGTGTGCACAAATGAGCAAGGCCGTTGGTAGGTGATGACTAAATGGAAGCTACAAACTTCTTGCTGATAGGAAGAGAAGATTACATGCCAATATGACATGTATCTTATCAGAGGGTAATTGTAGCTTAGAATGATTCGGTTAATTAATGGACATTGTGTTTGGAGGGTCACGTGAACTGCACAAGAAATTCACCAGAGCTCACGGAACGAAATAGATGCTAAGGATTGCATAAAGATTAATGGCAATAACAATGTGAAAACAAGAAAAGACTCAAAGAGTAGTCTACCGAGTTACAAAAATTTTCGTGGGAAGGAAAAGCATACCACAGAGAAAATCAATCAGCCAGTTCTCATGACCTAACAGCAGCAAGACAACAACCCTAAACAAAAACTCTACTGGACACGGCCACACCGGCTCCCTCACATGTACAAAGCCTTCATTACCCCTTATGAATAGAGAAGACATATTATTAAGCACTCCATTCATACGCCACAAATATCGCCCTCCAACAACATCGAAACTCAGAAGCATAGGGTTACCCCTAACCAATAGAACAGCTGATACTGAAACTAGCCCCTATGAGTTAATATGACATACATACAAATACAATTGAGTCATCCAAAGAGGTGCCAACCCGCCTTAAGACGTAATGCACAAGAAATAGAACCTCCCTGAAACCCCCAATTCCTCCAAAATGGAAGAATTTCTACACTGTAGACCTCTAAAATGGAAGAATTCACGGAGAATTCATCGGAATTTCGACTTCCGAAAAGTTAACTAAACGGGCACACACCAATTCCTGGGGTTTAATTCTAGCTGACACCCAAAACACACACACACACACACACAATCTAAAATGGCACACACACACACAAAACCCCAACAAAACAAAAAAAAAAAAAACAAAGTTCACAACTTTGCAAGAGATGTAGGCGAAAAAAGAAGATGGGCAATCATAAAATCAGAAGAAAAAGAAAAAGTAAAGAGAGAGAGAGACAGACTTGAATTGATTGGAGAGTTGCCACATATAAGGATTGACCCAAGTGAGAACGGAGAAGGCGGCTGAACCAATCCAGATGTTCCAGAACCTGTCTGGGTCCGTGTGCGGCACTCCTGGGTCTCCTCTGTATGCGTTCCCAAAATACTTCTCCATTCTCTCTCTCCCTCTCTTCTCCTCCTTCTTCTATCTTCCTTCTGGATAAAGTGAGGGTTACGCTATACTTACAGCTTTACACTACTACCCCTTTGGTCTGTTTTTATTTTCGATTATTTATCTTCGGTTTCAATTACTCACGAATTTTACCTTGTTATTCGGATCGGGTTATTTTTCGGGTCATGTAGACACAATTAGTTTGTGTACGAGATATGTTGTAGTATAATTTAGTTAAATAGTAGCAAAATTGAGTGAGTGTAGTAAAACTAATTTGGAATGAAAGATAATAACCGTTAAATCAGAGTATATGGTGGTAAAATGATTTGTTTTGGTAGTAAAATTTGGTTATTATGGTAAAATTAATGTTAACAGTGGACATTTTAAGTGGTCATTTGGTTGCCAAATAAAATCATGGAAATTTTGAATTTCCATGAATTAAAAAATGTTGAGTTGTTTGGTTGCCCAAAATCATGGGAGAATTCAGAATTCACGGGAATTAACAATTCCTATAAAATGGAGGAATTGACTTATTTAACCCCCCTTGGTAATTGGAAATTCATGTGTGAATTTGTTTCCTACATGTAACCAAACAATTTTGAGAAATTTCCATGAATTTATATTTCCTGGGAAGTGGTACCTCATGGGAATTACGAATTCCCGCATTCAACCAAACGGCCACTAAGAGGGCGTTTGGTTTATCATTTTTGTGAGGATTGGAAACGGATTCGATTACCACTCCGTTACATTGTGTTTATTTTCATATTTTTTGTTTTATAATCCTTTCCCACTCCCTTTCTGATCCCCCAAAATGAAACCCACTTAAAATCTAAGGTAGCAATTCAATTTGAATCCCCCCTAATCATTCTCTCTCTCTCTCTCTCTCTCTCTCTCTCTCTCTCTCTCTCTCCCCCCCCCACAACCCAACCCCACCACATCAGACCCCTCCCCGCACCACTGCCGACAATGCACACCCCACCACTACTGCCACCAGAGAGGCCACTGGTCGACCGCAAGTTCTCCGACGACAATACCGGTGATGTCGTGACCTTTTTCCCTTGTCTCCCTATTTTCTATCCTTCTCTTCTCCCATCTCGTCCTCCTTCCACTCCTGAAGTCGTCACCCCATGGCCCCTGCCGCCACTTCGACTCCGTCGCAATCACCACTGCCGCCCTCCCTCACCCTAATATGAAATTTAATTAAAAAAAAATGAAAAATGAAATCTAATTAAATTTCTAGATCTACGGGTTATTGAGTAGAAATTAGACAAACTAATTACATAGTGATCTTAAATTACATAGTGATCTTAATTTTCCATTATGGTTAGAATGGTGGGGACAATAATCAGAATGGTCGAAGTTGGTGGTGGTCAACGGCAACAGCGGGTGGTCAACGGTGTAGGTAGAGGGGAGGGGGGAGAGAAAATAGTTTAGGTGAGGGTGGTTAATTTAAAGAAAAATTTACTATTTTGCCCTTACCATCTAATCATCATTCATATACTTGAATTAAACAACATTTAAAAAGAATGAAACTTGTTTTCACTCCCTTTCCATTTTCCAATCCATTTCCATTTCGAAATGTGAACCAAATGCCCCCTAAATGTCTATAATGTGGACCTGTACATTTGGCACTACATACGAGATCCTTGTATAGTTTATAACATGATGAATGTAACGCTTTTACACCAACGGGCTTATTCGAAAGAAATATTCATCGATTAACCTTTAATTCCTTATGAGTAGGTTCATTTTCATTTACATGCTTAATTTGAAACTTGGATCATTGCTTGTGTAAAGTAATAGGATTGTATATAGGAGTACCATATTGTCCTTGTAAGACTACACTTAATGGTGCCCTTGGTTGCCCTAGGGCAAAGACACAAAAACTGATTTTTTATTGCTCTGCCCTAGGGCAAAAACATGGTTGGTCACAATGGTGCCTTAGGGCATTAGCAAAATATTATCATTTTAAATCTTGATATGTATTTAGTATAATTTTACCATTTTTTTTTTGTTATAATGAAAATTGGATAAGTTTATGAAATTATTATCCATAACTCAAATTTGTTTTTTGATATAATGGTAATTATTAGTAGTTTTTTTGGAATTAATATGAATTATGAATGATATATGTATAGAAAAAATAAGAAAATGACAATGTGCACAAAAGTATATCAAATGTGGTCTCTATTTATAGAGGATGAAAAATTATAGCTGTTGGTGTGATTATTTTTTTTTTTTTGAAATTTTTATGATACGAAAATAGTCGTTGCAAAGCTACAACAGTAACAAATTTTTCAGCAAATAAAAAAATGCCAATGCAAGTGTCAAGTAGTAAATGGACAAAAACAAAAAAAAAAGTCACACTCTCTCTCCTCCTCACGTTTGCCCCAGCAAACTTCCAAGGGCAAAGTTTGCCTCAGTTTTGCCTCAATGCCTCAACAATAATTATTTAGCTTTTTTTTCTCACATTTCCCAATGCCTTTTGCCCCTTTGCCCCAACCATTAAGGGTATGTTTGGTAGACAAGTAGAAGGTAGCGTTTAACGTTTTGACCAAGTCAGAATGCTACTTTACATGTTTGGCTGTACATTTATTATTAGCGTTTGACGTAGCATTTAACGTTTTGAGGAGCATTTGACAAATGTTATTACAAGTAGCATTTCCCATTGAAAGTAGCATTTCTGATTTTCTAATTTTCTGATATATATCATTTTAATAACTCAACAGCTACTGATCGTGCCAAACACGTCGTTTTTAACAGCTACTTTTCAGTCAACAGCTAAAAGCTACCTGCTAACAGCTAACAGCTAGTCAAACTGCTAACAGCTACCTCAACAGCTAAATGCTACCTGAACAGTTATGACTACCAAACACACCCTAAGTGTAGTCTAAAGTAACAGAATTCTGTTATGCTAAACTGGCGACGGTCATTAGAACCGAGCTCTATAAATAGAAAGTCCGATCATATCCCCTTGTATCATTATTTGTCGGTTGATTCAATGATAATTCTAAAAGTTTTCTGTCAAATTTCTTTAATCTTCTTCTACAAGCTACTCATATCATATTCTTAGTTCTCAACTTGACGCAATCCACGTATAATTGAATTAAAGTTTTAACTTGCTTAATGTTGTCTATATGAACAAATTTTCTTGGATGATTTTAGGAGTCTATATGTAGACAATAGAAAATTTGTCTATAACATAATCAAGCGTGGTAAATTAAAGATTGCAAGTAGTATATAATATGCTTGTGTAGTAAATTTAACATGTTTGCACTAAATTTATGGAAATTACAGTAAAATCAACATAATTACGACTCTATAAATAGAAAAAAACTTAAATTGATTTAATTCCCAAATCAAGGACCCTTGATTGTCTCTCTTTCCTTATAATCCAACATTTGCAAAATTATGCAACAAAATTTATTTCACATTTAATTAATTTTACTACAATCTAACCATAGACATTTTTTTAATTTGTCTACATATAGACTCCTAGTATTTTTGAATTTTCTTAGCATGCATATTACTAAAAACCGTGCAGCTTACGGGATTTTCCACCTAGTAGAAGCTTCTCCAGGCCACTTACCACTTTGTCCGAAATTATGAATTTCACTTTATTTTTTCATGTTACTTTCTGCAATGTAACATGATTGACTATACTTTGTTTATATTGTTAATTTGAGACTTATTCTAATTCATTTGTTTAATTAAGGACCGAGATAGTCTATTGTTGTACAGTTACTCCCCCGCTCTGTACCTTTGAAGTAATGTACCTATCTATAATGAGTATTTTAGTAGGCGCTTTAATTAGTTAAAAATATGCAAATTGCTAGAGGTTTATAGTATAGACACAATTAATTTGTGTATAATGTAAAATTGATTTAGTAGTAGCAAAATTGAGATAGCACGCAGTAGTAAAATTAATTTGTAATGAAAAATTCAGGTAGTGAAATTAATTACGTGAGTAGTAAAATTTTGATAATGTAGTAAAATTATTGCTGATTGTAGACACTTTTGGGTGTCTATAGTGTAGACCTCTAGCATTGTCATAAAAATATAATGTACTTTTATTTGAACAATCAAGAATTCAAGATGAAGGTAGAATAATTTGTCATTAATTAAGGATAAGGGGCTATGGAAACAAGTTTATCGATCATATATGTATCAATCAACAATTTTCAGAGATATACACGATCTTGGACTAACAAGCATATAACAATACGTGTTACATATGTGGTGATCTCCCTTAATTAATTACATCAAATTATAATTAAACCAATATAGGTCTAATCGAACCCTTTGATTTGAATATTTGTGAGAAAACTAAACCAAACTTAAACCAACATAGGTCTAATCGAACTGAAAAAACAAAGGGAATACATATACGTGTCGTCATCAATACGTTGTTTCCTTTGGTTCGATGAAGTTGTGTTAGAACGCATTTTTAACTTGGAGTACGGTGGGTTCGAGAGCCTTGGACACGGCTGTCCAGCCAGCTTGTGTAGGGTGACCATTATCCCAGAAGAAGTAGGATTTAGGGTCTTGGCATACAGTGTACATTTTATTCCCATTTGCATCTACATCTCCACAAGAGTAGTCCGAATTTATACCATCACAACATGAGCTTAGCAGGTTGTCAAACTTCGATTTTTCTGCATAAACCAATAATACAAATTAAAAAAAATTCGATATTTAACTATGTCCAAATATATCATTTCAAATTTACATATTCCCTCCTGTTCTATATGATGTTCCACAATGAAATAACACAAAAAATTTTGTAGGAAGTAAGATGTGGTGGAAAATTAAAGTGGTTGGATTACAAACCATTAAGACCACAAAAAACATTACAAATAAGGAAAGTAGAAGATCTTTTAAAACTGACTAAAAAAGGAAACAGGAACATCATTTGTAATGATGATGAAATGGTATATAAAAAACTTACTGTGTGGAACGACTGTTGTTGGTTGAATGACAGATAAAATAGCAGTATAGAAATCGATATAGACGAGGGTAGTGGCACTCGTCTGATTGTTGAGGTTAGAAACAGCTTCTTGCACTAAGAGGTTATGGAGCTGGCTTCCCTGGTTGGCTATGTTATTGCACTCCTGATTTGGTGTAGGAAATGCGGTATTGTTACGTACAGCAGGCACACATCCTAAGGGTGGTAAACCTGTCACTGTTATTTTGGTTATTCCCATATCAACGATACGTTGAAGATTCACCTTTAATTGGTCAATCACTTGTGTAAGAAGTGTTGGCAAACCCTGTTGAACACACATATATACGAGGTAACAAAAAGTTAATTAGTACTATCCAATCATCCATGCATGCATGTTCAAATGACACAATTTTATTATTACGTACGAGTTATTAATGATTTAAAGTATAACTTTAGACAGTTAATTAGTCGTTAGTTATAGGAGGAATATATATGCATGGACCGGTATAGATCATTATTACCTCGAGGGCACCTCCAGTGAGAATGTAGTTAACGTAGTCAGTACCAATATAACTGACATGAGCCACTGAATGTTGGAGGTCCCGAGGAGAGAAGACGCCTTGATAAACAAGCTCTTGAAAGATATCGATTTGTGTTGTCATGTTTGGGTATGGTGCTATCGTATCCAACACACCAGTTCCACCATATGCCAAATTCACTCCAGTTTTCAATTTGCCACAACTGAGTTGTTTGTGGAGTGTTTTCGCCAATGTGTATGTCATTGGGGTCTTCAATCCCAAACCTTTTGCTATACATTTGGAGGGAAAAAAAACGTCATTATAAATACCGGCGACAATATTAAATAGTTGGCAATATATACTTTCTCCGGTTTTTCATTTGTTAATGTCTAGTCAAGTAATGCGTGTGCCTTCGTGTAGAGACTAGAGAGACAAACCTAGAAAATCAGTGAAGGTACGACCGTCCGAAAACCGGCCAGAAGGCTTCCCGGGATAAGTGATACCATAAGGTTCTTTCCACGAGTTCTGATCAGGGTTACGATCGTTCCCGGTGTCAGCATATGAATCTCCAAAGACAAACAACTTTTCGGGGCCATGATTGGACGAACAATGCACGACTTCTACACCTGGATTCGAGAAAGATACATAGAATATAATAATTAAGCTTATTATTGTACTAGCTAGATATATATCAGTCCATTTAATCTTGCGAATGGCTAGCTAGCTAAAGACTAACACTACTATCTACTGTACCGAAGTTGTCGGACTGTTATTTATGAAATAGACCATTGTAGAGTAATATAATGCCATCACAAAAGCATGTTGATGGTTATAGAATTCGGAAGCTAGGGTAATCGATTAATTTTAGGTTCTTAACTCGATCAGGAGTCAGGACACACTATATATATACTCCAAAAATCTTATCGTATTAACTCGTTTTGCAACGACTATACCCAAAACAGAAAGACGTCCATGTGATAGATATATATATAATAAAGAAGCAAGAACGAAATATTACCTAATAATACAAGAAAGATGGAAGAGCAAAGCAAGAGATTAAACGACATTGGACCCTGCATTGTATAAGTAACCCGTGTAGGAAAGAATGAGTTTTGAGATAAGATGGTTCTAAAAGAGGAAAGTCGTTATGCAATATAAGATCATAATAAGAAGGCCTATTTATAATGTTTTTGATATAAAAACACACCTAGGGGAGGCCGGACGACCACGTGCCGTAGGCTTTAGAAAAATGGATACTTGAACTATACAAATATAGAAATTACTGGCCACATTGTTGAAATTAATGCGTTGACATATTTCATCATGTGCCTTCATTCGATCTGTAGTGTTCGGACAAGAAATTTAATCACTATAATAAGTGGACTAGTTAGTGTCTACTGAATTGTATGAGTGTTATCTAATTTACTTGCTTAAAGACAGTAGTGAGAATCAATAATTGTTACTTAGCTGGTATTACGTATACTCCATCCATTTCTTTAGAGTAATGTAAAATGAGTGTGTAAGACGATTATATTTGGTTTGGGCTTGATGTCTTGGACTATATTGCAAGACAACTAACCCATCTTGTACGTATTTTGGCGAATTCACGTGGTATAAGTTAAATACAAGAAGTGATTAATGAAACACAATATGGGGTGCCTTGCAATCAAAGACATCGAGCCCAAACCAAACGTAAATCGTCTGACACAGTGCTTTAGATGCGCCGCGCATTAAGTAAATATTGTATTTTGCGGGTGAAGTAATCTGAAGGATGAGGGAGTACTGACACTACTAAGCAACAGTTTAGAAAACTTGTTGATATTGAGAATGAAACAATTTGAAGTACGTAATAATATGGTGCTCCATAGTCCATATACACGTAAAAAAGTATGTGTACAGTAATGAGGGGAAGGGGGAGCCGATGGATGTTGGAGTGGGCGAGTGGGCACCGCGCGGTATTGCCGGCCATGACAATGGCTTAGCTTGAGGAAAGGGGGAAAGTGGGATGAGAGAGTAAGGGAACCGATCGAGACAGTCATCAGGACTCGGGAGAGAAGAGTGAGGTGAGATTGTTTTAATGTTGGCTTGTAAATCAAGTAAATGGAGTGTACAGCTATATGGAGAAAAATACTTTTTTCTTACCTCTTAATAGTCTACATAATACTCGTATTATTTGCCATGAGTAAGTGAATTTTAGGAAAGAGTAAATCTGCATGATACAGATAGTAAGACTGTTCCATCAGTTTTCCAATACTATGTTTTGAGTTTTGGTAATGTGTTAGGGTGGAGATTAATAGATTATGGAAAGTAGTAATACTTCCAAATTTCTTGAGTCTAGTTTAATTAAGTGTCTTATTATGGAAAGTAGTAATACTCACATCCTTCAGATTTCCCTTCCCGAATCGGGTCGAGACCGGGACAATGAGAGGGTTTGCGAGGGTAGAGGATAGGAGAGGGAGCAACCTCATCACAAAATTCTTCATAATGCTCATGTTTTTTCTTCCCATTCTTTTCGGCTCAAAAAACGACCACGTTGAATCGTAAAGATGTTAATGGATGTGAAAGCTTGAGGTTGTAACCCTCTAATCAAGTGAACAAAGTTTGACAATATTACCACAAGAATGGTTGGAAAAACTCGGACTAAACAAGAAAGAAGAGAGACAAATTTGCCTTTGTAAACAACTTTTTTGTGGTAAATAATAAGGGAAAAAAATATTGAATTTTTTGAAAACAACATTTTCCTTATATTTTGAAGCAAATTGACTTCTTGGAACTTTGATAGTCCTACTTTCTTCATCCACATAATCCAAACTATCATCATAATTAAACATATTATTCTCTTTCGAAGTTTCCTTTCTAATTTCTGTTAAAACACTAATCCAAAAATTCTCTATTATCATCCGTTTCTTAAGTTTATGAAATGATTTCAGCTTTTATATATATGAATAAATACAAGAGAATTTTCAATTTTAAACCACTTATGTTGTTAACAATAAAGGCTCATTTTCCTCCTGTAAGATTAGATTCAATAACTATGAACCAAAATTAGTAAACTTCTGACGTATTTTTCTCAAATAACCAACTCCTATAATTGGATTGGAATTTTCCCCATCAAACGATAAAAAAAAAAAAAAAGAAAGAACAGAGCACGATTTGTTTGCCACAGGAAGTCGATCTGGCCCAGGATTTGATAGGCCAGACGCGTAGTATAGATTTATGAATAAACTAGTTTGCATGCCCGTGCCACGCCCGGACGATATATTTATATTGTTTATACTCACTCTATAAGAAAAATGTTGGCTTATCTTTGTTCTAATAAATTACTATAATGATTATATTCCATAAATTAGTTATACTATAATTACCCTAATAATTATTTTTCATAAATTAGCTATATTATACTACTGTATGATAATTTATTACCATATCTTAACCGATAATTATATTTAATGCTATTTTTATGTTCTATCCAATTAATAAATGTCAAGTGTCGTTATAGGAAAGAATTGGTTTCAGGTTTTAATATATAGTATTAGATTAGATTGGCCGGTAAAGCAGAAGCCACTGATTCAAACAAATCTGGTAACGTGGTTAGCTCAAGTTTCAAAGACTATCGAAAACTACAGTCAGACACAAAACACGACCTCCTCTAATCGACACTGGGCTCATCCATTTTTGAACATATAGATCTCAGGTTTAGTAAACACAAATCGGGTGACACATTCATGACACCCAGTTTCGTTCATCCAAAAAAAAAAGGGTTTTGCTCATCAGAAAAAAGCTCCCTGCAAGTATTAACCAGCTGAAGCTGACAGGGAAACTGCTCCTTAAGGGAACAGGAATAACGAGAAAACACTGGATTCAACGACCACTAGCTCTACAAAATATGATGAAAATACAATAAGATATGATGGTACTATCTTAATCGCTTGAAGAATCTAGGATTCATAAACATACAATACGAATAGATCATTAGATTGGAACATAAAGCATCAGAGCAACAGATTCAGGAACACATTAGTATCAGGGGCGAAGCCAGGATTAAAAACTTGGGGTGGCGGATTATAACTGTATACGCGGTATCTCTAACGGATAATATAGGAATCGTTTATTGTTTTTAATAAAAACTGATACTATACGATCCTATTTAATAAGAAACATAACGGAGGCAGGGGCGAACCTAACCCCAAAAATTTGGGGTAACCATCTTAGTACAAGTTTTTTTTTTCCCTAATTTTTTGGAATTTTTAAGGCAATAATTTGGTGTTTTCGGGGAATTTGTGGTAGCCGGTGCACCTCGGGCTACCCCCTAAATTCGATCTTGAATAAAACGTACATGCTCAACAAATTATGGAATAAGAAAGAAAAAATATATCGTAAATGCGAACAAAACATAAGTGGAGAAATGAACAATCTAAATGAGAATATATATCAAAGACATGCATTATGTAGCATGAAATGTTTGTAGCCTACTGGTTTGTATGAACAATTGCTCAGGCCTTAGTCAAGAGTTCAAATCCTCTCATCGTTGACTAACTAAAGTTATGCTTATTTTTAAAAAGTATAGGAATAATTTAAAAAAACAATGAGACTTGCTACTAAGAAGATTTGAACCCACAACCTTCAGGTTACAATGATAGCACTCTAACCACTGTACTAACAACATCTTATGCTAAATTAGTGCTCTAAAATATATATAAAGGGATTCTGCCCAAAAAACTTTAAAAAAAATTTCCCCGGCCGGGGTGGCGGCCGCCACCCCAAGCCACTAGCTGGCTTCGCCGCTGATTAGTATGCAACAAGTGACCAAGCAGGCTCAATAAAAGAAATACGGACACTCCCAACCCATGACACACTCGGAAGCACAAAGCATTGAAAGATCAAGAGACACTCGGACACTCCAAAAAGTGACCAAGCAGCAACATCAACATCAACCAAAGCACTGGACATTAGAACACAGCACTACAAGAGACACAGGACCCATGGACACTATGTCATCCAAAGCACTGAACAAAGGATGCCCTTATTTCTTCACATGAAAAATCCCTCTCAAAAAGGAGTTGTCAATCTTGTCATCCCTAGACAGCAAAGACAACACAATGTTCCCACTCGGCGATTCACCAGAAGCACCTCAACTTCACTAATTCATGGACACTGCATGAAAGTTACAGAAACAAAACGAACCTAGACCTTACAAGGCCTTTCAACAGTCCTTCAGAGAATGCAACATACAAATACACCCAGTACCAAACATTTCAACCAACAGCATCCACCACACAACTTCGCAAAATAAGAACCAAACTGCAAAAGATCACACATCAATGTTCTCTACGACTCCACCAGGCAAGCAATCAACTTACTTAATAGGGAAAACGGAAGGTGACGATATTACGAGATAATATCGAGAGATATTATGGAGTAATATGGTCAGCAATATATTACCATATACGAAGTTATGGTAATATCGTATATATTGTGAATATCGTAGATATTGTTAATATGTATGACCTACATTTATGGTAGGTTATATTTAGGAAAGTTGTATTACTTGTAGGTTAAAACGGTGAATTGTAGCTACTATATATACGATGTACAATTGATGAAATCAAGGAGAAAACATGTACGAACGATTATCAATGATAAACAGTGACAGCCACGATTGACCGAGGATCACGATTTGACCGACCATGACGACGAACGATTATCAATGACCGACCATGATCGAACGATAGTGATCCTGCTCCGACCACGAACCGAAGACGTACGACCCGACAACGACAAACCGACGATGAAGATCACCTGGCTGCGCGGGGGGGTTCTCCTCTTGCACGAACCGATAACCGATATTCACCACGATGATGCGGACCCCGATTACGAACCCGAGCTTACTGGTTTTGGAGCATGATGAAGCCGAGTTGAACCCGAATGTGGGTTTTGACGATCCGACCCGATAACGAACCCGAGCCGACCCAATATTGGGCTTTGTTGAACTATGAATCAACAGCTAAGAATTCGATGAACGAGCGACGAATCATACCCGATTAATGGCTTGATGAACGACGACATGCATGGTTCATGCATGGGAGATGAACGAAGACCTGAGCTCTGTTTTTGGCAGAGTGTTATTTGAAATTGATGAACATGATTGAATGAGGCGTGCTTTTGACGTGTCATGTGAAGTTAATTCACAATTTCACGTATGCGTGAAGATGATTGCGGGATAACTGTCCCAAGGATTGAATTGGCGGTGGAATTGTCCCATCTCGAAGACGAAGTGACCCGACCCGACCCGACGCGATTAGACGAATTTGAACCCGAACCGAATTATTAATTTGAACCCGATTCGAAACAAGTTGGACCCAACTTGTGAATTGAAGCCGACTTGTAATTCGAACCCGATCCGAGATTGGACCGAGACCGATCCGAGACTGACCCGAGACCGAACGACCAAGAAGACGACGAAATACAAAGGATGATGCAATTACAATCGATGAGAAAACGGCGATAAGGAAAATTACCATTTTTTTTTTCTTTTCTCTTTCCTTCTCCTTTTCGAACGAGTTTTGGCAAACCCATGGAAATTTTCTCAAATTACCATGAGTTTGAGGGGGGTAATAGGGAAAACGGAAGGTGACGATATTACGAGATAATATCGAGAGATATTATGGAGTAATATGGTCAGCAATATATTACCATATACGAAGTTATGGTAATATCGTATATATTGTGAATATCGTAGATATTGTTAATATGTACGACCTACATTTATGGTAGGTTATATTTAGGAAAGTTGTATTACTTGTAGGTTAAGACGGTGAATTGTAGCTACTATATATACGATGTACAATTGATGAAATCAAGGAGAAAACATGTACGAACGATTGAGCCGAATTCCGTAACATTACTCCTCCCAAGTTCCAACAGTGAAGCCTAAGACACCAACTAGTGACCAGATATACTACAAATCATAATAAGTGCTGAAGCCTACATAAAATCTGCATTTAAGACTCGAAACGGTTAAGCCAGCTACTGAATACCCTCTTACACCACTATCACCATAGCGTTTAGTCTATCAACTTATCCAAATATTAGATTACCCATATTACATCCATCACAAGCTTAGGTCTGAAACATGTCGATCAAAGATTTCAAATACAGCCCTACGCAAAACACATCTTCCTGGCCCCCATAATTCATCAATATTTCATCAAAGATCATCAACTAAAACTTTTTGTTGCCAGTACAGGATCATCTCTTCTTGATATCTTTCCTGGTCCTCCTTTGCAGCCTATAAAATGATCGAAATTTTACAAATTGAATAGAACAAACAGATCTTCCAAAAAAAAAAAACAGAGAAATACCTGTGCATACGGCGCTTTGTCTTCTGCGTTCATGAGCTTCCATTACTCAGACACCATCTTTGCTGCCTAAGAAAAATCGGAACTCAGAAACAAACCATTCACAAATAATAAATAATAAAAAAAAAGAATAATAAAATTACCTCACGCCAGTTTATCCCTTGAGCAAGAAACTCTGGCCTCCTCTTGTTGCAGTAGAAGAAAAAGGAACACAAATATGAAAACGAACTTTCACAAGAGGAGATTTCATCAAACATAATATGAATCAAAACCACAAATCCTCGAAAACCCAAATTCAGAACACCAAAATACAAGTCTTTCTACATGAAAAATACTCTGAAAATCACCAAAATTCAATTCTTTCTGCATGAACAAAGTTTTCATACCCTGATTTCAAATATAATTCAAAGTTTGGGCACCAATTACACACATAACTCGACTAAGGCTACATTAATACCAGAAAATAAATAAATAAAATTTTAATAACAATTGATTTTTCCTGATTATTAATAATATAATAATAACAAAAATAATTATTATTGGTTATTTTTGACAATTAAAAAATAATAATAATAATTGGTTTTTTTTTTTTCGAAACGGGTAGCATAGATAAGCATAAACTAATCAGAGTACAAGCGTCTTTAGGTTACAGAGCCATAATCAAAGGCTACTTACACCCCCCGGGTCAATGTCCTCCCCTAGGTTGAAGCGGGGAACAAAAGTATCGTTTTCATCAAAATACATATGAATAGTAAGGGGAGGGGTTACAAGGTGCCGAAAATCAATACAATCCAAATTCGTCCGAGCCTCACGGGCTATCAAATCAGCAGCTCGAACCCACTTTCTCGGGATGTAGAGGGTCTTCTTCACTATTCCATTCTCGATGAACACCCTGCACATGTTATAAAGGTTGATGAAGCGATCTTTAACAATTTCGCCACTTTGAATACCCAAGGTAACAAATTTGCAATCACTAAGCAATGTGACATCCCGCCAATTATTGTCCTTGCACCATTGGGCAGCCGCTAGAATGCCCAGGACCTCCGCATGAGGGGCGTCCATAGCAGAAATCGTAGTAGCAAAGCCGGCTGCCCATGAGCCATCCGGATGGAGGAGTAACCCTCCCACACCTGCAAAATCAGCACTAGGAGCAAAAGAAGCATCGACAATAAGGGTGAAATGAGGTTGGGGAAAAACCAGGGGTTCCGGGGTGAAGGTATGACCATGGCGGGTGAGGGTTTCTTGGTTAAGACCAAGTGTGGGGGAAGAAAAGTTTGAGATCTGTTGTTGAACAGTGTGAACAAGGGTGGGGACAGGGGTGTTTTTTGTGTCAAAAATCCAAAGGTTCCTACGCTTCCAGATAGCCCAAAGAACAAAAGAAAAGGTGGTACTCCAAGCACAATTCTTAACAATATTAGAGCGAAACCAATCAGCAAGATTCATAGAAAAGAAAGGTGGAGGGACATTAAAAGCAATCCAAATCTCATGGGCTCGGGGACAATCCCTAAGGACATGAAGGGCGTCCTCAGTAGTAATAGGACAAAGGGGGCAAAATAGTCCGCAACCCATACCCCTGCGAGAGAGAGTGGACTTGGTGGGGAGACGATCCCAGATGGCAAGCCACATAAAGAATCGGATCCTAGGGAGGGTGTGGAGGGACCAAACACAAGACCAAATGTCCTCTTTACTACTAAGGGGATGACAAGAATCCCATACATCATTATAAATAAAAGAGGTGTCAAAAAAAGTGTGGAGGGAAGTGCGGCAACAAAATGTATCTTCCCCCGAGGTCGGTAAAGACATGTGAGAAAGTCTATGAACGATAGGGGCCGGCAAAAAACAACTAAAATCATCTAAATGGAGAGGCCATCGACAACTGTAAGAGTAGAGTCGGAGGGGGAAAGAGGACCAACAAGGTGGTGCCGGAGGGGGCCATCAAGGCCCCAAGTGTCAAGCCAAAAGCGTGCAACGTCGCCCTTACCAAGGGCCCAGCAACTGTGCCGGCAAAAGAGATCCCAACCCTGCTTTAGGCCATTCCAAATGTGGGATCCTTTGCCAAAAGCGGTGGGTTGATCTTTATTGGCACAATACTTTTGGTGAAGGAAACGGGTGGCGAGGTTAGACTTGGCATCGAGTTGCCAGCAAAGCTTCATCATGAAAACGGGATTCATGAGTTTGCTTGACCGAAACCCAAGGCCTCCTCTATCCTTAGGGCCACACAGCTTGTCCCACGCGATCAAGTGGAGACCACGGCTGCCGGGCTTGTCACCCCAGAAGAATTTGGCACAGATGGAATCAAGAGAGGTTAGAGCATAAGAGGGAAAAGCAATGGACTGCATGTTGTACCATGGGATAGTAGAGAGGGTGGTCTGGATGAGGATAGCTCTCCCGGCTTTAGAGAGGGTGCTGGTTTTCCAGGTTGAGAGTTTATTTTTGACTTTGGCAATGATTTTCAAAAAGTGGTCCTTACAAGGTCTTTTGGCCGAGAGAGGAAAACCTAGGTAAGTACCAAGGTCGGGGCTAGCTTGGATACCAAGGGTATTCTGAAGATTAGCTAGGTCCACGTCAGAAGTGTTTTTTGAAACATGGAGTTTGCTTTTGGAAGCGTTCATCCGCTGGCCAGAATGGGAGAAGAAAGTGTTTAAAGTAGCAAGGGCACAATCTAAGGTCTGGGCGGAGGTGTCAGCGAAGATGATAAGGTCATCGGCGAAGAAGAGGTGGGAGATAGTCAGGTCACTCCTCGGAAGCCGAAATGGCTTCCAATCACCTGAGTCACACGCCTCGTGGATATTGCGGGAGAGAACCTCCATACAGATTATGAAAAGGTACGGGGAAAGAGGGTCACCCTGACGAATGCCTCTAGAAGGTGAAAAAGGAGGAGTGAGACGCCCATTGATTTTGATCCTAAGGCGGGAAGTGGTGAGGCAAGTCTCAATGAGCCGAATGGAAGGCTCATCCATCCCAAAGACCCGGAGGCTGTGGAAGATGAAACTCCATTCAATTCTATCAAAAGCTTTCTCAAGGTCAATTTTGAGAGCAAACCAACCCCTCTTCCCTCTTCTTTTCCGCATGGAATGAAGGATTTCGGAGGCAATGGTGTAATTGACCATGGTGCCTCGCCCAGGGAGGAAACTATTTTGGTTAGGGGAGATGAAGTCATTAAGAAGAGGTCGGATTCTATTGACAAGGATTTTGGTGATAATTTTATAGCTGTTATTACACAAACTTATGGGTCGATATTGTTTAATAGAGAGGGGGTTGTCACATTTAGGAACGAGACAGATAGAAGTCTCATTGACATCCGGGGCGAGACAACCATTTTCAAAGAAAGAGTGGATTAGGAGAACAAGGTCCTCCTTGATGGTATCCCAGTGGTGGTGATAGAAAAACATGTGGTAGCCGTCCGGGCCCGGAGCCTTGTGAGGCGCAAGGCCAAAAAAAGCCTCAACAATCTCCTCAAGGGAGGGGAGGGAAGAGATGTGAACACAACTGGACTCAGGAGAAGGGGGATCAGGAGGGGTCACAAGGGGGTCAGAGGCAAAGAGATTCTGGAAATAATCCAGAATGTGGGTCTGAAGAGCATGCGGGTCAGTAATGGTCTCACCAACCTCAGTGTTCAAAGAAACCAAGTTATTTTTGAACCTCCTGATAGTCACAGATTTATGGAAGAAAGAGGTGTTTCTGTCCCCATGAAGGTACCAATTGGCTTTAGAGCGAAGGTGCCAGAAAAGTTCTTCTTTAGCAAGAACGATGGTGAGGTCGGCATTCAGTTTCGTTTCTAAGTCAAGAAGAAAAGTGCTGGGTTGAGGGTTGTTGTTGTGGGCACGACTAATACCATTAAGTCTATTAACAATGGTCTTCTTATCTTTGACAAAATTGGTAATGTTGTTGCGAACCCAGTTCTTGATGGTGTGGGACAAAGAGGTGAGTTTTGGGCTCCAATCATCCGACAAAAGGTTCCACTCGTATCTAATCATGTCATCGAATCCGGGCTCAAAGTACCACCAAGACTCAAGTTTAAATCTAGTGGAGGTAGGGGTAGAGGGGGTTATGGAGAACGGCTCAGTATCAAGAAGGATAGGGTTATGGTCGGAGTTTAATTTTGTGAGGTGAGTAACATGGGTGTTGGGGTGGCAGTGAAGCCAATTCAAGTTAATCCAAGCCCGATCAAGACGCTCCCAAATGGGAGTGTAACGACTATTATTGTGCCAAGTGAATTTAGTTCCCGAAAAACCAGCATCTATAAGACCACAGGAATCCATAACATCAACAAAAGCATTCACCCGGTTCATTTTAACACTCCTACCTCCTAACTTCTCAAAAGGGTGGGTAACTTGATTAAAATCGCCAATTGCAAGCCAGGGGGTAGTGACATCAGTAGCTAATTCTGAAAATTGCGACCAAAGTTCCAGACGACCTTTATGCTTTGGACTAGCATAAATAGCAGATAACAAAAAAGTAGGAGGGGAAGTTACCTGAACATAGCCGTGGATAGCATGGAGATCGCGGCTCACCGAAGTGAAGGTGATGTCGCTAGACCTCCATAGTACCATAACCCCTCCAGCATAGCCACAAGATTCCGCCAGCTCAAAGCGGTCAAAGGGAAGTTTCTCAAAAACTTTCTCAGCAACAACACAGCTTGCACGAAGCTCAGTGAGGATCATGATTGTGGGTGAATGAGTTTGGATAAGGTGATGGACATTGTTCATGAAGCTAGGCCGACTGATACCACGGACATTCCAAGCAAGAATCTTCATATAATCAGAGATGTCGGGTGGGTTGATTTGGCTTTCTCTCGCCCTCTTTTTGCTTGAGTTTCCCCACTGTTGGCGTTTGGGTTTTAGTAGTGCTCTTTCGGACGGGGTGAGCAGGAGGGTTGCGATTCTGCCCGGCCCCTGGTTGCTCCATTTCCAGTTCACCTTGAGTTCTACTGACTTGAGCGCTTGCCCCGTCCAAACCTGGAAGAGGGCATTGCTGTAGCTCGCTACTTGGAGTGTGAGCTGCCGAGGCCCCAGGAGGGAGCACTGTCGAGCATGGGGAAGCAGGGGGCATGGGTCGATCAGGAACAGGAGCTCCCGAGGTAAGAGAGGGTCGTTTCTCGCCCGGCGTCCTTTCAACCACCATGTTACGAAACTTGCTAGGACTTCTGAGCAACTCTCTAGATCGGAGAGATCGGGAAGATGAAAAGGTGTACGTGGACTTGACTCGTTCTTTGTTTCCATTACTGCTTCTAGGTAGGGTGATACCATTTTCTCCGGTTCCAGAAGAAACATTCTGAGGTAAGCATTTGAGATTTGGTGTAAGTCCATACCCTCCCTCAGGTAGTAGTTCATGTTGTTGAAGTTGGTTTCCGGGAAGGTTGGAATCTGCGGCTCCATTAATTCCACTGATGGTGGAACCAGGAAGGCATTCCCGAGTGCAATCGGCTCTGGCGGTGGGGCTATCGGTGGTGTCTGGAACGCTTGAGAGAATGCACGGTCGGGTTGGGATTGTGTTTGGGTGCAAGCTGGAAAGAACTCGTCGTCCGACAGCTCCATCAAGTCGAACTCCGCCAAGGGACCATTGAAATCCCAAATCAGAGCCCTCATTTTTGTTGTGTAAACTGAGACACAGGAAGGGGTTGTTTGTTTGGGGATGAGGTGAGTTAAGGATAGAGAGTGTGAGTGTTTTAAGAATGTTCTGATTTTGTGGTGGGGTTTGATTGTTGGATATAATTTTTGTGGTTGGGGTTATTTGTGGGGAGCTGATATTTGTGAGAAGAGCAAACGGGTTGGATGTAGTCACAAGTGCGGAGGGCACGATGGTCTTCATACTATAAGTAAACAATAATAATAATAATTGATTTTTCCTTACAGATTTTCAGAACATAAAAAAAAAAAAATAGAACAACATAATCAATTCCACGAGGAGTAAAGTATAAATGTACCTTGGGTTGATCAGGAGAGAGGGTGAGAGAGGCGATGACGTTCACCTGCTTATCGTATGGTAAGCACAGGAACAAACGCTCATCGGCGAATGTTGCTTCCGTCGGAGTCGCGGCGACGTCAACGCCGACTCTGCAGCGGAAGTCACTAACCCGACACGGAGAAGGTGGTTTCCCCTGAAACTCCATGACATGTTCCCTCGGGTTTTTCAACTCAACGGTCTCTTCCGTAACACCAGGTGTGTCCATGAGGATCCGACCATCATCATTAAACTTTAATGATGGTCGGATTCTGGGACACCATTGATTTGAAGTTTGTATTTCAGAGGTTGAAGAAAATCAAAACAGAGATGAATTAGTAAATTCCAATGATTATTTTGTAACAAATGGCGGTTTTTGCAAAGCTTAACGAAAGAATAAATTCCGTAGATAATTGGAACGGTAAATTAACGTAATAATGAAATTGAATGGGGAAGCTTTGAACTTTGTTAAGATGTTCAATGAATCAATGGTACAACTTTGAAATAATTGATTGTGTAACAAAAGACGTGTTACAACTTATAATCTTGTCAAATACTACTCATATGTCATATCTACTGTGAAATATGTAGGAATGGTAAAATTGTTTCAATACAACGTCAAAAACCATGGCATTAATTATTCTTTCCACCCTTTTCATTTGTACTGCAACAAACCTCCTTTCATTATTCCATCTCACTATGCAGCTCTTTTCAAATTTTCACCCTTTTTCTGAAAATTTAACCTTTTTTTTTTTTTTTTAACTTTCTCTAAAATCATTTCTACCTCTTCTTGTTTTTTTCATTGTTGCAAACTTTTTTTTGGCTGGATTCATTGTTGCAAACTTAATTGCTATGATTCCACTCTATACTTATGCTAGTTAATCATCTTATTATAAACTAGTACTGTAATTCATAATTTCGTATTAGTATTCATTTAATTGACTAATATAGCATTTGATGCAATATGGGATGATCAATAGTTGTCAACTTGACGACCTGTACAATATGAAGTCGTTAAATCACCCAATTCAAAACACGGTAATTCACTCTTGACACTTACCAAATCGATTTCTAGTACAAGACTGAAGTTTACGAGCAATTGATCACTTCCTTCAAACACTTACTAAATCGACTTTTAATTAGCAATGGTGACATATAGATGTATGCTGAATCGTTATTTGATTACGAGTTGCACCTATTGTCTATTGAGTTAGTTAGTAACAGTGGTGCAAATAATCACAGATCATTTTCACCACGATTTGATAACCATCATTTGTACGGAGTACTCCATATCATTTCTACAAACGGGTAGTGATTAAATAAAGGTGGGCATCATTAATTATGAGTTAACTAAATAGTACGTACCTCTAGAATAGAACGAGGTACCAATCCACCTCCCGTTACTTCAAGTGCTGTTTATATGTGCACTCAAATAATGGATGAGCTGAGGCAATATCATATTATTTCAATTGCAATATCAATTTCACGTGTTACGCTATTCTCATATTACCCTCAAGTGTCACCTTTTCAACTGTCACCTTTTCAAGTGTCGCCTTTTATCTACCGTAAGGTTGTAGTGCCATATTGTTCACCACCTCACAAAAACAGATTACAGTATTTCGTACAACAGATGAAAAATAATGGTTAATTAACACAAATAAATTATTAACCTCACTATGAATTTTCGCAAATCGATGATTCTATGGTCATTACCATCTGTGGTAATCACAATAACAAAATCATATTTTAATTGAGTTTATTATTTTTCTCTATTAATTTATAAATAGAATATCTAATATTTGTGGTATAGAAAATTGTTAAACTAAGGACATGTTTGGTGCTACTTAAGTTCGACTCCTACGAAAATTAAAATTAGGTCTATATAATCGTAATGGTAAGAGTATATACCCTAAAAACAGGGGACAATTATGTTGATTCCGAGATGAAGGTTAATACTATGATGATTAGTTTAATTTTGGACCTCGTGAAAAGAGATGGATGGAGAGGATATCATGTCATTCATCTGTAAATGCCACCAAGCTTCCAGGAACTTCATCAAAACTTTATCCTATAATATCTACTGATTCCCTCTTCAAAATTAAAATTAAATTGGTGATGATGGAGCCGACAATATACTCCTATAAAACAAGGATTGAAACACTACGACTAGATCTAGAACTCCTTGTGGCTATTGGCATTGGTGTTTATAAGTAACATCGATGGAAAAAATTCGTAATTTAAATTGGGGGAAACTAAAGGTATGATTATGCGAAGTTGGTAAAATTCCAAACGCAACACAAAAGAACACATATTAAATCGTATTTTGTAGTCTGTAAAAATATTTTTCCTTAATTAAAAAATTCATCACAATATTAATGTAATATAGAATTATATTAAAATAATATATTTTTATGGTGATTACCACACTGGGTGACATATGCTTTTTTTTTTTTTTTGGTAATATGTACTGATCATATAAGGGCTACAACACTTTACTAGTTTACTCCCACTCGGCCACCCTCATCCACTAAAGTTGGGTAGTGTAAGAAAAATGGAAGATGACAATATCACGAGATAATATCGAGAGATATTATGGAGTAATATGATTGAGATATATTACTATGTACGAAGTTATGGTAATATCGTATTTATCGTAAATATATGTTTCTTGTGAAAATGTACTTCTTACATTTATGGTAGATTGTATTTAAGAATGTTGTATTACTTGTAGGTTAAGACGGTGAATTGTAACTAGTATAAAAACCGATTGCTGAAATCAATGAGAAACCTGTACGAACGATTGAGAAACACGAAACATGAATTGTGTCTAATAAATGAACTAATTTTATGGTACCGACCGACCCGAATTTCTAATATGTTACAAACTAAAGTTGGGTAGTTTTACAACTCTTTGTATGGAATAATCTACTCTGTATATGTTATGCCGAACAACGAACACTTTATTCCCAATTCAATTACTAGAGCAGATACGGTGTCGTTTTTGAATAGTTGGTGAGAATTCGAGTAATTTAGAGGTTCCAAACAAACATTTCCATCGCACAGGTTTAAGGGGATAGGAGTTGGTAAAGAGTTAGCCAGATTGGTACTCGTTGCATCTACCTCTTTAAAGGACCTTCCCGTATGAAATAAAAAATAAAGAACAGAAATACACTGACCATATAAAGCCAGATGCTGATTTTTTTAAAGACCAAAGCCACATCCATGGAAGACGCGAATTACTTGAGAAGAAGCGTAATGTAGAAATTACTACTAGCTAGATTGACCATCAGTCCATCACGCATACTCAGACCAAAAATCAGTGGAGTGAGGAGTATGGAACTTCATACTCTCATCTACAAACTCACGTCAAAAATCAAATACTCAACTTAATACTAACGTAACCTTTTTAATACTAACGTAACCTATGTAAATACCCATATTACCCCTATATCTCTCAAATTTACATTTTGTACCCTCTTCTAATTCTTTTCTTGATCTTCAATTCTTCATCATCTGTATGGCTGTATGCGTTCTTTTTTTTTTTATCCTCCTAATTTATCATACTTCATTTCTAATTAATTTCTTATCTATTTCTTTCTCTATTTTTATTCGTCAACCACGATAGTTTTCATCAAATCAAATGTCTTGCTTTTTGTTGTGTGCTACTTTTGCATTGATTTTCATTTGTAAAAAACATCTTCATTGAAATTCTCATTCATCGGCTAAATTAAAATTAAATTTGCCAAGTTAATTGATTAATCAATGGACTGAAATTGAAAAGGTTAAAGATTAATTGCGATCATTTACAATTATGATTGGGATCATATCTAATGTCAAGTATTGTGAAACTGATGAACACGTTAATTATAAGAGTTGTTGAGGAATAAATCATTAAGGGTAAATAGGGGAAAAAAATTGGAAAAAATAGATTACGTTAGTAATTTTTAGGTTACGTTTAGCAACCCCCTAAATCTAATACTCAACCCAGAAAATAGGCCCAACATATTAATATATTCCATGACCCATTTTTTCTCTCTTCTCCCTAGCTATTCGTCGCCCATGTTTTACTATTATCGCCCAACTTGTTATGATCATTTCAAATTATACCCTTATTTCTATAATATAGAAATATTATGATTATTTCCTTCCTTTCTGTTTTCAACATAATTTCCATATCATGATTCATGGTACGCATTACTTACCCCCCATCCCCACTTCCAAGGCACCACCATGTGAATTCAACATCGTAGATTCGTAGTCACAACAATCCTTATAATGGATGGAGAAAATCTTTCGGGTTTTCAATAGATATAGTCCAACGATCAATAGTCTTAAAATCGTCATTCCGAAAGAAACACATCAAATCACCATTAGGAATGTTATTAACGTGAAATTATGTGAGGTGGTCGGCATTTTTGGTTCACTGGCGTTGCGAGGTTGTCGGTGTATGTAAGCTATGGTCGTCAGCATGGTATAGTTGGCTATGGACATATATATGGTGAATGGTCGTGCGAGAGTAGGAGCGAGCTCTAGTTGACGATAGTTGGTAATCGACTTCTATGTATGGACTATGGTGGTCTCGAGAATGATGTAATAATGACTTTTTTTCTTGGAGGAATATGATCTATGAATGTTGGCGGTGGATAGTTGAGATTTCTACGAAATTGGGAATGAGAATTCGGGGAACAATGGGATTAGATATAGGGTTGGAGAATATTTTATACTACTAATAGCCAACGTAATACTTCCACTACAGAGTGCCAAAAAATGAGCTTGTGAAGGTTTGAACCTGTAACATCAGGATTGCAATTTTAACACTTCAACCACCAAGACAACTGATTTTTTTGATACTTTTATTAACAAAGTTATATATAAAGGAATTGAGATTTTAGGAGATAATTTCGAAAACAACTTTGGACGAGATAATGTGAATCATATCAAATCATTTTATTTTTGGAGATAATTTAGGAAGTAATATATATAGGCGCAATATATTAGGAAATAACACATCTTGGGTTTATTTCGTTTTAACTTAAAATATGGGTCAACGGATGGGGTCAGAGTAAAAAAAAGAAGTGTGTTAAAAAGTAGTCGGGGTTAATATGAATTACAGTTCACAAAAACGGGACCCGAAAATAGCGGGCCACGGGTTATAAATTGTAATTCGTACATAAATACAAAGTACTGAAATAAATTCACTATACTTATTAAGTTGATTTCATTGAATCAAACATAACTTCTCTAAGATGATACCAAATTAAACACGTTTTTTTTTCGTCTTAATTTTAGAAAAACTGGGACAACGGGTCATCTCATGTTTAACCCAAAAGAATACTGGTCAAAACGGGTTCGAGTTATCTATGGCCAGAACTTGATTAGGAAAAAAATGGGTATTAACGTCACATCTGGTCGGTTAAGTTTTTTACAGTCCTAATATTTTGTGTTAATTATGAGTAATAAAATAAATTTTTAACCAAGTTCATATAACAACCCGTGCAATTTTGCACGAGCCAATAAACTAGGTAGTAGTATAATTAGTACGAAAATCGGCCGCGGGTTCAAGTCACAAGGACCATGGGTCTTGAAAAGCGAGATCATAGCCTACAAGAAGCGGGTTCATGGCCTACAAAAGCAGTTTATGAACAATTCCAATAAAAAAGGGGAAAAGAAAGAGTTGCATTTTGTAACACCCCGTATTTTTGGGAAGTTAAATAATTAAGGGTGTTACGTTTTATAATGTAATTGAGGATTTTATTAAGGTTTAATTGGAATTCGATTGAGTTATTATGGGATTTCTGATTATAGAATTACACAAGAGGATTCGTTAGCCATTCGGATTTGGATCGGGTTTGTGGATCACGCAACCCATCAAATTAGCTAGGTCCAAACCCGAGTCTACCCTAATACCCATTTATGAAAAAAAATAAAGAAAACCCTAGCTCCCCTTGACAGTCATTCGCCCCTCCCCTCCCCATCTCTCTCATTCTCTTAGCCTCCACCCGCATAAGATTTCAGCACAACTGTGTCAACTTCAAACACACACAACTCTCACATACGATCTCTGATTAGTACGTGGTTGGTGGCGTTGGAACCGTGCTTTTGAAACAAATCCAGGAACATATAGATCGTGCCAAGATTCCACGGGATGCTCTCTGTGTAGGTATTTTAGTGGAGCTGTGTCTATCTACCCGAGAACTGTTCCGTCACTCGGTATTTTGATGATTACCGTTGATTCCTAATGTATTTTAGGACGATATTTTATGGAGATGTTCCTGACTCTATTTTTGACAACATGTCAGAAATTGGTAAGACTTAGATTTGTGTATCAAAAGTTATATGCGAATTCGTGGGTAAACCCTAATTCATGTTTATGGTTCAGTGTGAGATTGATTCCCGTTGATCCGCTTGGAGTTTGTGGACGAAATTTGGAGGGGACGTTCCTGACATAACCTTTTATGACATACTCAAATTTGGTGGTCATCCGATACTGGAGGTAGACATTATTCATGTTTATTTACTACTGTCTCCTTTTGGACTCATTATAGATTAGTGTTAATTGTGAAAATTATGACTTATGGATACACCTTGTGAATTAGGAGATTATCGTTTGAGTTTGTGATTGATTGGGTACCTAAGTTGTGGATTCAAGGGGGTGTAGTTCGTAATCTTGTCTGATAGCGTTGAAAGGTAAGAACGTTGACCCTCTAAAGTTGAGCATGTTTGTATTGTTCAAAATCATGATCCTTGGCATTCGTTCATCTCTTATTGTCTAGCTACTCATTGTTGTTCGCACATAATTGTTGAGATTTATACTTGTACATATGTATACTATCTTATGTGGCCATGCCACCCCTTGTTGTTGATTCTATATCGTTGTTCCGGCTACGGCCGTTTATAAATCGAAAAGCGCAAGCACAAATAATGTACTTAAATGACAAACCGAAAGTATATCGAAAGAACGAAATGATAAATGAAACCCATCTAGAGGGACGGATATAGGAGCCGTCACCACATCACGAGGATGTGGCTTTTGTTTGAACCTCTGATCAAGGTTGTATTGTGGGTCGGAGATCAGCTACCGAACCCCCTCATAGACTTCCTCCTAGGGGTGGTTTCGTCCTACCGGCCCTCTAGTGAGGGGTGTGCACACTCGAGTCATTAGGTTGCGTTACTATGTAACTCTAGATGTGGTAGTCTTGGGGTAGGACCCTTGGCTTGTCTTTAGGGACCTCACGGAGGCCCTCGGATAACGTATATTATTGACAAAAGAATTGAAAGAAAGACTAATTGAATTACGTTTTAGGCAGCCCCGGGCTGACCTTTGCACGACTCGTGTAATCCGACACACGAGTCGTGTCCACTGTTGCCTTCTGTGAGTTTCTGAACTAAGCACGAGTTGTGCACGAGAAGTGCACGAGTCGTGTCCAGTGTTTTGTTGTCTTCGTCGCTTGGCGTAGTTTGCTCAGTTATTTGTAGCTACGCGCCATTTTAAGGCGCGTATCTTACCTTCTTTTGTTGCTCTCTCTTTTCTTACTCAGCCAGTGCTAACGTTCTTTGTTTTGGGTTGTGTCCCTACCCTATTCTGGGGCCTGTGTCATCCTTTTGGTGGCGCAGTTGACAGGTTTGCAGATTGAGATGCATTGTATGGTTGAAGCGTCAATACATGTTCGACACTTTGATGAGTCGTCATATATTTGCATTGGGGACGGTTTGTAGTTTATCTTTTGGTTTAATTTCCGATTTGTAGATTCAGTTAGAAGTCTTCCGCTGTCATTTGTTCTTCTTGTTTATCAAGTTTGTTTTAAATTAGCCTTGTCGTTGACTTGGTAGTCAATGGCGGCATAACAATCCTTTATTTTTGTATTTAAAGATATCGAAAATTTAGGGTTGTTACACATTTGAAATGTTAAGAATAGTACAACAGATTTTAAACCCGATTAAAAATTGTGATTAAATTAGAATTGATATTGGAACACTTACTTACCATTACACCAAAGCTAAAGGGCAGTCAAATGGTTTTCTTATTATCGCGTATCGATTAGAGGGAACAAAAAGGAGGCGTTCACCAACAAGTGACCTTTAAACAAAGACTAAATGTAGATATAGTTTTTGAAATTTTACACTAATTGTGTATATTCAACGAACCTGTTTTGGATAATATTCGTCTTAACTCAATTACAAATCAACGGGTTTAATCAAATTTGACCCTAAATATATGTTTGAAAACAAATTTGGGTTTATATAACTCATTGCCCCAGAGGTCATATAAACGGGTTGCTGACCCAAAAATAGTGGGCAATGGTCAAAATTGAGTTCACAACTAAAAAAGAAATGACATTGACATGTCTAACGTTATATATTCTTTTTTTTTTTTCATGTACATCAACTATTTTTTTTTTTTAGGTCATATTGGTTGAGCATAGAACACAACCAATTATAATACAAGAATAAGTCATTACTAATGTCATATAACTTTCTTTTACTACCTAAATTTATTTCTCTTATGTTATTTTCGACTTACACTACTAATAAAACAGGGGTACATGACTCCAAGATAGCATGTTCTAAACCCAAAATTAGCGGGTTACGGGTCTTGAAAAGCGAACTTGTGACTAATAAACAAATTTTAACAAGTCTCACGTTGTTCTCCTAATTTTTTCCTTTAATGTGCACCCATTAATTATTCGAATAATTAAAAAATGTTGTACACGAACAAATCATTATCTACATTATATAACAAGCCGTGCAATTTTGCACGGGTACATAAACTAATGATATTATAACAAGGGTATTATGGGAATATGGTGGACGATAGTAGTAATATGATGGGCGACGAATAACACCTCTCTTTTTTTAACCCATTTTCAGAATTTTTTATTTTTCTCTCTCCTCCCTTTTTCCAACTATTTTCCCATTTTCTCTCTCCTACATTTTCATGGCTTTCTCACAAGATCATTCCTCCATTTTCGCGGCTTCTTCGCACAACCTCTTTACTCCGTAGGTATGCTCTTCTTATTCGATTTTTTCTATAGTTTGTCAATTATTTTGTTAATCTACAATATATTGATGATGTTGCTTCTCTCTACTCTTTTTAGTTGATTTATTTGTGTTTTAATTGTATTTTTTTTTTAATTTGAGTATATTTTGTTGTTAATTTAACTTTTTTTCTTCATTTTCGAATTTTTAGGGTTTTGATTTGTGTATTTTATTGTTTCTCAATTTTTAGGGTTTCGATTTGGGGATTTGGTGTTTCTCAATTTCTATGTGAGTCATATATTCATCATATAAGGTTTTATATTCACGATTGTTATATTAGGTTGACTTTTTTTTTTTTTTTTTTTTTCCGGATTCGTTTTATGATATTCACCAGTATAATCTTTATATTCATCACATTGAGTTATATATTCATCATATTGGACGTTATATTCATCATATATGCAATGTATATATATCTTGTGTACTCCATGCACCACTTTAATCTATATAGTTTTTTCATTTTGAGTGTTATATTCTTCATGTTGAATGTTATATTCATCTTATTAAGTGTACATATTTGTTGTGCTATATTCGTCATTCTAATCTTTATATTCATCCCATTGAGTTATATATTCATCATATTAAACGTTATATTCATCATATATGCAATTTATATATATCTTGTGTACTCTATGCACCACTTTAATCTATACTCCTTCCGTCCCAGTTCAAACGCCCCGGGCGTTTTTTGTAGTGGAATAAGAAAAATTGATATAATAAGTTGAGTGGGGTAATATTAGGAAAAATGAGGAGAGAGAATGTGGGGATTAATAAAAGTAGGAGAGATAGTGTGAGAGATTATGTGATAATTTAATAAAAGTAGGAGAGAGAAATATGTCCCAAAATAGATGGGGTGTTTGAAGTGGGACGTCCCAAAATGGAATATGGGGCGTTTGAACTGGGACGGAGGAAGTATATTTTTTTTCATTTTGAATGTTATATTCTTCATGTTGAATGTTATATTCATCTTATTAAGTGTACATATTTGTTGTGCTATATTCGTCATTCTAATCATAATATTCAAGTATTACGAGGAACACGAGCATTAAAAGTAAAAACGCATCTTGTTTGGGGATTCAATTTTTTATATTCATCAGTTTAATGCACATATTCTTCTTTTTGATGCTTATATTCATCGTACACATGGCTATATTCTTGATTGTTAGTGTCATTGAGTGCTTGTATTCAAGATTTTTAATATTAAAATGAGATGTCAGTTTACTTTTAATGCTCATATTCATCATTAAGATGCCCATATTCATCGTCGTTATGCGCATATTCACCATTTTGTGGGGATCATGTATTCTTTCAATTGTTTGGAGATTATATCTTATAAAGTGTTGATATTCATTATAAAGAGCTCTGTATTCATCATATAGAGCTCTATATTAATTATTTTTGAACTGAAAATCATCATTTTAATATTTCAGGAGGTTGTATGACATAATCTTCGGATTAGATATACGTATGACACAAGTTCAAGCTTGGATTTCGCTTGTGGCAAGAAATAAAGCAACAAGGACGGATATTCGTGAACATTTAGTGTTTAGCGCTAAAATATATATGTAATTCTAGTGATAAATTGTTGATGAATATAATAGTAGGTTGTTAATGAATATTTGAGTGTCTATTGATGTATATGACATCTCTTTTGATGAATATATATATTTTTGTTTTGATGTAAATTAATGTGTCAATTTGCTCAATAAAAGATTTGTTAAAAAATATCACTAATTACATTATAAATTAATAAAGAGATGATTTCTTCAAAATATTGCTTGATTCACAGACTAATACTTGTATTCATCAAATGTATCCTTATATTCATCAAGTGTAAACTTATATTTATCAAATAATTAAGCTATTGAGGAGAGAGAAAATTACAAAAAAAAAAATTGTGGTTGGACACACAAAAAAAATTCGTTATATCATTACATGAGTTATCGAGGAGAGAGAAAAATGAGAAAATAGGAGGGTTTTTTTTTTTTTTTTTTTTGAGAAAATAGGAGTTGGACACAAAGGAAATTAAAGAGAGGAGAGAGAAAAATGAGAAAATAGGAGCTGGACACAAAGAAAAGAAAAAAAAAAATGAGAAAATGAGAGTTGGACAAAAAGGAAAGAAAAAAAAAAAATCCAAAATCTGCTCTCAGTGAGGTTCGGTTTGAACCTCGGTCGTTTGAGAAATACAAGTGAAAGGCCAACCAAATAGGCTACAGCAACAAACTGATGTTCTAAGCAACTAACAATTACTTATACTGCGGAGGGGGAGTATGGAATACCATACTCCCAGCTCCACGGTATAACGATTGTAGCTCAGGAGTCCTTAACATGCATGATATCCACTCCTCATCCTTGATTTCGGGAATCGGTCTCCTTCTTGTCCTTCATCTCAGGGTCAAGCAACCGATCGCCCTTGATGACCAGACTGCTACCCTCCAGATACACCTTATTCTCTTTAATTTGCTGACTCCTGCCATGTCCATCTTGATGTACAGAGCATCTTTTTGATGTATCATGCTCCCATCCCTGACAGTCGCTTGAACAAGACGCAAAACCAAGTCGCTAACTAAGTCTACGCCTAGATGCCTAATACATCGAGTCATTGCCATTGAAGGAAGATTAATTCGGCACTAGTATTTATGCCTTGCAACAAGTTTGGGGCCATTTGTGCTCGCATTGAGGAGTCATCATTCTCCTTAATGACCATCCTCTGAAGGGCCACAGCATTTTTCAGCAGATATTGCACAAGCGCCATCTCAACCGATTCCCGAATCATTGTATCGATTTGGACTTCTTTCAAGCGATAATGCGGGCAGTCTGAGTACTCTCTTTGTGGACTTTGTTTGGCCGTGTCACTGCGCCAAGTCCACTGCTCAAAAGCAAACACAAAACTCAAAACATTAGCAGCAAGTTCCACACCAAGGCTTCGAAAAGACAGGTGAAACGACATCATTCCTTGCAATACATAGAGTAATACAGCAGAACTTCTTATTCTTGCTGCTCTATTGTTTAACAAGTTTCCGCAGAGGATCTATGACATGTGGAAAGGTGACAACACAAACGTAAACTATACGGTAACGTCTTAAAAAGAAAGGGCACCAGGCACCCTTATATAGTCTGCCAGTTCCATGAGTATTAGAGGGCTTGTAGTCAATTATCATGGAAGCGTGGAACTGACAGACGGGTGATAGTGTAAACATTCCGGAAACAACAATCAAGATTGGAATAGAAGAGAAATAATCAAGAATAGTGATCCAAACCAGCATAAGCAGAGTCAAATGACTCACCGATAGATACAATGTCTCGAGCAATGGAGTAGCTTTGAACAAATAAGTGATGGTCAAAAGGTCACAACCAAGTGGAACATCAGCTCGTACCTCCAGCCGCTTCAAATATGATACAATGCTATTTGCAGGGACCGGGTGTACCTGAAAATGTATAAGACATATTGTCAAAAAGGGACTACAGATTTCAATGGAATGATGATACAGAACAGCATGCATAGTGTCACCACTGACCTCATGCGTAATTGTAAGAGACAGTACTTGAAGCTGAGTAGCTTGTTTGGTGAGGCCATCAAACGTCAACGGGAAGCCATGAGGATGAAAGTTGAGACTCAGATTCGCTTCTCTCAAAAGCGGGACATGTGAAAATTTAAAATGCTGCACATTGCCTGTACAATGAAGTATCTCAAGATTGGGACAACTGAGTTCGATCTTTCTGAAATGATCCTCGAGGAACAGTTTCTTCAATCGGGGTAGTTGAACATTTATGGAACACAACCGTGGCTTAAAACAGCGTTTTAAGCTAAGTGATGTGAGATTTAAACCACCAGACAGAATATAGTCTACCACTGTCTTCTCCAAACGGACATGAGCCAATTCAAGTTTACTTATTAGCCTTATCTCACTCATACCAGGAGATAATGTTAGTCCACAAAGGCTTAGGCGTAAACACTTGAAAATAGTGTCATCCCACTTAAATGTAAATAATTCGAACTCAAAAAAATCAAGTATTGACCTAATCCTCCGAAGCCACCAATTAATATGGCAAGCATGCTCATTGTCAAGACAGAAACTTATTTCGACCCCACTTAGCTTCCATCCTATCCAGTAACGTAAATACTGATCAACAGCTCTCACAAACTTCAACTGATTTGATTTGCGGCGTGCATTTTTTCTTCCAAACATATTAAGAGCATCAAAAACCAGAACAGAGCGGCAATCGCAAAGATATCTCCACCTTTTAGACAATAACCTTGTTCTTACAGAATCTCTCAAAGTCAATAAGGAGAGTATGTTGCCAAGAATCTCATCTGGCAAAGCACTTATGTAGTCGACCGTTCCAAATCTATCTACCTGACACATTAGGAAAAGCCAACAGAAAAAATACTTGAAATTGGACAACAGTGTATGAGAGAGCAACGCTTATGCAATCAAGAAACGGATTAGTGTGAAAAGTGAAGATTATTACTCTAATAATTCAAAACACAGACGAGTGGTCATGATTCCATACATGATAAAAACAATAATTCATACAATCGTACAACCATGTCACCAATATATCTAATGACAAAATCCCCTGTTACCTAAATGTAGCAGCTTTCATATTAGACCAAAAAACAGCCTTCGCCTTATACCTAGATGAGATACTCCATTGATACAAAATACTCGAATCTTGTACAACTTGCTAAACTTGCTACCTCAATTTATCAGCCACAAGAACATTCTTTAAAGCTTCATACAAGGTGATCAAAGTTTAGCTTGAATTTATTATGTTTATTCATCACCTACGACTCACAGTCATACATTGAGCTCTAGTCACTCCTACAATTATAACAACAACAATAACCAAGTCTTGGTCAAAAATCAAGGTTCAGACCTTTCCAAATCCCTGTTAGAATAATCTAGAAAAATCTGGATTAATGATAAATGTTTAAGAAAGTTCTAGTATTGTCAACCTAATACTTCACAACTAAGAATGTCAAATAGACACTAGAAAGTTTGAGAATGTCGGCAAGGATACTAGTTAACCGATAAGAGAAGTCATATAAATAGGATATGACGTGCTCAAGACAGTAAATGTAATCCAGATAAAAGAAGTGTAATCAAGAAGTAATCAAGGAAGAAACAAATAACCCGATTTATATGAAATTAAGTATTCCAAAATGTCGTCCAAATTTTTTAACAATCCCATACATATGCAACTACTATCAAAGATTACCACTTTTCTTCAAAATATGTATGCAATTACTATCACTTTTTCCCAAAATGAGCAAAGATCATCACTTTTCTTCAAACTATGTATACATGTTCTAGCAAAGATGATCACTTTTCTTCAAAATATGAGTACATGTACTAGCAAAGAGCCAAAGATCATCACTTTTTTCCAAAATTTTCAACAATCCCATACATATGCAATTACTAGCAAAGATTACCACTTTTCTTCAAAATATGTACTCCTCCGTTCGCCTTTAAACTTCATAGGGCGAACGGACTCGCATTTTAAGGTGGGAGTACACGCTTTTTGGCTAATGTGAAGTTTAAAGGCGAACGGAGGGAATATACAATTACTAGCAAAGATAATCACTTTTTTCCCAAACTGAGCAAAGATCATCACTTTTCTTCAAAATTTGTATGCAATTACTAGCAAAGATCATCACTTATTCGTCAAAACTGAGCTCAACAGCAAATATCAAAGCTTATGTATGAGTAATTAAAGTTGAGTGTATCATACAATCAACTCACTTCTGAGGGAGCAATTCTCAGCTAACTACACATGAATCCAGGATTAAAAACTTTTCCTATGACCGATTTTAAAAGGTAAAAACTTGTGTTAAACTATAATTTACTAAACCCCAGTGATTCGTTTGGAGGTAAATGCATCATCCCGGTAAATTCCTTTGTTAAAATCAACATCAATCACAGTTAAAAAAATAAAAATAAATAAGGGAGGCACAGAGAGAGAGAGAGAGAGCATACCGTATGTGAAACTACCAGCTTTCGTTTCTTGGTCGGGCGTGAATTTCGCATACTTTTAATTTAAATTAATTGAACTGATGAAATCGACATGAAAGTGAAGAAAGAACAAACTTTGTGTAGAACGACGAAGACAATGGTCAATAGCAGCTTCAATTCAATCTAACCCTTAAAACTTAACAAAATTAATCAAAGCTTTGCCTCGTGTTACAAATTAGTTAAATGACTCGATGGAAATTCCGTGTATTGCACGCGACACTTTATCATATTCTTATTTTTAGTAGTTAATGTCAAATTAAATAACTTATGATAACTAATTAAATGTTAATAAGTTCAGAGGTCTCATAATCTCACTAACTCACCTACCAATGTGGATCACCCGCCCCATTTTCCTATCCCACTCCGTGTACCCCACCAATCATATTTTAGCATTCCATTATGATAGCATGTGATTGGTGGGGTACATGGAGTGGGATACAAAGTGATTAGCGTCGAAACGCATGAAATACTTAAGAAAATGAGGAACCAACACTCAAATCCAACAAGTATAGTCCTAGGGTATCTACAGTAATGCTTGTAGGGCATTTGACATTTTTCAGAAAATTCATCAAATTTAACCAGAATCATTGTACGTAATCCACGGTTTTTCGATAAAATGGCTCCGGAGCAAAACCGGCTCAATTTTTTGTGGTAGTTTCTAAGTATGATATAAAGAGCATTGGAAGAATATTAGGGTCAAAAACCTAAAGGAAGGTTAGAAAAAAGGTCAAAACGATCATAAATCCATACAAAGTGATGATCGTCGGAACGCATAAAATACTTCAGAAAATAAGGAACCAACACTCAAATCCAACAAGTATAGTTCGAGGGTATCTACAGTTATGTTTAGAGGACATTTTACGTTTTACAGAAAAACGATCAAATTTGAGCAGAATCGCAGTACATAATCCACGGTTTTTCGATAAAATGGCTCTGGAGCAAAAACCGCTCAAATTTTTGTGATAGTCTCTAAGTATGATATAATAAAGATTCGAAGTATATTAGCGCCAAAAACCAAAGAGAAAGTTAAACGGTCAAAAGGTCATACAAAATGACGAGCGTTGAAACGCATGAAATATTTCACAAAATGAGGAACCAACTCACAAATCTAACAAGTATAGTCCTACGGAATCTACAGTAATGTTTGTAGGACATTTGATATTTTTAGGAAAATTGATCAAATTTGACCAGAATCGCAGTACATAATCCACTGTTTTTCAATAAAATGGCTCCGGAGTAAAAACGGCTTAAATTTTTGTGGTAGTTTCTAAGTATGATATAATGAGAATTGGAATAATATTAGGGCAAAAACCTAAAGGAAGGTTAGAAAAAAGGCCAAAACGATCATAAAATCCATACAAAGTGATGAGCGTCGAAACGCATGAAATACTTCAGAAAATAAGGAACCAACACTCAAATCCAACAAGTATAGTCTAAGGGTATCTATAGTAATGTTTGGAGGATATTTGACGTTTTTCGGAAAATTGATCAAATTTGAGCAGAATCGCAGTACATAATCCACGGTTTTTCGATAAAATGGCTCCAGAACAAAAACGGTTCAAATTATTGTGGTAGTCTCTAAGTATGATATAATAAGGATTGGAAGTATATTAGGACCAAAACCTAAAAGAAGGTTAGTAAAACGGCCACAACGGTCAAAAGGTCATACAAAGTGATGGGCGTCGAAACGCATGAAATACATCACAAAATGAGGGACAAACTCTCAAATCCAACAAGTAGTCATTTTCAGAAAATCGATCAAATTTGACCAGAATCGCTTTACGTAATCCACAATTTTTCGATAAAATGGCCCCAGAGCAAAAATAACTCAAAATTTTGAGGTAGTTTCTAAGTATGATATAATGAGCAGTGGAAGAATATTAGGGCCAAATACCTAACGGAAAGCTAGAAAAAAAGCCAAAACGATCATAAATCCATACAAAATGATAATCGTCGAAACGCATGAAATACTTCAGAAAATGAGGAATCAACACTCAAATCCAACAAGTATAGTTCTAGGGTATATACAGTATACAGTAATGTTTAGAGGAGATTTTACATTTTTCGGAAAAAAGATCAAATTTAAGCAGAATCGCAGTACATAATCCACAGTTTTTCGATAAAATGGCTCCGGAGCAAAAACCGCTCAAATTTTTGTGGTAGTCTGTAAGTATGATATAATGAGGATTTTCAAAATATTAGAGTAAAAAACCTAAGAGATTATAAGGAAAACAATCATAAATCCACAAAAACTGACAAGCGTCGAAATGCATCAAATACTTTAGAAAATGAGGAACCAATACTCAAATCCAATAAGTATAGTCCTAGGGTATCTACGGTAATGTTTGGAGAACATTTGACGTTTTTCGGAAAATTAATCAAATTTGACTGGAATCGCAGAACATAATCCACGGTTTTTCGATAAAATGGCTCCGGAGCAAAAACGGCTCAAATTTATGTGGTAGTCTCTAACTATGATAAAATAAAGATTCGAAGTATCTTAAGGCCAAAAATCTAAGAGAAGGTTAGTAAAACGGTCAAAAGGCCATACAAAATGACGAGCGTCGAAGCGCACGAAATACTTCACAAAATGAGGAACCAACTCACAAATCCAACAAGTATTGTCCTAAGGAATCTACAGTAATGTTTGCAGGACATTTGACATTTTCCAAAAAATTGATTAAATTTGACCAGGATCGCTGTATACATCCACGGTTTTTCGATAAAATGGCTCCGGAGCAAAAACGGATTAAATTTTTGTGGTAGTTTCTAAGTATGATATAATGAGCATTGGAATAATATAAGGGCTAAAAACCTAAAGGAAGGTTAGAAAAAAGACCAAAACGATCATAAATCCATACAAAGTGATGAGCGTCAAAACATATGAAATACTTCAGAAAATGAGGAACCAACACTCAAATCCAACAAGTATAGTCTTAGGATATCTACAGTAATGTTTGGTGGACATTTAACGTTTTTCGGAAAATTGATCAAATTTGATCAGAATTGCAGTACATAATCCACGGTTTTACGATAAAATGGATCCGGAGCAAAAACGGCTCAAATGTTTGTGGAAGTCTATAAGTATGATATAATGAGGATTTTCAAAATATTAGAGTCAAAAACCTAAGAGATGATAAGGAAAACAATCATAAATCCACAGAAACCAACGAGCGTCGAAACGCATGAAATACTTCAGAAAATGAGGAACCAACACTCAAATCCTCAAATCCATAAAGTATAGTCCTAGGGTATCAACAGTAATGTTTGTTTGACATTTGACTTTTTTCGGAAAATTTATCAAATGTGAATAGAATCGCAGTACATAATTCACGGTTTTTCGATAAAATGGTTCAAGAGCAAAAACGGCTCAAATTTTTGTGGTAGTCTCTATGTATAATATAATAAGGATTGGATGTATGTTAGGGCCAAAAATCTAAGAGAAGGTTAGTAAAACGGCCAAAATGGTTAAAAGGCCTTACAAAGTGACGAGCGTCGAAACGTATGAAATACTTCACAAATTGAGGAAAATTATTTGACGTTTTTCGGAAAATTAATCAAATTTGACTGGAATCGCAGTACATAATCCACGGTTTTTCGATAAAATGGCTTCGGAGCAAAAACGGCTCAAATTTATGTGGTAGTCTCTAACTATGATAAAATAAATATTCGAAGTATATTAAGGCCAAAAATCTAAGAGAAGGTTAGTAAAACGGTCAAAAGGCCATACAAAATGACGAGCATCGAAGCGCACGAAATACTTCACAAAATGAGGAACCAACTCACAAATCCAACAAGTATTGTCCTAAGGAATCTACAGTAATGTTTGTAGGACATTTGACATTTTCCAAAAAATTGATTAAATTTGACCAGAATCGCTGTACGTAATCCACGGTTTTTCGATAAAATGGTTCCGGAGCAAAAACCGCTCAAATTTTTGTGGTAGTCTGTAAGTATGATATAATGAGGATTTTCAAAATAGAGTAAAAAACCTAAGAGATTATAAGGAAAACAATCATAAATCCACAAAAACTGACAAGCGTCGAAACGTATCAAATACTTCAGAAAAAGAGGAACCAATACTCAAATCCAACAAGTATAGTCCAAGGAATCTACAGTAATGTTTGTAGGACATTTGACATTTTTCAGAAAATTGATCAAATTTTGCCGGAATCACTGTACATAATTCACGGATTTTCAATAAAATGGACTTGGAGCAAAAACGGCTCAAATTTTTGTGGTAGTTTCAAAGTATAATATAACGAGGATTGGAAGAATATTAGGGCCAAAAACAAAAAGGAAGGTTAGAAAAAAGGCCAAAACGATAATAAATCCATACAAAGTGATGAGCGTCGAAACGCATGAAATATTTCACAAAATGAGGAACCAACACTCAAATTCAACAAGTATAGTCCCAGGGTATGTATGTTAATGTTTGGAGGACATTCAGAAAATTGATCAAATTTAACCAGAGTCGCTGTCGCAATCCAAGGTTTTTCAATAAAATGGCTTCGGAGCAAAAATGGCTAAAATTTTTGTGGTAGTCTCTAAGTATGATATAATGAGAATTTTCAAAATATTAGATTCAAAAACCTAGAAGATGATTAGGAAAACAATCATAAATCTAAAAAAACTGAAGAGCGTCGAAACGCATGAAATACTTCAGAAAATGAGGAACCAACACTCAAATCTAACAAGTATAGTTCTTGGGTATCTACAGTAATGTTTGGAGGACATTTGATGTTTTTCGGAAAATTGATCAAATGTGACCATGATTGCAGTACATAATCCACGGTTTTTCGATAAAATAGCTCTTGAGCAAAAACGGCTCAAAATTTTGTGGTAGTCTCGAAGTATGATATAATGAGGATTTTCAAAATATTATAGTTAAAAACCTAAGAGATGATAAGGAAAACAATCATAAATCCACAGAAAATGACGAGCGTCGAAACGCATGAAATACTTCAGAAAATGAGAAACCAAAACTCAAATCCAACAAGTAAAGTCCTAGGGTATCTATAGTAATGTTTGGAGGACATTTGACGTTTTTCGGAAAATTGATTAAATTTGAAAAGAATCGTAGTACATAATCCACGGTTTTCGATAAAATGGTTCCGGAGCAAAAACGGCTCAAATATTTGTGGTAATCTCTAAGTATGATATAATAAGGATTGGAAAAATGTTAAGCCAAAAACCTAAGAGAAGGTTAGCAAAACGGTCAAAAGGCCAGACAAAGTGACGAGCGTCGAAACGCATGTAATACTTCACAAAATGAGGAACCAACACTCAAATCCAACAAGTATTTCCCTAGGGTCTCTACAGTAATGGTTGGAGGACATTTGGCATTTTTCGTAAAATTGATCAAATTTGACCAAAATCGCAGTACATAATGTACGGGTTTTCAATAAAATGTCTCCGGAGCAAATATAACTCAATTTTGGTGGTAATCTCTAGTCATATTTATATATTATACTATATATTAAAAGCTGTGTTAGAAGCAACGACCACGTTCACCGGCTTTTGTTAGGCCATCTGGCATGCCACGTGGCATGTCTTTTTAATTTTCACTTAAAAAAATTCATTTAAAATTTCTTTTATGGTAAAAAGATGTTGATGGACATTCCATACATGATGATAAATAAGTGACGTTTTCCATATAAAAAAAATCATAATATTTACTGGCTCTAGAATCAGGGAGAAATAGAATGCTCCTTCTCCAAGCTAAAGAAGGCTTCATGTTTACTCTAGCTTGATTCTATGGCAAACACTAGAAGAACTAGAAATAAAAATACAGTAATCTCTTCAACTCATCAACCCGATTCTGCTGGTACCATTTTCCCCAAAAATGGTGCTCTATCGGCAGAGAATTCTCATACCCAGGAAAAACCGCAAGCTACAGAGCCGACGAATCATGAGGAGGTGTGGGTTCCGTCACCGAAATCAACAATAGCAGATTATCTGAATGCTGTCACAGGTAATTTGCAGGGAAATCAGGTAAACTCTACACCTGATAAAGAGCAGAAAGATTCTCCTGAGACAGGGGCTCCTAACCCTGTTAAGGATAAGAATCGAGAGGGTGTGAAAGATAAATTGTCTAAACAAACTGGAATGCAGCTTGATTATGTGCCTATTGATGATATTGCTGTGACTATTGATCTAGAAGACTTTGTAGAAGAATTGGATTATTGGGCAAACACTCTAGTTGGGCATGTTATAGGAGGAAAACCAAATGAGAAAAATCTAATTGATTATGCTCAGAAAAGGTGGAATTCTGTTAAACAACCTCTAATCCAATACTACAAAAAGGGGTGGTTTTATATGAAATTCAGCTCAAAAGATGATATGGAGGAAGTGTTAAGAGGAGGGCCATGGTATTATGGAGAGAATGCTTTCATTCTGAAGGTCTGGACCCCGAATTTTAGCACAGAAATGGAGACCACATCTAAGGTGCCTGTTTGGGTGCTCTTCCCAGACTTGGAACCTCATTTTTGGTCACAAAAAGCTCTGAGCAAAGTTGCGAGCTATGTGGGTAAGCCTCTGTTTGCGGATTTGAGAACTACACTCAAAGCTAAGCTTGCATTTGCTAGAGTGCTCATTGAAGTAGATGTTGCAGAGGAGCTGCCCAATACTATCACAGTCAAAACTCCTTATGGAGAATCAGTGCAGAATATCAAATATGAATGGGTACCATATTTTTGCTCATGCTGCAACAAATTGGGTCATATGACACAGAGGTGCAGGAAGCTGAAGAAGGATGCCACCCAGTCAAAGGTTACTAACCCTAAACCTACCTATGTCCCAAAACAGACTAAGACAGTGGTTGGAGCAGGAAAAGATGAGCCTGTAGCAGACACTAATGCAAGTGCAGCAACTGTGGAGGAGATGGTTGTTGCAAGCTCACCAGGAAAGCAGATCAGGAGTGAAGTTTGTGCAAAATTGGGATCCAAGAGTAGGGCTGATAAGGATGGCTTTACTCCAGTGCTAAGTAAGAAAGCAAAACTCTCATTAGCTAAGAAATTAGCTTTTGCTGAGAATAGATTCACTGCTCTTCAGGAATCTGAACATGACCTTATTCCTGTGAATCTGACAAAAATGGGGAAATTGGAGTTAATGGAGCAATGTGTGATTGAGGACGGGGAAGACCCTGGAGGGGGTCTTTCAGCCTAATGATTCTGTCTTCATGGAACATTAGAGGCTGTAATAAGCCTCACAAGCAGCAGGAGGTCCTACACTACTTGCAAATTAACAAAATTGATCTTCTGGGGCTGCTTGAAACTAGAGTTAAAGAGAAGAAAGGGATTAGTATCTTACAAAGGAAGTTTAGAAGGTTTAATACCAGTCATAACTACTCCCAGCACTACAATGGGAGAATTTGGTTATTATGGAATGGTCAGACTGTTAATGTGACTATTCTAGAATCAAGTCCTCAGTATATTCACTGCAGGGTAAGATGCCTAAGGTCACAGTTTGTTTGCAGGGCTACTATGGTGTATGGTTACAACAATGGGGAGGATAGGAAGGCAATGTGGGATTTTATCAGCTCAGAATCCCACAGAGGAAGTGATTCTTGGATTTTAATGGGGGATTTCAATGTTGTAAGGGATGGGAGTGAAAAGCTGAGCAAAGGTGCTCTGAATAAAGCTGATGTTGAAGATTTTAATGAGTGTCTTTATAATGCTGGGTTAATGGATCTACCTAGTACTGGATGCCAATATACCTGGCATAACTTGCAGGAAGGGACTGATGCTGTGTGGGCTAAACTTGACAGGGCTCTTGTTAACCCTGCCTGGCTAGCAAGCAACATCAGAGCTGCTGCTTCCTTTCTGCAGCCTGGACTGTCGGATCATTCCCCTGTACTTGTAGACATTCAACTTGGTGTCAGGGACATGCCAAAATCTTTCAAATTTCTTAATGCTTGGTGCAATGATGATTCATTTGAGAAGTTAGTGGTGCAGGCTTGGTCTCAGATCTTCTATGGGACAAAAATGTTCAGGGTGGTTATGAAGCAGAAAGCTCTTAGAAAAGAATTCAAAGCTTTTCATAAGAGCCACTATTCTAACATCACCAAAAGGATAAATGAGAGTAGAGAAAAGCTTATCAGGGCTCAGAATGACCTTCATCTTATGCCTCAAAACCTGCACAGGGTAAAGAAGCTTAAAGATGATTTGATTAAGTTGGAGAAGATGGAGATTTGCTTCATTTATCAAAGTGCAAAAATTCGAGATATTCAAATGAATGATGCCAGCACTAACTACTTTTATGCAAAAGTAAATGAGAGGAAGGCACTAGCTTACCTGGGGAGTATTCATGATATGAATGATGTGCTCCACACATCACAGGAGGGGGTCTGTACTGCTTTTCTCGATTACTACAAACAGTTGCTAGGGACTGCTCATGATACTGAGACTTTTGATCCTGAGTTGGTTAAGGGCAGCAGCATCTCAGAGGATAATAACAGAAGCATGGTGATGCCATTTGATAAGAATGATGTTGAGGCAGCTCTGAAATCAATTAATGATCTCAAAAGCCCTGGACCTGATGGTTACACAGCAGCATTCTATAAGAAAGCTTGGAGCATAATTGGGGATGATATTACTGATGCTATATTGGAGTTTTTCAGGACTGGGAAATTACTCAAGCAAATTAACACAACCCTGATCACTCTTATTCCAAAAAAAGCCACTCCCTACTCAGTGGCTGACTATAGACCAATCTCATGCTGTAACACTATCTACAAAATAATCAGCAAGATGCTGGTCAGCAGGATTCAGCCTGTTTTGGAAACAGTAATTGGCAAGGAGCAATCTGCTTTTGTCCCGGGTAGAACCATATTTGATAATATTCTGCTTTCACAAGAGTTGGTAAGGAAATATAATAGAAAGGAGGTCTCTCCTAGAGCAACCACAAAAGTTGACATCAAAAAAGCTTTTGATTCAGTTTCTTGGAGCTTTTTGGAGAATTTGCTGCTTAACATTAATTTCCCTGCAAAGTTTGTGAATTGGGTTATGGCCTGTTTGAGGACTGCTCATTTTTCTCTGAATATCAATGGCTCTCAAAGGGGTTTCTTTGCTGCTAAGAGAGGGTTGAGGCAGGGAGACCCTTTGTCTCCTTACCTCTTTGTAATATGTATAGAGGGGCTTTCTAGGATGCTAAGGAGACTAATTCATTCCAAAAACTTCAGCCAGCACCCAAAGTGTAACAAGATCAGCATGAACCACTTACTCTTTGCTGATGACCTTCTAATTTTCTCCAGAGGTGATAAGAGATCAGTCCAAGCTGTTTCAAATACCCTAAAGAAGTTTGAAATGCAGTCAGGGCTAGCTGCAAATGCTATGAAAACTAATATCTACCTGGGAGGGGTAAGATCAGAGGTTATCAAGACAATCACAGAGGGAACAGGCTATGTTGTTGGAAATTTTCCTTTCAAATACCTGGGAATTCCTCTGCATTCATCCAGACTTAAAGCTGCAATGTATTACCCCTTGCTTGACAAAATCAAAGCAAAACTGATGCATTGGGCCAACAGCTTTATGTCATATGCTGGAAAACTCCAACTGATTAACTCAGTAATTTTGGGTCTTCAAACATTCTGGGGTTCTGTTTTGCTGCTTCCTAAGACAGTTCTAAAGCAGATTAGTAGATTATGCAGGAGATTCTTTTGGGGAGTAACTGAACAGAAGGGAAGACTAACTTGCATAAAATGGAGTTTGCTTTGTACACCAAAGAAAGAGGGAGGGCTTGGAATAAAAGAAATGTTAAGCTGGAACAAAGCTCTTTTCTCAAAGTGGATAAGGAGAATTCAGATGAAGGATATTAGCATATGGGGCTGCTGGGTATCAGAATACTACCTGAAGAGGAGTAGTTTCTGGGACATTCAAGCTCAGGATGATTGCTCAGCTTCCTGGAGGTGTCTGTTGCTAATCAGAGATGAAATTAGAAGCAAAATGGGAATGTAGCTGAGTATCTCTGATGTTAATGCACATTGGTTAGGGCTCAAAAGCAGCAGAGAAGTCTATAACTTCTTTAGAGACTGTCGGGAGGCTGTGAAATGGGAGAAAGTCATATGGGACAGCTGCTGTATTCCAAAGAACTCAGTGATAACTGTTTTAGCTGCTCAAAATGGCTTACCTACAGTAGATAATCTGAAAAGGAAGGGCATATGCATGCCAAATTGGTGCATTCTGTGCAAGAAAAGGGAAGAATCATGTGAGCATCTCTTCTTTAAATGCTGCTACTCACAGCAGGTTTGGAGAAATGTGCTGGATTGGATTAGGTACAAAAGAAGAGCAGGTGGAATCAACCATGAGTTGAATTGGTTTAGGCATAAAATCAGAGGAAAGCTGGGTAAACATCATCTTCTACGCTGTGCATTCACGTGTACAGTTTACGAGTTGTGGAAGGAGAGAAATATGCAGATTTTTAGAGGAGTTGAGAGGAATTTACAGCAAATTGATCTTTGTATAAAATTTAACGTTTGTACTAGAGCTATAGTTCGATTTAGTAGTGCTATTCCTAGTAACTAAAGTTATAGGTAGTGGGTTTCTCGGGGTAGCACATCGCTATCCTTTGGATTGTTTGTACCTTTTGTTCTTCATCCCTGTAATGGAAGAATAAAAGTCTAAACTTTTCCAAAAAAAAAAAAAAAATCATAATATTTGTTTTTTATTATAAATAATCAATTTTTACTATTAATTGATTTCATCTTTACCTTATTATTTTGTACATTCCTTATTACTTATTTGAAATGGAATCACATCATCTAAATTGAAAGTGAATGTCTTATAAATGATAAAATTTATTGATAAAATTATTTGTTTACAAAGAAATAAAATTATAAATTTATTTCGGGCGTAGCCTGCGTAGTAAACTAGTTATATAATATATGATATATGATATGATAATATTTTCAAGACTATGCAAGGCTAAAGACTTTTATTCTCGGTTGGATTACGAAACTTATTCTCGGTTGGATTACGAAACTAAAGTTCACCCACAATTGTGAGTTTGATTCTAATTGTTTTATTCGTTTGAGTATTGTTTGTTTCTCTTGTTCTTATTTTTATTGATTGATTTATTGCTTAATTAGGTTGCAAACTAATTAGCCGTGGATCTATCATATTGCTAGATTCACAATTTAAGGACTAATTTTTAGATTGTTGATTCACAAGTAGCAACTAGCCTAGTATTCTTATGCTGGACATCGTATTAGGTTATAGAGAATAAACATATTAATTGAAGGTCAAAACCGCGTGTGTCTAGATCTTGTTAATCTCCGTTGATATCATTTAATTGCTTTATGCTTTCGTTAGATTAAACTTAGGCACGCGTCTTTGTTATCCACCGATTAGGGCTATTAGGTAATGCTGATCTCTCCTTGTAACTACAATTAAGAAATGATAGGAAATTATATTTCTACAACTAAAAATATGTTATGATTAGTTGATAAATAGGATCAATTAGGTGAATGATAGCGGGTATTAATTGTCCGAAATCTTTTCCTCCGTTTGTTTACAAATTACTCTTTTGCGTTTTATTTACTTGATCATTTACAATCAAAAACCCTGCATTTAGTTACTCGACATACATTGATAATTACCTTTCGAAGTGGATACGAACCTTACCTCTCTATTATTACGTTTTAGGTTAGTATTAATAACTTATATTTGTTGGGCATACGATTTTAGCCTGTCAGATATCATCTCTTTAGTAATAAACCGCTCGTTGTTAAAGAATGGACCTCTGATATGAATTTGAACAAGAATTCGATCCGTCAAAGACATAAGAAACATCAAATCAAACATGTACTTTATTAATGTTATGTTATTGCTTCAGAACCCATACTTAACTAAGAGTATGATAGGCTTGAGAGAGTTAATTACGGCTCTCCAGCCGGCTTGTGTAGGGTGAGCATTGTCCCAGAAAAAATAGGACTTGGGATTTTGGCATAATGTGTACATTTTATTCCCATTTGGGTCGACGTCTCCACAAGAATATGTGGAATTTATGCCTTCGCAACATGGCCTTAGCAAGTTACCAAATCTTGGGTTTCCTGCATAAACAAAAATACAAACTATTTAGATAGCCACTTATTATAAGACAACTTTTTGCGGATCCGTTCGATATCACTGCCAATTCTTGTTTTTTTTTTTTTGTTTTTTTTTTTTTTTTTGCGTAAAATTTTTAGTGAATTGAGTTACAAATCAACTTTAAATTGTTTGTTTCTATAATAGTCATATAGATTATGAAAGCTGACAACTGAAAATCACCTTTTTTCGGTTTTCAAAAACGGGACTTTGATTTTCAATAAAACTGAAAACTAAAAATACAAAATGATACCAAACAGAACAATATAGTGATCGTTTTTATGCCATCAATGATCATTTTACTAGCTAGGTAGCCCGTGAATCTACGAAAGGTAGTTTGTGATGCACCAATTACCTGGCCAGAATCTACATTATTATGTATATCATACCATCTCATTGTTTCTAATTTTTTTTATCAAATTCAAATCTCTGTAATCCCCTCCTGTATTAATTAAGTGAACTCTATCAAACACAATATATATTACACTTAGTTTTAACCATTATTAATTTAGGCTTTTGGCTGGGTATATGAACAACTTACTCTGCGATTTTTGAATGATGGATGAGAAAGCTTGGTAGAGATCAATGTTGAAAAAATGGGGCAATATAGAGTTAGCCGTCTGAGCGTTGAGCTTCGAAATAACTCTTTGCAACAAAAGGTTATGAAATTGAGCTGCCTCGTTGGATGTGGAATCACATTGCTGATTTTGTGTAGAAAATGTGCTTTGAGGTATACACCCTATGGGTGGTAAACCCGTCACCAATATCGTTTTTACTCCCGTATTGTAGAGACGTTTAAGATTTAATCTTAGTTGATCAACCACTCGAGGGATAATAAGTGCTTGTAAACCCTATAAAGGAAATATATAATAGACAAGAGATCGACAAATTAAAGAAACATTATTAGTATTCATTAAGTGTACCGTAACTATGCATAGACGAAAACTGGTTAAAAACATTTTTAATAAGTATGATCCCCACGTCTCCCCGAGACCATAATATATGATTTGCTATCCTCGAGTATTCAAAAGTATATGGACATATTCGTCGTTAGATAACGATATCGTTACCTGAAGGGAGCCACTCTTGGCAAAATATTTATAGTAGTCGTTACCAGCGAGACTGACATGCGCCACCGAATGTTTGAGGTCCTGAAGAGTGAAAACACCTTGATCAAGAAGCTTTTGGAAGCTATCGATTTGTGAAGTCATATTTGGGTACGGTGCTTGCGTATCAAACACACCAGTTCCACCATATGCAAAATTCATTCCATATGTCAATTGACCTCCTCCTTTGAGTCTCTTGAGTGTTCTCGCCAATGTGTATGTTATTGGGGACTTTAATCCCAAATATTTAGCTATAACATTTGTAAAATATAACAAGAGACATTTCAGCATTATTAATATATATTAATTAGATCGGAATGAAACAATATAATCGATTGGTGACCTCAAGATCGACATACCTAGAAAATCGGTGAAGATACGACCGTCTGAAGACCGGCCAGAAGGCTTTCCCGGATAAGTGACACCATAGGGTTCCTTCCAAGATTCAGCTTCAGGGTTACGGTTGTTCCCGGTGTCAGCATATGAATCTCCAAAGACAAACAACTTTTTCGGTCCGTGGTGACCACCAAATGAACAATGCACAATTTCAACACCTGAATTATTTGAGAAGACACCATAAGTTATATATTAATCTGAGTACTCCGTATATATAGCTGATGCGAGAGAATTAAAATCATAGACAAGACCACCGTAGAGTACGTAAAATGTGACCAGGCCTATTTAATTTATATTGAAAGTGAATGAATCGGAGTATGTAATTCAAAAACACGTCCATATTGTGACTTACTAGTACAAAATGACTACTTTACCCAAAATGAAACGGAACGAAACAAAGACCATGTAATGCAATATAAGCTACGAATTACCTAACACAAGAAAAATGGAAGAGCAAATCAAGAGATTAATAAACAACTTTCGAGACCACATTGTACTCAGATTGTATTAGTTTTCGAAAGAGAAATGTTAAACAATATAATCTTTGTTACGTTCATAAGATTAATACGGACTACCTATTTATAAGTTATAACGAGTTTCATCATATGATAACAAAATCAAAGCAAAAGATACGGAGTACACGACAAGGAGAGGCCGGAAGCTTCACATGCCGCCGACTTTTTTTCATGTGCCTTCTCTAGACAGTGTATGTATCATCGTTAAATAAATAATAACAATCGGTCTACGACATGTGAATCTTTGAATTATACTATAAGATTAGACCTAGGACTACAGCTTGCTTGTCGGTAGACTCGGTACCATCTGAAATCTTTTTTTTTTTTTTTTTTTTTTTTTGGGAGAAATGAGATCGAATAGGTTTTCCTCACTTTGTTCGTTTCTTAAGCATCAGACTAGGCAGGGGCGAAGCCAGGATTAAAAACTTGGGGTGGCGGATTATAACTGTATACGCGATATCCCTAACGGATAATATAGGAATCGTTTATTGTTTCTAATAAAAACTGATACTATACGATCCTATTTAATAAGAAACATAACGGAGGCAGGGGCGAACCTAACCCCAAAAATTTGGGGTAACCATCTTAGTACAAGTTTTTTTTTCCTAATTTTTTGGAATTTTTAAGTCAATAATTAGGTGTTTTCGGGGAATTTGTGGTAGCCGGTGCACCTCAGGCTACCCCCTAAATTCGAACTTGAATAAAACGTACATGCTCAACAAATTATGGAATAAGAAAGAAAAAATATATTGTAAATGCGAACAAAACATAAGTGGAGGAATGAACAATCTAAATGAGAATATATATCAAAAACATGCATTAGGTAGCATGAAATGTTTGTAGCCTACTGGTTTGTATGAACAATTGCTCAAACCTTAGTCAAGAGTTCAAATCCTCTCATCGTCGACTAACTAAAGTTATGCTTATTTTTAAAAAGTATAGGAATAATTTAAAAAAAACAATGAGATTTGCTATTAAGAAGATTTGAACCCACAACCTCCAAGTTACAATGATAGCACTCTAACCACTCTACTAATAACATCTTGTGCTATATTGGTGTTCTAAAATATATATAAAGGGATTTTGCCCAAAAAAACTTCAAAAAAAATTTCCCCGGCCGGGGTGGCGGCCGCCACCCCAAGCCACCAGCTGGCTTCGCCGCTGAGACCAGGTAAGGTAGACATAAGATATGGGAAATAGTCTTACAGCTTGTTTGGTATCACTACCCCAAATAATACATAAGACACCGGGTGGAAAACCATATAGACACCGGTTGCAACCGGTGTCTGGACTGCCGGTGTCTTATGTTAAGACACCGGTTGTTCTGAAAATAACCGGTGTCAAATATGTACCCAGAAAGTCAACACTGGTATACACATGACACCGGTTTTGGATAAAACCGGTGTCATATGTTGTTGTTATTTTTTTTTTTTTTTTCCGCTGGTGGACATTTGACACCGGTTTTGAAGAAAAACCGGTGTCATATATTGTTTTTTTTTTTTTTTTTCAGTTGGACATTTGACACCGGTTGTTTAAAAAACCGGTGTCATAGGGTAGATTTTTTTTTTTTTTTTTAGTTTGTTTGCTTCTGCTTCTGCCAGGGAATTGGCGACTAAGTTGTAGTCGCCAATTCCCACATTACAAATAAACATACATTACGATTATGCCGTTTCAACGACACCAATTCCCAAAACCTCGACTACAAAAAACCAAGTCGATTCTTTGCTATACAACAATGGAGCTTAAAATTCACTCTATATATAATAAGCATCCATCCAATCTCAATTACTCCATCCACAACATTTCTCCAAAATATAACAATGGAGATCTCTTGCTTTTCCTAGTTTCTAATTTCCTAACTAAAACTTACTAACATTTCTAATTTAATGAGAATCTAAGTGTTTCAAGAAATCAAAGTAGAATTGAACACATACAAGCAAAACTCGCTAGGTAGCTAAAGATCATCATCGTCTCCTTCTTCATCTCCATCCACAAAGACATATGTAGCCCAAAGATCTCTTATTTCATCCACTTGTTCATTCGTAAATTTCTTGCAACCCTTCACAACATACTAAAACGACAAATTGAATTTAGATATCCAAAACTTAAACATTTATAAATTACTATAGGATAGATATATGTTTTGATATATATAGGTCTTGGACGGAAAGAATTGGAAGGAAGAGAAAGGAACGGAAAGGAAAAGAAGAGAAATGAAGGGAACTAATTTTTCCTTTGTTTGGTTTTCATATCTTATACCATATATTAAAAGTTGTGTTAGAGCCAACGACCACGTTCACCGGGTTCAATTAAGCCATCTGTCATGCCACGTGGCATGTCTATTTAATTTTCACTTAAAAAAGTTATTTAAATTTTTTTTTTTAATGGTAAAGTGTATAGATGGACATTCCATGCATGGTGATATATAAGTTACATTTTCATATTAAAAAATTCACAATATTTTTTTTATTATAAAAAATCAATGTTTACTATCACTTAATAGCATCTTTACCACACGTTGGAAAATAGTAAAATCTATTTCTCTTCCTTTCCTTTCCATCTACTTCTTTCTTACCAAACAAGCTGTTAAGGAAATTGAGTTTATATGATGTCATTGATGTGTATCAACATTTTGAAGAGATATAAAAATCTATACTATAACAACGAGTGTATGTTTAATTTGGTAAGACAAATTTTGAGTTCAAGTAACGAAGTCCCACTCCGATTACATTTCTAATTGTTTGGTTTAGAATAATTTTTTCCCATTCCATTATTTCTCTCCTTTAACCCACTCCCCCAAATGAATCCCTCCTCAAATGAGGGGTATCCTATTTTCTATTTTTTCCCATTCCATCATTCTCCTTGTTTCTCTCTCCTTTCTCCTCCCTCTTTTCTTCTACAACTTCCTTCACATCATCGCCGACCACCAATTTTTCCACCATCAGCCACCTCCTATGGGCCGTCTACACGCCTAAATCAACCTTTAGTCGGTTAGACGTGGTTACTAGCAAGGGAGGAGAGAGGAGAGAGAAGGGGGAGGGGTGGCTAGAAAATGTGATTGGGTGAGAATGGCTCGTGGTTGGGTTTGCGTGGGCTGTGCCGGAGAGTCGCCGGCGCAAGACAAGGCAGCCGGTGATGTCCTCGCCGGCGCCGGTGGAAGTGGGTGCTGGATGCGGCAGATTAGTGGTGGTGGAAGGGTGGGATAGGGGGAAGGTGAGAGGGTCAGGACTAGGGATGGGCATGGACCCAAGACCCAACCCAGACCCATCAGACCCGGCCCATATAGGTCGGATTTGGGTCCTCAGTTTTTAGGACCCATTGGATTTGGGTCGGACCCAGACCCATCTACATGGGTAATGGGTCGGATTTGGGTCCCTCTATTGAGACCCAGACCCGACCCATAGACCCAACTAATAGTATGCTTGTAGCCTTAGTGTATGCAAATGTCAAACTTATTCCTTTGTATGTCCGCTAGTTTGAATTTTTTGCTCTAAATTTGGTAGATGAATGAAGACACTCTAGAAGAATTTGTTACATGTAACTGTCAGAGTCGTCATGGGCCAATATCGGCCCCCTCGTGGAAGACTAGCTCACAAGCTGATGGGGTTCCATCCTAAAACCAATTGGCAATAGGAGGAATAACCCACCACCTTATAAACTAGTCTCCATTCTTCTATTTCTCCAATGTGAGATATCATCCCACAACTCACATGTGGATAGTTGTCACTCCAACATAAAGCGGTAAATCAAACGTGTTTATGTGTTAGAGAATTCGTGCCTCCTTCTCATTGATATGTACCAGGTATATGTACAATACAAACCTTGAGGAACAAGGAAACAAATCACACGACACTACCTAAGGAAACTATACAAAACAAGAGGAAAGGAATTATATACGTTTGCCTAACTCTATACAAACACCATAACAAAATGTCTTACTGTACAAGACATTCCTAAGCTAATGTGGACGTAATACAAGAATCTCCAAGTTTCCTAACACCCCCCCTCAAGTTGGAGCATGAAGATCGAGAATGCCCAACTTGGAAAGAAGTTCGTGAAACTGACTACCATTTAGTGCCTTAGTGAAGATGTCAGCTACTTGCTCCGTTGTATGTACATACCGTGGAGTGATCATACCATCAACAATCGCGTCCCGAATAAAATGACAATCAACCTCAATATGTTTCGTACGCTCATGAAACACGGGGTTGTGAGCAATATGTAGAGCGGATTGATTATCACATAATAAAATAGCCGGATCACTATGGGTAACTCCGAGAGCACCCAAAACACCTTTAAGCCATTTGACTTCACAAGTCGTAAAGGCCATTGAACGATATTCGGCTTCGGTCGATGATCGCGCCACCGTCGTTTGCTTCTTGGTTTTCCAAGAGATTGGTGAATTACTTAAAAATACCAAGTATGCCGTGAGTGAACGACGAGTGACTGGGCAGGCTGCCCAATCGGCATCGCAATACGCACGCAATCGTAAATCATTATCACTACGGATGAACAATCCTTGCCCGGGATTCTTCTTTAAATATCGTACCACCTTTAATGCAGCATTCCAATGGCCCACTTTCGGATTTCGCATAAATTGAGCAAGAATATGAACTGAGTAAGTAAGTTCTGGCCGTGTATTCGTCAAATATATCAGTCGTCCTATTAATCTTCGATAGGGTAAGGGATCAGTGAGGTCTGGCCCATCAGCCAGAGCAAACCGATGATTAGGCTCAATCGGCGTGTCAGACGGTTTACAACCTAGCAGACCCGATTCACTCAATAGATCAAGAACATATTTTCGTTGTGATAAGTAAATGCCCATCGAATTTCGAGCAACCTCGATACCCAAAAAATATCTAAGTATCCCAAGGTCCTTCATATGAAAACACTTGCCCAAATAAGATTTGAATTTGCAAATTGCATCGTTATTGTTCCCAGAAATCACAAGATCATCGACATAAACCAATACATTCAAATGAACACCATTATGAACCATAGTTAAAAGTGAATGATCGTACTTGCAAACTTCAAAACCGTACCTGCACAAGGCCGAAGCCAACTTGGCATACCAGCACCTAGGTGCTTGTTTTAAACCGTATAGGGACTTTCTCAATCGGCAAACCTTACCAGGTACCTTCGCATCGAAACCCAGAGGAAATTGCATATACACCTCTTCTTCTAAATCACCATGTAGAAAAGCGTTATGCACATCCATTTGATGCAACTCCCAATTCTGCACAGCGGCAACTGCCAATAGAGTTCGTACCGTCACCATTTTAACTGTCGGAGCAAACGTTTCATTATAATCAAGTCCCTCAATCTGATGATCCCCTCGAATTACAAGTCTCGCTTTATATCGTTCAACTTCGCCGTTCGATCTATACTTAATCTTATAGACCCACTTACATCCTATTGCCTTCTTACCTTCTGGTAAGGTCGCCACTGTCCAAGTATCATTATTTTCGAGTGCAGTGATTTCCTCCTTCATCGCCTTTCGCCATTGTTCATGTCGCATAGCTTCATTGAAGCTACTCGGTTCTTGTCCTGCAGTAACAGAGGCAAGCAGAGCACGGTGTTTTGTATTGAAACGTTTACAATCAACAAAATTGTGTATCGGATATGGCGTACCTGAGGATGATGATTGGATTACTGGGGACGAGGGACTTACGATCGTATGAGTAACAAAACCACGTAATCGCACATTCTCAAATTTCTGGCGATACCCTTTTCCCATCGGACCTTCAACACCACTCTCTGTATTCGAAATTGTGTTCGTTCTTGTGTCATTAGCACCCGAATCAGCTTCATCATCATCATCATCGCTCGTGTCATCACTCTCTTCTTCGGTATCGATCGGAGAAGGTCCAATTGAGTCTGACCCCGGGCCATTTGACGAGTCTCCTGTCGATGGAGACTCTGCTGCCGCGAGAGGAGAACCCCCTGTTACTTGGTTTTCTGGGTTCGTTTCTGGGTTCGTAATTGATCCTGAACCCGAGCCCAGGTCAATTAGCTCCCCCCCTGTCGCCTCATCCTCGGCGACAGGAACACGTGGTGCGTCGGAAACTGCAGCAGTACTCGGAACATGATCAAATGTCCACTCATCCAAGTCGCGTTCATCCAAATTCACCTGCCCTATGACAAAGGGAAAGGTATGTTCAACAAAAACCACGTCTCTAGAATCGAAATAATCGCCTGATTCTAAATCATAAAGGCTCCATCCTTTCTTTCCGAAGGGGTATCCCAAAAAACACACACTTCCGACTCCGGCTAGCGAATTTGTCCTTCGATCGATTAAGAGTCTTAGCATAACAGAGGCACCCGAATATCCGGATGTTTCGTAAGTCAGGGGCTTTGCCGTACAGGAGTTCATAGGGCGTTTTCCGCCCCAAGAGAGCAGAGGGAGTTCGATTAATTAAGTATGCAGCAGCTCGAATACACTCACCCCAAAAAGTGATCGGTAATTTGGCTTGAAAGCGCAAGGCTCGGGCGACGTTCAGAATATGCGTATGCTTCCGCTCGACTCGTGCGTTCTGTCGTGGAGTACCAACAATGGAATTGTGAAATAAGATACCCAACTCGTCAAAATTCTCGCTTAAGCATTTAAATTCGGTTCCGTTATCGCTTCGTACACCCTTCACATGTCTGTCATGTTGTCGTTCAACCATGGCAATGAAATGTCGTAATTTTCGGGATGCATCTCCTTTATCTTGCAACAAATAAATCCATACACTTCTTGAAAAATCATCCACAATTGTTAGAAATCTCGAACCACATGAAGCAGTTTTCGTATAAGGTCCCCATAAGTCGCAGTGTATGAGATCAAAACTTCCACTCGCATTATTATCACTTGTATAAAAAATTTCTCGGGTTTGTTTAGCCCGTAAACAAATATCACAGTGCTTGCTGTCAAAATTATGAAAATTATTACTAATAGTAGGTAAATATCTAGCTATCTTGGACGATGGATGTCCAAGCCGTTTGTGCCAGAGTTTTGCGGCATCGTTATCGCTTCGTACTTTATTCGCTCGAATTGGTTTTGTTACTCGTAGGTAGTATAATCCCTCGCATTGATTACCCGCTCCAATCACCGTCCTCGTTGTGCGGTCCTGTATGATACACAATTGATTAGTAAATTGTAAAACGTAATTGGAGTCCCGAATTAATTGAGACACTGATATCAAATTGCAATTGAAGTTTGCTGCATATAAAACATTCTGCAAGGTTAATTTTTCGTTAATCACAACACATCCTTGCTTTGTTGCAAGAGTTGATTCGCCGTTCGGAAGCCCAATCGAGCAAGGTTCCACGTCTTGAACCTTATGAAGCAAGCTATGATCCCCTGTTAAGTGATGACTTGCCCCTATATCAATGATCCACAAATTATTCTTTCCGTTCAATCGATCACCTGTATTACTCTTTTTCTCGCTCCACATAGCTACCAAATCGTTCCACTCTTCTTGTGAGAATGAATTGAGGTCAATTCCATCTCCTCTATTACGAGAGGAGCTTGCCTCGCCGCCATGAAAAACAGAGCCCAAAGCGGCATTGGCTCTAGCGCCACCGCGTCCTCCGCCTTGCCCAAAGCCACCTCGGCCCCTGCCGCGTCCACCACCACGTCCACCTCGTCCTCCTACAGCCCTGTCACGGGGTCTGTCTCCCCACCACTCCGGAAAGCCATATATCCCGAAGCAAGTTTCCGCTCGATGTCCCTCGCGCCCGCAACTAGTACACACCGGTCGCCTCTCCTGCTCGTAGCGAGCTCCCCCTGACCCGTAGTTTCCAGTAGAGCCACGAGCCAGATGGGCCATCGGTTCAATGTGCACTTCCGTCTTCGGCTGGGTGTAAACCCGTACACCCTCCTCTTGAACCAAACGATAATATATTTGGTTCACGTTAGGCAGAGGGTCGATTCCAACATTGTCGTTCCCAAAGATCGTGTAGGGACTCAGCTTTTTCTTGCCGTCATCCTTCATCGCTTCTTCTTCGTCGTCTGAATGGGTAGGGGTCGTCAATGGGGTTTGTTCCTTCGTGCTTTTGTCGTCGTCGTGAGATGAGTCTCCGTCTTTCGGCATGTGTGTAAATAACCTCGCTTTGATATACCATAAAACGGTAAACCAATGTATGTGTTTGAGAATTCGAGGCAACAAACCACACGACACTACCTAAGGAAACTATACAAAACAAGAGGAAAGGAATTATATACGTTTGCCTAACTCTATACAAACACCATAACAAAATGTCTTACTGTACAAGACATTCCTAAGCTAATGTGGACGTAATACAAGAATCTCCAAGTTTCCTAACATACCAACTGTAACAACCCTAAATTTTGACCAACTATAAATAGAAATAAATTTAGAATTGTCACGCTGCAATTAACTACCAAGTCAATTGCTAGGCTAGAAATTCAACTACAATAAACCAATTAAAAAAAAAACAGCAGAAGTCTTTAACTATTGAGCCTTCGAATGATACATTAGATTGTGATTTAGAGGGTTTTGTTGATTGTACCATTGTTGAGGAGAATATTACTAATCAAACACAAGAGTTGGGTGGACGAATTAGTAAGAAGCTTAGATCTGATGCATGGTCGTACTTTGACAAAGAGATGGTAAATGACGTTGTAAAGGCCAAGTGTAAGGGTTGCAACAAATATCTTTCGGGTAGCAATGGTACTTCTCACCTTCTTAAGCATGCCAATAAAACTTGTCATATGGGACACTTGAATGATGGGGATCAACAAAAGTTAAGGGTGAAGACCGAGTTAGATGGGTCTAATAGTTTGGAACTTAAAGAAAAGTATAAAGACTTGTGGTCCATCGTCGTTTTTTACTAACACATTAGTATGCATATTTAATTTTCTTATTAAGGTGGATTGGAAAACGCTAGTGTTTATTCCACTATGAACGAGGACTCCGATTGTGAAGGAGATGTTATTGATACCATCGAATTGGTATTATGTCTTATCTCATTATTTTTTTGTACACTTATTTACAATGACATTATACTACGGTTAATTTGTTTCGTTATGTGTTTCATCAACTCTTATTTTTTCTTATTAGGATGTTGATGACATTGTTGTTGAAGATATGGAAGAGGATGAATCACAAAATGGATCAATCATATGAGTGACCTACTATTTAATACTTTATTAGATGATAAGACTTTTGTAGTTAAGTGTTCGAGACTTTACGTATTGACTTATTGAGGATTGTTATTTGTTGGATTATTAGAATTGTATTTCGGTTGCGAGTTGTTTATGACACATCTGATTTGATGTATTGTTGGAACTAAATCACATTTAGAGATGGACAATATCATAGAAGTTGCAGCTTCAATGTCGTTTTCGCAAAAGACCAAGACCCGACCCATACCCACTGGGTCTTGACGGGTCCGGATATGGGTCGGAAAATTTTAGACCATATGGATTTGGGTCGGATATGGGTATATATGATATGTCATGGGTCTGGGTTTGGGTGTAACACCCCGACTCATCGCCTGAGTCGGAAGTAGTCACCTATGCACTACGCCAAAAATAACATATAACACCGGTATATATTACACCGGAGACGTGAAAACCGGTGTCATAAATCAATAAGACACCGGTTGTTCATCACCCGGTGTGATAAGCCATTAAAAAAAAAAAGAATTGAGTAAAGTAATGAAAAAATAAAAGATAAAAATAAATAAAACTTCTAAAAGCAATTTTTAACATCGGTTGTGCGTAAAACCAGTGTCTTATGTGTCCACATAAGACACCGGTTTTACATAGAACCGGTGTCTTATGTGTCAACTATAAAAAAAAAAAAAAATCTAAAAGTAATTAACTATAACATTGTAATTTCCGTCAGCTTTCTCTTCTCTCCTCCCTCTCTCATTTGTACGCACAATCATCCTAAAAAATATCTAAAGACAAACCTCCTCTCTTCTCGGTTATCAACTTCCGACCCATCTCTTTCCACAATCATCAACACTTCTTCCAGCACCTTCATTCTTTGATTCGATCTTCTCATCATCATCTCTACGTTTCTACAAGTGATTATTGGCTTAGGTAGGTGTTGTATTTCGTTTTTAATTCGAGTTATTTTGTGTTATTTTGGTTGAAATAATTGGGGATTTATATAGGGTTGGGATTTAAGGGGAATGTGTATTGTGTAATTTTTATAGATCTAGAAATTGGGTATGTTGGATTTTTTTTTTAACTTGTGTTAATGTTGTGTTCGTTGTTATTCTAGATTTCTCCAAAGAAGGAAGGTTGATTTCACAATCATGGTTTCATGGTTTTCATGGTTTTGATTGATAGGTAAATTGATATTTTTTTTTGTTTCTTTTACGTTTTGAATTGAGTTAAATATGCTTGACTTTTTAACTTGTGTTTGATGGTGTGTTGTTATTCCAGATCACAAGTTTGATTTTACAATCTTGTTTCATGGGTTTGATGATAGGTACGTTGATCTGTTTTTTTTTTTTCTTCCATTAATCAGTTTTTTCGTATTTTATTTATCTCCGATTTTTCTTTTTTACTACTTTTCCGTTTTAAATCACTCAAAACCTAGTTAAATATCTTGTATTATTTTTCTACTCAAAACCAAGATTTTTGATGAAGAAATCCACATCAAGTTGAGATGGAATAGAGAAGGACAAGATGCAGAGGGAAAAGATTTGGGAGAAGGAGAGGTTGATGATGAACACGACAATAAAATTGTTGCAAATGCCACGGGATGTTTTTTTTTTTTTTTTAAATGGTACATAAGACACCGGTTTTTGACATCCCCGGTGTCTTATGTGTGTATAGTTTTATTCATATTTATCACATAAGACACCGGTTTTGGTCCCAACCGGTGTCTTATGTGTACCTTACAACACCGGTTACTTTTTTAGTAACCCGGTGTCTTAGCATAAGACACCGGCAGTCCAGACACCGGGTTTAACCGGTGTCTGTTTGTTTTGGGACCCGGTGTTATATGCAATATTTGGCGTAGTGATGGCAGCTTGCCAGGCTGTGGGCTGACCTCACAGACCAACACGTACGGGTCCTTCTGGCGCATTTTGACCTCAGTCATGCGCACCCTGGGAAACTTTCCAGGAGGTCACCCATCCTGAAATTACTCTCAGTCAAGCACGCTTAACTTTGGAGTTCTTGTCACATGGGCTTCCTAAAAGGAAAGTCGACTTTGTTGGTTTGAGTAGCACTATCAATCCCTTTAAGCACTCATATGAGCCATTAATCTCTTATAAACTTCCTTTGAAATCTGGGGTATTACACTGGGTCCTATAGGACCCAACCCAGACCCGACCCACGCCCATCCCTAGTCAGGACTCAGGAGAGAGAAAGGGGAAGGGGTTGGGGTAGGGTTTTTTTTTTTTTTTTTTTTTAACTTCTTTTGTTTCTGTAGAGGATTCCAATTCATTTTTAAGTTGAATCAGACAAGTTTTTATAAGTAACGGAACTTGTTACCACTCCACCCTTAATCCCATTCTATTCCGTTACCATTCTTAATATCATACCCAACGCCCCCTAATACTATATATATATATATATATTCCTAATTACATAATATAAAAAATAATATGATTTATGGTGATTATGGTGGTAAGCTAATTTATGGAAAATAATAGTGTTGCTAATAATATTATAACAAAGATAAACTGACAATTTCCTAAAATGAGTATATATAACAATATAGATATACAGCCCGGGCGCGAGCCGGGCATGCAAACTAGCTATAGAGTATTATTAAGTGCGTGGTAATGATCGATTGATCATCGATAGATCTTCCTTACACAAACAAATCAAACTTAAGCTTAAGTTAACATGAGTTCTAAACAATCAACAAACAAGTCAAATTATCAAATCTTTCTCAGATGAGTCTTTTTAGCTATACATGTAAAATTAAACATGTATGCATCATGTACTAGTATCGTAGTTGTTGTATGGTAGGCTGTAGAGATCGAGTTAGGGCTTTCCATCCTGCTTGTGTAGGGTGCGAATCATCCCAGAAAAAAGTGGATTCAGGATTTTCGCACACGGTATACATTTTATTCCCATTTGCGTCTACATCTCCACAAGAGTACGTCGAATTTATGCCTTGGCAACATGGTTTTAGAAGGTTGCCACATAGCCCATTTCCTGCACAAACATAAATAAATATTTAGATGAAGCCCGAGATGCACCGGCTACCCCTACCCTCCAGGGTGGTATAAATTATTAGGGCATTACCCCCAAACCTCGAGATTGGGAGAGTGGTAGCTAAACCAATACATTTACGCTATAGACATATTTGAAAAGATGGCATGGAGAAAAATAACTTACTTTCTGCAAGCCCTGTAGGTTGTTGAATGATAGATGAGAAAGCTTGGTAGAGATCAATGAGGACGAAAGGCGGTGGCGTCACCGAGTCACTCGTCTCACTGTTGAGCTTAGTAACAGCTTGTTGCACTAAGAGGTTATGAACTTGGGTTGCCTGGTTAAATGTGGAATCACATTGCTGATATTGTGTAGGAAGTGTGTTTCGTGGTAAACATCCTAAGGGCTGTAAACCTGTCACTGATATCGTTTTTACTCCCATGTTGTAGATACGTTGAATATTTAACACCAATTGGTTTACCACTTGTGGGATAAATGTTTGGAAACCCTGTTGTTACACACAATAGGTAAAAAAAAAAAAAAAAAAAAAAAGTTAATTAGTGTAAAGAGATCGATATCTATTAAGGGTAACATCTATCGTGCTATGTTGAAGGTCGGATATAAACTATTATGGGTACCTTAATTATCAGTCTAGACTTTTGGCTCAGTTGATTGTGTTAATTTGTTTATGCTGATAATTTTATTTATGTAGAGAGTCCAAAGTATAAAATGGACCAATTATTCGATCGATTGTTAATTAATTACCTGAACAGTGCCACCATTGGCAAGGTAGTTAGAGTAGTCGTTACCAACAAGACTGACATGCGCCACGGCATGCTTGAGGTCCTGAGGTGTGAAGACGCCTTGATCAAGAAGCCCTTGAAAGATATCGATTTGTGTAGTCATGTTTGGGTATGGTGCTTTCGTATCAAACACACCAGTTCCACCATATGCCAAATTCACTCCATATTTCAATTGGCCTGCTTTGAGTGATCCAAATATGTATGGTATTGGGGACTTCAATCCTAAAGATTTAGCTATACATTTCGGAAACAAAAGAAATTAGTTTCATCAACATTATAAATATAATCGTCATCAGTCTATCTGTATAAATATAAATTAAATAATAGAATTGATTTGGTTATAACTTATAAGTGATATAAGATTTTCATATAGATTACCGAGAATAATGAATGAAGCCAACTCAAATATACGCCATATGTTATTGATTGATGAATAATTCTAAGGTCCTTGACAAGTACCACAAAGTACCATAAAAGTCATCATCTCAACCATCCATAATATTAAAAATCAATCTAGACCATCCATTATTTTTATTTAGATATATTTTATAAATTATATTGTAAATAACCCAAAAAATAGAAAAAATGGTTAATTGCATTTATTTAATCTTTTATGCTTGTGTATACATTGTACAAACTATATCTAATATAATTTGATAATTTTTTTCTTTTAGAAAAATTTATTAAGTTATTTTAAAAGTGAATTATTATGGTGTTTTGCGGTACTTGTCGAGCACCCTAAAAAGTGATAATATACTAGTCGTCCTTTCACAATATTACTTCACTATCATGAGAGATATTCATCCAAAAGAAATTAGTTTCAACATTATAAATAAAATCGTCATCGGTCTATCTTTACAGATATAATTAAATAAACTGATTGATTCGACTACAACTGATATTAGAGCTTTTCATATAACCCACAATAATGAAAGAAGTCAACTCAAGTCAAATGTATATGTAACTGATTGATATACTAGATTACTAGTTATTGTCGTCTTACAATATTATTTCAACTTCATGAAATAGATTCATCCAAAAGTATGTGAACGATAATACAGATTTGTATCTACCGTGGAAGATTTAAAATTTGCTTGGTTTTGGCTATAGTTAGTTCTTGAATTCGCTTCTAATATTGCGTGCTTGTGCTACATTTGACTTTTGTCTAATAATGTTAAAGATATCCAATTAAAGGTTTCTTGCGGCGAAGAATTCACTGAGTATATACACACTAGATGAGAACGAGGTTTTTATTTTTTTTTAATCGATCTATACGTCAGAAATAGTATTATTACTTCCGCTGAATAATTATGAAAATTAAACATTGAAAAAAAAAGCATAGATCTTTTCCTTTCATTGTCGTCTGATCATTTTCTTTTTTAAAAAAGGTTGTCTAGCTATTAGCCGAAGCAAATCAATGATCAGTTCAAAACTTCGCCAAATAATTCAATTTATTAGTGACTTCAAATTTTCGTATCACCATCGAACTCGATCAAATGGGTCACGTACTACGGTACTAGTACTAATAATCTTTCCAAAATTATTTCACGAGATAGATCCATCCAATAATTTCTGATGTATACATATATATAAATTTTAGTCTACCAAAACTAGCTAGTTCTTGCGTGTGCAACATTTGAGAGTGTATGTAGGACTAAAGCACTAACATCTATCTAATGGTCATATATATATATATGAAGGTAGGTAAGGTGGAGATATCATTCTTAAGCTAAAACCAATTAAAAACATACAGAAAACTTTTGGACTCGTTTAAAATCGGAAGTATGAAAAATATTTCTGATATGACTTTATCTTGTACGTAAGGAAGTAATGCATGTAAAGTTGTAGTGTAATTATTACCTCTCTTTTACGAGAACATGTTTGCTTTAGTGTAGTTTACGACATTTATTTGATTATTATGTTTATATTTCTGTTCATACTCACTTTTACATGGATTTATGACAATTAATTCTATTAGATTTGTTTTCCAAATGAATGTTATTTTAATTTGACTGAGTGGTCAATCATATAATAATAGTACGCAAATGTGCATGTTCATGAATTACCGGAGAAAATTTACGAAATTGACTAGGTGACTGAGATCTGAATGAAAATACATATAGTATATACATCAAATTACACAAGTGGTCAAGTGTACTGTGGTATCGTTAGAAAATGCTTAGTCAAATTAAATAAGCTTCCCAATTCAAACTTAAAACACTACTTCAAAGTTCAGAGAGACAATTGTACAATACTCCTCAGTTAATTAAATATTTATTCTTCGAATATCCGACTTCTTAACTGGTCATATTAAGTGTCTCTGTAAAAGTTAAAGCGAAGATTTTAGTGATTATTTAGAGACAATAACAAAATAGTTCATGCATGGAGGAAAGATCATTATCTTAGATTTTTAGGGCAAAGGACAGTGTCAAATAAAATTATAATTATGAGTATTACAAGATTGGTTGATTTGTATGCACATCGTATGTAGCATTAAGAATAACATATAGTTTTGGTTAGCTTTTTCAAATTATCATAACAATATGCATTATGCTTTCAGCATTTTGAGTTGAGGTAGTTGTCCAAATTTAAAGTCAAAATCTCAAAGCTAAGATACGTGCTTTCAATTTCATTTATAGAGAGACAAACCTAGAAAATCAGTGAAGATACGACCATCTGAAAACCTGCCAGAAGGCTTCCCGGGATAAGTGATACCATAAGGTTCCTTCCATGAGTTGGCGTCAGGGTTACGATCGTTCCCAGTGTCAGCATATGAATCTCCAAACACAAACAGTTTTTTCAACCCCTGATGATGGTGGTGGTGATGATAAGAAGAGCAATGCACGACTTCCACACCTATATTCACAAGAAAGACATTCTATATAATTAAGCATATATATTGTACTAGAAGAAATCAATAACCAATCCAGTTTATCATGAGATTACTCCAAACTGAAAATGTTGGTCTATGAATAAAAAGAATATACTCCTCCGTATACGATTTGAAATCTCATCACACACAAAAGGAAACACGTTTACTACATATACGGAGTACATTTCATTATCGGGTTTTCAATGAGATTCTTAAATTTTTTTTTTCCAAGTGAGAATCTTACTTAATTAAGGAAGTAAATGTACTTTTATCACGTGCCCTATGAGCACACGTTAGAAAAAAAAAAAAAACGCTTTTATTATTACAGTAGAAGGATTTCACCCAAAACGGAACAACGACCATGCGATGATACATAAATCAGCTACGAACAATAATATTACGTACCTAATAGGAGTAAAATGGAAGAGCAAAGCAAGAGATTGAACAACATCTTTTGATGAGCTTCCATTGTACGTGTTATAACTCGAGTAATAAGAATGATGAGTTTTGACTATGGAAGAAATTAATTAGATTGGTTTTGTATAATAAGAGGAAAGTTATTATGCAATCTTAATTCATAAGATGAGCTATTTATAGAGCATTTCGTAAAATTATAAAGCATGGAAGAAAAATAAAGCAAAAGATACACGACGACGACTGAAGACGACGCGGATAAAAATGCGCCGGCTTTATTCGATGATAATAAAACTTGAATTAAACTAAAAGGAGTAATAAGCCCACCTTGTTCGAATTTCATTGACTTTATTTCTTTATTATGTGCGTATGACCTTCTCAAAATCTCAAGTGTATCATGTTTGAAATGTTGAATACTTGAATGTTTATTTGGGAATTTTTATTTTTTTTATTTTTTTATTCTCTTTGAATACTAAAATCGAACCACTGTGTATGAGTGGACTGTCTCTCTTTTTTTTTTTTTTTTTTTTTTTTTGGGAGAAAATGACTAGAGTATAATATAATACAAATTGGGTGGTATTTTAATTTATATCTTTAATTAAAGACTCGAGAATAGATCTTCATAATTATATAGAATAATGTCTACCATTAACATATACAGTAGAAACAAAGGAAGTGGTTTAGCTATAAATAATTTGATATAACATACTACAAAGTACAAAATAGTGGTTGGTGGTCTCTCAGCATTTTGGGATGAGTCTGTCACATATCGGAGTTTTTAAGGATTCACCGTCTTTCTATAATGTTTGCATTATCATAGTTCACTGGTTCACGAAGATTCAAAAGAGATAAAGTTTATCTAGAGATTTAAATCATCTTCATTAGAGGGGTCTCAAATGAGTCTCAAAGTGGAAAATATGAGTCTCAAAATGAGAGACCCCCAATGTAGATCAAAGGAAAGAGTCTCAAAAATCTCAAGAACTAATTATGTGGGGGCCACTAGTAATTAGTATTAATTTTATATTATTTTGGCCCCAATTAATAATTAAAAAATAAATGTTTGAGACCCAAAAATATAAGTCTCACAATTGAAAAGTAGGGTCTCAAATTGAGTCTCATTCTTCATTTGATGTCAGCATAATGTAATTGTGACAACATATTGGCATTTGAGATCTAAAGTGGGTCTCACCAATAAAGATGCTCTTATAGCTTACAAGAAGACGTTTACAATTGGAAAATGCACATTAACCTTATAGTGTATTAGAACTCAGTAATATGGGAAGCTGTATTGTATTGAAGATCATGCTGATTACATTCCAGGAGGGTTGTATATATACTCTCCTATGATTTGACTTGTACAAGAGAGTTATATTCCATAATAGGAAAACTAATATACATTACTAAAACTACAAGATATGCATAATATACATGCAGACTCGTTCATACTCCCCCTCAAGTTGGAGCAGGAGGGAGTCGAATGCCCAACTTGTCTCGTAAGTATGTAAATAACTGTGTAGTTCCCAGGGCTTTGGTGAATAAGTCGGCTACTTGCTCTTTAGTGCAAAGGTAGGAAGTAGCAATGTGGCCTGCTACAAGGTGTTGGCGAATGAAATGACAATCAATTTCGACATGCTTGGTGCGATCATGGAATACAGGGTTTCGAGAGATGTGTAAGGCGGCTTGACTGTCACAATAGAGACGCATCGGCTGAATGTGGAATACCCCGAGTGAGGCGAGGAAAGATTTTAGCCATATTAACTCACTAGTGGTATGGGCCATTGCCCTATATTCGGCCTTTGCCGATGAGCGTGCTACTGTCATTTGCTTCTTTGTCTTCCAGGATACCGGGGTCCCCCCAAGTTTAACTAAGTAACCAGTGATTGATTTTCGGGTGATGGGACAAGTTCCCCAATCTGAATCACTATACCCGAGTAGCTGCAAATCAGGGGAGTTAGCTATTACGAGACCATGTCCCGGACTCCCCTTCAAATAACGTACCACCCGAAGTGTGGCCTCCCAATGATCTTTTCGAGGTGCATGCATGAACTGGGACAAGATGTGGACAACATACGCCAATTCTGGGCGTGTGATGGTGAGATATATCAAATGGCCCACGAGTCGTCGATAGCGCATTGGATCGTTGAGGAGAGGGCTGGTGCTTAACGCAAGCTTGTGGTTGCTCAACATAGGGCTGTCAACTGGCTTACCCCGAGTAGACCAGATTCTTCAATAATTTCCAATGCATATTTCCGTTGGCTTAAAAACAGTCCCCCCTTTCCATATGCAACTTCAATACCAAGAAAGTACTTCAACTTTCCCAAATTCTTGATGCCAAAATGTCCATCGAGAAAGAGCTTGAAATCATCATAGGCCTTCTCATTGTTGCCTACCAATATAATGTCATCCACATACACTAATACTCCAATAAAAATGGCACCTTTGTTATATGTAAACAGTGAATAATCTGCTAGGGACTGAACAAACCCATAATTCTTCAATGTACTGGCCAATTTTGAGAACCAATTTCTCGTTGCTTGCTTCAACCCGTACAACGACTTTTGTAAACGACAGACTTTGTTCGATTCTTGCGTGGAATATCCCTGTGGTAAAATCATGTAAACCTCTTCATCTAAGTCACCATGTAGGAACGCATTGTTGACATCCAATTGAGAGATAAACCAACCCTTCGCTAAAGCTACTCGCAACAGACACCGAACACTTCCCATCTTAGCTACGGGTGCAAAAGTTTCATTGTAATCTATCCCTTCGACTTGTGTAAATCCCTGAGCTACAAGACGTGCCTTGTATCGCTCCACAGTACCATCGGCATGGTACTTTATCTTGTAAACCCATTTACACCCAATTGGTCGTTTGCCAGCCGGTAAATCAACTATACGCCAAGTCTTGTTTTGCTCAAGGGCGTGCACTTCCTTCGCCATGGCCTCACGCCACTTTTCATTCTGTGCAGCCTCTTTGTAGTTCTTAGGTTCTTTTTCAAGTGATATTGCTGCAAGAAATTCACGATGCATAGGAGAAAAATAATCGTTAGTGACATAATTGACAATGGGGTATCGTGTACCTTTCTTTGAAGAGCCGATTTGAAGAGGTGATGATGCGGGGTGTACTAGCTTGGCTGATTTGCACCTGATAAAGTCTTTGCTCCAATACGGCGGAAATTTCTCTCTAGCCCCTTTTCCCATTGTCGGCTCCTGTAATTCTGTTCCGTCATTCGGAGTATCAATTCTTTGTGTCGGGACAGCCTCTGTTTCGGCTGGTGCAGGCTTTGTTTCGGCTTCGACATCATCATCATCATGTTCATCATTAAGTTCAGCCTGTTCTTCCTCTATTTCCACATCGTCATTGTTACTAATGTCACAGATGGGTGGCAATATACTCCCCCTGGCCTCGGACGACCCACCAGCAGGCGCATTCGCTGCCAAGTAAGGGAATACATGTTCGTGAAAACGAACATCACGAGAGGTAAATATTTCGTGGGTTGTCAAGTCATAGACCTTCCACCCTTTTTTACTGTGGGGATACCCTAAGAAAACACAACGCCGCCCCCTTTCCCCGAATTTATCACGAGTTCTGCTCTTATCATGGGCATAACATAAACAACCGAACACTCGTAAATTTAATAAGGTGGGTTTTTCTCCAAAAAGAATCTCATATGGTGATTTTCCCCCAAGTAAAGGTGTGGGTGTACGGTTGATTAGGTAACCTGCAGTGAGGACGCATTCTCCCCAAAATTTGATGGGTAAGCCGGCTTGAAAACGTAGGGCTCGGGCGGCTTCGAGTACATGCCTATGCTTGCGTTCCACCCTAGCGTTTTGCTGCGGGGTGTCAACGTTGCTCGTACGGAAGATTATGCCATGCTCCTGATAAAACTCCATCATCTGGGTTGATCCAAATTCACTCCCATTGTCACTCTAAATCACTTTAATATTTCGCTCAAATTGAGTACGTATCATTGTACAGAAATTCCGTAACAACAACCCTGCTTCACTCCTGTCTTTCATCAAATATAGCCAAACAGCCCTACTACAATCATCTACAATGGTTAAGAAATAATGAGCCCCAGAAAGTGCCCGATTACGATATGATCCCCAAATGTCACAATGAATTAGATAAAAAATGTGGGGTGAAATTTTATTATTACGCAAAAAACTTAATCTTGTTTGTTTAGCTCGACAACAGAAATCACACACAAAATTGTCATTCAAACAAAAATTCTTGCCTAATAAGTTTGACACGTGCATTAAAACACGACTCGAGGGATGCCCCATTCGCTGGTGCCATAATTCAGCTTCCCGTGTCACTGCCACACCAATCGGCATCCTAGTAGAACGGTCCTGCAAGGTACAATGAGATGGCCAAAAAGTCAATAAACAATTATTCTCAACAATAAGTTGTCCGATAGAAATCAGATTGCAAGTTAAAGTCGGAACAAATAAAACATCATGTAGAGTCAAATTTGTGGTGAGCTGCACTTTTCCCCGTGAGGTGGCCACGGCTTGAACTCCGTCCAGCATCCCAACTCGTGCTGGCTCTCCTTTCCAAACATCGAGAAGCAGATTCTTCGTCCCTGTCATGTGATGTGAACAGCCCGAATCGATGATCCATCCCTCAAAAATAGTTGAATTACCTGTCAATTTGTCAGGAATTTCTCTGGTGGGTGCAATTAATGCCTTCAATTTTTCTATGTCATCAGCAGTTAAGCCGTGCAATGCGTCTTGCAAGGAAGTGGCTACAGTGGCTCCAGTGCTTGTTGATGCTGCCGCCACCGCCACATGGGTACTGGGAGAATTGTTGTCAACTCTGCTGTACCCCTGTCCACGGCCTCCGTATCCTCCTCGTCTACCCTTCCCGTGACCTCTGCCTCCATAATTATTGGGGTATTTAATCTGCCAACAACTTGAGATATCATGTCCATACTTACCACAATGGCCGCAGGTGGGTCTTTCTCGGTGCTCTTCTCGTGGTACCCACCTCTGTTCTTCTTTTGGTACCCACTGATTTCCGTCGCGCGCACCCAAATTGGTTTTCGCAGCAAAGGCTGTTACTTCGACCTTGTTATCTCGATCTCTGGTAATTGATTTATGTCTTTCTTCACGAAGAATATTCCCATAGGCTTTTCGCAATTCTGGGACAGGTTCATCCATGAGCATACTTGAGCGCAGGTTGCCATATAGAGCCGTGTTTAACCCGAGGAGAAATTGATGAGTCTTCTCTTCATCTTTTTCTTTCTGAAACGCTTCTGCCACTCCACATGTACATTTTGGGACCTTGATGTAATTGTCAAGTTCAACCCAAATTTGCTTTGAGTTTTGTGTAATACTCGACAACGGATGACTCGCCTTGCTTTAAATCTGCCAGTTCGGCCTTGAGTTGCTGTACTCGTGGTGCATTCCCAGTGGAATAGGTTTCCTTCAATTCGTCCCAAATTTCTTGTACGGTGGAAGCCGAAAATCTGATGCTCTTGTGTAATCGTTTGTCGATTACATTGCGAAACCAGGCTTTTATCATGGCATTGCTTTGACGCCACGCTGCATGTTCCACACTTTCTTCCTCCCCATCCTTCAATGCTGGTTCCTTCACTTCTCCAGTAATAAAACCCAATTTATTCTTTGCTGCTAAGCCATCTCGTATGGCGTCTGCCCAACTGTCATAGTTTTCCCCATCAAAATTCACTTGGGTGAGGCCCAATCCGGGTGTGTCCGATGGATGGACGTATAAAGGGGAAGTGATTGGTATTGTTTTCATCTGTGCTGGAGATAAAGGTGGTGCTGAAGGTGGTGAATTTAAAATTAAAAAAAAAAAAAAAAAAAAATAGGGTTTATTGCGGAAGCTCTTAGATCTTTTGATGCTCTGATATCATATTAGAACTCGGTAATATTGGAAGCTGTATTGTATTGAAGAGCATGATGATTACATTCCAGGAGGGTTGTATATATACTCTCCTATGATTTGACTTGTACAAGAGAGTTATATTACATAATAGGAAAACTAAGATACATTACCAAAACTACAAGATATGCATAATATACATGCAGACTCGTTCATATAGTGAGCCCCCATAAGGAGGCATATCAGGCTATCAGCACCAAGATTTTTTTTTATCCCCCAACCTTTGGTTTTTTTTAAAAGGTAACCTAGGCCTTTAGCTTAGGCTTCTTATTGCCCGAGGATCATGCCCAAACCCATGGGAGAGGGTGGGATGTAAAGGGAGTGGTGACTCACCTACACAAAACACAACCTTGTGGATCAAGGTTGGTAGAACTCCACCCACTTGGGGTTTTTACGGGTTCAAATCTTCATTTTACTTTTTTCGCAGCATTAGTACTCTTTTGTACCCAAAAACAAAAACAAAAAAAAAAAAATCTCATGGTTGGGTACTTGTGTTGGGACACCATGATTAGGCACGACCGCGTGAGCAATCTCTACTAAGGTAATACTATATACTCCCTCCATTTCATTCATTTGTTTACGTTGGACCGGGTTTTGTGAGGGAAACGCATGCCCAACGTAAACAAATGAATGAAATTGAGAGATTAGTAAGTATGTTCAATCAGCCACTAGGCACGTCATCTTTTTTTTTTGCTGAGTACTAGGCATGTCATCTCATTATACACTAGTCACTACCAATGAATCAGATGTTATTTATAGTCTAGAGCTACTGGCGTTAGATTAGACTTCGTCGACATAAGAACAATTAAAAAATTTCGTCCCTAAGATATGCGAATAAGAATGCCAAGTGCTAAAAAAAGCATTTCCTGCAAAACACTATCTGTTTCTATTAATAGCAATTACCGTAAATGTCTTTAACAACGTTCTGGCAACTGGCAAGTAGTAAAGCACAAGTAAGCCCGGGGAAGAATACTCGTTCAATCACAAAATTAAATCTATAATATAGCTGAGTCCACTAGACAGCTAAATGCATTGGTGCTTAGATCTAGAGCATGGAAAGGTTATCATGTCGACGACAGCCAATGTAAATTTAACGAAACAAAAAACCAAGCCCCTGCATCACATCAAAGGCTCTTCCAACTTCGTAAGTGGCTCTGGAGCTGTCTTTATAATCGTATTTGCTTCAGTATTTCACAGTTTCAGCTTCATGTCAGACTCGGGAAAAACCACTCTGCCTCTATGGTTGAAGATCATGAAGTCCAAGTTTTCAGGTAAAGATACAATCCTGCATTCAATAATACATTCATCATCATCAGCTCAATTGTTGTGGGAAATATGACTTGATGCAAATTCAAGCATCATCCCCCCCCCCCCCCCAAAAAAAAAAAAAAAAAGTTATTCACTACCAGCAACTTCAAGAGTTCCAGTCTATTATCCCACACCAGTCACAATTTTACGTCAGGCAAGATAAGAAGGATAAAGTATACAAACAATGCCACTCCAAGCTAGCTATATTAGCATGATCAACCACAGCTGCTCAATCAGTCTGCATATTGTTCTGCAGAGCTAGCGCACAATCAGTTTACATAGTGATATGTAGCTTTCACAGGGATGTGGTGAAGGTCGATATTCCAGTGAGTGGACAGGTTTAAGATGACCAAGGACTAGAGGAAAGACGAAGTGTGAAAGCTTAGAACTCCAGAAGCAAGACAAAGTCCAAACAAAAACACAGGTATATCAGGTACAGTATAGAGCACGCATATATTAAGCTCGAAGAATATTGCACGTGGAAAGACTACAAGTGACAAAGAAATGAAGCAAAAATTATCAAAGAAAAGTCTCACATGGAAGATGTATTTGTTATCCGAAAAAGAAAAAAAAAATCATAGGGTTGCACCTTGTCCCCTCCCGGTCCAAAAATCTGTGGTTTGACATGGCTTAACACAATCATAGTCCTAAGCAAAAATTGCTTTTACAACAATCACTTAGCACGGTGCATAATAAGTCCTCTCCTACCAAACTGCAATAGAGAAGAATGCGCCTAAGTTGATTAGTAGATCTTACGTCTACGGCACTAGCTTACTAGCTCAGTTCCACGACTCACCATCAAGCCCATATCAATAAGAAACATCAAGAATCATGAACAAAAGCTTGTCTGGTGATGGAAAAAACCTGAGTTAAGAGGCCCCCCTCTGCGATTGCTAGACCTAACTTGTATCCCATGACTAATTGATTAAGAAATGACAGACAACACCACCAAAGCTTCTCTTAAGGTGCACACTTTCAGTTGGCCTATGGTTCTTGGTAGAGTTAAATCAGATAATCGACTACAAACCGGCCAACAGCGGGAGTTTAAATTATGAGCTGGAAATGCAGTGAGTCGAGGCATCATTTCTATCTTCCCTGTCAAGCAACTTATTCTATAGAAGCAAGAGTATTATTTGCCATTTGTAGGGATTGGGTGTGTCCCGGCTCTGTAATCAAACTTCTACATATAGAAATTGTAACTTAGGTAGGTGAAGAAGTAAAGGTGTGTGTGGCTTGAGCACAATTCTCGTATTCTTCTGAGAATTCCACATTCTCTAGATGATTATGTTGTACGGCAGGTCATTTATTTTAGCTCCTGTGTGGGGGCATCATTTCTATCTTCCCTGTCAAGCAACATATTCTATAGAAGCAAGAGTATTATTTGCCATTTGTAGGGATTGGGTGTGTCCCGGCTCTGTAATCAAACTTCTACATGTAGAAATTGTAACTTAGGTAGGTGAAGAAGTAAAGGTGTGTGTGGCTTGAGCACAATTCTCGTATTCTTCTGAGAATTCCACATTCTCTAGATGATTATGTTGTACGGCAGGTCATTTATTTTAGCTCCTGTGTGGGGGCAGCACGTGCTTTGAAAGGGGTAACTTGTAAATCTGTAGTTTGATGGGCTTCTTAACCTACAATGTTTTTGTGGTTCTTTAATTTAATTTTTATTTTTTTTCTTGACAAAGCTTTTAATAAATTGTATTTTCTAAAAATAAAAATAAAAAAAGAAGAAGAAGAAGAGAGAGAAAAAGAGACAACCCAAGACATTAGGAAAGGCCAGCCATGACGAGGTTGTATTTATTAATCTCTCTGTTTATAGGACTTAGCTTAATTTACTGATGCCAATCACAACCATAATATAATTTTCTCAGCACTCAATAACAACACAACATTAATTAATTCCGGAAAAGTGGGTGACTGAAGGATAGAAGCTGTGAGTAGAGACATTCCAAGATTTAAATCATATCCAAAGGTCGTAAGAGATGGATATAATAGTGACTAAACATTGACACTGTTGTATAAAGAAAAAAGGTAATGTTAACAGCAAGAGAGAAAAATGGGACTCAGATGTCCAAAGTTAGTAAAGTACTCGTAATTCCAAAAGCTAAAAAGAGCCCACCATATGCTCTCAATTTAGCTTCTATCATTTCTCCGTATTTATATCCTACCACTAATCACTTTCCCAGTTTGATAATGAATGGACAGAACCTCGCTCCTATTCCTATGGCGAACCTTTGCCTGCATACTGGACATGTCAGACCACCAACTAATGCATACAACAACAACAACAACAACAACCAAGCCTTATTCCCAAAATGATTTGGGTCACCAACTAATGCATACACTTGTTAAAATCAAAGCTGAAAGAATACCACCTTCCCCATACATCCTAGTGACAGAGAGCTATTCTTAGGTGTTACTTTGTCAGGGGCAATTAGTTACATCTGCTGCATAGTGGGTTCTCCCTCCTGCTCTTTTGATTTTACAGATGGTACATAGACATAGGTGTTTGAATTATTCAGAATACTAAGTCTAAGACAACCATTTTTTCCCACCTTCCATCATCCTTGAGTCATCCAAGAAAACCTCCCCGATCCTCTGTTACCCAAAGTCGCATCATGCCCTCTGAAGAAACCTAAGATTATAGCTTCGGTAGCTGAAGTATACTATAGAAATTATTACCCAAAATCTGAGGTCCTGTTCTGTGCAAAAGAGTACTTTTCTGTAATGGATGGGGAAAGGGGAATTCCATTACTAAAACTATAATGTCTATAGCATGCAACTAGTTACTAGCCAACTATGCAAGTATAGAATCTGCGATATAATCTGATCATCACCATGTCACTGTGCTGAAAGTGCTTCTTGTGCTTGCCTCAGCCATCCACACAAACCCTTGGGTACCTCACACATTCTCAAGTCTCAACAGATTTATTCTTTCACAACTAGTATAATAGAACTACTTCTTCAAGGATCATCTTCACCAAGCAGATCCAGGGAAAATGTACCTTCCCATGCCATCCACAAGGGTACAGAATAGAACTTGGATGTAACTAGAATTCATGACCTAAGTTCCGATCCAAAACTTCATGCTAGCTCGCCAAATACTTTGCACCCTTGCTAATTTAAAAACACACGTCCTTTTCTGTTTAATTTTTGTTTTGTGCCCTACAATATCCTCGCAATTCTTAGATAATTACTAAAGCAAAGAAGATGTCAGTTTTCGTCTTTATATGTTGTCTCAACCTTCCTTTCATTCCATTCCTGGTAAACCAAAGGCTGTCAGCGTTGCTGAATTCCAACACAAGCCTCACAGCTCAGGCATATAATTGAGCTAAACTTAAGCTGAAATTCTAAGGTAAAGTTAGGTAGATGTTTCCTGCTGCTACCAAGAGTAAGTGCAGCCCCGCGCACATTGGCGTCCCCGCAAGGCAAGGGTCCGGGGAAGGGTTCCACCACAAGGGTATATAGGGGGTAAGCCTTCCCTAGTCATTTTTTGGACAAGAGACCGATCGATCACAAAGCAACACCTCAACCGGTAAGAGTAGCGCCAATATATTCTATTCCTTCCACTCAGACAGAAAATGGTTGCAGAATAACAGTTTCATCCATTTGAACAAATCTAGTGATTGGAGCAGAAGCAAAATCGTAGATAAGTTAGCACTACAGGGCAAAGAAAAGAGAACAAACAAATACGAGAGCTTAACAAGTGAATCTCCAGATAAGATCAGCACTAGACCTAACTCTCCGTATTCCAAACCTTAAGCTCAAGAGTCAAGACCATGGTCACTCAATACCCACTCTAATTAACCAGCTGGTCCCCTTATCACATAATAGGCTAGTTCAAGATCTGACCTGAGTGACCTCTATAACAACAACACTTGACATCCTTTCAAGAGTTACTATAATAATCCACAATAGGAAGGGAAAATAACCAGGAGAAGCATCAATAAATCCCCTAGCATGACCTCAAATAGTGTCATCAAAACTTCCATGAATAATTGAATACAGGTTGAGTTAGGAACTGTCCGAGGAGAGGAGTTCAATTTTATCCTCCACCTCATTAGTTGATGCAATTATACTATCATGACTACCTTATGTCAGTAGAGACGCTTCAATCCTATCCAATCCAACCCCCCCCCCCCCAACCAAGAAAAAAGTGTCATGAATCCAATTACCTATAGAAATCAGGTAGATGAATACCCAATGTTTCGAGAAGATGTTCCACAATAACCTTACTCCTGTTCAAACCTATCCTAACCAAACTCTCGAGGCCTATCAGCTACATCTTGGACTAAGGCAATAAATCACTCGTATCCACGACTTCAACTCTCAATTACGGAATTACCAATGCCACACATCTTTATCCGGGGCAGAGGGGCACAAGACCGTACATTTATAAGCAGCACTACCATCACTAATTAAGGTCAACTAAAATAAAGCTTGAGCAAAGCTCCACTAGAAATCGAGCGCATAAGTAAATATCACCATCACTAGCAATCCAAAAACATCCACAACAAATCGAATAGCGAAAACATATACAAAATCTGAAGAATTATATTCACCTGTTCTCATCAGAATCAGGGTGAATAGATTGAAACTTCCCGGGCACGGTCAAGCCGGCGTAAATGCACAACAGAAACCCTAAGATCAACTCAAGTACTACCTGCCAAATTATTTCCATATAATCATCACAAAAATCTTCAAAATTGAAGTCAACAAAATTCAAAGATTCATAAAGCACAAAACTTTGTAACTTGAAAAAGAAGCTAACATTTATAGGAGGTCCTGAGAATTCTTCCTCAGTAATCTTCAATACTCCTCTATCTGCAAATTAATAATTTGAAGCACAAAATCAGATTAATTGGCAATTAATTTAAAGAAGAATAAAAAAATTGGAAGAAAAGAGGGGGAGAATTACATTGAATGGTGGAGTATGCGGCATGAGAGAGAATCAGAAGTCCGAGAAGACCGACTGTAAACCCTAATCCCATCTCGAATTTCTTCAATTGAATTGGGGATTTTTGATCTCAATTGAATTGGGAATTTTTCAGGGCGTTGATAGTGAGGAGTAGAGAGATTTCCTCTTTTTGGAGACTGGGTTTAAGATGCGTAATACGTCGTCGTTTGGAGCCGATACTAACTTTCGGGAAGACTCCACTTGACTGGACTATGTAGCACCAAAACGGACACGAGGCGTGCATGCGTAAGGTACAGCGCGACACAGTATCTCGAAAGATACAAAACATCGAGTATATTTGAAATTTTAATTCGATTTTTTTTACGTGTGCCTTGATCGTTGATGAAAGACACACAAAAACACACATATAGATGAAAGACACATAAAAACGTTCTTTAAAGTTCACTTTGTTAACCAACAATGTTGTCGAGTTCATAGTTATGAGGTTGAATAAAGGCTCATGTTGAGTTTTTTTGCCTACTAAGATATAAGAATAGACAATTTTATTCGATTATGTCAAAAAATTTCATGTTTAAAAGAGTAAACAAACCCACAAGTATTTGATCACGCCCTGGTGATAGACTGAAGACTGTTACCTAGATCAAGCTCCCCAAGCAAATTTTGTGAGGCTGATTGTGCTTTTGTAATTGCAAATCTTAAACAAACAAGTAATTACAGTGAAACTATATCAGCTACCATTAGCAAGAAATCTTCCAAAAACTGCAACAATCGACACGGAGGGATATAACTCGTATCAGTATCAGAATCCGAACAAGTTCACAGCCAGAGTGTTGATCACATACATATAAATTAGATCAAATCCTTCGAAAAAAAAACTATCTAGGGGTCACGCTCGAAAGGAGGGGCTCCTAGCTTCTCTTTAGTTATCTCACCATGTAAAATAAAATTTCACTTTCTCAGGTAAACCAAATGTCTTCAAGCCTGCAGGGATGAGAAGTGCCAAAACCAGATTAATTAAGAAGGCTTCTCGTAAGTATTCTGCTCCCTGAACTCTGCAATGGCAGTTCTGATCATCTCAGCCGCATGAGGTTGCACGAGGAGGTGCGTGCCATCCAAGGTACGGATTATAAATTTCTGGTTGCTTGGTAGTGAAGCATTCATATTGATGATAAACGTTTGCATAGGTATATCACTGCAAGATAAAACACAATAATTTGTATCAGCTGAACATTCTTATGCATGCAGTGTGACAACAAGTAACTCTCCGGAGCAAACGAGCACGAACATTCTTATGCGTAATATCACAGCATACTGATTGCATAATATCACAACAGGGACGGGTTGTCCTGTCTAGCATAATTACACAAGTGCAGGCATACTGATTGCATAATATCACAGCAGAGCATAAGGCAATTACATTAACAATAAATCAGATACATCGGTCTCGCTCAAGAAACTGGAAAAGCATCATCAATGAAAATAATAAAGAGACACATTGAGAAGCATAAGTTGAACCTAGAATCAGACATTCTTAGGCAAATCGAAGCAGAAACTAAGCTCTAGATTTGTATCCTGCAGAGCATACAATAGGTCTCTAATATTTTCTGGACCTAGATGATGGTTAACAATCAAGGAAGAAAAGACTCATGATCTTGGAAGACAATATAAGAGCACCCGAAGGACATTACACAGTTATGATTCTTATGAAATTAGTGACACAACATTTTTGAAGATATCAGGAGAAGATGAATAATACCAGGATATCAAGAGCCCTTTTGTGGCGTTCACCATGACAGGTGTAATCTAAATAGTTTCAGCTGTAGGACACGAAGAAATGCAAAAAGTCAAAGTCAGTTCAATCAAGCTAAAAAACTATATTTCATAGAACAATGCATTCAATCAGTTACTGACACAAACCTAATAATGCCACTCAAAACAACTGACAGAAAAGCAGATGCCAAAAGTGTGACCTGGACAGCTTCAGAAACAAATCAAGGATGGAAGCTAAGTTTTGCCTAGGGAAGGTTGTTTGAAATCAACAGAAATAACATGGACGGGTTGAAGAAACAAAAGGAAAGAGCTCAGTGACATAAAACCATTCATCTTCGCACCAAAGCACACTTCTCTTTAGGAGTTTAGGGTTTCCACCAAAACATTTGAAGAGTCTGTACATTATAAGAAATCTCATCTACTGAATTCTTTCCTTTTGTTTCTAGAAATATGTTTGTCAAATATGAAGCCCAACTACAAAGGCAAATTAGGTAGCGCATGCATTATGGTGAGGAAGCCCGAAGTAAAAGACCTTGCTCTTCTGTAAATGGCTCTTGGAACTACCCTCAACCATAAAAAGGTTTAAGCTGGCTACAGCCAAGACTATGGAGCTGCAGTTTGCAGTACATTGGTGATTAGGTGGTTTGTCTTGTGCAGGAAATACATGAGACTTTCTAAATCATTGCTGCTTGAATGTATGAGATTGTTCTAGAGAGAGAAAGAAAAAAAAAAAAACAATCAAAGAACATTCAGATCAAAAACTCTCTTACTGCTAAACACACACCAACAGAAACCAGGGCTACAAGGACCTCAAATCCGTACAAGATTTGTTCGAGATCAGAGTCAAAAGGCTGATGATGAAAAGGTGGCAAACAGCATAAAAGTCTACTGAATTTGTAAGGGGCTAAAGTATTGGACTGAAACACCGTCATCCTGCACATATTCGAATGGTCCTGTTCTAGAAAGATTATAGAGTGCACTTGAGCTCATTAATGATCTTCTGTTCCTGATTCCTCTAAATGGGAATATTTGTTCCAAACTTCCATTTTTATAGACTGAAATCCTCCCTCGCGAGGTTAAAAGTTCAGAGGAAGACCAAGCAGTGGATTAACACTGCAGAGAATGTCCAATTCAATCAAAGTAGCCTATATAAAACTCTTAATTTTAACAGCCTACTAAGTATAAACCAAAATGTGGGAGCAAGAAAGAATAGCTAAAGTCCTCCCTCGCCGATATTAGAACATCACAGTAAAATCAAGCACTCCATTAACAGTACACAGAATGTTCAATTCGATCAAGTAGCATTACCACTACAACATCGAAAACAACAACATGACCCTACTGCCTCAAACGCTACCACCTATGGCCAGTACCCTATTGCCTCAAAGGCTACCACCTATGGTGGTGGGTTCAGTCTGGGGTCATATGTATGCAGCCTCACTCGAAAATTAAATCAAGAATGCATCGAGTGACAGCTCCTTCACATCTTATATGCTCAAACCCCACATAAACCTTTCACACAAAAACAAGAAATAGTCTTACTAACCTAGACTACTCAACGACGACAACAACAACAACAGCAACACCCAAAATGATTTGGGGTCGGCTAACATGAATCGTCATCTGTAACAGTCTTTCTAACCTAGACTCGTACAAAATTGAAAATTTCTCTAATACCCAAGTTGCAAAATTGATCATACTTTCATTAATTTGCACAACCATACTTTTCTATGATCCTAAAAATTGTACAAAACCTAACTTGGTGGGAACGAAGAATCGTGCTGCTGCTATCGTAGTCGTAGTCTAATGCCACGTCTTTTTTTTGTTCTTAACGTTTAGTTTGAATTCCTCCCGCATGTATTTATATTTAGGAGAAACCAACTTCAATTTCATTAGCATGGACAACCATATTTATAGTGTACAACAACTGCGGAATAATCCGAATAACTTAACTTATAAGATACACGCGAAAAATACATACCAGATTAATCAATGGGGTCCACGTTGGAGATGCGGAGGAGGGCGGTGGCCGGTGAGTGTGAGTGAAAGGGGGGAACTTTTTTTGGGGGGGAGGTTGATGAGAGAGAATTTGTTTAGAGGGTAAATTGGGAAAGAGGGAACTAGATGTGGAAAGTGGGAAGTAAAGTGAAATTAACGGTCAAAAGTTGGAGGGTAATTTTGTCTTTTCACTTGTTGTGCAGAAAGCCCCTATCTTTCTCTCAACTGGGGTTCTTTTTTTTGCTGAGCAAACTCCACTGAAATTTTGGGAGAATTAATGTCGTGGGTAATTATTTTCATCCTATTTTCTTTTTATTGCTTGATTATTTTCATAGGTTTATACTGTATGATTTTTGAGAGGATTTTTTGGGTTTTGTTTGGTTTTAATTTGGATTAAATGGTTGGTCTGTATTTTGTGTGGTTAATTTTGTTTTATGCTCTAATATTTTTACAGTTTTCAAGTGGGAATGGCGCAATTTAGTACATTTAATCTTGTGCAAGGGAAAATATTTGGTCATAATCATAGGTTTAATGGGTTTTTAAGGAAACCCAATGTGTTGGTTGAGCAAAAGAAGTCATCTTTATATCATGGGAATGGGAATTCAGCCAAGTTCCCAAATTGTGGAGGTCTTTCATTTTTATGGCCAGGTGTGTATTTTTCTATAATTATTCAGTAATTTTTGTGTTTTCGCGGTGATTATAATGTTATTTTGATGCTGTGGTTATATGGTACATGATAGGGTCTTTGGAGAGGTTGAGGTATGGTTTGGGCGTGGATGTTTCGTGTAAGGTAATTTACTGTGATACTGATTTCACTTGTTTACTTTCGTTCCTTCTGTAAATCACATGTTTAAAAGGTGTCGAGTTTTATTGTGGTTTTTGTGAGTGATTCTTGTGTTTGGATGGTCATTTACTCATTTGTATTTGTTCTGAGGTTGGAAAAAGATGGATACTTTTTATCAATGTCATGAACACAGAAGCCGTAGTGAAAGCAGAATGCCCATCATTTTGCTGTGATTGATTTCCTTGCAGCGGTGTGATAATCCAAACTGGTTTCTTAATGGAAAAAAGAAATTAAGGAGGGATTTACGATTGTCTAATAATCGAGATAGTGTAACTTGTTCATTTTCAGACTTTAGGCTTTAGAGGATGGTTCTCACTTGTTTTACCCTTTGTTGAGCTTATTTGTGTCATAAGAAGCTCTAGTGCTCATTTTCTCGAGAAAGAGCCATTCTGTTCTAGGCAAAGTGTCGTTATTTGTAATTTGTAAACAAAAATCTCATTTCTAGTGGTTTTAAACTATGTGACACAAGTCATTGTCGTCACAACTCGACCAAATAAGATCTGAAGTTCCCCCCTTGAGCCTAGGAATTCTCAATTGCCCTTAAAAGGAAAACTGGTTACCAAGGTGATGGTTTAAACGCTTATAGACATAGAATAAGCTCCTTTATTTCAAGATGTTGGACAAACTTATCTCATATCAGTAATATCACTTCAAGGTGTTACAAATGTCTGTGGTCAAACCTAGGCTGCCATTCGGTCTTCTCTTGGTGCGATTTATGCTCCAGTGTGAAGCTAGGTCATACTAATTTTTGTTTTTGAAATTTTTATTATGCACTCCATAACAAGTACAGATCATACGACAGCATCCTGTTCTGATACCTATATGTATTTGGCTATTTGCTAACAATTTTAAGGTTTTAAATTATTATCTTGCACTCATAGAAAACTTGTCATAGAGCAAGATTCCATCTTTCATTTCTAATTCTTATTACAATGATGCGTGTTAAATTGTTCCTAGGCCAAAGTTCTTGAGAGGGAGGAAGTCTTTCCACCCATACAAACTCTTCGGAGATTTCCTGTAAAAGAGCTTTACTCAAAGATTGTCTTGGTCAGATTTGATTCTTCCATCTTGCTTCATTTCAAACTGGACCAAACATTTTCAATAAATTCCAGTGCATATTTGACCATCAAACATATACATAAAGCTGGAGCGAAGATAATTTTGATCAGTAGCTGGAATGTCAAACAGAATGCAGATAATCTCTCACAGGAAGCTGTGGCAGGTATGACCTTGGCAATAGTCTTCCACTAATTCCTGAAATGCTTGCACGTTCTTATACTTGCTGAAACTCCTGAAAGTTTAGGGAACATTTATCTGGAAATTAGATATTTTCTTATGTATGAAGTTACTTTTTTTTTTTTTTGAGGGAAGGAATGGGAGTGGGGTTAGTTGTAAATCAAGGGCCACCAAAGCCGTAATGGCTTGGGGGAAATTGTTTACACAACACACCTCCTCACCTATCGTACTAGCTAATCTCACAACACAATGTGCCACTGTACTCCCCCTCCTCTTAACAAAAGAACAAGAAAAAAAAAAAAGCAAAAAAGAAGATAAAAGACATTGAATGTCCTCCAAGAGCACAACCTCTGGGCTTCTACGATCAGCTCCCCTTGATATGCACGTGATCTGCTCCAAAGCATCAGGCTCCATCACAATATATGTATGGAGTTACTTAGGTTGGCCTACTGCCTTCCATAGACTTTCTTGCTGGAAGACTCTTCCTAAAATGTCACAGTACTTGGGAATTTACTGAAGGTTCAAGTCTCAGGGTTCCCGAACTGGCTTGTTGTTTGAACTAGAGCAAAAGTCCACTTCCTTACAAAGTTACAGTATGTTAGACCTGGAAAATGTGCTTATTAGCTGGATAAGCAAATTGCTTAGTTGGAAAATTTATGCCATATTGATGAAAAGATGCATGACCTTTAGGAGTTTCATATAATATCAGGATTTTGCAAGGCAACATATAATTTTGTATAAAGTAATTTATTCCCTTATTCTCAGGCGTAGCCCTAGGTAGGGGCATGAAGGGCCTAGAATTTGTCCAATGATAACCAGTCGACTTTGACCTTCGATTACGATAACTTCAGCGATTAATTTGTAAAAAATCATAGCATAACTTTTGTAGATTTCAACCCATTTGAGTATTGTATGTGAAAACTATGGTTATAACAAGAATTGTAGTTACCATCAACCAAAGTATCCGACCTTCAATATTTGACTGGAAATTTCGATTAGTTTGAGGCATATTTTGCAAAAAAACACTAGAGATAAATCTTGTAGATCTTGTTTCCACCTTTCCATAGATAATTTATAGGACCAATTTGGTTTTCTTATGTGAAAGTTATCTTCATTATGCGAATTGAATTTACTAAGGACTTTACTCCTAATATTTTGTTTTTACAAGTAATTAACTAGTTACTCCTTTGTGATGTATTTTACATGTATTATGGCGTATAAACCACCATTAACTATCTTCTAACATAAATAATGTATTGTACTTTTAATTACATACAATTAACTATTAAGTAAGTGTAGCAATTGAAGCTACTAATATTAGATTTAGTTATTACTATTAGTAGTCACTAAATTTGTTACGGTAGATATATAAATAGTTAATAACGATAACTTCCTTTCCGAGCCATATAGTTGATCATTACATGTCACGTAAAAACTAAAATCGTACCATAACTATGCGAAGTTGTGAATGAGACTAGGTGAAATGAATATTAAAAGTGGAGGGTGTATTTCATTTATAAATCGATGTTTGTTCAAGGATCAAAACTTTTGGTACATGATATCCTACTGTGACAATTACTTCTAGGATTGTGATGGCAAGGTGTTATACCTTATAGTCTTATACTCCGTAATTTGCACCATTATATGTTGATGTTCTTAATCCATTATCGTATCTATAATTTACTTTACAATCTCTCCTTTTGTGTTATAGGATTTTCATTGCCTGACATTTTGTTTTCTCGTTTCTAAAAACTCATAATATGGAGTTTTGTGAATCATTGCAACAATAAATATTGTTATCAAATCTTGCAAACTTTAGCTACTAGATAGATTACATTATTATTATAGATTGATTAGTTCTTGCCATGAAAAAGTAGACCGTTAAATTCTATGAAGTCACACATAATCCGATCCCTCTATTTGTCATCAAACTATTCCGAAAAGACACATGCTAATTAAGTTGGTAACCTTGTTGTAAGAGAGTTTAATGACAACTACTTATACAATATTGATATATGGAATCAATAATTATACCTTAGATTTCTTGGATGATGTAATCACATTTCACAAAACATGTTCATAATAGTAGATTTAGATGTCATTTGTACAAAACTACCAGCTATCAAATGGAAACCAAAAAAAAAAAAAAAAAAATTGGAGTGAATTTCGTCCCACATCGGAACTAAGAGCTGATGTGGGAGGAATCTCATCTTATAAAAGCCTTGCAAGGCTTCACTCTATTAACATATTGCTAGCTGGGCCTTAATATTGGTGGTCTGGTGAAAAGGTTGGCCCGTGTGGCTTATCTATGCTTATCTATTCAACTGGGCCTGATTTGTTGGTTAGCTGGGTTGGACCGTATGTAGGTCTGGCCCATATTGCTGATGCAACAAGTTATATCCAACTCTAGCCCAAGCAAGCATCTCGGATATCGGATATCCGCTGTATCCGATCCGAATAAGATTGGATATGATTTTCGGATATCCGATCAAGTTCGGATCGGATATCGGATATTAAGATTTTGGGATTTAGGATTCGGATATCCGATCCGAACACTAATTTCGGATCGGATATCCGAAAATGCTCTGCCCTACAACTCAGCATTTCATATTCGGTAGCATGACTGATGTGAAGAAAAGATAGGACCGACTTTTCCTCCGAAGTATAATGTGGATGAGCTCTTCCATTGAAATGATATTAGTAAAATGATAAAGAAACTCCCACTTTCTATATGTCAAAGGGTTGGTTGCCTACTCCCCCCTAGATAACTGGAGATTGGCATTGGGAAGTAATTCCCCTCATTGCCACCCAATTTGAAAATTTTCCATCAATTTTGATATGGGATTGACTTCCTAATTTCCTATTGTTCAAAACCTCACGGGGAAGTTCCACTCTCCATTGTCCCATTATACAAGATAACCTCTAAGAAACTAGCGAGGAGGCTAGGAGGACCCACGGGTCACAAGAGAATCTATAACACTTATGTAGTTCAACGTGACAATGAAAGCTGCTGCTTCCTCTTCGTATATGTGATAGTGCCTTCTGAATTGTTTAATCATATTTTGGAAACCCCCTTCATGAATGCTGACCCTGCACACTGACGTACTTATTTTTTATTCAGGTGATCCTACTATTACAGTACTAATCCAGCTTTTAAAACCACATTTTTGTTGAAGAGATACTTATCAATTTCAGTTGTCACTGTTTGCAGAATTTCTGTCATCCATCCTCGAACTGAAAGTTGTCGCTAGTAAACACATTTTTCTACATCAGCAGGCAATGATGGAACAATTTCAGCTAGCAGATATCATCCTTCTTGATAATCTTTTCAACTACAAACAAGAACTTGCCAACAGTTCAGACTTTGCTAGGAGATTAGCGTCCGGGGTTGATATATTTGTCAATGATTCATTTTCGTCGGCTCACAAGATTCTTGCCTCTACTGTTGGAGTGACTCAGTTTTGTTGTGTATGTCTTGCCGGTTTCTATTTTGAAGATTACCTGAACAAACTGAAGAATATCGCAGAGTGTAAAAGGAGTCCCTATATTGCAGTTGTAAGGCCTTCGTGCACCTGGTTTTGGCCCACCTATATGAATCTCTGTTAATTTTCAAGGTGCCTGCAAGATCATTGTTGTTTCTCTATCTGGTACAGGTAGGAGGTGGAAATATTACTGATAAAGCAGCAGCTTTGTACTTTTTAGCTTCTAGATGTGATGGCCTAATTTTTGTGGGAATGATGGCGTTTCAAATCATGCATGCCCTGGGATTTCCTGTTCCCGTGAATTTGGTTGAACAACAAGGCGCCAAAGAGGCTCTGGAAGTAGTGAAAATTGCTAGAAATAGAGGAATACCTATTCTTCTTCCCAAAGATTTTTGTTGCAAGCACAAACACTTGCAGATCAACCTGAAAGTATTCTCTGCACAAAACATCTTGGAAGGTTAGTATGGTTTATATATTAATCTATCAGCCTTTTGTTCTCAACAGTCTTTTTGACCTTTGTTGTGTCTGGAAAAGAACTGGGGTTACTTTTATTTTTTACCTGAAGAGAAAAATAATGAGAAGTGCAAATCACAGGGGATAGGCAATTCCTAGTTCAGTTATCAGTGTCAGTTAGCAACTTATCAGAAGACATAAAAACTTTGCTTTGAACCTACTCCCCTGAACTAGCCCAAGAGAGTATCCAGTAAGCATGATTCAGACTTCAGTATATGATTATTCATGCTAAATATGACTTTTTCTCGAACAACAAACTGAACTCTATGATTCTTTGTTACTTCTAAACTACAACAGTAGCCACCGAGCCGTAGGATATGTTTGAACCTTTACGACCAACAGTACCAAGGCCTACTTTTGCCTTCGGCTTATCGGACACTTACTTCAGATGAAAAGTATGAACATCTTTGTTCATTTCTTGAAGAAAAATTTAGATTGAATGTTTTTGTCCACGGCATGATCTTCTTGTTTACTTTTATTAGGAAAATATGTGCAAAAATTCATCATGCCGTGGCCCATGGACAGTTAGGAAACTTGCCTAAAAGCCTAGTCTTGGAAGATCGTTACCTTTCATCACCAGAAACTGCAAGAATTTTGAATTTACTACACCTTACTTAAAACATGCAGCATACCCCAGACAATATTGTTATTGGTTGCTCTTCTGACTTTTGGTAAAATTGAAGGTATGCTCATTTTCTGTTTGCTTTTATAAGATTTCTGATGGTCGAAATAACCGACAGCATTTAGGGGTGAAGAGAGAAGGGTTTGATTTGTCCTTTGGACCTTGGAAGTTGATAAAGCACCAAGAAACCTTAAAAGCGCACCCCATCATGTTGTAGTTTTGTCTTATAGGAGATTGCAGTTATTTTATTCTTAGTGTAATAGTCAACTGAAACATTCCAGGTGATTCTCTTGCTTTACTCCATTACTGTTTAAAGTTCTAATGCCGGCTAGTTTCTTATATGAACTCTGTCCAGGCTATATTCTTTCTGTATGATCTCTCCCTGGTTAGGGTAGGATAATTTCTCAAACTTTTCTGTAACATCCATTGGTAGGTTGGCAGCCTGTTGATCTTGGACCAGATTCGCTTGCTGAGATTGCCTCTTTTCTTTCAGGATGTAAGGTGAGGTATGATGCATTTTCAACTTTAAGCTGAATTTACTAGTCTACTGGTTAGAGGATAAAGGTTGGCCCAGTGGTTAAGTGATCAACCTGTCTAGGAGTTTTCCATGGTTCAAATCCCAACCCCGCGCTGCTCAACAAAAAAATGTTGGTGAAATTGAACTGCAAGGACTCCATGTATGTCAGAATTAGTAATTTAGATCAAGTTAGCAGTAATCAATGGAAACCTGCTAATTAAGGCAGATTGGCTCTATGAGGTCAAAGCATGGGCAGAGAGGTAAAAGCTTAACCTTAGCAGTCAGCAAGTACAAGGATATTACAGAAGTAGTAGAGGTTATCCTGATTACAATGATTTGTATAAATACTGACCTTTCCTCTGCAGACTTAGTGGTCTTTCTTTGCTTCCCATCTCCAAAGTTTCACCCTTGTGTTGTAGCATGTGTAGTTTGCAGTGACACTGGAACAATGCTAACTATGCCTTGAATGGCACACTTATAGACGCTTATGATCATCTCATAGAATTACAAGATCCTTTATATCCAAAAGTCCAAACCTCCTTACCCCTCTTGGAGTAGAAGCCACTTTATAGGCACTCTGTGATGATAAACTTGTTGTCCTTCTCCCTCCCCTATGAGGTTTGTATGTTGACTCATGCAACAGCTTTTAACCTGCAGTGAAACCATCTGTAGCCTCCTGGACCTGTGAAACACTTGTTCTAGTGAGGTTTAGTACAGTAAATTACCATGCCATGATCTCATACATTGTTTTCTCCTTCAGAAAATTATGTGGATAGGTCCTCTGAAATTTGTCGATTCTGATCAAGACGCTGATGGAGCATCTAAACTAGCTCTTATTCTTGATAACCTAAGCCAAACTGACGGTCATATCACAATTACCGGTCATGTAGCCTGTGAGACAGTCCTTAGGATTTCAAGATCTGCTTCAAAATATGATATGATTGAGCCTGCGTCTGTTGTTTGGGAATTCTTGAAAGGAAAAATTCTTCCTGGGCTGCTGGCGCTGGATAGAGTATGTTCTATTTACCCCCCCTATTTTCAGTTCTTCAATACTAAATTAAACCATCTTTTTATTTTCTGATGTGATGTAATCATACTTTTTATGTGTAGAACGGTGATGGTTATGATATTCATATTTTCAACTTGAAACTTGTTATAAGTATAAAATTTGTGAAAAATATTCACTGTTATACTGGCTCTTTCTTCAAAGGTTTATGTGTATACTTCTCAGACAATTCTATATCATGCCACCATATACAATTGTTTATATTTGTGAATTAGTGCTGTGCATGGCTAAGAATATTTACAAGAATGAGTGACATAATACTTGATAAAGACCCATTTCATTTGCAATTGATGGCCACGATTTTTGATAAGGGAATATGAAATACAACTGTTTTCACTCCTACCCCCTGCGAACTGCAATTTCATACAAAATGGGGATTACCGGGATTGCACAGGATCTATGCTGATCTGACCACATCAGAAAAGGATCAGCTGGCCACTTTCTCACCTCTTCCTTTGTTATAGAATTCTTCAAAATTGAATACTTTCTTTCTTGGGAGATTCAAAGTATTTGTTTCGAGGATATTTAGCAATCTTATTCTTTGGAGCCAAAGACTACTTATTCTTTGGTTTTTGGGATATTATGGAATAAAGCAAAATGGCTCATAAAACTGTCTGTGCTTCTTATTTTGTGAAGTAGCAGTCAGTTGGTGCGATTCTCGAAGCAATTTTCATTTTGGTCATCCGTGCGCAGCCTCTCTATGTTTCAATAGGGGTAAGGCTTGCGTGCATCCGACCCCCACTTACCCCGCCTTATGGCGGGAGCCTTTAGGGCACTGGGGGTTACAGATGTTGTTTGTTGTTTGATAGTTAGCAATCATCTATCTCTATTCTTCGTTATTCCTCAGTGTAACCTGAATGCATATTGGGATTTGGTAAGCACAAATTATATTTCGAATCAACGTCTGTCCTTCACAAATAATTCATTGTTTTGTGAGCGGCAAACTCTCTGGAACTGTGCTCTTACTTTCGTCATCTGCATATTTGGTTGTACCACACTATAGAACTACTGATGTAAAACAGGTAGATTTATTTGTCTCCAATATGTTAGTTGAGATCGACTGATATGCAATTTCACTACAATTTGCAGGCATACCCATTTGAGATAAACTGGGACACAGTTTATTATGATCCTACTCAACCTCTGGCAGTTGATATTGGAAGTGGTATAATTATGTGCGTTATTTGCTTCTTTCCATATCCGTCATTCCTTTGTCGAATCAGGAAATTAGAATTTATCTCTCCGAACTCTTCTTCCATCTGCACTGTAGCCACAAAGCTCATTTTGTCAAGTCAATTTCACCTAATTAGGACTATAAGTCCAACTTAGATGTAGGATTGTGTGTTTGCAACTGTATTGTTATTTTGGTGGAGCTTTGATTCTGGAATCTGCAAGCCAAGCTTTAAAGTTTAAAGGCTTCGGCTTCAACTCTTTACCTGAATTAACTTGGATAGTTCATTAGTGTGACTTGTGATTATTTCACTGAGAATTTATTGCATAGATACCCTTTCCCGAAACAGCAGAAGGAGAAGGTGGTGGTCATTTCTTCTTTGTGTATGTTCCAACAGGAGGCATACTTCTCCTTTTTTTTTTTTATGTCAATCTTGTACAAATCTCTGTTTCTTGCTGTAGGAAATGGATTGTTTCTAATGGGAATGGCTAATTCACGCAAGGCTTTGAATGTTTTGGGCTTAGAGATCAATGAGAAGGTTCTTCATGTCACCCCTCCTTCATTTCAAGGCATAGCTTTGCTTTTGTTTCACTTCTGTTTTTCCCTCACTTGTTTCATTATTCGTATCTTTCAGTTGGTGGTTCGTTGTCTGGATTCTGCACGTCAATCAGGACTGAAAAACGTGTACGTATAAGTGCTTCATATTTAGAGAGTGCCTTTTTCTGAGCAAATTGATTCTCTGATTAATTGGAATTCCATTCAAGCCAGGCATCGGTATTCCTAGATTTGTCATATGGTGTTGTAGTGATGACACTAAACTGTGTGATTGCCAATTGCATTGCCTTCAATTAAACCCTTGGAATATCCTAAATCAATTGCATTTAGCTAAAGTCAATACTTATAGCTAAAATGGGATGTTAAAAGAAAAATCCTGCATGGAGTTTGTCTTCTATCCATTCGTTGACAACATCTTCTGGAAATTTGTGAAGCCCATTATAATGGAAACTATCAAGTTTGAAAATTTTGCCCATTTTCATTGCAATATTATAAACTGTGAATTGGCTTTGTTATTGACGGTCTAGAACTCTAGAATTCTCTCTCTTTTGCTTTACATTCAGCAGTCCACTTCCTCTGGTTTACAATCCTGTGTTTTTCTTAATGTTTGCAGAATTGTGGCTTGGCTGCAGCCCTTTGTTAGGCCATCATGCTTAATGTGTCTTTTCTCTAAGTGGCAGACTTGTCATGTTTGGTGCATTGTCTAATCATCTTCTGCGGGATTTTCTGTTTCTCCAGACACTTCATCGCAACAAATGCCACATCATCATTTCGTGAGATTGTATCCAGCTATCCTGGACCAGTAGAGCTGGTTTCGATTCAGGTGAGTTGAAGCTCTGTGGTAATGCTGGTTGGTAGAGTTAAAACAATACTGCTTCTAAGTTCTGACACCTTTATTCTCTTTGATGACTACATTTAACAAGTATGGATTTACCGATTTCTAAATCTGCACCAGTTAAAGCCATACTGTTTTGTGACTACATGTAAAAGTTATGAACTTACCGACTTCTAAATCTGCACCAAATGCTCGTCCCTTTTTTCCTCTGGCAAAATTAGGTTCATGCTTCTGCATAAATTGTACCGTTCTTCAGATGAGTGGGGCGGTGGGCTGTATCCACTAATTGTGTGAAACCATTCCTGCTACCTTTTACTTGCTTTTCTTCCAAGATAGATTTGTTGAATTTTTAACCAACACCTTCAAGTTGACAAATTCATCATAATTTATCTTTTGAAGTTTATCTTCTGAATCTCTGATGCATAAATTCTGTTCTTTTCTTTTCTTTTCATGGAAAATTTTGCATAACCTCATTCATAAAACTTCATTTCTTACGTTACTATAGTGGAGTGATTCTCTCTGGCAGTTTTTCTTTCCCAATTGTTTTAGGTTTTACTTTTGTGGACACTGAATTGTCTCATATGTTTTGAGATTTTCTCATGAATTCTTATTCTAAAAGATTTTGATGTTCTGTTTAGTGTCCAAACCCTGATTTTAATCAGCCTGAGCATAGATGGAGGATGGTCCAAAAATCACTAGTTGACGCGATAGTTGGTGAGCTAGCTCCTGGAGGAAAGGTATCATTGATTTTTATAGCACAATAGACGCAAAACAATTGTCTAAGTGTTATATGATGCACAGTCCATCTTATAATTATCCTTCTGCGTTCGGTCCTCGCAGAAAGACTCATGTCATCTTATGTGCATTAGCATTTTTCAACAAACCCTCCCCACCAAGTGTGGTGATTTAATTAGAAGCGTTTTATCTGACGCATCAGCCCCTATATCTCCTGGGGAAAGCTAAGTAGCCACCCTAAAACCCATTGACTGCTAAAATTACATGTGCTATCTTCATTTGATCATGCACGCCATCCCCATAACAGTATAAAAGCAATGTAATGATCTGTCATTCTGTCTGAGTGTTTTATTGTTTATCTCTCGTTTCTTCACCAAATTGTATAGGTGTTTCTTCAATCAGATGTTGAAGAAGTGGCGCTAAGGATGCGCAAGCAGTTCTTAAGCGAAGGGAAGCAGAAGCTCGCAATTGTATGTGACAGCAATGATGCTGCAGTAGATTCTGATGGATGGCTGAAGGAGAACCCTTTCGGAGTGCAGTCTGATTGGGAGCGACATGTCCTTGCCCGTCACGCTCCCATGTATAGGTTAATGCTTTGTAAAAGATAGAATGTCATGTAGAGCAATCTTGCCATGTATGTAAAATCAGAGTACAGGTTCTTTCAGTTCATATACTGATTTTTTTTTTCTTGGAAGTAAAGTCACATTAGTAGTTAGCTTATATAGATGATTGTATCAGCTTTTATCAATTTGTATCATCAATGTTCGACTATGAACTCATTTTTCCACTTATATAAAATTATGATTTTGAATGGTGATATTTATTCTCGTGACTCAAATCAGTAGTGTTTTTGGTTTTGATATTACGTATAAAATTGTTAAGAGGAGGCTCGGTTTGCTCACAATGTTCAATTCATGTTAAAAAAAGCATGCAATTGTTGTAGAATATCTCTTTACTCACGAGTGGTAATACTAAACAAAATATCCACATTCCCTAGTCAACTTTGATATTTTTTTAGAGAGAGAAAAAAATGTAAAACAAAAGACATTCACTTCAACTCGTGCTTTTGTTTACAGTGTTGGGCCGTGTCATGATTCGAGCAATCCAACTCGGTGACTCTGGTTGAAATCTTTATTCTTCTTATCATGAAAATTGAGAATAAATGCTAGCATGGACCGATTACTCAAGTAAAGGGATAGGGAGCTATAGTCGATCTCTTAAATAACAATCTATTTTAAATCCACAGTTGCTTGATTTGCGATGATAAACCTCGTGTTCAAGGTGGACATCTAAACAAATTGAAAATCAAATCCAATGTCTGGAACAACAACAACAACAAACTAGAGTCTCCTTCTTATCATCGTTCTTTATTTCTAGTTCGGTTTTTGTTTTCGATTTTATTATTTTTCTTTTCATATAAGTAGCACTAGTAATTTTTCACTCACAAAGTAAAATGACCCATAAAACTGTTTGTGCATTTTATCTTGTGAAGTAGCATTCAGTTCGCCCGCTTCTTGAATCACCTTTTATTCCAGGTCATTCACGTACAATCTCTCTATCTTTCAATACATAAAGTCGAAACGCACATAGAATACCATGACAACGACAACGAACCACCCGTAAACGTAGGCAAAAAGAACACAAAAATTAAATGCAAACCGGTTTGAGGTTACTCAAAGGACCACGCACGATCTCTTTCGATTCTTAAAAAAATTGAGAAGAGAGAGTTAATTAGGGAATCGAATAATTACTGTTTTTTTTTTTTTTAGTAGCGTAAGCAGTCGGTTCTTCAAAATTAATTGCCCAAATTTCAATCCTACTACAATTTCCGCCCAAATCAATTTTACCAAACTTTCCAGGTGAAATTCCCACTCCACTTTTCGTATTATTAGGTCGAATTTTTCCTTTCTATTTGATCGAATTTTCCAATTTCTGCTCATTTATATGCTAAATTATAGGTTAAAAAAAATCTAGGTTAAAAATGTTAGGTTAAGAAAATTGAAGGTGAAGTTTTGTAGAGTTGTGGATTATGATTAAAGTTGCTGAAGATAAAAATTTCAATCTGATTGCAAATTTTGTAGCAATTTTCACTTTAATTCTGTTTGTTATTGTATTTAAAGCAATTGGAAACTTTATTAGAAATTTGCGTTGTTATTAATCGAGAATTATCAATTTCGCGTCCGGAAACTTTCATTTCGAAGAGGCGTAATGTTGAAGACAATCGAATTATGTATGTTTGGTGTTTGTTTTCCTTTCGTAAATGTGCTGCATTATCAATCTATGGCATTCTAGTTTGGTTGTTGAATTTTGAGAAAGGAACTTGTAGAGTTGTAGAGCTGTAGGAGGTGAATTGAGCTTGCGCATTTTCCGATGTATGGTGGCGATTGTTACTCTCATATGGTGCATTTTAGGTGACGATTCATGTTAGCTTAACCTAGATCGTTGGAGTAAGGCTTTGTTGTTGTATAGTGGCGCGGCCTATTGATTTTGGGCTTCATTTAGGGTTCATGTGGACGTGTGAAGTAAGAGCATGTGTACGTAATTTAAGGGTTTTTTTTTTTTGGCGTGTTTTAGCGAATCCCCTTGCTTTTATGAGACTTTAAACATTATCTTTAGTTGTTTGATTTTCTTATCGTCAGTTATCAGATTCATTTACTCTTTTTGACTCGTTTAGATTCATTTACCGATTTTTTCCTCGTCCTCAATAGTTAGTTGTAGTATTTTAACACGTAATAGGAACATATTTTTTCAGAAAGCAAACTTCCAGAGCACGCCATGACAGTGTAGATATATTGTTTTGCTGTAACCATGGAGAGAGAGGAAAGGTCTCCTTCACGATGCACTGAGCAAAATCATCTTAATACTGGTGTTGGTCATGATGAAAGTTCTCTTGTAATACCCTCCGCACCTGACAATGTTGTGCCTGTGCAGCCCGGTATGCTCTAGTTTAGTTGATAATTTGCATTATGAGAGGCAGTAAGTCTGGGTTGTCATATCTGAATGTGTGAAAACTGCAGCAAAGAGACCAACGCGGCAGTGGGCTGCATGGACGAGGGAGGAGGAAGAATGTTTCTTCAATGCATTGCGGCAAGTTGGCAAGGCAAGTTCTCTTTCATACATCGCATAATGCTAGTGCCGATCTAAGCTAGATAACTCTGCTAACTGCATCTTTTTAACCTCACAAATGCAGAATTTTGAAAAGATCACATGTCGTGTGGAAAGTAAAAACAAGGATCAGGTGATATAATTGCTCCATTTTCTCATTTGATTAGTTTCTGCCTACATTCTGTACATCATTTGACAAAGTTTAGTTCTTGCCTTTGGACTAACCAGGTCAGGCATTATTACTACCGACTCGTGAGACGTATGAACAAATTGTTGGGTCCTGGTTTGTGTCTAGATGCTAAAAACTCCAAAGATACAAATGCTGCCATGTTGCGCTGGTAATATGATTTGATTTTTGTTCCTTACTTTTTCATCATGCTTTCTTTTGCTAGATGTTTTAGGAAATTTACTGCTAGTATGTTTTTATTTCCAGAATTTAAATGATAGGAGATCAAGTAGGGATCGTCTAAGACCTGAGCTAAAGTTTTGCTTTTGAAATGGATTGCTTACCTTATCTTTGAAGCACTGTTTACATTGTATGCTGTTATAGCATTTTTTATGTGAGAAACTGAGATACGTATTATGAGCTTCACTTATGGGGACATTAAACTTAATCATTTGAAAGTCTTGACTTTTGAGTTAGAGATTTACCCTTTCTACTAGGATCGAAAATCCGCATTTAATAGAATGGCCTTTAATCCAACTCTCATTCTCTCCCTGCCTCTCAAATCCGACCACCACCACAATCGCAATCACATCTAATTAGCCAACAGCATCCTTCTTACTCTCTCTCCTCCCTTTGACCCTCCGCCCCCAACCTCTCCTCGTCACCCATCCTTCTTTGCCTTTCCCTCATCTTCTCCTATCCCCTTTGCTCTCCCAACATGCTCCCGTTGCAAGCGTCCCACTCCCACAGTCTGTCGACCGAATTAGAAATGCCTGCCCTCCTCAAATCAGAAACTCATGATCGATGCTGCACAAGTCGCCAATCTACCTCCCAAGCTACCTTAAAAATCCAAAGTGAGTAGGATGTTCATGGCAAGAGTTCGATCAAATCGGTATGGAGGTGAGAGAGGGAGGTCCTGGGGGTAGACGAGACAAGGGGATAATTGAGCTAATAATTGCGGTGGAATTAGTCAATGGTGGTCAGGAGTGGGGCTGAAAGCGGTGGTTGGCGTTGGTCTAGTGGGCGGGTGGGTGGTAGATGGTTGTTAGAAAGAAGGAGAGTGGAGCGAGGAGAGAGATGGGGGAGGGTGGAGTTAATATGAAATGAATTCAGTTTTGGTAGTTCGTGTCTAAGTAGTGGTAATCTTGCCAATAAGGAAAAAATGAAACAAGATAATTTTCAAAGAGAGTACGAAGTAAATTAACAAGTGCTGATAATGGTGAAGATGGGTCTGGTCTTCAAGGCGGGGTCAAGGTGAAGTAATAGACAATAATTTTTTGGATCCAATTGCAATCTTTGAGGATTTCAAATGATGCTTCATGTTAGCCGGCCCCAAATCTTTTGGGACTAACGCTTGGTTGTTGTTGTTGTATATGGACATAATAGTTATATAAAACTCTGAAGCCTTGATACGGACTTTGGTTTGGCTGTCCTTTCTACAGAGACAATGCCTGTCATGGTACTAAATAAAGATAAAATAAAATTTGGTGCATTCTTATCAACTTTCTTCTCAGTTAGTCCTTGTTTCATATACAAATCAGTAGATATTTTCTTACTCTGTCTGTCAGGATGCAGGAGCCACAAATAAGTAACTCGGATATTAAAGAGTTTAGTAGATAAGCAGTAACTTTAATTTTTCACCATAACATATTTGAATTGCCAATGAGAGCGGATTAATTTTGTTAGGGACATGTGATCGACAACCCTGTAGGTCATGTAGGTTTGCAGTTTATAAATGAGCTCGTATTCTGTGATTCTCTTAGATTTATCCCTGCTTATAATTTTGTTCTCTTACATAATTTCTCCTTGCATTCTTCTTGGGAGTTGTATGATGTGTATATTTTATTGTTCCAGGTGGTCTTTGTTGGAAAAGTACAGTTGCAAAGCTTCTAAACTTCACCTGAAGCCGCGTAGATTTAAAATATTTGTGGAGGCTCTGGTTAGTGTCTTTAAGTTCTCTCTTGGATTCTTCGAGTTTAGTAAATGATAACTTTTCTCGAGTTTGCACAACTTTAGTACTGACATGTTCCCTTTCACCTGCAGGAACATCAACTTCTAAAAGACAGGAAAAAGAACATAAAGAAACGGTCATCTCAAGGGGAACCTTGTTCTTCTTCAACATCTACCTCTCCAAATCAAAACAAATCCTCTGGAAGTGAATCACGGGCAGTTAAACTTGTTGCAGTTGATGGTCAGAATTCACAAAAGGCAGGACATGGAAAAGGATCATCAGGTCGACGTAATTCAAATTTGGGCGTCGCAAAAAATACTAATAAAGGAGAGTCTTCTCCAATAAAATCAACAAGGCAACGCCGTAAGACTGGTACAGATACTTTCTCAACTTACTAATCTCCTACTTTGAAAATTTGGCTCATTGGTTCTCATAAACTTGCAAGTTGGACCCAGCTGTAAAATAATCTGCCCGTGGCCTTTTGCTTCCTATTTGTTCTCTCTTTCACGGTCATTTCTCTATGGCTGTTATTTTACTCGTGAATCATGTCTGATAATATCTGCTTTCCCGTACATGTTTGTTTTCTTTTTTCTAAAAACTTTATGGTCCACCAATACATTTACTAGCTTTTACTTCTTTATGTACTCATTTGAAGTTTTGAACTAATCTACACCAAATAGATATGAAGTTTTAGTAATGTATACTTGAGTGCTGGATTCTTTATATGAATATTTGGGAGCTTGTTTATCCCCGTCTTTGTATCTGCTCCTAGTTGCTAGTTGCTGCTTGCTGCTTGCAATATGCTTGAACTTAGATAATTCGATAGGTCATTGAATCTTCAAATCATGTTGAGTTGTCAGTGTATGCCTTCCATCACACGACCACCATGGCCTTCACTATGGGCAGAACTCTGTTGTGTAGATATGTAGTTGAATGACCTGTGTGGATAGGGCCCATACTATCGCAATTTCTGAGTTGGGTGTTGATTTCGGATTTTCCTTTTCTACTGTCCCTCTTACTTCCTTTAGTTTCCCATGAGTGGAGTTATCGGAAAAAACCTTACCTTATAAACTTGAAATTGTCCGCACATAGGCCATAGCACAATGGATTTGTCTGAGTCTAGCCCAGTGGCCTCTTTAATGGCCTGACGAGTGATAAGATAAGAGGGATGACCAGCCTTTTTTTTTCTTCTGGTGGGAATATAGCCATATTTTTGAAGTTGTGTGCCTCAGAAAGACATCTTATAAGGGTGTAGGAAATCAGGCATGTGTGTAATTTTGATATTATTTTCGATTATATGTATTCTTGTAGAGTACTTTGGTGATTTTGTATGATTTTAGGGCTAGTTGAGGACATTATTAGCTCTTATATGATTGGGTCATTAGCTCTTGGGAACTAGTACTGCTGATTATGTTTGATCATTAGATTATTTGCTTTCCTGTGAAGTAGCTCCGAAGTCCTTGAATTTTTGAATTACCATTATGGTGTGTCATTGGTGAATGGAGAATGCAATTGGGATTTGAAGTTTGTTTTTGAAGATGTTCTCCATTAGTCTTGCATCTGAGACTGGTGCTATCAGAGACCGGCTGTTCTGCCAATTAAAAAAATCATTTAGATGCTTTAGGAAATCTTATCTCCTTCTTTAAGAAAGGTGGGGTTGTCCTTGTTTGAGAGCAATTTGGCCTCCAAGCACATTTTTCAACCCACTGGTCAGACTCCAATCAACCCTTAAAACCACAAATTTGTAGGAAATCTTTATTCCGTAAACGAACCAAGTTTTTATCATTGCTTCAGATTTCCACTGGTCTAATTGTCCTAGACATCGAAAGACTAAATTTCTTCAATTTCTTTTGCTGTACACTAGCCAAATCGTAACTTTCTCTTTGCGTGAATTCACCAGACTTTTCTGTACATGGTTACCATATCAAAATTGCAAAAGAGATTGCAGGATCTTGCCAAACGATCTGATGCCATGATGGAGTTTTTGATGATATCAAATTTTCTAAACTAGGTGCCTCATACAATCTCCAAAATTGGAATTGGAAACACTTGTATCTTCTAAGCTGAGAGAAATTATTGTCTCTTAGCATATGATTCATTTTATTGAAACTTCCCTTTTCTGTAAGGGGAAAAAAATAAAACAATGTAAACTCTGTTTTCAATAATTTAGTTTTTGAATGAAAAGAAATCAAGAACAAGTCTAAATTTATCATGAAAATTGTTTTAAAAAAGGGCAAATTGATGGATGTCCTCTATTAGAGTGCTAACTGCTTGAATTGCAATTTGTTGCTGTGATGTTTAGTTATATTGAAAAAGATTGCAATATGATTATCTTAATAAACTTAAAGATGCACCTTCTCCTGACCTGCTAGGCTGCTATCAATTAGCAGCATTCAAAGTTTGGTTGGCTTTGGAATTTAACATTCCACTTGGCTCTGGTTAGGTGTTGTGTCTGCAGCTGCTATTAAAAGATGGGAAAAGGCAGCAATAGATGGTGTCTCCTTGGTAGCTGATGCTGCAGAGCATGTGGAACGCACTGCTGGGGTGAAACAGGCCGGCTTTCTAGATGGATTGACTGTGCTGTCTGTTCAAGCAGTTGATTGTAGCATGGGTATGTTTTGAAAGCTGAAATATGAAATTCACTTTCATGTTAATTTTTACATATGTTGATCAGCTTAACATCACAGAGCAAAATGATCCTGGTCCTTCCGGTGAAGTCCATTCCAACTCCTTGATAAAACTTAAGTTGCAGTTGTTCCCGATTGATGACAATACCAGAAGAGCTCTCGAAATGGTGAGAGCATTAAAGCTCCTTCACTTGGCTCTCTTATTCTTGAAAATCTACATTATCAAAAAATTAAATGTCTTTGAATCATTGTTTGGCAGGATAAGCATAATCCACATCTAGAGCTGACTTTAAGCACAAGAAAGAAAATTTCGTCTGTTCTGGAGCATATTGGCCGTAAGTGGGGGAATTCCAGTGTGGCATCTGGAGAACTCATGCTTTTCCCTTTCAACACCCAAAGAGAAAATCTAGTGTCTTATAATAGATGGACTCGGGATTCAGCTGCAACTGCCACTGAAGTTTATGCCATGATTGGAAGCCCACCTGTATTTCGACTGAGGTCCTTCCTGCTTCCAGTTTGCTGATAGTTTTTGTTCATGATATATATGTCAAATTATGCACTGATGTTCGCTTCTACTTCTCTGAAGATATGGCTGGATAGTTTCCACTGAACTTCAGTCAGCTATACGCAAAGCACCTGCGGCACTTGCAAGCAAAAGTCAAGGAAACAATGCACCTGTGGATTCAATCCCTCTTCAACAGGAAAAGAAGGATGAGAATGAGAAACGTGATGATTACAATTCAGGTGATCAGCCCACACAAAAAGGTTGTGCTGCTGTTGTTCCTAGAGAAGGAAATATTACTAATATCGACGTCAGCAATGATATCATGGAGCCTACCAACTTCACCAGTAAATTAAAGAGAAATGGATCTTGTGATGGATCTACTTCAAAGAAAATAAAAAATATGGTAACTCCCCGTTTGCTTTTATTTGTTTACTTGTTTTAGTACAGATTATGAGGTATCGGCTATATATTTTGCAGCTTCTGTGTCACTGTCAAGATTGTATTATAGCCTACCCTTTTTTCATTAGTCAAAAGTGTCTTGACAAAATCACGGTGAATGTCCGATGTCAGACTATTTTGCTGGGTCATTTTCCTGAGCCTTGTTGTAAACTTTTGCTTATGCAGGTTGACTCTAGATTGAGAAAGTCTCCTACGTTGTCAGCTGGAGAATGGGCTGATAGCCTGACGAATGTTAGTGTTGGGGATCTGCTACCTGATGCACCAAACACTATAGTTGCCAGCTGTGATCAGTCTCCTGCTTTGGAAATTTCTCGCTGTGTTGAGCAAGTTCCATTCGCCTGCGACTCATTTGATGCAGCAATTGCTGCTCACATTCTTAAACAAAATAAGTCGGGCTACTCCATACCCTCACCACATTTATCATCAATTTGGGATGCTGAAGAAACATGTGATGAATTTTCATTTCGGAAAAGAGCAATAGAGAGGAGACAGCATCCTAATCCAGCCATGCCTGCTACTTCATCTGCTGGTGACCGGTGTGCCAACGGTTCAGAAAACTTCAATGATGTTCAGGTTTTCTTCCTTGTTGATCTATTACCAACCATTAATCTGCTTCACCCTTTGTTACTTTGTTAGTAACAGTGAGGAAACTAATCTTTGATTGCTAAATATTTAGGATGTGCGCGAAGCAATAGCTGAGGATGTTAGGGAAGAGGATCGAATGGATGATTGTCCATCTGAACAACGTGAAGTACAAAACATTTCTAGAGATTTCAGTAGTCTGACAGATATTTATTGGGTATGTTTCCTGTTATATTTTATGGATCAAGGGAAGAAAAAGCTATGCATCTCATTAATCGTGTTTTGTTTTGATTGTCAAATGCAAACTCATATTGTCATTTGTCATTGTCCAAATTGCAGCCTGACTCACTAGGGCCGTTAGAGCTGGATGTTCCTTCATGTAAATACTATAGCGAAGATTTAATCTTGAGTGATAGTCTGAGTGGCCTGAATCGTTTTATAGCAAACAGTCTCGATGCATTCCAGCACTGCTCTCTCTTTAGTTTAGATGACAAGCGACCTTCACCAGCAGCTGATGTCCAAGGTGGTGCTTCCTTTGCCGGGAAAATTTGTACCGGTGATAGTTCAGGAGTGCAACCTCTTCAAGTATAGCTTTTGGGACGTCAGATGCATCAGAATCTCTGTACTGTGAAGTCTTTGTCAATGTTGTACACTTCTCTAATCAACAAATCGTGCTTCAGTTTCAAGTTTTTTTGGAAGAATGTCGGGGAAGTCATACTGAGGCAATCCTAAAATTTTCGGATGCCCAAGGTTAGATATGTCCTGCTTTGTGCTTGGAGTCCTACACCCTGTATAGAAAGGCATGTGACAGAACATGATACAAAGAGTATGTACTATATGTTGTCTTCCTGTGGCGCTGTAAATGTACTGCCAAATTTTTATGTAAAACAAAAGATGCATCTTACATCTGAAATAATGAATTTTCGCATGCCGTTTGAGTCAAATTTATCATTTGTGCTGCTTCTTTTTAAAGAAGTGAAATCTTCAGCTGAGTTAAAACCTAATGTTTAATTGGTAACAAGGACGGCATTCGTGATGAATAATCTTCGCCAGAAACGTAAAATGATGTGAAAGTTCATGTTCCGAAATTTATGTAAGATTAAGGTATTGGGTACGTTGTATATCATAGTAGAGGAGTTCTAGGGTGGTCGACAAGTACCGCAAAACACCATAATAAATCACTTTTTAAATAACTTAATAAATTTTTCTAAAAGAAAAAAATTATCAAATTATATTAGATATAGTTGGTACAATGTATACATAAGCATACAAAATTAAATAAATGCAATTAACCATTTTTTTCTATTTTTTTGGTTATTTACAATATAATTTATAAAATATATCTAAATAAAAATAATGGATGGTGTAGATTGATTTTTAACATTATGGATGATTGAGATGATGGCTTTTATGGTATTTTGCGGTACTTGTCAAAGACCTTAGAATTACTCATCATAGTAAGACCATCCGGGGAGTTTGAAAGGTTCCTGAAATAAAAAATTGAAGCTAAGAAAAAATAAAAATAAAAGGACCTTTCCAATTTCCAACATATGGTGACATTGTTTACAACAGTCTCAACCAGTAGAATAGCAAAGGTTTATCAGGATTAAAGAGTTGTTATTGTTCCAACGTGTTCTGTATCGTCAGTGAGAAGATGGACGATCATCCATGCATATTATAAATACTCAAGTTCCAACATTTTCGAAGGTTCATTGACAAAAATGGCAAGTGTTATCAAAAAAGAAGAAGAGAAATCCGAGAAGCTTATTGCACACGATACGGATGACACCGGTACCGATGAATGTGTAAGTCCAGTGGCAAGTGTTGTTAAGAAAGAAGAAACATGCAAGAAGCTTACGGCTTACGGTTCTGAAGATAGTGATGATAATGTACGTAGTCACGGCTATAGCAAAGAAGGAGAAGATGAAGAAGATAAAAGCCAACTACTTTTGGTTGATTCGGAGAAGCTCAACCTTGGCCCAAAAAAGAAGCTTCTGGTGTTTAACTTGAATGGTGTGCTTGTACATCGCGCCAACAAGGTGTTGAAGGCTTCCTTTCCGACACATCGTGGTCATGATGGAGTTTACCGTAGCCAAGCTGGTGAAAATTTCTCATCAGTAACATTTCTTAGTTTTGCTGTTTTATAGTACTGTCTTTGTTTTATAAGTTATCGTAAGAGACATGGTCAGGTTTTACGATTTTGGGGTGAGTTTTCAGCTTGCAACGATATATGTTCATGTCGAATCACCGAAATTCTCACCTAAACTTTATGCCGTATCATTTAATTTGTATTATGTGCTAGTAAACCTGTGTCCTGAAATCTGAACTTCTGATCATTCCTCTGCTTTCAGTTTATAAGAGACCTTTTCTTCAAGAGTTTATGGAGTTCTGTCTCCAAATATTTGAAGTGGGTATTTGGTCTTCTGCTCAAGTGTAAGTGGACGAAGTTGGGAGTTACTTTGCTTAGTAACTTTGTAATAATGCTTGGAAATCTCTGTTTATTTTTCGTGCAACTAGTCAGTCTTGCATGTGACGGTCTTATAATGTAACAGCTAATTATAACCATAATACGGTCTCATACATACAGGCAAAACACTAAAGGTGTCCTTGGATGTGCTTTACAGGAGTTTAGAAGTCGGTTCCTGTTTGTTTGGGTAAGTAATATCCGTTTCATGTTAGTCGACCCTAATGTATTTCTGGACTAAAAAGCTTTGTTGTTGTATTGGACATTTGGACCTTTATCAGGACCAGGACATTTGGACTTTGTCGGTATTTGTGTTCCCAATGTGTATTAGAGATTGACGCTAATTTCCCATCACGTTTATCTTTTATGTTTATGTAAGTGATGCTTTATTTCTTGTTATTTAATTGGACTTATAAAGTGTGTTTTACTTGTTAAAACAGATACAAAAAATGAATTGAGTTTGTATCTGGAAGGTTTAGCAGAAGCGAAGGATGTCCCTTCATATGTGAAGTCACACCCATTTGGGCAGCCTGCTGTAGGACCTGCCCACCCAAGCTGGCACTCGTACTCGAAAATTATTCGTCGTTTTAAGAACTAAAAATTATTCGTCACTTTAAGAACCAAGTCCTCTTGTTTGAAACGTATAATGTTATGGTATTTACTTCATGAAGACCTTTACATTTGGATTCTTTCGAAATAACTATAATTAGGACTTTATCTTTATAATATAACTCTGTTTCGTGTCGAGTACTCAGTACTTCTATTATTTTGATCAAATATTTTCGTACCGTTTCTTAAGTCTTATACACGAGAAAGTTTGTTATGGTAGTCTTTTTTGCTTGATTCTTGTTTTTCTTCATGTGATAAAGATTGCATAAAAAATATTCCTTTTTTTACGTGCATCTGTGTTATGCTGTGCATTATGTATCATTTCTCGATATCTAGGGGTCAACGTTGATCAGTTTCGACTAATTGACCACAAAAAAACAACCAAAAAAGGCACTTTCACGTGACATAAGTTGAAAGTTCTTGGGTCCTTGACTCCTTTGCCAGTTTGCCCCCAACAAATGGTTTGCTAACTCGCTATATATGATTGCACAAAGAGACGAACCCATGACATAATTACGAAAGGAAAAGTGAGACATGTTACTTCAAAACGCCCAATTAATTTGCAAAAGGCTTATCATTTGCCGTAGCTAAGACGAAGTGTATGTGATACAAAAGTATAAGATGAGGTTTTGGATTGAAATTGCTCACCACCGTCTGTTAAACGGTTGTCTTCGAGTGGATGGAAATGTCTAAAGTAGGAGCCTTCCTTGACTTGTTTCAACAATAGTAGCGGTTCCACTTTGTCATTATACCATGTTCCGATCCATAACGCTTGATTGAGTTGGCACTTAAAAGTAATTACGTAATACTGACGAGTCAAGTTAAATAATTGTGCCCGTGTTAATAAATCTCGCTCGTAGTAGAGTTTTTGTCATCATGTATAGTTCGGTCCGACTCAAATCCAGACTAAATCAGATATTACAGACGGTGTCTAAATCCCAATTATGAAACCAATCAATTATCAAATCAAATAAGTTAAAATGATTACCTCATGCTCCAATAATCCAATATGATGAGTCATGTGACTATATATATAACCCCATTTCTCTGAACATTTTTCTCATACTAGTATGTAATTAAAATCATTGTTGACAACAATGAACGAAAATCACAACAAAATGGAAGTAGACACCAAAAATAAGAAGCCTCATGCAATATTAATCGCATACCCACTCCAAGGCCATGTAATACCAGCCGTGCATCTAGCAACAAAGCTTGCATCGATAGGTTTCACCATAACCTTTGTAAACACCGAGTTCATACACCATGAGATCACCAAGGCCAACCCTACTAACACCGACGACATTTTCGCCTCGGCCCGTGACTCCGGCCTCGATATCCGGTACGCTACGGTTAGTGACGGGTTCCCTATAGGGTTCGACCGGTCACTTAACCATGACCAACATATGGAGGGTGTGTTCCATGTGTTATCAGCCCATGTTGACGAGTTTGTGGGAAAGTTGGTCAAGTCTAGTGAGTCTAATAATAATAAGGTCACTATACTTATCGCTGATACGTTCTTTGTGTGGACTTCAATGATTGCCAAAAAGTATAGCCTTATCAATGTTTCCTTTTGGACTGAGCCAGCTTTGGTTCTCAATATTTACTATCATTTGGACCTCCTCATAAGTCATGGCCACTTTGGTTCTCAAGGTATGTCTTAATGCTATTGTCAAATTTCAGTAACAACCCCTCCCCCCCCCCCCACCCCATCGATATTTAGTTATGTGGTCGCCTCGTCGGGTCGGGTCGGGTCGGGTCGGGTCAGGCTAGGCTAAGCTAAGCTGAGTACATATGACCTTCGTCTTGTCATAAGTGGGAGAATTTGGTGCCTTTAGTTTGGGGCATTAGTTAAGGGTAGGCATAAGTCCAAATCAACTTATCCACGTCCTTTTGTGTTTTGATATGCCATAGACCCGTGCAGCGTGTATCAATTTATTCATGTTGTGGCGTTATCAGAAACAAAAATGTTATGTAATTATGTTGTTATTAGGAACTAGTGTATATGGAAAATTTAGTTCATTAAGAGTTAAGTTTTGAGCTCAATTCAAACCAAAAGTAAAGAGTTGAAAAATTCGCAGGATTCATGGTGCATCGGTTGAAGTGCTCATTTGTAAAAATCTCTAGTTTACAAATGAAGGAGTTACTCCACCTTCCACCTATTGTCAATTGGTTTTAGGATATAATCTTTTTGGTTTATAAAGTGGGTTTTTCTCTTTTCCTTTGGGTGTGGCCAAACCCTTTTACACGTCGACAACGTCATTTTGGAATTTTATATCGTCCTGTTGTAAACTTCTCGTATACGGAGCACTTTCTTATGTGAAATTATACTTGTACTAATATATAGATATGCATCATTTCAATTTTCAAACGCAGATAATTGCAAAGACACAATAGATTACGTACCAGGAATCCCAGCTATACAACCAAATGACCTAATGTCATATTTGCAACCTAGCATTCGAGACACATCAACCGTGGTCCATCGAATTATCTTTAAGGCCTTCAAAGATGTGAAAAATGTCGATTATATTCTTATTAATACTGTTCGAGAACTCGAGGAAGAAACCATTTTGACATTGAACAAAAAAATACCTACATTTGCAATTGGTCCTATATTTCCAAGGGGATTTATTGACACTAAAGTGGTCACAAGTATGTGGGCGGAGCATGATTGTACTCAATGGTTAGACGATCAACCTCGAGATTCCGTTTTATATATCTCCTTTGGTAGCTACGCTCACACGAGCAAAGACATGATATCCGCTATAAGTGGGGGTCTTTTAGCAAGTGGGGTGCGTTTCATTTGGGTGATTCGGCCTGACATTGTGAGTTCGTGCGACTTACATCCGTTACCAGATGGGTTTGAAGAAATGACTCGTGGGAGAGGATTGGTTGTGACGTGGTGCAACCAAACTAAGGTGATCTCGCACCCGTCAATTGGAGGGTTTTTGACTCACTGTGGATGGAACTCGATCTTAGAGAGTATTTGGTGTACTATCCCGTTACTATGCTTTCCCCTTCTAACCGATCAATTTACTAATCGAAAATTCGTGGTCGATGATTTGAAGATTGGGATTAACTTATGTGATGGTGAAAACATAAGTGAAAAGGAAGTTACCAAGAACATTAATCAACTGATGAAAGGTCATTCTAGCGAGGAGTTAAGGGCAGAGATAAAAAGGGTGAAGAATGTTCTTGCAAATGCATGGGCAAAAGATGGTTCGTCTCAAAGAAGTTTTGATGACTTTGTTAGTATGGTCAAATTGCAAACATGAAATATCGATGAATATATCACAAGCGCATTAATTTGTTGTATGAATGATTGAGTGCATTTTCTCGTAATTAATAAATTTGTATGAAAGGATGATATGGTGTCCACTATATCTTTTTAGTAAAAAATGTTAGAGGTAGATGGTATGGATTTTATTTCATACGCCACGCAAAAAACCATGATTGAGGCACAAGCAATGTTTGCAACCTTAACAGTTTAACACTTTATTGAGTATTTACGTATGTTTTTATTTATTTTTATTGTAGTAATATTTATGGTAAACTCTACCAACTCTATGAGCATTTAAGTTTATAACAGATGGACTCGGGTGGAAGAATCGGAACCAACTTAGACTTAGTAAGGAGCCTAATTAATGATGTGCTAACAAAGAACATAGTTCAAGCCGAAGCCGGCCAGGGCAATCACTGTAATTAGTTGGCCTCACCCAAACAACAATTGAAAACGTTGTATTTCAATCGAAATTCATGTAACACTGTACTGCTTTTAACCACAATCACCAATTCTTACTCCTCACCAACCAAGTTGACTTCCAGTGTCTCTCATCTCATCACCACACGGTCCACACGTAAAACCTTCCTGGACACCAGCGAAGTTCGGCAACAATGGACGCCATGTCCAGCAACAATTATACTCAGGCGAAAATACTAACAAACACCGGAGACACCCCCCTACTTCACTTAGTGACTAAAACTCAGCTTCGAAACAATTCAAGACTTACATCTTTTATTTTATTTCAAGCTACTCCAAGGTTTAAAAAACCGAAAAACTTCAGTCTTGAAATTTTTAGGAGACAAAAATTTCATATTCTCAATTTACAATTACAATCGATAAAAACTATACTCAATCTGCTACGACATAGAAGGATGTGCAGGAAATTCCAAACATTTTTCTATTTTCCCAACTCATATACAATCTTCAAACACATTCGGTGTATAGTACATAAGGTTTAAAAAACGAAAACTAATAATGAGTGATACCGAATGAGTCCGAAATAATTTGACCAAGTGAACAAGTGAAGTGAAGTGCTTTGGTCGAGTAATTGGGTTTTGTAACTTTGTTCTTCCCTTCCCAAAACAGCAACCACACCACACCATAGAGATTACTATTATTATTATAAATAAGGGAGTCCCAGTTTCCTTGTACTTTTCACATTCTCTTAATCTCTTTCATCTAAAACTTCTTCAAGACTCAACTTCTCTATATCTCTGATCTACCTCTCCTTCTCCTCCTTCATCTCACCAAACTCCAGCTACCATGGCTGACCACCAAGCTGAATCCTCCGATTCGTAAGTTTCACGCCTCTTCTATCCAGATCGCATCAAAATCCAATCTTTTTCTGTTGTTATTGTGTTTCTAATTTCTGGGTTTCTCGTATTTGTACAGGAAAGGGCCTAAGAAGGACTTCAGCACTGCGATTCTCGAGCGCAAGAAGGCGGCGAATCGGCTTGTTGTTGACGAGGCTGTCAATGACGATAATTCTGTTGTTTCTATGCATCCTGATACCATGGAAAAGCTTCAGATTTTCCGTGGTGATACCATCTTGGTTAAGGTATTTAATTAAATCATGGGTTTTGTTCATTTTTTTGAATTAATTGGGGTTTTCTAGGTTTAATTTGGGATTAGGGTTTGTTTGGATTTTTGTGCATTTTGTGATTTGTTAGGGTTTTGGATTGATTGTTGATTGTGGGGTGGGTAGTGAATTTGACATTAGTTTAATTCTGGTTTCTGATTGCCGAGATTTGGGTTATTACTGTGGTAATTTTGTTAGGATTTTTTGTTTGTTGGCTCATAAAACTGTATGCTTCTTATCTTGTGAAGTAGCAGTCGGTCAGTGCGATTCTCGAAGCAATTTTCATTTTGGGTCATCCTTGTGCAGCCTCTCTATGTTTTAATAGGGGTAAGGCTTGCGTGCATCCGACCCCCCTTACCCCGTCTTATGGAGGGAGCCTTTGAGGTGCTGGGGTAAAGATGTTGATGTTGTTGTTGTTGGATGGATAAGTGTTTGGATGTAGTGTGAGTGGTACTCCGTAGTAATTAAATGTAGAGCTCACTCGAAATGGAGTTTTTTTGCTGTCAGGGAAAGATTTCGAATTTCGGAGTGGGAGAGAGTTGTTCTTTGGGGCTTGCTTGGATTGGGGATAATCGCTACTAGGGTAATTGAGTCTAAAACGAGGGGGAAATTAGGGAGGAGCAAAAGGGTGGAGGGGGGAACTATTGTAATGCATTACCCCGTTTTGTGGGGCGATAGTTCACCCGCCATCCCCTTTGCTTTTCCCACCTTTACCATTATTTCTCCCATTTGAAATTTTGTTTTTGGTCTATTACCCTAGTGATGATCACCCCCATACCAAGCGTCATTTTGATGGTATTCAGAAGCTTGAGTGGGATGTTACATTGTGAATCCTTCGACTTTCAGGAGAGATTGCAGTACTACATTGTAAAGCATTTGTCTTGCGACAATGTGAATGATGTAATGGGTAGTGGCTCCATTTTATGCGACTTTTATTAGGATTTGATGTGTTACATTACTGAGAGTTTTGTAGGTGGCGTCAGTTGAGTGGTGTAGGATTTCTTCTGATTCAATCGTTGTTTGTAGTTTAATCACTCTAATTTTGATATTTTATGTAAAGCTGTGTTAGGAATTTTCGATTACGATTGCAACAAGAGCTCTGATTTGAGTATTAACTGTATACTATTGTCTCTTGGTATTATGCTAAGAGATGCAAATTTTTTAGTGTAAATGCAATATAGCTTTGTGAATTTTCATCCATTTAGCCATTTCAAGGATTTTGGCTGTGGTATGCCTATCAAAGAAATACTTTGCACTCTGGTGGCACTGAATTACACTTTTTCATTTTTTAAAATAGGCCTGGAGATTAGAGTATCGTGGTTACTATAAATAGATTGAAGATTAGAGTACTCCTCTCTCCATTTCACTTCAAACACCCTGATTTCCTTATTTTGACGTCCTACCTCAAACACCGCATGTGGGACATCTTTTCTCTCTGCAACTTTTTGCTAATCTCACATCATCTCTCATATTATCTCTCTTACTTTTTGTTAATCCTAACATTCTCTCCTCTTTATCTGCATATTCCCCCACAACCACCACTCCACTTACTTTATAAAATTTCCTTATTCCACTACAAATGCCTCACGCTGTGTTTGAAGTGGGACAGATGGAGTATGTTCTACTAGGAGTCTAGGATAGTTTTGCTGAGGGTTCGATTTGCAGTTTACACAGGAGAATCCTGTCTTGTCATAATTTTTGTTTTTCTAATGAATTTGGTTGTGTCTTACATTGAAGTAGTAGCTGAATCTGTTCTTCAGGGGTAAGTTGATTAGGATCTCTCATAACTGTGGACTTCTATTGACCTAAAAAACTAGCTTTCTAATGAATCGAAGACTGTACTTTTAGCTACTGTGCCCTCTAATGTGAATATAATGAAAGATGTCTTGCTGACATATTAAGTGGCGGCACAATAAGTTTGATTCTTACATTCTGTTGGGCTTGTTGTGTTGCAGGGAAAGAAAAGGAAAGACACAATTTGCATAGCTCTTGCTGATGAGACATGTGAAGAACCTAAAATTAGGATGAACAAGGTTGTAAGATCAAACTTAAGAGTTCGACTTGGGGATGTGGTATCCATACACCAGTGTCCTGATGTCAAATATGGAAAACGCGTCCACATTCTTCCTGTTGATGATACCGTTGAGGGTGTGACTGGAAATCTTTTTGATGCCTACTTGAAACGTGAGTATGACTTTTTTTTTTTTTTTTTTTTTTTTTTTTTTTTTTTTGTAAAGCAAAATTTTGATCTTTGTCAAGTACTCCATTTTTGTATCACCATCAAACTTCGTTTCTTGGAGTGAAAACAATAAGCTTGTGTATTTGGTTCAACCTTCTGCGGCCAAGTCTTCCGTAATTGATTTAACTAAAATGGATTGCTGATAAATATCTGTGTTAAAGCTTTTGTTTTATCAATTCACTGTTTCAAGTACAACATGCAAAATCAGAACTTTGTTTGGGTAGAAAGCATTTTTCCCGTTTTTGTGCAATGATGAAATCTTTTTCCAAAAGGGCCTAAACAGTTCAATGCAAATAAATTACTCGTTACTACTTGTTCTCTTACCATTGGATCGATGTTGTAGTATCTTTGGCCTCTTATTTCCTGTTTCCCTCTTCTGTGCAGCTTACTTCCTAGAAGCATACCGTCCTCTGCGTAAAGGGGATTTGTTCCTGGTCAGAGGGGGTATGAGGAGTGTTGAGTTCAAAGTCATTGAGACTGACCCTGCTGAGTATTGTGTTGTCGCCCCTGATACCGAGATCTTTTGTGAGGGGGAGCCTGTTAAAAGAGAAGATGAAAACAGATTAGACGAGGTTGGTTATGATGATGTTGGTGGAGTTCGTAAGCAAATGGCTCAGATTAGGGAGCTAGTTGAGCTGCCATTGAGACACCCACAGCTTTTCAAATCTATTGGTGTAAAGCCACCTAAGGGAATTTTGCTCTTTGGGCCTCCAGGGTCTGGGAAGACTTTAATAGCCCGTGCTGTTGCTAATGAAACAGGCGCTTTCTTCTTCTGTATCAATGGACCTGAGATTATGTCCAAACTGGCTGGAGAGAGTGAAAGCAATCTCAGGAAAGCATTTGAGGAGGCGGAGAAAAATGCTCCATCTATCATCTTTATTGATGAAATTGATTCCATTGCTCCTAAAAGAGAAAAGACCAATGGAGAGGTTGAGAGGCGTATTGTTTCCCAGCTTCTTACTCTTATGGATGGGCTTAAGTCACGTGCCCATGTTATTGTCATCGGGGCTACTAATCGTCCCAACAGCATTGATCCAGCATTGAGAAGGTTTGGTCGATTTGACAGGGAAATAGACATTGGTGTCCCTGATGAAGTTGGACGACTTGAAGTTCTTCGTATTCACACAAAGAACATGAAGCTCTCTGATGATGTATGCATGACTGGTTACATAGCTTATATATGCATCATGTGTCGCTTGTGTCTTTACCAATCAGGTGATTTACATGGACACTGTTTTTCTATTTGCAGGTTGATCTGGAAAGAATCTCCAAGGAGACCCACGGTTACGTAGGTGCCGACTTGGCTGCTCTATGTACTGAAGCTGCTCTGCAATGTATTAGAGAGAAGATGGATGTGATTGATTTGGAAGATGAGACTATAGATGCAGAAATTCTTAATTCTATGGCTGTTACAGATGAACATTTCAAGACTGCCCTTGGAACAAGCAATCCATCTGCTTTGCGTGAAACTGTAAGTCTCCGAGATAAAGGTTCTTTTGCTATGTTTTTCATTCATACTATTTGGCCTTGAGCCTGACACTGTTTTTGTCTTGTGTTTGATAGGTTGTTGAAGTTCCTAATGTCTCTTGGGCCGATATTGGTGGCCTTGAGAATGTTAAGAGAGAGCTCCAAGAGGTACTTTTATCTGTATACTCCTTCAATTTCTTTCTGTTGTTTACATATTCCTATTTAGGTAATCCTTTCTAATTTTCGTGGTATCTAATTCCTTCTAATTTCTCTTCTCAAAGTTTGTCTCATCCCACCAAAAATCTTGTACCAAAACCAAATATAAAGAACTCAAAGAAATGGAGGGAACGCTTTTTTATTAGTAATCTCTCTAATATCTTGACTAGTAATTATGGTTCCCTGCTTTTCTTGGTGTAGACTGTGCAATATCCAGTGGAACATCCTGAGAAGTTTGAAAAGTTTGGAATGTCCCCTTCAAAGGGAGTCCTATTCTATGGCCCTCCTGGATGTGGAAAGACTTTGCTAGCCAAGGCTATTGCAAATGAGTGTCAGGCGAACTTTATTAGTGTGAAGGGTCCTGAATTGCTGACCATGTGGTTTGGTGAGAGTGAGGCTAATGTTCGTGAGATTTTTGACAAGGCCAGACAAGCAGCTCCATGTGTTCTGTTCTTCGATGAGCTTGATTCAATTGCCACACAGGTTTGCCCTCTTCTATATTGGTGTTGCAATGTTGCTGAGTGTTTAAAAAGCTATTTGGCTTACCTATTTGTGTTTGTTTTGGATACATGACTATGTGATCATCTCTCACGTCTCTCCCCGCATCGCTTAAAGTTTTCAACTAGTCAATGGTGCAATGTGTCGCTTTGGAACTCTGCCATTTTGATTTTTTTTTTATTATTTTATTTAATGTTCATGAATTTATATTGGACAATTTACCAAATTAACATAAAGGAGTTGGAGCCGATTTGCTATTGAATAAAAGATGAATATTTAGTGGAAACTTTCATCACATTTTAGCTTAAAATTTACAATAGTGGTTTTATGGGGGTCTATTACTTTTTGGGGGCATAGAAATTTCAACATTTGCCAGTAGTTCAAACTGGGGCTTTTTTTTCTATGGTCCAAGTCCTTCACGAATTTCTGAAAGAGCTTTCTGTTAAACTTCTTTCTTTTATCCCATTTTTTACACAAAGTTCATCCTTTAAGGCCATTCGTCAAATTCATTCTCTTTGTACTGTCCTAAATAACCTTCTTGTTAATTTTTTTTTCATTGGAATGATTCAACTAAATCAGACTCCAGACACTCATTGTGTAACCAATTTCATAGATTAGCTCACTTTTACCAGCCTTGTTTACCAAAGTCGTGTTGGAAAGTTGGTTCTGCAAGATCTCTATGTATTTATTACTATGAATATGTTTTTACCCCCTATCTAATTTGATTATGCAGAGAGGAGGCGGTAGCGGAGGAGATGGTGGTGGTGCTGCTGACCGAGTTTTGAACCAACTTCTCACTGAAATGGATGGCATGTCTGCTAAGAAGACTGTTTTTATAATTGGAGCAACTAACAGGCCTGATATCATTGATTCAGCTCTCCTGCGACCAGGTCGTCTTGACCAGCTAATTTATATCCCTCTACCAGATGACGAGTCACGTCTCCAAATCTTTAAGGCGGCCTTAAGGAAGTCCCCAATCGCTAAAGATGTTGATCTTGGAGCCCTTGCCAAGTATACCCAGGGCTTCAGTGGTGCAGATATCACTGAAATTTGCCAGCGTGCATGCAAATACGCTATTCGAGAGAACATTGAGAAGGTAAGTATTTGCATTGATTCAGTATTCTAGTTTAATGTTTTTCTCCTGAGATACGTCGGTGATGATACTTACATAAGCAAACAATCTCATGATTCATGTCTGTTATTATTGAAATGTGGTGAACATGACTTTCTCGTTAGCTGTCCAATTTTCTGCTCAGTGGTTGTTTACTGTCTTCAAGTCTTAGTGCTTGTTTGGATACACTCGGGAAGTCGGAATGCATTGTTTATTAGCGTAGGAATATAGAATACATGGGCATTGGGCAAGATTGTTTGGATGCACATGGGAAGTAGAGATTCGTATGGGAACTTTCATTTACCTACCCCTCCTATGTAAACAAATTCCCCACAAAGTGTAGGAATTAGTAGTTCCTAGGAACTCCCGAAGTTCCGACTACTACAACTTGGCTAAACAAACAACTCCCAAACTTTGCAACCCCTAGGAATTTTCAATTCATGGGAATTTATATGGTATCCAAGCAAGGGCAGTTTCGTGCTTCTTTGCTTGTGGTGCATTTGTAGCTCAGCACAGTGGCATTCTTTATCAGTCAGGCCATTTTTATGCATCTTTATCAACTTTAACTTGAGATATGTCATGAACACATTTGGCTGATTTTGTGGTTCACAGGATATTGAGAAAGAGAGAAGGAGAAGTGAGAATCCTGAGGCAATGGAGGAGGATATTGACGAAGTAGCGGAGATAAAGGCTGCTCACTTTGAAGAATCAATGAAGTATGCTCGTAGGAGTGTGAGCGATGCTGATATTCGCAAATACCAGGCATTTGCTCAGACTTTGCAGCAGTCCAGAGGCTTTGGCTCAGAGTTCCGCTTTTCCACCACAAGTGCAGGCGGTACCACCAACTCTGATGCATTTGCTGCCCCCGCCAGTGCAGCCGATGAAGATGACCTTTACAATTAATCAAATCATCTTCTGTTAACTTATGCTTGTCATTGAATTATTGTATTATTCATTATGAAAGATGGGGTCAACTGTATCGTCTTTTGGCCATTAGACAGATCTTAGACTTCTTTCCTTTTTACTCCTTGATTTCGGTTAAGGTGGTTGTATATTGATCAGCTGTTAGACCAGACACAGGGTATAAACTTCAAAACCTTGATCAAGTTTCATGCTTTGTTCATTCCATTTGAGCAATTTCCGGTTCAGTGCTTATCAAATTTGAATATCAAGTTGTGGTCGAAACAAGGGATCAACCCGTAGACATGTTGCGCTGAACCTGTCTTCCTAGTTCCTACCGCTAGGAGTGAAAGTTAAATACATTGCGTGGCTGCCGCCCGATCATGATGTAGTCCGAAGATAGAAGATTGAGCAAGTGGGAGCTACTTATTTGAAGTCTTTTTCCACATAGGGCCAAAGTGTGAACCTTCACTTACTGCCTTTGGAATAGAAAGGAACAAGCTTAATTGAGGCACCTACCACCTTGCATTGTAGCTCTGTTCTTTGCTCCCGTTAAAGAGTTCCACCCACAACTCCTATCACTTGACAACCCAACCTTTTCATTCATAATCACAAGCCTTGGGTCATGACTGGAGTTATTCTCAAGGTCGTGTCTTGGGTCATGACTCGAGTTCTCGTGATTTTTCCTTGGGTCATGACTCGAGTTTTTCTGTCGTGGTTGTGCCTTGGGTCATGACTTGAGTTATCATCGTGGGTGTGCATTGTCGACTTGTCGTACTAGCATGTCATTCTCTAAAGAAACATGAACGACTCAGACGCTAGGGGTTGTGGGTAGTGTTGAGTGTCGAGCATATGAGCTGAATATCGCGCCTGGAGTTATGGCTCGTGGACCATGTATCGGACGTGCCATTGGTTGCCACAAAGGTACTAAAAGATGGCACGACTCAAAACCCGAGCCTTCATGGGCTATGCCCGCACATGTGGAGCATGTACCAAGGCCAAGTGACACATGACCTAGGTTCAATACTCCCATGTTTTTAGACTTATATTTAACCAAGTTCCACCAATGTCAAAATGTCTCTTACTATCTTTTTTAACGAAATCACCTCAAACTCGTTACACAGAGGCGTCACGCCATGAGACGATCTACAGCACCATCAAGATATCAACCCTCAACATGAGGAAAGAAAGTTGCTCCCATACTAGGTTTTCCTTCTATTGGGGGAACACCTAATTTTTTTTCTATTTTTTTCTTTTTTTTTTTAATTTTAATATTTGTGTGTCTTTCTGAACAAGAAAGGGAGTGATTATCCCACCTCTATAAATATCTCTTTCCTCTCTCGCTCTCTCTCTAAACTCTATATCCTCCGTTTTTCACACTTCTCTCTGTTTCCCTTCTTCCAGAAGCTTCTTCAGTTTATTTTCTCTGATCAACTCACCTAAAAATACCCATCAACAATGGCGGACCACCAAGCTGAATCATCCGATTCGTAAGTTTCACGCCTCTTTTCTCTCCCAATCACATAAAGATTCAATCTTTTTGATGTTTCTGTGTTTCTAATTTGTGGGTTTTCTGGGTTTTTGTTGTTTTACAGGAAAGGGGCTAAGAAAGACTTTAGCACGGCGATTCTCGAGCGCAAAAAGGCGGCGAATCGTCTGGTTGTTGATGAAGCTGTTAATGACGATAATTCTGTTGTGTCTATGCATCCTGATACCATGGAAAAGCTTCAAATTTTCCGTGGTGATACCATCTTACTCAAGGTATAAATTTGATTAGGGTTTGTTTAATTTTGGTTTTAGTTGTGCTTTTTTAGGGTTAATTTTACGATTAGGGTTTGATGATTTTCTTATTCTATAAGGGTTTTGAGACATTTGATGGGTTTTCTGTAATTAGTGATTATTTTGAGTGTTAGGGTTTGTAGTTGGTTGATTTGGTGTTTATTTGTGTTTGATTGCTGATATTTAGGGTTTTGTTGATTTAAAGCATTTAAATTATTTAGGTGAATTGTCGATGACTGTGTTGATATATTTGTGATGGCTGAGGTTGTGTTTTGTAGGGTTTGTTTTAAGTTGTTCCGTTGCAAACGGCCTGGCTTGTTTGATTGTGTTTTATTATGCCCCGTCACGTTTCGAGGCTTTGTATCCCTGCTAGAAGTAGTCCATTTGTGATTATATGGAAAAAGATACAAACTTTTAGAAGTTTAGGTTCTTCATATTGAGAATTAGATGATGATGATGGTTTGATGCTGCGCTGTAAAGTATATTCTTGCTAGATTGAAGTTGGAGTGTGGACTGGTCCTTTCACACAGTTATCGAATTAGGGTATGTTAATGTGTTGTCCTGAGAGGTGTTTGGTCTTTCGAATATAGTCTGGTGCAGGATTACTGTTATTTCTATGGTATCCCTGCTAGAAGTAGTTCACTTCTAATTCTATGAGAAAAAAGGAACAAACTTTAGAGGTTTAGGTCCTTCATATAGATGATTATTTGATAGTGATTAGATGGTGTGTTGTAAAGTATACTTCTTGTTAGATTGAAGTTGCTGGTCATTCGACACAGTTCTCGGATTAGGGTTTGTTTGCATGTGTTGTCCTGAGAGGTTTTTGGTCTTTCTAAGTTCATCTGGTGCAGGATTACTGTTACTTTTATGGATAATACTTTGCTTCTGTTAAGTAGCTCTGTGAAAACATGAGTGCTACCAGGCGTCATATGTGAGGTCATGTAGTCCGAAGTTTTTGTTGTTTAGAGATCATTACAACTTCATTATGTTCTCGTCAAAGCATCATCTAATCGGTCTTAGGTGTGTCTCATGAGAAATAGGGAAGGCTTGAGAGACCTCTGCATGTAACTTGCACGGCCAACTAGCGAGTGCTACTGAGAACTTTGTGTGGCTTTGTGGTTGTTCTAGTACAGCTATACCTGCTTTGGTCCTGCTGGTTTGTTTTATGTTAGGATTGCTCTCTTCAATTAGTTGAGATTTGAGTTTTTACTGTAAAATTCTTGTTTAGTAGTATATTCTGTTCAATTTCATAGGTCTCGCGTAATGGAATTTTGAATGTACTTAGCTTCCACAGTATGTCATAAAGACGTGGAATTTGCTATTTGGCCACTAACTTTTATTCTTAAATTCTGTTTGATTTATTTTTGCAGGGAAAGAAAAGAAAAGACACTATCTGCATTGCCCTTGCTGATGAGACATGCGAAGAACCTAAGATTAGGATAAACAAGGTTGTAAGATCAAATTTAAGGGTGAGACTCGGGGACGTAGTCTCTGTTCATCAATGTCCTGATGTCAAATATGGGAAGCGTGTGCACATTCTTCCTATTGATGACACAATTGAGGGGGTGACTGGAAATCTGTTTGATGCCTACTTGAAGCGTGAGTACAATCTTTTGCTTTGAGCTGAGTGCTGTTTCTGACTAACTTTTTTTGCTTTCTGCTAGGTGGCTTTTCCTTCTATGATTCTCTTGGGGTTTGTTAATTGCCAGATGCTACCATTCCTGTCTAGTTACTGATACCCTTCAAAATTTTGTTCTTACCACTCATGTTTTAGTCACATATGTCTCAATGTTATTTCTTGGGGCTAGTGGCTACTACCATCATCTTATTTGTTGTATGTATAAGTAGTTTTGCAGATTAATTTTACGATTCAACTCGGTACTGTCGGTAGATAAGATATTTTGATCGACCATAGTTTTTGTCTTTGGGGTTAGTTGATCAACCATAGTTTATGTCCAATACCATCCTTTCTAGTTTGCGGTCTATCATGGATCGTACTTTTGACTCTCTTAACCTAAGACTGGTACTGTAATTGTCAGGTCACTGGATCCAATTTTTCTATCTCTAAGGCAATACCAATCGCTAAAACCTCAACCTGTTTCTCGATCAAACACGTTACAGTGCTTCTATTTCCGATCTTTCCGATAGAAAATATGAACAATATTGTACTGTCTTGGTTTCTGATTCCTTTTTCCTCTTTTATACAGCTTATTTCCTAGAAGCTTACCGCCCCTTAAGGAAGGGTGACTATTTCCTTGTCAGAGGGGGTATGAGAAGTGTTGAGTTCAAAGTAATTGAGACTGACCCTGCTGAGTACTGTGTTGTTGCCCCTGACACTGAGATCTACTGTGAGGGGGAGCCCATTAGAAGGGAAGATGAGAACAGATTAGACGAGGTTGGTTACGATGATGTTGGTGGAGTTCGTAAGCAAATGGCTCAGATTAGGGAGCTAGTGGAGTTGCCTCTGAGACACCCACAGCTTTTCAAATCTATTGGTGTGAAGCCACCGAAGGGAATTTTGCTATACGGACCTCCAGGTTCTGGAAAGACTTTGATAGCCCGTGCTGTTGCAAATGAAACTGGCGCTTTCTTCTTCTGTATCAATGGACCTGAGATCATGTCTAAACTGGCTGGAGAGAGTGAAAGCAATCTCAGGAAAGCATTTGAGGAGGCAGAGAAGAATGCTCCTTCTATTATCTTTATTGATGAAATTGATTCTATTGCTCCAAAGAGAGAAAAGACCAATGGAGAGGTTGAGAGGCGAATTGTTTCTCAGCTTCTAACGCTGATGGATGGACTCAAGTCACGTGCCCATGTCATAGTCATGGGGGCAACTAATCGACCAAATAGCATTGATCCTGCATTGCGTAGGTTCGGAAGATTTGACAGGGAAATTGATATCGGTGTCCCTGATGAAGTTGGTCGACTTGAGATCATCCGCATTCACACAAAGAATATGAAGCTTGCTGAAGATGTATGTTTGACTTTTGTGTATACATGAAGCATAGATTTTTTTATTTTTTTTTCTGTTTAAGTGGCACTTGACCGAGAGGTTATTTATATGTTCATCACTGTTTCTTTATGCAGGTTGATCTGGAAAAAATCTCAAAGGAAACACATGGGTACGTAGGTGCCGACTTGGCTGCTTTATGTACTGAAGCTGCTCTGCAATGTATCAGAGAGAAGATGGATGTGATTGACCTAGAGGATGAGACAATAGATGCAGAAATTCTCAACTCTATGGCTGTTACAAATGAACATTACCAGACCGCTCTTGGACAGAGCAATCCATCTGCTTTGCGTGAAACGGTAAGTAGTGGGATTGGATGTGCTTATGTTACGGTTTTGTTTCTATTTATCCGCCCTGAGATCTCTTTGCTGTTTGTGTCTGACTTTCTAGGTCGTTGAAGTTCCTAATGTGTCTTGGCAAGATATTGGTGGCCTTGAAAATGTTAAGAGAGAGCTCCAAGAGGTATTGCTATTTGTTCACTTTTCATGTCTGACATGCCCCCCCCCCCCCCCCCCTTTTCTGTTTTCCCTTTATCCTTTCATTTTATGTAGTGTTCCTGACCAAAGTCATGGTTCCCTACTTGTCTTGATATAGACTGTTCAATATCCTGTGGAGCACCCTGAGAAATTCGAAAAATTTGGAATGTCTCCTTCAAAGGGAGTCCTTTTCTATGGCCCTCCTGGTTGTGGGAAGACACTGCTTGCTAAGGCTATTGCGAACGAGTGTCAGGCTAACTTTATTAGTGTGAAAGGGCCTGAGTTGCTGACCATGTGGTTTGGTGAGAGTGAGGCAAATGTTCGCGAGATTTTTGACAAGGCTCGGAGTGCAGCTCCATGTGTTCTGTTCTTTGATGAGCTTGATTCAATTGCCACTCAGGTTTGTCCTCTCTTAATTGGCGTTTTTCTTATTGTTAGATGTCTGAAAATATACTTAGTTGCATGACCATGGTATTTTCATACGGTTTTGGATGTTGACAAGTGATAACTAGTCTTCAAGTTGATGTCCTTAGCATTGGAAAAAGAATGACTATCATATGTACTTTCGCACCTCCTTTTCTGGGGGCCAATTTACCTAGTTTTGTTCAATTTGGGATCTAAAGAGAACACTCTGGCCAGACATTAGTTGAACATCTACAGTAGCAGTCTGATGGGTGGAGTTGATATTGTCTTAACATAGACTCCATTTAAAATCTGGAAATGAAGATCATCCCCTTCTGGTCCTCTGTTCATAGTACTTGTCCATCGTCCATGTTGATATGTGTCACTTGGAGTTCTGTCATGTTTGTTAGTTAGATTGTGTTTATGAACTTCCACTAGTCTAATGATTGCATCCTCTTGGCAGTTGTGTGTGCTTGGTTGCTGTGTTTTTAAGGCTGTCGATCTTGATTGAACTTATAAATCACCTGCTACTTGTTCACTCATATTCTTATTTGTTTATGCAGAGGGGAAGCAGTGTTGGAGATGCCGGGGGTGCTGCTGACAGAGTTTTGAATCAACTTCTTACTGAAATGGATGGCATGTCTGCGAAGAAGACTGTTTTCATTATTGGAGCCACTAACCGTCCTGATATCATTGATCCAGCTCTTCTGCGACCAGGTCGTCTTGACCAGCTAATTTATATCCCACTACCAGATGATGAGTCACGCCTCCAAATCTTCAAGGCTGCCTTGAGAAAGTCCCCTATTGCTAAAGATGTTGATCTCACGGCCCTTGCCAAGTATACTCAGGGCTTCAGCGGTGCTGATATCACTGAAATATGCCAGCGTGCTTGCAAGTATGCTATCCGGGAAAACATTGAGAAGGCAAGTATCTCTACTCTGACTGGATTTTGTTCAACTTATAGGACCAACTAAAAGTTCAAATCTTCTGATTAAAATTATAAGAATTAGCCACCTTTTTCCAGCTGATATGATCTTCATGTCTGGACTGTTGACCATGGAATTACTCTTTTGTTACCCGTGTATAAATATGAGGACATTTGTTGTAAGACTTGTAGCGGTGTTCTCGAAGGAAAATGGCATTCCCCATTTTTGTATACATCTATTTCAAGTCTTGTCAGAAGCAATAGGTTGACCAGCATTTTTGTTTTGCAGGATATTGAGAAGGAGAGAAGGAGAAACGAGAATCCTGAGGCAATGGAGGAGGATATCGAAGATGAAGTAGCTGAGATCAAGGCCGCTCACTTTGAAGAATCGATGAAGTATGCTCGAAGGAGTGTGAGCGATGCTGATATTCGCAAGTATCAGGCATTTGCCCAGACTTTACAGCAGTCCAGAGGTTTTGGTTCTGAGTTCCGTTTCGCTACCACAACTGCAGGAGCCACCACCACCTCGGACGCATTTGCTACCTCTGCTGATGCAGCTGATGAAGATGACCTTTACAATTAATCATCTTCCGCTGAGTAATGGTCTCACTCTGCATTGTATTATAGGTTATGAAATGTGGTCTACTGTATTCTCTTTTAGCCAGGCAGTCTTTTCCTTTTCGCCCTGTGGTACAGGTTAACTTTTTTAGTTCCTTGTTGTTCCGTCTTGAAGTTATAGATGAAGAATCTGAGTCTTTTCGGACCAAATGAGTCTCTTCTTGTTCTCCCCCTCCCTCTCATTTGCTCCTCTTCACTTGTTAGATTACTGTCATTGTCGCCTTTCCGAATTGGGGGCAAAGAGTGATGTCGCGTTGCAGGTCCAGAGTTATACAGCCTCGACTGTAGAGGTACAGATGATTAGTATTGTGCTTATGGTTTCAGATCATCTACTGTGACTGCCACTACGAGTGGCAGGCACGTAAGTGGAGCTGGGATATATTGAATCTGAGTGAGACTCACATCAGGTAGGCTGAAATCGGGGTAGGGTTGTCATGGTTGCTGCAAAGTGGTTTTGTTCGGACATCTACTGTTTAATTTTCACGCAACTCTGGATGGTTTATACTCCCACCTGGGGCGAAATGTAAACCCATACGCCCTGGGAGCAATATCGGACCTGTAGATGTCGTCTGTGTACAATTGAACCAGATTGACTGCAAACAGTCACCCTTAGATTCCACAACAAAATTGGGACAATTTCACAGGTCGTAGGAGTTGGTCCTTGTCAAGTGATGCGATTGTAAATTGTAGGGCAGATATATGGGGCACAAAATGAGCTCAAAAGGGCATGACATTAAAAGGTTACACGAGGATGCTCTCAGTCTTCCCTTCATATATTCAATTTTACCACTATTTCTTCCTGCCACTTCTGCTACACTCCTCATCCTTTGTCTCCTCACTTGACTCATGTTAGGGCGGCCCTATGTTTTAAATCGACCTCCTTACAATTACAGTGTGTGGATTATTCAAAACCCGTAATGACTTACTACGAAAGTTCACCGTCTTAAGAAGACATGTTGTCCTACCAAGGTTGCTTTCACGTGTTTAATAATTGGCTATAGCGGGTGGCTTATTTGGATGTTAAATCGACTTTTAGAAGTCATTGACTGTCTATGATAATTAAGGTAGTTGTGATTGGCTAGGATACGGTTTTCTGAATTAAGGATATTTTTTAAGGCGCGTTAATTGTTTACCTAAAGTATGTTCAGTCTTTTTTTTCTCTCAAATGATTATATCATTACTACTATTATTAGGAACAATAGGGGTATAGTTATCCTTTATTGACAAGTTAGAGTAACTACCAAAATCAATAAGATGAGCACTATTGGTTAATTGTTCACATCAATCCTCACAAAAGCCAACCACAAATCCAACATAAACGAGTAGCCCGAACATTTTGCTTTTATCAACATTCCTAAAATCCAACCAATTAGATGTGGTTATTAGGTGTCAAACCATAATGATTTTCCCCTTTAGGAAACTATTTTTGAATAGTCATATTGAGAGCTACTTTTAAATTAAATTAAAGATACGTTTACTTTAAAAACAAGTGGAGTTGGTAAAGTCACTAAAGTGCAATGCAGAATAGAATATGTATGAATCATATGATTATTGACGGGCCAGGAGTCTAACCGAAAACTCGATTAACCGATCGGTTGCCTTGTTTGATTTGGTTAATCGAAAGGAACAACCCAATCTACTTGCCAACCATTAAAATCCATGTTAAGAATGATAAGAGAAATGAATTTAAGTAGGTCGAACCGTCGACAGGGGCGGAGCCAGGGGGATTACCCCGGCTACGGCCCGCCCCAAGTTTGCGGAAAGTCAAAAATTTTTTTGCGTATTTTTACTATAAAACTAGTTAAAAATTGGTAAATCGTAGTATTTGGGTCACCTTAACTCCGATAAATAAGTTTCGATCCAGTGCAACTTTTGATCTTGGCTCCGCCACTGACCCTCGAAGTAAAAGGTGAATAACATTTCTCTAGAAATTAGCTAGAGTAATAACGAAAGAATATTTTCTTGTGTTCAGATCTGTAGAACTTCGCATGAGTTTTTGCACAAAAACAATCACCACGATACGTACCATAATAATGTTATAAAAACTTTGGCTTAACATACGAGTATATTCCTTAACAACAAGGCCATGAGCATATTACATTTTTCTCACTTGAAAACAGGAGGGGCTGAATATAATTGCAAGAAATCAAAATTTGCACGAACCCTCTAATTGTTTACTTAAAAAGAAATTCAAATCCCACTGACAACGGTTTAGATGTCTCGAATTTAAACCCTAAAAACAAAGAAGAGTTACATAATGCGTTACTGATATATACCATTTCATAGAGAAAACGACTATTCTCATTGTTTGTTTCTTAAACCCTAAGGGTATGACGTTTTGAAGATGGACGGGTAGCGAAGCAAAATAGACAGTTACGGTGTGAGAATAATCCGTAAATCAAACTCCTAACCTTCACCATTATCATGCCAACAAAGAAGGATAGCAACGCAGCGGCGGACAATGTAGAACTTGGCTCTTTGCTTCTTAACAACATGGCTGCATTTCTTGTTGAATGACTTGCCTTCGCCATCGACTTCATCGTTTCGACTACGATTCCTTGCTCCTTGCTCCATTTAATCAACTTATTACTATTTATGAAAGAAATGAGAGAATGTATGTTCAAGGAATAAGAATGATGGGAGCTGAGTAAGCTAAGTTTCTCTTATTGTTGTCAAGAACTAAAATAAATGGGAGCGAGCTTTATTATTTGTGAAAAATAATGGGTTGGAAATAGAGATGATATATATGAGTAAGTAGGGAAGGACTGCGGGGACAAATGATGAGTTTTAACTATTTATATGTCCAAATAATACATAGGCTAGACCTAAGCTACATTATACCTACTTGCTAGCTACAAGCCTTCTAGGTGGAAGAACGGACTTATTAATTAGATGTTCAATTCTGTTTGGGCTTGAATCGGGTTCAAATGCTCATACCATCGTCATTATATATTAGCTGCTTCTATGTACCAACAAAGAAAAAAATGGAGTAAAAGTTAGATAAATGCATCATATGAAACAAGATGCTACATGTCTAAACAAAATTGTATCATATACTCCATATACTGATGAATTGAAATACCCTTTCTGACAACATGATTTGATAATGTATCGTTGCTCTTATCATGTAAAGACAAATCAATGAATTTAAAAAAAAAAAAAACGCGCAATTCAAACTTTGGTTGATCAACTTGTTTGCATTGGTCAATGGACAAATTCTGCTAAATTGGTCATATTGTAATTTGTAACATGATGCACTATTTGTTAGTCAATTACGAATAATATTAATCTCATATAAGGAGCGCAAATTATACCATGTTCTCGGGAGTATGAGTGTCTTCATCATTAGTAATACATTTCTTTTGCTTCTTATTCAATCTCCACTCTATGAAGAACAAGGAGGACATGATCATTACTATTGTCGATTTTTTTTTTTTTTCATTACATTTGCTTGTTCCACTCGTCAAGGAGAAAAACTATGTCAAGTTGTCAAACACCGATAATATGTGATAATAATAGATCTGATTAACTTAAAAGATTTTTCTTCAATTCAACTAATTTTCGCTCAATCTTATTCAAAAATATGCATATTATATTGTTCATAAACACTTCGGAAAATCAAACTGAAATAATATGGAGCACTTTAGCAAATTTCAAATAAATTTAAAAAAAAGGATGAGGAAATTGAAGAGGAATAGAACAAAAGTGACAATAAGTTCTAAAACAGTTGTCCCCCCATTGTTTCGAGGACTTACAAAACTAAAAACTACTAATGTTTTATGCTTCACTGAGTTGGTCATGCATTCCATAATGATTCCAGAATAATTACTCTCCACTTTAGCACGTGCCAGGTGGTTTTGCATTTATGTCGCATATACCTATATGATTTTTTTGGGTAACAAAAGATTCAGGTTAAAACTTAGGCTTACCTAGCTCACTCTATCCGATTCTTTAGATTTGTCCAAATTTCCTTTTTTTTGGATGGTGCAATGTAGTGTGGATCACCTGTTTTATTTTCCGATCTCACTCTGTGTATATTGTTTTGGAAATATTTATGAAATGATAGCATGTGATTGGTAGGGTACACGGAGTGGGATAGGAAAATGGGACGGATGATCCTCACTAGGTGCAATGGATTTCCCCATTTCTATTTATGTGTGTCATTTGTATAGGCATAAGTCCATTTTACCTTTCATTTAAGGTTGGATATACTCATGTGCATGTAGGACAAATGCCCTTTAGTGTAAAAAAAAAAAAAAAGAAGTTACCCCACTACTATTAAATTTTGTGCCCAAATAAAATGGGACAGATCTAAAGAATCGAAAGGATGGAGTAGTATATAGATACTACCTCCATTTCTATCAAAATGACGCAAATTAAAGTCGTAAATACGTATTGTTGAGGGAGTAGAATTCACGAGTTGATTCGATTACATTTCTAATTGTATAGGTCGTCTATTTTCATATCAAAATGACTATAAATCTAAACCTCCTAGATAATTTACTACCGTTGAAAACAATATTAAATTTACTACCGTTGAAAACAATATTATTGTACATTCTCTAGGTATCAGTTATTCATATACCCATCTAAGAACTTATACGAGTACATTACATATCTAGAACTCTAGGAGTCACGAATCAATTTTTTATATTAGACAAAGTAACCATGTATACTCCACATATGTTTCCAAACACTTATTGTCATGAAATAAAAAAAATTACCTAACAATCAATCCAATATTCAATCCTCAATCCGTAGCGCCCTTTGATCATTATTCATCCTATTAAATCTATGGATTGAAATTGGGTGAAAGTAATTATTAACCCATAATTTCGGTTTGTATGTCTGGGACTGTGAGGTTTCGCTGCCCCTTTTTTTGCCTTAGCGGGTGTCAGAATAATGGTGGGCGGGGTCTTGCTAAGAGTTCGTTGGTGGGTCATTTGCATGGTCATCATTTTACTGGGGCCACCCTTGATGTCACTAAACATGTTCTTTCGAATTCTTTGGCCCTTTTTTATGAGACCGAGTCGACTTTCAAGCGTATGGGTCGTTGGCTTTGTGGTGATTGTTTTAAGACCCACACTTTTCGTTCTAAGTGTCGTCATGGTAGTAGGTCTAATTTTGTGGGACCCGCGGATACTGGCGATGGGGTTGTTCGTTTTGTTCTCTATAATTTGAACAGACCGCCTGTCCCTGCCTCACATATTACAGGGGTTTTGTCTTCGGGTTTTGATGTTGCTCTTCTCGACCGTTTGCTTTCTAAGCGGTTGCGCACGGTTAAGTCTATCCCTTCGAAATGTCGTCTGGGTTTTTCTCGCTTACTCAAGGGGGCGCTCGACAGGCCTGATGACATCTCTGGTTGGATTCAGTTGTTTGTGTTGCCGCTGTGTACACTCAGACTTTTACGCCGCGGAGTTGTCATGAACGTTGGTCTGCTACTAGGCGCCGTTTGTAGGAGGAGTCTATTGTTCGGGCTGTTCGTACTTGGGCTGAGCCTGGGGGTGCGTGGCAGCTTATTCAGGATATTGGCTGAGGATTCGCCTCCTTTGATGGATGTTGATGATGAGGCCCTAGAGATGTGTGAGCGTAATGTCATGCAGTGTAGGCGTAAGGTTTCTGATGGTCATTTTACTGCGGCGGTTCGTGTTCTTTCATCCTCGGGCATTGCACCTTACTATGAGGCCACTTTGGAGGATTTGCAGGCTATACACCCAGTTGCTCCTGGACCATCTTTGCCTGCCTTACCTGTTGATCAACCTCATTTTGATGCTCCGGTTGCTGTTGTTCTAGATCGGATTAGGAGTTTTCCACGTGGTACTTCTTGTGGGAGTGACGGTTTGCGTGCTCAACATCTTATGGATTGTTTGAGTGGTGCCGCTGTGGCAGTTTCTGATGAGCTGCTTGCCTCGATTACTCGTGTGGTTAACCTCTTTCTAGATGGGCAGTGTCGTTTTGTTTTGGGTCCGTTTGTAGCTAGCGCGCCACTCACTCCTCTAGTTAAGCCGGGCGATGGTATTCGCCCTATTGCTGTGGGCACAATGTGGCGGCGTCTGGTTTCCAAGGTGGGGGCCTCTTTATTGGGTCCTTCTTTGGGAGATTATTTCGCGGACCTTCAGTTTGGTGTGGGTGTGTCTGGGGGTGGTGAGGCGATCTTACATGCTATTAACCGCTTGGTTGAGAGTCGTAGGGAGGAGATGGGTCTTTCGATGTTATTGGTAGATTTTCGGAATGCCTTTAACATGGTGGATCGCGCCGCTATGCTTCAGAAAGTTCGTCTTCGCTGCCCCGCTCTCGCTCGTTGGGGTAGAGTTCTGTTACTCTAACCCTGCTCGATTATATTATGGAGAGCACACTCTTTTGTCGTGTCAGGGGGTGCAGCAGGGTGACCCCTTAGGCCCGCTGCTTTTTTCTCTGGTGTTGCACCCTTTGGCATGTAAGAGTAGAGACGCTTTTGACTTGTGTTTACAGGCATGGTATTTGGATGATGGCACGATTGTCGGTGATACCTTGGTTGTAGGCCAGGTCTTGGAGCTGATTCAGGCAGAGGGTCCTCGTTTGGGTCTCCACCTTAATGTTGATAAAACTGAAGTTTTTCGGCCTACGGAAGATCCGCAGAGCCGGCTTGTTGGTGTCTTCCCTCCTAATATTTCTAGGTCTCTCCTCGGGGTCAAGTTATTAGGTGGGCCTGTTAGTGTCGATTTTGAGTTTTGTAGTTCTATGGTTTTGCAGAGGGTGGCTAAGACCATTGAACTCATGGACGCGGTTGCTCAGCTTAACGATCCTCAGAGTGAGTTGTTACTTCTTCGCGCTTGCACTGGGGTCTCTAAGCTATATTTTGCCCTGCGTACTTGTGCGCCGCTCATTTTTGAGTCAGTCCGACTAGCTTTTGATGCGGCCCTACGCTCTTCCTTGGAGCGTATCGTTGTTGCTTCAGGTCCGGGTTTCGGTGATTGGCAGTGGAGGCTCGCTACTTTGCCTTTTTCTTTCGGAGGGCTTGGTGTCTCTTCGGCCGAGTATGCTGTCCATTATGCTTTTTTAGCGTCGCGACTTCAGTCTGCTGACCTGCAGTCTAAGCTTCTCCGTAATGCTGGTGTTGTCTGTTTGGGGTCTGCGTTTGCTGACGCTGTTGGTGTTTTTAATCGGACTTTAGGGGTTGATATCTTGGGTAATCCTGGCGAGATCACTGCCCCCCGACTTATGAAACGATTGGCAGATATGTATTTCGCTCGAGTAGCTAGGGATGCCGCTTCTTTTTATTCCTTGACACCACGTCAGTTGGCTTTGTGGAAGTCTCAGTAGGGTGCACACAGTTCCGATTGGCTTAGGGTGGTCCCTATTTCGGGGTTGGGTCAGACCATGAATGGTCGTACTTATCGTTGCGTGCTTTGTTACCGTCTTGGGGTGCCTTTATTCACCATTGATCGCCCGTGCTCTACTTGCTCGCGGGTCTTCGTGGGTGATATATTCGGAGATCATGTTGTTTCGTGTATGGGGTTGGTTGGCGTCAAACATCAGCATAATGTTGTTCGTGACACGCTGGTTGACATCTGTTATCGTTCCGGGATCTCAGCTGGAAAGGAGGTTGACATTGGTATGATTGGTGCTGATGGCCGACCTCTTCGCCCAGCAGACATGCTGCTTTATTCTTGGGATCGAGGGCGCGACGTTTGCGTCGATTTGACTGGGTCGTCGCCCATGACTCAGACGGGATTGATGGATTTTGAACCGGGTAAGGCGGTACGGGAAGCGGCCAATCGTAAGCGTGCTAAGTATGAGGCTAGGTGCGCTGCTTTGGGTTATGGCTTTCTCCCCTTCTCTTTCTCCTCTTTGGGGGAGTTGGAGCCTTCAGTTGTTGCTCTGCTAAAACGGATCCAACAGTTCTCCAGGACGCAGGATGTTGGGGCGCAGGCTGCAGCTTTTATTTTTACTAGGATTGATTTTTCCATAGCAAAGGGTGTGGGGGCTCCAATCGTATCTCGGCTCCCCACCAATTTCTTGTAAATTATTATGGATTTTTAGTATATTATATTATATAGATTAGACAAAAAATTTATACTTCTAAAATCATCTTTAGGAGTATCAATCACACGTTAAAAAAGTGTTTAAACTGTGAAATAATACCTATTGGGAGTATGCATGTTAGTAATAAAACGAAAATGAATGTATATTGATGGAAATATAATCCATGACATCTATAGTACGTATCAATTTTAAACGAATGAATAAAGAGTACAAACCAAGCAAAAACTCAACTCCAAGAAACTAAAGACATTTGTGAAGTAGATTTAGGGACCCGTTTATTTAACCTTAATTAATTTATCGAGTAGTCTATCGATCTTAATACAGTTTTAGTGAGAAAAATATCGACATGTTTCTGCTTATTACACACGATGATCGGAAACCCTTGATTGCTAGCTACCTTGAATTAATAAATTTCAAATGGATTTGTGAAACACAAAAAATGGTTCCATCACTTTCACATACTTGTTGTTCAAACTAAGGACAGTAGTACTGCACCATGGTCAAAATTAACCAACTGCAAAAAATGATATATATGTACTGCAACAATGCACGGATAAGGTTTAATTAATTTTTAACTATCAGGCATTCAATATTCATTCAGAATCATACAATCTCTTGTTCTTTTCATTTTTCATGTACTTTCAGTTTTTCGATTTTTGCCGAGTTTTATTTGACAGCTATTTTGTACGTCCTCTCTTTGATTTTTCCTTCTGTTTTGGGAAGATCCAGCTGTGGTACATTTAATTAATTTGTAGTTAGTTTAGGACAGAGCGTCTGGTATAATTAAGGAGTAGGGCATTACTACAAACCTTTGTATATGTTAATTAACTATTTAGATACTAGGAGTCAACACATATATACAAAAAGATTTGTCTACAGTTTAGTCAAGTATAGTAAAATTAAGATGGTTTTGTGAAGGGATTTAGGGAATCCAAACTCAATAACGTAAATAAATGAAAGAAGCGAAAGGAGTAACATATATGCAACAAACGTTTGCATTGGATATTTGGATATGAAGGTCGTTATTGGACTCATTTCCTCTATTATGGAAGATATTTGATACCTTTCACTTCAACACACTACGTCGCCAATCGAGACTAACGTGCTATTTCTCGTCGATTTTTGGAACTTGCATGTTATAGGTGTTCGATGTAATCTTTGCCAAAACGCATAATTTTATCTCTTAGTACTTCCACAAAAAATTGAGCCAACTCTATTTGGGGCCAAATGTTTTTAAAACTTCACCATAGACAATCTGAATTTTTTTTCGAAATAGGGCTCAAAAAATAAATATTAAACAAAATGGGTTAGATTGAAAAATGTTCAATCTTATGGGGTGCACGTCACCCCATTTCAGGTCCGAGACAAAACCGCCACTGCCCCTGGCGGATTTAAGTGAAGAGAAATCGCCACCCTCCATGGAGGTTTCACCCATATTTTGGCCGAGCGTGAAACCTCCATGGGGAAACCGCCACCCCCCATGGCGGTTTTACCCTAGCCAAAATATCACTTACAACCTCATAGCTACTGTTCAAAACACTTAAAACTGCCAGGGGCACTGGCGGTTTTGTCCCGAACTTGAAATGGGGTGACGTACACCCCATAAGATTGAACATTTTTCAATCCAACCCATTTTGTTCAATATTTATTTTTTTAGCCCTATTTCGAAAAAAAATTCAGACATTCTTGGAGTGCCTTTGTTTAGCATGAGTACACGCGTCTCTTGTAGGGAAGTTCTTTAAGCCTATTATGGCACACGTTACTTGTCGAGCCTCCATGCATTTTCGCCGCTTTTCAGTCTACCATAGGTAGTTTTTGCCCAAATATTTTGTTGAAATCTTTGAAATTACTTCTCGGTGCTTCCATAACATAATTGAAGTTGTTTTTGTTCAAGAGCCATTTGAATTAGAATCCGTGGACATTGTTCTACATAAACTTGGGTTTTAAAAAGCTAAATGTTCTCAAAATTTTACCACATGGGCGAATTTCGAGTGCCCTTATTGGCTAAGCTACTAGGGCTAGTTTCTTTGTTAGGAGATTCTTTACGCCCTTCCGACATACATTATAATTGAGGTTAGCGTTCGTTTTTTTCTCGATTTTGGGATTTATTATAGGTTGTGGATCTATCATTTTGACCCTGAGGGCCTTTCCGAAAAATTGAAACTATTTTTGTTCTAGACCATGTTGGTTCAAAAGTTGTGGATTATATATTTCGATTTAATTAACGCCAATTTGACAGAAATAATTGTACACACCCTAGAGCACGTACTCTCATTCATTTCTCAGGTTGTGTACTTTAATATAGAAATTGATGTACTTTTACCCTAATATAATGTACTTTAAGTACAATTTTCTGTATTCTTTGTTAAAACGGTGTAAATTTACTTATCAAACCATTTTCGTATAGTTTTGATGATATTTATAGTATTTGAAAGTATCAACATGTAGAACAATACACAGATATACACGATGTTGAAGTACAACGATGAAAATATCGATGCCATAAATTTCTAATATTTTTCTTCAAGAAGAATACAAGGCTCTATGAACCAAGCCCGTGTGAGAATGAATGAAGGACATTTTCTTACTCAGCCCATAGCCAGGATTTGGAATTTGGGCTGTGACCTTGTATGAGACATGGGTTGCAGATTGGCTATGCAAGGATACCTTGCAAGGGGACGACAAGAATTAAACTTAGCGTGATATCGTAGAGTACTTTTTTCGTAAAATGGAAATGATAGATCTTTCTACCTTGAATAGCTGCAAATGCGAAATGTGATTATGTGTACATCCTCAAAAGTTTTCCCATTGTGAGCAGTTTAGTTCGAAAACTTTGTGGAGCTTTTTGTTTGACATCGATTATCATTACATTATAGTCATATTGTAATTGGTTTATTTTACTCGATAAGGCTTTTTTTTCGTTATTTCTTTGGTTTAGCCTTTTCTATTTTTCCTATATAGGTGAACTAGTAGGACATTCGTAGATTAATTCATGACGAAGGGCGGTTGAGAACTACAGCTATCGACCGATTATTCGATATCGATGTGTTTTAGATTTGAAAATCTTATCTTTTGTTCAACACCAATGTGTATGACGCTATACACGTTCATACAAAATCAACCATGCAATAATCTGTGTTTACCATCTAAGCTACATACATAAAGAGTAGCACGAGTGAACAGTAGTAGTTATGGACCATATCTTTGTCGTATGGCCTACTGCTCTGGACCAACCAGCATGATGCATGGTCTCATACAAACTACTGTCACCGATTATAGGGTTATAGACACTATAGCCATTCTTCTCAAGGACGCATCTAATTCTATATCTACCCCGTATATAGTAAATAAACTATTCACCTATTCGGCTAAGAGTTTAGACTAATAGTAAGTGATGATGATATATATATATATATATATATATATATATATATATATATATTGTATTAATAGCCGTGCCTTTAAAGCTTTATGAGACCTTCCACGCAAGCGCTGATGTCAAATGAAAACTGCCGTTAATAGCACTCACATGGTCATGAATGACACACGCTAGCATACAAAAGACACACGCCTAAGAGTACACACTACATTTAGGAAACTAATATATTTTGTCATTTATGTATTTTTAACAATTAAATAATCCATACAAATATTTATAACATTCCGCAATTAACCTAATTTTATAGTGTATTTTATATGATACCTAATTTAAAAAAATTTGGGCCGGAAATTTTTCAGTAATAGTGTCCATGATTAATAAAAACGCCCGCAATTATAGGAAATAAATCTGCATAAAAAAATAGAATTATCCATAATTAAATTAACAAAGTATTAGTATATTTCCAAAAACTGTTTCCCTAAATACTGCTTAACTACAGCCGAAATTTTTAAAAAAAAAAAAAAAAAAAAGGAAAAATTGTTTTAAAATTAGAAATTATCAATCTTTTAACAAAATCTTCCAAGTATCAAATCATAAGTATTTTCGATTGTTTCCCACAATCGAAAATATCTATAATAAACGAGGAAAGAATACTGAAAAACGTTTAAACATTCCCATAATATTCCACCCGCTAATACGCTATATACTGGAAAAAAATTAACCGGAATTCCGTTTTTTAACATGAAATCAAATCTTTTAATTGACCTAAAACAGTTTGCCCCGTTTTTTGAGAATTTCATTTTATGATAATTAATATGAAATTCTCAAAAAACTAACCATTAATAAAAACTGAATCAAATCATCACACATACTGAAAAAATACTATATACTAAAATGAAATTATTATTTACCAAAAATATTGCTACGTAGAAAGTGAATGTGCGAAAATTTTAGGCAATAAAATATGTACCAAAAAACAGAATTCTCCATAGTTATACTAAACAACCAATATGCTAATATAATACGTTATATTATTAAAAATATAACCAGAGTATATATATATCCAAACTTCCCGAGAATAACTCAAATTGCGTAGCAATACAGCCGGTGCGAATTGCTAAACTTGCGGGTTGAATATATTCCATAAGTTACAACATTCATAACATAAATAATTTTTCATACATGTAATCTAATTGCGGGTAAAATTATTGAAATACATAGCTGTGGCATAATATACACCTTCTTAATTTATGCAAATTACACACCGACTTTGGTATATATAGATGTAAGACCACAACGTCAATACACAAGCCAGTGATGTAGTTCGAAAAAAATATGAACTCGGTCATTGCTCATTTTCTTAACTGCCTTTCACTAATCAATTGACCCGTGGAGATCTGTATTCGGGCTCATCAACTGATCAGCCTGTTGGTAGTAGTTTATTATATATTATTGTAAAATTTTGAGAGATGGTATGATGGATAGATGGAGATTGTAATGGAAATAATTTGGGATTTTGGGTATACGTTTTAGAAGTAGTCATCTATGTTTGGATTTTCGATTTGTATCTTTCTTTAGTTTTGTCTGGTTCATTGATACATGATTTCTTTCATTAGTTAGGTTCCTAGGTATGTTTTCCACAATCTCTCTATTACGTGGTGATTTGATCTTTTGTACAATGCATACAATATTGAGTTCAGACGTTCAGTAGTGCTTGATTTGTGTTTACATATACCGATATATAATCTCGGATAAAGGTTTTTATGTCCTAATTTCCATCTTATTCTGTCTTTTCAAGGTTCTCTAATTGGTTAATTATATCTAAATTTATTGCACGTACTAACTAAATCATTACTCTGGCTCTACGTACCATTGCATGAACAGTGAGAAATTTTATTGCCTAAAGAAACCAGTAGACTTTGTTGTTGATAAAGCTAAAAGAGTAGAGATATTAGTGTTTTTCAGCAGCCAAATTAAATAAAAACTCGAGATGAATTTTGATTTGACAAAGTGTGGATTCTTTAGTGTACTCCGTACTTGATTGTTTTGATCTTTTGGCATCTGTACAACAAGTGGAATTGATTCCACTTTGTTAATAGTGAAGGAGCAGCAAAGTAGACGCAACATAGCCATATCCCCAATAACCAATTGCACGAGTCTTTTTTGTTTTTATATTGTATTGTCGTTATGAGTTTCTTTTGACTTTTTAATTTTGTTTAAATCTAACTATGAAGTACACCAGGATTGTCATAGCTTATATGCATGTAATCACACCCCGTCGATCGAAGGTCATATACGCGGTGGTGAGAGACGGTTAAGTGGTGGTTGGGTTCAGCCGATGGTGGTTATTGGGTTGGGGAGAGGGAGAGGGAAGGGGGAGAGAGAAAAATATAAATATTAAATATTTTAATTATATGGTCAAACCTTTTACAATGGCTACCATGTCTTGGTAGATATTGTAGAATTGGTAATTATAATATCAAGAGAATTTCTCCATATATTTTGCCCTTGAATCATTTGTTATTGATTGAAGATTAGGATATTACGTCCATCTCTTTTACATCCTTCTTAGGCGTTCATTTAAATTTTAGTTCATTATTTTACATAGCGTTCTGGTTTTTGTTACAACAATAATTTACCTTTTCTACTAATGCATTTGTTGTTTATTGCAGAGATTATGCAAGGTGAGTTTTCCTCCTGTATGTTAAGTGTTAACCTTCGGCAATTTTGTTCTACTACATCACAGGGTTTTCATGTTTATTATTACTTACATTGATAAAATCTTCATTTTAAAGAGGTTCAAAACTCGGTTTATTTAATCTGATACAATAATCGGTGGATTTGCTTTTTTTTTTTCTTCAGTTTCGAAGAAATACAACAGAAGAGGCCAGGGCAGTCGATAGAATGAGCAATCCCGGCCTTCTAATACTTTGGATCATTAGAGCAATTCCAATGGTGGTTCTTAACTCAGAGTTCTTCAAATAAGAATCGGAAAAGAAGACGTTATACCATTTAAGCATTGACAAAGTTTGTTCATATAAGAATTGAGTTTGAAATATGAAGCCTAGATCGTCAAACTCCGAATTCCATAAGGTGAAAAAGCAAAGAGGTTGTGTTATTTTGATATAGGCATTATGTTCTATTTCCATGAAGTTGATTGCTGATAATGGTGGGATTAAAAAGTGTGATAGTGATTCTAGGCTTTTCGCCTAAATTAAAAATTGCACGCAAATGTTTTATGATAATAATATTGTCATCTTCTATAGTTTGTGAGAATGCATTTTCTTTCGTATAAATTGGTTCCGCGCTATGAATTTTTAATACTACAATTGACTTTGGTTTTTAAATTTTTAAATTCGAGTAAAACTTATATAAAACAGAATTCTACTCTACGCTTATTACTTCAAGGATTATTGAGAAAAATTAATAGTATTTTATAGAGGTACATGGATGTTTAATCTAAAATGAGGAACTTTGTGAGTATTTGTTTTCAATTTATGTATTGCAGCATAGAACAACTAACAAGAAGACCATGATAGTGGCAAGCTAGCTAGCCGTTCGAAACGATGAGATGAGCAAGTTTGTGAGACAAGTGATGATTACAAATGAAGTCTCATGTTTGAGCCCATAGTACGGCTAATATCATGCCACTCTTTAAAAGTAGATTAAATCAACAAGGAGATACAAGTGATTATTTCAATATGAGTTTTGACAATAGTAGTGGGTACCGATTGTATTAGTGATGAAATATTAGGTGGGTTTCTGAAAGATATGATTTTTTGTTGTATTGTATTTTTTGTATGTGTGTCGTGAGTTATTCTTGGGACGGAGAATTTTTTATCAACCCTAACATTTTGTTGTGTTGTTATTTGATTGTACGATTTATTTACTATCGCTTCTTATAATTTGATTGAGTGTCTTTAATTCGCACTGGTATGAGAATATGGGATAGAAGGCAGAAGTTTTCAAACTTTGCAAATACTCCGTTCACATTTTATTAGGTCAATTGTTCAAGTAAATAATTGACAATGTTTAGTATTGCTAAGGCAGGTTAATTGAATTTATTTTATATAATACGTATTTGCCTTGATATGAATAGAAATACTTTTAGTAATCACACTTTGGTATACACACTTTGTTTGATACTTAATATAGTGCACTGGTTCACAATTAGCTAGACATGTCAAATGAGTCATACGTGTCTGATTGGGGTCAAATATGGGTTAATTTGTAAGGGGTCTAATCCGGTCAATGTGTCGGGTCAAATTAGATGAAAAACATATGTGGGATAACTGGCTAAGACAGGTTCGGGTAGCTATGGGTCACGGGTCGTATAAAGTATTGTCATTAACCAGTAAAATCAAGTCGGATTGAGTTAAGTTGCTCGGTTACTTAAGATTTTAAGTTTTAACAGGTCTAAAAAAATACAGTTATGAGACGCATACAAATTCCCCTTATTTGAAGGTTAATCCTACAGTAGCTACTACCATATTAGCATATTTTAGTGAGCTAATTACTGGTCAAAAAGGGTCAACAAGTCAGAATATCTCTGACCAGAAATATTATAATGGTTTTATATTATTCTTCTTACGTGGAGTATTATTTTAGCGCCACATCTACATTTTAAATTTGTTTTAACATAGGTATAATCGGTCAATGGGTCGAACGAAGTTAGATTAAAAAATATGCACAAGCAAAGAACTACGGGTCAAACACGGGTTGCGAGAAAGGGTGGTTATTTGGCAGAGAGGGGGGATGGTGATTTTAGGATTCGGTTAGACATGGGGAAACGTTTTTTTAATTATGTTTGCCTTTCTTATGCTTTTTAAGAGAATGACACCCGAAATTGTTCATTTTAAGTTTTGTCATGACTTTTTTTTCGTATTGGGGTTACGACATCATTTTAATTTTAATTACAATAAAATTCTCCAAAACAAATATAATATATAAAGATACATTTAATAAAGAGGGGCAATTGAGACAAAAAAAAATAAAATTAAAAATGAGATAGAGTATAAATAATGCAAACATAAAACACATAAAACAGTAAAGTTTGAAATTTATATTGAATTTAGGCTGATTTATGTTAGTTCGTCCTATCGGCTAAACGCCAACCATGATATTTACATCATGACCCTTTTTATATAATTAGTGACTATTATAATATTTTTGGTAATTGTTTTAGTTAATGACCTTGACAATTAATCTAAGATTTGCAAAGATGTTACTTTATAAATTTATTTAATTTTATATGATGGTATCCTAAAAAAAAAATAGATAATATGATTTATAATAGTAAATTAATAAGATCACTAAAAGTATTTTCATGGTTACAAGCAATGTAAATATAGTCACTTTGTCACACAATACAATGGTGGTATTTCAATAAATTACTGAGAGATTGTCTTTTATGAGACTTTGATCAACGGGTTGGATCGAGTTTGAAATTAAATACATGGTTTAATAGGGGTAACAAGTAAAAAAAAAAAAAAAAAAACCGGGTGCATGATGAAAAAAAGCGAGCGGGGTCAAATATCATCAATATTTAGAATTTAAATTTAAATTACTAACACAATTCCTCAAAATGAAATGTAATATATAAAGATATTAGAGGCGATTGAGAAAGAGAAAAATAAGTGTTATACAAGTTAGAATTTGTTTTCTTAATTACACAAATTATTTGCAATTGAAATAATAGTTTTTCCAGCTAACGTGTGCCCACATGCTACATGTTAAGAGTCTATTTATTTCATCTCAATAAGGGGTTGATTTGAATTTAGGTGATTTGTCTTAATTAGTGCTCAAATTTGATCAACGAGTCGGATCGAGTAAGAATAAAAAAACTATAGGGTCCATGACCATGAAAATCGGGTGAGGTCAAATGAGATTAACTTTTGTATGGTGTAATTTCGCGGTTCTTTTTTTCTATCTTAATACGCGTCTATGAGTTTGCCAATAGTTCAAAATAGTATCACCATAGTAAGACCTTTAGTTGATAAAAGTGACACTATGATTTTAATTTGTTGTTTATTACATTTATAATTAGCAATTCCGATTGAGTATATGCAAACATAAATGGAAAAATACGTCTTTTGTGAATCTATCGCTGGTCAACGCGGTACATTTATTCAATAGTTATCGAGTGTATTTTAGTGTGTCAAAAGCTTACTTTATTCGGAAATCTAACTAATATCATTTTGTATATTAAAAACATCGAAGACTTATAGAGTTATAGTATTGAGAACCGGTATAAACATTACCTAACGAAAATCAGTCCTAATAACAAAGAGATAAAACGCCCCGTGCAATTTTGCACGGGTCAAATAACTAGTTTTATTTAAGATAGTATTTGTTCTCACATAAATACTTTTCAATCACGAAACGTGAATAGTTGAAACCGGGTAGCAGAATGGAATGTTATACGAATCGTTAAAACCGGACCGAGTGTTTTTGTCACCGTAATGGCACTCCCTCAAAAGGCCTTCATTTGGATAAGTACGGGCCTTAACTTCTCGTAAAGCCCGATCCACTAGTGGCCCAATTATCAGAAACAAGATTTGGTGCAAAATAAAGGGACGTATCACACGAATCACGATCGAATGACGAGATCACTCAACATCCAGTTCCTTGCTTCATTTGTACCTTGTAATATACGACACATTAATTAATTGTCGTAAATTAACCTTCAGTAGTACCCTTACAATGATGGGTTTTAATGTTCAGCTGCTCCGACTCGACAACACTAATTAACATAAACGTGGAATTATGTTTTCATTTATCACAGCTACTTATGTTGATTTGACTTGAACTTAGATCGAACCATACGTACTAAAAAAATTACGGGAGAAAAAACTAGCCAATCAATTTTACCCGAAAATACATTGATTGTACCCCTCTTCTTCAACTTCATTTCATAGGATCATAATTTCATACTTATTTTCATAGAGTCAGTAGAGGAATAATTTTCCTCTTGATAACTGTGACTCACATATTTGTTTACGAATGTATGACTCTCAATAACCAAAAGAAGACATCATTGTGATTTGTGAATGAGAGGAAGTGTACATATTAATAGTTAGGATTGTAAGTATCAGTTGTGATTAGTAGGTCACGAGTTCAACCCCTGTGAGTAGCCTTTAGTTTAAAATGACAGTTAAAGGAAGGCTTACCCCTTAAACACCTATGTGGTGGAATTCTCCCAGACCCTTGTCTTATAGGAACGCCAATATACACTGGTCCGGTCCGACGGTAATAAAAACTTACCATAGGCAACTAGCTAGGCAAGAAGCAAGGAAGAAGTCAACAACCTAGGGAGAAGATCAGGGTTGCATGGATGGATGAATAAAGAAAGAAAGACGTAGTAGTTGGATCCCTTCTTTCCCGTGACTCGGATCTCTCAAAGTCACACCCCAACTTTTACGTGCTTTGTCTCCGCCCTTGCCTCTTTCATTGGGATTACAAATTTATAGTAAAGTTTTCCAAATTTTTGACACTTCACTCTGCCGTCTCTTTCAAGCAAGCTTTTACTCTATTCGATCAAGTTCGGGTTATATCGTTTTCGGGTCTTACTTGGATCAATTGTTGCTTCGGAGAGTCGAATTTAGTTTAGACTTTGGATTATTATCGTTACGTTGAGTGATTGTTGATTGTTCTCGAGTCAGATCCGGTTTTAATTGATCATTTCGGTTGATGGTCATTTTTAGATAGTATTGTTAAAGTATATGACCATTGTGGATGCTCTAATCATAAGTCTAGACTTTTGGCTCAGTTGATTATCTGACATAGTATCAGAGACTCAGCGATCCTGTGGTCTCGAGTTCGAATCCTGTTAGCCATCTCCTTTGTTGTGTTTGGAGCCTTAATATATAAAAAGAGTTTAGTTTAAGTGTTGTGTTTGTGAGTCATTGAATTACCCACGCTTCAAACCCAAGTGGGCATTTGCGTGAGAGGGCGTGTTGAATTATAAGACCATTGTGGGTGCTCACTGTAACCATAAGTCTAGACTTTTGTCTCAATTGGTTATCAAACAAGTATCGTTATTTTATTACTGCGTATTCAATATTAATTGTATCTTAAGCACGATCATGTATATTCGGATCGTCAGTTGGGTCGAGTAATTGTCGGGTAACATATGTTTGGGTTCGACTAGGACATGCATAGTCTGGTTACGCTAAACGATCAAGTCAAACCTGTTTTGGTATACCAAATTTTCAGATTTCGGAATGAGTTGGATCGAGTTGGTTTGCGTTCGGGAAATAGGGAATAGTCATAATCCTTACCTCTTTTATGTTTTGTAAGCATGTTATATCATGATTAAAAGATCATGGCATAAGCAGCGGAAAAAAATGGCAATAAAATGCAAAAACAATGCCTTGGAAATGGCCTTTGTCTCCCCTTTCGTTCCTTGCCTACCGAAAAACTCTACCTTCAATCTGGTGTTTTTAATTGACTAGCTGAACTTGGTGCTACCTGGCTATGCGTGGTCTTTGTGCACTTTGCCAATGCTCTGGTCTACCTAAGGATCGGTGAAACGTAAAACACAAGACACTCGCCAACATTTACACGAACACGTTGATATGTCTTTCACCTTTTTTTATATATTTTTTTTTGGTACACAAACCGATTTGTTTGCAAGTTAACCTCCCCACCCCCACATCATGCATTTAGCTGCTCCTATGTAAAAAAAAAAAAAAATGTTGTTGGTTTTCTAAAGAACGGTCTCACTACAAATTGTAGTAAAAGTGACTTCTGATCTCCAACAAAAATAATCCAAAAGACGAAGCATAATCTTATGCTAACTCACTAATTATATATTATTTTATCTAAAAATTCATAATAATTTACAAGAAATTGGTGGGAAGCCGAGATACGATCTGAGCCCCCACACCCTTTGCTATGGAAAAACCAATCCTAGTAAAAATAAAAGCTGCAGCCTACGCCCCGATATCCTGCGTCCGGGAGAACTGCTGGATCCGCTTTAGTAGAGCAACAACTGAAGGCTCCAACTCCCCCAAAGAGGAGAAAGAGAAGGGGAGGAAGCCATAACCCAAAGCAGCGCACCTAGCCTCATACTTAGCACGCTTACGATTGACCGCTTCCCGTACCGCCTTACACGGTTCAAAATCCATCAATCCCGTCTGAGTCATGGGCAACGACCCAATCAAATCGACGCAAACGTCGTGTCCTCGATCCCAAGAATAAAGCAGCATGTCTGCTGGGCGAAGATGTCGGTCATCAGCACCAATCATACCAATGTCAACCTCCTTTCCAGCTGAGATCCCTAAACGATAACAGATGTCAACCAGCGTGTCACGGACAACATTATGCCGATGTTTGACGCCAACCAACCCCGTACACGATACAGCATGATCTCCGAATATATCACCCATGAAGACCCGCGAGCAAACAGAGCACGGGCGATCAATGGTGAATAGAGGCACCCCAAGACGGTAACAAAGCACGTAACGATAAGTACGACCATTCATGGTCTGACCCAACCCCGAAATAGGGACCACCCTAAGCCAATCGGAACTGTGTGCACCCTGCTGAGACTTCCACAAAGCCAACTGACGTGGTGTCAAGGAATAAACAGAAGCGGCATCCCTAGCTACCCGAGCGAAATACATATCTTCCAATCGTTTCATAAGTCGGGGGGCAGTGATCTCGCCAGGATTACCCAAGATATCAACCTCTAAAGTCCGATTAAAAACACCAACAGCGTCAGCACACGCAGACCCCAAATAGACAACACCAGCATTACGGAGAAGCTTAGACTGCAGAGACTGAAGTCGCGACGCTAAAAAAACATAATGGACAGCATCCCCGGCCGAATAGACACCAAGCCCTCCGAATGAAAAAGGCAAAGTAGCGAGCCTCCACTGCCAATCACCGAAACCCGGACCTGAAGCAACAACGATACGCTCCAAGGAAGAGCGTAGGGCCGCATCAAAAGCTAGCCGGGCCGACTCAAAAATGCGCGGCGCACAAGTACGCAGGGCGAAATATAGCTTAGATACCCCAGTGCAAGCCCGAAGAAGTTGATAATCTTTCGGTTTCAAAGAAATTGATAATCTGATTAAATCGTTGAAGGTTAAACTATCTCCATTAAGTGTTTTGCGGAGATTCTTAAGCAAGATATAGTCGTCTTAAAGATAATTTCTTGTGTAGTTGTCTCATACTAGTATATGTTTTTCCGTAAGTTTTAGATAACGGTTTTAAGTAAAAACTTGAAAAGGTTACGGGCGAAAATGGGAAAGGACGAGAAACAAGATAATGAAGGGGGGAGGGGGAGAAACTAGGGACATACTCCATAAGACATTGTTTGGGGGGAATGGAATTCCCAACCAAAAGAAGGGAAGAAGAGAGAAGAATAAAGAAGAGAAAAAGAAGTGGTCAAACTTGGGAAGAAAGGAAGACCAAACAGCCCGCTCATCAAAACGGCGCAACACACTCAACTGCGTTATCTTTGCTGACGCCACCCACACGTGCACCCATAATTGTTTGACCACCACCACTCCACCCTCTCCGATTGGTCCACTTCCCTCTCACGTGGGGCCTCTCACTCTCACGTGCGGCTTCTTCAAGAATTCTGTTTTTTTTTTTTCCCTTGTGTTTTGGACTTTTTGGTTTCTAATTAATCTACTAGTAGAGTACTAGTGTATTAATAATATAGTAGTGTCCCTCAACTTCATGTTTGGAGATTCAAATATTGACCATTACAAAACATTTGATATAAATCATGAATAAAAGGCAATGTTAATCGTATATGAAGGTTCTATGTGGCGTTTTTAGTTAAATGATTCTCGTTTTCCAATGGATAAAGAACCTACGGTATGCTAAATTTATGAGAATTTTAAATCTTGATGATAAATATCAACTACTAGTAATTCTTCCATGTGAGTTGTCCATGATAAAATGGTTTGCTAAGAGATTTTCTTTCAATTAATTCGATAGAAAACACAAATGATAATTGAAATCAGGGAATGAATTATGACACATAAAAATCTTACTGTTTTGGTATAGGAAACTTGTTTGTTTCCATTCATCACCGAAATATTGTGTCATTTTGCTTTTATATTCAATTAGTTATTTATTTTTCATAATCAAAATTTTAACGTCTTAGAACAATAAACTATGTGTTTTTCAGTTTTCAATTGTCAAATTTCATTGTTCTTATGAGTAGTAACTACATACCTCAATCATCAAAGTTAAATTTGCAACTACGTCCAAATGCAAAAATGTACACCAGTAGTTTCTTTAACTAATCTTACATATACAATATATTGAGAACTCAAAATGGATCTTACCGGTTAATTAAATCGAAAATTCTCCACAATCTTGAAATTTGTTTAGTCGTAGTCAGTTTAAACACATAAACTTAGTCCACTTGCAGTCATGTTGCTAAAAAGAACTCAGTTTGATGGCTTTACCAGTAACTCGCCCTCGTAACTAAAGGTAAAGATTTTTCCCATGGTTTCAAAGACCAAAGTTTCAACTTCTCAAATTGCACACCCTAAAAAACTTTCAAAACATTTTGATGAAACTCTTCAAGTTATTTCCTCAACTTCATATTTTCAATTATTCATTACAATCTCAAAGACCTAGACCTTGTGTTTGGAGCTGCCCCTTTCTTACTCTGTAAAATGCTGCAATCCCAATGAGCCAATTAATTCATAATTAGTGTTGAAGGCCTACAATAATTTACATAATTTATTAACAATTGACTTTGTTATAATGAATAATGATGCTAGAGAAAACCCAACTCGGTAGTTTTTTAATCTTAAAACAAGTGATTAGTGTTGGACCAAATCATGTGATGCGATGTGATTACTGCCTTCCAAACAATTAAACCTAAGAGCTTTTGTATCAGATTCCTCTGATTTGAAGATTTGATTTACACACGTGGCACCAACTCATTTGTCTTCTTCGATCCTTGTCCATATTTTTGTGTGAAATTTGTTCTTCCTTCTTCAACGAATTGCTACCAGAAGTCAACTTACAGTGGGATCAACACTCCTGAAATGTTGAATCTTAATGCTTAATGGACACGTACACGAATACGAATATAAACTTGTGATATGAATTACACGATATTTCAAACCGAAAAGGACAAGAGAACACATTTGATAAAATGCACTTTAGTATTTGCCAAGTTAATCGATAGGTATTCTAGTTCTTTGACGTCAGCCAAAACGCCATCAGGATAGAAATGTGAAATTGTGTATGTTCAAGATAGGGACATCATCATCAAATGCATGGCAACATGCAAAAGTAACCCGATTTCGCCTCATTACAAACCCGAACTACATTTAGAATAACCATTTTCGCTCTCGAGAAAAAAATTGGAAAAATCAAGAGTAAGACGCATGGGAGGAAGGTGGGCAACAAAGGAAAGACATGATGTAAGAAACGCAACTTCCGATTTGTCAGCAAATGTTAGGCTTGTCACGGTCTTTCCGTGAACAATCTTCCCCTGCTCAAGTCACGGCTCCCATTCTTTTTCTTTTTTCTTCTTTTTGTAAATATTTTTGTTCTTTTTTTGTCTTTTAAAAAATAATGAAAAACATAAGATCTGAGCACGGAATTATATGCTGACACATGCTATAGTACTATACTACTATGTAACTGAATTAAAACATGAGAAAAAAAATCCTCCTATGTTTTGGACCAGACATTATTAATTTTGATGTGAAAACTCTTGTTTTCTTGCAAATTACCAGACAAAAACAGGAACAACAACAACAACAACAACATTTGCTACTCAGTCCCTGTCAAACTTTTTCAGCAATAATGAAAAACATCGTGTGTCTTAACTTCACTTCATACTTGGACCAAACTAGTCTTAATCCTGTACTAGTACACTCACATGGAGCCTTTCTGGTCTCCCATTTTGTCTGGTCACAATTCGAGTATGACGAACCGTGTTTTTTATACATGGATTCCACCCACTGATCCAACATAGCAACGAAAACGAGAGAAATTTATCGGGTAACCGGCTGTCTAGCGCTGGTTGACATTGCCGGGGTGGAAGCTAAAACATTCTAACATCAAGATTCAAGGTTATCCACTAAAACAGCAAGTAATTCAGGATTGCAGAATCCATGACATCTGCAGCAAGAGTATAGTATATATGAAAGACTAGAATTACGAGGTACAAAATTGGTTCAAATGTGTTCCTCCCACATCCACAACAATCAGAAACAGGTTTACCTAGAGAAGATCATAAGATCTATCTGTACAGTTGCACTCTGATATTTATTTTAGCTTGGATGGATGCATCTACGATCCTACGTTATCACTGCTTGAATCCATTAAAATTGTCAGCCTCTTCACTCTTTTGGCAAACTCTCTGCAGATACGAGAGTCAAGTGCACTGTCAGAACAGAATAATTCAGATAATAGGCCTAAAGGGCAAGAAATTTAAATCAATATAATAGCCCTATGAAGAGGGGATAAACTCTTACCCGAATGGCTCATCTCCAATTTGCTTCGATGAACCTGTTCCGTCTCTGTAGATTACACGGCTCAGCATGTCTGAACTTTCTATGCCGAACATCTTAGCAAGCCTGCTGCAAAGTTCTTCATAGGAATTGAGCAATGTCAGCTCAAGAGTACGGCCAACATCCTCAGACTCCATGAAAACCTTACAATGGCCAGTCTCCAATTCCAAGTCGACTTCTTGATGGTTATCCTTTAGCCATGGAAGCTGCTCACCAGAAGAGCGATCCTGGTTATGAGCTGATCCGGAATTATCAGAAACATTGCCTGCCTTATCCACATTACCTTCAGAGGAACTATTGCCTGTTGGGACAGGTGAAACTGTATCACCTGAACTGCTTAGTGACATTTGCTGCTCTGTTAATATTGCTTTGCCAAAAAGAACAAAGTGATGTGGCTTTGACTCATCAGGATGTTTTCGAGTTTGGTTTGAGCTTCCCATTGTGAGCAAGCAAGAAATGTTGTCACTATTACTAGGTTTTTGAAAACTTAAAGAAGTTGAAGGTCTGTTGGGCAGCGTGGTCACAGGATCCATTGCTGAGTAACCAGCTGGGAAGAGACCCGACTGTAATTTGCTCATATGAAGATCGGACAACGAAAGACCGAATTGAGCATGCCTGGCTCCCTGCATGCCAGCAGGAGAATTGTCGGGTAAACATCCGAAAGGGTTGCTCGGCCCAAGGAAGTTTCCGGGGTATGGGGGGACTGGAAGTTGTCCATCCATCGGATAGTCTGGATGGTGGGGAAGTCGGAATTTCTTCCTTGGAGGGGAGAAGGGGGATAAATGAATGGCTGGCATATTGGACACCAATTCTACCAGCCAGGGACTAACACGTTTTACATTCTGCAGCAAATCTGGCTCATCCCATGTTACCTGCAGAGGGTAGATTATCAGAAAAGGCCACCAATTGTCAAAGTTCTTATTAGTAAGTGGTAACAATGGGGAAATAATCAGGAGTGCAGCATGCTTTTTTTCGATGAGTGCCCCTCACAGGGGCATCAAATTTAGAGGCAAAGAACAGGCTTCAGTTTATTTCCCTATAGAAGCCGGGAATGAAGGAAATTGACGTACTTAAGATCAGACGTATTGGAACACACTCGATGATTGCAAAAGTACAATGGTAGATGAATATGCATGTTTCATACAATCTTAGTTGAGAGTTGGACCACTTAGAATATGATTGAGTATGCTTAGATGGCTAAAAACATTGCCAGAATCCACAAGGCAACTTCATTGTTATTAAAAGTGTAGTTGTGTATTAAGTTTGTGTGGCCACTGCAGTCAGATTCCTTAGCTTAATTCCCAAACAAGGACCATCCTACCTGAGTACTAAACTAAGAACAGGTTGTTGGCCAATTCAATTATTGCAGTCAGCAAGCGGCATACATCAGTTCAAATAAACAAATATCATCTCTAAAACAAAGACTTCCAGCTTGAGCATTGCATTAAAGTATTATATATTATATTCGTAAAGGAATTACAGTGTGAACATTAGTATTCGCTGAAAACATCTGTTGGTCTGTAGACTTCAAATTACAATAGCTTAATAAAGTGATTCCATCTCGAGGTTTCTTCACAGAAAAGAACGACAAATACTCAATTTTCTAAGACAGCTTGTCATTTCACAGAAAATTCCAACATCACTTGACGTGTTCATGACAAATTAAACAATTCGATCCAGTACACCACCCATCATTTGAAGCTTGAACTCTAGCAGACAAGGAATATGCCAGAAAGAGTTGCAACTTTATTCCAAGAAAATGAAAGCTAAGAAACTTGTATAGCAGTCAACAAACATCAGAGACTACCTAATCAATGGAACATCAGAACAAGCGAACTCACTTTTGTCGAATCAAACCCCAGTATTTCAGATATCTTTCCTAATATACAAATCCAAATAACAGATGTATACTTTTGAGATGCATTACACATGGAAGTAAGATGAACATTAATGAGTAAAGACCTTGCATTAATTAAAAAAAAAAAAATAAGATATGACTAGCACATGGACAATATAGAGTAGAAGATGACAGTACCTGGAGAAGCCTCCATGGTGATTCAGACCAGTGCACAGGATCCGCAACCTGAACAGAAGATATAGTGCCCATAAACCAACTTATCCGTGAGGAATCTTCAGTTTCAAAAGGCATCTTAAAACGCATTCCAGAGCACCATCGAATCTGAAGTGCTGCTTTTACATGTCCAGCCTTGACCACAAACTCCGGGGTACCAGCACGAGGATAGTAAACAATCTCAAAGGTCTGCCCTTTAGAAGCAGAAGACGCAGCATCAACAACAGAATCAATCTTCACTTTCCCCTTCCCTGTCATATTACCACCAGAGTTCACAACTGAATTACCATTTCTGCCAAGCCTATTCTCGTCCTCCCTCAGAAAAGCGGAGAAAGCACCATAGTTCAACACAGAGGCTCCAGGGTTCCATCCCGAAGATGCATCATGTCCAGCACCAAGCCCCCTCTTAGCTCGTCGTATCCCAACACAAAGGTCCCCATTCTCAGCCCTTAAAAACACGATAGAGTCCCCAGCAACGAGCTTCTTAGCATTCACAAATGTACTCCACCCAGTAGTCAGCAAATGGCGTCTAGGAGTCCCCCTATATATATGTCTAAATTTCCAGGGCTCCCCATGAACATCCTTTGCAAGAATGTTCTGCACAGGAGGATCAGCAGAATAGTCCAACCTAGGGAAAATCGTTTCAGCACAATACCGTGGCACAGAAAATCCTCCCCCATTATTCGCGTCAGACTGAGTCAATGTCTTAGCAAAAGAAGCCGGCTTATTCTCCTGTACTTCAGTCCCATGACCACCATTGCTATCACCATAATCAGGCTCATTTGTCACAGGAATCAGCCGAATTTTGGCATAAACCTCATCGGTCTCTTGGTCGGCCAGGTACTTAATCTCCTGAACTCGACACAGAACGTAAGGAGGAATTCTAGGGAAATTCCTAAAGTCCACATTACCACTAGCATGTTCAATGTGACCTTGCACAAAGTAGTAAACTTTGGCATTCACAGCAGGCATTTGAACCATTCCCCCAGCACAGGCATGCCACAACTGAGAATCTAAACAATTATCAGCCTCTTTAATCTTCTCCTTTGGATCCATAAACGTAATCATAGCCGCAAAAAAATGTAATACTTAATCAAAATCAACACCAATCAAACCCCAAATTACAGATAATAACACACCTTCTCATACACTTGCCAATCAATTTTTTTCTGCCAAAACACAAGAAATCAACAAACATATATACACCTTATTATTATCAGACCGACCAAAAAAAAAAAAAAAAAAAAACAGAAAATATAAATGATAAATATATTAATGAAGTTTATGTACTTACAGTATATAATATACTAATAACAAAAGAGAATAGAAGCTTCAATGATACAGATTAAAAAAATGAGAAATACCCAAATGGATGTTGTTCCAATACAGTACAAAAAAAAAAAAAAAAATTTATCTTATACTTACCTCAAAAGATATGTCATGGATGAAAAATACAGCAGTAAGAATCAAAAGCTCAGCAATATCTTCAAAATAAGAAGTATGAACCCAGAAAATCTCACCAAATTTAACCTTGAAAGTTTTGAGCATTGCCGACAAATTCAAACCTTATAATAAATAAATAAATAAAATTAAACTTGTTCTATCTACCACTCAAAAAAGTTGATTTTTGTCACTCTTACCAAACTCAAAAAAAAAAAAAAAAAAAATCCCATAAAAAAAATCAAAATTTGTTTTGCGTATTTGAGAATAAACCCAGAAATTATGCAGTACCCATTTCAGGAAACAGCAAGATCTGCAGAAAAGTTTCTAACTTTGATAAATTTTTAGTTCAAAAGTGAGAGTGCCCACAACTTTATTACTATTATTACACTGTGGTAAAACATAGTAAAAAGATTGAAACTTTACTTTAAAAAAAAAAAAAAAACACAAAATTTACTCACTATTTCTTCACGTATTTATAAGTGACAAAATCAGCATAAAATTCATTAAAAAACTACTCAAGAAATTCTGTGCAAAATCTGAGTGAATGAACCAAAAATAAAAATAAAAAGTGGTCAATTTTTTTTGGTGAAATTTATTTAAAGTGTCTCTCTACCGACACAGCCAAAAATAGGTAGAAGAGCAACACTTTCTCTCTCCTGTAGAAAGGGGTGGGAGAGTGTCTGTTTCTCTCTCTAGATTTCTTATTCTCTCTCTAGAAGTTGGGAAGATTCATTCAGAAGGAAGTTTTTTGGATCATGGAAAATAAAAAAGGAAGACAGACCAACGCAAGTGTCCAAATAGCTCTCCCTCCCTCCCTTCTATTCTCAGCACACTCTTCTTATATAAATATATAAAAGATTTTAATTAATTAATTAATTAATTAGTTGTTAATTGTTGATTATTAGTTAATATATTAATAAAAGGTTTAATCTTTTCTACTTCTTGTCTACTTAATTACTTGAACTTACACATTATAATAACTTATTTATTTGACGATGGATTGATCGAATTTTAATTTGTTGGGGTGGTAATAACTTTGATTTGAGGTAAATTTGAATGCGATATGGTCGTAACTTACAGTTTGTTTTATTATTATAAAAGGAAATTAGGTAAATGTACTATTTTGTAAAAAGAAATATGGATAAACGCTTTTGTGAGATGATACACTGATCCCACCGTCACTTCGGAAAAAAAAAAAATAGCTATGGACTTATGGTTGAATTTGTTTGGTTTTTTATGAGAAGTAAAGATTATTATATTGTTTAGAGTTCAACTCGTCTAAAGATTGTCTCGTATTTAGATACTACTTTGATTTCCTTTCATTTCAATATATATGACGTTTACAAGTTATGAGACAAGTTTTGATTTTCAATTTTATAAAAAAATATTTTGTCAAAAATTATAAAAATTATATCATTGGATTTGTTGTGAAATATACTTTCACGAGATCATAATGTCATAATTTTTGCCCTTATATTTTGAGAGAATTGAAGGTCAAAGAAGTGTCTCGAAATATGAGAAACACGTATATTTTGAGAAGGAGGGAGTGTACAAAAAGAAGTTAGGGGGGAAGTATATAGGGTACAAGTTACACTCTGAATTCTAGAGGCCAAGAGTAGGAGTTCTAGGGTGCTCGACAAATACCGCAAAGCATCATGAGAAATCATTTTTAAATAACTTAATAAATTTTCTAAAAGTAAAAGATTATCAAATTATATTAGATATAGTTTGTACAATGTATATATAAGCATAAAAGATTAAATAAATGCAATTAACCATTTTTTTTTGGTTATTTACAATATAATTATAAAATATACCTAATTAAAAATAATGGATGGTGTAGATTGATTTTTAACATGATGGACGGTTGAGATGAAGGCTGTTAAGGTGCTTTGCGGTACTTGTCAAGGACTTTAGACTTACTCATCAAAATTAAAATATGGAGTTCAAAATGAGTAATTGTAATGTCCTTGACAAGTATCGCAAAACACCGTAATAGCCTTCATCTCAACCGTTCATAATGTTAAAAATCAATCTACACCATCCATTATTTTTATTTAGGTATATTTTATAAATGATATTGTAAATAACCAAAAAAATAGAATAAAATGGTTAATTGCATTTATTTAATCTTTTATACTTATGTATACATTGTACGAACTATATCTAATATTTGATATTCCAAGTCTCATATGAGACCGTCTCATGTCAGACAAATACACTAAAATAATAAATAATTATGTTCATATATCAATTTCGTGTGTGTTGGTCTCACAATAACTTATGGTGAGACTGTCTCACACAAAACTTACTGTGTTTGATAATTTTTTTCCTTTTTGAAAATTTTATTAAGTTTTTTAAAAATAATTTACCATGGTGTTTTGCGATACTTGTCAAGCACCCTAAAACTTCTCGTTCATAATACAAACTATGGGGCAGTTGCATTTTTTTTTTTTTGTTTAAATCAACTAATTACATATTTGAAGAACAGTTTAGTTCTATTGATATCAAAGTTACCTTGATGACTTTATCTTTCAGAAACTACGACCTCCCCCTAAGGTCTAAAGTTTTCATTTTGTCATTTTGTTGTCATCGTATGATAAAGATTAAAAGCAATATAATATTCTTGACTCTTCTATAATTTTGACGTTCTTGGCATAGGCATTGTTTATAGTTGATGTCTTTGTTGGCGAGGGAGCTTGAAATTTGTGACTCTAATTAATATTTTGTAATGCAAACAAATACTATCAACAACGAGAAAAAATTCCAATTCCTGAGAAGTGAGGAGAAACCATTCTCGTTTCATCCAAAAAAAAAAAGAGAAAAAAAGGGACGAGATTATGGTCCAAACATAACATGATATTTTGATTTTTTTGAGAGTGCTTTGTTTAAACTTTTACCGCTTAGCTAAATTACAAGCAAACCCCTTTGGTGGTCAATTCTCAAAGGTGGTATTGTGTTTCGTAAAACTAACTTAAATTGTAGCTGAAAGCTGAAATGGTAATGGTAGAGGTAACTGGAGAAACATAGCCAATCTTATTAGGATTGTTGGTAAATGTAGCCGAAGATTACGAGATCTCATAAAAAAAACATTGATTTATAATTTTGCAAAGCCCATTATAAACGTGAAATTGCATGTTTGGTAAATCTAGGTATTTTGCGTCGCGTAATTAAAACTAAATTTCAGGATGCAAAAACTCAAAATCTGAAAATATTGGTAATACCAAAAGAGCCTTGATCATTGAAAACTACGAGTAGTTTTTTCTAGTATAGCTATCAAAATGTGGATGTAGGAAAGTTGGGAAAAGGTATGCAAAAATGCAATGTTGCTAAAATGATATGCATACAAAACTTTGACGTTTTGTTTGAGGTGATCGGTTGGATCAAAACACGCAAGGGAGGAATGTATTACCCAACTCAAATTTTCGACGACTTGGGCCTATTGTAGGCGTAGACAGGTTTGCGGTGGGCCATAATATTATAGCCGGGTATGGCCGTAGCCCGTATGGGTAGTGCTCGAGGGACCAAACAGAAATTGCCCCTACTACATATAGTCGTCATAATAGTATCGTATGAGAAATCCAAGCACAAAATTTTAAGACAATACTACCCGGAGTAACTCGTGTTAAATCAAACGTAAAGGTACTGTGATAACAAGACCAGCTCTACTCAATCAACGTATATACATATATTTTAAGAATTCAATCGAGCAGAAAAAAAATAAATCTACTCCGTCCACAAATGAACGAGATTGCAACATGAGGAGAGACAAAGCCATCCTGCAACACCCACCGCACCCAAACCATAACCTTTTTCTTTTCTTTCATTTTTTTTGTGTGCATAAACGAGCAGCTAAAGTTGGGAATAAACAAAATGTGAACTCAAACCCGGGACAGAACGAGCGAATTCTCTAGTCGTTCTGCGACGGGTTGTTCAAGACAACCACCCGGCCGTCCCCAAAAAAAAAAAAAAAAGAAATTTCAAGCGTCCGCCAGAAGCACAAGTGAAAAGGCCAAAACTGTGTCCTCTCCCGCGCGTATTCACAATTGAAGCGTATCCGTCACAAAAGCTGCAAATAAAATAAACCCCCCCACCCCCTCAAAAAAAAAAGAAAAAAACAGTGTACTTTCATTTCCCTCCTTAATTACTCGTTTCTGGGGTTTTAGAACTTACAACTCTTTTCAATTAAAATCAAATTTTCCCCCCAAAACCCTAGATTTTCACCTCTTTTTTCATTTCCCCAATTATTTTCCCCCATTTTTCCTATTTGCTGTCCGAATTTCCGCCTAATTTTCTCGCCGTCCAGATTTCCAGGTTCGTTTTTATTTTTTATCTCTTTTTTATTTTTTGTTCTTTTAATTCTTTGATTTTTTGCTCGTTTAATCGGTTTTTGATGTTTTAATTGAAGTATTTAAGTATGATTTGTTCGTGAAATTGATGTTTGGTGTCGAATTTTGGGTTTTTGGATGTTAAAATGATTTCATTTTGAACTTTGGAAGTGTGTTGTTTACGACATTGTGTTGTGTAGTGTAATTCAAGCTTCATAAAGATGTCGCGGAAGAAGAAAGTTGTAGATAGGAGCAAAATTGCCGAAAGAAGTAAGATTTTTTCACTTTGATTTTCTTTAATTTGGGGGTTGAGTTTTCTTGAAGTCGTGATTTTGAAGATTTTTGTTTTGGTTGTTGGTCAGTGAAGACATATATGATGCTTATGGGATACAATGGGGATTATCAACTTACGGTCGCGAAAGAGCTTGGTCGTCGGGTTTGGAAGAGGAGTGGGAAGTTGAGTAAGAAGCGAATTCGGAGGCTTCAGTATCTTTTGTGTTCTGTTGATAGTGCGACGTTGTTGGGGTTTACTGTTTCGATTGGGAAGTTGGTTTGGAGTGATAGCTTCTTGGTGAAGCGGAGGCTATTTGAGAAGAAGTTGTCTGAGAAGGTTAGGTGGCGTAGTGCTAAGAAGATGGTGAGGAGAGGCAGGCTGAGACGAGTTAGAGTGAGGAGAAGGGGTAGTGTAGTGAAGAAGCAAAAGGGGAGGAAAGGGAATGGTGTGCTTTTGAAGTTTGTGACAGGATTTCGTATGAGACCAGTTTTGGGATCGGTGTTTAAGATGTTGGTGAGGCATAAGGTGAGTAGGAAGCATACTAAGCCACAGTTTGGTGGTCTCTTGTATAGGCTGGCTATGGCAATGAATGTCCTGTGTTATCGGAATGTGCTTATCACTTCGGAGTGGGAGTTTTGGACTCTTTGTTTCGTTCAAAGGATATGCGGCTTTTGGAAGAGTGTTGCATTTGCAGATGGCTTGAGTGATTCTTATGTTAAAATGGCTAAGGATCTTAGACTCTATGTTGTGTCATCCGAGCTCTTGGAGCGTATGGAAAGCAGTGCTGCTTGTTCTTCTAGTCCTCGTTATCCAGGTAATGTTTCTGCAATCCTTATAATTTGGTTTTCTTTATGGTAATCTCTTGAAATGACATTGCTTATTCTGAAAAGTTTAGCTGGCTGCTAGCAGTGGTTTGTTCTTTTTGATTAACTTTCTCATGTTTGCCCTGGATACTTGGCACTTAGACATGATTGTGGAATCTTAGCACCTGTGATTAGGTTGGATTCTTTAGGTAAAGCCTGCCTCTTATTGTGACACTGGGTTTTGTTTAAGTCCATGGATCGTGAGTCTGGAAACATGCACTGAGAATTGTGACTTTGTGGTACTTTCTGGTATTTTTTTGTTAATTGTCATTGTTATTTTGGTCGTGACAGTTCTTGGTGAAAGTCCAGAGGTCTTATTTCTGGTTATGGACCACGGCTTAGTTTAAGAATGTTGATGTCTAGAAGTTCGCATGTTTGGTATTGCAACTTTTAATTGCAGCAATGAATTGGAATCTCTCATGTCTCTGTTTGTTTTCGGCTTGGGGAATTCTTTTCACCTACATAAAATTTGCATATCATTTTGGATCACTTTCTTCGTGACTGTTGGATGGTACATTGTTCTCAATTCATGTTCCGAATGCTTCTTGCCCTTGCTCTGTTTACTTTTCAAAGGTGTAGGTAATAGCTTAAAGCTCTGCTTTGTTATGCTATAGAGAGGTTGTAGTTGCCTCTTTGGACCATAAAGTCTGTAGTATCGGAGAAACTATTTTGAGTTTTGGTCTTATAATGGGACACAGCCTCTCTCAGTAAGATCTGATATTGTCTTGTTCATGCATATCACCATTTTAAAGCAGTCCTCCTACCTTCTTAACACTTTTGCTTTCGGTAGTTGGGTTTGCTGCTGAAGTTTCTGTTGAATTTGTTGATAGATCCTGAAACGAATATAACAGTCGTTTCAGCTACTGTACGTAGACTTGTTGCTGGCCTCAGCAGCCTGTGGGCTGTGGTTATAGACACTAGTTTTGCTTATAGATACTATTTCTACTGGTTCTTTTTGCGAGGTTGTTATTTGTCCCCACTTACTAGTAGAACTCACAACTTTAAGTGACCTTTTAAAACCCTAGTAGTCTGTAATGTAATACTCCCTCCTGTTCGGAATGATCTTCCCATTTGTTTTGCAGTTTTTGACTAGCCATATTAAGACTAGTATATAGACCAAATGAAAAACCCGTTTGACTTAAAATCAAGTGAAACTTGTAGAATGCACTGCAGAATAAAAGATGTGTTAAATTTTTACACCAAGTAAACATTTCATTTGATCTATGTGTGGCTCCCAATATGGCTAGTCAAAAACTGCAAAACAAAGGGGAAGATCATTCAGAACAGGTTGGAGTAGGAAAGCTTTACCCTTATGGGTACGTCCTCTCGCACTATTTAATAAAAAAAGAACCAACATATATTGAAAAAAATACAAGTATACAACAATTTGAATGAAAGATACACAATTTAACAAAAAGCGCTAAAATTTAAGTTGTCACTAGCTGTACTTTTGTTGACCAAATCATGTTGTACATTTTCTTTGGACTGTTGTGCTATTAAGAGTAAGATTATGTACTATTAAGTTCTAAGAGTGGTATATAAGAATTGAATATAATGTTGCATGCGAACTAAAAATATAAGCTGCACATTCTCTAAAATAGGTCTTTGTTTTCTGAAGGTGATATTTGTGCTAGTTAGTCTTGACTCCTACAGGTGTTAGTCACAGTCTTCGAGATTCAAATGACAGCTTGACAGCTGCATTGCTGATCACCCTGAAATCTTCTTTGGTTTTGTTATAAGGTCTTAATGCTTTTATTGCTGTAATCACCTCGGTGATCTGGAATTGTTTTTCTGTTTCTGAGAAATAGATGTGCAAGGGATCATGCATGGTGTCTAAACCCTTTCATCAAAATGCTGGTCTGGCATGATTCTGTAGTATTGTGGTTGTTATCAGCTCCTAAACATTGCTCTCTCCATTTGACCTCTTTCCTCTCATTAAACACTGAACTTCCTTCAGAGTCCAGTGCGTATCTCACATCATGAATAATCTTCCATTTGCTCAACCAAATGATTTTTCATGCACATACTACTATACTAGTATTCCCTCTCCGACCTTCTGCATATTGGTCTTAAAAGTGATGATTGCATCCACATTGTGAACATGTTTATAATGCTTACCATAATCGTCATGGGAATACATGTGCATATACTAAATGTGGTCTGGGGACTTTGCAAAACCAGATAATTATTGCCAGCGACCCCTTTAGGCTCGAGTGGTACCTTGAAATATCACATGATTCTGCTACCACAAAGAGTGGTGATCAGATGACGACGCTGATGCCCGTAACCACATGAGTTGGTTTGTTCTCTGTTCCAAACATGCTGGCTTTAGCTGTAGCTGTGAATCCTGAACAGTATTAGTTAGGAAGCTTGAAAGACCCAACTCCAGACCGAATTTAGTTGACCGTGGAAACCAGTATCTCCCGAGTTTAACTTTTGGCCGTTGTCACATGAATGGATTTGATCTCTGTTCTATATTTCCAGTGCCGATGGACTTTTGAACTATTTGAACAACTTGCATTAGTTAAGCCAAAAGTGCTTGCTCTAGCTCCAGCTGTAAATCCTGAATTTTTTTTTGGTCGGGAAGCTTATATGATACTATTTCCATTTCCAGTGGAGCCAGAGACAAAATATTATTCGGCTTTGTGGTATGATGGAATAAAGCCAAATGCCTCACAAATTGTCTGCGCTTCTTATATGGTGAAGTAGCAGTCAGTTTGTGCGGTTCTCGAAGCAATTTTCATTATGGGTCATCTGTAACTCCGTAAAAAGCCTCTTTATGTTTCAACGTGGGGTAAGGCTTGTGTACATCCGACCCCCCTTACCCCGCCTTATGGCGGGAGCCTTTGAGACATTGGGGTAAAGTTTCTGTTGATTTAAAGCTTATATGCTACGGTTGATCATGTTGATATTGTTGGCTTAGAGGACCCAACTCCAGACCGAATCCTATATTACCATCAAACCAGTATCTCCCCAAGTTTAACTCTCATTCTTGACCTTGCATCCTGTCAATTCTGTGGTTCTAAACTTCTTGTGAACAATGTTAAAATATTTTGCCTTTCAACCTCAAAAACCATTGCACTTGTCTGTGTGGTTGTGTAAGTTACTCCCTTTCAGACTTTCTCCCGCACTAATTGCCGTTGCTTGTGAATATGAATTTTGTTGCAGGTAGCCGACTAGCTGAGTAGAGTAGCTCAGTAGCATTTGTCTAGGAGTAAAGCCCCATGCACCTGATGACGGCCTTTCCTTTGCTGATCGATTTTGTTTACTGCACCATCAGCATACATCTCATCTGATTCAGGTGTACTAACTGAAGCTTATCATATTCTTTACATCAAGAAATGCAGGAGATAGTAGAGTGAGTTAACGGAAGTCGTCTTTGCCCTGTTTGTGGCTGTTGATGATGTATATAGTCTATATGATCTATATGATATTAATAGAGACAAAGTGAATATATATGCGGCAGTTGAAGATATCATTACCAGCCCTTGTTATAATAGTCGGTTTCATCCCTGATTCCTGCATTCTCAGATCATCAGATGTATGCTCTGCTAAAGTGCCAAGTGCTAAGTTGTTTACCCCCCACCACTTCACTCCTGGCCACTCCCACGACCACGATTGTCGCAATGTCGCCCTCCCGATATATGGTGGGATGACCCTGTACTCACCGAGACTGGTGGCAGCAGGTGGATCCAGGTTGAGCTTGGCGCGATTCTTCCACGGGCCTAGAACCAGACCCTGATTTAGCCCACAATGAACCTGGGCTGTTGCCTTTGGGTCTTCTTTTTCTTTTTGTTTGCTTTGATATGTCAGGTTCAGTCTAGGACTCTAGGTAGGCTTAACGTGGGCCTTTCTGCGGGCTAGGCTAGGTTTAGAGAAATACTATTTGGGTCAACCCATGAAGACCCACTACATGGCAGTCTCAAGACGGGTTAGGCTTACATTTGCCCACTGATTAATGAACATGGTCCTAACGTTTTACCTTAATTCCTACTATGATTCCCATGGATTAGATGTTTCCAGTTGAATTATATCGAAACTTAATAGACGGTTCGATGGGTTAGGAATGTAACAGCTCACTTTATAGCAAGGTAAGCTCATCGCGGCCTCCGAGAAATATTTTCGTTGTTAACAACTTTTGCCAAAGCCTTGAGGCTTTGATCTCGAAAACGAGTACTAGTTTCGACATGTTAGTCAAAGAAAGAGAACAAGTTAAGGCCACTCACAGAGTTGTGACTGAATTAAACATCTCGATTGCTTTATGTCGCCCGTATTTTTACGCCCGTATTTCCATTTTTCCTAATATGCCCTCACTAATCTTCTTCACTAATGACTTTCCCGTATTCTACCCTCCCTCATTACTTCTCTTCTGTCTTCTCCCTCATTACTACTCTTCTCCTCTCTGTTCCCCATTTTTCGTTCTCCACTCTCCTTCTCCATTTCTCATTTGTCATTTCTCATATCTCCACTCTCTTTCTCCTTTGTATATTGTTAAAATCCCCAAATTTTGTTCGTCTCATATTTTCCCCAAAATCCCCAATTTTTGTTCGTCTCACATTTTCCCGAAATTCCCCAAATTTTGCTGACGGAATACAATTTGCTTATCCTTTTCCAGATATAATTGATTAAATATCATCAATTTAATCAGTAAATCCTAACTCATATGAGGTCATAAGTTTTATTTGGAGAAGTTGAGCTAAATAATCCCGGACATCGAAATCCAGATCTGTGGAGCTTACCCAGAAAAGGTATGTTTTTAGTTTTGAATTATTAGTTTGCAAAGTATTGATAATTGAATTGAGAATTAAGATGAGAAATTGTGCCCAAAATCGTGAATTGGTGAATTGTGTGTTTTGATTAGGAAAATCGAAAATTGGAGAAATTTAGACGCCATTGTATTGATTGGTGTTGTAGGAAAAGCTTAATAATTGTGCCCAAAATCGCGAATGTGTGTTTTGATTAGGAAATTCGGAAATTGGTGATTTGTGTAGTAAATAATTAGAATTGTTGTAGATGGTATTATTAGATGTATGAATCGCTGTGGATTATTTAGGATTAGGAAACTGGAAGGTAAACACGAATTAGTTAGCTGTGGATAATTAGAATTATTTAGGATTAGGAAACTGGAAATTGGTGTTTTCTTTAGTGAATTTGTTTAAATTGTTGTAGATGGTAGGTGATGTTTATATTTGTGTTGGTGGGGGAAGTGGTGGTCGTGTTGGTGGACGTGGTAGTGGTCGAGGAAATGGTCGAGTAAATGGTGGAGGAAATGGTGGAGGAAATGGTCGAGGTAATGGTTGCGGATATGGTCGTGGTCATGGATTGACCAAGGATTTAGGTGGTCATAAGTTTAGTAGGCGTGTAGCTGAGGAGGAAGATGATACGTCGTCGGAGGAATTTAGTGAGTCAAGTGAGGGTGAGGATGAGTTTGATAATGACAAAATTAGAAGTACAGTTGGTGAAAGAGGTTCTTCGACTGCGTCTTCTCGTGTTTACCTTGCACGGGGAGCTCGTGGTCGTTTTAGTAGAGGTGAAGAATCATCAGACTCTTTAGCATTATCTAGGAAGAGAAAAAGGAAGGATAGAGATATGTCATGGGTGCTACGTGAAAGTGCCGCCGGAGGTCCAATGCAAGTGAATGTGATCCCTAGCTTTGGGGGTCATGTTGCTCATCATATTTGGAATGAGACTTGCAAAGACCGCTGTGTTATTCATTGCTACACCCTTGAGAGACCTCTAGAGATGCTTCGTCAATATGAGTTTTTCCATAAGGTTGCAAAGGAGAAGGTGTCTGGTTGTGGATTTTCTCACTTGCAAAGTTGCATGATACGCCATTTGGACATTCATTTGATATCAGCTTTTGTTGAGCGATGGCAGCCTGACACGAACACCTTCCACATGCCTCTTGGAGAGATGAGCATACTCTTGCACGATGTTTACTATATCCTTCGCATTCCTGTTGAGGGTGATGTACTTAGGGGCAGTGCATCGTCAGATGAATACAAGGCTGACATGTGTGACCTTCTTGGTAGGATGCCTGATGAGTTGAAAGAGCCTGTTGATCAAGACAGCGGGAGGAAGGCTCCTTGGTACAAGTCTGGGGGTGTTCTTGTGGAGTATATGATGGGTATGTTGAGGAAGGGTCGTGATCCCGAGGTTGAGGTGCAGGGGTACTTGCTTTATTTGATCGGTTCGACATTGTTTGTTGATAAAAGTGGAGACCGTGTGCGGGCTGCCGTGAACTTTTTTTTGAAGGATTATGAGCAAGTTAAGAAGTATGCTTGGGGTGCTGGGACGCTTGCATATTTGTACAGGCAGCTTGGTATAGCATCGCGAGCTAATGCGAAGGGCATATCAGGTTGTCTTACACTACTGCAAGAGTGGGTTTACGAGTACTTCCCTACTTTACGACCCACTAGATGCGAGGGTCGGTCAGTCGGGGACGATGAGCCACGCTCACTACGGTGGGACACTCGGGGTGTACCTGCCCTTCAAAGTGGTGAACGCCTAAGGCACTACAGGTTTGTTTTGGATAATTTGAAACCCACTGAAGTTATGTGGCTTCCATACGGTAAGGGGCCTGGCAAAAGGGTGCCACGTTCCTTATTCAGTGGGATTATTCGGTTTGGGGATGTTGGTGAGTGTTACGACCCAACTCGAAGCCTTAGACAATTTGGGTATGTATAGGTTATACCCAAATCCCCCACACCCCCTAGTAGTGCGTACCGTCCAGCGTCTGGGTTAGGGTACGAGGTAAGTTTTTCGGAGTTGTTTGATGATTTGTGGGGTAGGCTAGAGTGTCATATGATGTCGTTAGATGCTATTTCAAAGGCGGCAGAGCCTATGCATTCCGTGGAAGACGGCTACGTTCGTTGGTACCTTAATGTCTCTCACCCGGTTATTGTGAACCCAGCCGCAACATCCTCCTCGTTGATGCCTAAAGGGAAAGAGAAATGTGATGACTCTAACTCGGTAAGCTACTAATAATGTGAAAATTTTATACTAGCTCATTGTATTCGATTATAATTTGTTTTTGAATTGTAGCTTATTAGTTTGAGTAATTTAACTTGTAGCAAGCGAAGGAGATTATCCGAAGACTGAGTCCACTACTTGAGGCATCGCCTTCTGAAAGATCGGCCAATATTGATGAGTATATGAGGATAATTGATGAAGATGTTCGGCCGTTGTACGTTGCGTACAAGCGAGATGGGCCAAACAGAGTCGCCCCGAAGTGATGGAGTCGAGCAGGCTTCTTCTTTCTTATCATTCAATTGAGTATGTTCTGTTTGAGGCCCAATGCAGTTCGGCGGCCCAATTGGAAGATTTCTTATGTATGTCGGCCGAAATGAAAATATTGAGAAGAGATGTGTTTGTTTGTTTTACAGTATAATTTCGAAACACCCAAACTTTAATTGAGATGGTGATGTATACATTTAGGCGTAGTTTTATAATTTTCATTTAGATAGCACATTTAGTTTAGACTATAGAATATCATTCAGATGGTTGTTTTTATTGAGTACACAGCACATTTGTGGTATACAAAGACGATATTTTTCGCAATATAATGTTCTTCGCAATCTGAATGAAATGTTCGCAATCTGAATGAATAAGTTGAAAGGTAAATCAAAACGACTTCCAGATGCAACCTGAATTCCAAGTATAGTATAATATTTGCAATGTGAATCAATTTTGAAAGGTAAATCAAAACGACGACATCCATGTTTGACGAAATGAGGACATCGATGAAATTGCTTAAAAAGTTGTACCTCCTGTCGTAAAAAATTTTAAAATTATCTACCCAAACTATTATTTGCTAGTTAAGTTAGGTGATGTTAGTCTTAGTCTATAAATTGTATGAGGTGGTACAAACAATAAGCATATTAAAACGCAAGAAAAAAAGAAATTATGGTGTTCAGGAATAGCATAATTTTCGATCACGACGACGAGTCGAAGACGAACCGTGCATATTAGCTAACTTTAACTATCATTGTTGTTATGTAGATTGATTTGTGTAAATCACAACTTTATTAATGTCTCCATATTTCCGCTCGTGTTCACATATAATATGATTCATCAACTCTTTTTACATATCTAATCTAACACTATATAGCAAAACATGAAACCAAGCCTTTCCCATTAGCACAATTGCCACTTATTAATTGGATAGCAATTGGAAATTATATAATATGGTAATAATTAGCTAATTTATGGAAAATAATATAATTTATGGTCGTAAGTTAGCTAATTATGGTGATTTATGTTCGTACAATATGGTGGTAAGGTAATTATGGTAAATTTTATATATAAAAGTACATCAATTTCTTTGTTAAAGTACACAATAGGTATAAGTTGAAAGGAAATAATACGGTAACGGATAGAAATAGATAACATAATAATATTATAAGAAAGATAAACCGACATTCTTATATAACGAGTATAACAATATAAACACGCAGACAACTAGTAGGCTATGTTCGGTAATCCTTTAAGAAATACAATGTACTATTAGTTATTATCATCATTTTCGGTATGTAGCATTAGTAAAAGTATGTCAATTTGTATGTTAAAAGTACACAACCTAAGAAACAAGAGTACACACTTATAAAGGAAGATTGTTCATTTGGAGCAATTTACCACATAGAAGAAGCTCATAAAATAGCTATATCAAAATAAGAAATAAATTAGACCAGAATAAAGTTATATAATAAATAAAAATAACGGAAAATTCACGTGGTACCCTCGAACTTTGACTGATTGCACATGGTACCCAACTTGGCAAGTTTGTGCATATAGGTACCTTGAACTTACTACTTTGTGCACATGGTACCCAAATATTAACTTCCGTTAGATTTTTCCGTTAAGTGATGATGTGTCGGTTAGTTGTGATTTAATTAGTTAATTAAATTATGTAATTAATATTTTTAATAGAAAATATAATAAATTTTTAGAAAATTTGATTTTTTTTTCCACAGTTTTTTACTTCAAATTTTTTATTTCAATTTTTTTTTTTAAAACTGAAATCTTAGGGGTACCATGTGCAAAATGTTTGATTTCAAGGGTACCGTGTGCACAAAGTGGTAACCTGAAGGGTACCATGTGCACAAATTATGAAATTTTTTTAAGAAAAGTTATATTTCTATAAAAAAAAACCCAATTTTTTTGGATTTGTTTTCAAAAGTCTAAAATTTTGATTTTTTTTTAATTTTTTGATTTTATTAATTAGCAACTTTAATCAACTAATTACCTAACAACTAGCTAATACATCATCACTTAACGGAAAATCTAACGGAAGTTAGTATTAGGGTACCATGTGCACAAAGTACTAACCTCAAGGGTACCATATGCACAAATTTGCTAAGTTGGGTATCATGTGCAATCAGTCAAAGTTCGAGGGTACCACGTGAATTTTCCGTAAAAATAAAGTTATGAATTACAATATTCAAAATAAAGAATATCATTTTCGTCAACTAATATGATATGAATGATATTCACTAACCAATTACCTCACCTATGCTGACTTGATTGTAACTAATTGTATTCAAATATTATACTGTACCCGCCAACACCCGATCTCGCTAAAACCGGACTCGTATATGTAATGTTTTATGAAACCTAATCCTGACCCGACGCGACGTTGCCCGAGTTCCGATAATAGTCTCAACCCAGCATGAACCAATCCAACCCAACCCGAATCAACCTGAATGGATTATAACCCAAACCCTAAGCTATCCAATCCGAACCCGACTCGACCCACCCCATTGCCGCCTCCACGAGTACAAATCTATAATAATACAAAGGTCACAAAAATCACCCATATTCATTCAATTAATATTACATTATCATTCCACATAGTCTATATTGATTTAGATGTCAATTTACAAGTGTTTCATCTGTATGTTTATAAATTCATTTAGAACACCATTTATTGATTGATTCCAATTTCGATGTCTCTCTTTTGACGGTTACGTGTTTTGAAATTTGGTGGGAAATGTTCAAATATTAACACATTATGCCTCCTCTACACTCTACCTTTATTGTAAAGTCCCATCCAGTCCCCTACCTTAACTCCATGTCGCACACATGAAGATCACTTCCACAACCATAATCCCCTCGATTGACGAAATTATTAACTCTCTCTCACTCTCTCTCTCTCTCTCCCCGTCTCTCTTTATTTTCTTTTTCTCCATAATTAACTCCATATCCCTGTCTCTCCAAAACTTCCCACTCTCATACGTCTCTCAATTGTTTTCTTTCAAATCTTTAAGCACTTCGCGGAATCTCGCCGTTCGACAGCACAAGCCGGCGGTTAATCGGATCGAAGGTCATTATCTCCTCGAAGGTTTACTTCTTTCATCCAATAGGTGAGTTTAAATCAACCCGATTGTCTTTATTTGTAGTCATTCCAAACAAGTAGGTGTGAATATTGTTCATGTAAATAGATCGAGGGTTTTATTTCATGTTTTAGCTCAAACATAGTTGATTAAATGTGTATGATTAATGAAAGAGTGATGAAGTTTGAAAGAAATTTACCTTAATTTATTTTGTAGAAAAAAGCATAGATTTCGTATTGCACGTGTGATCAAGAAAGGAAAAAAACCAGAGTTTTAGATTAGCTTGATATATTTTGTAGTAAAAAAACATAGATTTCGTATTGCATGTGTGATCAAGAAAAAAAAAACACAGAGTTATAGATTAGCTTGATTTATTTTGTACATTTATAATTTTGTTGTGGGAAGTAGTCGGTGAAATTGAGGCATACCCGCATAAAGTTAGTAAACCTATACGTTTATTAGATTGATTGATGATCTCAGGGGCGGAGGGAGGGGGGGTTCAAGAGGTTCAAATGAACCCCCTCATCTTCAGAAAATAAACAATTTTCAGTAGTTAAATTACAGGTAATTTGAGTTAGTGTAGTGGTTAGTGTATCATAAAATTATCTTGCAGGTCACAGGTTTGAATCCCTTCTATGAAATTTTAGATTTTTCTTTTGTTAGTTCACTAAATTAGCAAAAAATCGTTTATACCAAGATTTGAACCTTGGTCTGGGCTACATTTCGCATCATTCCTTTCCTGTTACCACTAAGACAACGCCACAATTATGTATAAATTTGAGAAATCTATTATTTATAATCTGCTAGTGTTTTTTGAGACTTGATAATTATTATTTTTTTTTTTTAGGATGTGAGACGTAAATTCTAAATAACTTCAACTATACTAGAATTAAATTGACCTAAAAAAAACTCTTGTAGTATTAATAAATTGCCAACATAGTTAAGCAAGAAGTAGTGTACTAGTATACTATAAATTTGTTGAAAAAATCTTTACGACATACATTAGTAAAAAAAAAAAAAAAAAAATCCGAACCCCCTATCGTGAAACCCTTGCTCCGCCCCTGGATGATCTTGCGTTTGGTTGACATTAATTCAGCTAGTAACACAAGTTATTCTTTTTGGTCGCAATATATTGTTTACAATGTTAAGAAATCGTAATCAATATGAGTTTGTGTGAAAGCGGATGAGTATTTGTATTCGTGATACAAGCTTCAAATTTCCCAATAGATGAGTTCATATGGTGTATTGCATTTTCGAGACCATTTGGTAATTTTATTAAATCCGTGAAATTGTTAATTCGTGAATCAATAGTGCACATGTTAATGAAAAACTTTATCCTAAGACTTTTTCCGATTTCAAACAATGTGGTGTTGGTGATTTTGAATTTATGACTTCATATAGTTTATGGCGTGTCCGAGACCATTTCTGATTAACAATGAATATACGATTAATCTGATTTCATTATCGCAGAAAAGCCAGAATGCCGGTTAAGTCTGTTGCAAAAAAGATACGTATTGTTCATGAACAACCATGTGTAGAGATTCCTGAATCGGAAGAAGACGGTGAAGAATCAGAATCTGGTGAGGAAGAAGATGAAGATATCCCTTCTGATGATAAAAACTTGGTTGACACAAGGCTTACGATGTTGTATAAGATGCTCGTACTTCTTCCACCACAACGTCATGCCCTTATTAGGGACATGGGACTTGGGGTCTTCTTGGACTTGAGTGTGTTAGGGACTTTGAACCGCCGCTTCTGCATGTGGTTGTACAAGAAGTGGGATCCGAGTCAAAACTCGTTGGTGTTTGATGACGAGACAGAGTTGCGGGTTCGTCCAAACCACGTTAGTACAATCCTTGGATTGCCAAGGGATGGTCGTGTTGTGCCAACGAGTGTTGATCAACTGCTTTCCGAGGATCAACATAAAATGTATGATAGGTTCAACATCAAGTACAAGTTCAACTATGGTATTTTGCCGGCTATTCTGATAGAGGCCTTGGTGAAAGGCAATCTGAGTGACGATGAATTTCGTCTCGTATTTCTACACTATGTGCTAGGGACTGTGTTATGCCCTACGCAAGCACAGAAAATATCTGGTTTGCTACTCTGTGCCTCCATAGGCACCTTTAGAAACTTCAAAGACTTTGCGTGGTCGCAGTTTGTGTATGATTGGTTGGTTGAAGCCGGTCGTCGTTTCCATGACCAAAAAACGAAGATCAGACGAGGTACGAACAAGGTTGGTGTTGTTAACGGTGCCGGCGGATGTGCACTTGTATTGATGGTAAGTAATGTTTTCAATAAGTGTTAAGTTATGTTTTGAATAACTTGTTTGTTTGTTCATTAGTTTTCATGTTTCACGGATTTGTAACCTAAAGCTAAAATTCAAATTTTGTGCAGATACTATATCTTGACAACAAGCCTTTGCCAAACAGAGTGGACTGGTATCGCTCTCCTAGAATCCTAGCTTGGAACGAAGCGTCTCTGACCACTAGCATTGCGCGAGATTACAAAGGAGGGGGGTAGTACGGAGCGATGAATGTAAGTTGGATTCCAATTATTCGTTTTTCAACCAAATAATCTGCTAACTTATATTGTTAACTGGTTGTATGCTTGGCTTATGTGACAGTTTGTTGACAACGTCCCTTATAGAAGTGGTCACCCGTCCGAGCAGCTGCACATGCCTTACGGTGATAATCGTATGAGAGTCTTGCTCGCACGTACTAGTGCAAGGGACGCCACCATCAGCGACATTCCAAGTGGTAGGCTGCCTCGTAAGCGAAGAAAGGGCGCTGTTGAGATTGGACGCAATGCGCCAAAACCACTCACTCAACCGCCTACATCTTCGAGGCCTTCAGTGTTGAAGAGAAAGGAAACTGACGGAAGACCCGTTGTCGTTGGCATCACGGCATTAGATCTTCATAAGCGGTCATCTAAAAGAATGCACTTTGGTGAGAGTTCCAACACAAACAACTTCGGAGAAGGTTGTACAACGGGTGATATTTCGGACAAAAACAGTGAGGCAGAGGAGATTCTGATTGTTGGTGACGGTTGCAATGACAATGACAATGACCTCAGTGGTCGATATGAGTATAATCTGCAAATGCAAAGGTTGTTAATGAGAGGAGCTGAAAGGAATGCTCAAAGCAGGGCTGCTAATAAGAGGGCCTGTTACAAACAGACTGACACTGAGGAGGTGATAATGAGTATCAGTGGTCCACCCAAGGGTTCCATTATAGTTGAGGAACACCTCAGTCGAAGGGCAGCTGAGATTGTGGCCGAGAGACGCGCTCAGGTTCTGGCCAGGTTTGCAGCCGAAAAGGAGGCAGGCGAGAAAGAAAAGGCTGAGAAGGAAGCAGCCAAGAAGGAAAAGGCTGAGAAGGCTGAGAAGGAAAAGGCCGAAAAGGATAAGACAGCAGCCATCATGTCTGCTAAGAGAGCTGTCGAGTTTGGAAAGAAGAGGGCTGTCGAGCTTGGAAAGAAGAGGGTTGCTCAGATGCTGGCCTTAGAGCAAGAGGCGGAGAGATTGGCTGACGAGATGGAGAGGGCCCAGACAGAAGGCAAAATCACGGAGAGCTCACCAGTTCATGAAGAGATACAGTCCCCGGAAAGGTCAGAGAATGACATTGGAAGGGCCGAGGAGACCATGGGGAACTTCGACGACCTGCTGGGGTGGGATGACCTGGCAGACATTACCAAGTTGTCTGCCAGAATAATGACGGATGTAGGTCAGCCTCCATACAGACCTCCAAACACAACAACAAGCACACCTGTTGAGAAGATGGTGAATGACACGTTGCAACGTATCGCTGCCTACACTAGCGAGTCACAAGCAATAGCACCGGGCGAGACCTTGGTTGGCTGGAAACCTACTGAAGATATTGAAGAACTGATTCAATACATATCAATTTACAAAGACCATCCTCGGGTTAGGTATGTTTGCTAACACTCCGATTCAACTGCCTAAAGGATGTTTTTGGTTAGATCTTTTTATTGTTTTACACATATTCTGATTTTAATGTATTAACAATCTCACTTGACGACTATTGTGAATAGTAGGACCCGAGGAGCTGTTCCTGCTGCCGTAGTTGACTTCCCAAATTTGGACGCCGTAGTTGTTGATGGGATGTTTTTGTATGTACACGACGTACGTGACAACTTCGCCCTAAGACAACGAGCTCGGACTGATTTGGTTCGGACCGTCAACATCCTGTACAACAAGAAATGGGGTGGACAGCGCTTCATGTTTAACCCAGACCACATGGTTGGCGCTCTACACCCATATTACGGTTTACGCTTTCATAATTTTCACAATGCACTTTTATTTTATACTCGTACTTAATTTAATGAAATTATTGTGTAGGCTTCTGCATTTGTGTATAATTTAGAGGACAAGAAGGTGTTTAGCACTAATCATCTGACGTTCCACGATTCATTTGCAAAGCTTCGAGCATCTGCTGCTCATCTTGACATGGGCATATGCAAAGTGGTAAAATTCTTGGCCCTTGTACTCCTCGCACTACATTATTAATACCAAAACCATTTACCATTACAGAATTATTTCACAATGTGTTGCAGTTCTTCTTCCATATTTTATGGGAGACCCACTGAAACTGTTACGTCTTTGATGCTGGTGAAGAAACTGTTACTTTGCTGGACTCAATACATGCAGTGGACAGTGACTACCATACCCCTGTTATTAAAGGCCAAATGGTGAGCTCATTGCTAAATTCTTATGTCATTTTCTTATATCACCATATAATCGTATTACCTTATGTAACCGGGACATATTGTACTCTCACACAGATCTCCCTGTTCGTGGCATTGCTAAATTCTCTTCTAGGAGATGGATACGGGGATAGGGTTCGAAGTTGGCGTACCGACTTGACTCGCATTCCAAATCAGCGTGACACGTAAGAAACCAATTCATTGCCTTATTTCCTTTCTTTGGTCACTTGTTTAATCATATATAAGTCTACAATTTTATGGTTTTGTACTTTGTTTTCCAGAAGTAGCTGCGGAATCATGATGCTTCTTGCCATTTACCTATGGGACAGAGGAGTGCCAAGTACTGCCGAGGTACGACTACTCTTACATGTTCTCTACTTACACTCGAAACTGCGTTCAAACACAACTACTTGTCGAGTAGTGTTATAATCACAACTAATCGAATCTGCTAATTAAGCATCGAGTTTTATTTCTCACACATAAAGAGAATGAGGAGTTAGTCTTAGGTTGTAACTTGATCATGACCGAATTTGTGGGATCTGTATACATATGTGCAGACCAATGAGGAGGTCGCAATAAAGCTTGTGAATTTTTTTATTATGTAACTCTATTCTAAAGCAGAAGCATGTAGTTGTAATCTACTTTTAGTGTAATTCTGTTTTAGTTGTGTGATTTAAATGCGTAAGAGTAGCTTTTTGTTGGCGTTATTCTTGTGGTAGTGTAAGTTAGTAGCTGGGTATTGATGCTGCTGCTGCTGATAATAAGTTACTAGCTGGCGTTTCTCTTGTGTTAGGGTCTCAGATTTCACACGTCTTATTCATAATGAATTGATAGTGCCATTGTATGATTGGGTGGATAGTATTATTTGAGTGAGAGTAAAACAACCATGACGAATTTATGTCGATTTCGGCCTATTGTTCGATAAGTAAGCTGTAATCTCAGCCTGTCGTGACGAGAACAATGAGGCAGCGGTCAATCTCATGGAGTTGGCTAGAACTGAGGCAATGGAGAAGAAGAACAGCAAAAGAGGACGTGCATCAACTTCTGTTGGATGAAATAATCTGATCTATTTCTGTTGGATGACTGTAACAAACAAATACACTACATTATATTTTGGTTGTATGGGCATGTACTTCCTGATCATGCTTTGTAAATTAAGATCAGGTTGAGACGTGTGATCACAAGTACCGCTACGACGCTGAACACCTTAATAGCGTGGATAGCGGTTAATTGTAAAAGACAATGGTACCAGGCACCAAGGCATTAGCACTGCCTCAGCCTTAGGCGTAGGCGTGTATGTAAGTAGTAGCACAACACTACCGGAACTCATGTACTATTTTCATCTCTTTTCCAATACATGTTTTCCGGTTTATTTACTCACCATATCAACAGTCCATACACGTGTGGAATGAATTGCAAATAAATCATTTACCGCAAATGTCAACTACTAATCCGAGGAGTGACTCAACTCACTCAAATGATCCGAGGAGTCAATCAAAATGCAAAAACTCACTGCAATGGACAACTATAATACATCAAAAAGGACCTTTTCATATAATTCACCAAAATCAAACCCTATTACATGGAGTTTTATCGCATAACTAAGAACACCTAATGATCGACTCCTACAAGGCGTGATGTGCTCCATATAGATTTGCCCATCGCGAGATAAGATCACGGTCACACAAATAAGACCACTGAGATTCAACACGGGGCATTGGGAATGTTTCTTTAAGAAATAAACGAATCCAATGGCCACCCGTGTTCAACAAAACTAATATTCCAGCAGGTTCGCATGTGCCAACAGGAGTACTCATCGGTAAAATGGTGTAGCCCGATTGCTCAACCAGCTCGTCACCTTCGTAACGAGAATAATACACCACAACTGTCCAGTTGTGCATCGAAGAGAAACCATATCCATCATTTGGGCAGTGCATCCAGTTTGGCATTCCGCACGGTCCATTGTTTTCCCAACGTATGCGATTTGTTGCAATACCTCTTCTTTCTGCTTCACCGTAAATCTCATTATATATAGGTTTCCCAATTTCGTCGATGAGGGCTACACGCATTTGTATAAAATGATCATCCTCTTCACGAAGGGCATGAGATATACACCAGAAACCGCAATGCCCATCTCCTCTAGGATCAAACCACCCGATGAGGTAATCAAATATTCCAGGTGGGAGTTGACGCTTGTATGGGAACGCATCGACATCAATGCAATAATTTCTCATCAAGGGTGCTCCGGGAACAACGGGAACTACATACAAGTACGACAATACAATTTACTTAGCAATTTACGATAATTATTTATCGAATTTTATTTTGCAAGTTCTATGTGTATCGAAATTAATTTAATTTACCTAAATTTATAAAAATCACTTGAAAAGCAATTTACCTAAATTTACTTTTGAAATACATTTTTAAAACTCAATAAATTAATTTACCTAAATTCATTTTTAAAACTGAAGAAAATTATTTTACGTAAATTATTTTACAGAACACTCAACAAAAACAATTAAATTAAATATCCCTAAAATCAAAGAACAAATTATTTCACCTGTATTGCTTGCCCTCGGTTCAGACTGCCTACGACTGCTCCGACTTTTGCTTTGCTTAGAACCAGAATTGTGGTCGGGCATATGAGCAACATGTTCAAACCTAGACGGGTCTGCCCTCGTGGTCTTTTTACGAGGCCTACCCCTTGGATTCTCTTTCCTTTGCGGCTCCTTCATACCTTCCTCCTCGGGATGGAGTACACTATTAATTCTAATGTTTAGGGCTCGTACCATGGCAGGATGTGCGTTGCGGCCCTGATTCACCAACCTCTCAAACTCATCTAGCTCTGCTGTGCGGGCATCACGAGGATGATCGTTTATCGAACCTTGTTGATAGATAAGCCTTGACCAAAATTCAGCTACATGGTACGGGTAGAACTCGTACCCCTCCTCGATTGCATTGTGAATCATACAAGCACATGAAAGGCTATGAGTCCGAGACAATACACAACCGCAATTTTCCACAACAGTCGACCCGAGGCTCTCGTACCGCTTCTTCTCCTCTTCCAACAAACTAATGAAATATAGAGATATATGACAACACAATAACCTAAAAGGACGACCAAGCCCGGTTAAGCGAACCTTGTTACGAGAATCTTCAAGCAACCTCTTAATCTGTCCAATTTGGGCACGATGGTGACTGTGGATTTTCCGAAAGATAGAATCGACAGACCCCGTACATCTCGATAACCATATCTTCAAAGCCGCATGAGCACTTTCCACACGGCTCGTACAAGCATTCCCGTAATGGCGTACGTCGTTCGTATGCGCAAACGCAAACTTCTCGAGATGTGGAATCCACTCCAAATTGATATAATCCCGAAACACAGCAGTCCTACCCCATGTTGAGATTAAGTTCTGTACTGCTGATTGCAGCCTAGCCACTGTCGTAGCCTCCACAACCTTCTTCCAAGAGCCGTTCACAATTGCGTTCGCTAATGCCTCGGTGCCAAATATCAACTTCGCCTTTGCCCTAACATTGTTATCGACATGCCACCTACACAACAAATGTCTCGATTGAGGAAATATAGTCGCTATAGGCTTAATGAGTGACGCTTCCTTGTCGGTGCAGATACACGTTGGCACCCTTGATTCAAACAACAAATTCTTCAACTGATCTAACACCCACGAGTATGATTCAGATGTTTCGTCGACCATCATACAATACGCTATAGTGAAATTCGAGTTCACGGGAGTTAGACCAACAATCTCAACCAGAGGAAATTTGTACTTGTTCGTGTTATACGTAGCATCGATTAATATGACTTCATAGTACACTTGCAACATTAGAACATGCGTGGGATGTGCCATGAAGCAATGCGTCATCTCACCGGTTTCGACATCGCTCTTACAAAATATAATGTAGTTGTGTTTTTCGGCAAGATGAAATAGATATTGGATGACATCCATATCTCCCATAGCTTCACGTCTAATCTTATGCTTCTCATTGTGAAACTGTTTCGAGTTGTAGCAACCATGCTCTTTGGAGTCATTGATTATCTGTTTCATATGCATCACCCGAACGTTTGCTGCGTCCAATTTCCGAATCGTTGCTCTATCCTCATCCGTGAACGTAACTCTCTGTCGATGACCCTCCGGGTACACCTCCAAACCATGGTTATGACAACCCCTTTTGTCGCAAATAACACATAATCGCCAAGTCGAGTCCTCCATCTCTACAACTTTAAGCACAAAAGTACAACCTAGCTTATGAGTACTAGTATTTCTCGGATATCATCCGATACCTTACCACTCCGTTTTCTAGGGCCATTCTCGCAATGTAGGTACTGCCTCCATAAACCATCGGTGTATTTGTTCCTTTTATACGAAGATTTTACCAAGAAAAAATCCTTGCTCTTTGCAATTTCATTCGCCCAAACGAAAGCTTCGTCGAAAGACGGGAATTCTTGGTCCGTCACAAACAAATGATTATAATTGATTTTGTCTCCACCGTAATCCCATCTATTCACCTAAGTTACATATACATAAAATCAATATATTGTAAATCTAATTTAAAATCAACAATTAAATCAACTAAATTTAAAACTAACAATTTACGCATAGTCCATCCATATAATATTGATAAAAAGTTCAATTATCATTCAGAGTGTCAAGGAATGTCGAGGTCTACGTATTTTGCTTTATATGATCATTGAGTAATTAAATCATTGATTCAGACTCCCAATTCCACCGAATCATTCATTTATTCATTGTAAAGGCCTATTTATTCATTCAGAAACAAATTTGTTCATCGACACGATGCACAAATTAACGAATATTACTGCCAACTTTTGGACACGATACCCAATGTTTACTTAAGCAAGTGTGACCCTCTACCATGCACGAGCCGTGTGAAAAAGACGGCCTCACCATGGTAGAGCCGTGTAAAAAAGACGGCTCCACCATGGTCGGGCCATGTTTTTTACACGGCTCGACCATGGTCGAGCCGTCTTTTCTACACGGCCATGAGCTTTTCTGGGCTCAAGCATGGCGTAAGTGATCCAATTTTTATCGAATTTCATCGATTTTATCTGGAAATCGAACAATAAATTACAAAGAGTGCCTTACATTATCATTTGAAGTCATCTTCGCATTCTTCAAATCTCCTCCAACACGTCACTTCAAAGCTCGGGATGGAGTCATGAGCTCGTAAATTTGCAGAGACAAGGATTCAAGAAGATTAGTACCATCTATTTGCATTGTGTATTTGAGTAACTAATTTTCTTATTTTTTTTAGGAGGGTTGAAGTAACATTGAAGGAGGAAAATGGAGGGAAATGGAGGATGGGTGATAATTATGGAGGGAAAAAAAGATTACCAAAATTAAATCAAGATTAATCAAGGGCCTAAATGGAAATACAAGAAAATTATACAAAATACGGGCGACGAAAAGCATTTTTTAGGGCGACATATAGCAACTCCCTTAAACATTGGCTAACATCTTAAACTTATGACGTAAAATGGAAAGAAGGACATCATTTGTAGAATTGTAGGTTGTAGGCCTTATCTTATTCTTAAAAGGTTTTCCTAATTAGGACAGCATTGTAGAATAGAACTTTGCATACGCTCCATATTGCTTTTGGTGTTACGCAACCCTTCATATTAGGTTAACTTTCAAACTAGAATGGCCCCAAAATTATAACCATCCCATAAAATTGATTGCTTACCGACCAAACTGCATATGGGTTGCTCATCCAGCTCCTACTTAAAAAGCTGTGTTACCAATCAGTACGTGTTTGGCTCCAAAAAGTAATAGCTCGTGGATTATCATACGAAACTCTCTCTTCCGAAATCATATGAATTATCGTACGAAATTGAAAACAACCTTCTCTGAACTTGAATATAACCACATTCATCTAATCTTACAAAAGTTTTTGTTTTTCCTATCGAGTTATATTCTACAATATAAGGATACGATGACTTTTAATTTTAGGTCGTAGTGAGACGATGACACTCCCACCGTTAGGAGTAGCATGTGGCCCAAAGTAGCACACATTTGTCTGCCTCACTACTTGTTAAGGTGAGACCAGAGACAGAAGGGTTGTCAAGTCCTCTTCTTTGATGCCCTAATCCTTTTAATCAATGCGCCCACTAAAGGCCCATTTTTGGGTTTGCAGTCATGGGTGGTGCTTAATTGATTAGGCCATTCTCACTTGTCTCTACTTCTCAACCTTAACATCCAACAATAACTACTTGTGAACAGCTTGAAAATCACACTGGGTTGTTGTTCCATACGATGGTATGGACCCATCGTTTTGACATCTTGTTTCACATCTTAGTCATCCATTTGAGTACATACTAACTAGATTACGGCATTGTTTTTTTTTTTTTTTTTTTCTCCGACTTTTCCGAATTTTAGTAATACTTGATACGAGACTATCAACATTAGGGCTAAAGTAATTGGAACTGACTAGCTAATTATGTCTTATAATAAGGTCATTCGCCTTTTTTGACAGAGGCGCTCCTCTTACAATGATGTATCAGAATGAGTAGAAGTTTCTTTCTAGTTATATTACAACTTTTTTTGGCGAGAAATGATTCGGAGTCATAAGAAAAATATTGCGAATCATGTTTTGCTAACAAAATGCATGAGAAAGTTGGTTTAGTATGCCTATGAGGCAACAACAATTGGAGATCTCTAAGTTGGTGATGAAAGTGTTTGTGTACAATTGGAGTTCCTATTTATGATCTAGGCTAGAAGTGGATGAAGTGATAATGACGTAGATGAGCACTTATTGTTAGTGTTTTATGACCCAAACTCTTTTCGCAACTTTTGATCATAAATAAGCTTGTAAATGAAGATGGGACACTGGTTAAATGCATGTTTTGATGTATACTTACATTTAGAAGTTGCCTGCATCCATTATTACTGCTGAGTTTGATAATTTGTGATAAGCTCCAACTCAGACTTGTCAGTTATATGATCATTATGTCCTTGTCAACTTAAGCTATGATTCATGCTTGGTTGTCAACTTAACATCTTACCAGATATTCCACTACGAACACTCGATAACTTTCCAAGGATCGGATGATGAATAAACAACAAGTATCTCCCTCGTGTTTTTCCCATTTGTTAATGTTCAAAACTAAGCAATGATCAATAAATTTCCTCGGGAGCTTATATTCCGTATGTTGCATTGTACAATACTGCTGCACATGACTTTGTGTTTCGTGTTCTTAACTTGAATGGATTTGGTGGTTGCTTTCACAAAATGTAGTTAAGTGAAGGAACAGACCTTCATTGCTTAAAGTCGAACCACTAATTTCATCCACTTAGACTTGAGCTGTGACAGAACTTTTATGCAAAGTACATCACTTAATTCGCCAAAAAAAGTTAGATGATTAGAACTCAAAATAGTTCAATAAATGGAGACACAGATTTCAACTCTCAACATTCCATCATGTTAGGAAGCCGTCGAGAGAGAGAACCGACCCATGTCCATAAGTCTAAGGAAGTTCCATTCCGAGGATGAAAATGTACTGAAATGCTATATAAGCAGCTTTTAATTTCGAACTTAGGGAAGTTTTTGATACATTCATACATGTAAGAAGTTAAGAACTAATAATGTCTCAAAATTCAGAGGGGCATTTTGGATTAGCATTTCGTAGTTACATTTTCAAAGGCGAATCGAAAATTCAAAGATTGCCAACGTTTTGCAGTGAACATTTACAAAAAAAACAGAATCCCCTGCAAGAGAACATTTTTTTTTTTTTTTTTTTTTTTTTTGATTCTATGAAAATTAGTCCCCTCCTTCCTCTGATCTGCTCTATCAGTCTTGTCTAGAACTCTATACTCATACTTGCAAACTAATCGCGGTATCATCTCGAAACATCATATTGTGGTACGCACCCTAGAGGGGGTTCCACCTCCCAGCGCAATCCGGTAGCAACACCTTCATGACAGGGATTATACTCCTGTACACAGGAAACAAACTATTAGCGAGAGATGTAACGCGATTTTTCCAAAACAAATTGGCTGGATACTGAAGTACATGACACGATACGAGAATAGATGCTTAGTAGAAATGCTTAGAATTCATTGTACAAACAGTTTTTACACACTGCAGTTCACCATTTTAATTGTTCCCAAGATTATAATTGTGAAAGGTTGGTGATGAATTTACGACTATCTGCTCATAACGACTGACCGTTTACTTAATTTGCCAAATTGTTAGAGAGCTGACAAGGGCCATGTCTTGTACTCGTAAATTCTAGAATAAAAAAGCATTAGAAGTAGAATGATGCATGTTTCTGCTGCTGTTACCTCCAATTTTTTCACCAATTCTTCTGCTGTGGGAGCGGACAGGATTATATGACGCGCACTAGGACTAATGAAACCTTCTTCGACAGCTTGATCGATGAAAGAGAGTAGAGAATTGTAGTAGCCATCTACATTAAGCAGACCAACCTGAAAGTATATGTAAATTTTCACACTAATTAGTCATCTAATCAGGCCCAGATTCTGCAGTCTGCAGTGCTTTCAAGTTTCAACTTGCAACAGAAGCCTTAGTATGATAGTCATATGGTTCTGAAAATTACCGGTTTGTCATGAATGCCAAGTTGAGCCCAGGTTATCACTTCTAGTAGCTCTTCTAGTGTTCCATAACCACCTGTGTACAATGACATGTAATTACAGTCAATTTTTGATCCTACTGAACTTAATTAACAGCATATGTACTAACATCAGATGATATAACATGAAAAACTTTCCACAAAAGCATCTAATTTCACTAGTTACTACGTGATACTGAGTTCCCCCTTGACGTATTTTAAACAGGCGTAAGTTTTGTAAGGTCGAGAGTAAAATCTTATTAAAGTCTTCAAATTAGAACGTTACTAGTATTTCGGTTTGCAAGCTAAGGGAGGCCATAATGCACCATACTTATGCACTCTTCCACTCTATTCATGACCAAAATATGCTCAAGATGTTGCATTTTCTATTTCAGTTATAGAATTCCAAAGGGCATTTTGGATCATATGGTATGAAATCTTTTTGATAAGGATCATTCACACAATGGCATTATGGCCTCCCATTATATTCCAAGAGGGACAAGAACAAATTACACACTTTTTTTTACCCATCTTTTTCTAGACAAAATGATTGTTTTTAACTGTGTTGTGGCAAGGGGGGAAAGCAGTCAAGCACTCTACTGTAGGCTATCAGCTGATCATTCTCCACCAGCAGGGTCAAAAGTTCTGTAAATATCACAACTGTTAAATATATTTTTTACTGTTTATTTGGATATAGTTACTGCTGTCATCACCACAGTAAAAAAAGAACATCTAGGAAAGAAAAACTATGATTCCTCTGTCAAAAAATACAGTAAGAAAGAACAAAAAACTGAAGGACTGGCCTGGTCCCAAAAGGTTTTTAGAAATATACAAGGGTATTAAACTGAAATACTGAATGAAGGCTAAGTTTCAGAAAAGGTGGGAACATGATTGCCTGCCATGTGAGAAGCAAGTTGCCAGAAACCAATTCTGTGGAAAAATGGCTATGCATGCCCTAATGTTTGCTACTACCATTTATGGATGAGCAAACTTTGGTACAGTAGCATTGCACTTCCAGGCACTATTTTTAGTTATTAGGGTACATAAATTCACAGATTTCACAGGAAAACTTAAATTTCAGTGCTAGATGTTGATGGGTCAAGAGCAGGGGTTTGAACATATGCCCACCCTATTGTATAAAATGGTGTTGTTTATCACGAGTTCAGATCCTCACGCGTTTATCACATGGCTAGCCGTTGGTAATTGTTGGCCGTGAGTAAGCCGATTAAGATGGATTAATCGGTTTTGGAAGAATTGGTATTTGTTGCTCCACAATTCGGATTTTACACTTTTGATCTTACATAATTTAGCACCTTAGACTAAAATTTCTACTTAGGTGTAACAAGTCTAAGAACTAGTTTCACTAGTGTAGCAGCCTAAATAGTTTCAGCACATTAATACTGACAAACATGTTTCAAACTATTTGAACAAGTGAATAAACTAACTTTGTACAAGCTTTGATTGTGCGATCTGTGCCTTTGGACCAACTCAAGAAGGACTTTTTTGAAAGGTACAAAGACCCAAAAAAGTGGTACAAAGAAAAAGGGAATGATAGGGATGATTACATCATCAAAAGTAAATAAGCATAGAATAGGCATGTTCATAATATGTGAACAATAAAACCCTATGGTGATTTTAATTGGTGAAGGTGGAGATGGCAATGTTGAGAAGCAGTTCTAATCTAACTAGTCTAACAAAGTACATTTCATCCGACAAATAAAAGCAACTCACACTACAAAACAAGTGGTAAGGTGTATGTCCGACTCTATTACCGTGATCATAGACTAGTCGCACACTCACGTTAGGCGTAAAGTGTGACACGTCTAATTCTATTGTCCCGTTACATATTTGTTACGTACGATGTAAGACTGTAAGGTTACGGCCATCCGAGTCTACAACATCAACACATCAATGCATGGTGTAAGGCTATGTGCATTTGGACCTATATGGCTATATGCCTATGCTGTAAAATCTAGATGGAGACTTTAAAGAGACATTGATGATGAGGTGAAGATACGGTATGATGATATCCTTGGAAAGGTTTTCAGCACTAACAATTAAGTGCAGTCTTAATGAAGCTTATTGGCAGAGAGCCTAAAATGCAAACCTGGTAGTGCAATAAAAGCATCAGAATGCCTAGCCATCTCTGCTTTTCTTTGATGCATGCCTGCCACAGCCTTCACTTCCCCTACTGTTTCACCAGTTATCTGCAATAAAATTGCATGTCAAAACAAACAAACAAAACAGTTTAAAATCCAATATTAATCCTCCATTCGTTCATATCATTTATTAAAGTTGATAAACCCCGGACCAAAATATGTCAAAACATTAACACAAGAAAAGAACGGAGTGGCCGAGGAGTAATAATTTGTCAAACAAAATTATAAAGGAAAAATCTTTTTGGAGTGTTATTGGAGTCCTAAGCAGAAAGGTAATGATGAGGCCTGCAACAAAGGGTGGACATGAGTCATGACTCATCTCCCCTTTGTTTTCTTATAAAATAAAAGCAAAAAAAAATATCTTCCAATATCAGCTAAACCCTGACCACTACTTGATTCCTTTCCCAATTGGATGTGTGCACAAATTTTTGGAGATTCAGAAACAGCCAAAGAAGAAAGGGGCACAAACTTAGAGGGTGTAGTATGTAACCTATAGAAGAGGAAACAATAGCACCCCCAAAAGAAATGTGTGAAAGAAAGGTTTGTGAATGTTATGTGCCAAGAAACAAGTGGTAATATGGATAAGATTTACAGGGTTTTTCATAAAACATACTCATGCGAGTAAAGAAACATCGACCAATGAGCATAAGAAGTTAAAAAGGCATAGATGATTATCAGATAATACTCAAATTCAATACCATTCGTTTATATAGTTGAAGTTTGATGTAGCACTAATCTTATAGTAAAGTGATGACGACATTGAGTATGATGTGATGACGTCGATTACTTACCTTAAATGAGAATAGGTCCAATACAAAAGAAGTACTTTAACTTAGAAGCATAACTATGGATTAGCCACTAATAGAAGTGTGTAAAACAAAAGGAGTATTTGTATTATGTAGAAAAGGTGGGAGCCTTTTGTGACAAGAACAGTAAAACAATGCAGCAGAAGGCAGAAATTACCTCTCTAGGCATGAGTGTCTTGGGAATAACTCTGTAGAAAACAGACAATAACATGACAAAATCACAAATTAGTACATATACATAAATTAATGATCTTGCTAGAAACGGACATATAATATACTCCATTTATACCTATAGAAGTATGGGACGTATAATAAAAAAAATCGCTTCACAAAATACGAAATACCACGTATATCGTAATGAAAACGAAAGAGAAAAGCATGCTTTCATCACTCATTATGTTTCCTTAATAAATAACACTTCTTTGTTTCTTGTTTAATCAATCATACACCCATTTTTCAAATCAAAGGGGTTTCAATGTTCCAAAAAGGAAACATCTCAACTTCTCAGCGCACTCACTTATCTCATTAAAAGAAAAAAGAAAAAAGGAAAAAGATTAAATTTGTCAGAAATCAGATAATGTTTTGTTAACTCACCCAATGACATGCCGGCCTCCACTATGAACAGCTTGAGAAACAAGACCCATTAATCCAATGCTTCCACCTCCATATACCAAGTCAATGTTCCTTGATACCTACATTTTATCCATTGTCCAATCAAACACTAAATCAACAAAAATCAAATACTTTTCATTCCGAAAACATTTAAGAGCGCACCAAAAAATAGCAGTTGCGAATTCTCACGTTATATAACTTATATCGACTCTATAAGTAAAAGACAATATCATACGAGACTTTGTTGTAACGTAGCTAATCAAATATAAAGTAAACCATTAACAAAGAAAAAAAGGCATGTTAAATTAAAAATGTTACTATGTTTTTGTATAGACCCAAATTTCCAGGAGAACACCAACATTGCTTCTAATTATACCAATAATATCCTTCCCAATGCACACGTTGCGCCGAGGGCGGAGTTTAAATCCGTAACTAAAATACACGTAATCTTATCTTAATCTATTTAACCTAAAACTCAAATTCCACAAAAAGAAAAAAGAAAAAAAAAAACCACCTTTAACCTTTCACCTTAACTTATATTTAACCGATCAAAATCAAATTCTAACCGAAACCCATTTAAAAGGAAAGATAAAATAGGGTAAAAAACAAGAAAAAGACCCAATCTTTTTTTTTTTTACCAATTCTTTGCCAAGTTCAGTAGCAGCCTCTTGATAGCTAGTCTTCTTTCCTTGACTACTCCCACAAAACACACAAATTCTCCTAAACCTTGATTGCTTATTCTCATTTCCTCCCTCCATTTTTTTTTCTTTCTCACTTTCTCTCTCCTCTTTCTTCCAATTTAATTGGTAGCAAATTTTGAGAGAAGTTAGCAACTTTGCACACCCATATATATAAAGAAAAAAAAAACCCACAAATTCCAACCCAATTTTTTTTTTTTAAAAAAAAGAAAAAAGAAAAAAAGAAGAGTGACCCACAAATAGTTTGGAACTACACAGGAATGTTAATGTGTCACACAACAAATTGCAAAAAGCCTTTTGGATTGACTACTGTGTATGTGAAAAAAAATTAAGGGCTTGTTTGGTTGGGTTTTATATAAGTGGGTTTAAGGGTGCACGTGATTGGCCATAAGGGCTTGTTTGGCACGCTTTTATTTTAACAACTCAAACAACTCTTTTTTTTTTTTTATATATTATTATTACTCCCAAACACTCCCTTAACATTTCCCAATCTACTGTATTTTTCGCACGCCTATACTTGATGACGCCAAATACTACGGAGTACTATTTTTTCCTTTTCTTTTTTTTTTTTTTTTTTTCTAATGAGAGAATGTTCCAAATTTTTCATTGCTGTTGGAGAATTTTTTAATCATCACTATCACTAATAAAATAGTGTTAGTATATTATGGGTGTCAAGTATATACAAAAATACTTTTTTTAGTCCAAAGATTTGGGATTACTGTACTACACGTCTACACCATGTCACTTCCTTTTTGTATGTATATAAACTAATTACCCCGTATATGAGACGGTGGCATAATACTTTGTAAACTGTTCAGGACATATTAATATCATTCAAAAGCATATACTCCGTATGTATGGTATATGGGCGAGATTCAATGAACTTGACTTCGCAGTTGTAATTACTGTCTGAGCGAAATCATCACCCCTAATTTATTGTGAGATCAAAACATTAACGTTGGAATGTTTTCTTTAAAACGAAAATTTTCAGCTAATTTATTGTGAGGTCAAAACAATAACTGTGAGATTTTTTTATTTTTTTTTTATTTGAAAGGAAAACCCTTAACTTTAAAAGATCGATTTTTCTAACGTTATTTTCCTTATCATGCGAATTCGGAATCTCTTCTAAATATATGTTCGAGTTCAACATTAGTAAATACAAGAACGGGGGTCGCCAAAATCAACCTTCTACCTACTCCTATACAAGAATTATTATGCGATCTACCAGCAATAGTAGTTTAGACTTCCGAGTTTCGAGGAGCGGAGGCGTCGCAGGAGTGGAATGGGCGGTGAGACAATGTAATTTGGTTCTTCTTGAGACAAGGTTATTTGGTTCCTCTGCATGCGTATGGATGTCCAAAACTATTTACTCCTCATATTTTGTTGGTATTGAGTAACCCTCTAAATTGGGAGTATGTTACCTGAGAAGCTATTGTCTACTACCTTCGTCCCAGTTTAAATGTCCCGTATTTCATTTCGAGATGTTCCACCTTAAACAAGCTATCTATTTTGGGGCATATTTCTCTCTCATACTTTTATTAAATTATCATATTTTCTCTCACATTATCTCTCTTATTTTTATTAATCCTCACATTCTCTCTCCTACTTTTATTAATCCTCACATTTTCTCACCTTCTCCTTTATCAATTTTTCTTATTCCACCACAAATGTTATTCGGGGTATTTGAGCTGGGACGGAGGGAGTAGTTACTAGTATATAGAAAAGACAATTTATTGTATAAGACCGTCTTACTATGAGAAATGGTAAGACGGGTCCTATAACTCTTGATCCATGTTTATTTAACTCAAAAAATTTGCGGATGGAGCCTGGCTGTTCTTATGGGTATCGGTCAGTATCGATCAGAGACTCCTCTTCATCTTGTAACCTATAGATTATATTTCCGAAATCATGATGAACAACATAATAGATGCGTTAGGGAGCCGCTCCCCCTCTAAGGCCCTAACGCATCTATTACGTTGTTCATCATGATTTCGAAAATATAATTTATAGGTTACAAGATATCATAATAGATCATAACTTAGAACATTGAACCAATCTACCTACAAGAATTAATTCAGACCAGATTAAGTCAGGTCATATATATAAAGAAAAGAGAATGAAAACAAATAAACAAAATGCACTTAAATCATCTCATATTCCTAATCGTTATCATGTACTGTAGTATATGACACCCCTAAGACTATATTAGTCGTTCTTTCTGTATTTTTCAACATTTTATTTGAATACGATGTGAGATAAATTCAAATTAAACATAAAAAAATCACAAAATATGTATATAGCATTATTACATGAACATAGTATTGGACTGAGCATTTGATCATTATCCACCATAAACAATTAGAATGAGTGGGAGTGAAGAAGCCTATAACTCGTTGTACCCTCATCCGAGGCTGCCTTCCAAGACAATTCAACAGAGTTTTATTGACAAATTGACACGGGGAAACATTTTTGGATTTTAATTGTTAAACTCCATGCTCATCCCCATAACTTGTCTCTTACTCCACAAAAGCATGCTATGCCTTCCCCCATCCCTATTAATACTACTCCATAGTCCCTTGTACTTTGATTACTATTGGGGTACATGTGTGTATCACTTAAAATAATACTAACATTGAACTCGATATATACACCTCAAGAGTTAAGACTAGAGTTGATACACATACACTAATAAACCTGATGTACGGAATACATATGTAATTAATCAGACTGCTTGCGATTTCACTTGAAATCGCGCTCTCCTCACGCGATACTCTGCTATAGCAAAGGTGGCTACGTTACTCATTAATCATGATCTATAGAATGGTATAATATACGCATATTCCGTAGTACAATCAATATATATTATTAAAGCAAGCTTTTTTTGAGCTTTCACAATGATTGGAACATTCTAGAATGCTCATAATCTTACATATGTAATGTAAATTGTATATGATATGGTAAGTACTTTTAATTAATATGAATTGTTTATAATATGGTAAGTAAAAAATAAATAAACAAGAATAGAACATTCTAGAAACTCAATTATTAATGAATTGTACATGATATGGTAAGTAAAAAATAATTAAAACCAAATACTTTAATGTAAATTGTATATGATATGGTAAGTACTTTTAATTAATATGAATTGTTTATAATATGGTAAGTAAAAAATAAATAAACAAGAATGGAACATTCTAGAAACTCAATTATTAATGAATTGTACATGATATGGTAAGTAAAAAATAATTAAATAAGAATGAAACATTCGGGCAAGATTTTTGGTATATTTTCTTAATCCTGATCTATCATATTCCTAATCCTAATCAAAGTTAAACAATCGGCTCGCTACAAATAGTTGAAATCCTAGATCAGCATTCACAATCATAATGTCTGATCATATATACTCGGCTGGTTATAATAAGCTGCTATTGTACATGATATGGTAAGTAAAAAATAATTAAATAAAAATGAAACATTCGAGCAAGATTTTTGGTATATTTTCCTAATCCTGATCTATCATATTCCTAATCCTAATCAAAGTTAAACAATCAGCTAGCTACAAATAGTTGAAATCCTAGATCAGCATTCACAATCATAATGTCTGATCATATATACTCGGCTGGTTATAATAAGCTGCTAAAGTATTGGTTGACAAGTTTAAACATTGTTCTTTGTTTTATTAGAATTTTGGATGCAAATTAAACATAATAAGTTTTTGTAGTAACCTCATAATTTCAGTAAAAAATATATATATATTACAAGACGTTTTTTTTTTTTTAAATTAACACACATTATTATATTTTAGTTTAAAAAAACGTCTTTTTGAATTAAAATATTTTATCAATCCCCTTGATGATGTGTATGACATATGAGGAGTAAAAGTGGTATAAGTAATAATAAATCATAATATAGTAGGAGAGTATCGGAGTATCATATAATACTCTATATTATATCATACATTTAGTTTATTTCTTTGTTTTTTTTTTCTCTCTCTCTTCATTTGCTGAAATTAAATTATTGAAAAACTGGACTATAGAACCATAACACCTTTATGATCTTAATCCTATTTTAGTTCATCTCCATGTAACAAAACGATGTGTAACAATATTAAATGTATACCCATACAACAACCCAAACCCTAGGACGAAATTTTAGAGTGCATAATCTTGGTCTGCAAATGAAATTCACATTGTATAAATACGCTATTAGAATTATATACTTACTCCAAGCAAATACTTGATCTTTCGATTAAAAATTGGCTAATTTACTTAAACTCTAATTTCCTATAGTGGTCTGCCTCCACACTAATTAATGTCAATGATTGGTTCTACCTTGATCAAAAGTAAGCACATGCCAAATTTTTACCTACATTTTTGTTAAGCACATGTTTATCGCAATCACAGAGATTTTTTTTTTTATCTCTAGAGAAATACTAACATATACAACATCTCATAATCACATATCTAATTATTGGGGCTCAGTAAGAGAGTATAAGTTCTCAATTTTGTAAAAAGAAGTTTATATTGAAAATAATTGTCTACACGGGTTAAATAAAATGCAAGTAATATAAAAAGTTTAGATATTCATCTGTTCAATTTTATCATCATGATTAGACACATTACTAAGAGACCCCGTGCAACGATTAAAAAATTATATACAACATCTCATAATCACATATCTAATTAAACTAGGTTTATTTTTTAAATGGGCCTAATTAAATACTAGCTAACCTAGAATTAACGAGATATATAAGTTGTCTCCTATTAAGTTCACTACAATGAAAAGGCCACTATTGCCCGCCCCCTCTTAATCTACATGTTCCAAACTTCAACATTTCATTCACCTCTCTATTCTACTGAATCCTAACCTTAATTCAACATAATACGCCACTATTCTGAATGGTGATTGGCTAATCGGTTAATTAAGCATGTAATACCATTATAATAATCATACTGATAACACTTTTACATGCGTCGTACAGATGATGTGGGAAAAATTAAAAGAACCTAACCTATATAGTGCCAAAATACAATAACCTTACTTCTTGGACAATGTGGGACAATCTCTAATGGCAAAAAAAAAAAAAAAAAAAGAGTACTAAAAAATAGTCCCACATTATTGAAACACGACGAAGTGGAATATATAATTCTTCTACTAAAAAATCGTACATTAGGATATTTATTAGAGAAGTGGATAAATAGGTGAAAGGAGATGCATTTTCCTAATATTATATGTTCCTAATCTTCTTAATTTCAATCCGGGTTTTTCTTTTTAGTTTCCACAACGATTGAAATATTCTATGTTTGTACGTATATTAATTTTCTATTTTCTATGTCTTAACTCTTCTTATAACTCATATTTCATAACTAAATACTCATATGGGTATTCGTATCATAAGATGTCAATTTAGAATAACATTTATCAATTTGTAATATATTATTTTAGGAAAATGTGGAGAGGGGAAGGGAAGACAAAAACATGAAAGAAAGGTTAGGGTAGTAAATGTTCGAATAAATGAAATCAAAATAATACGACAATATTAGTAATAAAAACAAGGTCAAAGATGGTGTTTTGTTGGGAGTATATATATTGTAAGAAAATTCTATTAAAAAAATAGTCTTTTTATTCACGAGAATGAAATTTACTATCTCTTTGACCCATTTTAAAAGGTATTTGTATTCACATGTTTGTGTACATGATACCCACAATGTTTGATTTTTGTGATCAATAATGCTCATTTGCTAAATTCTTATAAGAACTATTAGCATTAAGAGTTAATTATAAACTTAGTATCATGGTTCACAAAAATGAAACCTCAAAGGTTTCAAAACGAAAACGTAAAACTCCTTAGAAAATTAAAACCACAAGGGTACCGTATGAATGTTTCTAATTATTAATTTAAGATAGTGTTTTTGAATAAAACTTTAATTTGGTTCTAATTTCTTATTGGAGGGTGCCAATTTAAAGTTGTACGATAAAAGACAAATATTTTATTTTGGATTATATTATTATTTTTTTTATTTTTTTTCAATTATGTATCCGAAAGGGCAAAAGTTATTGTACATATTATACATGAACTGGAAATGTGAAACTCTAGAAAAAGATAGAAACACAAGGATATCATGTGAATATTTCCAATAAATAAGTAATGATATCTTTTATTTAAAGAGGTTAAGTAATACAACAATATTTAAGGTAGTGTTTTTGAATAAAATTTGAGTTGTAGTGACATTAAAACATGCTGGTTTGAGAGTGTAAGTTTTTTTTTTTTTTTTTTTTTTTTTTTTTTTTTTTGTAAAATGAGGATCATAAAATGAAAATAATTACCTACATAGGTTAAATAAAATACAAGTAATAGTTCCTATATGATAATGGTCAAATATTTATCGGTTCAACTTTTCACCATAATTATATATTGTAATTAAGAGACCCATGCAATGCACGAGTTTACATCTAGTGTACAGTATACTAAAATCTTGAAGCTTATTATTATGATTAAACACGAAAGTTTTTAATTAATAATCCAACTTGTGTGTGAAGCTAAGTAATGGGTCGTCTGCAGAACTTTACAACTTATGATCGATCAACTCCCAATAATATTATTATAAGATGAAAATGAAGAAGCAGGGTTGAATCCCAAGACCTGCCATTGTACTAGCTGGTATAGCTCAATGTTGGAGTTATCTTTCTGTCTACTTCTGTCGTAACCTTCAAACATCTTCAGATATTGAGATTATAAACTCGTAATAATTAATTATGACTAATTGTCTCTTCTAATTAATTAAATTATTAGTATAGTAGACTAGTAGTGGGGAATTTCAAGCGTGTGTTTATATAATGTGAGTCTGATTTCTTACATGTTTGCACGCGGGGTTTTCTTATTGAACTGCGCAATTTGTTGTATGTGTTCGTTAGCTAGCCATAATGTTTTGCATTGCCTACACATACAATTTTGGGAACTAGGCCATTAGGTGTTCAACACCGAGAATCGTCATTACTTGTATCCATGACTCCATGAGTATCTGGTTGAATTGTGAATATCGAGTTTTAAACTATGAGTAATTGACTATAGAGGAATATATACAAGTCTAGAAAAAGATAAGAGCGAGTTAGATTGAGCTATATATGTGGTTCTACCCGACTTGAATCTGAACTGAATTAGGTATATATTGAAAAAGAACACTTAAAAGTCGTTCTCAATTCATATTGCTCTTCCTCTTCAGTCAGTATTGAGCGTGTTTGGAATCACTGTATTTCAATTCTTGATGTATTCCAAATAGTCATCGACAAAGTTCAATTTAAGAGTATTTTCTTAGGGGGCAACTACATTTGATCTGTAGGTTTATCTAGTAGTTAGGAATTTAAGTTGTCTAGGAGTTATCCGAGATCAAATCATCATATTATCACCCATTCACCCAGGCCTTTTTTTTTTTTTTTTTGAAATAAAACGGAATTTCATTAATATAGTTGCCAAACGACACTTACATCAAGAATTGTAACGATACAAATATCATCAAGAAAATCTAATTGACACAATCCTTCACTAATTAACAAAATTGATCCCTCGCACGTCGACGTCTTTGCGTCTTTTATCTGCAGTAGAGATCTGTGTAACTCGACAAAGAAAAGACAATTGACGTAGTTAACGATATTTGATGCTGAATTCATTGAGGATTACCGATCTGTGAACAACTTTCGTCTTGAACAAATAGGAAAAAATACCACTGATCAAACCTCACGAAGGAGCCAATAAGACCTTACAACGGAATCAATAAAACCTCACAAAGGAGCCCAAACGGGTATCACAATGGAGCCAAATTACCTCACAAAGGAGTCATAAGGATCTCACAATGTGGCCAAATAAACCTCACAAAGGAGTCATAAGGATCTCACAATGTGGCCAAATAAACCTCACAAAGGAGTCACAAAGTACCACACAATGGAGCCAAATATAGACGGTATGAAATCAATCAATGGTGAGAATTTTATTCTGCAAAACCAAAATAAAACCTATAGATCAATATTACGATAATAAGCGGCTTACCAACGGTGTAAAGGATCCGATGGCAGCCCCAAACTAATTAAAGAGGAGAGAGGCCAAGAGGAAGAGAGAGTAGATTATTTTTGAGAGAGGGGCTAGGGTTTTTTTTGTGTGTTTTTCACAAAAATTCTCGAGACCCCATTCACCCAGGTCTTGCTCCTCTGTGCACAAAGGAAGACAAAAAAAAAAAACCAAAATCGGTATGAATTAGTCTCAAAATGCATATTAGTAGAATTTCTACGTCTCAAAATACACCTCGCATTTATGACCATCATTAGGTAGACAGTAGACTAATTAAGTAACCATCCTCTGTTTTGCAATCATATTTCGTAGAACTAGCATTCACATACATACATACATATGTCGTAATTTAGCATGCCACAAGTAAGAAAGACTCGAGAATATAAGTGAGAGCAAATGGTTTATTATTTAATTAGTCATATACATTCAACAATAGTAAAAAAATATTACTGCATGTAGTATCAAAAGGTATATATAGAGAAGGACATGTACAACATTGAAACACACTCTTCATAGAGCACTAGTTCTCCAACACATTCCCCCAACACATTCTCTCTTTTTGGAGAGTATGTTGGGGTGTCAACCCAAGTTCCACATTGAAAAAACAAGGACCGAAATTCTTGTATATAAGTTTCACCTCCACGCTATATAGTATGAGGCATTTTAAGTTGAAAAGATACTCATGTTGAAAAACCGTGCGGGCTAATAGTCGGGCCCAAAGTGGACGGTATCATACTAATTGTGGAGGCGGTGGTTTGACAATCCACAACAAGTGGTATCAGAGCCACGGTTTAAAACGAGACCTGTGGCAAGTGGACTCTGGCGTTTGTGGGCATCCCCCCTCGGTAACACCTCGCGACTCTGTGTCTCCGTATAAATAATAAACGGAAGGAGGTTCGGCTATGAATTGGGCCTTGGTTTGAGGGGAGAATTGTTGGGGTACTAACCCAAGAAGAAACAAGGATCAGAATCCTTGTTTATAAGTTTAACCTCCACACTAAATAGTATGAGACCTTTTGGGTTGAAAAGATATCCTAAATAGTATGAGACCTTTTGGGTTGAAAAGATACCCACTTTCCAAAACCGTGAGGGCTTATCTCTCACCCCAAAGCGGACAATATCATACTAATTGTGGAGCCGGTGGTTTGGCAGTCCACAACAGAGTCAATACCTTACTTTACCACTACAATGCTATCATTCTCCATTTTAACTCTCCACCTCACTTTTAGTGGGACCAGTGTAATTATTTAACACATTTTCTCACTTTTCACTCATTTTTTTTTTCCGAAAATAATCAAAATAAGTTAAATACTTTTCACTATCACATAAAATAAGTCGATCTCAAAATTATATCAACATATAACATTATTTTGAAAAAAACTAAAAAAAATGTTTTTTTTTTCTCGAAAAAAATTATTTTTGAAAATTAATTATTCTCGAACTTAATTTAATTCATAAAATAGTTAAATTGTGATTTATTACCGTAATTTGTAGCATGTTATATGAGAGTTGGCAGGGTATTTGAGATGAGTGAAAGTTGTACCTAGCTACTTGTGTGCTGCAAATGGAGAGTTAGCTACATCAAATGTTGATGGAGATTTAACTCTTCATTCTCTTGAAGCATATCACTGTGAGCCGGTCATAGTTAACTTCTTCTCTCTCCTCCCTCCTCAAGAGTTAACTCTCCATTTCGTTAAAACATATCACTATACATGCTCTAATACTTCTTCACAAAACAAACTTACATTATATCATTAGTAAAGTCCAAAGCCAATTCCATCATACAACCGCGGTTTTAAAAACATGTACACTAGGAAAACGATAGACGGACTAACCATAAATCTACCGAGAACAAAAGGGTCGGATGTTATCATGCCAAAATGATAGTCGTAATAATGGTAATAATTTTTAGGGTCGTGATTGACCTAAAACAAAGGCCTTTTTCATACAATAGGAGTTGGAAGAAAAGCCTAGATTCAAGGGATATGAAGTTATGAGTTATGACCAAATAAGGGCTTTTGACCATTTGCCTTACAAGAACCAAAAAATGTTTAGGGTTGTTGGTTAACAAGGTCCATGCATGCTTCCTCTTGTCCTTTCGGTGCCGAAAACCTATGTGTTCGCATGACTTAGAGCTCAAAGAAAAGACACGAGTAAAGTAACTCAACACATAAGGCAGGTCTTGTTGTTACGCAACTTGGAAGATAGGAGGTTCAAACCTTATTATCCCTAACTTGAAATATTGTCGTCATAGTTTTAGAACTTGTTATACGAGTTAATACCCTATTTTCAACTGAAATTCTCATCACAAGTGCTGACAGTTGAGCCTTCCGACACTAACAACTTCGAAAAAAAAAAAATTTACCAAATGACATTTCAATTCACAAACTATAGAATGTTGTGTCTTTAACGTTTGTGGCCCCTGATTTTGGCTAAAAAGAGATGTGTGTTAACTATACATTTCTCCTGAAAAAGGCAAAATCAAAGAAAGGGAGGGTAGTTTTTGAAAGTTAGTTAGGTTGCTTTTTCCCGTTTCTTTCTTTTGGCGCCATTGACTAGTAACTTCTATCATGATATAACTTTGTGTTCCTTTTTTCAATTTAAAGTACTTTTTCTTTTGGTTTTAAATGTTTTTCTCATTTCCTTTCGGATCAGTTCTTTGTGTTATATATTCTCATTCTATTTCTAGTAATTGTAAATTATAAACTATGGAGTATAATTTGTTGTCTAATCTTTATTTTTATCCATTAAGACCACTACACCATAATGAACCTTAAGGATTATTAGTTGAACTACTTTTGTTGTAACATACCACATGTTTGACGAACCTTTCTTGTCAACTTAGGCTCGCGCCGGTCTAAAGACATGAGTACAATTCTGATACACTCTTTTAGGCCAATTCAGTGTAGGGAAAGAACAGTTTAATGAGACTTTTATAAGGTGTTCTCCGTAACTAGTTGGAAGGTTACTCGCTTATTATCGATAAACTTAGAATCTCGAATAAACGAATCTAGTTCGTGAGTTTATGTGCTAAGGTTTCGCTCTCCCGTCCGACCTCTGCGCTCCAACAAACTTAATCCATATCCGTTGGTAAATTCTCTAGTCAAAGAAGACACATGTCCCCTAACCGCTAGACAGATTGATAAACAAGAAAGGCACTTCCCATAATCTGGCTTTGGCGCCAATTATCGTTATTGTCAGGTAATCGTCAATTCGGTCACCAGTAGTTCCCAGACCATTTTTATTTAAACCAACTAACATGTTATTCACACATCTAAAGGCCATTCAAGTCTGTCTAAAAGCCTAGAAGGCACAAATTGGTAACACTTTACTTATGTCTTTTAATGTCTTTTACTAGAGAAAGTCATGATCAATATTTACTCAATTCTAAAAAGTTGAATGTGAAGTTTGTATTGTTTTAACTAGTCGAGCCGACGTTATGAAATGAGTGAATAGGAACTAGTTTACTGATTTCTAAAGAAACGCAACAATAGTGTTATAGAGATATTCGAATAAGAACGAGTCTAGATTAAATAGTCTCTATCTGGATGTACTTCCTCCAAGGAGCGCATAACTATACTAGTCTCACTGGATTGTTCGAGGAAGACCACTTCCATGCATAGATTTGTGTTTAAATAATGGTAAATAAACTTCACTATTGTCTAACTTGAAATTGAAAAGAACACGACCCTACCTAGTATCTTCGAATACGGAATCAATGAATCTTGAGATGCGAACCTAATACTCAATCGACCAAGTAGCAGCAATGTTTGATTGAAGCCCATTGGGTCAAGCTCCCTAAGAGGGCAGCAAAGATGGGACCCATTTTAAACACAACTACTTCTATTCTTAAGTGCTCAGAAAATGTTACTCAGTATAAAGGCAACAATTTCTAAATTAAAGCACATTATTTTTTATTTTTATTTTTATTTTTTTTTTTTTTGTAAATGGTTAACCCAATTTTATTTTTGAAAGCCAAGTTTGAGAGCATGATCATATAGTAATGTTTCCAAGTGCTTTAATTCGTTCTGAAGCCACTCAAAAAATGGAATCCAAGAAGGACTTATGATTTTTGAGTAATTATTAAAAAGTATAACCAATTTTTTTGAAAAATAGAAAGGTTGGTTAAATCTTTAAAGGGTAACCAACATCATCATTAGATTCATCACTTTCATTCAACAATATAACCCCCTCAAAAAAAGTTGCAAAATATGTCATTGAGATGAACATCCATATTAGCTATCATATATTATGTTCATATTGGGACGTCGTTGCATGAGAATCATTACGTTCATTCAACTTTATTTGCAGTAACATTCATCTCTATCTGTAACATTATAAAAATTTGGATTAAGTGATAAGCGGTTTAACTTTGCTTAAAATAGTGTTTAGTCATTTGAACTCTACCATATGCAATGAAAACCTTTGGGAGAGTTAGCTATTACCAGCTACCAATTAATTGGAGTTAGATCTAAATATAGTTGGCGTGAAGTTCTGGTTAAGTGGACATACAACCAAAAAAGACAAATCTATCTAATACTTTTAATAATTGCATGCATAAAAAGCTGATATGACAAACTTTAGTATAGGGACGACATGTCAGCTTTATTTGCCAAATCTGGTGCTGATTTTTGTGAACAGAATTACAAAATCTTAAAAATAATGTGAAATTTTTTTCTAATCACTCCCAAATGCGGAAATATAAAAAAATTACACCATACTAAGATAAAATCAACATGAAATGGACCATTACATTGATTATTGCTAGAAATTCATATTCAACTTTAGAAAAAAGAAAAGTCGTAATTTGTTATCAAATTATCATTGGCCGATTAATGTTCCCAAAACATTAACACTAAGCATTCGAATTTTCGAGCCCCAACAACTCAAATCATTAATGATTTGTATGATGGACTATAGTTAAAAAAATTAAACATTTTCAAAATAAATTCTAATGGAATAGACCGTAGTGTTTCACAATTTTAGAAGAAAAAATCAATGATGATAACTTAGTAACCGATGAAGACATGATTAAAAGTGCGTATTACATGATTCATTCTTCTTGGTATCCTAGATTCCTCGTTCTCTGGGGTTAATGGTCACAAACTCTTGGGTAGGCGATAACGGGAGGGAAGATGTTTCGGATTAGTGTATTCTACAACGTTTTTAAGACATTTACAAATATAAAAAAAGCAGTTTTAATAGCAAAACGAAAGGAATTTGTACCTTCCGTAGCTATTCTTATAGGCTACTGGTTGTAAGGTACTTATTTTCTATATTATCATTTCTAATCTGAAAGTGAGGACACATAATTGACAAATGATAGGGTAAAACTAATACGTTGTTGTTAATTAAACTCATCTAAGTTTTTATGATTTTACTTAATTTATTTATGACATGTATCAATCTTACGTCAAACTAGGACATGTTTTAGTAAAGCTGCGCGTCGACTAAATTTTGACAGGGGTGAGGTATAGGCTAGGTAATTTGACGGGGTGGGAGTGTCAGGTATGATTGTATGAATGTTAGGAAGACGAGTAGTTGATGGGGGTTGAGGGTCAGCTAGATATTTTGACGAGGGTATGTGTGTTATTTATGTAGATCGAGTAGAGAAGTCGGCAAGGGGGTTAGAATTTGGCTAGAAATTTTGACGGGTAAGAGGGTGCGGACTATCGAGACAAAATGTTATTAATCCCCACACATGTGCACGAGTACCAGTTAAGGTTACTATTACATATTACATTAGTTTGAAGGGTACAAAAATAAAGATAAAGATATAAACAGTTTGGTTAACATATACATATAAAGGAAATTATTCATTTAAGAGGTAAAGTTTCAAAGTTAGTGCGTGGTGGGAGGATCGCGCAAATGAGTCGATGTGGTGTCATATAGAGGAGTTGATAGGGGATGTTAAAATAAAGGACTCGATTCTAGGAATCAGCGAGTATGAAGGGGTTTGAGTAGGAATGGACCAGGTAAGGGAGTTCATGTAAAGCAGTGTGCGTGTGGTGAGGAATAAACTGAATAGGAGGCGGGTGCGACTATCGCTTAGATAATTTGATGGGTCTAAAGGTGTCGGTGATGGAGGTCATGTAGGAAATCGACGAGGAAGGGGCGCTCGGCTAAAAAAATTGACCAGGGGTGAGAAGATGTCGTCTAAAATGTTGTTGGATGGTAGGTGTTGATGGTTAGGAAAGGGGATGGGAGTGGGGGGTGTCATATAGGGAAGTTGGTATAGTGATGATTGTCGATTGGAAGTTCGCGTAGACGATTTAATGCATGGGGAATTGAGGTCACCTAGAAAATCCGGCGCAAGAAGGAGCCGCCTAAGAAAGTTGATAAAAGTCGTCAAATACATACAAGAGTTGACGGGTGGTTATTGAGGGTGGAGCAGGAACTCATTAGGTTGGTATGAGGTCGGACTTTATCAGACGGAGAACACGATACTCTTAAATTCTTATTTTTGAATATGGTTTTTAAGTTTAAATTCTTTAATAAGGTATTTTGGGAATGTTAGTTTCAAATCAAAAATTTCCCGAATCATATGATTGACAATCCTAAAAATTCGAGAATTTTGGATTTGTTAATTCGAAGCAAAATTTCCGTGTGTAAACCAAATACAACCGCCAAACCGCATTCTATTTTAGCAAACAAACGAAATCTAATCCAAAATAATTACCCAAAATTTCAAATTACTGTCTCAAAACGCTTTCGAGAATGATTTTGTTTTAAATATTTTCTTAGCAATTTTATATTAATGATATAAATAATTATATTTAGAAAAACATCATTAATTCTCGTGCATTTGCATGGGTAAAAAAACTAGTTATTCTCATATTTGTGTATCAAACTTAAAAAGAAAAGCTTCCCGTGAATATTGCCCAAGAGAGAAATAATCTGGCCTATATCATGCCTAGCTTGTACCTCACAGATTTTTCCGGGCGACTCATTTAGTCATTTTTTTATCATGAGTGATCCTCTAGAGTTATACTCCGTATACCTTTTATAAAATTACTAGAGTATTATTCTATTTCTATAAATGTATAAAAGTATTTAATTTGATCTAAATTTAAATTTTTTTTTTTTTAAAAGGAAGATCACATTCATGCATTGATAAAAGTCGTACGGCATCTACACCAGAAGCTGATAATTTCAACATACAAATCTAACAAACTTACATTGAGCTCAACTCCATTAAAAGGAAAATTTGTGGGGAACTACTTCTAACTTTGACTATTTTTTGGAGAACCACCTTATTATTTGTTTTTTTTGTCGAGAACCACCAAATATAAACAAAATCAAGGGGTAGAATCACCTCCTTACCCAAACCACCCTCCCAACACTCCTAACCACCACGCACAACCACCCGTCAATACCAACCACAACCCTTAGCTACCCTCGACACCACCAACATGGTCGTCGATGGAGGGAGGGGCCGAAATCGAGAGGAAAGACAGAATGGAGGGAGAGAGAAAAGGGTCGTGGGGGTGTAGAACAAGGAGCGGGGGAAAATGGTGGTAGGGTGGCCTTGTCGAGGTTGAATGGTGGCAGTCGTGGCGTGAATGGTGATTGTTAGAAGTGGTGAGAGGGTGGTTTGAGTAAGGTAAGTGGTTCTACCCCGTGATTTTGTTTATATTTGGTGGTTTTCCACAAAAAAAATAAAAAAAATAATAAGGTGGTTCCTCAAAAATGGTGAAAGTTGGAAGTGATTTTTCACAAATTTTGCCCATTAAAACTACGATTGTAAAGGACATTCAACACTTCTGTATACCCTCTATAATATCGCTGAACAAAGCAGCCTTTAACGAGGGGGTCTTGCGATTTTGAGTAACTTTGGAGGAGAGGTGGTCTATCAGATCTGTTGATTTGGAGGTGAAAAACCAGCAACCAGTCCACAACTGCATATCGAGCCTTTGAAGAGCACTTCTTCCACCTACAAAGAGAACACACTTCTCTAAAATGAGAGAAAAATACCCATTAATTATAATCGAACAAAGGTGTGTACGTACATAGATAACAAAACACACCCAATAAAATCAAAGAATACTGTACTTCACTGCTTGAGGGTCTGACTCCGTGATTTTCTCAAAGTTACTGGATGGTAAAAAGCCGAAATCGTCGTGCCGGCAAGTGAAAATGGAAGCTTAGTAGTTAAATTAAAGTGGACCGACCCATGTGAACTGTGATTTATTTGGAATACCTTTAAACTTTAGGACAAACTAATCAATAAATGAATTGGTCTTTGATGTCTTATATATTAGTTGCGTGTTCGGTTTTATTCGTTCTATTTCATTTAATTCTTTATGTTGGGTTTGTATTTTCTTTTAAATTAAAATGATATGAATGAAATGGAGGGAATGACATTTTAGTGGTTTTGATCTAGGTATGGAATAAGAGAAAGGAATCCTTACTAATCCAGTAATATACTTTCTTAGTTGCTTTATCTATCAATGAGTCGATGCCAAACATCGGAAATTTTGCTAATACCTTCAAGATGACCTAATTGACGAACAATTTACAATCTCTTGCGAGACCAACATTGATCGATTTACTCTCAATTCTATACTACAAGACTCGGAAACAAACACATTATGGGAGTGATGCATGCCAATTACATATAAAAATGATCTATTGAAATCGGAACAAACAAAAACTTCTATTGAAAATCTTAACACGTAACTTGAACGAGTGTATGTAAAGATAACAACCAAGTAGAGCTATTTGAAGACGACGACGTTTGTTGGACGAAGGACATTTAACGGCATCAACGATCACACATGTACCTGTTAAGACAGCAAACATGATAGTTGATGATAGTAATTTCTAAGCTAGCTAGTGTTTTGTTCGAATGTTACATATATTACGTTGTTTTTAAATGTCACTTTCTTTGTCGACTTTGAGTTTGAGATGTCCCCATTTTTCCTCATCTCATGAAAAATACTACATATGTCTATACTCGAATGTACCATTAAAAAAACGTTGTTTCTCTTTGGATATAATTAAAGTTGTATACAAATACATTCAACGCGTACAAATTTAAGCAGATATCGAACCTAACAACTTTGATACTCTCTCCTACCCAAAATGATTTCCCCCTTTCAAAAACTGTTTTTGAGTAGTCATGTTCGAAGCTACTTTTAAACCAAATGAATCGTTCACTTGTTGAAAAAATTAGTACATATTCTATTCTACAGTGCATTCTACCAAATCCATTTGGGTTTAAGGTAAACGGGTATTTTATTTGCTCTAGAAATAGTTCCAAATATGGCTACTCAAAAACAGTTTTCGAAAAGGGAAAATCATAGTGGGTAGGAGTGAGTATATAATAAGCGTGAACTTTAATTTCAAACTTTTGAGATTAGAACCGATGTGCAATAGCTATTCAGGATGTAAAGGTACAATGATCAAACTTTATAAACTGACCAAGTGTAAACCTGAAGGCTTGTAATACATTAACAATTATTGCAATGCAGGTATTAAGAAGTTGAAACTTGAGCAAACCACGGAGTGTACTTACTCTATTATTCTTTTGAATTTAACATAAGCAATTTGGAGTGTAATGTATGTCAAATCTACATTACTATTATTCCATAAAAACCGTGTAAAGTTTGAAGTTAAAAGTCCAAAGCGGGTCATAAATTGAAGAGTTAAGTTTTTTTTTTATTCGGTTATTTAGGGGCGGGATCTAGCTCACAAGAAAATCTCACCTGAATAACTGTAAGCTAGGCATGAACCTGGCAGGAAGATCCTACAAGAGAACTCACATCACAAAGAAACCCTCCGACTTTACCAGTTGGGTTTGATAAGGATCGAACGCTCAACCTCAATATTGAGGAATAATTAACTATTAAGTTTTGTAATGGTACACAAACAAATAAATTTCATTGCAATATTTGGTTGGTATGATGAGTGGTAACCGGTAATGTCACAGGAAACATGAGTCCAATTTCTGACTCTTATCAATGGAGCAACCAATGTCTACTCGACAGTGATTTACATTGACTATCAAGTACAATAGATTTTTGTATCCTATGGTGAATTGCTTACACGATCAACATGAAATGCTTCCGATTGAAAAATAAATAAATTATTGGGAGTCTTAGAAATTCCAAATATAGCAAATTATAAGGTATCTGAAATTCTATGTTTAGAACCAAGTAAAGTAATAAAAAAAAAAAAAAAAAAAAAGGCCATGGTCAAAACTAGGGATGTATAGTAAAAGCCAACACCAAAAGACATGTCCTTCACTTTTATGTCAAAACTTCAGAAGGACATCACCCAAAGGCCAAAGTAAAAGTAAAAAAGGGTAAAAACAAGAATTGACCTACATTTTCATTCCTTTTACTCAAAGACAAGGGCAATTACCCCACCTATGACGCAACATTCACTAGACAATATAGACATTAATGGGCATGAGCCTCTCAAGTCTCATGTGTGGCTTTTTCTCATATACAACATCAACTGACATACGAGTCGCAAGTTGTGGAAGGTAAAGTAATTCACATAGATAAAATAAACGAGAGAATACTTATACCTTGGTTCGAGATTTTGATTAACAATAGATTTCTTCGATAACTATCATAATAACGACAAAATTAAGTCAAAATTATTTGAGGATGACTAATTTGAAATGTCTCATAAAATTGTCACAATGATTCAAAAGCTTGTAGATGAAGGCAATTGGGAAAGTCTTTTTGGCAAATCATATCAATTTATTCATTTAGTTATTGTGCAATTGAACATTATTTAAAGAGTTGCCGACTTCTAAGTCTTCAAACTAAAGTATACTCCCAATGGGCAATGGCTATGTTGAGGAAATTAATCTAAAAGATGTAGATATCAAAAGATAGAAAAAGAAGCCTAGTAAAGACAAAAGAAAAATTCCTTATTAGACTAAGAACGCATCCATCAGCTTTAGTATTGTGATTAGCATGCACTTTTGCATCAATTAAAAAAATTATTGTTTCTCTTATGCTTTAAGTCAAAGATTAAGAACATGGAAAGCTCATCTTCATCAATCATTAAAGCTAATTACCTTTTATTTAAACATACTTAATTCACATTTTCAATCTAGCTTAATGATCAATTAACTAGAGTAAGAATACCCTAACGATACATTGTTGGTTTATTAACAATACGTCGAATACTTGGTGAAACATTGTGAATTAACGCAACACATGGAACAACGCGACTCTTTTGGAGACAAATAGCGTTGCCTGGGAAGAATAGTTTACATCCTATGTGCAACGGTAATATACAGTGCATCACCGGACATCCATCCGCGTACCTTGTCTTGTACATAAATTACAATGTCTGTCGTGTTGTACAAGAGTTGGCCATGTTACAAGTCATTCCCTTTGAGCAGGGAATGTTTGCCCATGATAGTTCATGGTGCCCTTGTTATAAGGTCACTCCTACACATGGTTAACCATCTCTTCAAAAGTCTACGATGTTGATCTACAATTCTATCTTTTCTTGGTCAAATTCGCATTTTCATCAATCTTCAGATTTAAGCCAAACTATCCAGACAACATATTTTCAGACTTACACATCCACTCTTTAGAACAGTTGACAACTTGTTTCCAAGTACCACGGACTAGTGACCACTACTACATGCTTAAGACTTGAATTCTAAGTGCAACGGTAATATACGGTGCATCACTACGACACAAAGCACGGGTTCAAGCTTGGCTACGAAGAGTTGTTTCCAAGTACCACTGAGTCCCTGACCACTACTGCGGACCTCAGTTGAACATACGAAGTTGCAACAAGTAGACAGAGTTTTCGGACTTACAGTAAAGAACAGAAAGCTGAGCACCAAATACTTATGCCTTTGGATTTACAAAACTAAACATAATCACCCAACATTAGAAGATAGTACACACATTTCAACAATATAGGATTATAGAACGCGAAAGTGAAAATGAAATGGTTTCCAGTACTGTGTTCACTATCAACCTATTTGTTCCACAGGCCAGAAATTGAACTCAATTCTGTGTACAAAATGCATCTTGAACAAATGTCTTAAGCCGTCTCTATAATCTGAAGATATGCAGTGCTCCTATGCGCGTTTGCACTAGATTACTTGGCCACAAGAAGCAGTTATAATCCAGCAAACATACAGGTTCTAGAGGAAGATATGGGAGCTCCTATGCGCGTTTGCACTAGATACTCGCTCCCAGCTATTAGGCCAGAGGTTCTGTATGGGCTAGGATCCCCTCCATCACAGGCAGAACCAACGCAAAATAGATATCTGCCAAATGAACACTCATTAAACTAGAGCAACCATTTACAGCAACATTTGTATATATAAGACCATATTATTACTTGCATGTTTATTACATGAAACTTTTATGTTTGCTGAATCCAAGCAAAGATTTGCTTGAAACACAAGCTTACATACAATTAACTGTAATCTATAGGGCTTGGTAAGATGTTAAAATCATGTAATTGTGAAGACGAAACAACACACTCGATCTATGACCACCAATGTCTACTTTGGGCCTTTTTCCCATCACAACTTCTGGCAAACCCGGACTCTGAAACTTCCCAAGTGTAGTTTTTATCGCACATATCGCTTGGCTTTATTTCAAAAACAGTAAAACTTTCATCGTGTTCACCCCAATAGAAATGGCAGAAGTATAATGTCGTCATGGCCAAGTTAACTTTGAAAGTCCAGGAGAAATCTTGCCCGTACCCTAAGACATGTGTACCAAGATCATCGTCCTTTGATTGGCAACGCACTGATATAGTACCAGTTTCGATGTTATCGATAATATGAATATGATACTTCCTAAACAGATATAATTGTGCCGTAGCTGGTAAAAGCTCGACATAGAGGACTCCTACCAATATCAGAATAATCATGAGATTAGTTTGACCCATTTTTGTTGTGCTTCTAATTCTAAGTATCTGACTTGTTTAATTCGGCTAACACCATTTGCAAAGCATTTTATACACAAATCCAGTAACAGGTATAAAGCCGTGCTGTTGTGAAATGTTAAAGGTGCATGGGATGTGTATGAGTAAACAAAATGCAAGTTCTCGGATAATATAATAGCATACCAGCTAGAAAAACAGCAATATTCACGCTTGAATTTCGACCAGCCAGACATTCAATCATGTAAGTGCCTTCTTGCTGCTCCAAATTCCTGTTGCACGTTCCTAGCTTCCTGGAAAGTCAGACGGATTATGAGTACAAACAGGAAATAATCTTAGCTAACAGAATCATGTATTCCACATGTTTCAGCAAACTTACCCTATTTTTGAGCTCTGTATGCCTGACAGCAAACTAAGTTGACGTTTTCTGCAGAAACAGTTCTAGAATAGAAACTTTGTTTGACGTCTTAGCGCCTGTATGGAAGCTGCAACATATTCCAAGATGTCTGTGCACACAAAGACGTGTGGCTTTTAATAAGTAGCATAAAATGAACAAAACAGGATCACAATGCCTCAACCAGATGATCGACAACATGATTTCACGAATGATTGGTTTAAGGATCTTTCAGAGTCTCATCTCATGCCTATAGTTCATGTATCAGCCGCTTTATAAGGTAACATTCGGTCATGGACAGTAATCTAGTCAGGGACTCGGGATGGTCAGAATTGCTCGGTGAAATGATTCAAACGAACTCTCTGACTTAACGTTTACAGTTTACTTGTACCTTTATGTAGGCCATTGACACTGATCAAGACTTGTATAAAGAGCATATTACAATCAAATAGTATGAAATGCCATACAAGCTTAACACGACATGGAAACAAATTTTGCTTACATGCCACATTTGTCTAAGAGATGCTAGAATATATCCCCCAAACGAGCTAAAAAAGGCAGACATAAAGATAGTAAAACAAACTGGATTATTGGAAATAAGTGTATGGTTCTAAATTTAGCCATTTAAGAATTTGAAGAAGATCCAAGTAACCCTGTAAAAAATCCAGCTGTATGAGAACTCATTGCAGAAATGGCTGTTAGAGTTCTCTGCATGAAAAGCGTAAGGCAAGGGATCGGATGAAACACACAAAGGAGTATAAACAGGCAAATAACTCTGTTAGAATGTAATCCCCTGCCTCGGGTATTCTCATTAGGTGTTCATATATAGTGTCGTACAAGATATCCGAAGATATTTAGCTAGTTATACAAAGTTAATCTAGGAAACAATCTAAGCTAAACTAGGAAATGATAAACGCAAACTAGGAAATAATCAATACAATTATTTACGCTATTACACCCCCGCAGTCGGAGCGGGAGGAGAACGGACGCTCAGGCTGGATCGGAAACGAGTGAACAATTGTCGGGGCAGGCCCTTAGTGAAGATGTCAGCATATTGAAGCTCGGAAGGGACATGCAGGACACGAATAAGACCAACCTGAACTTTTTCACGAACAAAATGGATGTCCAACTCCACATGTTTTGTTCGCTGGTGCTGAACGGGGTTGCCAGAGAGATAGACAGCGGAAATATTATCGCAGTAGACCAGACTAGCATGCTGAAGAGGTACATGAAGCTCAAGAAGTAAATTGCGTAGCCAACTGGTTTCGGCGACTGCATTTGCAACCCCGCGATACTCGGCCTCGGCACTAGATCTTGACACTTGCGGTTGTCGCTTGGAAGACCAAGAGACAAGGTTATCGCCGAGGAACACACAATACCCGGACGTGGAGCGTCGGGAATCCGGGCACCCAGCCCAATCGGCGTCGGAGTAAGCCGTGAGGCGATGTGATTGAGACACAGTGAGCTGGAGTCCGTGGTCAATGGTGCCTTTAACATACCGTAACACACGCTTGAGAAACTGGAAGTGCGGCTCGCGTGGTGCGTGCATGAATAGGCAGACCTGCTGAACTGCATATGTGATGTCGGGGCGAGTGATTGTAAGATATTGTAGTGCCCCAGCCAAGCTCCGATATAAAGTAGGATCTGTCAAAAGAGGACCAGCGGTAGCACTGAGCTTGGAAGCGGTATCGACCGGAGTCGTGGTGGAGTTACATGATGACATAGCAGCTCGAGCAAGGATATCCTTGGCATACTGCTGTTGTGATAAAAATAAGCCAGTAGAGGAGCGAGTTGCAGTAATACCTAGGAAATGATTAAGCACCCCAAGATCCGTCATGGCAAACTCACCTGAAAGCGAAGTAATGATGCGGCGCAGGAGAGCAGTAGTACAAGCAGTGAGGATAATGTCATCGACGTATAATAACAAGTATGCTATATCGGAGCCATGTCGATAGATGAACAATGAAGGATCACAAACACTGCTGCGGAACCCCTGTGAAGTGATAAAAGTGGCAAAACGCTGATACCAAGCACGAGGTGCTTGCTTAAGGCCATATAGAGACTTGCGGAGCCGACAAACATGATGAGGGGTAGATAGATCAACGAAACCTGGAGCCTGATGCATAAATACAGTCTCAACCAAATCTCCGTGAAGGAAAGCGTTCTTGACATCCAGCTGATGAATGGGCCAAGAACGTGACACTGCCAAACTAAGGACTGTACGAATAGTGGTCGGTTTTACAACAGGACTGAAGGTCTCATCACAATCAACACCAACCTGTTGCGTCTTGCCATTGACAACAAGACGAGCTTTGTACCGCTGAAGAGTGCCATCTGAGTGAAATTTATGACGGTACAACCACATGCATCGAATAATATGAGCATCCGGGGGCCGGGGAACAAGATCCCAAGTATGATTATCCTGTAAAGCTCGGTATTCCTCCCGCATGGCAGCATTCCAGTTTGGGTCGGCGAGGGCGGCTTTGGGTGATTTGGGTATGGGAGAGAGTGGGGGAATTTTGGTGACGTGGAGGTTTGTGGGGTGGCGAGGTTTGTGGATCCCATGCATGGCTCGGGTGGACATGTTGTGGGTACGGGGAGGTGGTGGGGGAGGTGGGGGCGGCGGTGGTGTGGGGGCAGGTGGTGAGGGTGGTGTCGGTGAGGTGAGGGTAGGAGGTGAAGGTGGTGTCGGTGAAGATGGGGCCGTAGGAGCGGTAGGTAAGGGTCGGTGACGTCTAGTGTAGGTAATGGTGGGGGTACTAGCACGTCGGTGAGGTGGGGTGTACCGGGGAGTAGGTGTAGTGGAAGGAGTCTGAATTTGGTCGATGATGACTGGTGAGAGGGGTGGGTCGAGGAAGGAGTAGGCCGAGGGTGGTGGATTGGGATTAGTCTCGGCAAAGGGAAATGTGGTCTCGTCGAAAGTCACATGACGGGAGATGATGACCTTGCCCGTGGTGAGGTCAAGGCAGCGATATCCACGATGATGATCAGGATAACCAAGGAAAACGCAGCGGGTGGAGCGGGGGGATAATTTGTGTGGTCGTGTGGCGGTGAGATTGGGGTAGCAGACACATCCAAACACCCGAAGGTGGTCATAGGAAGGTTCTTTGAGGTAGAGTGCGGAAGTGGGTGAGCGGAAGTGGAGGAGTTTTGTGGGAAGGATGTTATGGAGATAAGCAGCTGCGTGAAGAGCTTCGACCCAAAAGTGAGGAGGGAGTGAAGCGTGAGTGAGAAGGGTAAGGATGATGTCGTTGAGGCGGCGTATCATACGCTCAGCCTTCCCATTTTGGGGTGAAGTCTTTGGGCAAGAGAAGCGGAAAACAAGGCCATTTGTGGTGGCAAAGGTGTGGAAAGGAGTGTTGTCGAATTCGCGGCCCATGTCACATTGGAAACTTTTGGGTTCCCGATTGAATTGAGTACGCACGAATGACCGGAATTGAAGAAACTTAGTAAACACCTCAGATTTTAGTTTTAGAGGATAAACCCAAACGAATTGCGTAAAGTTATCAATAAGCACAAGATAATACTTATAACCACGTTTGCTTAAAACAGGTGAAGTCCAGAGATCACTATGTATTATATCGAATGGTGCAATAGTGGAAGAAGTAGAATCATAAAAGGGCAATCGTTTATGTTTACTAATTTGGCAAGAGTGGCATAATTTGGAGTAGATCCAGCCGAGGATGTGAGAGTCGACTTCTTTCCACTCCTCGAAGGAGGGGTCTGTTTTTGCTGGTGGCGGGGTGCCATCAATATGTTTGGTTGCCTTATAACCGTAGGCATGGTTGCGGAAGAGATTGACCCAGCGTTTGTATTTCGTCGTTGTGCCGTCAAGCATGCGCACTTTGTGAAGAATGTTGGAGACAGTGAATACAGGGTGTAGCCTGCCTGTATTCGGTGGTGGGTCGGAAGGCGTAGGCCCAGTTGATCGAGGTTGTTCATCGCCTGCCATGGCCGAAACCTGTGGCGGGGAGCGGCGTGTGTCTAGAAGTGGTGGCGCCGAAGCAGCCGAGGTGATCCAGAGGTAAGATTATTAACCTAGGTCTCCGATACCATGTTAGAATGTAATCCCCTGCCTCGGGTATTCTCATTAGGTGTTCATATATAGTGTCGTACAAGATATCCGAAGATATTTAGCTAGTTATACAAAGTTAATCTAGGAAACAATCTAAGCTAAACTAGGAAATGATAAACGCAAACTAGGAAATAATCAATACAATTATTTACGCTATTAAACTCATCTCTAAGTTCAGAGCGGAGACTGAATATACGAGGCTAAATAATCGAATATTCAGATATAGCACTTGATTCTTTAAGAGGGAAGAAAAATTTTAGAAGGAGCATTTACCAAAATTCATAAAGTATCAACAGCTGATTAAGTTTCCATAATCATAGGCAGATCACCTCAAATAAAAACAGAATCTCATCTATGATGCAAGGCAATTCATACAACACATTGCTCGTGCAAAAGTTAGTAACATTATACCGAAGAAGCTCTACAAAAAAAAAAAAAAAAAAAAAAAAAAAAATCACAAAATTGCAAAAAAGGTTGGTCATTGGTGAAGCAGGCCATAAGCATTATACCAATCCTTCTCTATAAACAGGAATGCCCCCCTTTTCTTTTGTAAACTTGTGTCATGTGTCTGCACTCTGCTTATGGTGTATGGCAGAACTCAGAGAAAAGGTTTTCTACGAGAAATGGAGATGGGAGATACACTACAAGAGATCAAACAAGACGATATAGAGAAGAATAGGACACCCGACACTGAAATGCAGATTGTGTGGGATCAATTGGAGAACATGGATGATTACCCTGTCATCACTTGAAAGAACCAACAAAGACGAGAAGGAGAGGAGATTGCTGCAGCTCTTGATGGACTAAACAGCATATATGGACCACTAAAGAGCAACGAGCTCATGATGTCACTGTAGTCTGTAGCTGAAGCGGTTTTCAATCTTGCAGCAATAAGAGGAACAGAACACAACGTCTCATCGCTTCTTGGTAAGAAGACTTAAATTGTCCGCATTAAGTCGTCCCATAAAATCACCACACATGATCTATGGCCATAGAAATCTTAATATTGCATCTTTCCCATCACAATTTCTATAAAACCCAGATTCTGAAACTTCCCAGATGTAGTTTTTCTCACACGTCACCTATGATTACTTGAAATACAGTAAAACTTTTATCATGTTCGCCCCAGTAAAAGTGGCAAAAGTATAACGTTGACAAGACAAAGTTAAGTTTGAAGCTCCAGGAAAACTCTTCTTCAAACACCAAGAGATGTGTGCCAAGGTCATTATTTTTAGATTGGCAACGCACTCTGATTTCCTGATTTTCAATCTTATTGATGATATGAACATGATAATTCCTAAATTGATATTGTGACATTGCTGGACAAACTGGACATGGAGGACTCCTACCAATATCAGTATAGTCATGCAGTATGTGTGACCCATTCTGTAGTGCTTCTATGTATTGTCTAAGCCATATTCAACTCAATTTATAAACAACCTTTTGTATTAGTAATAAGCCCATGCGACTATGAGTTAAAGCTGCATGGAAAGAGTATGATTAAACAAAAATGACGTTTCCCGGACAATATAATAACATACCAGCTGGACCATCAGCAATATTTAGGCTTAAATCTCGATCAGCCAGACAATCTATCATGGATTTTTCTGCTTGCTGCTGCGAATTGCTGAAGGATGATCCTAGGTTCCTGGAAAGTGAAAGATTATGAGTACAAACAGGAAATAGTAGTAGGGAACAGGATCATGTATTCATCATGTTCGAACAAACTTAACCCTAATAGGAGCTCTGTATGCCTGACAATAAACGTCTTTGAAGTTTTCTACAGGAACAGCTCCAGAATTACAACTTCAGATTTGACGTCTTTGGCCTATATGAGAATTGAGAGCAGCAATAATGCCAAGACATCTGTAATCATAGCACAAAGTGTAAGCATACACAATGTCGTGTAGCATTTAAGTAGCATAGAATGAGCAGAACGCCCTACAAGATAATCGATGACGTGAATACACAAATGATAGGTTTAAAGACTGAGGTAGCAAAAGAGTGCAGGTTTACAGAGTCTCATGCCCATAGTTCATGTATTTCGGTCTGTTGACTAGTACAGTTACTGTTTTCTTAACCCTATCATCTGGTTTCTGAAGTAACAATCTAGTCAGGGACTCAAAATGGCCAGCATTCTTGGTGAAAGGTAGAACATAAAGAAACTGATTCATACGAACACTTTTAGCTAGGTCATAAAACCAGTAGATACAGAATTACTTCATTCGCTCTTACATTCTGCATTCTTTTTCTTTTTTCTTCGCTGGATTGGTAAATTACTGGACTCATCCCCTGTGGAGCCAGGGGCTTATTACTTCAAACCAGGCTCCAATGATTCAAGTCTTCAGCATCCAAGTTTTTGAGGTATCGACCTTCAAAAAAAAAAAATTGAGGTATCTTCAGCATTTCAGAGAGGTCTGCATAATGATGCAAAGTTTCTGTTTTCAATGAAACATTGAAGGTATAGTCACTGCCCCCCAAATTTATATATTACGATCCAAACTAAACAGTAATATCATGCATTTCCATGCTGATGATGTCAGATCGAAATAGCTCTGTCTACCAAGAGAAAGGCAGGTTTGTACGGGGTCTGACAATAGACCACCCACTGACGAGAATTTGGCTCCTACGAATACTAGCTACTACATGGTTATTTAGGTTAAATAACAGGTCCAACCATCAACAACTTTGTCATGTGTCTGCACTCTGCTTATGGCATATGGCAGAAATTGGAGAAATGGTTTTCTACGAAAAATGGAGATGGGAGATACATAGAGAGATCAAACAAGACGATATAGACAAGAATGCGACAATGAAATGCAGATTATGTGTGACCAACTGGAGAACAAGGATAATTACCCTGTCATAACTCGAATGAACCCACATGGACAGATGACGGAGAGGGCATTGCTCATGGTGTCATCGTAGCAATCAGTAGCAGAAGCAGATTTTCAATCTTGCTGCAAAAAGAGGTACAGAACAATATCTTGCCACTTCTTGACACAAGTAGACTGAGAGGACTTGTGATCTTCTATCGTCCACTCACGTGTTCAACTTCAAATGCACTATATGGGTTGAACCAGGCCCCTCATAGCACCACTCAAGTTTTTCAATTTTTTTCTAGGAGCCTTTCTTATTCATTTTATTTGTATTGGAAAACTACTAGAACTGAAATTCCATTATAGGTGCCCCAAATTGACAAATAACACACGCTAACATCATCGGAGCAAAATACAAGAAGGGGTTCAATAGACCAAGTAAACGGTGAAACTAACCACTCAAACTCATCTAGAAGATTCCTAGAGTGTCCATCTAGTTGAATGAAAATTATTTAGTCATTTGGAAAATCGTGATAAAATTCGACAAAACCGAAGCCTATATAATCAACTGTTTTTGCTCAAAATTGGTCGGTAACTAAAAGAGCTCAAATTTTTTCTAGGAGCCCTTTTGTGTCATATTAATCATATAAGCAAAGTATTGAAAACAAAAACTCATGATAAGTGCCCTAAATCCACCAATAATGCACACAAAGAAAAACATAATTGCAAGACAATAGGAGAAGTCACTCAATAAAACAAACAAATGGTGAAACTAACCCCTCAAATTTATCTAGGACATTCCTAGTGTATCCATCTTAATGATTTAAAATTTAAAACCATATAGTAAGTTTGAAAAACCTGACAAAAATGCTCAAAATTCAACAAAATCGAAGACTATAATTTACTTTTTTTGCCAAAAAATGGTAGGGAAAATTAAAGGTTCAAATTTCCATAGGAGGCCTTGCGAGTCATATTATTTGTATTGGCAAAGTATAAGAGTTAAAAACACATGACAAGTGCCCCGAATCGAAAAATAACGCACATTAACATCATTTAGACACAATAGGAGTATAGGACAAGTCGCTCAATGGAACAAGCAAACGATGAAACGAACCCCTCAAATTCATCTAGGACATCCTTTGAGTGTCCATCTTAATGGTTTAAAACTATTTAGTCAGTTTGGAAAACGTGACAAAAATGCCCACAAATTCGACAAAATCGAAGGCTATATAATCCACCGTTTTTGTCAAAAACTGGTCACTAACAAAAATGACTCAAATTTTTGTAGGAGGCCATGTGACTCATATTTTTTTTTATTGGAAAAGTATTAGAACTAAAAACTCATTATAAGTGCCCCACTTAAACAAATAACGAAAACATCATTAAAACACAATAGAACAAAGAGCTCAATAGAACAAGTAAACGGTGAAACTAACCACTCAGATTCATCTAGGACATTCCTAGAGTGTCCATCGTAATGATTTAAAACCATTTAGTGAGTTTAAAAAACATGAGAAAATGCCTTAAATTTGGCAAAACCGAAGGCTATAATTTTACTAAATCTGCCAAAAATTGGTCAGTAACAAAAATGCTCAAATTTATGTAGGAGGCCTAGGGAGTCATATTATTTGTATAGGCAAAGTATTAGAGCTAAAAACCCATGTTAAGCGCCCAAAATCGACAAATAAGGCACGCTAACATCATTGAATGACAATAGGACAAGTTCCTCAAGGGAACAAGCAAACAGTGAAACTTGTGGTTTATAGTTCACTGTGTAGTTTATAGTTTCACTGTTTGTTTGTTCCTAAATTTTTGGCCAAAAATTTGGTCAGTGAAAAAAATGGCTCAAATTTCTTTAGAAGGCCTTCTGAGTCCTTTTTTTTTTTTTTTTGTCATATAAAAACTTATAATCAGATCTTGGTAACTAATTATTTACAACCTGTGTGGTAGCGACCGAGAAGTCCCTTATCTATTAAGTGAGATGCATCTACTGGGAAAGCCCCAAATAAACAAATAATGCACGCAAAAATCGTTAAAAGACAATAGGACAAGTCGCTCAATTGAACAAGCAAACGGTGAAACTAACCCCTCAAATTCATCTACGACACTCCTAGAGTGTTAATCTTAATGGTTTAACGTCATTTAGTCAGTTTGAAAAACGTAACAAAAATGCTTAAATTTAAACAAAATCGAAGGCATTATAATCCACTGATTTTGCAAATAATTGGTCAGTAACAAAAATGGCTCAAATTTCTTTAGAACGCCACGTGAGTCAAATTATTTGTACTAGCAAAGTATTAGAACTAAAAACACGATAAGTGCCCCAAATCAACAAATAACGCACTCAAACATCATTCAAGGACAATAGGACAAGTCGCTCGATACAACAAGCAAACAGTGAAACTAACACCTCAAACTCATCTAGGATATTCCTAAAGTGTCCATCTTAACGGTTTAAAACTATTTAGTGAGTTTGACAAATGTGACAAAAATGCCCGAAATTCGACAAAACAGAAGGCTATAAATCAACTGATTTTGCCAAAATTTGGCCACTAACAAAAATGACAGATATTTCTCTAGGAGTCCCTGTGAGTCATATAAATTTTATTGGCAAATTATTAGAGCTAAAAACCGATAATAAGTGCCCCACATCGACAAATAACGAACGCTAACATAATTGAAAGACAATAGGACAAGTCGCTCAATATAACAAGCAAACGGTAAAATTAACCCCTCAAATTCATCTAGGACATTCCTATAGTGTCCATCTCAATGGTTTAAAACCATTTAGTGAGTTTGAAAAACGTGACAAAGATGCCCAAAATTTGACAAAACCGATCCACTGTTTTTTGCCAAAAATTAGTTAGTAACAAAAATCGCTCAAAATTTTCTTGGAGGCCTTCTATGTCATATTAGTCGTATAGGCAAAGCATTAGAACTAAAAATGAATGATAAGTGCCTCAAATTGACAAATAACGCAGGCAAACATCATTGAAAGAAAATTGGATAACTCACTCAGTAGAACAAGCAAACAGCGAAACTAATCCCTCAAAATCATCTGGGAAATTCCCAGAGTGTCAATCTTTATTGTTGTAAACCCTTTCATCAGTTGGAAAAACGTGACAAAAGTGGCCAAATTTGGACAAAAACGAAGGCTATAATCAACAATTTTTTGTCCAAAAATTGGTCAGTAACAAAAATGGATCAAATTTCTCTAGGAGACCTTGTAAGTCATATAATTTGTGTTGCCAACGTAATAGAGCTAAAAACCCATGATAAGTGGCCAAAACTGACAAATAACGCACGCAAACATCAATGGAGCACAATACAAGAGGGGGCTCAATAAACTAAGCAAAGTATGAAACTAACCACTTAGATTCATCTAGGACATTCCTAGAGTGTAAAGCTAATTGATTGAAAATTATTTCCTTATTTGGAAGCCATGACAAAATTAAAAAAATAAATAAACCGTAACCTATAATCCATTGTTTATACCCAAAATTGGCCAGTAACTAAATGATCTCAAATTTTTCTAGGAGCCCTTCTGTATCATATTATTCGTATAGACAAAGTACTTGAACAAAAAACGTATGAAAAGTGCCCCAAATCGACAAATAACGCACACAAACATCATTCCATGACAATAGGAGAAGTAGCTCAATAGAACAAGCAAACAATGAAACTAACCCTTATCTAGGACATTCTTAGAGTGCCTATCTTAATGGTTTGAAACCATTTAGTCAATTTGCAAAACATGACAAAAATGCTCAAAATTCAACAAAATTGAATGCCAAAATCCAATGTTTTTGCCAAAAGTTGATTAGTAAAAAATTGGCTCAAATTTCTCAAGGAGGCCTTGTGAGTCATATTATTTGTATTGGCAAAGTATTAGAGTTAAAGCCCCATGATAAGTGCCCAAATTGACAAATATCGCACCGTAAAATCATTGAAAGACAATAGAAAAACTCGCTCAATAGAACAAGCAAACGGTGAAACTAACCCTTTAAATTCATTTAGGACATTCCTAGAGCGTCCATCTTAATGGTTTAAAACTATTTAGTCAGAATGTATAATGTGACAAAAATGCCCAAAATTTAACAAAACCGAAGGCTATAATCCAATGTTTTTGTCAAAAATTGGTGAGAAACAAAAATAGCCCATATTTTCCTAGGAGGACATTTGAGTCATATTATTTGTATTGGTAAAGTATTAGGGCTTGCTTGGAATGGGAGTAAATATTAGGGGGGTAATAGGAGTTAAAATAAGGGGAAAATGGTAGAAATGGTGGTGGTAGAGGGAGGAAATAAGGGGTAGAGGAGGAACTATTACCCCCATATGGGGGTAATGCATTACTCCCCTCCCCCCTAGGGTAATGCATTACTCCCATATGGGGGTAATGATTCCTCCTCCACCCTTCATTTCCTCCCTCCACCACCTTCATTTCCTCCCTCCACCACCACATTTTCTCTAATTTTCCCCTTATTGTAGCTCCTATTACCCCCTTAATAATTACTCCCAATCCAAGCAAGCCCTGAATTAAAAACCCAAGATAGGAACCCCAAATCGACAAATAACGCACGCAAACATCCTAAAAAGACACTATCACAAATCGCTCAATAGAACAAGCAAACGGTGAAACTAACCCCTCAAATTCATCTAGGACATTCCTAGAGCGTCCACCTTAATGGTTTAAAACCATTTAGCCAGGTTGAAAAACGTGACAAAATTCAACAAAACCGGAGGATATATAATCCACTGTTTTTGCCAAAAAAATGCTTCGTAACAAAAATGGCTCAAAAGTTTCTAGGAGCCCTTGTGATTCATATTATTTGTATTGGAATAGTATTCGGTCTAAAAACTCAGGATAAGTGCCCCAAAAGCACAAATAGCACACGCAATCATCATTGAAAAACAATAAGACAACTCGCTTAATAGAACAACCAAACGGTGAAACTAACCCCTCAAATTTATTTAGCACACTCTTTGAGTGTCCATATTAATAGTTCAAAACTATTTAGTGAGTTTGAAAAACGTGACAAAAATGCCAAAATACAAGAAACCGAAAGTTATAATCCACTGACTTCGCCAAAAATTGGCCAGTCTAAAAAATGGCTCAAATTTCTCTAGGCGACCTAGTGAGTCATATTATTTGTGTATGCAAAGTATTAGAACTAAAAATCTATGATAGGTGCCCCAAATCGACAAATTATGCACGACAACATCATTTAAAGACAATAAGACAAGTCACTCAATAGAACAAGCAAATAGTGAAACTAAACCCCTCAAATTCGTTTAAGACATTCCTAGAGTGTCCATATTCATGATTTTGAAAAACATGTCAAGAATGCCCAAAATTCGACAAAATCGAAGGATATAATCCTCTAGTTTTGCTAAAAATTGGTGAGTTAAAAAAATGGCTCAAATTTCTCTAGGAGGCTTTGTAAGTCATATTAATTGTATTGGCAAATTATTAGAAATTAAAACTCATGGTACGTTCCCCAAATCGACAAAAAAGGCACGCAACATCATTAAAAGACAATAGGACAAGTTGCTCAATAGAACAAGAAAACGGTGAAACCAACTCCTCAAATTCATCTAGGACATTCCTAGAGCGTCCATCTTAATGGTTTAAAACTATTTAATCATATTGAAAAACGTGACACTAAAGACCAAAATTCAACAAAACCGAAGGCTATAATCCACTCTTTTTGTCAAAAATTTGGTGAGAAACAAAAATGGCTCAACTTTGTATAGGAGGCCATTTGAGTCATATTATTTGTAATGACAAAGTATTAGAACTAAAACCCCAAGAGAGGTGCCCCAAATCAGCAAATAACGCACGCAAACATCATCAAAAGACAATACGACAAGTTGTTCAATTGAACAAGCAAACGCTGAAACTAGCCCCTCAAATTCATCTAGGACATTCCTAGAGTATCCATCTTAATGGTTTAAAACCAGTTATTGAGTTTAAAAAACATAACAAAATTGCCCGAAATTCAACAAAATTGAAGGCTATAATCCACTAATTTTGCCAAAAATTGGTCAGTAACAAAAATGGCTAAAATTTCTCTAGGAAACCTTGTGATTCATATTATTTGTATAACAAAGTGTAAGAGCTAAAAACTCATGATAAGTGCCCCAAATCGACATATAACGCACGCTAACATCTTTAAAAGGTAATAAGACAAGTCGCTAAATAGAACAAGCAAACAGTGAAACTCACCCCTCAAATTCGTCTAAGACATTACTAGAGTGTCCATTTTAATGGTTCAAAAACATTTAGTCAGTTTGAAAAACATGTCAAGAACGCCTAAAATTTAACAAAACTGAAGGCTATAATCCACTAGTTTGGCCAAAAATAGGTCAGTTAAAAAAAATGGTTAAATTTCTCTAAGAGGCTGTGTGATTGTTGGTGTGAGTCATATTATTTGAATTGGCAAAGTATTAGAACTAAAAACCCATGATAAGTGTCCCAAAACGACAAATAACGCACGCATACATCATTAAAAGGCAATAGAACAATCGCTCAATAGAACAAGCAAACGGTGAAACTAACCACTCTAATTAATCTAGGACATTCCTAGAGGGTTCATCTTAATGGTGTAAAACCATTTAGTCAGCTAGGAAAACCTGACAATAAAGCCCGAAATTCGACAAAATCGGAGGCTATAATCCCCCACTGTTGTTGCCAAAAAATGATAAATCGCTCAAATGTTTCTAGGAGGCCTTTGATTCATATTATTTTTATTGGTAAAGTATTCGACCTAAAAACTCAAGATAACTGCCCCAAATGGACAAAACACACGCAAACATCATCAAAAGACAATAGGACAACTAGCCTAATAGAACAAGCAAACGGTGAAACTAACCCCTAATATTCATCTATGACATTCCCAGAGTGTCAATATTTATTGTTTCTAACCATTGAGTTAGTTGGGAAAACATGACAAAAGTGGCCAAATTTTGACAAAAACGAAGACCTATAATCCACATTTTTGTCCAAAAATTGGTCAGTAACAAAAATGGATCAAATTTCTCTTGGAGGCCTTGTGAGTTATATCATTTGTGTTGGCAACATAATAGAGCTAAAAATCCATGATAAGGACCCCGGATTGGCAAATAACGCACGCTAACATCATTAGAGCATTATGCAAGAAGGGGTTCAATAAACCAAGCAAACTGTCCATCTAGTTGATTGAAAATTATTTACTCATTTGGAAAATCGTGACAAAATTCGACAAAGCCGAAACCTATACTACACTTTTTTTTATACAAAATTAGTCAGGAACTAATAGAGCTAAAAAATTTCAAGGACCCCTTTGGTGTCATATTATTCGTATAGGTAAAGTATTAGAACAAAAACCGGATGGTACGTGCCTCAAAATAGACATACAACGCACGCAAACATCATTGCAAGCCAATAGGAGAAATCGCACAATAGAACAAGCAAACGATGAAACTAGCCCCGTATCTAGGACATTCCTAGAATGTCCTTAATGGCTTAAAGCCATTTAGTTAGTCCGCAAATCGTAAAAAAATTGCTCAAAATTTGGCCAAATCGAAGGATAGAATCGACCGTTTTTGCCAAAAGTTGGTCAATAAAAAAACGGCTCAAATTTCTTTAGGAGGCCTTGTGAGTCATATTATTTGTATTGGCAAAGTATTAGAGTTTAAAACCCTTGATAAGTGCTCCAAATCAACATATATCGCATGTTAACATCATTGAAAGACAATAGGAAAACTCCCTCAACGTAACAAGCAAACGTGAAACTAACCCCTCCAATTCATCTAGGACATTCTTTGAGTATCCATCTTAATGGTTTAAAACTATTTAGTCAGTTTTAAAAACGTGACAAAAATACCCAATATTCAACAAAACTGAAGGTTATAATCCTCTATATTTGTCAAGAATTGGTGAGAAACAAAAAGGCTCAAATTTGTCAAGGAGGCCCCAAATCGACAATTAACGCACGTAAACATCATTAAAAGACAATAAGACAAGTCGCTCAACAGAACAGGTATACAACGAAACTAACCTCTTAAATTCGTCTAAGACATTCATAGAGTGTCCATATTAATGGTTTAAAACCATTTAGTCAGTTTAAAAAATGTGTCAATGCCCAAAACTCGACAAAACCGAAGGTTATAATCCTCTAGTTTTGCCAAAAATTGGTTAGTTAAAAAAAATGGCTCAAATTTCTCTAGGAGGCCTTGTGAGTAATATTAATTGTATTGGCAAAGTAATAGAACTAATAACCCATGATAAATGGCCGAAATCGACAAATAACGCACGCAAATATCATTAAAAGGCAATAGAACAAGCAAACGGTGAAACTAACCCCTCAAATTCATCAAGGACATTCCTAGAGCGCCCATCTTAATGGTTTAAAACCATTCGGTCATCTTGGAAAACGTGACAAAAATGCCTAAAACTCGACAAAACCCAAAAAAATGCTCAGTAACAAAAATCGCTCAATTTTTATAGGAGGCCTTGTGATTCATATTATTTGTGTTGGTGAAGTATTCGACCTAAAAACCTATGATAAGTGCCCCGAAATGGACAGATAACACACAAAAACATCATTGACAGACAATACGACAACTCACTCAATACAACAAGCAAACGGTGAAACTAACCCCTCAAATTCATCTAGGACATTCCCATAGTGTCAATCTTTATTGTTTTAAACCATTTAGTCAGTTGGAAAAACGTGACAAAGTAGCCAAATTTTGACAAAAACGAAGGCTATAATCCACCGTTTTTTGTCGAAAATTGGTTAGTAACAAAAATGGATCAAATTTCTCTAGGAGGCCTTGTGAGTCATCTTATTTGTGTTGGCAACGTAATAAAGCTAGAAACCCATGATAAGTGCCCCAAATTGACAAATACCGCACGTAAACATCATTGGAGCACAATACAAGAAGGGGCTCAATAGACCAACCAACTATGAAACAAACCATTTAGGTTAGAGTGTCCATCTAGTTGATTGGAAACCATTTAGACACTTTGCAAATCGTGACAAAAATGCTCAAAATTCGACAAATCGAAGGGCTATAATCCACTGTTTTTGCCAAAAGTTGGTTAGTAAAAAAATAGCTCAAATTTCCCTAGGAGGCCTTGTGAGTCATATTATTTGTATTGGAAAATTATTAGAGTTAAAAACCCATGATAAGTGCCCCAAATTGACAAATACGCACATTAACATCATCGAAAGACAATAGGAGTTTCTCGAGCTATCTCGAGTTATTGTGCACTATTGTTGCATGCAATTCAAAATTGATCATTATCTTGTTATCAAATCTACCCCTACAGCTATCAGTGTCATACTAGTACCTAGTGGTGATATGGTGATGCCTCGACACTTCTTCAGGAAACAACTTGGGCAACTATCTTATTTCCAAAGGCATGGAGGATTCTCACACCACTCAAGGTATATTACATCAACTCTACTCATAGTCATAATTTTATGAGCAATACACCAATCCTTTTGCTCCAAACAAGGAAATCCAATTCTGTTTGTTAGCACTGATAAAGCTACGGTAACATAGTTTGCATAGATAATGGCAGGGTACACAGTTTGCACTGATAATGCTACGAAGAGAGTTTCATCAAACAAACACAAAAGGGTGCAACGCTTGACGTTATTCCGTTCACTTCTGCATCCTCATTTTATTTCATAAGCAAACCGTGCTTGATTGATTCAAGCTTTCATCACCCATTTGAACATAATTATTAAAACCAATTTTGGGAGAAAATCAGCAAGTATCATGCAAAATAAGCAAGAATGTAAAGAGTAACCATTACGCCACAAGGACAACATACTTGTCTACCATTATACTAACCATGATCCATATTTTCTCCGATCTTTGCATACTTCATGATGAACACAGGTTCCAATCTTTCCAATTAAAATCCAAAATCCTGCAACCAAAAGGGGAAAATTTAAAAAGTCGAAACACAAACTGATTTCAATTGACAGAATCAACTCCTAAAACCAAAGACGGCTAGAAATGACATTAGCATTGAAAAAAAAAAGCTAGTCTTTGGACTACCTGTTTCCTGTTTGAGTTAACTCAGCAATAGTTTCCCAAAAAACCGAAATTACACAACTCGATCGAGGAATTATTGTCCCTGCATTGCCCCCAAAATCATAGAGTAACAAAGATTGTTTCTTTTTTACGTTTTTCATGCCATCCAACAACATCTAAAATCAAAACACAAACTCAAAGCCCTAGTCTTGAACTAGCAATTTAGCAAAGCATATTAAATTAGCAAACCCGAAAACTTTTCCGACATAAAAACCCGTTTCAACTTCTTACACAATTAGATTAAAGAGAATTCTTGACATCCTAATTATCCTATTTACATTCATACTCCATAATACACCTCAAACGACAGACAGCAAACAAGATTTTGAATGCACACCAGGTGTTCGGCTAAATGCGTCAACCAAATATGATCATGTTTAGCCATAAATTTCAAAACCCAGTTGGTAAATAAAATGAATTAAGTGTTACTGAAGGAAAAATTATAAATCTGACTTTTTTTTAGAGCAGGGAGAATACCTGGGGTAGTGTGATGGAGAAGATGAAGGGGGCGATTTCGCGCCAGCGGTGTTGGAATTCTTTGGGTGGAGATGAAAGGTGGTTGCTACTTTGCTAGTATGGCGGGAAACTTAAAACTTAAAAGAGAAGATCGAAATTGTTGTCCTTAAAAATTATTGCGCTCCACGTATTTTTTACCTCTGAAAAAAAAAAAAAAAAAAAAACGTTTCTTACAATCGATCTTTTGTATATTTAGGAGGTTTGTTACAAAATAAGAATAGTATGTGCAGAGGTTTGTTAACTCCGACACTGTGTTAGACACAATATTAGAGAGAAAATGTTGAGAAATAGTGGGTGAGAACTCTTACATTTTTTTTTCTCGTGTTTCCTCTAATAATGTACCCATGCATAGTGTTCGGGCTAACAAAACATCGTATAGACAACTAAGACAAGACTTAGAGCAGTAACATGTGGTATGGCTTGGGTTGGTAGTATGTGCCTATGTAGTGGAGACATGACCTTAGTTATAGTTTAAGGAGAGTTTACAAGAGGATTGATAAATGACTCGAGAGATGAGCAATGTGATGTTGGGTATATATGTGCCCCAAGTGACTAACCACTAGAGATCGGCGTGGTGCCAAATTGCAATCAATAATGGTGCTTGCTTTGATAAAATTGTATTGGAGACACAAATATGAGTACCACATCCATAAAAAGAGAGAAAAACGAGAATTGTTTATAATAGACCACTTGTCTAATTAGTATGAGGCATATTAGGAGGGAATCCAATCCTAAGCAAATTTTGCATTACTTGTCCAATGCAGTCATACCGATGCAGATTAGAGGAACAAACTCAACAGCAGATCTTCCGTCCCACTCCATATACCACGCTAATCGGTAATTTACAAATTTTGAGCACAAGTTTAACATATTGATTTAGTATCTCACTAGCGTGGTTCATGAAATCCGTCACAAAATGAGACAGATAATGATTTCCAAAGAACTCATCCGGTAATACTGGTATACTCCGTAATTTTTTTTTTACCACCATTATCTTGTTTTAAATCCCATCATTTCTACTCTTACATTACACAAAAACCACAAAATAGAGGGAGAAATCTAAAGGGCCAAATCCTTACAACTCACAAAGAGGAATGGGCCTCAACTCCAATGAATGAAAGAAAGAAAAAAAAAAAATCAAAGAAAAATATCCAGATTTAGTCCAAAAATCAAGTAAACCAAGTGGCTTCAAACATACCTCGATAAATATCCCACATTTCCTCACATAACTCTTCCATAAACCTTATCACCTCCTCTTCCTTGAGCTTCTTCTTCACACTTCCCTCTTCTCCTCTCCTAAAACCTTATCCCACTTCTTCAAACAACAAACAATGGCTTCTTCTACATCCTTCTTCATGTCATCTCTAACACCAAAAACACTCACCTTCTCCAAACTCCCATCCCTCTTCTCCTCATCATCGTCCACATCAAAGACAACTTCTGTCTCCCCCAACACCGTCTCCTTCCCCGCCTCCACCAGGCGCGTTGAGCCTTTATCGACACGCTTCGTCCCAAACGTTGCGACTTCCGAATACGGGCAGCAGGAGCGTGACCAGGACCAGAACTTCTCCCCTGACCTTAAGCTCTTTGTTGGTAACTTGCCTTTTAATGTTGACAGTTCTGAACTTGCTGGCTTGTTCGGAAATGCTGGTACCGTTGAAATGGTTGAGGTAGTTTTTTTTACTTTTGCTTTTTACTTTTTACCCCCCTTCTTTTTTAATTCTAATTTTCAATTTTGATAATTTTGAATGTTTTTGACATGGTTTTTTGTTTATCTTTAATGGGTTAGAGGTAATTTTTTAAATTTAGATATGAAAGTTTCAATCTTTGTTTTAGGGTTTATCTGTTGTTATTATGTATGAATTGTGGTTCAATTTGAATGTTTTTGAATTGGGTTTTTGTTTATCTTTAATGGGTTAGATGTAATTTTTGAAACTTGATATGAAAGTTTCAATCTTTGTTTTAGGTTTTATCTGTTATTATGTATAAATTGTGGTTCAATTTGAATAATTTTGAATGTTTTTGAGTTGGGTTTTTGTTTATCTCTTGTTTTTTTAAAATTGTAATTGTAGAAATATGGGTAGAAGTTGAATTTTGATACGGAAGTTTCAAGTAACCTTGGTTTTAGGTTTTATTTGTTATTGTGTGTATGAATTGTGGTTCATTTTGGTAATTTTACTGAGATTTGTCGTTTGTTTTGATGTTTACTGGTTGAATTGTGTAACTTTTGTTGTGAAAGTTTGAAAGTATGTTTAGGGTTTTGAATTTTGTGATGAGGATTTGAGGTAAGGGAAGTTTATGGGGGAAGCGTGTACATGAATTTGAAGTTTATTATTTTAGTTGAAGGTGTAGGTGATATTTGGTTGCTTCTGCTGTAAGTTGGGAATTCTGTAGGGATATGCAGGTTATTTGAATTTTTGATGTCGAAATTGTTACTGTACTCAGTTAGTCGATTGGCATGTTTGGATATTTTTGGATAAGGTTGTTCATGGTGGTAAATGTCGTCCTTAGATGTGAAATTCTTGGGTTTTTGCTGGTCACTTGAACATAATTTCATAGTGTATGTTCTTGTAGTTCAATTGGATAGTAATTATTGTTGGTCATTTGAAAGTTATTTCATAGGGTAATGATGTTGGTGGACGTGGTGGTGGTGGTGGTGGTGTTTGAAACTTTTGCTGCAGAATACATTTGCACATGTGTCTTCTTTGGTGGTTTTTGTGCTGAGATTCCAAGTTCATTGTTCGCGCAGGTTATCTATGACAAAGCTACTGGCAGGAGCAGAGGGTTTGGGTTTGTGACCATGTCTTCAGCCGAGGAAGTAGAAGCAGCTGCCCAGCAATTCAATGGCTATGTAAACTCTTTAACTCGTTGAACTTGATAAATTGACTATTTTTTTTCTTCTTCAGATTGTGTTCTGGCACTTCTTTTTTGCCGTTCTAGGGTTAGCTAGCTTTCATTGAATGTGTATGTTGGTTTTTTTGGAAGCAATCTTTCTATCTTTGCTGGAAATCCATGTGGTATAATCGTATACGGCTGCTTTAGTAATTTATCCCCTATGCTTTCCCTAAAACTCAATGTCATTAACCTTTCGTACTCAGACGAGCCATATGTCGGGTGTGTCGAATGTTTGGGACACGACAAGACACGTTTTGTGTCTGTCATGACGCTTGGACTTAACACATGTCAAACACGACACTCTTGAGCACTTCGTTCTAGGTTAGAATATGTAATATTTTTAGTGTGCTTAACTCTGTCGGTCTGACCAACATTTGTGAACATATTTATCGCATCATATTTATGTGTGCTTAACTGAATTTACTCCAGTAAGACACCATAGATGACCAACATTTTGACATGATTCATTTTTGTGCAACCTGTTGTGGTGCATGCCTACCAATTCCAACTTGGATGTAGACTGTTCCCTTTCTTGTGAGGTGATATTAGGACAGATCCATGATTGTTGTTCAATTGAGGAAGTTAAGCATCCAAACGTATGAATTTGGCATTCTTTGTTAGTGGCAGGTGTTTTGTGCTTTTTCTTAAATCATTTGAGGGCCATGATGGTTGTGGGATAAAGCTTCCTTGACAGTTTGCTGGGGTTGCCTGAATGAAAATATGCCTGTTCTTGTAAAATGCAGAACTTTGACAGTGCAAGCATTTTTTTATGAATGGCAGGAACTTGATGGCAGACCCTTGAGGGTGAATGCAGGGCCTCCACCACCTAAAAGGGATGACTTTTCTCCCAGAGGTGGCAGAGTTGGCGGTGGAAGAAGTTTTGACAGCTCTAACAGACTTCATGTCGGTAACCTGTCATGGCAAGTTGATGATTCATCCCTAAAGAATCTCTTCAGTAACTCAGGAGACGTGGTGGAAGCGAAGGTTATATATGACAGAGATAGTGGTCGTTCAAGAGGATTTGGATTCGTAACGTTTAATTCGGCTGATGAGGTCAACAGTGCAATTGAGTCCTTGGATGGTGTGGTAAGAACCTCAGTTTTGAACTTTTCATGATATAGTGCTATTGTACTAATGAGTATGCTTTTACTGCTGGGCTTGCTGGCTTCCATTCAATTGGTTTTGGTATTATTTTTTGGCATTCCTGCGATAATGGTGAACTAGAACTACGACCCTAGGATGTGGTGGTCCTTTACCTTGTTTGGGCTTTTACCGAAAAGTTACATTTACTCAACAGAAGTATCTTTCGTTTCTTTTATGAATTGGACATCTTCTCATTAACTTGATTTAACTGTAGTTTTGTGGATTGAGTGGACACGTTGCTGGGGGTGGTAGCCGTGGATGGTTTTTAAATGGCTTCACTGATTTCATTGTGCATTTGTGCACTCCCTTGTTGGTAGTGATGTCGTTTCTTGGGAGGCAGAAACTGCTATAATTTGAGGGATGATTTTGTAGCGTCTTAGATACTTGACTTGTACTACATCACTGGTCCATACTGAAACCTTTTTGTTATCAGAATCTATTTTTGCTTCATCATTCAGAGATTCATTCTTCTATTTCAGCAATCTTATTCTTTTTCATTGATGTAGGATTTCAATGGGAGGAATATTAGAGTTACTGTGGCAGAATCCAAACCAAAGCGCTTTTAATTTGAAGCATGGGGGTGCCTCTTGCAATCAAGATTGAACAATAGGTATGCCCGTATATCCCTTTCTTTTTCCCCTTGTTACTACGACTCTATGCTATTATTCACAATTTCACATCAATCCTTAAACTGATTCCATGTAAAATTTGAGACGTGCATTAACTTTTGCAAGATACACCGTACATTTCATGTTCACCATAAAAGGATTGGGTATAGTGGCTTGTATATAACTGGCTTTAATGATCAGACAGCCCTTTTATTGGCTTCTTTACATGATACCTGTTTGAAAACAATACTTAAGTCTCTTCTTTGCCAGGTTGCTGGAGCAATGCTGCTGCTGAGGACGCGGTGTTGACATTATGCGGTTTCATGCAGCAGTTTGATCTGCGTTTCTGCTTCACATGCCCACGACCTGCTTAGATATGTATCCTCTATGCATTGGGGAGCTTTTGGATGTGTCGTGTGTGATCAGTTCCTCTAGGTATTTGTAATCAATATCAAAATTCTATGGTGGTAAGTAGGTTAGACGGGAAAATTTAACTGTGATTGTATTCAGCGTAATACTTTTGTTTCTGTTCTTTTGAGAATGTTTAGCAATGCAGCCACTAGTCTTTTGGCGCATCGCGCCTCTGAAAATTGGGTGGTTAATGATGTAATCTCACAGAATTTTGTCCGAGTTGAAGTCTTTGAAGTCCAGTATATTTTTCTGTTAAGAGATTCCGATTCTGTCCTGGAGGTCTGTCACTCCTCTAGTCCTGTGTAAATCTGCTGATCGCCTGATCTCATCCAAACAGGGCCAATGACTTCTTTGTATCCTTGAGATATCCGATCCTCGTGCATTCTATGGGGCTGAGATAGTTCTATGCCATCTTTGGGTATAAGAGTGAAACTGAATTTCATGACTACAATTTAGATGTTTGGAACTTAAAGAATTTGGTATACTAGATTATAATTCGAAAATGGTGTAAAAGGACCCAACCTCAAATCCCATCTAAAATTTTGTTTATTCTTACCTTCAGTCACTCCTCCCTATCCACATTCTTGCCAAATTAAGGGTTTTCCCTCGAAAATCCACAATCACTTCTCAACTCCTCCACGACTACCTCTCAGAGGGCGACTCCACCTACAATGGCATTTGTGCCACCAATGGAGGCGCAAATTGTCATGGATATAATGCCACCACTCACCTCCTCCTCCCAACTCGATCTCTTCTCTCCAGCTCCCATCTCGCTTTATTCGACACCATTTCTCCCTTTTCGTATTGAGTACTTGAGTGACATGACTAGATGCAATTCAAGGGGAATATAGGGGGTTGGAGGGAAAACCAAGCAAAAATGTAGAGGCAAGAAAAGGTCGTTGTTGGAATGTTGACTTATTTGGCCTGAAAGATACTCAATGTGGAGCATGTATCAATGTGATCCTAATCGATTCTTGTGAGAGATCTCGACCTATTAACTATACCACTAGGAGGAAATCCATCTCCCTAGTCTATGAACCACCCACCTTCTATACAAGTGAAAAACGACGACGTGTTTTTAAACCTAGACATCCCTTCGGGTCTTCATACTATGTGGTTTCATACAGCAACTTGATTTGCACAGTCCTTAATCTCACAACCTACTTAATTATGTATCCGCCCTACATGTAGACGTCTTTCTAATATGTCATGCGTGATTAGTTAGCACAACATTAAACACATCTCCGAACCACACAAAGGTCACATTTCCTTTTTTAGTTCTCTTTATTTTTTATCCAGAGCGGGCACTCGTGCACGCGCCTATTTTGCGCGGTGACTTAGTGCCCACAGCCGAACCTCGGACAAGTAAAAAGTCAACATCTCCTAAATAGATATAATAATCTCCGCTCACTCCGCTCATCCATCGCCAGTCCACAATTTGTATCTGTCTGCCCCATTTCTGGAAAAACACAGCAGAGGTAAGTACACCTGAATTCCTCATTCCTCATTTTAATTAGAAATATTTGCATGTTTCTCCATTTCATATGCTCTCTTTGTTTCATCTCTTGTATCTTCTCATGTACGCCACAGTTAAAGTACAACAGTCTCTATTTTAGCATGTTTGTTAGATCAAATTGTAGTACTAGTTACAAATTTCTCTGTTCTACTTTGTGGGAATTAAAATTGAGCTATAAAAGTCGATTGATTGATGCACACGAGTTTTGAACCATCTTCCGAAAACGTGTTGTACCCACTGTTTTTAAGGTTTTCTGGGAATCCCTTTTCCTACCCCCCTTCCCCCACCTTAAAGAAAGCGTATTTCATACGACAATTCACTGTTCAATAACCATGTCCATGATTGCAATTCTGAGGCCTAGGAAAAACTGATCTTTGTCAGAGTATATGTTTGAGAATTTATCGGTGAGTTTAAAGAGTTGGGTGAACTTGTGACAAAAGGGGTTGGTGAACTGCTTAGGGTTCAAGGCAGCTACTTGATTAGTAATCATAATCGAAATAAATAACCGTAATCGTAATCTTGATCAGTTTTTGTAATAAGTAAAATCAGGGTTACATAATATAAAAGATCAAGGTTTTAGCATTGTATAAAAACAATACTGTATAATTCTGATGAGCTACTAGTATTGATTGTTGCATAGATATATTATATTACCTCTTGCTTAGGTTGGTGAACAGCCCGAATCGGCTTCTGTCATGCTCTTGGCCTTGCTTGTTTGTATTTGTGGGATTTCTGGCTTTGTTTGTAGAGAAATTGGAGATAATTTGCTACAACTCCTGCAAAAATTAGAGCTTAAGCTGATGTTTAGTTTACTTTAGTTTAGTTTAGGTCTTACCTAATGATTGAGAGTGGAACTATGCGGTGCGTCATGTACTCGTTGTATATCTCTACAATTGGCTTCTTGATGATGTTAAATTGTACGCGTTCACCATATATGATTGATTTTTCATTCCGCAATATGCACATGACATTTCCTAGAGTTGTTTTTCATTTTGAATGTGAGCATCAGTCAGTCAGAGTTTTAATGAAATTTTACGTCTTAGATATCAAGAAAAACCGATCCAGATGTTGCGGTAGCTTGTAATTAGCTCAAACCAATATCAGAACCTATATGAAATTTCCGATTTTTCACTGTCTGATGCTGGCACTGTAAGACTGTATCAAGGGTGAGCATGTCTGAAGAAAGTTTTTTAGATCTTAGTTGTGTAGCTCTCGGCATTAGTTTTTAAAAGAGGTTGTGAATGAAGTTTCTGAATTCATGCTTATGGTTTGCATCATGATCGGTTTCTTGACAGTTTCCTGCCTTTGAAGATGTATATCAGTGTGCAGTACTTAATATGAAATTCATATTATCTTGAGTTGGTCTTGGATGCCTGGTTTACCTGTTAACTTGATTGTTCTTCATTGTCTGCTTTACATTTTGCAAATCGGGAACACGTATAAGCTGCAACTAGCGACTGCTATGATTGACTTAAAATCTAGTTTGTGCAAACATAACCTAAATATATGTTACACATACGCAGGAACAGGGAAACAAGCCGAAGTTTCATTAAAGATGGGATATGTCATTGTCATTTCTTTGCCAATTATCTTGCTGTTTCTGATCATAGCCTTAGCTGCTTATCTGTTTGGAAGAGCACGAGGCCGAGCTGCAGCAGCAGGCAGAGGACAATTTTATGGGCCCCCTGCTCCGCCGCCATTCCAAGGCTCGCCACCACCACCGGCTGGAAAAGTCTAGGTAGCCTGATGTATATGTTGCTGAGCTTGTAAATAACAAGTTTAAATAGTAAAACAAAAAGGATGGTGAGAGATGAATTTCCTTGTGTATTTGGTGATTACAATAATTACCGTGTATGTTTAAATGAGTAATTGTTGTTTGTGTAATACATGGTTGTCGATCAAATGCCTCATTCTTCATGGTTGTTAGTTGTTAAACAAGTGCAAGATATACAGTATGTGAATGTTCTCTCAGTACAACAACATTTTTAACCCCAGTGCTTTAAAGCCTCCCGCTATAAGGCGGGGTAAGGGGGTCGGATGCACGCAAGTCTTACCCCTATTGAAACATAGAGAGGCTGTGCATGACCCAAAATGATAATTGCGTCGAGAATCGCACCGACTGACTGTTACTTCACAAACACCGACAGTTTTATGAGTCATTTTGCCTTATTCCATTATATCCCAAAAACCAAAGAATAAGTAGTCTTTGGCTCCATTGGAATGTTCTCTCAGTACTGTACAATTTTTAAGTACCGATCTCATGATGTCTTGTTGGCTGAAGATCACCCTACAAGTCTACAACCACGAGTTATGGGGATCGGAGACTGGATTGAGCAGTGGTGGTGGTGGTGGAAACGATTGTTGTGTTGGTGAATACTAGTTCAAAGACGTTTTATATATATACACACGTGTATTGAACATGCGGCTTTAAGGTCCCATGAAAACTCACCATCGTAAGATATGTATGTACTCCGTATGTATGATTATATTACACAAAAAAATGTCATTGTAGGGGTGAAATCCACTATAAAGTTGCATTTCGTGACCTTGTGTACGATAGATGGGAGCGAGGACTAGTGAAAATTGTAGCCCAAGTTTGAATGATGACTTCAGCATTCGTCAACGCAGGACCTGTTTGAACAAAAATACAAAAGACGCGGTCTAGCACTCTAGCAGCACCCCAGGCCCCAGGGTGTCAAGTTCTCGGAAAAGAGGTGTCTTTTCGGGTCTTTGTTTTAAAGGTTAAAGTGTAAAGAGTCGACCCTCCCAAGGAGAGTGACTATAGCATCCCCCTTGTCCAAAATGTTTTATATGCTAACCTGGGTGAAACAATTTTTGGGCTACATGGTCGGTCGATTGACAACTCAAAAAGAAAAATCGATTTAAATTCATATATTTGGATCGGGTTAAGAACTTTTATTTCTTGTCTCACAATGTTACACAAGCCCTAGAAAAACAAGGCGAATCGAACCACCACCCTTAGATCACTTAATATGATTACCTCTCGTTATCTCGAGCGACAATTGAATTCGGACTTGAGTGTACACTACACACAACCATAATAAACTCAAATCTCACATATTATTCAATATAATCTTTTTATTTAGATTGGTGGAATAAGATAAGCTAACTACTACTCACAATAAACTAGTACCACAGGAAGTCTTATAATTTATTTGATCAATTTGTATTCGATGAAAAAGACCAGGTGATGTCATTTAAAAATGTATACATTCGTGACTTCTTGTACTGCATATTCTGACAGCAAGACTCTTGACTAGAATGAGTAGAGACTACGGAGTTAAAACGAAGCTACAAAAAAATGAAAAAAATAATTGCAAATGACTTTGAACATTATCTTGTGTATATAAGTATATTTATGTATACGTACATGTTGAAAACCACCGACAATTATTCCAGCAATTTGAGTCCTGCATTTGTAATCATTTTCCGAATATGAGCATAGCTTTGTCTTTCATGATGCAGGGAATATATAATAAATACGAAGTATGTAAATGACTCATAACTTAGGTTACATGTCGAAATTCCAACCATACTAATAACCTTAGCCAATGTGAGGTGATCTTAATTCACAACAGACAGAAGGACGATTTTTAACTAAAAAAATTAGCTGATTTTTAGGTGCGTTACACTAATATCTCGACTAGATATATTGATTATTATTGATTGTATTTAATTTATCTCTTTATGAATTTCAAAATGACTTGAACTCGATCGATCGGTGTTTTCTTAGTTGGGTATATAGTAAAACGTATACAATCAAATGGGTAGGTCATGCATGGGAGCTTCTGAAGCAATTTTGACAGTTATTAGTCATACGAGCAACAACTAATTTAATTATTTTATCTTAGTTTGACCTATTCTCAAGTCAATATGAATGTATGATTGTCCAATTTTAACGAAATAATGAGTCGATAATACGTACATAATACAAGGGGAAACACTATTAAGGATGATTTCTCACGAAATACACACATTATATGTGCAGCCGTCGTGGTTGCATGGCCACATGTGCATGCATGTGTTCGAAAAGGTTGGCTTAAAATTATTTTGATGCTATATGCATGTAAGTTTTATTATTTATTTTTGCTGGACGTGATGATGCATTATGGATGATATGATGCAAGGTTACTAGCATACATGTATGTATTTTGTATAATAATTGTATCGAATTATTACTAAGACAAATTAAATTATCCTCTAATAAGTTTCAAAATAAAAATCTTAGTAAAAGTACCCAAAGCTATCATTAGTATATACTTCATGCTCTGTAATTTTAGATTATTAACTCTCCGTACGAACGTGAATCAAAAGGCCAGGAACGATCAATGGTTAATCGTTAATCCTGATTCATTCATGCATCTTGATGGCTTTTCTTGGCATTATTATTCAACTTCAACTTTCATAAGAATGTTAACGTGAAGCTCAAGTTTCATAAGATTGGAGTAATATACATTCTACAGTTTTTAGTCAATAATATTATTGATACGTTGATAAATTGGACAATAGTTGAAGTACTAATACTTTGGACCATACAAATTAGACTACAATTATAAGATACTCCATATTACAAATTTACAACTAAAGTTTATTTTTCAAAGAAATGGCCATCTAGGAATTCATTGGAATATATCTTATGATTCAGTTTTTCGACTTAATAAAGTCCCTCCACTACTTGTTCATGTCTAAACTTGACATGAAATAAAGATTCATGCGAAATGCCAATACTACAAGCTAATAAAAGTAGTATTTAGATCAGTTTAAAATTATCATTTAAATCAGATTAGAATCATTCAAATCAGATCAGATCAGATAAAAAATGTTCAAATAATTATCAATGTAGTTGGTCCATAGTCGATACTAGTTCGTTGAAATTCAATCAAACTTTCAACAAATTCAGATCAGATCAGATTAGTTCAGAGTTATTCAAATCAGATCAGATCAGATCAGTTCAGAAAGATGCAGTGTTATCAAACAAGGCTAAGTCTACTTGATATCATAAATTCATAATATAGAGATCACCTTAAAACTTTTACTTTTCTTTTTCGTATGAGAAACTCTCTAGACAGAATTTAAATAATTTTCATGAAAAAGTCGGGATTATATATGTGTACGAAATTAATTACCTCATAAATCCTCTTGCATGCTTTGAACTTGAAGTGTTCCAAGATACAGTAGTACGGGTGACGACAAACGATGGGCATTGAAAGACATGGTTTTGGCTTACTCGATCACTTACCAAATCCATCGGTTGGTAAAACAACAGCTCAATAACTAGTTCACTACCCTTATGGCCTTTTCGACTAAATCCGTCATTCCTCCTTCAATTTATGTTTAGAGAACCAATCAAGTACTTGATGAAGAATATTAAGGGTTTATATCATCATTAATTCTCGTCGAGATTTGATATAATTAAGGAGGATAAGAGTTGATGACAATAGTCTGTTGATGATCACCATTTTGTGTTAACTTACAACCTATTCTGAAACTTATGCTTTAACACAATAATAGCTAATTTATCCGGCTATATATGCAAGCTCGGATTTGACAAGTTTCATACCTCAATTGAGTTCATGAATTATGTTGAATTTTTTAAGACATCTATTTAATTAGGTATGTAACATTTTAAATAAAGAGAATTACTAGTTATTATGTAAAGAGATCGAAGTCATCGAATTAAAGTTAATTTTGATTATTTTGATAGAAATGGGTAATATGTACGCTTGTATGTCATGCATACAACCAACTTCTTGAATATACATTTGAGTTAGAGCGAGCTTACCTTCTCTCAACTCGATTTAACCCGTTAGTTGACAAATATTTCATCTATTCTCTTGGATTATTCCTATGAACAGAGAAAGTATATATGGTAAAAACCTCAACCAAACATTCTCGAACTGACCGGTTAGTAATGAATTGAACATACGAGTAGGTGATAACTAATTCGAATCAAAAATAGTAGTCTTAGTATTATAGAGGTCGGTGTAACAATCGATCAATAGAAATTTATGTTCATTTTTCATGCTTAGACTATTTCCTTTGTTTGAAAAAATAAACGCTGTTTGTTATCTTCAAACTTATTCTCATAGGGTCATATACTCATATCTATAAGGAGACCGGGCAACACATTAATACGTACAAGTCTTATAGCATTATAGCATGTAACAAAGATATTTAATTACTTGATTGCGATCCTTATACAAATGTAATTAATGTGCGTGCTAGGCTCGCCTACAAGGCTACAACTACGCCACAACGAGAATTAAATGTAAGCTTAACATTGTATAATTACCCCCACATGCAATTTGTTAGACAAAATGCTCAAAACATTTCCATCCACATTCATCCAAAACAAGCCTATGCAACATCCCCTACCTCCACAAAAATGCCGTGGCGACGTACTTTGTGGAGATCGAAAACTTAGTCCCACCTGAATTTATAAAAACAAAAATCATCTATTTACGATAAGACGAGCGAGAACATCTATTCTTACACCCTATCTTTTAAAGTATCGTTTTGATATCTGTTGTATTTCCTAAACCTAGTTAGCGCCAACGTGTGGGAAGAGCTGGCCTATCTATTCCGGTCATATGAGAACTAATTATCATGATATCACTACGTTTTCAACGAACAATTTGATATCTCGATCAATATATCAAACACCTACCAAAAACCCAAACGCAAGGTGGATTGGTAGGGGACTTGATCATCATGATCACCTACGTATAGTAAATAGACGGAATTGTGGTTCTAATAACTTGAACAATACCATAAGAAAACCGATGTATTCGTTCATACCACCAGATAAGAACAAGAACAAGAACAATCACTGACTGATTAACATGGTAATATCTATGACTTCACCAAACATTTTGGATAATATATATCCCACTATTTTTTCACACCTACCAAAAAACCCAAATGCATGGAGGAGGATTCATGATCATTTCACTTTTTTCCTCCTTTTTTTTTTTTTTGTGTGTGTAAATTAAAGGTTTGTAAAGGACACCAACTTCCTAGTAATTAGATGGAAAAGTTGTACATCCAAAAATCCACACCCTTTCTTTGACTAATACTCCACATACTAATAGTAATACTATCACATTCATATAAGAATAAATAATAATAATATAATAACAATACAATATGGTCAATTTCGTCAACAACCAACCCTTCTCTTCCTTTTTAGCACTACTACTACTTGCTCCATCATTTTCCCAAAGTGATGAGCGGGTCCAACCCCCATTCTCCACCGTCCGATCAATCTAAACTAACCAATCAACGTCCTACATTCTTCCCAACCAACCCCCACTTTTCTTAATTTTCTTTTTTCTTCCTAATTTAATTAACTACTCCCACTAGTTCTGAACGATGTTCTTATTTCTATTTTGAGTCAGTTCTAAATGATTTTCTACTTTCCTTATTTGTAATGCTTTTCGTGGTCCTAATGGTTTGTAATCCACCCACTTTTTTTTTCCACCGTATCTTATTTTCTATAAAAAAATTTCGTGCTATTTTATTGTGGAACATCATATAGACCAGAAGGAAGTAATAAAGTTTCATTTCATATTTTCATATAACAAAAAAAAAAAAAAAAAAAAAAAAGAAATGAAATTTCAAGGGCTTTTCTTAGGACCTTGTTGTGTCTTTCGGCCCACCACTCTCCTTACCTACCACACCCAACATCTCTCCTTCTTTCCTTCCACACTCTATTTAAAGCCCAAACACCTCAATCTCTCTCTTCAAAAAACTCAAAAATTTACACCATTATTTCTTCATTCTTCTCCTACAAGCCACACCCATCAAACAAACCAACAAAAGTAAAAAAAGAGGAAAAAACTTCATTCTCATTTGATATGGAGAGTCCAGCAGCAGCAGTGTACCAAAACGGGTCAGAGATGGATTTGTGCATGGAAAAGCCAAAGAACAAAACTACTACTGACCCGTTAAACTGGGGGAAAGCGGCCGAGGCCGTAACAGGGAGTCATTTGGATGAAGTTAAGAGAATGGTTGAGGAGTATCGTAAAGGAGGGGTTAAGTTAGCCGGAGAGACCCTCACGGTCGCTCAAGTTGCGGCCGTGGCAAATGCTGGGGTCTCTGTTGAGTTGAACGAGGCCGCCCGTAGCCGTGTCAAGGCTAGTAGTGATTGGGTGATGGAGAGTATGAATAAAGGTACTGATAGTTATGGTGTAACTACTGGGTTTGGTGCCACCTCTCACCGGAGAACTAACAAGGGTGGTGCTCTTCAAAAGGAGCTTATTAGGTAAGCTACAATATTAATCTCATCTCATCCTTTTTTTATTATTATCATTTTTGTTTTTCATGTACTAGCTTATTAGGAGTATGATTTTCTTTTTTTGGAGATGATTTTATGTAGTTACTATAAGTAGGTGAACTAGAATAATTTTTTTTTTTTTTTTTACTAGATGAATAAATAAATATTAGTATAATAATATTTGTGTTCAACCAATTTACGAGGGAAAAAATAGTTAATGTTTAGGCAGATTGGTAGTTATTACACTCACAAGGATTACACATGGCGATTCCTATAATCCTATTCTTTTTTCCAAGAAGTGGGACCTAAATCTAATCAGCTTCCCTTCATCTAAACACAATGACCAACATAATTTACACCACTTTTCATACGGTAATTTTTATCGTGAGACCATCTCATACACCAGTATTATCTTTCGACTACAGTATGTAGGCCGGGCTGGCCGGGTAGTTGAGGGGACTAATTCCGTGTTTGATTAGTCAATAACAATGACGACGACAATTAGTTAAATAATTGGGAAGCAAGCCTGGCCTAGAAAGCAAGCAAATTCAGTTGATAGTTGTACAAAGTCTCTTAATAATTAGTGTAATTAAGGAGAAATTAAGAAGAAATAGTCTAATTGATACCACACCCATCACTATCAAGAAATGAATAAAATGTCGCAAATTACAGTTTATAGAAAGTAAGCAAGTGTCGGTACGGGGATAAAATTGAACCAAATGTCACGGTGTATTAAATTTGTTGCATTAGGGTGACAGTCGCATCTATGCATGTGTTAACTACAAATTTGTAGACTAGGAGACTTGTGATATAAGATACTCTTTGGTTTTGTCTGATTTGATGCTATTCACGGAGTGCATACATGATTATAAACTGATCATTTCTATTCCCGCACCGTCTTCTCGTTATGCGGTATATATGAAGTTATGAACCTTTCAACACGTTGTGATCGTGTTTAGTTGACTTAGTTTCCGGAAATTTGAAAATTACAGACGTGTTTTAAACTCTAATCATTGTTTTAAAATTATTCAGACACCGAACTTACATTTGAGACATTTTGTCGGATTGGGATTTCGAATAAATTTTTCAGCATTATTTCGTAATCCCCGGAAGTCGGCTTCTAATTATGAGTATGATTTTAAGGATGTGATGATTAAGTTCCATATGAAGTTATGTTTTATTAATTGATTACATGTGTAGATACAATGATTAGAATCAAAGTAATTTAAGAAAGAAATTGCCAGTTCATAAGGAACAGTTAGTTTGCAATAGCTGTCAACAAAGAATGGTATTTACTAACGAACAAAGAAGTAGAAATGTCAACTCGGATTTCTTTGTCTTTTTTAATTTTCTCTTTGTTGTTGGCTTGAATACTTTTTAAAGGTTTGAAATTTTTTTTTTTCCAAATTTGTCTCCATTCTGATAAAATTGGAACGATCAAACACAATAAATAGATGTATACGACTATACGAGTATCTTGTCTAATGTATACCCTTCATGGCATTTGGCTAATAAAAAAGAATCGAGATTCGAATAAGACTGGCGATTATTATTTTGGCTAATAAGAAAGAATTGAGATTCGAATAAGACTGACGATTATTATTTCTACACTCGTTGGATTTATTTTTATATTTCGAGCATGATTTCCGAGCGTAAATCAACGTATTTTGCACTAGTCAGCACAATGGATCTAATCTTTAGCTTGTGGTTGTGGGAAATCATGACATAGACTTGCAAACAACATTAAACTCTGACATGCCAACCCTCAGAAAATGTCTTACTATTACTAAATAACTGGTCTGTCCAATGTTATTAGTATGATTTAATTACTAAATCAGATCAAATTAACCATCTTGTTAGGGATCTGAACTTTTAATTTCTTTTGACCTTATAGTATAGGGATCTGAATTCTGAACTATGGTCATGGTAATTAATAGCGGGTCTCGAATATATAATGATAATAATTCATCTGAAGTTCATTTTTGATACTGATGATCGGGGTTCAAAACCCGTTTAGTACAATTGAAAGAATCGCGGTGGCTAAAAAATGTTTCTGAAGTTATTAATACATTTGTCAACTTGTAATTATATGTGATGATAAGAATAATGCCATGATATGACATACTGTAGTACATAGAAACAAATAATTAAGAGTAAGTGATTTTTTCAACCCTTTGGATGAATAATAATTTTGAGTGCGACCAAATCATGTGGGAAAGCTTTATACATGCACATATGTAAGTAGCACGTTCTTAGGAATTATTATCATCATTTTCAAATAAAAATTATGAAATTATCTCATCATTATTATTTGCCCTTCATGTGTGAGACTATAGGACAAGGATGTGTTTGGCAGTGGTGCTAACTTACTTGGGAACTTTGAGGTTCACATAAAATACTTCAACCGACAAATATAAATGAGTAGTAACGTACTCGCATAATCATATCCAAGAATTCCACCTAAAAAAGTGTAGATTGGGTTGGTGGCTGAAAAATACCAAGCTTATATAGTTGGGGTAGTTAGAAACTTATTGTACCAACCTAATTCGAACTGACCCGACAATTCCATTATCTATTAGCTAGTTCAGCCGGTGAAGTTATTATAGTGCAACCCTTCACACAGTAGTATAAAATTTAATGTACACTCTGTATGATGTAGCGGAGTAGATCTTTTAGAAATAAGTTAATAATATAATTTTTCGAGCCATCGTAAATGTTACATTATTCCTATATTAATTAAATAATATGAAGAGAGTTCACCTAACTTTGATGGCTAACTTAGAGATGTAAATTTGGTGGGTGATGAGATGTTTCCCTTTTTTGGTAAACTAGAGAAATAAAATGTTAGGTGAAGTGTCGTTGGATAGCACCACATTGGCAACTAAGACAAGTTTACATCGATGATGCGATTAAAAGCCTCTCAAGTGGGTCAATTAGGGGTCAATTATTATGGTTTTGTTAGTATCATCACATAATTAGTTGCGACTTATTTAATTTGACTAATTAATTATGACAATATTATAGTATGTTTAATGCTGCCTAATGTCATAGAACATCCTTTTAGTGGTCACATAATTTGGCGCACCAAATGCAGAAATGTCATTTCTAGTGGATAAGTGAATGACCCACTGCGCGTTTTACTTTTGGAAAATGAGATAGCGTGACCTGGTTTATACTTGGTATCGAATATTTGTTGTGTGATAGGGTGAAACCGGGATTGAGTACCGATTATTAATCATTGTACTTGATTTGTTTTTGTGGCAACAGATTTTTGAACGCTGGAGTTTTCGGCAATGGAACAGAAAAAGGCCTCACTCTGCCTCACACAGCATCAAGGGCAGCTATGTTGGTTAGAATTAACACCCTTATGCAAGGGTACTCGGGTATTCGTTGGGAAATCTTGGAAGCCATCACGAAACTCCTCAACAACAACATCACCCCTTGTCTTCCCCTGCGCGGAACAATCACCGCGTCAGGAGACTTGGTACCACTGTCCTACATTGCTGGTCTGATAACTGGCAGGCCGAATGCCAAGGCTGTAGGACCGAATGGGGAGGTCCTCACTGCTGAACAAGCGTTTAAGGCAGCAGGAATCACTTCCGGATTTTTTGAGCTGCAGCCCAAGGAGGGGCTTGCTATGGTCAATGGTACCGCGGTGGGCTCAGGCATGGCCTCAACAGTCCTCTTTGAGGCAAACATCCTTGCTGTTCTGGCTGAAGTCCTATCAGCAGTGTTTGCTGAAGTGATGAATGGAAAGCCCGAGTTTACTGATCACTTGACACACAAGTTGAAGCACCACCCGGGACAAATTGAGGCAGCTGCTATCATGGAGCACATCTTGGACGGAAGTTCATACATGAAGGCTGCTGAGGCCTTGCATGCTTTGGACCCACTCCAGAAGCCTAAGCAGGACAGGTACGCTCTGAGGACATCTCCTCAGTGGCTCGGCCCTCAGATTGAGGTCATCCGTTATGCTACAAAGTCTATTGAGCGTGAGATTAACTCTGTTAACGACAACCCACTCATTGATGTCTCACGGAACAAGGCCTTGCACGGTGGAAACTTCCAGGGTACACCCATTGGAGTGTCCATGGACAACTCTAGGTTGGCTCTTGCTGCCATCGGGAAGCTCATGTTTGCGCAGTTTTCTGAACTAACAAATGACTATTACAACAATGGACTTCCATCGAACTTGACAGCTAGCAGGGAGCCTAGTTTGGACTACGGTTTCAAGGGTGCTGAGATTGCCATGGCATCATACTGCTCTGAGCTGCAATTCTTGGGTAACCCTGTCACAAACCATGTTCAGAGCGCTGAACAGCACAACCAGGATGTCAACTCTCTGGGTCTCATTTCAGCTCGTAAAACTGCTGAGGCCGTTGAAATTCTGAAACTCATGTCATCCACCTTCCTTGTCGCCATCTGCCAAGCTATCGACTTGAGGCACATTGAAGAGAACCTCCAGAGTGCAGTTAAGAACGCTGTGAGCCAGGTCTGCAAAAGGGTTTTGGTCACTGGTGTTAACGGTGAGCTTCACCCAGGGCGATTCTGCGAGAAGGATCTTACCAGGGTGGTCGAAAGAGAAAATGTCTTTGCTTACGCTGATGACCCTTGCAGCTCAACCTACCCATTGATGCAAAAGCTCAGACAAGTCCTTGTCGACCAAGCCATAAAAAACGGAGACACTGAGAAGAACGCCGGCACTTCCATCTTCCAAAAGATCGGAGCCTTTGAGGAAGAGCTCAAGCAACGCCTGGCTAAGGACATCGAAGTTGCCAGGAGCGCAGTTGAGAACGGCACTCCTGAAATCCCCAACAGGATTAAGGACTGCAGATCATACCCATTGTACAAGTTCATCAGGGAGGTTCTGAAGACCGACTTGCTGACAGGAGAGGAGGTCAGGTCCCCGGGCGAGGAAATCGACAAGGTGTACACTGCACTCGACCAGGGCAAGATCATAGATCCTCTTCTGGAGTGTCTCAAGGAGTGGAATGGAGCTCCTAAACCAATCTGTTGATAAGCTTACAGTGCATCATTACGCTACCTTAAATATATTTACTTTTGTTTAATTTTCTCTTAACTGATGCTGTCAAGAAATTGTTTTGTTTTTGTCAAAGTGTTTAGGGTAAAAAGTCACAATTTTTTGTTTCTTTTTTGTGATGTTAATGAGTGGTCAATGTTAATTACAAGTCAAGGAAATAAACAAATTTTCTGCCCAAAGATTTATTGTTCTTCTACTTCTAATTTTCAGCCTCACAAAATAACAACATCCGAAATTGTAACCTGTCTCATGGCAACTCTGCAACTTCTGATGATCAGATATGCTCATACTTTTCTCGATTTACACCATTCGGTTTAGTTCAAACTTCTACGTACCATACGTGTAACGGCAGTAACCAAATAGAGACCACAATATATATAAAGTAATTGTATACGAGTAAAGAATATATATCTTTTCCCTTTAAGGACATAAGCTTATTCAGGACATATTTTGTGGAGTGTCTGACAAGCAAATCAGTTTATATGTCTTGTCTCTAGAAGACGATCAATACATGGATTTAGTATTACCGAACACCACCATACTTTGTGTCAGAGATTTCCTAATGTATGTAAACATTAATTTGTGTGGTTGTTGTATCAAGTGTAGTTAGCTTCATTAGTTAAACAACCTAATGTTCCTACCTTAAAAGACCTTGTAACTTATAAGCATAGTAATAGTAAGTACTAAGCTCTTGCGCGTCTACCTTATCGCTAGGTGCTGCAATCACAACCCCAACTTTAATTCATAATACTCTCTTATATTACCCCAAAAATATAAAGCCAATAATCGCATGGAAATAAAAGAATTTTCAACACCCAAACAACATTTGCCTATTTTAAGTGTCAACGTTTCGAGTATTTACTAATTTAGACATTGATAAACCGATTTAAATTCTTATATGCAATTTTCAGTTTTTCATTGTTCAAATTTCAAAGTATATTGATCAAACAGACGGAGTACCTTGTGGACGAGTCTTGCTCCCCGCCCCAGCGCCCCTCAACACGATTTCATGGGATCAATAAATCGTTGAACATGAAGCTAAAACCGTTGCGCATTCAGTTGAAATATGATCGAGGAGTACTGTTAATTTAGCGCTACGTATTTCAAAACAATGCAAAATATCCATTTGCAACCTAGGAAGCATGGACACGCCTGTCCAGTGCCGTGTTTGTGTCCGACACGCCCAAAAACCGTGTCCGTTTTTTTTATTTAATTTTAGGAAACGGACACGGTTTTTTTTAATTGGACACGAACCGGACACCGACCGGATACGACACAAAACTACGTCGTTTTGATAAGTTTAAAAAAAAAAAAAAAAAAAAACTATTTTTTCTCTCCTATTTTAAATACACTAACCGGTAGCTCAACTACATGTTTTACTTCTCTATTTCCTTCTGTTTCCCATCTTCCTGCTACGAACGGCTCTTCCACCTTCGTCTGGCGCCTCCTTAACCGATGTCCGATAGAGGTCCCACAGCTACCGCCCCACCTGCACCCGGCCGCACCAACCCCACCTCTACCTATCCGTGCAGAGTTAGTGTAATTGAAAAAATATGCATTCAAAATACTTGTTATTTTTGGTTTTTTTTTTTGCCGTGTCCGTGTCCGCTAAATTTCAAAGTGCCGTGTCACGTATCCTTATCGGTGTCCGTGTCCGTATCGTTGCTACCTAGTTTACAACTCAGACAACGAAACGGCCACGTACAAGATTATCCACAAAATCAAAGAAGAATAATGTGCTCGTCGGAGTCTGAGGATTCAGCAAAAATTCGAGGATTCAGAGATTAAATCAGTTATGATTTTGTTTGAAATTCGAAACAAGAATTTCTGGAATAATCTACCAGAAAAACAGTGGTAAATTTCGATGACATTTATTTTTTACATGGCAAAAATAGATTTGATTCAGGAAGTTTGGAGCTTAACCAAACAAAACCTTATATCTTGCAACACTTTATATAGTTTTAGAAAATGCAGAAAGAATGAAGTATAAAACAAGGTCATGTTGCTCAGGCCTTGAAGGATGTTGGGTTACTGCCCCTTCATGGAAGAACATGAACGAGCTGCAGGTTCGTTGTAGACATATCAAGGTCATGCGAGAAATCCCCTTCCAAGACAAGTCGTAAAAATGCTGGTTTTGAATGTTGGTTCCAGCTATGAACTTCAAAACAGAAACACTACGCTAGGAATCTTGATGTAGCAATTCAAAGATGATCACAAACTGCCTTTGTGAAATCGGATGTGGATGCTGAGCCACCTAGGTCGAGAGTCCGGTACTTTCCCTCTGCAATTGTGTCCAAAACAGCGTTCTGAATGTTTTCAGCCTTGTCATGGAGCTCCAAGTGCCGTAGCATTGCCACACCACTCAGAAGCAAAGCAGTTGGATTTGCCATGTTCTGTAAACCAGATAGCAACAGATGATCACGTCAGAGGGTGAGCAAGGCAAAAGTATCAAAGGTTTTAAGTAACGAAGGGGAAGATAAAAACGGCAAAAACACTATAGAAAGCTTTGTCAAGTTTCTAATGAACATTCACACAATGACAATGAGAAGGGAGTGTGGGTAAAAGCTGCACACTATCAGAATGACGACATAATTTCTCCTTAAAACTAATCGCTCACAGTGTCTTCCTCCTCAAAAGAGTCAAAACCACTTGCTTCTTTGACTGATCATGATAAAACCCACAAAGCCCAATTCTCAAAATAGTTTGTGGTCAGCTAACATGAACTACCTATAATTAACCTTAGCTAGAAGTAGAAGGGACAGTAAGAAGAAACACAGGAAACAATATATAGAGCTACAATAAAAATGGGGTAAAAACAGATAGATACCCTTTCCTACGCAAAAGGTGCATTCATTCCAGGATCCAATTTCCCATAATGAACTTTATTCGAAGTTTTCACAGAGGGATGCATGTACCCTTAAGAGAAATCTACTGCAGCTGATACCTTACTATATGTTCAAGTCATCAACAGAATCCCTATCACCAGAGGAAGAAGCCATCTTATCCCTCTCAAGTCCCAACAATTGTCATCATCCTTGATTACTCACTCTCTCACTTAAGAAAGTCCAGATAAATTCTCCTCAATTACCATTTGCTACCATCAATCATCAGTCACTCAGGACCATCAATAAACACAGACACCAGACATATAAAAGGAATGATTTTAAGGGCTTTGGTGCTCCTTGCATTAGATACCTGTGTTGACTGCGTCTATTTTCTTGTATATACTCTGTATTATTTAGAAAATATTTCACAGATCAATGCGATAGACCCCTTTCCTCAACCACTATACACCTTTACAATTAGGAGTATACTGTTAATGGGTTGATTCTCTATGTTCCCTCTTCCACTTGTAGGAGTTATGTGGTTACGCAAGGTTTGCTAGACAAATAAGCAATGAAGAAGAAAATAGATGTCCTTGTGCGCACCTTTAGCTTTGGCTGTCTTAGGAAACCTTCATTGAACATGTGATATAATTGGAGAAAGAAAATTAAAGACCATGTAAACGTTGGTCGAACCCAAAGATGGACAAAACATGTACCCAACTTTAGAGAATGAGGTGAATGAGCGAAAGAATTGTTGGTCAAATATGTACCCCCAAACCTTTTGGACAAAGTTTTACAGTTATAGACAAATATACATAGGTACACAGTGATACCCATGAGTTACATGTCACACGAATTCTCATACATATAACAGCTTCTCAAAGAAGATGTATTGCTCTAAAGGGTTACACAAGCGTTATTAACATTATTTGAGTTAAGCAAAATCATTTTCTTTAAATCATGGAAGACAACGGAAGAGGAGGAGAGGAACCCCACTGGGCATTGTTGATTCATGATTTTTAGGCTTTGAAGAAATGACGATCCATACAGTTTCTAATTCAAAAGCTAAACAATAATCAAACCATTAACTTCACTCATTGTATTGGACTCACCCAAAGTCTTACCCTCCTCCAACCTCAATAAAAAAAAAAAAAAAAATCCTTCTCTAGTGGTAATCATTACCACCACCACCACCTCTACTTTGTACTATAATCGCAAAATTGCAACTGCCACCGCTCCAAGACCAAACGATCACCAGCACACAAAGACCAAATGACTACCACCACACCACTGACGCATGCCTGCCACCAACACTCTTGCCACAATCTATAATATCATCTATCACTCTATCAGCACCACTACCATAGTACCATCGCTACCCCACAACAACTACCTCATATTTAACCTCTGAAGGCCATCTTGCCCACCAAGGTGGCTGGTTCCACCAAGGCACCACCTAACACACACGCAAAAAGAATACAGATCCGAATTATGCTAGAGAGAAAAGAGTTGCAGTGGTATTCCAGAAAAGGTTGGTTGGTCATGGTAGCAACAACGGTGGAAGATGAAGATTATAGTCAGCAGTATTTGGTATATAAAGAGAGGATACAGAAGGTAGAAGATAGTAGAAGAAAAATGACGGCCTGGTAAGTGAAAAATATCAAGGGATTCAGTGTTCGATTCCAATTCTCTAAACAAACCAAACACCCCTAACAAAAGAAGCGCAATATTACCATTCCATCAGTCAATATGAAACAGTCCGTCAATATAACTTGAGCCAAACATACTCTAGAATTTCTAAAAATATGGGGGAAAATGCATATGGATGATGAAGAAAATGATAACGCACCCTCCCCCCTCTTTCAAAACAAGCTTAAAGTCACTTTAAAACCACGTAAAGGGTTATTTTGGAAAAAAAATCGCACAAATGGGCCTACATGGCAAAAGAATCCAATCACACAGAAACTCAATAATATGCAAGCTAAAAAAAAAATGGCAACACAAAACCTCATAACAACGTCTTAAGATAACATACAAGCTAAGTAAGTATTAAAGTGAAAAGGGTACAATGACGTTTGGAAGCATGTCAGACAACTTTCTATGGTAATTTTCACTTTCATAGGGCCCCCCATGCAAGCAAACCCCTGATGACATTAGAAGTAGAAGTTCCTAAATAGCTCTACCCCCTACAAATTTCTAACTACACAGCCACGTGCTAGGACTTTTACTTCAACCAAACATATCCTTAAGGGTGGAAACAGAACTAACCTTTCCAGCAATATCAGGAGCTGAGCCATGCACAGCTTCAGCAAGAGCAATACCTCCCTCGCCAATGTTGCAGCTAAATGAAAAGTAAAATAATGTTAAAAGCCAACACCATTTCTCAAGTTAGCTGTAGCTCAGTCTTAAACAATATAAGGTGAAAGTAATAAAAGGTAACAAACTTACCTTGGTGTTAAACCCAAACCCCCAATTAGACCAGCACAGAGGTCACTAATAATATCACCATACAGATTAGGCATAACCAATACGTCAAAGAGTGTAGGATTCTTCACAAGCTGTACAAAGAGAGAGAAAGATAGTTAGTAAACACAATGCTCTATAACATACTAGACCTTTACAGGAGAATAAAGAGACTGAAAAGCTTTCTACCCCCGCCCCCATAACAGTTTGTGGATTTGCATCTCCATCAACATATAAATTGCCAAATAACTAGATTTATTGAGTTAATCAACATTTGTTCAAGTACTGTCCTTTGATTCATCACTCATGGGAAAGAAATAAGCTGATTGAAACAAAGTCCTACCATCATGCAGCAATTGTCAATGACAACTTCTTCGTATTTGATATCAGGGTATTTCTCTGCAACTTCCCTGCAGCACTGAAAACATTTTTAAGTGGTGAGAGGGAAGAGGAGAAAATGACATCAGCAAAAAAAAAAGAAGTAAGGAGATGATGGGGCTCATTAAACCAAATTCAAAAGAAACCTTCAAAAATAGACCATCAGTTTTCTGCATGATGTTTGCTTTGTGGATTGCAGAAACCCTCTCTCTCCCATGAGCTCTTGCATACTGGAAGGCATATTCTGCAACCCTCAAACTAGCCTGGCGAGTAATGATCTTAAGACTTTCAACCACACCCCGAACCACCTACATCCAAAAGTACCATAAGCAAATAGAACCAGAGATAGTCCACCACAAATGTGACAAAACTGATAGAAGAAGAGAACTTACTTGGTGTTCAAGCCCACTGTATTCACCTTCAGTGTTTTCACGAATAGTGACTAGATTGACATCATCATACCTGGTCTTGTATCCAGGAAGACTGAAGCAGGGTCTAACATTGGCAAATAAATTAAGTTCTTTCCTTAGAGTAAGGTTCAGTGAACGATGACCCTTCCCAATTGGTGTAGCCATTGGGCCTTTTAGCCCAACCTTATTTCTGCGTACTGACTCTAGACTTTCCCATGTGAGAAAACTTTGGGTTCTAGGGTCTATTTCCTTTCCAACATAGTGCTCCTCCCACTCAATTGGTACCTCAGCAGTTCTAAAAATCTGCATTAAGACAAGCGAAAATATAAGTCATTTAATCCTCTGTCCCTCCCCCATTTCCGTAACAAGTTGATTCGTAGATATCCCGATAGGTAAATGGGGTATCACAGCTGTAAGCATACAGTACTATGTCGCAATCCAAAACCATATAAATCTTGCATCATAAGCTACTTTCACATTACAAATTCACCTTTTCCTAGACTCTACTACATCCGGCTATATCTAAAACGAGAACTAGTGCACTAACAATAAACTTTTGAACATTTAAGTAAACTTTTTCTAATAAAAATGACAAGTTCACATGATTCACCAAACAATACAATTATTTGACTGGGAAACCTAAAACATGATCAAATTCTAATTTGGTTTAATAATCAGGATCCATGGCGTAATAGTAACCGGTAATACAGTTAATTAAAGTGTAATTTGGTTTAAAAGGCAACTACGATAATGGCCAGCTGTTGAATACCAAGGTCTGGCTAAGGGTGTGTGGCATTTTGATTCTTTGGCCTAATTTGCTGAACTGATGACTTAAATGGGCCTAACTTATGTGTGGTTCACAAAGGTACTTCCAAGTAAATATCATTCTTTAGGCACACCTCAGAAAATAGGGCAAAAAAAAAAAAAAAAAAAAAAATATATATCCAGATCACATCTGTCCTTCGAGAAAAACGAACTCATCTCATTTCAAAATGCAGCATTGTTCTAAACTAAACTAAACGAAACGAAACAACTATAGAATCAGAGGTGTAAAGCTTCTACATATTAGAGCATATTCCACCATCCATTGTGGTGGTAAACAACATTCATACAAATGGTAACACACTCTAAAACCTCCCTCTCCCTTTTGTTCACCTCAATTTTGATTTCTTTTAACGTAAAAGTACATGCACTTGTTATGCATTTGTCACACCTAAGGGCTTCCTTGGATGCTAGTTTACCGATACTAGGATAATAGAGGCTAAAACAAAGGATAATAGGGGAAAGTGATGGTGGAGGGAGGAACAGGAACGTGGGTGACTATGAATCTATGACCCCCCCCCCTCCGCATCAATGAAATCAATTCGTATTACCCTCTCTCCTCCACCCATCATTTCCTCCTTTTTCCATTGTTTCTTTGTCTATCACTAGTTCGCCCCATTTCAAGAAACAACTAACGATTGTTCGCAGAAGGTGGCTATTATTTATAACCCAAAGCCTCACACAATCTAGAGACAGTATCACAATGCCAGCTACAACTCCAACAAACCACCCAGTAAGAATACTGCTCGTAATATAAACAGCAGAGGTCGATAAACGGCCTCACTCCAACCTAGTAAAGAGTAACTTCTCAAAAGTGGACGAATGTGACACTCATTTCACAAGAAAAGAACCCTCCTTTTTCAGATCAATTAGAAGTCGTATCAATTAAGCTGATCATTCTCACAACCAAGTCCATAAAACCAGCCAAATTCGGGCTAACACAGCGCCCGCCCGCCCGAGATCGAATTTTAAACAACCTTATCCCCCCTAAATATTAGGGCTGCCATTTCCAGAATTTCTTTCGCAATTGGAATCTTATGATTCACATTTCATAACAAAAACATTATCTAAAATTTACACAATTCTCATCATTTCTTCGAAAATCAAAATCCCAACGCAGTAAAAAAATAAAAAAAAAACAATCGTATACAACAATCAACATATAATTACCAAATATCACAATTCCAATCCCAAAATTCTACACACAAACAAACAGATGAACAAGTAAAAGTCAAAAAAATAAATAAAGAAGAGAGAGAAAGTAGGGATCGGAGAGAGAGAGAGAGAGACCAGTTTAACGGCTTCAGCGATCTCAGGGCCAATACCGTCGCCGGGAAAGAGAGTGGCGGTGATCGGCGCCGCCGACGAAAACTGTCGGAAATTAGGGTTCCCGATTAATGACGAAGTCTTCCCGAGGAAGCGTCGCATAATTTGAGACGCCATTGATTGAAATTTGGATTTTGATTTGATTTTTAATTTTCAGCGAAATTAAAATCTGCGGAAAAAGAAAGGATAATAAAAGGAAGAGAAAATTAAAATTTGGGAAAATTGTGTACGGAGTATGAATTTATTAAAGAGAAGAAAAAAAAATCAGAGAATAAAGTTGGAGGTAAATTACAGAAAGAACCCTTGAAAGATGGCAAAAGCCGCGAGAGTGATGAGTGACGGACGACTGACGATGAGGAGAACGGGGGTCAATGGAAATGGAAATGGGTAGGTTTTTTCTTTGTGTTGTTTTGGCCACTCGGTTCCGCCAATGAGTGTAATGCAACCCCGGCCGTAAGGGGTGAGCAAAACCGGGTATTCGACCCGAAAATTGGGTTGGGTAGCCGGTCGTAAATTTGCCAAGAATCTTGACCCGTACCCGACTTTAATTAATAAGATATCTGATTTTCGGATACCCGAAAAATAAGGTACCCTTATCCGGATCTCTTACGTTGTTATTTTAAGGTTTAATCATTTAATGCGTAAAATTGACTTTATGAACACATGCCTAAGTACATGCGACTTGCGTATTTGCATTACTTGATTAAATAATGATTGAAACTAAAGAAACTAAGAAATGAACACTCCAAAATATTTAGGTGAAGTGCAATGATAAGTCAATGATATTAATTTTGCCACAACAAAGAGCGTTCGTCTGAGAAGTGGGATAGGATAAGGGGTGGGGTAAGATGGTCACATAAGATGTAGGATTATAGTGAGATAGTTTCAATCTCTTGTTTGGATTGACATGAGAATTCCTTGGTATTAAATTGGGTATATTATCAACTTTAGAATTACACACCATATCTACATATTAGATGACAAATTACACAAAAACATTTTTTTTTAATAGGGTAGTTTGGTCTTTCAGCGTAACTAAGTTATCTCATTGTCTTATGCCTGCCACCCTATGGTGAGATAACTTATCCCCATCATATTGAACAAAGGAATGCCGAATATTGTGGATTAATTGGAGATGATCGATGGTTAATTGCCTCGAGAAGGAAAACAGATCGAATAGCAATGACAAATTGATATCTAGGGTTTTTTTTTTTGTCAGAATAGTAACCACTATATGCAATTTACTATAGGGTTTCTATAAAAAGTGTAAACTGGGTCATATACCGGGTACCCGCTTAAATTTTTTGTGAGTCGTACCCGACCCGGTTTTACAACTGAAAAACTGGATCGGGTACCCGACCCAGTTATTAACCGAAACTTTGGGTAATTGAAACCGGATATTGGATTGGTTACGGGTCGCAAAAACCGAATCGGGTTTTCTGCTCACCCGACCGTAACATGAAAATAAAGATGATCGATTCTGCAGATGTCGGGTAGTTTAGCTTAAAATTGACCAAACTACTCAAATTATCAAACGTTAATAATGAAAAATAAATAAAAACGGAGTGAGTATAGTACATCCAATTTAATTCCTTAGGCCCTAATTGATAGGACTTAATGAAAGTAGTATTCAGATTAGTTCAGAATCATTCAGATCAGAGTCATTCAAATCAGATCAGATCAAACCAAAAATGTTCAAATTTCTATTAATGTATTTGGTCCATAATTGATACTAATTTGTTGAAATTTAATCAAAATTTGAGCACATTTAGATCAGATCCGATCAGTTCAGAATCATTCAAATCAGATCAGATCAGATCAGATTCGAATCATACAGATTAGATCAGTTCAGAAAGATGTAGTCCTATCAAATAGAGACTTAGTAGAGGAATAGAGGATAACCTATCTCAAGTTCGTGAATTGGATAACAATTTGTGTTCAGACTTGATAATGAAAAAAATTCGAGAATCTTATTTTTAACAATATTAATAAATGGGTAAGAAAAAAAAAGGTTTGACGTTTTAGGGTGTACGTCGGCTCGAAGTTAGGCTCAGTGTAGAACTGGCAACTCGTGTGACGGTTCTATTGTATTATTTGGAGAAAAAAATGTGAAAGACATCTAGTACGACTAGTAGTCTAATTACAAATTCATCTCAAGACCTTAAAAACGCATCACATACACCACTGAGTAATGATAATGGGTATACAGTCCTACACACCCCTACCTTAAATCATAAGGAGGAATCGGAATTTGACCTTGTTGTTGGAGTATAAGCAGAAGTAGTTTATAACCCCATACGTTTGCCTCTACGTGAAATGTAGCCCCGTAAGTATTGAAATGAACAATTGACCCCCACAAATTTCACAATTGGTGAAACCAAGCATCTTCTCAATTTCTATCTCCCCAAAATACCACCTTCAAATCTGATATTATAAAAAAAAAAAAAAAAAAGTTATATTATCAAAAGAAAAAATCATCACATGGAAATTTAAAATAAAAATCCATCTGAAGGAAAAAAAAAACACTCTAAGAAAAAAAAAAAAAGATTCAGGGACCAGTGACGCGTTCATCGCTATTAATGTGAGCACAATTTTTTTTTTCTGGTAGTAATAGCAGCAGTTGAGATTGAGCCGTAAAAAATGTAATTTTTTGAGTTTTTATTTTAACTTAGATAATATTTTTAATAATATTAATTTTGTAGGTGAGATATTGGAGATATTGAATATCTCACGATAAATCGGGAAGGGGTTTGATTTCACCAATTGTTAAACTTGAGGGGGTCAATTGCTTTTTTTAAAACTTGTGAGATTACATTTCACGTGTAGAGGCAAACGTATGGGGACCTTAGAGTATGTGAGAGTATGTGTTTTTTTTTATTTACATAGCCACATAGGAGCAGCTAATGCTGCGGGGGTGGAGATATGAAGATTTGAACCCACGACATCCCCCACGCATGTTGACTTGCCAAATAACCATTAGGTCAACCTTAATTCTCGTTGTTAGAGTATACTCCGTATGTGATACCATGTAGAATTGTGGAAGTAGACCCTTTAGGGTGTATCTATTCATATATGTGATATATACATAGGCGAAAGTAGCAATTTGCCCCCAAGACTTTACTCAATTGTGCAATTTACCACCTTAACTTTCGTTGGTGGCAATTTGCCCCCTTTCCTTTTCACTTATGTGCAATTCAACTAATTTCGCATAAGTGAGTACTCTCTATTTTCATTGTTTTATTGAATCAAATATCATCAATTTTTTTCTGGGGTTATTCTTGTTTTTTATGTTTTTGTTGATTTGGGATCTTAATTCGTAGACATATGTAAAAAAAATCCCAACTTTTTTGCGATTGTGAAATACTCGGTAATCCCTTTTAAGATTTTTTTTGGGCAATCCATAAAAGTTGTAAACTTAGGTTGGAATTTTGAGTGATTATTGATTAAATATGTTTAGATTGAAGAGTTTAATTTGTGCTGATGGGTTTCCTTCCTTAAATCCATTGTTTTGAATTACTACGAGTAGTTTGGTTGATGAATAATTTAGGCGAATCTCTGAATTCTGATCTGATTGACTTGGTACATAGAATTTGACAAATAATGGAACAGACGATCCTTTCTGTCATTTGATGTGCACCGTTAGTCCTTTGATTATTGTTTCGTATATTCGTCATTTCGTCCCATTTGTTTCAATGGTGTAAGACGTAAATTGATTTAACTTCAAAAGTACGTGACAAAACTGTTTCTTTCATTCCTTGCATCTACTACATTAACGACATAATGCAACACCCCTAAAACGGTTACATTAGGCCCAAAACGTGGTGCATTAGACCTAACGCAACGCACTTACACCGTTGCTGTTTCGCGCGCTGCCTTAGACCTAATGCAACGTATGTTTGGGTCTAAGGCAACGGTTGGAAATTTTTAGTAAAGGTGTTACATTAGGGTCTTGTAAGTGTTGCATTAGACGGGTAAATGCAGCTCCACTAATGCTAAAAGGCAACGCCTGCTTAACAATGCAACATCAATGTTTATCTATTGCAACGGCATACATACGCTATTATTTCTAGTATTTTTTTTTTATTTTCTTTTTTGTATGTGTATCGATCATTTTATATTTACCAGGCTATGTGGGATTCGAACCCACACCATTGTGAAGCTCTACCAATTGAGCTAATAGCCTTCTATCACAAGTGACCATATAACTCCAAACCTACAATCTAACCATGCTATAAATACTAACACCGAAACAGAAAATGCAATGGAGAATATGATTAACGCATGTAAGAGGTGCTTACGAGTATGATTAATGCATGTCACAGGTGCTTACGCAAAGCTCCAGCTTACTATCGGAGCATTAGACCAAAAGTGAGGAAATTACTAAAACAAAATGGCAATGATAACAATCAATACCAAACCAAAAAAATAAATAAATAAATAAATAAAGAAAGAGTTGATTGCTAACATAGTATCATCCCTTAGTACTTCGTAACTTTGGTATGGCATTTAAAGACAACTCGGAAAAATTAGGGATGGTACACCAAACATGGCCTCTATAAACACACTCATTTTAGTCTCCACGTCGCTAGCTAATTAAGGAAAGAAATCAAGCCAACTCCTCTTTGCAAATAACACATGTCCTTGTATATGTCTCGTAGTTTGACTATAACAAGGTGCTAAGGAATCCCAACAAGCAATCAAGTGTGAATTCAACTCATGTCCTTGTATATGTCCTTGTATATGTCTCCGGTAAATATTTCCAACCCATTGCAATATGTAGGCAAATGCAACGGTTCATCAAGAACCGTTGCATTTGTTGTGTTGCAATAGCTCATTTTTGTAGTAGTATAATTGTGTTATTTAGGTCAAGATATGATGTAAGTGTGTTGTTGTGCATGCTAGTTCTCATGTCCTATGCAACATTTGTTAAATCGGAATGCGGGTCGTTACCGAAACCATTTTATATGGGTTCGAGTGACCAGTCGCAGTCTTTGCGGCCCTGTGACAATCTAGAGCTTGTATGTCCTTACTTGGAAATCGATCGATATAACAAAAGCTACCTCTTTGTGAACCTACAATCAATTGTACCTTATTACATGTTCGGGATGACTAACTGTGGCGATGACAATCAGCTACACTATTACTGGGCGGAGGTCAGTGGTTTTCATTCGAGTAATAATACTCGATCATTTAATAAAATCGATCTCTTTGTGGATAGAACTCGATACAGTTATATATGACAAATACTTGTAATTGTCTCGTATGAATAACGTGTATGTGTCCGCGCTTTAGGTGTGTACGGCGAAAACACCGGAACAAGAGGTTATTGCATGGAAGGCCTTAGGTGGAGAGATCAACCATAGAATGCATCAAGCTAAAAGTTTGTATAATGTATCGGCAAGTCTATTTGGTGATACACTTGCGTCATTTGTTATGAGCCGACTTAAGGATCTTAAGGTTGACGTTTCCGAAGAAAAAAAAAACAATTGTTGATTGGTGGTGGTGATCAGTACATTATTCATCGTCATCATCGTTATACACCAACTAAGATGGATGAGGATGCTGACTATTTTGATGATGAAGTTTCCTCACCCTTGAGAAAAAACTATCGTCAATGTAATTCTGAAACACTGGTACGTACACATCTGATCCATTTCCAACCCCTCGCGTGTTTAATCGTTCATCGTTAATTGCTTAGGGTCGTCCTTAGGTTTCGCCCAGGGCTCCGGAAATCTCCTAGACAGATCGTTCATCGTACTATTTGTTAGTGTTTGTTAATTGATTTATTCTTCATTTCTGTTGGAGAATTTCCAAATAAATAATTGGTTAATTAATTATTGAGTTAATTAATTAATGGTAATTATTTGATGTGTCTAATTGTTGTTAAGTTAGTCACATAACTAACTTATGGTTAATGTAATTGTGTGTGTAGATTAAATCAATGGCCAAGATTTAATCTTATGGGGCACCAATACATTATACATACCCATGGGGGTCCTAGACATTTAGACAATCATAAGAATCATAATATCATAATGATAGAATGAATTCATAGAGAATTCATCCCACATTCATCTCCATGCAAACTTCTATGATCCTAGTGCCACTTAGTGTGTCGATATCGCTTGTGCAGGCGCTATCGGGGCTCTCTTTGTATCTCAAAGACTAATTCTTAGGCCCATGCACGAGGGGGCGAATTAAGTCTTTAGATTGTTGGAAAAATATTTTTTCCAACAATCTAAAGACTTAATTTTCGCGATTATGGTATTCATTGGCTTGAGATTTGCGGAAGGTGTTTTGGCGTGGAATTGAAACGTTGGTGATGATCTGATGTTTCATGGAATTAGTGCCTGCGTTTGGTCTTGTGATTTATAAAAATCAGATAAGTTGTGCCATGTTTAATTTAAGTATGGTATTTAAATTTTGATTTGATATACTGATGCATGTTATTATAGTCGTAAGTCGTAACTATGGTCGTGCATGTGATGTTGATGATCTTGTTATCATAAGATTGCACAATGTTTTTGGTATATGCATGCACTTTAATTATGATGTATGTTTTATAAAACCTACGTAGTTTATGTGTCTTCACTAAGGAGATGTACATAGGCATGATTGATTGTTGGCCATGTATGATACTTTAAATTTGGCAGTTATTGGTTATTTTTGTGATTTGCTATGGTTAACATTTGTTTAACTAACTGACATGCTTTGATTTGTGTGATTTACTTTACACATGTTGTTCGCATTTGTAATCACAATGGCCGTAGATGGCTGGTTTTGCATGTGAATGTATGGTTGGTGATGATAAGCATGGAATTGAATTACAATATATTATTGTTGGTGATTATGATTACATGTATGTATTTAGTCATGCACGGTTTTCATTTTACCAAGTTTGATGATGATTGTCCGCCATATCTTCAAGTTAATTTGTTTCGTGCATTTCCTTCTTGCGTCCGTGTAGTATGTCATTGGCGGTAACTTTTGTATGTGTGTTTGCTCGAACACTGAAAGACATGGACGTACGGATGCATAACGCCTGAACATCTTCGAGTAGATGTTGTGAGTGCGTCGTTTGCACAATTTTACGCATGGTGACAATGGACACTTTCCATATAATTCTGTATGCAATTATTTCATGAATTTGTTATCGTATTATCGACAAAGTACACCAACACTTCAATTCTTCTTACTTCGCATAGATTAGATGTATGTGCAAGAAGGTTGTGTATGGTGTTATTATACACGACGGAAGTGTGGTTATATGGACATAATATGCAATTGATCTTTAAAGGTTGATTTGTATGGTGTTTTCCGAATAATTTCTTGAAATGTCTAGGTAGTATAATGTATGTCTATAATTGGTACATAGACAATTTATACTCTATACATGAAGAAATATAATGGAAATGTGTGGTTATGTCTACAAACAAAATTGAAATAAAAAAGATGTATGTTCTTTGGTCTATTTCATTTTGAGTTGTTTGTATAAATTCATGGGTCATGAATTTACTGACAACTTTGTTGATTATAATAAGAGTAACTATAATCATGGACATTCTTTAAAAGTGTTTACATTTGTTTGTCATATTTGTTTGTTACCTATTGTTTAGCCAATATTGAGAATCATTGGCTAATGGTGGGGGTAATACTGGTAATATGTCAAATATGTTTCTCTATAATTACGTTAAGAGATTGTAAAAGTGCATATGGTAGTGAGTATGTATGTAGTATGTACGATACAAAACTCACATTGTTTATGAATATTGTTTTTTACCCGATGACGGCGTTTGCATGTTTAGCCATGATGTTTATAGTTGGCTAATGGTGGGGGTATGTGACAAGGATTCATAATGTGTTAATTGTGCTTAAGTGTTTCTTTTGTAATTTTGAAGGAATCAAAGAGATTAATTCTCGTTGGCAAAAGAGTAACTGTTACTCTATGTTACTCTATGCTTGTAGTAGTTATCTTGGGTATTCGGATGCACTTGATGGTGGTAGTAATTGCCATGATGGTATTGGTAACAACTAAAGCTTTGTTTTATTGTTCGTGGTGGTAGTATGTAATACTATCAAAACTGGTCTAACCTTAGTTATCTAAAACATGTTTTGCGCACCTTGTTGTTTTAGATATGTTTGACAAGTTTCTTGAAATCAAGTGGACTATCTTCAGTTCATTTATTGATCGATGAAGATGTGGTTCATGATTTATGAGACTTGTGATGATTTAGGGATGTGTGAGCCCAAACTTAAATCAATTGTGGTGGAACCTCAACTTAACTCTTGGAAGAACCTCCGCGCCTTAAGTTCAATGAGTCAAAGTACATCATATGTTTGATTTGGAGCACTCATTCTTATTTGGCATCCCGACATTAAGAGTGCTTGTTTCCCATGATTTGGAGGAGGTTGAACAATATGTTCTTAATAAACCTTTTAGGGGTTGTTCTATTTGTATAATAGAACACTATGTATGTTACTACATCGATCGTTGTTGTACTAACCTGGGAGTACGATAAGGTTTACCTATATGAGCCATAAAGTGAGGCCGCTTTAGGGAGTCTTGTTGGGCTATATTTCTTAATGCTCATGAATAGATACATGGACACACGGCCATAAATGTGTCAACCGATACTAAGAGGTGTATGGGATCGAAATTATGTGCGTGACTTGGAATGAAGTAGTAAGAAAGGATCGTTGGTTCAAAACATAGTCTACCATACTATCCTAACTATTTGAAAGACATTTCACTAGGTAGAGGTTCAATCGCAAGACACCTACTATCGAATCACAAAATTTCAAAGTTTGTATTGATTTGAAAATTGTGGGGGATTGTTGGAGAATTTCCAAATAAATAATTGGTTAATTAATTATTGAGTTAATTAATTAATGGTAATTATTTGATGTGTCTAATTGTTGTTAAGTTAGTCACATAACTAACTTATGGTTAATGTAATTGTGTGTGTAGATTAAATCAATTTTAATCTTATGGGGCACCAATACATTATATATACCCATGGGGGTCCTAGACATTTAGACAATCATAAGAATCATAATATCATAATGATAGAATGAATTCATAGAGAATTCATCCCACATTCATCTCCATGCAAACTTCTATGATACTAGTGCCACTTAGTGTGTCGATATCGCTTGTGCAGGCGCTATCGGGGCTCTCTTTGTATCTCAAAGACTAATTCTTAGGCCCATGCACGAGGGGGCGAATTAAGTCTTTAGGATAGCGAATGTACGCGCCTAGAAGCCTACGATATGCCATAATCAACCCCTATTTTTCCAACAATTTCCGAATTGCAGTTTAACATTTTCAAGGCTCATTGCGGACGGATAGCGGGTCATTATAGCCGTATCAGGCAATATCACGACACGTTCAAGTCAATGTGTTTTGTCGGAGTAAAAGTGGATGTTTTCGAAGATGCAGTTTCACAAATCTGCCGCGACTACAATTACGAACCCAAGCCAACACCCAGAGGATGGTGATTGGCCATTGTAGTAGTTTCTATGATGAGACCGTCTTAAAGTATAATACCACCTTATACATTACTTTTGAAATAATAGTATGTTACTTTTGGAAATACACTGCTATTACTATTTAAAGCAACCTCTTTCAAAAGTAACGTAATGATTTTTCGAAATTAACATATCTAAGTGGTCTCATACGATGAGATAGTCTCACGCAATAATTTATAAAAAGGAAAGAAATGAACAAAAAAAAAAAAAGAATCCGGTGAGAGTCACGGTGGTCAAAGCTAGAGTCAACGCAATTTGGCCGGAAATACCAGTTTTAGTGCTATGTGTTACAATTTTACAACTTCAAGGTGTCATTTAGCAGAAATGGACATAAAAGGTGCTAGCTGTTAAAATCGTAAACTTAAAAGGTGCTAGCTGTCAAATTTCCCTTTAATAAAGCGTAAATTTTGTAAAACACGCCTCCTAAATCTTCTTTTGTCTAATACTTCCTTGTATGATCGTTCTTTAATTTGGTGTGAGACACACACTCCCAAAACTAACTTTTCGGCAAAAAAAAAAAAAAAAAAGAGTCAAGTTTCTGACCATGATTACCCAGAACACATGAATTACGTTGAGCTCGCTAATTTGTTATGATTGAAGTTTTATGAGAAACAGTTTCTGCAGATTGAGTTAAAAATTAGCTAGAGCTTCTACATACTTCCAAAAGCAAATTTACACGAGTCTAGAAGTGTGCTTCTAAAAAAATTAGAAACCGCAACTTCATTCGGTTGATTTCGAAAAGTTTTAGCTTCTAGGGCCACATCAGTCCAAAGTTACAAATATATCTCAAACCCTAGCTAATACAGTGCGGATTACCTGTTTCATTGTATCCAGTCTCACTCTCTATACCCGAAATCGACGATGATGATTCGTGGTAGTTTAATTTCATCAGATGATGTTATTGTAACACCTTTGACTGGTGACAATCACACGAAGCGCTTAGCTGTCCTAGCTTAGGGTCGGGGAAAGCTCGTGTTCAAGCACTTAATTTGTACATATCTATGAATTTCTTACTTCTTTTATGGGGTGTCCATTTTCCTAATTCCAGCAACTTGAACTCGAAAGTGAGTGTAGACGTAATTTCATCGGCCTCTAAAGAGCGCGAGGACCGAGAGTCGAGACAGCATACAAGTGAATGGAATGGTAATAATAAATTAAAGATGCAAGTGAACAGCTAATAAGATTTGTTTGAGATGCAATGAGCAAAGGTACGGCCAAAGCCATGGAGCAACAAGTACACATTTATTCCCATATGCACTGTTTGATTCGATTCTGAGCTAATAATACAGTAAGTTGCATGTAATGTTTCACTTGCAATTATTTTTTTTATTGGATTAGACCTTCTTATCAATTATTCATCCCCACGTGCAACTTCCCTCCATCTCTTTGTGTCTTTCGATCGACTTGTTAATTTCTACCTCTAACGGTTTTCGATCTCTGCTTCAATTTTTCCCCATATCTTCTTCCATGACTTCTCATCATTAGTACGGAGTATATATGATGACTCGTAATAGTTTCCAACCTTGGATAGAAAGGGTAGCTAACTTAATTCGGCATGACGACTCCTTATTTAGTTTCTTAAGTCGAACAAAAATGAAGTTTAACTTTATCCCTCTCTACGATTAAGTATTAGCTAGGTATGTAATAACTTGTGAAGAACCAGAGTAGTATTCTCTTCCTTCCAGTGGAATGTTGGACTATTCTATTTTAGGGTGTTTCTATGGGAAGTTGGTCTTGTGTTTGTAAAATTACTATACAACCCTCACTTCTAGTCTTCTGCCTCACCTTTGAATGGTCTTGTGAGGATTTTCTTTTTAATCTTCTTTCTTCCGACCTCTACTCCACCTTTTATTGGTTTTTGGTGCAAAACCAAAGTCCAACATCGCAGTGGAACGGAGGGAGTACTCTGTATGTGTTAAAGGTAGGAATGGGCTGGTTATTGATCATGGGTGTGTCAGATCAAGGACGATCAAACTTCGTATAGTTAGATTATTATTTTGGACTGTTGTTACAACTATGTTTAATGTATGTGTTCTATTACTTATCTTATTTGTGTTTGATGATCGATAACAATTTTGGTTATTTATTATATTCGGTGAAACTTACTCATCATATAATAAAAGTGTTACTCGAACGAATCATTGATTCTTTGCATGTGGGTCCAAAGCAATATCAAGGACAATCCAAGTGAAGTCGAAGTGGTACGACTACTTTCTACTCTAGTAGTGTGCTTAGTTTGATCGCCGTCAATGCTACCTAGTTGCTCCTAAATGTATAACCATCATCATCAACTAATGTGTTGGGATTCTCTAGAGTTGAAAATCAACTCTACTTGGTAGAATTTGCCTAAAAAAGTAAAAATAGATTTTTTAACAATTTATTTGTGACTTTTAAAATTCTTTTTATTTTGTCTTATTACTTGTTTTAGTAAACTCTAACAACTCTACCAAAAATCAACTCTAGAGGATCTTTACCCTCAACTAATCAGTAGTATTATTTTAAGTTTCCAACATGTAAAAATAGTAATTTTGTTAGTTGAAGGATTTAGCACATGGAAAATTGATGACTGCTTAATTAATTGGCTGGTTTGATTAAGCCTAAAAAATTTGACCCAATATATGGTAGTGATTCTATCAAATTGGCTAATCAGACAAGATAAAAAAAGAAGAAAAAAGATGTGAAAGTAAATCTTTGTGAGGTAAGCAACCATAAAAGTTTAGAATAATTGTATTATTTGTCTTATTCCTTAGACAAGTGAAATGGGTGGAGCATGCACTCACTATAAGCTTATCAAGCTTATCACAAATGAAGACATTTATGTTTCACTCTTTTATTTTCTTCCGCAATCCGATTTAGTTTAAATTTGAGCAAAGAATCGAAGTAATCAACCTGATATATCTCTTTTTTGCCGGACTCAGAAGCATTCTTAAGTGAAATTCTTAGCACAAGAATGTCTCTTAAGAATGTTAGTACTAATTAACTCCACTAAATGAAAGATGATGTTCATTGATGATGCTCCACCGGTTCTTAGATTATTACCTACTCTTTAAGTGTATCTTTCTAATCTTATTTGAGTTTGTTAGAACAGACTGCATTAGCTTAATCTAATCTTCGATTTATCCGGTTCAAATATGCTTTGCTTTCTTTACGTGTAATGTCATCTAAATTTCATTGTTTTTAATTAAAGTAAATATAACGTAAACTTAATCGACCATAAAAATTGCGATATAACTTGACTAATTGCACCTCGTGGGGTCTAGAAACCAAAAGTTACTGGTTAACTGGATCAAATGTGGCCTTTTATTCGTATGTGGAAATTGAAAAGGGATATAGATCGAATATTTATAGTACCTACTAATAATCTTAGTCAAATCATGCAGACGCACGTTCGTACACTTTCGTATCAATATCTCCTTCTCCGCCAACAGAGATAATCACTACTGATGGAGTACTCGATCGATCACTATGTTTTTATTTATTCCTTTAATTAATTAAGCTCTATCTTTCAAAACAAACCGAAAGCTTTAAAGCAGTCACACAGTCAATACGAAGAATGCTACACATAACATTGTGTAATACATGCAGTAGAGTAATTGTTATACATGTGTTTAAAGTGAATAATGGTATATCTAATATTATGTAACAATTATTGTACACTGCAGTTGTGTAACAATGTAAGATTTTGTTCTTTTCAACTGATCAAAAGTTTGACGATCTACATTACAGATTTACAGTCTTTTTAACATAAATCCTAGAAATAGATTAGATTATAAATCAGCTAAACTAATCATTTTTCGAGGTGTCATCAATTTCGGGTAAATTTGAATGAAGATAGGTACAATTCAAGGTGAAATGACAAGGCGAATGTTGGTCTACAAGTCATAAATTAGTTAAGTGACTCAAGTCATTAGAGTCACCACCACTATCTACATGCTTAAATGGGTCCTCCCTCCTCAATCTATTAACTACTTTTCGTCGCAAAACACACCTATATATAATCCCTATGTCACTCTCATATTTCGTACATTCCTCTTCCTACACTACTAATCTTCTTTCTGAAATTTAGACAAAAATAGTACACTTATCATCATACATAAAAAAAACATGCATTATACAAGAGAGATTAACTTCTTAAAAACATCCTTAAACAAGTGGAGAAAAATGGCCATAAAAACATCATCAAAGGCCACCGAATCTTGTTGTTTTCTCTGGTGTTTCCGGCAAACTCGTAAGAGCGAGTTTTGCAATTCGAAGCCCTCGGATGAATGCCATAAAAAAAGCCTAGCCATGGTTCCTAGGGACGTACCAAAGGGTCACATGGCGGTTTACGTGGGGCAAAATGTGACGAGATTTGTTATAAAGGTAACGTTGCTTAGACATCCGCTCTTTGTAGCCCTACTCAACTTGGCACGAGACGAACACGATGATTCTACACCCGTCAAGCTTTGGATCCCTTGTGATGAAGCAATGTTCCTAGACGTCGTTCGTTGCGCTAGCTCGCCAATGGAATGTCGTCGTTTCGTAGGATCAGTAGTTAATCTTTTCTGCTTCTAAGTAGTATTGTGTAGAGCCTTGAGCAAGCTAAGGTTTCTTATATATATGTTGATCGATATTGTTAATTGATTGATCCCCTTTTCACAAACTCTACGTATTTCAAACAACTTCTCGGGTAAGAACTTCTAAGAATGACGGAACTTATAGATTCCGATTTATATCTAGGAACTCAATGTAAAAAGAAAAGAAAAAAACCATTTCAAATACACTTGCATACGAGTACTGAAGTACACAACACTCAACTTTTACTACTCCAATCCCTCTGAATGACTCAGAACTGGTCTAATCTGATCTGAATGTATAGAAATTCTGATTGAATTTCAACGAATTAGTATCAATTATAGACCAAATACATTGATAGAAATTTGAACTTTTCTAATCTCATCTAATTCAAATGATTCTAATCTGATCTGATCTGATTTGAATGAGTCTGAACTTATTTGAATACTAGTTTATTAAGTCCTATCAAACAGTTTACAAGAAGATTTCAAAGATAGTGATCCTATCGAATTGGTGGCTATGGCTCAAGACTTTGACTAAAAAAAACACTGGCTCATCACTAAAGGTAATGTAAAGACCCACCACTACCATATCTTCGGAGTGCTTAATAATAACTCACATACACAGCTCGCCGACTACTTCAAGGTCCCCTCGTGCGGGCTCTTTAATTTGAAGTTTTGAACCTATTATTATTACTAGTTTTTATTTTTACTAGTACTTCAATCATTCAAAGAGTAAGAACCCAAGAAGACTCTCATGTTGCAATTAGGGATTTGGAAGTACAGTTGAGTGATATTCGTACTCTGGAGCAGCTGATGTTGGGTAGAAAATATATAAAAATTCGAAACCAAAGACAATTTTGGATAAATTGTGTTCATTAGTACATAGTCAAGTCAACCATGCTACTAATTAGTAAAACTGATTGTTTGTGCACCTCTACTTACTTGTAATATTGACTAATGGTGTTGCACTTTGGGACATGTCGTAAGCGTATTGGGACGAACATTTAGCCTAATCGAGAATTGGCTATGAATGACAAATAGTCCCTATGTCACTTAGATCGTTAATATTTGACGTAAATATTTAAGAGTGAGAATAATCCTAATAAGATATCTACAACCCAAGAAAACAGATGACGTATTACACGTATAGATCTTTCATTGGTGTTCTTTACACTTTGGGGTTTAGTAGTTATACTACGCAAGGTAAAGGAGATTATAAAGGCACTATGACAAGAGAAACGAAATGTAGGAGCACCATGTGAATACGTGATGGGCGCCAATGTTGCAATAATACTTGGATTGCTCATCGGTCGCTTTCCCCCAAAAACTCAACAAATCCTTATGTTGCCAATATTAATCATCTTGATCAAGCTAGTGTATAACAAAAATTCAGATAATATATCAAGTGAATAGATCGTATGAAGATCTCAGATGACTTTGATACAGGCAATTGAAATCGATACGAGTTTATGAGTATCAATGAAACTATATAGAAAAAAGAATCCGTGTAATATACAGAATCGACTTGGAAACACACTTGAGCCGACTTGACCAAGCACATAATGTGTTTAAGGCGAAACTTAGGCTACTAGAATAGATCTAAAATGAAGCGTGCAACAAGCAACATACATGCACATATACCATCAAAGACAAGCTTATTCTCCATAAGAATGAGATACTCTTTCATATCCTAATGCTCAATTGTACATATCATTGCTCGTCAAAATAGTGCTCATAAACTACCTATATCGCAGAGGTACGATAAAACTTTCCTCAAATATCAAACCCACAATTACAAATCTAGATCCACGACGACTCTCCAGTTTTTACAATTTCGATTGTGTATTTGTCACCACTTCAGAACAGTACCCCCCTTAATGTGAACTAAAACAGAGCAATCTCAAGTCACACAGGACCACTGCAGATTTAGCAGGGATGGTGGTCAGGTAATTTACCAGAGGCAAAATTATCGAATCAATTCAGTTTAGCCAAGCAGCAGAACAGTAACTGCTAAAATTTTCCAACTAGCTAGAGAGATATCGTACATAGACCTCAAATAACTCCTGAGAATGACTTAAACATAGGAGGTACCCCGAGTATACAGAAGATAATAATAATAACCTATAATCGCCTCGTGGAGCAGGCTTCAGCTAAGAAGCCAATGCTCAGCACATCATATATCCCAGCATTCGGAAGGCATCAGAAAGTACACATAGGTTAATCATGATCACTGCAGAATATAAAATTTACAAGATTGACTCACAGTGACGACCAGAATACATCATTTCCATGGTGAAGCTCACACCGTATCTACATTCATTCCAGATATGGCATACCATTGCATACAAAAGTCACTCTCTCCATCCCACAATGTTTGTCGTTATTCTGCTGCCTGGATTCTGAATTTACAATCTTTGAGCCATTGACATACGTTTCAGTAAGTGAATTGTATTTCAGACTGAATATCTAGACAGATTGTCTCATCATAATAACCACCTTCATCAGATATATACAAAGAATAATGAAGATAAGTTAATCATCCAACAAACATGAAGCCATCATATGGCAATCAAATGCAGCAAAGAGGCCAACACCAGATAAGCTAAAAAGAAAACCGCCATCCCTCCAACAATCTATATATTGACTACACTCAAAAGGAGACGAAGAGCTGGGGAAGGGGGTAATCAACAACAGTTCAGATCCATTATCCCATCCAGCATTCACCCCACAGAAATGCCAACAGAGTGAAGAACTCATGGAATAGAATGAGCAGCAATTTTGCTTTATCCCAAAATGACCCCTGCCAAGACTAGTAAACGTGTCAGACACCAGTAGCAGCAAGAGAATCCAAAGTCAAAATCACGTCAAATTTCATAATCCTTCCCCAACAATAGTAATCGTCAAGCACCTTCTGAATCCCAGCCAGAACATGTAGATAAGAAATCTAGTATCTTGATAATATGTAAGTCATTTTCATAAAGGGGGCTCATATGAACTAAATGAATTCATATTGTTTAACATAGCTGTGGCTAAGTTAGATAATCCATGGAAGTAAGAGGGTTAACAAGCAAATGCCCCTTCCCACTCAAATATAAAAATGATTATCTTAAGTGTAGAAAATCACAGACATAGATCATCCAGATGTACCATCTCATCTTACAAACATCAGGGAAACTTCAAAGCTAGTTTACTACTCTATTGGAGATACAGGCTTAACCGCTCCATTGCAGCAAGCTCTACATAGTCCATTGGCACATCAACAAATAGCAAACCACACCAAGCAAAGAAAAAACTTGGTGGAGTGGCAGTCACAACAAAAATCAAAATGTTTAGAAACCCGAGAAGTAAAAAAACAAAAAATAAAATAACAAAGAATAAAAAATATCAGTTCATTTACTCATCAGCATTCACTCGCAAAATGCCCAAACCACCGGAAAAAAAAAAAAAAAAAAAAAAAAAAAAAAAAAAAAAAAAAATTATTCATGAAGATGCAACACCTGATTTCCCGTCAATGCAAGCCAGGAACCAGTATAATCCAAGCATCAAAGCTTCAAGGAGCTAAACCTTACCCAACGGCACAGCATTGTTCGCAAAAGTTACAAAAGGAATCTCAGCCATAATCAGTAGACCTAAAGTTCAAACATCCAACAAATATCATCAAAATGGAAATCTTTTGAAGGCCCAGAACCACAAAAATCGTAGAAGGATACACATAATCACAAGCAAAATTGCGAAGATTTTAAAAAACTTTGACAAGCAAACTTGAAGTGTGCACCAATAAATCAAGATTAAAATTAGAGAAGCTTGCAACTGGATATCAAAGACCGAAACCCCTCTTTGCATTTGGTGACTCAACACCTTGTTGGCTTGTTCCAGGACTTTTAATTACATAAGAACCCAACACAAATTTCATATACTACTGTCAGGCACCAAATTGTTCCACCCATAAAAATTCATCAAAGATGATTGCATCTTCTTAAATCGGAAAACCAATATACTCCGTATCCAAAAAAAAAAAAAAAAAAAAAAAAACTTCTGATAAAGAATGAATTCAAGTTAAAAGAAATATTCAATACCTTCACAACTGTGGTTGCTCTTAATGCCAGTCTCCATTTGAGTTAGTAGTTACAGTCTCCTTGCTTGAGTTATGAGAAGGGTAGCCATCGAGACTCTGATCAAAGGTAAGAGGGTAAGAGAAGCAGGGAAAGGAAAAGAGTAGATTTTTCCTTTCATTTCTTTTTTCTTATTTTATTTATTTCTTTCTTTTTTTTTTTTTTTTTTTTTTTTTTGAGCATATGATAAGGAAGATCACTTTGTGAAGCAGGAAGGTGATTAATCACACACCACACTCCTTCATGAATCATCGGTTGATGCTGAAAGACGAACTTAATTTGTTGATCACACCTATCTAGAACTGTATTACTATGGACGAAGTTACGATCAAACAGAGAAAACTATATGCTTTATCCCGCTCCATCTGCAACCCCCCCCCCCCCCCCAATCCCCCCAAAAGCCCTCCATAATCTCAAATCCCAGCATCAAATTTTGCCTTCCCCTGCTTGTTCTCCAACAGTTGAGTCACCTAGACCTCTCATTTACATAACAAATGTTCATTCACCACCATTATTGTACATTCAATGCATTATAATCTATTTCTTGTACTTATACTCTCTAAGAAACCCTCGGCCAGGCGTGAGCCTCAAGATCTACAATCAGAAACCATCATATCGATAACAGATAAGTCCCTTTCCAGCAAGATCAAATGCTTATATTGCATCCATTGAATTTGAACACATGAAATCAAGAGAAAACAACATTACTAATTGAACAAATAAACCCACATCCATCATTGCATATACGAAAGCTCCACAGATGGTTATGTTGTAAAGCTAAACTACTTTGTTTATGAGACTTCTGCTAGAAATGAAATACATTGGAGAACAAAGGTACAACTCTACAATCAAATTGGACGATTAACGATCCTGCTATATAGATCACCATATTGCACACTATCATTTAAATAGGCTAAAAAAATCGGCAAGAAATATACACATGGGAGCATGTATCACATAATTTACACAAACTATATCTTGCCATAAGGTATGAAGTACATACAACACAAATGCTGGGCACTGAATCACCACTGATGCCACTTGAATCACACCTGTGGAAACAAAGGATCACACCTAAGACGGCGAGCCCAAAAATCAGTACGCCTGCAAACACAGTCTGAAGCCAAAACAGGTGATTTTTCACCTGATAAGCCACTCCATTATCACCTAAGCCCCTCCATCAATCCCTCCAACTCTCGTCTCCCAAACCGCCTCCCGTTAAAACTAGCATCCCTACACCTCGCAGCAAAGTAAAAAATCAACCACGCCACCATAAAAAACACCTCGACAAACGACTGCAACAAAATCGCCAACGACTTCCCACACACCCTGGCCAACACCCATCTCGTAAACGCCCCACACATAATCAACTCCAAACATTTCAACTGAATAGACTGGTGTATCATAGTCGCCAACATGTAACACCCTTCTTTCACAATCTCCCTCCCACCGCGCCTCGTGTTCACAATCGTAACCCACGAATCCACCGCAAGAACAAACGAAACGACGGTATCAATCAAGAACCAAGTAAACAAAAACCCGGAAATCTCTTTATCGTAACCAGGCAACCAAGGGGAAGCAACCGAAAATGGCATTAGCTTCAACCTCAAGAATAGCTTAAAAAAAGAGTACTGATCATGCACTTCATTGAAAAACCATAATCCTAGAATCTGCGTCACCGCATCCCGGACCGCCCACCTCATTAAGATAAACCCGGATAATCTCTTAACCCCCAAATTCGACCCGAACCATAAACTCCGCGAAAACGAGCTGTACCGCCCTAACACATCGTTCACCACCGCGACAAACACAATCCCTAACGCCCACGAATACGTCATCACAAACCCTAGAATCACCCAACCGTACGCGGCGGAGAGAATACTGATCAAGAAAAACAACGCCGCCGCGTCTCGCCGCCCTAGCTCCAACCCTGCCATAACAAACTTCAAATCCACCACCTCCTCGCGATCCTTATTATCATCGCCGCCGACGCCGTCGTCGTCAGCCGTGTTATTCACGACGTCGATGCGATCGAAGCAGCCGTTGGTGAATCCGAAGGAGACGCCGCCGGTACGGACGACGCCGGGGGAGAGGTGCGCGACGGGGAGGAAGGTGGCGTTCGGCGGAGATGAGCGAGGACCGAAGAGAGAGCGCTCGTCGTCGTCGTCGGAAGAGAAGAAATCATCGTCTAGGGTTCCGACGCGGGTGAGGTGGAGGAAAGGACGGTGGCGATTGCGGCGGGGAGGAGAGAGAAAGGAGGAGTGCGGTTGTTGTTGGAGCGATTTAGCGGTGGTTGAGGTGGAGGAGGCGGCGGCGGTGGTGGAGAGGTCGAGGCGAGAGAGGAGGGATTTGAGAGAAGGATCGCGGTCGATGAAAGAAGTGACGAAAACGGTGCCGTTTTCGACTAAAGTACGGAAAGAGAAGAGGAGGAGGGTGAGGCAGAGGGTGGTAGGGAGAAGAGAGAAGGTGGTTTCCGCCGCGTGACGGAGGATTCCGGTGGTAGTACGGTGGTTATACGGTGGCGGATCTTCACTGTTTGTGTTGCTGCTGCTCATAATTTTGGTGATTGATTAATTAATTAATTTTTTTTAATTAATTAATTATCGGAAGCTGAGAAATTAGATGTATGTATTTTTATTTGTTTTAATTTAATTAAAAAAAGGAAATGAATTGGGATTGAAATGGTGTAAAATTGGAATGACAATAGAGATGGATTGAACATGGAGATGATTGGGAGGAGAGAGAGAGAGAGAGAAAAGGGGACAAAAAAGGACTGTGATTCAACAGATCGTTTGATGCGTTGGTCGTTGGCTTTTGGAGCTTGTGACTCAATCAACCTCGCTCGTCGAGGTTTCGCGGCTCGTCGAGGTTCGAGCTTGAGTCGACGATTGGGTTTGTCATGGTTTGAGCTTGGCCCAATACGACTCGGGTGAAGTATGTGGGTGCTCTGGGTAGGATTCGTCTCGGGTTGATCAAGCTTCGAGCCTGGTCGAATATGAGCCGAGCTCAAAGTTATTGTTTGGTTGGATAGGGTAATTAGGAATTAGAGGTACGTTTGAAATCATTAATGTGAAATAGTAGATTACGAGAAAAGTGGAGTAAAGATAAAATGAGCAAAATTTGGTTCACACCGAACCATTCGGTCCAGCCCTTGGTCCATAAATTTATGGGTTTTTTGCATTCAGTCTAGATGGGATCGAATGACTTTTAGTCTGCTCTAGTCTGGTCTTGGACCGATGTTCAGCCCTCAAAAAAATACGTTGTTATACTTATACACTAGGTTTTCTTTTTGTTGATACAAGACGCACAAGCATCAATGTGTACGGGGATCAATTTTGTTGATTGGTGATTTGATGTGTCAATTAGATACTTTGAGTGGTTTTGCATCATTATCATATTTAAGATAAATGTCGCGTAGCGATTATATAATTAAAATTTCCGTTTTCTTTCAAACAAAATAAAAAGGTAAAAGAGACAAAGAAAAGGGGTAAATAAAAATCTGACAATTGACTCCAATTAGCAACAAAGTTGGATTTTAAGCTTAAATTCTTAATAAGGTGGTGTACTATAAACAAATGCTCTTACGATTTTACACATTATAATATCATAACATTTTAAAGTTCAAAACAAGATGAAAATTTGAAGCAAAGTCAAGCATTACTCATGTGGTCAGGTGATTGGAAAAATGGGACAAGAAACTTACCCTATAAGAAGCAAAAATGGGATGGTCGAAATAAAAACCTTTCGAGCTTTACAATCCTGCCTATTTGAGCAGTGTGCTTCCCCTTTGTTATAGTCTTTTGTTTTTTTTTTTGTTTTTTGTTTTTTTTTTATTCACACTTTTCTCATATTTCATCAACCCATTTTCAACATGCTTCCAGTTTCACCCGCTTAACCATTCGAGCATCACTAGCTCTAACTTGACTAGTTTATGTTTTTGACACGACAACTCTAAGCGTAATCTGATCCCACTTACCATTGGAGTTGCTCTTAGTTCATTTTGGTTGCAAGACTTTATTGCTATAACGTTCTCGAAATTTGACAATAATTGATGCGAGACTATTAACACTCTACTTAAAACTTTTGACACTCTCACTCACAATGCTTTACCTGATTACCTTTAAGGAAAATGAGGTAGAGGGAGTTCCTGAAAACTTTGATGAATGCGAATAGTCTTTGCCTGAAACATCCATACTAGATCAGTGTATTCCTCAACCCTTATTAAAACTATTGGCACTTCATATTTCTTAACCTTTGTTGATTGTTTGGTGTTCTTTTGGTATCCTAGAGAAACTTGTCTTTGGCTTTTCTTTAGTTTTCAAAAGGCCAAACTACCAAATTGGTAAAAAAAGTAGGGGGCAAATAACAGATTGGTAAAAAAGAAAACCCCGGCGACAAATTGATAAAAAAAAATAACATTAACTACCAAATTAGCCAAAAACACCACTTTTGGCCGCCGTTTGCATCACTTACTATATACAGTACTTCCTTAAATAAAATTATTTAGCTCCCGTTTTTAAATCAATACTAAGAAAAAAAAAATTACTTCGATAACAAAAAAAAAAAAAAAAAAAAAAGGGAGAAACAATTGAATTTATATATTGAAGAATCAAAATAGGTTATGAAATAACGGTTTCAGCAAAAAAGCTTATCGTCGGCTCGTTTTAGGTTACAATAACAAGTGGCACCTCGTGTGATAGTTTTATGTGGTTGTATAATGACTAGTACCCATTTACGAAAAAAAAAAACCTATGTTTTGAACAGCAGACGATTTAATTAAATCACAGAGTATAGCACCGAAACGTGAGATGACCATTCGGATATGATATTGAACTCTAGGGGATGTGATTAGTTTGCGGAGTACTTTTTTGTTGAATTTTTTTTCCAAACCAAATTTCTTTAAACTTTTTTGTTCAATACTTTGAAAAAAAATGTCTTCTTATGTTTTTTTATTGTTTATTTTTAATAAAATTATTACTTTAGAAAAGGTAATGAAATCATGATATTCATGGAAATACATTTAATATATAAGAATTCCGACCAAATTAGAGTTTTTTTTGGCTAATTTGGTGTTTCATGTCAATTATTTTTACCAATTTGTCACTTTAGTAATTTTTTTTTTTACCAATTTGTCATTTACCCCTTACTTTTTTTTTACCAATTTGGTAGTTTGGCCGTTTTCAAACCGTTTCTTGTCACAGTAGCCATGAGAATAGTACATGCTATATGTCAATAATATAGTCTAATGAGTTTTTAAAATCATGACTAGTGTATTTTGCAAAACTTTTCCAACTATCACATTATTGTCGGTTTATTTATTGTGTGCCTTATATCAGACGTTAAATGCCTATTTTCTTCCTTATTTACGTGTTCATTCGCATTCCAACACAATAATCATTCATATTCATTTCCAGTGCATTTTTATGAATTGAGTCACAAGTGTTAGGTAGACAGAATCATGAATGACATTCATATCACTCTCAACATATCTTTAAGATAGCGCATTGAATATAAAATTTATAACGCGGAACTAATCATCCAAATTCCCAATTTTCAAAACCGATCATACGAATGATCCGTCTTTTCAACCAAATCTTTTCCTCTTTCTAAACCTATGAACCAAACCAACATACCCAAATTCCCCACACTAGTATTTTCCACTATTGTTCAATACTTTGTCAACAACCCTACTCACCAAGTCACCATTAACAAAACTTCTACAACTTCACCAACAAGCGACCTCAAAGCAATTTATTACCTCCTCTCCAACCATTATCTACACTTTTACAGTCATCCTCAATTATCAATATATAAATTGTTAGTTTGTTACACACACATATAATTAGTAATCAATGAATTACGTTGGAAACTTGCAAATTTTTCTACTTCAATAAAAGAAGCTGAAAAACAATTCAATTTTCTCCTTGGCAAACTTCAAAAAGAAGCCACAAATAACCACTAGATGACAAAAATGTCATGCTAATAGTTTCTGTAAAAAAGCTGCATTTTCCTTGACCTCCACGTTCACCCTTTTTCTCTCTCCACTATCAAACACTTCCCCAACCAAAACAAAACCCACAACAATTTTTCCTCTCATTTTCTCTCTCCTCAAACAATAATTTCACCTTCCCTCGTTCAACATTTCAATACCCATTTCACCCAAGTTCCCTCAAATTTTAGTGGTAATTTTTTTACGATCAGTTTTCCAACTTTTTGTTGGTTTTTTTCACAGACAAAATCCCTAAAAAATGACCAAATGTTTGTTGAAAATTGGTGTTTTTTTTTTTTTTTTTTTATTTGGTTGTGTTTGTTTGTTTTATGTAGTTGTGCTTAAAAAATTGATAAAGCTTGGAATTTGGGTTGAATTTTTTTATTTATTTTAATAATAATTGTTTTAGTTGTGTGAGTATTTTTTGTCACATTTAGGTTTTTGGGTACAAACACTTTGTTTAATTTAATCATCTTCTAAAATGAAATTATTATAAGGCGGGTGGGACCAAAAAAAATTGATCTTACAATAATTTGCCATTTTGTACATAAAAATGTGGAGATAAGTACTAGGTTTTGGAATTTAATGTTGTCTTGTTAAGGTTGATGAAGATGTTGGAATTAAGCAGTATAGTGCAGAAATGGTTTTTTTTTTTTTTTTTTTTTGTGTGTGTGTGTGTGTGTGGGGGGGGGTTGTCACATCATAAATAGTGTTGTACCACTAAGAAGCAGCTCATTTTCTTAAATGTGTAGAGTAAATAAAAAGTCGGGTTTTTAAATTGAATTGCTACCCACCTATTGTAGATGCATTTTTGCGCAACTGCGAAGATTTGGTTAGTGAAATTGGGGTTTGTGGTTACTTGCACCCCACAAGGAAGGCCAATAGAGATGGTTTTGCTTTATATTTGGTAGTTTCTAGCACAAGTTTTGTGGTGGGGGTTTGTTTCGTGTAACTTTGACTGGTTTGGTTCTGCCAAGTCCTTTTCTTGTTTGGCTAGGCTCAACTTTTGTGTGTAGGGTTCATGTTAGTCGACTCTGAATCATTTTGGGGGTAACACTTTGATGTCGATTATTTTTAGTTTCCGCCCATAATTAATTTGGGTATATTGAGGTTAGTTTGAACCAGTAAAAGTCACAAACTTGCTATTTTACTGATGCCATGGTTAATCCTAAAGATATTTGCTGAGAAAAAGGCAACCAATCTTTTGCAAAGCGAAAAACTAGGCACTTTGGATGTTACAGTGTTTCTTTACTGTGTTTTCATTTCACAGATAGTACTTTTCTTTTAGTGTAGTCAGTGATGTAATATTAAAGCGTTTACTTGAAGCTTAAAAAAAAAAGGTTCTTAGAATATATTGTGAATGTTTGTTCATATTGTTTCTTAACTGAATGTATGACGTTCAAATGTATATGGGGCGAAACTGGTTACTTAATGAGGATTAGTGCGAGAGATTATCTACATTTTCCTAGTGACAATATTTAAACTACATTTCTATGTTGGGATTGGACCCTTTTGTGATTGTCTTTCAGTTTTGGTTTGCGCCATCCCATTTAGTCCTGATTCGAGAAGGGTATATGGTCTACCCCATATTGTTAATTGTGGAGCTTTTACAATTTAGACGTTTCTGATATTTCTTAAGAAATGATCTGAGTTACAGCACTAGTAATGTAGTACAGGATTCCCTATTGCTTGTTCCGAAATTAAGAGATGGTTTGCTTATTTTTGACACCATTGTGTTTTTACAGCATTGAAACTTTGCTACAAGACTGGGGAGATAAGGGAGTTCATTCTGGTACATGAACAATGATTAAGAGAAAGAGACTCGATGCGCGTAGCTACAGAGAATGGCATATGGCACAGACAAAAAAGCATAAAGGTTGCCCTTAATCTTCTCTGAGAATTTCTTTCTGAGCCATTTTAGGTTGTTTTGCATGGATGTTTCATTAGTTCCTTCTAATTCTGAATATGTATCAGTATGTAAGAGATAAAAACTAATTGTAGATAAACACTGACAGTAAGCTTTTGATGACATATTTCACCCTGTTACAGAAATATCTGGTGTTTATGCATTTTCATACGCTGGAGGTGGTTCAGGCACAAGATGCCTAACCTTGAACATAAACATCTGCCTCTCTCAATAGAAATACGAAGATCTAAATGTAATGCCATGTTGGCAACTTAAACCTTTTATCCTGTGTAGTATGAAGGGCCTGTACGTTGTGATGTTTTGTTCCATGATTCATGAGTACCTGCTTTGTATTGTTTGATGAATTCGAGTGTTACACTGTTGATTCTCAAAAGGCCACGACTCATTTAAGAATCTGATTCGGTTTGTGGTGGTGAATGTTTATTATGGTGTTAGTAGAACTGCAAAATCTGCATGTGAAAGTGTGATTCAATTGATACTTCCTTAATAATGTTGTAAAATGTTTCTCAGGGCTCAGCGGGTCTGTTTCTGAACAAGGGAACATGATGTCTCAGGACCGGGATGACAAGCCCGAAGCTAGTTGTTCAAGGCAGAGGAACAGTGAATCTGATAGCCTTCACTCGCTGCAGCCAAGGTCTACTTCTTATGCTTGCTTCCAACCTCATAATTGATTCATATTAGCACCCATGTTACCCTTTTCTTACTAATTTCCAAACAACAGTTAGACCACATTGGGTCCATGTTAGCCTACCCCAATTATTTTGGGTCTAAGGCTATGCTGTTGGTGACCCGTTGTAGTGTCATCCCATGTAGCTGACCGGGCTTCTGCCTTTTCCAGCCTCTTGCATCGCCGATTAGCTGTTCTCATTTGCTTGAATCTAATGGCACATATTCCTCGTCAAAGGTGTTAAGAGTACAGTTTGGATGAGCTTAACCCATGCCCTGTAACAAAGTGCTTACATATTTATGTCCTCCCAAAAAAGAAAAGAAATTTAAAAATGATTTCCCAACATTTTTTTTTTGTTTTGCAGAGAGGACTCTGATTTACAATCACAACCTGACAATGGAGAAGCAACACTTGAACAATGCAGCATCCCTAATGTATGAATGGTTATTTATGTACTTGGTGCTGAAACATCCAAATATCTTCATCCTGAAAATAGTTTTTGTGTTCTGTTTTCTCTTGCAAAGCTAAATGATTTAAGTCACACATCTATTCTCCGATTTCTCTCTATTCTCATCACATATTTGATGAAATTTCTTTGATGCATCAAAAGTTCAAGTTTCAATCTTTGCAGTTGTTGTATAGTTGGAGTTATGTCTTACATTCCCACCCACACTTGTCATTTTTTTGAAGATAATATTACTCATGAGTCACGATAGGTTTGAGAGCTAGCTAGCTCTCTTTTGTTTATGAGCATCACCCCTATGGTGTCTTTTGGTATTCCGGTCTCACGATGCTGTTGTTTTTTTTGGATATATTGATAACCTCACTCATTAGGAGAAAAAAAAAGATACATGTCTTTCCTCCGATCAATCAACATTATGAGATGGGGGCCTTGCTTCTTTATCACATTGGCAAATGCTTATTTTGTATATTCTTTACTAGTTTCTGAGTGCATTTTAAATTGGGGATTTGGGGTGTTTCTGCCCTCGAAGGAGGCCTATATTTTCTGGAGGTAATCCTTATTAAGTTGCTCTCTAAATATTGTCTTGGAATTGGTTTCTCTAGTTCAGTGAAGTTATTTAGTGTCTCATATTCTTGAGGGCGATGAACCATTGTGATTCTGGTGGTAGTGTTTGGGCTTTGGAGGTCTATGCAAAAATACTAAGAGGCCCCTCCTTGTTGCTAAATTTTGGGTGTCCCTATGTTTATCAAAAGGCGTAGTAAAGTTTTTGATGGGATAAATCCTAAGATACTTCGGTTATATTTTCAGTCTTCGTAGTTCTCATGAAAAGAACAACTCCTTACGTTTCAGGACAAATGTTTTGACTCACCTTACATTCACTGTGGTAAAAAATAATCCAAGTCCCTCCAGAATTAAGAATATGAAATTTTGGCTCTGCACATGTTAGCTTCTAGTCATCTTCGTTTGTTGGACTTGCAAATATTCTAATTTACATATGTAACCCCGCTCGGAAGTGAACACTAAATTATCATGTCCAATTCTCTTGCTCAACTAAAATATATTATGTCTTGCATTCCCTTATATGACTTTCTCATCCGATAATATGTGGGTACCAAATTGAAAAAGGAGATGAGTTAACACACTATATAAACACCACCATTTTTGACATTCAATATTTATCTTAGTTTTGGAAACCTGTTGGGTACTTGATCTAAGGTATGAAGGTTTTGTAGCTGTGATGTTGGTTGCAAGTATTAGTGTATTACTATATGCATCTGCCAACTTGTTGGGTAAGTTTAGGGTAAAGGTGACTATTTAGTATGATGAAGTGGAATTATTAGGTTGAGCCGACTAAAGTTTCTGCATCAAGGTTGAACATCTGGCAACTAATGGTAATTATAATTTTTCATAACATATACCTTGGCTGTCATCCTCCGATACAGCTAAAGATTTAGTAAATCTTTCAGACTTTCACTTTGGCCATAATGGACGAAGTTATATTGAATCTTAGAACCCCATATGCTTTTGAACAGGTAGTAAGGTAGTTATTCAGTTTCAGTTAGAGGTCATCTGGAAACCACCTCTGGCTTCTTTATAGGAAAGGCTGAGGACATCCTACTCCCTTTTACCATGCTTGAATCATTGGTATTTTAGAGGTACTGGGGTGATGATAAGCATAACAACTACTTACATGTACCCTGCAGCAACTGCACATCTGTTTTAAGTTTGTAGTGACAGCTTCCTGTCAGGTTCGCATGCTTGGGGCTAAGCTCTTTTTTTCTTTTTTTTCTACTGCATACTCAAATCATCTCGCTTTCTTATTATCGTCTCTGTAGTGTGCTCTTGGTAATCTCACTTTGAACAGGCTCTAGAACTTGTTTTGGGCTAGATATGCTTGGCCTGTATTGAAGGCATTTAAACATTTTAGCAAAATCCTCCAGTGACGGAATATCTTGAGAATGAATTTCTGAAGTAAACTGAATATTCCTCGTAAGAACATGTTGGATAGTCCAATACTCCTATATACTTCAGTGTGCTGATGCATTTAAATCTTCTCTTTTTTGATCCTAGAGTGGAACCTCCTGTATCCATCGAGGTCTTTGTGTTCAATTATCTCCACTGCTACTTTTAGCTATCCCTTCCTTGAGTGACAGCTATCAGAAAGGATCCATTGTTGTCCGAATTATATGTCAAAATTTGAAGGAAGATGCAAATTAAACTGCTGTATATATCAAAGCCTTTCAGAAAATTGAAATCTATTAAACACATGGAAGTACCTCAAGAAAACTTCACGATTTTTGTGGTGCATTGATCAAGTTTAGACATCCAATAGATCGAGTTGGAACTCCTCGGTGTTTTTGAGGGGGGGGGGGGGAGGGCACTTGTTCCTTCTTTTTTTTTTTTTCCTTAATTTTTTCTATATAATTTTGTTTAGTGAACCATTTTATATAATCTTCTTCTATCAGACCTCTATATGACACGACTTGTCATCTCAGGTGTCCCCAAATATCTTTGAGAAGAAGCTTTCTTCTGTGGAGTCGGGATCTGATGGAAAAAGTAATGAGGAGATGGAAGGTGAATCTATGTCTAAACAGAGACCAGAAGAACTAGTGAGTTCACCAAGGCATATTGAGTACTGGGTGCCCACCAGTTTTTCTCATTTACAGCTTGAGAAATACTGTGAGACTCTGATCAAGCATTCCATGTTTCTTTGTGCAAGAAACAAAAAAGGGCTTATGGGTCTCCTAGATGTTCTCGTTAGTGCACGAGAGGTGCGTATTCTCAGTCATTACGTAAAAAAACTACTATATTGTAATATTTTCTTTCTTTCTGAGGCCTAATTTTCCCTTGTTGGGGACTTGGTTTTGAGATAATCCTACATTTATCTTTCTCAGTGCTGTGACCACCCTTACCTTGTGGATTCATCTTTGGAACACTTTTTGAGGGAACGACGTCCAATGGTCGATTTACTTACAACTGGAATAGAAGCTAGTGGGAAGCTATTACTACTTGATAAATTCCTCCAAGAGGCTAAGAGAAAAGGGCTCAGGGTGCTAATTGTTTTCCAGGTACTACATTTTACCTGCTCTTGTACTCTCCTTGATGAGTTATTAATTTTTGTTTGGTCAAGAGACGAAAAACATCTCATGATTAGTAATTATGAAATATGTTGGGAGTCAATTTTAAGAGAGCCAATTAAGCTCTTAAATTATTGTGAGCAATCTTACTCTAGAAAATAAGGAGGAATGTGAAGTTGTAGCACTTGACTCCATGTGTACAACTCCTCTTTCTTCTTGCTCCTTTGTCTCTGTCTCGCTTAATAACTTTGTTTTCTGCTCGCTTGTGTCTTTTTTTTTTTTTTTTTTTTTTTTTGCCTTTTGTTGGCATATCTTCTTTCTTGTTTCTCCACTTTAAATTATTTTATTCAAGTCTTTATTTTTTCTACCTCCTTCTAGCATCGAATTCTGAGGACAATTCGGATAGGTGATCACAAATTATTTTGGAACTAAGGCTTTGTTGTTGGTTCTTTCTTTGGTTTTGATATGAACAAGCATTAGACATCAGCCTGCTGCTTTATTTTATTCGTGTTCTTTTTAGTGTTCAGGACCATGTATTTATGAAACTTGTCTGCCTGTTACTTCCGTATTCACCTGGCTTAAATTGCTATTCTGTCAACTTATGTCTGCTTATCTCTTTGCTCTCATTTGAGCAGTCAAATCATTCACAATCAGCTGTTGAACTTCGGCACATACTGGATGACATAATACGCCAGAGGTTTGGCGAAGAATCTTATGTACACATCTACCGGGAATTCGATCGGCTGAAGAAGTTGACTGCTTGTGATCTATTCAATGATAAAGATAGTGGGAAGTTTGTGATGTTAATGGAAAAATATTCTTGTCAATCAAACATCAAACTCTCTGCAGTGGATTTTGTGATCTTGTTTAATAGTGACTGGTGTCCATTTAGTGACATAAAGTGTTTGCGAAAGATGTCCATTCAATCTACGGGTGGAAAATTGAAAGTACTTCGCTTATATACGTCAAACAGTTTGGAAGAAAAGGCTTTAGCTTTGGCGAAGGAGGGAAGGGCTCTGGAGAGCAACATGCGGCCTTCCATAGCCATTAGTCACATGCTACTTCTTTGGGGTGCTACTAGTCTGTTCAGCAAACTGGATGAATTCCATGGCCATTGCTCTTCGATTGCCAATTTGAATTGTTTGACAGAGGACAAGGTGGTCCCTAAGGTGCTTGATGAGCTGCTCATGGTGGTTTCTAGTCAAGATGGTAGCGAATGTAGCTTCTCTCTTATTTCAAAAGTTTCAGAGGGCTATAATGATTATCATGGCGCTGTGTCTGTACAAGGTGAACGAGATGAACCAGCTAGGGATAATGATATACCACCGTGGGCAATTTGGAGTAGTCTGCTTGAAGGTAGAAATCCAGGGTGGAGACTCCTGCCAAGATCTTCTCAGAAGATAAGAAGAAGAAGTGAAAAACCAACCAGCTTGTTTCACTTTGCTGATCGTGAAGTCGAGAAAGAGCTAGTAAAAAACAGGATAACTCGACCATCCCGAGAAAAATCACCGTGCCGGAACTCAGACTCCAGAAAAATACTGAGAACGGCTCCTAAGACGAAGGCTGTCAAATTAACTGGTATGTGTACAGACCTCTATAGTTATTAAATGTTAACTTCTGTATGGGCCTTCAAGGGTAGTGACAAGGTTGAACTAGTGTCTACCTTAGTCTGCGATATGTTTTCTTATGGTACTGAGTTAATGTCTTCCTTAATCCATGGTATGCCTTCTTACAATACTCTGCTTTTTGTAGATCATCCAAAGTTAGCTGGTGCTGGAAATGAACTGTCACCGTGCACTGGCTACAATGGGGCACATGATGTTGAAGAAACTTGTATGCGAAGGATGAGGGAGTTGCTTCTGAAGCAGAAAAAGGAAATTCGTGAATTTTACAAGTCTAAGAAGGAAGACAGAGCCAAATTGGAGGAAGAGCACCAATTGGAGCTGGATCTTATTAATCAGGGGTGTAGAGAAGCTGGAGCCAAACAAGATGAGCTTGACAGATTGCATCACATCTACAAAAAAAAACTTGACGAACACAAGGCTCAGATGGACGTTAAAAGGAAGGAGCTGGAAGAGGCCCAGCGGGCTTCGAGGATAAAGGAAAAGCAGGTGAAAGATAATCTGATTGCTTTGTCAAAGACAAAAACTCTTGAGAGACCAATCTCATCTGTATTGTCAAAGAGCATACATTTGGAAGCTATTGAACAAGGGACCAGAAATGAATCTGTACAACATCACGATCCTGGAACTCCTGAATGTTTGATTGAAGATACTGAGGTTTTGTCTGTGGAGTCTGATGGCGAAAGTGATGATGATGCTGTTTCAATGCCTAGAGCAGCAGTACCAGATACTATAGATAACAATGACTCACCTCGTCTTCCTTCAAATACAGCTTCGTTCTCTGAAAACATTGTTGAGAAAACAGCTCAGGACATGCAGCCTGGACCAAACAGAGAAAATGAGGGTGATAGCTCCACAAATATTGAACCTTGTACAGAAACTTTGCTGAGAATTACAGTGGAGAATCAGTGTCATAAAGATATTGGTGACTCCAACATTAATCCTGAGTGTCCAGTCAGTGGACCTCTGGAGTCTGATGGTGAAAATGACGTAGTGATAACGTCTAATGGAGAAGCGATGGAGCATGGACCCAATTCCTGCACTTCAAACGAGCCTCAGCTATGTGCATTATCCGGGCAGAACCATTTGGAACAAGTGACCAATTTGGAAAACAGTGGCGCTGATAATAGGGATCGTAACATGGATATTTCTGGTAGGCCATCAAATGGAGAGACCATCTACTGTGGTGATGAAGAGTTGGATAATCCTGCTACTGTCAATGGGCCACAAGATGCACAAGAACAGGTGGCGGAAGAAGTGCCCTCCTCCATACTCACTAGCAGCACCCAAGTCGTGCAACAGTCCCAAATTGGCACGACTTTGGACAATTCACTACAAATAGAACAGGTACTATTAACTTACTATGTGCTTTTGAAGGGTTGGGCTTATAAGTTTTTGCGAATTTATTGTCGGTTTTGTGCAACTCTCCAGCATTGAGGATCTGGGTTCTCATATTTCTTTGTGATATTTATGCCATCAATCCTTCCGATTACCCATTCCTCACCCTCTGATAAAGTGTGGACTGAATCCTTGTGGTGATAGAGAGTCGGAGATTGTATGTTGTGCCATTCCCCCGTTTTAGGGTTACTACCTGTGTTTAAATTCTTCATCAGTACATACACCATTAATGCCTATGGAATGTACTTCACAACTTAGGCCTTTCGTGTGTTATACTAGATTTGTCCTTGAGCAACCGAATAGATGGCAAATCTTTAGAAAATGGATACCTGGAGAACAATTCTAAGGAAGCTAAGTTGATTTCCTTCACTTGTGTTTCACTTCTTCGGACCTTGATTTGCGGTCTCTTCCATTCATTACAAAGATAGCTGATTTAGGCTGTGTGCTGTACTGGTGTGCCATCCCGTCCCGTCCTCTAGGACTAATTGAAATATTAAAGAATTAAGAGACAAGAAATGAGAAAAAAAAAAAACTGTGGAGGTTTGGCAGGTCGGGGGGAAAGTATAGATATTGATTGCTGCTAATTGTAGATTTACAACAGGCATTTCTATCAGTTTGATAAATACTCCATGATTTTTTGTGAAGCTTGTATTATGTCTGTAGAAAGTCTCAACTGATGAGTCACTTTCCGCTTCTAGTTATAGAGTCAGACATTTGTTCGGAGACTTCTGACCTGCTTGTCTTAAACATCATTCGAGTTCAATCTATTGGGTATTTATGCCTTTTCGTAGTAAGTTTATATCTAGCAAGCATCATAATAACATAATTTGTCAGGAAGTATACAAAAAATTGCTACAGACCATTTGATCATTTTTGCTAAGATATGTTACACTTGAAAATTCCGATTAATATATTACTTCAGTTTCCAACCACCACCTTCTCGTCTTTTGTTTTCATATGAAAATTATTGATAGTTAATTTTCACAGTTTTACCAAAGTCTTATGGCAAAACGATTTTATAGGATTTGCATATGATGAAATGATTGGGAATAAAAAGTAACTTGAGTGGTACTTCGTTGGTTGAGAATTTAAGTGCATGCCAGCGGTTCCCATCTTCAGTTTCACTCATCTTTGCTCGTTTGATTTCTGTTGTGCAGCCACTGCCAGTTGTTTTTGCATGCCCTCCCAGTACCGAGCTTCTACAGGATGTTGAAGCTGCAGCAGTATCTAGCTTTCAGATACCCGAAAATGGTTCTTGTCAGCAAGATCAGAATCAATTTCCATCGACTAGCTCAGCTACCTTGCCTTCGTTGGGGTTGTCCCCGCCGTCACTTGTGGGACGTGACCAAACACAAATTTTACTAGCTGGCTACCCAACCAATATGCAGTCACCCAATAGCTATTTTCAGGACACCTCATCCGTAAGATCTAATATGGTTTCGTCTTATGGCTTTGATCCACTGCTGAGAGAGATAATGAGACTGAAAAAGGAGGAGGATGGTGCAATAAAGGCTCATGAGGAAAAGGTGTTGCTCTTATAACTTGCAAGTCAATGTCGAACAGCACTATTTCTTTGTACTTCAATCGTATACCCTTCCATACCATTTTTCTTTTCTAGTTGTAATTCCTAACATATCCGAATTTATGAACAGACGTTGCACATCAAGTTTGCTTGCGAAAAAGAAATGGATGAGGTGCGTAAGAAGTACGACTTGTTGCGTCAAGAAGCTGATACTGTATTGCTGCAGAAGAAAGTGGCGCTTGAATCTGTTTGCACAAAAATACGCGCCAATAAGTTATTGGCGGACACATTGAAGTTCTACCATCAGAGGCCACTGTCTCCTCTTATCTCACAAGGTGTGCAAAGCAGCAAGTTTTTCCTTCCTTTCTCTAGCTTTTCCGTTTTTTAAATGCATGAAGTGCTCCAACTTTCAACCACTGCTAAGTTTTGTCTTTGCTGTGAATGGTAGATAAATCAGCTGTTTGTTAACTTGTTTGACCAAAATATTAAGGAAAAAAAATTCACTGTGAAGAGCCGCTAGTGTCTTAAAACTTGCTGGCCAGTCAGCTCATATGTTCCTTAGTGTTACCCTTGGCTTTTAGGGGGGGGGGGGGGAGTCATTACTCATTAGTTTTGTTGGCTTGCTTTGCAACTCACTTCAAGTTTTTCTTCCTTAATTCTGTATTTCCTCGCAAGTTCTGGTCCATAACCATATCCCAAAATGTACTTTCCTTCAAACATGTTCCCTGTTTATATTGTCCATGCATTTGCCGACTATTGTGTCTTTAGCTCATTGCTCAATCATTCAGCAGACAGAAATTAAAATATCTGGTTGTGTCTTGCAGAAGCCATATTGAACGCCATCTCTGAGCTCCCTCCGCTGCAACAAAGTAACATATCTACACAAAGGACAGCAGCAACAAGTGTCGCACCCACCGCTTCACAAGTGCAGGTGGTTCATCAGTTATCTGATCTCATGTCTTTTGATCCCGTTAGATTGAACTCGGCTTCACCTCCATCATACGCAACAGTAAATCCTTTGACATCCTACTCACCACGGGCTCCTCCCCACCTTCTCCGCCCATATGGGCTGCTGACAACACCTATGCCCATGACAGGTATTGCCTCAGCAACTGAAAGGCCAAGTTTAACTTTCTCTGCATGGCATGGATCAGCGCCTGGTGGTACTATGCACCGACAATTTGTACGTCGGCCTCACTCTGATGGTACTCCATACAACCCTGTTGTTCTCTAGGGTTTCTGATCTGATGTTGCGGAGAGAGTTTTTAGACTGTACAGTAGTTGCAGTGTAGCCGAGTTCAAGGGGGATAACCTCATTTAGAAGGTTTTGGTTCCTATGTGGTCTTAATATGCGCTGTCGCTTCAGGTTGAAGCTGTAGATTTTGTACATCCCGTGCAACGCCCTTGTTGATAAGCGCAACTGGCTTTTCAACCTTTTGTATAGCTTAGTATTATAGTAACAGGTAGTGAAGATATCTGGCGGAAAACTTCAGAGTCAGACTAACACATGCTTTCGTCACGCGACAGCCAATTTTGTAAGTGAGGTAGTATACTCCCTGACATTTGTGATGCTACTGTAATCTCTCATTATTCAACTTATTATAATACAAATTTAGGAATTCATGTCTCAGTTTATTATGAACAACCACTACTTCGAGTCTTCGACTACTAGAAGTGTTTGAAAGTCGTAAGTTTATACACCGAAGAATATGTTTTTCTGTAAGAACGGGGATGAGCAGCTTCTCAACAACATTTTGGTTTTCTGTAAGAATATGTCAATTCACTTGCATGTACGTACTCGTTCAGTCGTTCAATTTGTTATCGCATTGTCTAGATTGACTATGTTTACCTCAAAGTCCACCCATGGGAGACTAAGGTAACCAGGTAGGCTAGGCAGTCTTAGTTTTACATTGCGCTATTGAATTCAGCATAAAGCTATAAATTTTGCACACAAATATCAAGATCACCTCACCAGATTTAAGGTCCAATATAGAGAGAGTTTTTTTTTTTTTTTTTTTTTTTTTTTTTTTTTTTTTTGCCGCAGGGCAATATGTTGCTGAACAGTTCTCTTAACGTGAACCACAAGTCAAAATATAGATTTTCCAATCCGAGTCTGTATACTTCCCAATGTCTCCGGCTAAACAGGAGTTGATATAGATTTACCATACTCCTATAGCCATTTCTCGCATGCTTTTCTTTGAGAGCAGTTATGAGAGCTTCTTTCGAAATGCCTGCAGTAAAAAGAGGATGTGACATTTTTGCGAAATAAGAGTTTTCAAATATTAGTAAGCTAGCCATACAAATAATACAATGTTGATTACCATGTCAAATATTAGTAAGCCAGATAATGAGCAAGCAATTCAGAATTTCAGACCCTACTCCATTATTCAAAACTAGTTGCATATAAATACACTAGACACATCACATAATATTTCGATTTCCGTTTTCAAATATAAGTAAGCTAGACAGTGAGGAAAGCAATTAAGGCCTATTGAGCCATTATTAAATACAGGCTGACAGAATCAAGAGACAAAAACTTAAGTAACTTGCGTAACAGGTTGGGAAGACAATAATCCATATTCCATACGTCGCCCAAGATGTATGAAAGTGCTCATTTCTCTATCCCCATTTTAATCTCATTGTTAGTAGGATGATTGGTCAGTATGGTGATACTGGTGAGGTGAAAGTCTTAAGGTGGGGTCGATGACATTTGGGTTAGTACATTGTTCCTTGCTGCTTAAATTCAAAAGTTCAGGAATGTGCTCCCCATATTGCAAAATATCGAATTGCATTCAGGTATGGAAATCAACATATCTAATATTGTTGAAGTCAACATCGAGGAAGGAATTTTGTACATTTCTACTAGCTGGCACTACATATCCCGGATTACCATCCTCATACCAATGTCTTTTTTGGAACCCTTACAGGCTTGGTATTTGGATGATAGTACTATTGTCGAAGATACCTTGGTAGGGTCCCGTCTTCATCTTAATGTTGATAAGACTGCGATATTTTGGCCTCGTGAGGTCCCTCGTAGTAGGTTTGACGGTATTTTCCCTCCTAACACTTAGAGGCCTCTCCTTGGGGTTAAGCTGTTAGGTGGGTCCGTTAGTGCGGATCTAAGCTTTTGCAACTCCCTGTTATGCATCAGTGCGGATCACATGTCCCAGTTTCCTATCCCACTCCGTGTACCTCCCCAATCAAGTGCTACCATGGGAACAACCTCTGTTGAAACAAAAAACAACCATTCTAGAATATAAACTAATCATTCCAGAACAAAAGCCAACAATTCTAGGACAAAAACTAATCATTATAGAACAAAAACCATTCATTCTAAAACAAAAACTAATCATTCTAAAACAAAAGTCATACATTTCAGAACAAAAAGTAACCATTTTGAAACAAAAAGCAACCATTCCAAAACAAAAAATAATCATTCTAGAACAAAAGTCAACCATTATAGGACAAAAAGCAACCATTTTAGAACAAAAACCATTCATTCCAGAACAAAAACTAATCATTCCAGAACATAACAGATAATTCTATAAATATTTGCTCTAAAATTATCTATGACAAAAACTAACCATCCTATGACAAAAACTTATCATTCCAGAACAAAAACTAACCATCCCAGAACAAAAACTAATCATCCTAGGACAAAAAAAAAAAAAAACAATTCCTAGACAAAAACCATTCATTTCAGAACAAAAACTAACCATCCCGAAACAAAAGTCGTTCATTCCAGAACAAAACTCATTCATTGCTTATCAAAAACCATTTGTTTCAAAATAACATTTATTCCAAAATAAAAAAAATACTAACGATTTGTTTTTGTTCTATAATGACCCGTTTATGTCATTGAATGATTCAATAGTTTTGTAATGATCAATTTATGTTCAATTATTAATCTAATTTTGTTCTATAATTTTTGCTTTGTAATGAACTGTCTTATTTTCAATGATATGTTTTTCTTATGTCTTGCATTGATTAATTTATGTCCCATAATGATCTAAGTATGTTTTGGAATGATACTTTGTGTTTTGTTTTAAAATGATTCAATTTTGTTTTATAATGATTTTTTTTTCATAATTATCTATACTCTTGTATTTGTTATGCAACAATTTATCATGTAACCGAATTATTTGTTTATGTTTTATAATGATCTAATTATGCCATGTAATGATCAAGTTATGTTCTATAATGATCTAATTTAAATAAATTAGTAATAACAATAATATAAAACAAAGCAAAAAAAAAAAATTATATCTCTCTCTAGTTGATCCATCACCAATCAAAAACTTCAGCCACCACCACCGGCCATCGCTAGCACCACCGTATCATCCCCCACTGGCCACCACAACCTTCTACCACTACCCCACCAGCCATCGCTGTTCCCCAGCTTTTTTTTTTTTTTTTTTTTTTTCAGTTTCATTTTTTTGATTTTCCGTCCCCCCTCGATTCCCTCATGCCCGCTATCCTTATTTCGACTCCCCCCTTTCCCGTCACCGCCGCTACAATCAACTGATCGCCGCCCATATTAGTTGTCGTCGTCGCCTGTGCTCGCCAGAATATGGACCAAGTGAGGAGAGAGAAACGAGGTAGATTAAGGAGATGGAGGAGAAAGAAAGGTGGTGCCGATGGTGGATGCTGGGGCGATGGTCGCCGGCGTAGGGACGTCCGGCCGATGAAGTCGCTAGTGTTGGGGTCGGCGGTGCAGTGGCGGGGCTGGGGTGGGTCGGGGAGGGTGAAGGGAGGAGAGAGAAAATGGTGGTTGAGTTTTTAATTTTGTATTATTAGATTTCTGATTTGTGTGGTTTAATATTACATTGATATTGAGCCTCTCTCACAAATGGGCTGGGCTTTTAAAAAAAAGCTAGACTTTATCAGAAGGAGGCCCGGGGGGTACCTTCCTCTTGGTACCCCAGGGGTAGGATAGTATTTGCGACAAACCTACACATACACAAATGAATAAAATGTAACCACAATTAGGGGTGAGCATGAACGGGTACCCGCTCCAAAATCATGGACCCGGACCCGGACCCGTTTCTAACGGGTCCTAAAAATTAGGACCCGTACCCGGACCCGTTGACAACGGGTCCTAGAAATTAGGACCCGGACCCGGACCCGTTTATAGTCACAACGGGTAGCGGGTACCCGTTTAATTTTAAGGTAACTTAAAGGTAACCATGCAAATGCAATGGTTCATTAAGTTTAGACCAACTTTGAGGACCAAGTACTAGAAGAGTCAAGCAAGAGTGTATATTTATAAGTGAAGGGTTTGTCCACTCTTTCCTCCATGACTAATGTGGGACAAATTTTTTTTTTTCCACTCTTATAAGCTTTATCAACTTACTTAGTTCGACCATGAATTCGGACTACGTAAGTGTATTATTTGAGAAAATGTCATCAAATAACTCTTGTATATCATGTTGCTAGCTTTCCATAGACGCTAGTTGCAACCATTTTTTGACTTCGTATGTCAAATTTATGATCGAAACAAGAACACTAGTTACACAAATAATGGACATCTTAATTAACAATCACTTCTCCGTTAGCTATGATAAAATTTGAGAAAATTATATACATGAGCTATATAAAAGCTAATAATCACTTAGCAATATCCAAATAGTTAGTAATTTTATTATATAAGCTTAAATAATTGGTGATTTGGATTATGTTTACTAGGTTGGAGTATTTTATCTTATTAGCTAAGTAATAGTTTTTTGCAATCACATAATATACATGGTGCAGTATGTATTAATAGTTTCATTAGAATGTCAAAGTAATTAGCAATGTGTAGAATCCATTTCTATATATTGTATGTATTTGTTGGTGTTATGAATATATTCGTCGAGAAGCGATTTGCGCTTAACTCAATGAGGATCGATGTCGTTACGGGTCATGGTCAATGTGTTATGTGTCGGAAATGGTGCCTACTAGTGTCAATGTATAGAATGGAATATGAATTACACATTATGTTTACATTTTTATTGACTATGGTACACTTAATAACATTATAAACTCTTATATATACTAATTTTTAAGCTATCTCGTCTTTTGTAATTTGTAATGATCGTCATAAGTGACATTGTAATTATTATAGCATATAGAAATCTCTATATACTAATCACTTGGGTAACTTAACAAAATCACGAAGTGATCATTAGGTTTTTATTATTGATTTATATTATTTTCTCAATTTTGGTCATAACTCATTGATAAGTGATTATTAAGTAACATAGCCATCCATTTTATGTGTAAGTAGTGTTCTCGTGTTCATCGTAACTTTCACATACAAATTCGAAAATGGTCGAAACAAGCGTTCATGGAAAGCTAGCAACACGATCTACAAAAGTTATTTCCGGGATATTCCTCAAATAACACAAATAACTAGTCGAAATCTAGTGTCAAACTATGTAGGTTGACAAAGTTTATAAGAAAAATTAAGACTTTGTCCCACATTGGTCATGGAAGTAAGAGTGATCAAAGTTTTCACTTATAAATAGACCCCTTTGAGTGGTAGATGTAGTTCATGGACTTCAAGTTTGGTCAATGTTATTAGACTATGCATTTGTATGGTTATCTTTGAATTGATTTTTTATTTGAATTCTATATTTTTTTTATAAAGTTTTTTTTTTTTTTTTCAAATCGTTGACTGTACGGGTACCCGTTTAGACACGTTGAGCAACGGGTACCCGTTTGAACCCGTTGAGCAACGGGTCCAAAATTTTAGGACCCGGACCCGTACCCGTCCACAACGGGTCCGATCCTGGACCCGCCGGGTCCTAAGCGGGTCCGGGTTCGGTTCCGGGTACCCGCTTTTTTTGCTCACCCCTAACCACAATAGCCAACTTGTGAACTTACCAAAAAATAAAAACAAAAACCCCACATGACCATATTGTGACGATAGTTTTTTTTTTTCCTCCAACTGCATAGTTGAAGGCTCGAAGCTATGATTTATTAAAAGATTTACCACATATATTCCGGAGATGAAACTTTCTCTAGAGCTTTGTAATTCCAACACAACGAAAAGTTTCTCTTACATATGATATTTATAAATTCATGTGAACAACCTCTACTCAACATTATAGTTAGCTCAACAACAACCACCTAATCTCTGTCAAATGACAAACGATGTTTTCATTCCAAGTCAGCATTATAGTTAGCTCAACAGCAACCTAACCACTGTCGAACGACAATGTTTTCATTCCAAGTCATATATGGCTTCTTCCAGAATTTTAAAGTCAGTTGGGAGCAACAAGTCCGATAGGGTGACACTCTTCACATATCGGTTAAGGATGGTGCCTCCCATGGTGGATTTGGAGTGTACACATAGTCTTTGCAGGTTTCCAAGACAGCATCAGCAAATTCATCCTCCTTCATTCCTTCCACACACATTCCTGTGAGTAACATTCCGTGTTTCATGCCATAACCATCACCAACCATGCCACAGTGCTCAGTGAATAATTTTGACTGGAAATAAACAGGAAGATTCAGCATAGACTTAAAAGGTAAGAAAGTAAAACAATAGGAGGCAAAACACAAGTCATTTGAGTATATAACTAATCCATCCAAATAACTCAATAATAATGAAGCAAAGAGAAAAGGGTAAGCTAGATGTGTATGTACCACTCGATAAAAGCACTGACGAGCAGTTTTAGACGCGCCGACAAGCATATCAATAGGAGGATCCATCAACCAGGCTCCCTTTTGATCACCAAAGAAAATTTTTGCGATTTTGTAGACGCTTTCATCTGAATGCATCCTATGATTAAGTTCTTGAGCTAAGTTCCTCCAAGCTGCAACCTCTTTTTCAGGATCCGTGGCCATACATACCTAGAAATAATATTAGGGAATGTCAGTGAGATGCTATTGATACAACATCATAAACATTTAACGAAACCACAAACAGGATCATTATATTAGTTACAAACCTCATTCCAATAGAAGAAGAGGTCATGAGAAGACTCCATGACCCCAGGAACTCGTTTAAGGATGTAATCCAGGACTGGTTTCACAACTGCCTCGTAATCAACGTACGGATAGCTTTCGTTGTAACGGTCTATCTCCAGGTACGGATAGAGAAGTTCAGGGCGGTGACAGGTATCTTCAGTTGCTTCAGAGGGTTTCGCTTGCCAACCAAGTGATAAGATAACAACCATGACAAGCAGAAGCCCGATTCTTGACCTGTAACAAGCATGTAAAAGCAGTTGCTCATTAAGAAATACACAGCACTCAGATCAGCAACAAAATGAGTACCATCACGAAAACCTAACATATTTTTTTGTTACAAAGGAGCAACTGATGCTACGGGGGTAGGGATATGAGGATTTGAACTCCGGACATCCCTGAGGCAGGTTGGATTCCTAAGTAATCCTAACCACGAAAACATAACATTGCATAAACTATAAACCATACACAACACCCCGATAACACGGAAACTAAGGTAAGATACCTTTCAACAACGAACTGTCATTACGACCAGCATATAACTTTTTTTCCATTGATTTGGAGAAGCCAAAATTCCAAAAGTTACAAGGTGATACACAATTTGTAAAGGAAACTATGAAATAACAAATGTTGAGCCATCTTATGAAATATGGTATTGCCCCAACAGTAGAGATTGCGAAACTAAAATACTTCCTCTTGTTCTTTTTCAATTATTTACGTTTGTTCGAGCCAGATTGCCATAACTTCTCGCACATATTCAAACCAAATACAAAGAATTATGCGGATTAACTAAGATCGAACCTAGGCATGGACGACATAGCATTAGTGTAAGCATTCAATTATACTAAACGAATGTCTGACTTATAGAATCAGTAACTTCACCAACAAGAATATTACAGTGCGAAAATATCAATGAAATTAACACTCTCCGTTCTTAACCACAAATTCAAACCAAACGTAAAGAACCTAAAAAAAGGAACTCAGTAGTAATTAACTGCTTCAAACGTGATCGTGACGACTTCATAAAACAGAAGCAAGAAAAAGATTAATCAAAACACTTACAGCTTCATACTGTCGAATTATCGCAATTGAACTACTCCAGAAATTGAATTTCAAACCCAGTAAATCTACGTGAGGAAAACAAGAAAAAGGGGTTAATTTTTTTGAGGTAAAAAATTACTCCGTAAATTAGTAACAACTACAAATTGACTTGAATATTAAACACAACAATTGCAAAATCAAAGAAACTACTCCGTATGAAATAAGGCGTACCGCAGAAATAAGAAAGAGGTCAATTTCCGGAGTTGGTCGCCTGAAAAGGGTGCCTTCTACTTTTGCCAGGGTTCTTATAACCGGGCTTTAGCCGTTAGTGAGTTTGTGTGTTTGTTACGTTTTATTTACGGCAAAATTTTCCCGACCAAGTTGTGACTAGTGAGCCTACTAAAATAGCTTAATTCCCAAATAGTTCTCCCATAGACGTAAATAATAATACTAATCGATTTTTGACCAAACATTAAAAAAAAAACAAAACTGATTTCTCTTTGGTAATGTTTTTGATTTTTAGAAAAAAGTATTAGTTTTCATTCTCAATATGACTATCATAGTATTGAAACACCCAATTTGATGTTAACTTTGTAAGTTAATGAACAAGAATTATTCCATTTTACTTTATCTAAAGAAATCAGCTTCTTGTATAAAATAATGTTCGCTTTTTTTTTTTTTTTTTTCTTTCCGTAAAACAAGGCCTTTTGTAACGATTTTTTTGTAACTTTACCATCACAATTAATCTCCCGGTTAAAAGAAAGGCAAGTTTTCGACTATCGACCACCGGATAGCGTGACGTGATTCTTCCCATTTTCCCCTATACCTCTTCCTTTACTTCTTCAAATTGAATTCAGCATAAAGCTATAAATTTTGCACTCGTGCTGAAAAGCGCCGTTGCGTTTGTAAGTCTATAGTATAGCTCATTATGCAGATAGGTAGTAAGAAAAATCTACTGCTGCCAGAAAATTTCGCGCTCAAACTAACACAACACATGCTTTTGTCACCCAACATCCAGTTGCGTAACAGAGGTAGTAAACTCCATGGCATAGTTTATGTACCTGTACAGTGTTGTTCTGTGTACGCTGGTTTACGGCTTGAAAGCCTGGACCGTGGATCCGCAAGCTTTACTGTGCTCTTTCCAACACAATGCTAGATTGTTACTAGTTCAAGTCTCAAAAGAGCTACACCATTGTAAAGGATCCATACAATCTCATGCAAGTTCTCGCCTTCTCGGAGCAAACACATAGCGCTAGCTATTTAGACCCTCTTCTAAGCCGTCATCTCTCAAACTTACGTATTCTGCTGCTTATACTACTCATCTACATCCAGCTATAATACACGAATGAATTGTTAGCCTGTGCATCTATGCCTAAACATTCGTACGATGATTCACAAAATTTGATGCAAGCTCCTGGAAAAAAACTTCACAAAACTTCACAAAAGCTTGAGCCAGTAGGTAATCACAGAGTTTGAACAATCTCATGTACTGTACTGTACAACACCTGCTTAAAAAAAAAATACCATTAAAAACAGGATACGAATGCAGCATATCAGAAATCAACTCATACCGTACTCATAATCACACATGACAAGATCTTCCACAAGCATATGAATATAAGATACAAGCATATCATACAAATTTGACATATACTACCAGGTAAAGACGACGGATTTACCATTATATAAGTAGAGACCTCTGGTTGCAACATTCTCCCAGTTTTAGGTTTTTAGAACATAGGAATTTTGCACACAAAAGGATAAATCAAGAAGATCAACTCACCAGATTTAAGGTCCAATATATAGAGAGAGTTTCTCTTTAGCGAGTCTGAGGTCACCGTGTTGAGTGACATTTGACAATTGAATTCTCCTCTTGATGGCCTGAAACTGCTCTTCCAAGGTGACTTTTCTGGTATCAATCTCCTCACTACATAAAGACATACGGAGTAGTTTATACATCATTAAAGTAACAAAATATTTAAATAATACTAATTATTTTAATATGGAGTACATATTACACATACCAGTGCTCCGTCCACGCGATCCCAAATTCGGATGCAAGACAGAAGATATATTCCTCGGGAGAGTAAGGTAAAGGCAAATTTTTTACCGCAGGTCAATATGTTGCTGAACAGTTCTCTTCACGTGAACCACAAGTCAAAATATAGATTTTCGAATCTGAGTCTATATACTTCCCAATGTCTCCGGCTAAACAGGAGTTCATATAGATTACCATACTCCTATAGCCATTTCTCACATGCTTTTCCTTGAGAGCAGTTATGAGAGCTTCTTTCGCAATGCCTCCACCAAAAAAAGGATAGGGCATTTCTGTGAAATAAGAGTTTTCATATATTAGTAAGCTAGCCATACAAATAATACAATGTTGATTACCATGTCAAATATTAGTAAGCTAGATAATGAACAAGCAATTCAGAATTTCAGACCCTACTCCATTATTCAAAACTAGTTGCATATAAATACACTAGACACATCACATAATATTTCGATTTCCGTATTCAAATGTAAGTAAGCTAGACAGTGAGGAAAGCAATTAAGGCTTATTGAGCCATTATTAAAAACAGGCTGACAGAATCAAGAGACAAAAACTTACGTAAAACGGCTCTGTTTCCATGACCAGAATAGAACAAGAATATGTGGTCATTCCGACCACTCTGTAGCAATTTTCCACTTCCACATTTAATGTCACCCTTGTTCCCCAACAGAACAGCTTTCAGGTTGTCCTCAGTAGCATTTTCTCCAGTATAGTCCTGCAAAACATAAATTAGCAAGGGAAAGTTAACTCTTGGCTGTGGTAAGTTAACCTTCTAAATTTGTAAAAATATGCAACTCATAACTTCTAACAACAATTATACTTAATGTTTGGCTTGAATACAATGCTAATGTAACTTTTGTTTTGGAAAATGTTTATGATCCAACATCAAAGGAAAGGGAGAGAGTATTTTACTTAGCAACTCCTGGTTTTAAAAATTGTCAATTGGATCAATAAGATGAAATGCAGGGATCAAAGTTATTGCAAACTTGGCTCTGTAGCAACGGATCAAACTAAGTGCTCCACAAACTGAAAAATGTCATCTTAAAAAAAAGTGTCAAACATAAAATGTAAAAAATTGGAATGTATAAGAATAACTTAATGATGAGCAAGCAAAGAGCTGTACAAATATTACCTAGTTATTTATAGATTGTCACCTGCAGTAACTTGCGTAACAGGTTGGGAAGACAATAATCCATATTCCATACGTCGCCCAAGATGTATGAAAGTGCTCATTTCTCTATCCCCATTTTAATCTCATTGTTAGTAGGATGATTGGTCAGTATGGTGATACTGGTGAGGTGAAAGTCTTAAGGTGGGGTCGATGACATTTGGGTTAGTACATTGTTCCTTGCTGCTTAAATTCAAAAGTTCAGGAATGTGCTCCCCATATTGCAAAATATCGAATTGCATTCAGGTATGGAAATCAACATATCTAATATTGTTGAAGTCAACATCGAGGAAGGAATTTTGTACATTTCTACTAGCTGGCACTACATATCCCGGATTACCATTAGGAGGCGATCCTCATACCAATGTCTTTTTTGGAACCCTGGTACTACATGCTTTAGTGTATTAGAAAAAAAATAGTTCAAATAAGAGAAACAACACGTACCTTTGGTACACCCTTGTAGTAATCTATGCCATTGTTATTGTGGATAATAGTCCCACGCTTTGGATTGTTACCATGACGGGCAACTTCATCGGACATGAATACAATGATATTAGAATCATTCAATCCATTTGTCCTTAGGATGTGGTAGGCATGGCAAATATCTGCCTGCAAAATGATTTAGCACGAAAATTTACATTAAACACAGCTACACCACCATACCTTAGACAAACCTCATCTTATCTTACAAAGATGCACCCCCACGCTAGACAGAATATAAGCAGTAAAGAGCAGCAAACAACATAATCCAATTGATGGTAGGGTTTCATCTCTTGGGACTTGGGAGGGCTGTCTTTTCTAAAATCTCCAGGGGCTAAAGTAGAAGTGTTTCTACTTTTAAGTTCAAGGACCTTCATCTCCGATTTAATAGTGCAGATGACCAACGAGGGTCCTTGAAGACCAACCGTGGCAGGAAGACTCTTCAGTCTCCAAAGCAAAGCATTTTGGACAGTTGCAATACAAAAACAAAGGCAGGAGAGCAATGAAGTGAAGGGGGATGGAAGGAAACGTAAATTATCATATAAAGACAGACAGATACAAGAGATGGAGATTCATGACAGTAATAGTACTAAGGCGAGTTTGCAGCAAATAAATGATCAAATGACAGTAGATAGCACTATAGCAGTGGAGCGCACAATCTATCCCCGCGAAGAGAAATAGAAGTATTCAGTTTGAACGGGCAGCAACCCCCTCCCTGTCCGATTTCTGTACTGACTCTCACAAAAGGTAAACGAAAAAGCATAATGCAGTAGTGAATGTCTGAATGAATATTACGTTCACAAAACAGCATACCTGGTGTCTATAGGAGTATACTAAGCCCGAACTGCCAGCCACCAAGACAGCCCATTTCTCCCCTTCCGCATCCACTGATCCACGGAACAAATATTTGAAATTAATAGTCAATCAATTTGTTGCCTCGTCAACAATTTTCCATTATCACCATCATATGTAATTACTCTCTATCAAAAGCAGTGAGATTAACGTTGGAATTACTGTCATTCAACAGTTGAATTAAGCAACTAAGGTAAACTTATCCAACCATGCATGTCACCCACATACCAATAACGATAATGATGTTCATTATGAAGAAAATATGAAGAGATTACACGGCAGATATCGAGCCTAATTCATTAGCCCATGAGCCGCAATTCCATTGAAATTTGACTGAACACAAATGCAACAACAGTTTTTCTGATCAAATTTAACTTGCATAAATGGCAATTTTCTTTTGACTATTCTATTTGTAGAGCAGCGATCATATCAACCCATATGGTTGAACTCTTCAAATTATGCATATGGTTGAACATACTTTTCAATAAAATCCAAAGTAAATTAACTTCATTTTGTTGTGAACTCACTTTTTACTTGATTTGTATGCAAAAAACTAATGAACTTGTTATAAAAGAAGAAAAATATTTTACCGAATTCTGAATCTTGGTGAAACAGTACAAAGAACCCTATCGTTAGAACTGAGATTAAGATGATAGCAATCAATACACAATTCAGCTTCTTCATATTTTTCTGCATTTGCTTTGCCTTGCGCTCCTTCCTCGACCTGGAAGCCATTTCCTCTTCACCAATATAATCTAACATAAATGAAGACACCCAAATCAATATAATATGCATCAAGACTTTGCCCAATTGATCCATCAGGATCATATTACTACAAATTAAATTCAACAAGCCAACCATAAACAAGCATCCTAACATCATTTCAGCTACACGATCAGACCTCAACCCTCACTTAAGACCTTGTACACAACCCTTAAACACAATCACATACTAGCCTGGTAAACAAACTTTAAACACGCACCATTAATACCCTAACAAGCATGAAGCATCTAACATAATTTTAGCTACATGACTAGACCTCGACCTCAATTACAACCTTTTAAATCACATACTAATCTCTTAAACAATCTTTAAACACAGACCATTAATACCATAATCAGGCATACTAACATCTTTTAAGCTACATAACCAGACCATAACCCTCGTAACCAACTCAATACAATACTAGCTATTACTTCCTCAAATACACACAAAACCGCTCTCATTTTCATCCTTTTAAACACACATTGGTTCCTGTCCCCTACACTTTACGCACCATAAACAACATCAAAATACCACCAAAACATCATAAACAATACTTATCAACCTTACCTTAGGAACACAGACACGTTAGTCTAAGTAAAAGTATAGGATACGACACGATACTAGTTACATGGCCCCTCGATCTTTGCCAAAAATAAAATAAAAAAAGAAACACTCACTTCTCTCCCTCATTTTCCATTTCTTCGAAGAAATCAGTAATCACTGAGTTGGGATTAGGCGGAAGAAGCACAACTTTGTATTTCAAAGTGTTGAGTACAGAGTTTAACTTGACATTCGTGTCCTGGTCAAGTGTCTGGTCAAATTATGCATTTTTCATTGGGAGACTCATTTGTAAGTGTCGGACACATGTAAAGAGTAGTATCTGCGAGTATCGGTGTCGAAGACGGATACTTAGACCTATAGAGAGTGTCCATGCTTCATGGACCCTCCCACAAACCCATACATAAAAAAAGGGTGGTCCGGTCGCACATTGGCGTTCTTGCAAAGCGAGGATCCGGGGAAGGGTCCCACTACAAACCCATGCATAATCATGCAAGATCATGTACTAATCAAATCCCCCAAATTCATCAGCAAACCCTCAATTAGAATTACCCAAACAATATACTCCGTAACTCGAAATCATGAAGTCTAAACCTAAAAAGCACATATAAACCAATTATAAAATCATAAAACATCACCAATTTTCAAAAACTACGTAAAATCATAAATTATACGATTAGGGTTTTGATTAAAGCATCAAAATTTGAGAGAAAGATTATACCAATTGATAGTGCGTATCAAATGAAACAAAATGAGCAAACTGATGATGACACCGCCGGAGAAGTGCCAAGAACGGCGGCGAAAATGGGTTGGGGTCGAGCGCACAACCGCGCACGGCCGTGCGAGAGGGAGAGCGGCGACGGCAGGGGTCGTCAGAGTTGCAGGTCAAGCCGGAGGTTCACGCCGCCGGATAATGTCGCCGGCGTTGGGTGTGTCAGAGAGTGTGTTTAACTGTGAGAGGAGGCGAAACGTGAAAGAGAAGGAAAGAAAGAGAGAGAAAGTAGAATTAGAAATGAGGCTCAAGGTTGATCTATTGGCTTGACAATTAACCTAATTTAGGATCTGGTTGGTAGTGTTAACGGTTCAGTTATTCGTTAGCGTTTAAGTAGCAGGTGTCGTTTTTAGCAACACTTACTCAAGGTAGTGGATAACTATTTGTTCGTTGTTTAATAACATGTTTGACAATGTTAAGGCTCGTTTGGTATCAATTTTTCTTATCCAATTTAAAAAGAAAAAAAAAACATTCCTATCATTGAACATATATTTATTACAGGGCATGTTTGGAATCACTACCCGTTTTCAGTTTTTGTTTTTTTTTTTCCTTAAAAATTTAGGGCATGTTTGGTATCGTTTTCTGTTTTCAGTTTTTTTTTAAAACCAAAGTCCCGTTTTTAAAAACCAGAAAAAGTGGTTTTCAGTTTTCAGTTATCAGTTTTCATTTTCTGTATGACTATTATGGAAACATACAGTTTAAATTAATTTTTGCAACTTATTAACAAAAAAATTTACACAAAAAAAAAAAACAAAAACTGAAAACGGCAATGATACCGAACGGGCCCTTAGTTAAATAAGTTACAAAATTTAGGAGAGAGCAAAAACTCGGCCCGGTCTCGTCCTGACTGAGTTGAATTCGGTCTGGTCCTCGGTCCACTTTTTTTGGGAAAATTCGGTTCGGTCCGGTTCTCGGTTCACAATTTTCTAAGTCTCGGGGCTCGCCCCGGTCTTGGACCGATGCTCAACCCTAACAAAATTAACTTTTAATTATTTGTTTCTATAATAGGCATGTAGAAAATGAAAGCTGAAAAACCACTTTTTCTGATTTTCTTAAACGATACTTTGGTTTTCACAAAAAAAAAAAAAAAAAAAAAAAAAAAAAAAAAAAAAAACGATACCAAACAAGCCCTCAGAAAGTCGTTTTCATTTTTAGTTGTCATTTTGTGCTTGCAGGCTTGGTATTTGGATGATAGTACTATTGTCGAAGATACCTTGGTATTTTGGCCTCGTGAGGTCCCTCGTAGTAGGTTTGATGGTATTTTCCTCCTAACATTTCGCGGTCTCTCCCTGGGGTTAAGCTGTTAGGTGGGTCTGTTAGTGCGGAGCTTAGCTTTTGCAGCTCCCTGTTATGCAACGGGTGGCCAAACCCATTGAACTTATGAATGCGGTTGCAACACTTCGCGTGAGTTGTTGTTACTTCGTGATTGTACTGGTGTCTCTAAGCTTTACTTTGATTTGCACACTTATCCACTCGTATCTTTGAGTCGGCTAGATTGTTTTCGACGTGACACTTCATTCCTCTTTAAAGCGTAAAAAAAACTGAAACAATTGATGAATTGGAGTCATTCCTCTTCATTCCTCCCTTTCTCCTTCTCCTCATTGGGAGAATTGGAGTCAAGTGTCGTTGCTCTGCTTCAACGGTACTCCAGAACGCAGGACATTGATGCGCAGGCTGCGACACATATTTTCACTCGTATTGGTTTTTCTATAGCCAAGGGTGTGGGGGCTCAGATTGTTTCGCGGCTCCCAACCAACTTTTTGTAATTTATTATTTATAATTAATATATCAATAATATTTGATTGATGAATTGAAATATTTATGTGATGTCCAAGAGTTTTGTACTTTTGCATTTGGTGTCTTTACTTTCGAAACTAGTGAACAGACTTAAAGGCGGATCAAGGTTGGCCTATTAGTTTAGAAACTTAAACATTTTTTTTATGGTCCACCATCCTTTTGAAATAGTAAATATATGTTTAATATTTCTATTGTGCGCTCTAATAGTTTGATAATAAACTTAAATTATCTTATATCTATATATAAAAGTGAGTTTAAGCGGTGTGGTGAAGACACTTGACGAGTTTTTATTGATCATAAACTTGCACATTTGTACATTGTATTTCAACCCTTATTAATATTGGTCAGGTTCATCGTATTTCAATCATTATCAACATATACATGTTCTAAGTACAATGTTGTTGAGAAAATTACATATACATCGTATTTAAACCCTTACCAATAAACCACCACAGGACATGCACTTAGGCTATAAATGAACTAGATGAATAGAATGAAGGTCAAATTCAGATTAAACGAACATATATATAAACTATGAAGATATAAATCATATTATGAAATTAAAAACATAAAGTTAGCATATAATACAATGAGTTTTTTCTAAGTTTGAATACATCCACTCTAGATTTAATTTTGAGTTGTCCACATTATATGGAGTACGTAGTATATAGTACATGAATAACTTTATACATGAATTTATGTAGTTTGAGATATTCATAGTACCTTTTTAATTGCATGAATGTATGTAGTTTGAGATATGTATATTCAAAGTATACGAATTAAAGTATACATGCAATACAAGTATAAATACACGAGTCTTACTCTCTCAAACTTTAAAACTTACATTATGTATTTCGTGTTTTTTCACAATTGCATAACAAACAAACTTTTGTATGCTCTCATAAAATATATGTATCATATTAATTTACTTATACTAGCACGAAGATAATGCACTTTTGTGACGAGTCTGCACTTTGTGACGTGTAGTTGATATTAGGTTAGTGTTTGAAAGAGAAATAATATTTGTGTTAGCTATCGGTTTCTATTTGGTGTATGAAATGATTAGTTGTGTTTTAATTTTCACTTAAACATGAATGCATGCATTATATTATTCAATCAAAGTTTCTACACAATCATTCTTATGCTTGGTTTAACTGAATCATTATTTGATGACATTATTGTTATAAAAGGTGCAAAGAAACTTCTAAACTACCCCAAGTTTTTAGACCTAAATATAGAATCTTATCGTGCGAAGCACAAGATACTTTCTAATATTCCCTAATACCGAAAGATTTCACCGCGTTTGTGTGTGCTGGACAATCCCCCCCCCCCCCTCTCCCTCTCTCCTTGTGTATGCTGTTTCATAACCATGTTCGAAGTTGCTTCTAGACTAAGAAAATACCACTTGCTAAAAATCAAGTGCAGTGGATAAGAATGTAGAATGCAATGCAGTTGCGTTAGATTCTTTCCTATCTAGAAAGACCGTTATCACACATCGGAGTACCAGGGTAGCCACTATTTCTTCTTCTCTTTCCCAACCTATACTAAATTTTCCTACTTTAGACAATTTTATGATTGCGTAGTTGATGCCATGATCGATTACATGTCAAAATACAAAATTATTTCATATATCCTACATATGGTATTGATAAATTCATGGGAACCTCCTCTGTTGAAAGTAGTAGTTAGCTCAACAGCCATGTAACCGTGGCCGACCCATAAACGATGTTTTCATTTACATCATACAATCTTCCAGATATATGATTGGCAGCAACAAACCCCGATAGAGTGACATTCTTCAGATACTTGTTAACATTGGTGCCCCACACGGTGATTTTGGAGCGTAGACATAGTCCTTGCAGGTTTGGGAGACTGCATCAGTGAACTCCTGCTCGTTCGCTCCTCTCACACACATTGCTAAGACTGTATTTACATGTTTTAGGCTGTAACCATCACCAGCCCCACCACAGTGCTGGATGAAAATTTCTCCCTGAATTAATATAGAACAAAAAGAAGTCAGCATTGACTTGAAGGGCAAGAAAGTAGTGATCTGTGAAAAAAAAAAAAAAAAAAAAAAAACCGCATGGTATACTAAACATCAAATCAAAGTATCAAACACACCCACCAAGATTTTGATTGAAAGTTAGTTCAACATTTCATCTAGACCAGCAGGGACAGCAGCCCCATAAAGCTTTCGAAGTTTATATTATGAATAAATGTGGGGCGACAAAGTTGGGCTTGCACCATGGATCCTTTCACAGTACACAACTACCTTGGTTTGTCCCAATAATTTTTTATTTTTTTTTATTTTTATGTTTTTTTTATTTTTTATTTTTTGTAAAATGCTCAAGATATGCAATTGAATGCTTTATATTCAATTATGAAACAGTGATCACAATTTCCCAATGCCCGGGGGGACTCTGTGGCAAGTGAATCTAGCACTGATAAAGACAAATATTTACTTCAAGCCCTATAAGATATGGGCTTGGAGTCAAATTTAGAAAATGAAACAACCAGCTTAACGGAGGACACAAAAACTTTGCCACTTTACATAGAAGTACAATTTCTCTCGGATGAAAACTGCCACCCTATGTTTACACTATACAGTACCAAATTTAAAGGCTTTCTAATATCAAATGTATCATGCACCCACATACTAATTGCATGAGACTCCTGAGCACAATAATCTTTGAAACACTACAACCAACAAATTTAAGAAGAAAAGGATACACAACACACCATGCGAGGGAGACTGAGCTAGAGGCATCTTTTAGGGTGCACAGGGCCCCCCACGGATATTAAACTATTTAGAGAACTAATACTGCAATAAAAGTGTATTTAGCTTATTGGTTTGATTGTGCCTTAGAAAGACGAGTTTGGTTGTGTCGTGGGTTCAATCATTACAGGACGCTTTTATAGTTAACAAATTTTAAGGGACCCAATTTAAGATTTCGCCCAGGACCTCCAAAATTTCCAAGACGGTCACTCAGCAAATTATCGGAGATAGGGAACAGATGGTTACTGGTTATGCTGATATAAAGCAGAGGAGAATGTAGACTTCTTTTCATAAACATTAGGTTCATGGAATAGTTAAACATTTTTCGGTCCTCTGAATTGTCAATTGGCCACACCTCCCATTTCATTAATGTTTACTTCCTCAAGATGATTATGCTATGCCATAACAAAAGGAGGACATTAACAGATTCACTGAGCCTAAGCATATTAGCCAGCTAACGGTATCATGGTAGCCCACCCTAAAGTTTAGATTCTTGGCTCCAATATAAAATGCAGTATAAGTAACTGACAGCTATGCTAATTGATCTTTACATTTAGTCCTTTGAGAAAATCACTAACCAATCCAAGTAACTCTATCATGAAGCAACGAGAAAAGGGTAAGATAGATCTGTACCAGTCGAGACAAGCAACGATGAGCAGAACGTGACGCGTCGGAAAACAAGGCATCAGGAGGATTCATCAATGAGGCTCCCACTTCATCACCAAAGAGAATTTTTGCAATTTTGTAGATGCTTTCATCAGTATGCATCCTATGATTAAGCTCATAAGCTAAGTTCCTCCAAGCTGCATCCTCTTTCTCAGGATCATTAGCCTTGCACACCTAGAGATTAAAGGGCATGTCAGTGAGATGCTGCTGATACAGCGCACTATAAACTTCTAATAAACTCATAAACACAATCATTATTGGTTACAAACCTCATTCCAAATGAAGAAAATGTCATGAGAAGAATCGACAACACCAGAAACTCGTTCAAGCATGTAATCCATGACAGGATGCACAACTTGATTGTAATCGACGTATGGATAGCTTTCGTTGTAACGGTCTATCTCCAGGTAGGGATAGAGAAGTTCAGGGCGGTGACAAGCATCTTCAGTTGCCTCAGAGGGTTTCACCTGCCAACCACATGACAAGATAACAACCATGACAAGCAGAAGCCCGACTCTTGACCTGTAACAAGCATGTGAAAGCAGTTCCTCATTAAGAATACACAGCAGCCACAGCACTAAAAGCAGCAACAAAATGAACACCATTACGAAAACCTAACATTTCAAATACTATAAACGATACACAGGAATCCCGATAACAATTGGTCATTACGAATAGACAGCAGCCACAGCACTAAGAGCAGCAAAAAAATGAATACCACCATGAAGACCTAACATATCAATTAACGAAACACAGGCCTCCTCATAACAAGTAACTGCACTTGTTCTAAAAGATAACACTGTAGAACAAAAAAAACACATGGTTTTACAACAAGGGACGCAATTTGAAGGTAACTTTGAAATAACAAGGTAAACTGCTGAGCCAACTTAAGCAATAACAAGGTACACAGAAATCGTTAAAATCGCGATATTAAACAGAAATGACTACCACTCCGTCCCAATTTAAACTTCCCATTGAATTTGAAATCGTTGCTTGATCATGACATAATACTATTTTATGGGAAATTTAATTTGGGACGGAGTGGTATATCGAAAACATTAGTGGAAGCATTGGAAACGATATAGTACCGTGCTAAAGAAGATTGATTCTACGAATATTAAGCGAATGCCTAAATCGAAAGCAAGTTATACATGTTGATCAAATTGATACTTTACGTGCAATTTAAACCCAACATAAAAACCCTAAAAATACAATTTGGTACGAGAAATAAGCACAAACACTTACAGATTCATAATTGGCAATCGAATTGGCTCCGCAAATTTAAGTTCCATTCAGATAATCTACAAAAATACAAAAAAAAAAAAAAAAAAAAAAAAAAAATTGAGCAAACCCTAGAAACTGGGTGAAATTGTTGAAATAAAAATCAAAAGTACAAATTGAATTGGGAATTAAACATAATAATTGCAACGTTAAAAGGATGAAATTAGGCATACCGATGAGAATTGAGCAAAATATGACGGCCGCAGAAACAACAATTTCCGGAGTTCGTCGTCTGGAAAAGTGTGTTTCTGCATGCCCAAATATATAATCGGGTTTGCCTTTTTACTTTCGGTTTCGTAATTGCGTAAATAAGGCAGGTCGCCAAAAACTTATCCTAATCAAGGTAGGTTAAACTTAATTCCTTGTGAGGTGTGGGCGTGTGGCCCGTGGCCGTGTGGGTGAGCAAAATCGAGTACCCGACTCGTTCCGACCTAAAAAATAGGGTACTCGGTTTTAAATTTGCAAAAATTCTTGACGTGTATGACCGTACCTGACTCAATTTAGCCTGTTTTAGAGTGCCCTAAATAGTGGGGTTTGCGATCCATATTTCTTAATTTTTTATCCAATATTCAAGGTTTGACATTATTGGTTTAAATATAGGGTACCCGACCCGGTTAAGCGGGTACTGAATTAGATCGCTAAGTCGGGATCAGATTTTTCTGCTCACCCCTACTTATCTTATACTTACTATATATTAAAAACTGTGTTAGAGGCAACGACCACGTTCACCGGCTTCAGTTAGGCCATCTATAATGCCACGTGGCGTGTCTCTTCAATTTTCTTTTAAAAAATTCATTTGAAATATCTTTTATGGTAAAGAGTATAACGACGTTTTCCATTTAAAAAAAAAAAAAAACCACAATATTTTTTTATTATAAAAAATCAATGTTTACTATTAATTGATTTCATATTTACCTTATTATTTTGTACCTTCCTTATTATTTATTTGAAAAATCACATCATCTATATTGAAAGTGAAAGTTCGCAAATACTAACGTACCCCCGGGGTACCTTCCTGTTGGTACCCCCTGGGTCTAATTTGAGCAAAATCCAATCCTTAAGTTAAAAAGCCCAGTCCACGCAGCTCCCCAAATATGAGCCCAAAACTTAATTGATCTCAAACAAAACTAGAATGAAACCCAACCCATTATTCTCTCTCCTCCCCACTCCCCTTTCCCCACCCATTATTCTCTCTCCTCCCCGACAAACACCCTAGCCGCCACCACTACTGTCACCACCCGCCAACCCATAAGCCCCCGACACACCACAAAGACTGGCGACCGTCCGGCGACGCCATCCCTCCACCACCGCATCAACGTTTCTCCCTCCTTCTCCTCCATTTTCTCTTTCTATTACTCCTTCTCCTCCATCCTCTAACGTGGAGGGCGGACGAAACTCAAGCAACGGTGGTGGTTTCTATGACAAAAGTCGCCGGCGATTGGCGCTCCTTTTTGTGGCGTCGCCGGCACTTGAAGTGGGTGGTGTAGCGGCGGCGGTGGTCTGGCGGTTGGAAAAAGGGAGTGGAGAAGGGGGAGGGGGAGGAGAGAGAACAAAATAAATATAATTAAGAAACAAATATCATTATAAAACAAAAGCAAATCATTTTACAACAAACACAAATCATTTTAGAACGAAATGTATAATTATAAAACGAATATTGATCAGTTCAGAACAAAAACAAATCATTTTAGAACAAAAGTAGATCATTACATAACATAAATGGATCATTTCAAAACAAAAATAGGGAATTATAAAACATAATTATATTATTATAGCACATAAATAGATTTTTGTCCTAAAATGAATGATTTTTGTTCTGAGATAAATGTTTTTTGTTCTGGAATGGTTGCTAATTGATGTCCTATAATGATTAATATATGTTCTATAATGATCTGTTTATGTTTCATAATGATTGATTTTTAATGATCAGTTTTTGTTCTATACTGATGTATTTATGATCTATAATGATCAATTTTTGTTCTAGAATGATATAGTTTTGTTCTATATTGATCAGTTTTTCTTCCAGAATGACATATTTGTGTTCCATGATCAATTTATATTCGAGAATGAGAGACTAATTTATGTTCTATAATGATTCATATATATTCAATAATGATCTGTTTTTGTTTCACAATGATTGATTTTTAATGATCAGTTTTGTTCAATAATGATGTATCTATGATCTATAATAATCAGTTTTTGTTTTAAGTGACATATTTATGTTCTATAATGATCAGTTTTTGTTCCAAAATGACATATTTATGTTCTATAATGATTAGTTTTTGTTCTAGAATGACATATTTATGTTTTATAATGATCAGTTTTTGTTACAGAATGACATATTTATGTTCTATAATGATCAGTTTTTGTTTCAGAATGACATATTTATGTTCTATGACCAATTTATATTCGAGAATGAGGTACTAATTTATGTTCTATAATGATTAATATATGTTTAATAATGATATGTTTTGTTTCACAATGATTTAATTTTTAATGATCAGTTTTTGTTCTATAATGATGTATTTATAATCTATAATGATCAGTTTTTGTTCTAAAATGACATATTTATGTTTTATAATGATCAGCTTTTGTTACGGAATGACATATTTATGTTCTATAATGATCAATTTTTGTTCTAGAATGACATATTTATGTTCTATAATGATCAGTTTTTGTTCCATGATGACATATTTATGTTTATATGATCAATTTATATTTGAGAATAAGAGACTAATTTATGTTCTATAATGATTAATATATGTACTATAATGATCTGTTTTTGTTTCATAGTGATTAATATATGTTCTATAATGATCTGTTTTTGTTTCATATTAATTTATTTTTAATGATCAGTTTTTGTTCTATAATGATGTATTTATGTTCTATAATGATCGGTTTTTGTTCTACAATGATGTATTTACGATCAGTTTTTGTTACATAATGACATATTTTTGTTCAATACTGATTAGTTTTTGTTCCAGAATAACATATTTTTGTTCAATAATGATTAGTTTTTGTTCCAGAATGACATATTTATGTTCTATAATGATCACTTTATATTTGAGAATGAGAAACTAATTTCTGTTCTATAATGATTAATATATGTTCTATAATGATGTATTTATGTTCTATAATGATCATTTTTTTGTTCTATAATGATGTATTTATGATCTATAATGTTCAGTTTTTGTTTTATAATGATGTATTTATGTTCTATAATGATCAGTTTTGTTCTATAATGATGTATTTACGATCTATAATGATCAGATTTTGTTCTAAAATGACATATTTATGTTCTATAATGATCTGGTTTTGTTACGGAATGACATATTTATGTTCTATAATGATCATTTTTTGTTCTAAATTGACATATGTATGTTCTATTATGATCAGGTTTTATTCCAGGATGACATATTTATGTTTATATGATCAATTTATATTCGAGAATAAGAGACTAATTTATGTTCTATAATGATTAATATATGTTTTATAATGATCTGTTTTTGTTTCATAATGATTAATATATGTTCTATAATGATCTGTTTTTGTTTCATAATGATTGATTTTTAATGATCAGTTTTTGTTCTATAATGATCAGTTTTTGTTCTATAATGATGTATTTATGTTTTATAATGATCAATTTTTGTTCTACAATGATGTATTTACGATCAGTTTTTGTTCTACAATGATGTATTTTTGATCTATAATTATCAGTTTTTGTTACAGAAGGACATATTTTTGTTCTATAATGATCAGGTTTTGTTCTAGAATGACATATTTTTGTTCTATAATGATCACTTTATATTCGAGAATGAGAAACTAATTTATGTTCTATAATGATTAATATATGTTCTATAATGATCTATTTTTGTTTCATAATGATTGATTTTTAATGATTTATTTTTGTTCTATAATGATGTATTTATGTTCTATAATGATCATTTTTTTTGTTCTATAATGATGTATTTATGATCTATAATGTTCAGTTTTTGTTTTATAATGATGTATTTATGTTCTATAATGATCAGTTTTTGTTCTATAATGATGTATTTACGATCTATAATGATCGGTTTGTTCCAGGATGACACATTTATGTTCTATAATGATCTATTCATGTTCAAAACCATTCATTCTATAATAAAAATCATTCATTTTCGGACAAAAACCAACCATCTCAGAACAAAAATTAACCATCCCACGACAAAAACCAACCATTTCTAGACAAAAATCATTTCTCAAAACAAAAACTAAATATTGTTCTATAATGACCTAATTTTGTTATAAAATGATTTAGTCCTATTATGAAATGATAAAACATAAAAAAGAAAAAAAAAAAGGGAAAAAAAGGGAAACACAGCGTCCCCAAAACCCACCCGACCCACCCTATCACCAGTCGCCGGCGAGCACTCCTGGCATTCACCAGTCGCCGGCGATTACTCCTGTCCTATCACGAGTCGCCGGCGTCGCCTCCTTCATCCTCCACGATCAATTCTCTCGCGTTTCAAAACTGCCCATTTCCACACCTTTCCTCACTCATTTCCTGCCCGCCGTCCCTCAACCAGCCCTCAGCCGCTTGCACGACCACCCAAAGCCACGAAAGTCGCCGGAGATTCGATTGTTGCCGGCGAAGGATGAAAAGGAGGAGAGAGAAGGAAAAGAAAGAGAGAAAATGGGATCATTCGCGGGGGTGGTGTCGCGGGGGGTGGCGTGGGGCGGAGTGGGGTGGTGTCGCAGGGGTGGCGTCGAGGGGGATAGGTTGTCCCGCCGACTGGTGGTCGGGTCGGGTCTGCCGGAGGCGGGGACGGGTTGGGTGGGTCGTGGTTGGGGGAGAAGGGAGGAGAGAGATTGTTAGTGATTTGATGTTTTTATTAGTTTATGAAATTGTTGTTGGGCTGGGCTGAAAACTAAAAACAACAACTAAAAGCCCATGGGGTACGAAGAGAACGGTACCCCAGGGCTACCATAGACGCGTTGGTGAAAGTTCTATAAATGGTAAATTTTATTGATAAAATTATTTGTTGACAAAGAAATAAAATGATAAAATTTATTTCGGGCGTAGCCCGGGCAGTAAACAAGTCTTATACTATATATTAAAAGCTGTGTTAGAGACAACAGCCACGTTCACCGGCTTCAGTTAGGCCATCTGTCATGCCATGTGGCATATCTCTTTAATTTTCACTTAAAAAATTTATTTAAAATGTTTTTTTTTTAATGGTAAATAGTGTAGATGGACATTCCATGCATGGTGATGTATAAGTTACGTTTTCCATATAAAAAAAATTCACAATATTTTGTTTTTATAAAAAATCAATGTTTACTATCAATTGATACTATATTTACCTTATTATTTTGTAACGTTCCTTATTACTTATTTGAACTGGAATCACATTATTTATATTGAGAGTGAAAGTTTTATAAATGATAAAAAAATTGATGAAATTATTTGTTCACAAAGAAATAAAATGATAAAATCTATTTCGGGCGTAGCCCGAGTAGTAAACTAGTCATTATAATTGTCGAGGACCGACAATAATACTAATCCTTCTATATTATTAAAGGAACATTTTTAGAACTCACACAACAATCAAAGCTTTTTAGGGAGTTTCACCAATTTTATAATATTATTTAGTCGCAAATTATACCATGCTCCCGGGAGCACAAGGTGTAACAACCCTAAATTTTTGCAATGATAAATGAGGAAATATTATAGAATTGTTACGGCGCAGTTGACTATCGAGTCAACTGCTAGACTTGAAATTCAATTAGAACTTAATAAATTCGAACAAACGAAAAGACGACAGCGGAAGACTTAGAATGTCGAGCTACAGTTCTCAAAACTGAAATTAAATTACAAAAACAAATATAATCCACGTCTAAATAATGTTTATGAAAAGTTCCCGGCATGCAAATGAATTCCTCTAGCAAGCATCCACAACATGAAGACCTGTCAACTATGCCATCGAAGAATGACATAGGCCCCAGAACACGGTAGGGAACAAACCAGAAAACAGAACGTCAGCACAGGCTGAGTAAGAAACATAAAGCAGAGAAACAAAGATACGCGCCTTGAGGCGCGTAGCTAACAAATAATAAGCATTGGATATAACAATGAATATAGAGTACCATCGGAAAACAACAGTGCGATAGTCACGTATCGCTGACAAGACAAACGGTCTTGTCTATCATACACGGCTGGGCTCCTACCCCGCAGCCACCACAATCTCGAACCGGCGCGAGCTAGAGTACATATAAACGATTCCTAAAGACTTAAAATGTGCACACCCCTCGCTAGAGATCCAGTAGGATGCGTACCTCTAGGAGGAAAGCCTAATAGGCAGTCGGTAGCTACTCCGACCGAAACAGTACCTTGATCAGAGGTATAAACGGTGATCGGTCAGGGCCGCATCACAATCACTCTAGGTGGTAAACATTTGTCGTTCTTTTCTTTCATCCGTTTTACATTCATTATTCGATGGTACGTTATTCGATAATACAATTTATAAACAGCCACAGCCGGATTCAATAATTCAACACAATCGAAAACACAAGCCAAGATCAACAAAAGCATACCACTCGGCCGAGAAGCCGACTGGCCGATTGGCCGAGAGGCTCGGATCACAAAAGACCGAGGCCGAGTAAGGAAGCCGAGAGGCCGAGGTCGTGCAAACTCAAACAGGTTATGAACGAATATATACATATATATTGAAACAAGCGTAGGCAAATTGAATAAGTGTATGGTTATGAATCAAATGTAGGAATAATGAGCAAGTGAACATGTGAATCAAGTGAGAGAATAGAATAGTCCAAAGATGAATGATCAAACGTTCTTACCTTTCAACGCTAATTCTTAAATTAAACTCTTATAACCAAGTCAATGAACTACACCTCCTCGAATCCACAATCTAGACGCTCAATCAATCACAAACTCAATCGATGATCCCCTAATTCACAAAGTATAACCATAAGCCATAATCTCACAAATTAACTAATATATCATGAATCTAAAAGAAGACAGTGGTATTGAAACATAGATAACTCCTACCTCCGACATCGTATGACCACCAAAATTTATTATGACATAAAGGGTAATGTCAGGAACGTTTCCTCCAAATTTTGTCCACAAACTCCAAGTGGATCAACGGGAATCGATCTCACACTAAACCATAAACACGAATTAGGGTTACCCACGAAATATAATATAACTTTTTATCCACAGATCTAGATCTTACCAATTTTTGATTTATTGTCAATTCGAACATCTCCACAAAATATCGTTCTCAAATTCCTTAGGAGTCGACGGGAATCCTTAAAATACCGAGGGGCGGAACAGATTCTCGGGTAGATAGACACATCTCCACTAAAACATCTCCACAAGCTAAGTAGCATCCTATGGAATCTTGGCACGATCTACATCTTCCCGAATTTGTATCGAAATCACTGTTCTAACGCCACCAACCACGCTCCAATTAGAGATCGTATGAGAGAATTATGTGTGTTTTAAGTTGACACAGTGATGCTGGGAATTTTATGCGGGTGGAGGCTACGAAAAGAAGAGAGAGGGAGAGAAGGAGGCCGAATGGTTATGAAATAAAGCAAGGGTTTTCTTTATTATATGTATATATAGGTATGAGGGTAGACTCGGGTTTGGGCTTTATTCGTTGGGTGAGATGAGTGATCCATAAACCCGACCCAAACTCAATTATAGGAACTCATTTTATCTTCCAATAATCGATTTAAAAAGTAACACCTTTATTAAATAATTACCCAAAAATACGGGGTGTTATAGTCTTCCCCCCTTAAAACAAAGATTCGTCCCGAATCTTAAATTCATTCTCCAAAGTGTCCTCAATTACCGTCCTTCCAAGTTTATAGTTCTCCAAACACTTGTTCAGTCACACAACTCCATTTACAACCGCTTGAGCATTCGAGCAAAGAGAGGGAGATGAAAGTAAATAGGCTTATATGTATTTGATAATATACATGGTACTAGGACACCATATACGATGAGAATAAGTAGTGACTCAACAACATAATTGCATGTATGAAAGGAAAGGAGTGAGAAATGGTATGTCAATACGTGTGCATCGTCAGTGCACAAAACGAGTACGTGTGCATCATTAGTGCACAGAATAGGTATACATGCATCGTCAGTGCATGTAGTAAGTATGTCAATTTATCAGAATAATTCGATAAGATGCAACACGATTCATATAATAACAAGTGAAATCACGTAATTCACATAATTCAGAGCCAAGGACGAACATGCGACGTTCTCATCCCCCTTAAAGAAAAGGTTCGTCCTCGAACCAATGTACTTTATGTATCATGCGAGGAAATTATCTGACCATCGATAAATGCCACTTTTCACTTGTGTTTCCCAAATTAATATTTCATTGTCTCTTTCTCATCCCCAGATCGACCATGTTTTGTCGTATTTCCTCGGATTGTCGTTGATAGACATGGAACACATTACTAAAATAGAACCTTTCCTGAAGCTGGCCGGCAACTCAAACTTGTACCATATCTCGATCATTAGAAGTTTTACTGAAATATTTATGTCCATTTGAATCTCATCGTTGCCACTTCCATGTCAAACCTTTATTGGAGTGTTCCCATCTACACAAGGTATTGTCATTTAAACCTCAGAGTACTATTTAGTATCAAGACCACCGTCGTAGAACTTGTATCTAAAATCTCAACTCACATGTAAGTTGAACTTCCACAGTCATATTTCTTAATGCATATAGGCAGCTGGCTAAACAATATCTTAACATTCCATGTATCCTTCACATTCTTGTTCGACAAAGTGAATTGACATCGATCGTCTCTCTATTGTGAGCCACTCAAGTCGTCATCCTCGTTATATTGTTGTGAGCTCATAAAAGACGTTGTAACCTTTTAAGCTAAACTTTCATCTCCATAATTGTTGTCATCTAGTGTCGTTTTACCCCGGCAAGATATTGTCGTCATCTAATAATTGTTTTATCGCACTGAGTAGACTCATTTTTTTTTTTTTTTTTTTGCTAATGACTTTACATAGACCTTTATGCTTGCTTGGTGTGTCCGGGATTTTTATATTCTCTATGCCATTCACGATGGTTCCATAACTCCTTAAGTTGTTGACCACAACTTTTGAGTTTCCACCTCATCGTTAACTTGTCGTCTCATACTACTCATTAAGTTTCAGTAATCTCGCTGAATGTCTGATGTTAGATCCTTGAATTATACACCTATCTCACCCTTTTCGTGATGGCCTAAACTCGAATGTCTCTAAAGTTTAAGACTATAATCATCACTTTAACCTCAATTCAAGTAGGTCATTCTCCTCATACTCATTGGGTTTCCTGAACACGCCCGCTGTAGTTCTCCAAATTTTATCCGTTCATGACTCACATCAACCCTTAAGTAATACTTAGAGTCAACTTCTTTGGTTGTGCGAACGAGTTTAATCATATAATCATATGACCTTAATGTGTTAAGAGTATCACCCGTTAGCTAGGAGTTTTCCTTCCATATCCAGTTCTCATTTGATCCTCAAAACATATTGTACAGGCCTCGGAGTCACTTTTCTTTGTTTCTTGCACATTGGAGTCTTCTTGAATCCATGTCTCACAGGTGTAGACCTTAAAGCAATACACAAGCTTTATGTAACTGCAAGGAAACCCTTTCGGGACTTGATCAAACACATATTCGTATCCAAAGTTCCCAAGTGTTGACGCACTTTTTAGCCTTAGTCATTAAGACCATCATCCTAAATTGACTTGAAGAAACTTTGTCCTTGTAAACATGTAGCCTCAAGTCTCAAACTTGTCAAGCTAAAACTGATATGATTATCCTTAGTTCTCTTTTGTTGTCTTCTCATCTGTTTCATAACACCAAAGCCGCCTGAACTAATGCAATACAACTGTAACTTCTCAAAAAGGGGTTTAATTTTATTTTCAGTAACTCAATACCATAGGCGTTATGTAGGTAGTATCAACTCTGATCATAATAACAATCGCTAGATCCTCTATACAAAGTCCTTTTCGATTATCTAACACTTTTAAATTTCTTCCACGATAATTCCAATCCCATAACTCTACATCTTCAAAGTTCTCATTCCTTTCCTAGTTATTTAAACCAAAATGTACTAGGAGTCATCCTTTAACTTGAAATTAAAATCAAAGCCTCCAACGACTTCAAATCTCGAGATATGATGCTCAAAGTGCCTTGAACTCAAAGGGCGCAACAACGCTACCACCTTGAAATTACTTCACATTCCATTAACTTGTTTGTCAGGGTAAACACTATCAATCCATATCGACTAAGTTCATTTGTCGCAAGCCACAACGTCAAGAATGTAAATTTAACCAAATTAGATATAGCGCCCCATACGTTATCTTTTCCATTAGACTTGGGTGTCAATCACTAAGCACGCCCCATCTCAATCTTAATATATCCACCAAAACATGATCTACAATGCCTTCAGAAAGACCGATGCCAAGGGCATAGTGTACAAACACCACTCATGAATAATAGCATTCCATGCATATGAAGTCTCAAAATTAACCTTGCAGTAGTGGATTCAAACAATATCTTTATGTCGACTTTGCCCTACACATTATATGGTACATCAGTCCTACTAACTTATGACCTCGATATTGTTGTAGCACAGCGACGTTCCTTTTCTACTTACGTCTACACTCCATTGTTGAAAGTCCAGAAGCAACTTATGAAACAAATATTGTCCTAGTGGTTCTGTTGTGTTATGTTTGACTTGTAGGTTAGAGGTTCAAACCTTGTAACAAACAAATGTGTCTCATTTCCTTCGAGTCTTGCATGTACGCGACTAGTTGAATCTCCTTTACCACTCCGGTTTTCGAACAATTGTTGAAGTCATAACCATGTTATCTATTCCATTTTATTAATTATACCAATCACGTACCAATAGGTGTAACTGACCTTGAACGTTGGATCTTTGTCCCTAAACCATCTAATTGTACCTCTAAAATTTTAATACCCAAATTTAATTGATTAATCCTCATGATAACCTCAAAATTTCACTTCCCATTATATATTAGGCGCCCAACACTTCTATCATATGATTTACCGAAAGAAAACTCATACAGATATATCGATGATTCGAGAACTCATGAATGTGTCCCTTTGCTCATTTATATTCCATAATACTACAATCATTCATAGGCAGTAATTACCAACGCTAGCCGTAATTCATACAATATAGTCCCAAATCAAATTTGATTACTCACTTAAAACCCATAAGCACCAACTTTACCCAAACGGCCCTAACTTGAAGAATCTTGTTATGGGTCCCGGGGTAAATAGTTTACCTTTATGGTACGACTTTCAAATGAACCAAGTATGAAATCCCATGTAATACTAATAATCAACCAACCGTATTATTCGAGTGTTTTATTTGATCATACGAAATTAGAGTAGTGCTTTCCTGTTTAACTCGTCCATATGATTTATCAATTACTGATTCGATTCAAATTCTGTAAGGAGAAAGACGGAAAGTAGTGCAGGCTGCGCCTTGGCCAAGACCGGTGGACACTCTCCCTGGTGCCAACGTGAGCCATCGGTCAAACCGAGTCCGGCCATTTAGAACGGGTGAGTCGAGGACACAAAACACACAGACATATAAGTTTTCAGATAGCACGTGATCTCAATCAAATAACATTGACCTGAACATATTTATAGGGGCATTGTATCCTTTTTCTAAAATGATTACAAGACACATAGTCTAAATGCAAAGAAAACAAAGCAAGGGAAATCACAGAAATCCTCAATTTTAAAGTATCGAACCCAAAATCGTGTCACTTCTAGCTTGCACTACTTTAAAACCTCACAACTCTTGCAGATATATATATTGACCTTCAATTTGTCCCAACAGAATTTGATTCATTTCGAGAGTTCCTTCAAAATTTAGGTGCTTCCAGTATCGTAAATTGCATAACAAATCCTTGTCATCTAACCCCAAAATGTCGAAAACAATCATATGCCTGATATCCTCAATAAAATTTCTCAGTTCTCTTAACGTTACTTAAAATCCTCGTCGATGGCATTTGAATGACGTAAGGTCGAGTATACAAGAACCTACCACGCATAAGCTTAGCTCCTTCATAGACTCACCATTACTAGTCCCTTCTTCGACTTTTCACTTTCCCTTAAAATAATCGTTGTACTAGATTCAATTGGTGGAGCAAAGTTAGATTGAGTAGTGTCGGCTGTTTCTACAGGAATAAGCATAGGTTCGTCTCGATTCATTTTTCCCAACGATCTTATTTGATTCAATACCATGAATAGAGTTTTATGGTTAGGAAAAGAGGAAGTAGACGATTGCTTCCAAATTTGTGGTTTACCACCATCTCACATACACAAAACCAAGGGTATGTTCTGTCTCATATCTCACCTAAAATGGCCAAATCCTCGATAACTATAAACATTCAGTGCTCAAATACAATCATACTATCATCATCTTCAACTCATCCCTAATATAAACCCAAAAGGTGCTTAATGCCTCTATTTAACTTGCAATACTGTCGATCTATTCCAATACCCTAGTCGCCTTAAGCATTTCAATATCACATTCGAAACAATAAACTAAATTTCGAAACTCATAAATCAATAGATCATCAATTACTGTTAGCACCAAAGATAATCTCCAAAGTGGGTCGGTGTAAAATATTCACTTTTAGAACACCCAAAAATCAATCCAAGAACTCCATGGTGTAGTACAAGAAACAAGTAGCACGTAGCAACTAGCATGCGAATGAATGCACCCGACTCGCCCCCATTTTAAAACTTTCAAAATTTGTTTTGAAAACTTTTGTAGACTCGATGGATCAGAACCTAATGCTCTGATACCAACTGTAACAACCCTAAATTTTCGCAATGATAAATGAGAAAATATTATAGAATTGTTACGCCGCAGTTGACTATCGAGTCAACTGCTAGGCTTGAAATTCAATTAGAACTTAATAAATTCGAACAAACGAAAAGACGACAGCGGAAGACTTAGAATGTCGAGCTACAGTTCTCAAAACTGAAATTAAATTACAAAAACAAATATAATCCACGTCTAAATAATGTTTATGAAAAGTTCCCGGCATGCAAATGAATTCCTCTAGCAAGCATCCACAACATGAAGACCTGTCAACTATGCCATCGAAGAATGACATAGGCCCCAGAACACGGTAGGGAACAAACCAGAAAACAGAACGTCAGCACAGGCTGAGTAAGAAACATAAAGCAGAGAAACAAAGATACGCACCTTGAGGCGCGTAGCTAACAAATAATAAGCATTGGATATAACAATGAATACAGAGTACCATCGGAAAACAACAGTGCGATAGTCACGTATCGCTGACAAGACAAACGGTCTTGTCTATCATACACGGCTGGGCTCCTACCCCGTAGCCACCACAATCTCGAACCGGCGCGAGCTAGAGTACATATAAACGATTCCTAAAGACTTAAAATGTGCACACCCCTCGCTAGAGATCCAGTAGGATGCGTACCTCTAGGAGGAAAGCCTAATAGGCAGTCGGTAGCTACTCCGACCGAAACAGTACCTTGATCAACGGGAATCGATCTCACACTGAACCATAAACACGAATTAGGGTTACCCACGAAATATAATATAACTTTTTATCCACAGATCTAGATCTTACCAATTTTTGATTTATTGTCAATTATAGAGTAAGGAACATCTCCACAAAATATCGTTCTCAAATTCCTTAGGAGTCGACGGGAATCCTTAAAATATCGAGGGGCGGAACAGATTCTCGGGTAGATAAACACATCTCCACTAAAACAGATCCACAAGTAGCATCCTATGGAATCTTGGCACGATCTACATCTTCCCGAATTCGTATCGAAATCACGGTTCTAACGCCACCAACCACGCTCCAATTAGAGATCGTATGAGAGAATTATGTGTGTTTTAAGTTGACACAGTGATGATGGGAATTTTATGCGGGTGGAGGCTACGAAAAGAAGAGAGAGGGAGAGAAGGAGGCCGAATGGTTATGAAATAAAGCAAGGGTTTTCTTTATTATATGTATATATAGGTATGAGGGTAGACTCGGGTTTGGGCTTTATTCGTTGGGTGAGATGAGTGATCCATAAACCCGACCCAAACTCAATTATAGGAACTCATTTTATTTTCCAATAATCGATTTAAAAAGTAACACCTTTATTAAATAATTACCCAAAAATACGGGGTGTTACACAAGGAGCATGGTCAGCATGGTGGTCCTTCTCACAATAGATGAGTAAGGACCACACTTAAATAGATTAAATTATCTTAAGTGTGGTCCCTACTCATCTATTGTGAGAAGGACCACAATGCTCCTTGTGCTCTCGGGAGCATGATATAAACATTGTTATTTAGTTATCAAGTTTATGTGAAACTCTCCTAATTTTTTTTGGTTACATGAAACTCTCCTTATTAAACAATCCTTTCAGCAATTTTGTAATATTAATTAATTAAACAATCCTTTTTAATTTACAAGACGACGAAAATTGTCCGCTTGTGCCGAGTAGACAACAAAAAATAAATAAATGAAGAGTAAGTCTTGTGTGAGAAGATCTCACCATCTTTCTTTATATAAATAGTGACCTCTCTTACAATTTAAGTAACCATTATACCTCTTTTAGTGACTGTTTTAATTTAATGTAAGATTAGTTAGCCTCATATAAAATGAATAAATGAGTTATTCTATATATAATGCCTAATTTTATACTTTGTGATCCTTTTAAATTACAACTTATGTGGTTAGGTCGTAAACTAACCAGATCACTAAAAGCAATATAATGGTTACAATGAATCTTAAATGGCTCACTTTTTAAACAACTAAATTCGTCTTACAATAAGTTATCGTGAGATCGTCTCATATGAGACTTTGCCATAAATGAAAACATCTAGCCCAAATGAAAGAATATCGATTTCGGTGGCCTACACTCGTGAACATACTCTAAGCGAACCCCTATCTTATTTCAATACTCAATACTCCCTCAGTCCCTCCATTCTTCTTGGTTGTAAACACTTACGGAGTAATTTGAATATGTAAGAATAATGCGAATAATTGGACCAAAAAAAAAAAAAAAGAATAATGCGAATAACGTTAACTATCCAACGAGGGAGTGTACAAGACACAATTTCAACAAAGCCATCAAGACACGAACGACTCACAAAAATAACTCTCAACACAATGCTCATCTTCATATTAAAAATCTCCATATATGCTTGACAAACATTTTCAAAAGGTAAGTCTGCAGCTGACTCAAAATTTCCTTACAAGTTATATTAGCTTGCCAGGTACTACTCTTTACGCATCTCCGTAGCTTTCTCTGTAAGCTATGTTCAAATTGTATCCGGCAACATAATTCACGTCTCCACAGTTGATGTTCTTTTGAAGCTACATAAGGAAACGACTTTACTCGATCAAAGAGGGGTATGTACGACAAAATCTCACGCTCTGATGTGCACTACAGACCTTGGCAAGTTCACACGTTCAATCACAAGGATCTATTGGATTGTCCTCATAAGTCCTGCTTTCTTCCAGACATTTCCGACAGAGTGACACTCTTGGTTAAAGATGGTCTGTCACACGGCGAATTTGGAGCGTAAACATAGTCTTTGCAGGTTTGAGAGACTGCATCAGCAAATTCATGCTCCTTCACTCCTACCACACACATTGCTAAGATTATAGTTCCGTGTTTTAGGCCGTAACCATCACCAACCCCACCACAGTGCTGGGCGAAGATTTCTCCCTGAATTCATCAAGCACAAAAGGAGGTCAGCAGTGAAATGAAAGGCAAGAAAGAAAAACGCATGGTAGACTAAACATCAAATCAAACACACCCACCAAGATCTTGATTAAAAGTTAGTTCAACATCTCATCTAAACTAGCGGACAGTGGCCCGAGAATGCCCTATAAGAACGCGCTTTGAGTCAGTCCTAGCTAGAAAATGAATTAACCAGCTTAACGGAGGACACAAAAACTTGGTCACTCTATACGGAATGTACTCTTTCTCTCAGATGAAAAATTAAAACACTAGGTTAACAATTCCAATTTTATAGAAAAGACAGTAGGAATTCCCCTGAAAGATAATAACTTTCTATTTATAATATGAAACGCATCATGCACCCATACACTAATTGCTCGAGAGACTCCTTGAGCACAACATCTATGAAACACTACACTGAACAAATTTTTAAAGGAAACGATACACACCATGCCAGGGAGACTCAGAAAGTAAGATGTATATGTTACACCACAATAAAAAGAAGACATCAACAAATTCACTTAACTACTAACCCTGCTATGCGAGAGTCTACCCTATCGCGGTAGTCTACCCTAAAGTTTAGATTCTTGGCCCCTATATGAAGACTGAAGTGCAGTAGTAGGTAACTGAAAGCTATGCTAATTTATGGATATTAAGAAGTCATTTGAGTAAGTCACTAATCAATCCAAGTAAATCTATAATGAAGCAAAGACAAAAGAGTAAGCTAGATCTGTACCAGTTGAACAAGGCAATCATCAGCAGAATCTGACGTAATGGAAACCAAGGAATTAGGAGAAGTCATCAACAAGGCTCCCTTTTCATCACCAAAGAGAATTTTCGCAATTTTGTAGATGCTTTCATCAGTATGCATCCTATGATTAAGCTCATAAGCTAAGTTCTTCCAAGCTGCAACCTCTTTCTCAGGATCATTAGCCTTGCACACCTAGAGATTAAAGGGTATGTCAGTGAGATGCTGCTGATACAGCGCAATATAAACAGTTAATAAATCCACGAAAAGAACCCTTATTCGCTACAAACCTCAGCCCAATAATAAAAAAGTTCATGAGAAGATTCAACAACCCCATGAACTCGTTCAAGCATGTAGTCCAGGACAGGGTTCACAACTGCCTTGTAATCAACGTACGGATAGCTTTTGTTGTAATGGTCTATCTCCAGGTACGGATAGAGAAGTTCAGGGCGGTGACAAGCATCTTCAGTTGCTTCAGAGGGTTTCACCTGCCAACCAAATGACAGGATAACAACCATGACAAGCAGAAGCCCGACTCTTGACCTGTAATAAGCATGTAAAAGCAGTTGCTCATTACGAAATATACAGCAGCCAGCCAGCCAGCCACAGCACTTAGACTCTTAAGCCGCAACAAAATGAATGTCATCCCGAAAACATAACTATTGCTGATACTTTAAAGCATACACAGCATCCCGATAACAGTAATTCCACTTGTTCCAAAAGAAAACACCGCAAAAACAAGGGTAAGATACTTAGATACCTCACAACAGGGAATTGACCAAAATCAACGGTAACTTTTTTCCATTGATTTCTTTTGTAAAGGTAAGTATGAAATAATAAATGTTGAGCTATCTCATGCAATATGGTATTGCCATAACAGTTGAAATCGTGAAACTAAAATACTCCCTCCGTTCTTTGTCAATTGTTTACGTATATTTTGAATTCCGCTCTCATATTCAAAACAAAATCAAAGAATTCAAAGAAACGGATGAATATGGAGATGAATTCTACGTATACTAAGATACAGAATCAGTAACTTCATCAGTCACAGAATTTCGGGCGAAAACATCAATGAAATTAACACTCTCCATTAAATTCAAACCAAAAATAAAGAACCTAGAAAGCGGAACTGACTAAATAATAAGCAACTGCTTCATACGTGACCATCACGACTTCATAAGAAAGAAGCAAGAGAAGATTAATCAAAACACTTACAGCTTCATATTGTATCGAATTATCGCAATTGAACTGCTCCAGAAATTGAATTCCAAACCCAGAAAATCTACGTGAAAAAACAAGAAATAAGGGTAAATATAAAGATTAAATTAGTAACAGATACAAATTGATTTGAAAATTAAACATATCAATTGCAAAATCAAACAAAGTAAGAAATTAGGGCATACCGAAGTAAGTCACCTGAAAAGGGTTCTTATCAATCGGGAGATAGCCGTTAGGGACTTTGTGTGTTTATTACGTTTCTTTTCCAATACCTATCTTATTTACTTTACGTGCAATTTAAACCGACGAAGTTGTTAGCCCACTCTTCCCAAGCCTACTTAAATAGCTTAATTTCCAATTCTTCGCGGATGAACGTAAATACTAATAATTGATTATAACAACACAAAAAAAAAAAAAAAAAAAATTTTGTGAATATACTACTCCCTCATGTTCTCTATGATGTTCCACAATGAAATAACACGCAATTTTTTGTAGGAAGTAAGATGTGGTGGAAAATGAAGTGGGTGGACCTCCAGTTCTGAATGATGTTCATGTTTTTTTTTTTTAGACAGTTTTAAATGATAATCTACTTTTTTTATGTGTAATTACTTCTTGAAATTAAGCACCAAAATACCTAATATGGAATCTTGTTTAATCCGGTGCTAGTATGCAACTTCCAGTTCACCATGGTCCATGCGTGCACCAATATAGTTCCTTTGAATTGTTAACGATTACTTTTTCTCAACTCTATAAAATCTACATTTGTATCAATTTGTTCAAATCTCACAACATTCTTTATACTCAACAATCTCTTCTTATTCTACTCCCGTTTTCCAAAACTCCCGGGTCGAATCACAGGTTTCTAGTTTGCTGAAAGAATCAACGCTGAAAACTAGAAAACTAACGCCCAAATGAAAGAATGTCGATGCCAGTGGCCAACACGGCAACACTCGTGAACACGCTCTAAGCGAATCCCTACCTTACTTCAATACATCCTCCGTTCTTTTGGATTGTTATCACTTGATTTGAATGTGTAACTTTGTAAGAACAATGTAAATTAAACGTTAACAATCCAAAGAAACGAGAGTATACACGATACAGTTTCAACGGAGCCATAAAGGCGCAGACGACTCACACAAATGACAAAACACAATGCTCATATAAGCTTAACAATCATTTTCAAAAGGGTACCACGCACGGCAGTTAGAGCAGCTTATCTCAACATTTCCTTACAAATTGTGTCCTCAAAGATAATCGCATATTGTTTTAACCTCTGTCAAAAAAAAAAAAAAAAAAGATAATCGCATATTACCTTGTCAGCTACTAATCTTTAAGCATATTTGTATCTTTCTGTGTATAACTAATGGACCTGTATTTTCATTCTTACCATATACCTTGTCATCAAACCCTCAAGCTATGTTCAATTGTATCCGGCAACATATTTTCACGTCTCAACTCTTAAAGATGTATTTCTTCTTGAAGCTACATAAGGAAACGACTTTACTCGGGCAAGGAGGGGGTATGTACAGCAAAATCTTGAATCTGAAAGCTTTAGTCTGCTCTCTGATCTGCACTATGGAACAGCCTTCAATTCGCAAGTTCTCTCACCCGTTCAATTACAAGGTTTGGCAAAGATAGTGTGCCTTTCTTCAGAACTTGAACCTAAAAAGAAATTTACGAGTTGCAGTTACTATCCAGGTAAGCAATTCTCGAAAAATATAAGGTTGCACAAAAGCATTTAAAGTTCATACTCGATGTTTCCAAATCGTGTACATATGCAAGTCGTATGACACACAGATCTTAGTGCGTACATTAACTTATAAAAAAGGTAAAAGGGAGCCACAAGACTTTGCGCGAGAGAATTCCTTACTCAGCAATGCTCAACATTATCAATCTCTGTTATCCTAGATTAATCAACACATTATATTTTACTTATTTCACTCCTATATGCAGAGGTTTGCAACACAAAGAACAGGAACAACACATTTCAGATGGTCACCAAAAGCTGGTTGAGAACTAGAAGGGAAAGTGAAACGTTACATGGAGAGCTTCACAATGCATCTTAATAAGCTCCATTACTCACCCAGACTAACTTTAGCCAACATCAACATTCCTTTCGCAATTTTACTGTTTTCATTTTACTTTTATGGTAAAGACTTCATTCTATTATGAAGCCCCCAAAGAGAACATTTTCTTTTCAAGCAAAGGCAAAAGATTCACCTTACCTTTACTATCCTCCCTAATATCAATCTTTTCAAGTGAATCTTCCATTCCAAATGTGTCTTAGAACCAGACTTGATAAATGGTAAAGGACGGATTGTGGTCTTTGGTCCAAGAAATGACCCTAAAATCCTAAATAGCTTTACTTAGTAGAACTAGATTTGTACAAAACTAGTAAGACACTATCAAACGGCCTACTTGGAAGTAGCGATTCACTATTGCCTATGTTTAGGAGAAAGAAAAAGAAATAGAGCACTGATTAAGGATTCAAAACAAGACACGCTGATGAACACAGAATACTAACATTTGGGAATGATGCAGAACATGCTTTAATATAATCTCTTCAGGCACTCCTTTTCAGGAAATAGCAAGTAAAGTCAAATTACTTTAGAACCATAACTGGATTACGATTGTGTAATTGATATTAAGCGCTACACAATCCATGCTACTTTACCAGTGAATATCAATCTACGCCAACAAATATGTTATTCAGGAATGAAATGTTCACAGGCATGAGGATTGGTTTGTCCCAAGATGCGGTTTTATGTACAAGTGTGGTACACTCCAAAACTATTGACATCTATGTTATCAGAAACCTTCAGCAGTAAAGGATGCAACACTCAAAGAATTACGACATAACAGACCTTTGTTTTCCTTTTCTGCCTTGGATTTCCACAGTAAGTATTCACAAGGTTTCGCCACTTGTCCTGCACAGATCATTGGCAGCCGTCAGTTTCAGGTCAACTAACAAGGGAAGTCATATAGTCACAAGCCCACGGCTGAAAAAAAAAAAACAGATCAAATGACATACCCTGATATCAGTGGGTGTACGGCAAGAAGAGGTAAAAAAGGTCTTCTGAATAGCAGTCCACTGTCCTTGACCAAAATGAGCGACACCGTCAACCAATTTTACTACCTCATCCAGTGTCCACATATTGTTTTGCTCTCTCCTATTACCCAATGATTCGGTAGGAATATAATCATCATCCGAGTCTGAATCCTGCAGGCAACTTCTTCGCATTACTTCATAAGTTTTAAGTTCGGAGCTGCTAGGAAACTCCAAAGAAGACACTGATATTGGCCCAGTATCCTATGTTGGGAATCTGACTGGTTACAGCAAAGCTGCTCTAATCTATATGTGTCAAGGTGCAGACTTACGTATCTTGTGACTCTATGTAGCAACATAACAATCACTTACTTACATAACCTACATGCGTCCTGAGTATCTCGGATTCAGGAAGCCATCAATAGGGTGAAATGGAGATGATGGGGAGAGGGGGAGGGGGGACGTTCTCCTCTAAACTAATACTTTGACGATCTGTTGCGTAGGCTCAGATAACAGTATATTATGTGAGGACGGACGATGAAATAATATCCAACTTCGATCTATTAACAGCTGTTAATCTGTTATATATAATGGGTTGAAAAAAGTGCTGCAAATAGTGTCCACTAGTCTGACTATGTAGTTTTGTTTAGAACCATTTGGAACATACCTTAATACTAAAACTTGAAAGCTCATTTCAGTTGGAACCAGAACCTTAACTCAGAAAGAAAAGTTCAACTGAAGGAGAATATTAGTCCATACCAAGTTTCTCCGACACTTTGCTGCTGTTCTTTGGGAGGAACTTCCAAGGCACTTCGTCTGAGATATAACCTCAAGATCTTTTTCCTTTGTAGAGCTTGTGATACATTTCCTTGGCCTACCACGTCTTGACTTCGACATTGGTGATTCCTCTACATATTTGTTTGGAGGATGATACAATCTCTTCTCTCTAGATCTCACGACTTTTCCTTCAGAAAGGCTGTTAATTGAAAGGTATTTCTTCGAACAATCTTCTGCTTCCATGCAATGATTGACCTGGTTGATTTCATCAGACTGTATAGAGTGTTCATCATTTGCTTTATGAGAGTTTTGGATACCAAATATGATTGGATATTTCGCGTCCCTGTCCTCAGAGCACTTCACTCGAAATCCATCCTCAATTAGTACCTTATCTCTGCAGTTGTCCTCAACGGTATCAAGCATACTCGAGCGTTTAGGCAGTGGAATTGATACAGACGCTCCAACAACATCATTGCTAGCATCTGGAGAGTCAATTGCAGATCTGGAGTTCCCAACACTAAACTCATCACAGAATTCCAAATCCAGGTCAGGAACCCTTTTTGAAAAATCAACACCTGCATTTGCAGAAATGAAAATGTGACGGATTTCTCTTTCAGTAAATCATTATTTTGATGCAAAATTTCAAATACTAACCCACAATGTTATATTCAGACAACTTTGGCAGATAGACATCTAGAGGTAAGCTGGCAATCTCATCTTCACACAGCAGTCCATTGATTACCTACAAGTGAACTCCTCTTAGCAAACATGTTTACAAGCATAGTGAACACACACAAGAATCATCTGGACAATAGAAATAAGGCATTCAATTCCATGCTTACAAGGTGAACTAATGTAGCAACTACAGACTTTTGCAAATATCTTAATCAAGAAGAGCTTCAATCTCATATACAAGCATGCATAAATTTAAGGCAAAACTTAAACTTCCAAAGAGAATCATAAAATCTGACTCGAGAAGTCAAATATGGAGATGTCCACTGTTATCGATGTTCCTCAATCATCAAACAAACTTTAAGGCTGAGGAACGTACACACTGCACAGAGAGTGAGAGGGGGACAATGTGGAATGCTGAGGAGAATAAGGAAGGTCTCAACAAAAATGCCCACTGCTGTGACCTCTGGAAGGTACAAAAGACATTCAAATAAAATCCAACACAAAAAATCCATTCCAAATGATGACGATAATGATGAAGATGATATTGTTGATGTAAAATAGTAGACCCAGAAAGTTTTCAAATGATCATATTTTCAGGAAAACTGTAATGGAGAAAAGTTAATATACTAACTTTGCATTCATCATTGTTTTCTCCTGTCATTTGGGAACTCCGCCTATCTGCAGGAAAAGTGAAAAGGCGGAATTTCTGAATCAAGATATTCCCCTAAGGCATACAAAACAGCTTCAGTAGCAAAATGGAAACAGAAAACTAAAGATAACAGCAAGGAGACCGATAGAAATAGTCTTTCATGATAAAAGATGACTTGATATGTTTGGTAGAAAAGTCCAAGAAAAGTAATATGGACAACAGGTACTAGATTTCAGGTCTAAGACATAAACTCAAAATGTGCATAACCTATGGTACCATGCATGAATCCAAATATTGATTAACTTTGAGCTATCTTACTCTAAGTATCATCAGCAGAATATCAAGCTATATATTGTTGCGGTGTTGACTACTGATAAAGATATTTGTGGATTACAAGATGGGGCATCAAAAAGAGCAAGCAGAAACTTCAGAGACCCCCCCCAAACAGTGTTATCGAGAGTTTCGTCTCCTCTCACCGATACCATTATTTGTTTCTCTTCCTCCCAGGTATATTCACAAGTATAAGGATAGAGCATAAGTACCACTATAGACATTATCAGTTTTGAATGCCTCCTCAAAAGTTTCTAGGATGATGACAATGTAAATCTGCTTCTATATTACCTAGTTTGGCGATCGGCTCGTAGTGAAACACAGAATATACATCATCAATTTTGAATGCCTCCTCAAAGTTAGCGTCCAGGTAAAGTGCAGAAGCATGAACATTCTCAGATTCACCCCATGTATTACCAGCTTGAGTTACCCCATAGCCAACACTCAGAATCCAAGGCTCTTGCGTAGCCTGCAGGGATATTGAAAAAACAAGAAATAACACATCAGGTAACTCTGTCATTATTGGAGAGTAAATATTTCCCAAGGTGCTGATGACAGGCTTAACACTTATGCAGCCAAAAAGTTGACTTACGACAGTTTGAATTAAGGGGAAAATCTAGGGAAATGGTAACAATATCTAACAGTTAAGACAAAGTAGAGTAAGTAGATTTACTACCAATATCAAAAACTTGAGTAACAACAATATCAAGTAAGAACAAATATTGTCAGAATTTCAAGAGTAAGAATAATCCTGGACGGCAAAGGTAGCTGCATTCAGAAGTGTCAAACATCACCAAGAACTGCTAACCAAAGTTTCCTGACTCTTTGTTTGCGGCCATCAGCCCATGAAGTTGTCAAAAAAGAAAAGAGAACTGCATACCACGGAGAATTTCTCATTCATTAAGTAGGATTGCATTAAAGTACCTAAAATGCACATTAACATCTTAACCAATGACTGTTTTCTAAGGTATGCACTGCTACGTCCTTAATCATAATATATTGATATTGACATGGCATTGAAAATATTTCAGTTGTTAGTTCAGTTAGCTATTTTCCGCCTATGCTCGAAAACTAAAGTGCATTATTAGCTTGAAAAGCATAATGTTAGGATCCAGTGCTTCCAATTTATAAATGAACTAGGTAGAGAAAGTTTCTGTCGACCATTTGTTATCTTCCATGAGGTCCACCACTTCTACTCATCCTAAAACAATCTCGCAATTTACAAAACATATGAAGATCCTATTGGAGTATATCAACAGTCCTAATTAAACAAGGTTTATTCAGACCGTAATTATTTTCTCAGATCTCTAGAGCTCTCTTGATGTTATGCAGTGATTTAGAGTATCAAAATGTGTTCGGCAAGACTATTTACAAAAACAACCTTAATATTCCAGGTATATATAAGATATTCAAGACTGTTTAAACGAATCACCTAGCACTAAAGAAACTGCAATCTAAGACAGCAACGCATGACCAGAAGTGTACTTACTACAGATGAAAACCAGCATACAGAAGCAGCGATTCATCAGAGACAAATTATTAAACAAGCCCTAGAACCACTAGAATACATACGGTTTGCATAACCACTTTGTACAACGACTACATTACCCTCTATTAAGTGCTGAAACGGAGTTCAACTATCCTTACAAAAAACTCTAGTAACGAAATGAAAATCCTGTTACTGATTACGCTCTTCTGCAATGCAGAGCTTGTCAAAGCGTACATCTTATGCCAACCTCTCAATATGGCTATAGTTTATATGAATTTTATGTAAAGAACCAACAGATCCCCGCCCCCCTCCTCCCAAAGGCCTTCATTTCCTAATTCAGAAAAGTCTCACTTTTAAAAGCTTACTTTAAAACCATACGAAGTCTACAATCATGTACGATGACATAGGGAGCTCAAATACATGCACGCGCTCATACCATAAACGTCAATAGCCAGTTTCTATCAAACATTTGTTCGTTATGAGGAATCAAACTGGTTTACATTGATCAACTCATGTTCACTTTACGCCTTGAATACTTAGCTAGTCCAACAATTACCTAACCTGCAACTCTAACACTTAAGTTACCGACACAGATGAACTATCGAACATCTGGACACAGATCCAATTCTTTCAAATCGCGCAATGAATTCCAACCTAATCCGACAACAACCACAACTAACAAACTTCTGATTGATATTCTTTGCCAATGGAGACCGGAACGAATCATACACTTGTTGACTAAACACTAATCGCGGATCATACTTCATACATTGAGTATAACAACATGTGATTTTGACCAAATCATAAACCGAAAGTCCTAATCATCGGAAATTAATCGTTAATCACTCTTAATCAACAATGTTAACATGAACTTGTAGCGATATATTAAACTCTTAATCAAAGATTATTGACATGATTAATCGTTACATGCAAAAACCTAATCGCACACAAAAATCAGTCCTTTTTTCATAATTCGAAGCGTAAAGTTGCCGAACAACAACAACAACAACAACAACAACAACAACAACTCATGCACGATGAATCAAACGCCGAAATTCGCGATATTCAATCACAGGTTTACAACATAATATCATTAGCTTCAAACACAAGCTTTTATCCACAACTATATACAAAAATGTATAATGAAATGAACAACAAAAACAAAGGCACATTATCATAAGTAAACAAAAACATGAAAAAAATCAACTAAAAAAAAAAACAGAGTAATTTGAGCGAAAGATGAAGAAAAGGCGAGAAATTCTTAAGAATGTAAGTAGAAAAAGAGTAGGAAAATTGACCTGGTTCATTGCGAAACGACGACGGACGGACGAGAGTAGAGAGAGCGAGTTTTTCGGAGAGCGTGTTCGACTCGTCAGTAGTGAGAGAAAGAGAAGTGTGATTTTTAAGGTAAGGAGAGAGAAACTGTGAGTGAGGTGTCCTAGGAAATGACGAGACTTGTTGTGATATAATAAGGTGGTCGAATGTTCGAAACTGAAATAACCTCAGACCTGGAAAATGTTGACACGGAGTACTAGGGCAAAGGGAAACTTTTCGTACAAGCTTTTTTTTGTTACTATGGGTGTCCGGCTTTGCTCGGGTTTGAAATATCATGATTTAGGCTTGAAGCCAACTTAGTAGGTGCGCACCCACCACAGGAGCTGCACTGAGGCTGGGCGCATGGCCATATACTAGCACGGGTGACTATGACCACGAGAGCTGCACTGCCACGGGGACATGACCATATACTTACGCGGGTAACTGTTCAAACGAGGTGTTGGGGAGAATGAAAAGGGAGAGGGAAAAGAGATACGGGGAGGGGAAAATGAATCAGCTCGACTTCCTTATTTGCAGTCGTGAACTTTTATCCAAACACGAGAATTTACTTCATTTCCTCTCCGTTCCTTTCCATAGGAACCCCACCATCCAAACGGGCCCTATATATTGGCTATATACGCAATGGCAAAAGTATAATAACGTTCAGAACTAAGTACTCCATCAGTTGGCATTTCAGCTACTAACTCTTACAACCCGCTTTTGGTACCAAATCAGTCGGAAAATACTACTGCAACGTAGACTAAACAAACTACCAGATAACTTTTCACAATTCTCCACCATCCAAGATCCAAATTCGCATTCATATGTTAATTGTTTTGCAGCAGTCAGGATCGGTAACAAAAGACGAGCATAGATTACACTGCTTTTGGCACATTCTCCCAATTAGGGTTGCGCTTGGACTCCTTGGTCTCCTTTTGAATCAGCATTGTCAGCCAAACCTCGAATCTTCACATCATAGTAAACTTCTTCAACTCTTTTCAAGTCATATTTCATACCTGAACAGAAGATAGGAGAGGGTTTAGACGTCAGAATATCTATTCCGAGGAACACAAAAGACTGAGCAGTATGACAAGTTCTAATAAATAGGCGAATAAAGATCAGGCTAGCGCACCATCAAACTTCTTCCTCAGAAAGTCATTACGGAGATTTAGCATCCTAAAGGACGCATGAAGGTCAGTCAAAAAGCTCAACACCTTTCTTGGACAATCATAGTCTCCATAAGTCACTCTGTTGACCACATATCTAGGCTGCAGCAACAGAACAATCACCAGTTACGCTTTGAAGCCATCATAAGTAAAATATTTGGCAATAAATAAGATCATTTCAGACAGAGGCATATTAGAAGTTAGAACATTTGGACAGTTCTAGCCTTCTAGGCATAGCTGCCACATTGCTACCAAAATTACATCCAAAACCAAAAGACTAAATAAAGGCGGTATCACTAGTGTTTTAGATAAGATAAGCTAGTAAACCTCAAAATTGTGCTGAGAATAAAAGCAACCAAAACTGCACAGTTCACAAATGTACTTTTTCAGCAAACTTCTTTCAAACGGTTGACGAAACATATAGAAATCTTCATGCAAGAGCAGCAAAACACATACAAAGATTATCTAATAGAGGATGAAGTTCTGTACTGAGGAACAAAATATTACCAGCTCATTGGACATGAAACATACTCCTGCAGAAAACCAAATATCCAATATTAGTACCCATAGCATAAATATCAGCATTCAGCAACATAAATAAGCACCAGCATGTCGCTACTAGCTGGAAAAGCAAGGAAATACATCCACTCTTCCAAACATGAAAAGCAGAGCTCAATGCCTAATAAGTTAAACTCTTTAAATGGAAATAGATGTGCTATAAGATCCCAATTCCCACCCTTTAGTTCATAAGAGAAATCAGTGTAAAAGTATTACCAATGATGAGGTCTAGCTAAAACCCATGTCAAATATCGTGCCCACAGCATCTGAAACAAGTGTATACTAAAAGTGCTGATTCGGCTATCTTATGGAAAAATATTCATTCTAAATAATACTCGAGCAATTTTGACTCAGCTAAAAAGCAACAATAGTATATTACTGGAGTAAGGAGACTACTAGTTTAACATTCTCGTCTAAAAAATATGCAGGTATATTGTGATAAAACAAGAAACTTATATGAAAACACTTTGGTCCATCTAAGAGAGGGGACAGACTATGTAGCATACTGCTCTACAAACAATATGATGCTTATGTTGTGTTCCTCCATAAAACCAGCAAACTAAGTCCCCCTTCTCTACCGACCAAATGTAGCAAGTGCCAGCAAAGAACTTTATTCGAGGTCAATGTTTCTTGTTCTCCTTTCTTAGCTAATGGAGTAGTGGAACTGTTGATTAAGAAAGGAAAGGGACAAGAACTGAAGAAGTTTCAATTATGTTCAAAGGAGAGAATGAAAAATGACCAGCGCAATGGGCAGCTAAGCGGACTTCAGCCAATATCTATGTCCAAAACCAGCACATAAAAAAAGCAGCTACCAAGCCGATGGTTTGTCCACTGAAATAAATGTCCATTGAGAATCTGGCCCTTTGGATCGGTGGTACCCAGTCCCGTTGTCACTGCTACTGCCTATAGTTGCCCGCCTCAATAATTTAGTGCGCTTCAATAACTGATGAGTGAAGCTACAAACAATTCACCTCTTAATATTCCAATAAATTACGCCATCTAGATCTCAGGCACAGTAACCATGCACCCACCCGCAACCAGTCCTCCGACACAGCAAAACCAGATAATGACAACCAAAAGAGCACACCCTATTTTAGAGAATAGTATTTATAGTAAAACGACAATCTGAATTAGAAAAGGAAGATTACCCCACGGAAATCTATGTTAGAGTATAACAATAACGTGCTGGCTCTTGGTTGTGGCTACTGCTCTAACTCAACACAATCCAAGGTACTCATTCTAGGACCAAACTAGTTCAAGAGATCTAGAACTCTTCATGCATTCAGAAGATGCATTTACTCAATTAAAGACATGCCTCTTCACATTCGACTAATTCAATTTGATTAGGAGTTCAAAGAGTTTTCAACACCAGATAAAAAGGTTGGAATGTCAAGATCTTTGTCAAGTGCAAGTGAAAAGGCCTCAAGAATCTGAAGTTCAAACTGTACAATCTGGAAATGTCAGAAAGAGAGCATTCATCTAGCAACCCCACAGCATTCATCAACTCGCCTGTCATCCTTTTACCATCTCGTCGAATGGAAGCTCCTAATTTAAGTTTCTCTCTCTCACTCTCAAATAACTTTGCAATTCGACCACTATATAAAGTGCATATATGGTTTATGGCTGGATGAGAAAATGTGAATGGTTGCTTCCCTACTGTATGCTCTCCCGAAAGCAGTTTTTGATTCCCTGAACTGACTCTGTATCTTTAATGGTAGAGGTTTATGCAAACAGCAACTGCATCCCAGCCATTCCTTGGAAGTTTATATCTGGTTTCTTAATATTTAAGAATGATCGATTTTGTTACGAACAAAAGAGAACGGAGAATACACAAAGAGGACAAGATAACCTCAAAGACGAAAGAAAGAAGGGGAAGGCTAACATATCAAAAAATTAAAAAATAAACACATTCAAGAAAACTTATAAGTCTGTACCAGTTTCCAATAGACCCGATGCAATAAGGAGTCAAATTCAAGTGGGAATACTAGCCACCAACCCACTAAAGAGATGTCCTTGGTCACCTAAATACCAATAATAAGACCACGCCTCATCTAAAGGTCGATAAACCATCAATTTTTGGTGGAAGGAAGTCAACTAATCATAAGTCGTCTCCAAATGAAACTTGATAAAACACCCCCTACTATCAATATCCACAAAAGTAGTTAGTCAAAGAAAGAACACACTCAAACCTACAAACGAGGAACCTTGTCAGCATTTTATCCACACGATCAAGGAGACAAGTGGGACAAAAGTCTTTAGCGTCCCTAGGACCTCTCAGGGAAACAAATGTAAATACATGCTTCTATCAACAGAACCATAAAAGAATCGCAAAATATTAAACCACCTCTCCTTACAATGGGTGAAGCAAAGCGACCAATGTTAAGGGGGCCTTTTATGCTAAAAGCAGCTTTTCACTGTATCTTAAGAAGTTATCAGAAGCAATCAGTACCAAAATACAGGAGGCAGTTTTACCACAGATACACTGTAATAACCCTCAAGTAGAAGACTACAGTAAGCTCAGCTTAAGCCATATTAATCTAGAGTCTCAATTCTTTAATCCCTATCCTGACATAATTCTCCTAGAGTCCTAGGTCCTGACGCATCAGAACTTCAATGGCCAAACCTAGCTTCAAAAGAAAAGGGGAACTGCTACACTAAATTATCAAAATGCTCGGTTAAGTACGTGCATAACGGTAGTGTCATTGTAGTAGTTTCATTATAGCAATTAGCAAGAACAACAACTTCAGTAAATTACTGTAGTAAGTGCATGACACATGACACATCCTATTAAGTAGCTGCACCAACATGCCTCAGACACCAGGAAACCATTTCCTTCAAATGTCTATGCCATTATGCATACTTGTTTACAGAATCCATAACATGAAAATGAAGGTCGGACATTCTATGACCCTCAAAAGTGTCAGATGAACTGTGATGAAAGAACCAACCCAGAGTTCCTTAGGGATGCAAAAAATCACAGATATTGGTACTGGGAAAGGAGTAATGTGTTACTTTACTGGCGGAAAACGCTTTGGTTCATTTGAGATAGATATGTTGTCCGTAGATACTAAAACCACAAGCTCATGTAGGCCTTCAGAGTACATTTTTACTAAACAGAATAAAAAGGAAGAGAGAACATGTTGCATTCTGCTCTACAAAAAGGACAGTAACCGAAGCTGCATTCATCAGTAAAACCAAAGCACTAAAAATGCGTCCGGATGGAAGGAAATGGAAGAGAGGGGGAGGCTAAGAAGAGAAGGAAAACCTTTCATTTGGGTACTAATTTAAGTAGGGAGAAAAAAGTGAGAAGGGGAGGGAAGATAATCGGAGTGACTGATCATCTCTGATCTCACCCTCCTTTTTGAACAAAATACATCTGGTTTTGGAGAGATTAGGAAGGAAGATATCCCACTCCATTCTACTTTCTCTATCTTGCCTCTTCTCCTACCCTTTCTATTCCGTGCTGGTCATCATCAAACTCCAGATTTTCATCACCAGTCCACCTCTTAACAATCTTCGCTCTTCACCATTTCACCTTAGTTCCCTCCTTTCATCTACTCACAATCTCACATAACCACAAAATTATACTAAACCTCTTCCCTCCAACATGCCACGATTCCCTCTCCTCACAGGACAGAGCTGCACGGCTAACATATCTTTCTTTCTCTTGTTTGTATTCAGTCCCCGTTTGGAGTAACAATGCTTTCTATTTATGGCCTTACCGGACAAGTAAGGTGTGGCCAACATTAGCACGTTGACAGATGAATTTACACACAACAAATGCTGAACGTAGCTATCCATTTGGAAGACAGGATAAACAAATAGCTGCCACAAATATTTTTGAGTACAGAGTAGGCTGACAAACTTCATATAAGCTACAAAAACTTTTGAAATATTGTTCTCAAAACTAAAGTTTTGAAATATAATGCCTATGGACAGAACTGTTAAGTGCTTTAGACGTTAAATCACTTAAATCTTAATTGTGGGGAGAAAATAAAGTTTAAGCAGAATCATGTTCCTCGTATGCAAAATGAAGAAAAGCAGAACAGAAGAAACAAACATAAGACATAATTTATATTTATCTTTCATGAAGGGCGAGATAAGTGGTTATATCTGGATGCATAGTATCTCTTGTTCTTACCTACAAGATAATCTTCAATGTCCAGACCAAAGTCAGGTGAATTTACTGCAAAAGAGGAAAAAGAAATAGGTTCAATCTTAAGAATCCAAAGAGCTGTTAAGGTGTTAAGTATGAAGAAGATAATAAAAGATGCACAAATAGGCAGTAAGAGTTTCCACGACAAAGCAAATCGGAAAGGCTGATAAAGAGAACAATTAGAGTGACAGCACTTGTATAATATTCAGTTTGATTCAGTAGAGATGCAATCAGCGCGAGGTAACACCCTCAAGAATCAAGGTCAAACATCATTGCTATAGTATCATTAAACCTCCAGACTCCACACACAGCGAGTTAAAGTCTCTTCACATATTCTGTGTTCATTTACCATATCGTAATAACACAAAACTTACACCACATCAGAAAGAATAAAGATTAACTGACATGACACTTTGGAAAGGAACATCATTTTCACAAACATGAAATCCATTCATATTGTTCAATTCCCTCAACCAAGTTTAGCTCAAGCACAAAGAAACGGCTACAGATTACAGACACATGGTAACTCATTTTAGAGCAAAGCATGGAAATGTATAACATATAGCCATGACAGACAAACAGAAAATTACTGTACCACATAATTCTGACCAATGGCAGACTACTAGCAATATAGACCAAAGATCATAAATTGACATTGACATTTCTCTTAGGATCAAAACCACTAATCTAATAAACTCTCAAAGAAGAAAACAAAACGTACATCCAAGCTTCTCCTGTGCCTCATGGTGCATTAGAAGATTCCCTGTCTCTAGCCAATGCATGAGAGCAAGCAACGAGACCACTGTCTGAGTTTCGCTCTTCCAATCATTATGATACCTATACACAAACAAAACACAATCAAATGAATACAGAAACTTCATTCAATCCAACAGAAGCAAAACCAATTAAAATTCATCCACCAACTGTACAACTGCTTACCTGTAGTACTGCCCGGGACACTCTTTCACAATCTCAGCAAGTCGATTGAATTGCTCCTTAACCACACTGATTTGTGCATTAGCTCTCTCCAACACCTCTGTAGTCGAAATTCGATCATCAATAAGAAGAAAATGTGATATGTATCTATGGACTAATTCCGACCAAAACCGCCCAAACTCCATCACACAAATGCTTCCCAACCCCCCCCCCCAAAAAAAAAAAGACATACAAACCAACAGAATTATCATATCCTAAACAACATTTTACATGTTGATTGTAACATGCAACCCTCCACATTTGAAAACATTTTACCTGTTAATCTTAACATGCAACCCTCTAAACTTAGCAGAGACACTTGACTCCAAAACCCAACCAAAAGAACCACAAAATAATCAACCATTTTGATACAATTGAGAAAAAATTCCGGGTTCGCCCAAGACTTGAACTTTCGAGGTTAAATGGTTAATCTAACCACGTAAACTTGACATACCCTTCACCATAGGACGGTCTTACCCAAGTTTTACCCGGCCAGATAAAATAAGTAACCACAATCCGATTCTAAATCCAACCAAAACCCACAAATAATCAACCATTTTGATATAATAACAATTGAGAATAAGTTCCGGGTTCCGCAAAGACTGTAGCTTTCGACGTTTTGGGTCGAAAACTTACCATTTACGTTAGGACGGTCTTACCCAAGTTTTCGGAAAACCGTAAAATTAGAAACACAAAAAAAAAAAAAAAAATGCACAATTAAGTAAAACTTATTATATACCGGGAATAGGCCGAGATTGGTGAACAAGGAGAAGATTGGCGTGCATAATACGAGCAGCAGAGTCAATCTCCATGGCAACATTACGAATCTTCTCCCGCAAGCTGCTGGACTCATTTAAGTGGGCCCGGAAAGTCTGGAACTGGGTCTCGATTGTTGAGACGTCCACCATTGTTGGAGACGAAGAGAGAGGTGTGCTGAAGAAACGAAACGGGGCGTTTCGAAGGAGAGGAGAAGAAGAGGGTTTAGTGAGTGGGAGGAGAAAGGGGGATGGGGGGTTAGGGTTTATGGTGGTGAAACGCTGTGAGAGTATAATTGTGGTGTACGCGTTTCGAAACGCCTTCATTATTATTTTTCTTGTTTGTGTGAATTTGAAGTTTGGCAACCCATTCAAGTACTAGTGTTTGAGTTTTGCATGCATTTAGAGTAATCACTAGCTTATGAACCCGTGCCATGCACGGGATTTTTAAATGTTTATGTAAAAGAGTTCTAATAGTGTTATGTATATATTCCTTCATTCTTGGAATAAAAGACAATTTTTTTAGGTGAGTTTTATTTTTTATTTAACAAAAAACTAATTAAATTCATAGGGGCAAAATAAAGTTATTAGATTCGTAAAGGTTAGCATTTAAGAAATATAGAAAGGAAATTATAAGTGAAGGTATGTAATAATAATAATGTTTGTAAGTGAGATTAATGACAAAGTAAGTAATACTCAAATAACAATGCGAGGGTAAAAGACAACCACATAACTAAAATCTTTCAAATAAAAAAAGAAAATAATAAATAAATCATCTCTCACAAAATAAGGAAAAGAATCAGCAGCATCTTCAATGAAAATCATGACACCATCTTAGGCATCTTTCATCAACACCGCAATTCACAAATCCAACAACAAACTCACGACAACTTAAACCTAGCAAAGGTGATATCATGATAGCTGATCGAAAGTTGATGTACTATAAATCTCCGAGTGATCATCGAACGACATAAGCCAGAATTATTACAGAAGGCAAGAAATATTCTTTTTATGTCTGCCAAACACTTAATATTATGCTTTCACATTATAATTACGCTTTTACATTCAAAAATGTTATTTTTGGTAGATTTTCTAATTCCGTTATGAACTCGGTAAAGTAACAAAATTTGCAATTTATTGTTTTTGGGAACAACATGCAGCTTATTTACATTTGTATTTGTATTTGTATTTGTATTTGAGTAACTGAAGGAGGACGCAAAAGTAACGGGAGAGATCAAATGTTGAGCAAATGGTTGTCGTGTTGCTACTATCTACCTCTCTAATTTGCTCCCTGTGTTATCATATTCACAATACAAAGCGTAAATAGTGTAACAGTTAACATATGTTAATTTTTTTAAGAGAGTTAACATATGTTAATTAGTTAATACTATATTATATTATTAGTGGCCTACATGTAGGTTAATAGAGAAAATGGTACATTAAGTGTTCACACAATCACGTATAATAAGGAAAGTATGTTTACACAATCACGTATAATAAGCCAATTATTATTATCATTTCCCGTTGTGATTTATTACGGCTCACAGTCAGATTCGGGGGTGAATTATTTTTTTGCTGACATGTCGATAGTTTATTAAAGTCGTGCCACATCAGCTTAATGACGCGGCTTTATTAAAAGATATAGAATAGAATAGATAGATAGATAGATAGATGGGTCGTATGAATGTCCTGTATTTTTTTTTAAAATTAAATCCACACCCGTATATATTTTATGTTCATACTCACATATGGAATATGGAAGGTCCAATATATTGGAAGCTAATGTATACTGCCATTAATGTTATATATACTTCCATAATTCGTCAAATGTTTCAAAAATAAAAGATTTGGTCATCTACATTCATTTGAACTGGTTCTTTCCTTTTTATAGTATGAGTTGTAAAAAATATGCATGAAGTAACAGTTAGCACAGTATTGTGATGAATAAGTAAGTAAGAGGTCAGTGGTTCAAATCCTGACTCACACATATTTTTGGTTGATCTAGCACTGAGTATACTGACGTGTTAAATTATTGCTGACATGTTGCTGATATGTCAATTGTTTATCAAGCTTTCCTTTTTATAGTATGAGTTGTAAAAATATGCATGAAGTAACAGTTAGCACACTGGTATTGTGATGAATAAGTAAGTAAGAGGTCAGTGGTTCAAATCCTGGCTCACACATATTTTTGGTTGATCTAGCACTGCGTATACTGGCGTGTTAAATGATTGCTGACATGTTGCTGATATGTCAATTGTTTATCAAGCTCGTGCCACATCAGCTTTATGGCACGATTTTATTAAAAGATATAGATAGATAGATAGATTTTTTTATGAGGGATGCTAAAAATAATCAAGATTTTGAAAAATAAGTTAGATATTGGATCAGATTTTTAATGGCTTGAAATTTTATTTTTTCCGATGGGTTTAATCGAGTTGTAGTACTACATAGGGGCGGTTTTGGGTGAGGCGGGGTTGGGGATGTGGGTGGTGACTTGAGGGGAGGAGGGCGAGCTGAGGTAGGGAGGGTTGCGTGTTGCCAAGTGCAGGATAGGTGGACCCAACGTGGTAGAGGCATAGGCGGCGCTTCTAACTGTCTTCAATTAGTTAACGCTTTGAATTCAATGTCTTTTTCTTCTAGCTATTTTAGTTTTATTGCTTTAGACGTTCTTAATTTTTCCCGTAGGTTTGATTCGTGTGCTTTTAGTCATGTTAAGAGACCGGGTAATAAAGTAGCATATCTAATAGCTCATCTAGAATCAATCGCTTACTCGACAAGAGTGTGGGTCAAAATTGGTCCACCAAATGTAAGTGGTCTCTGATTTTATATTCGCGGTCACTTGAGGTTTTAATGCAATGCCATTGTTTTATTCTAAAAAAAAAAAGTTTTCTTTGACTTGGCAAGAGACCAGCTAATTTTTTATTTTCCTTTTTCACCCAACCCTACCTAATATAAGGTAACCAAAATCTCTTTTATTGCGAGACTAAATATTTCAACTTTCAATTGTTAGTTTTCAATTTCCGTAAGACTATTATAGAAACAATCATTTTAAAATTCATTTTGTAAGTTCTTTAACTTCAGCTTAGGACACAAAGAAACCGGAATTGAAAAAAAAATCCCCTAATTTTCTTGGTTAAACACACAAAAATAAAAGTTATGGCGCTGAATTCTTTTGGCAATAGAATTTTTGAAACAAAATAGATTCATACAAATCAAGTTCATTGATCTTAACATGCATTTACATGGTTCTATGTGTTTATGTGCCCCTTTAAAACATCAATTAAGTTCATTTTCCCCCTCATTTCTTCACAACCCACGATATGTGTTTCATCCATGTTCTATTAAGTCAACCTTCCATAGATTTAATACTCGTATTTTTAAGCAAAATAAGAAGTAACCAAATTTAAGCAACGTAAATTCGTAATTACATTAGATGTCACAAATTTGTCTTTGCTTAGCGAATAGAATCTATCTCCTAATTAAAGCTATGAGTGTGTTAATGTCGATTTGAAAATAAAAAGACTATCTCTCCTATATATGAACATAATAGCTAAAAGCTAGTTTGAAAACAAACTTAAGAATGATCAATCTAACTATGTTGATTATCACTTTTTTTGGAACATAATCATGAAAATAAAAGCTATGATTCGACTAATTATTCCCGCAACAATGAGAAAGATTATGCAACGAGTCCAATGCTCAAGGCTATACCCGGTTTGCATCAAAGATCCACAACGAGTAATTAGCCATACACCATAATACCTACATAACAAAAATCAAGGGACAAAAACATCATAAATCTAACTGAAATACACAATATATGTATTTAAAAACACATACGTGGTAAACATTATATATTAAGAATGAATATGTGGTTGTTAAAAATTAATATTTGTAACATTTTTGTTTTTCAATTTCATCGAATATCGGTGTTTGTGGGGTTAAAACAAATACAAGCAATATATGCTGATATATTATACCTTTTTGCATTTGAAATTACAAAAGCCTCCAAAGCCCATTTTGTGTACGTAAATTTTCCCACTGTATACATATATCTACTATCTTTTTCTTGACTTGCAATAAGTGATAAGACAACTGGAAGAAGGACACACCACTGTGACATACATGAAAAAAATTAACAATAATGCATACGCTAAAAAAAATAACAATAATGTATGAAAAAAGAAAGCAATGAGGGTCTTGAAAGTATGAAAAGGCATGACAATTATATATACTTACGAGTTGAGCCGGGCCTGTCTCGAGAAAGATAGCTAATGCATAAGCTATCCCGGTAACGCAATAAACAAGACAAACTAAGACAGCATAGTTGGCTTCAAAACTTGATCTTGGGTTGTTGAAAAAATAAAACATGGAGAGATAAACCAAAGGCTTAATTAGGGTGTTGAAATGATCTATGGTATCTTTAGCAAGAAAATATGCCAAACTACTCATCCCCGATGAACTTTCTCTCCAATATTGTAATCTATCAAGTGTAAATGATCTCAAAGCTGCAATCTTGCATAAAAGAGCTGCAATAATTGTAAATAAGAAAGTCAAAAACGATATGTTAAGATTAACACACACTACCTTCATTTTTTTATGTTCCGACTTTTAATGTGAGCATGTAAGAGAAAATAAAATACACCGTATATAAAATTTTAAAGTACTTACATACGGCAATCACTGTGTAATTGTACCCAAGTGCACCAAAAGTTTCGTCACTCACTTTAGCAAGAGTACCTAAGCAAGCCCCCGCAAGTAGTAAAATCAAATAGTCTACAGCTTGTATTTTAGCTTCTCGTAACCTTTGCTTGCCCACTCTGCAGGAAATGCTTAGTTGAATTTAATTATGTCTTCATCACATAAAATTGTAATACTACTCTAATATATGTTAAAATGGCCTTGCATGTACCACACATGCTAGATACAGACTGTCGATGAGTAGTCTATTCTGGCTGTGGAAATAACAGTACATGCCCTAAACTACTGTATACCTTCCAAGGAAATATCTATATTGTTGCAATATCCCCGGTGTTTCACGATTTGACAAGTCCTGTTTTCTTAAGAAATTATGCATGAGATGATCTCGTTTGAATACAATGGCTAACTTCAATTCTTGCCAAACGTCTCCGGCAAAGGATTTCTCGGGCCGTTTATCGGTCATAGGTCTTGAAGAGCCATCTGGAGATGTAGAAATTTCATCGCAGAGATGTAACATGTCTGGAGGTACAGGATATCCATTATGAAGCATCCATCTAACCGGAAGTTGTTCTCGTGTAACATTAGAACCTGACTTAATAATCCCTTCGAGAATATCGATATAATGATCAGGAGGTGTAACTCTTTCTGGTACGTTAATTCCCATGCTTGAAAAATACTCTTCAACTTTCTTTGCTGAGCCATGGTACACTGTTAGACCCCCCTTTGCAAGTAATATAAAGTCGTCGAACATTTTGAATAACGCATAACTGTACCATCACATGAGAAATACATAAGTCGAAATATAATGAATTTCATTGGAAAATACTAGGAGTTTATATTATTTGAGTAGTGGATGAATGAGGAAGACCTAATTGCCTACCACAGGTTAAAATTCGAATTTTTCTTACTACTATATCAAATGAGATAAATGAACAACGAACATTTTGATATGCACAATATAAAGACATAGAGTGATAATTACCTTGGTTGGTGAATAACCATGGATATATTTACTCCTTCTAGAGCCTCACGTCTGAGTGCCCTTAGAAGTAATAGTGACGACGAACTATCTAAACCAGAAGTCGGTTCGTCTAAAATCAATAATGAAGGTTCCATGACCATTTCTAGTCCAACATTTACTCGTTTTCTTTGGCCTCCAGAGATCCCTCGTTTCTCAACCGTTCCCACCAGAGAATCTCGTATTGTTTGCAATCCTAATGCTTCAATTACTCTTTCCACGATAAGAACTTTATCGGGCTTGGGAAGGTCATGGGGTAGCCTGTATAACAATATATGTGAGAAAAATTCATACAAATTAACAATTTATTGAGATCATAAAGAGTATCTAAATAATTGCTCATGAAACATTCGTCATATCCAACATTAAGTTTAAGTAGTGACTTTTAAACTGTGCACATTAAATTTTACGCTTCTCATAGTGAGTCATATTAACAAATATTAGATAGGGTCATATGAGTCACACAAAGACGAATGTAAAGATAACATTGTTACCTGCATCGTGCACTAAATCTTAGATTCTCTTCCACCGTCAAATTGCCATGCACAATATCATCTTGCGGGACATAACCAATAATTTTTTTATAAGAGTGGATAGAGTCATTTTTGCCGTTAATAAGAATTTGTCCAGTGATATGACATCCGGGTGCCTTCCCCGTTACGGCTGAAAGAAATGTTGTTTTACCAGCTCCGGAAGGGCCCATCACCGCAGATACCCGACCCGGCATAAGTTTGCCCGTAATACAACGTAGTAAATGTTTGTGTTTACCTTTCAACGTAAGGGTTAAATCTTTAAAAGCTACCTCCAACAAAGGTCGTTTACGAACTTCGGTATCGGTAGCCCTAGTAATAATCCCCGAAAACGTCAAATTCTTATTTTGTTGTTCCATGGCCTTTTCTTTCTCAAGTTGGCCATATGCGTACTTGAAAATCTGACTCCGAGTATGTAACTCTTTTGGCTTAAAATTTTTCTTGATATTTTTATCTCCAATATCTACATTAAAACCTTCGTTACTTTCTGGATCGTCCTCGATTTGTTGCATCATTTTTGTGAGGTTACTTGGCTCCTTTTTCTTCGATTTCGAATCAGAAGATGAGGTTGGTGGTGCATTTGGAGGCAACCCAGCATCATCATTTCCCGATTTAAATAGACCAAAACCTCTTAGTGGCTCTTGTCTAGTAGATTTCTTCTTCGAGAAGGTACGTGATAATTGTTGTTGAAGTCCAATTGCACGCTTCCGAGCATTGTCTTTCGCATTTTTCCATCTTTCTCGAGCTGCCGCGGTTTCTCTTGCACTACGGATCGCACGTTCTCTTGATCTCGCTAATCTTTTTTCTCGAGTTGTGAGCACTTGGTCAGAGCAATTGTAAACAAGAAGTAAGCTGATACTCAATATTGCCTGCATTTGTGACATGTTAGCTAAATAAAATTACCTTTATAGATATAAAAATGGTTTTCCTAACGTGTGCCTTATAGACACATGTTAAAAATCCATTTCTTTCTATATTGAAGTGATATTCTCATTAATTGAGTTTTACATTGGAAAACCTGATATAAAAAATAGATGATTTGATTACAATAAGCCCATCAAAATCCAGTTAGTGAATAATTACCATAACTAGGATACCATATGCATGTATGTTTTGATTTGTTGTTTTTGGATTGCAACTAGCCAATTTAAAGCAATCTGCAAAAAAAAAAAAAAAAAAAAAAAAAAAAAAAAAAATGAGGGGAGATCCAATGTTTAGCAACAATAATGGACAATCTTGTCACTGTAGATAAGGAAGCACCAAGAACACAATTGTTTTCACCAATGCATAAAAGAAACTTACTTTGTTCAATAGTTGAACCCTTTCTACAATAATGTCTGCAATTCGAATAATTGTAAATATTAGATAGTCTTACTTACATCTCTCCTTTTACAACCAAATAAATTCTACTTAAATAAAGTATAAAAAAAAAGTGTCAATGTACTAATTTCTACTTGAAAAAACTAAAAAAACGTGTCAATGTACTAAATTCGAATCAATCTTAACCACACGATTAAGCATAACAATTTGAATTTATAGTGTCTAGAATGGAGTTAGCAAAATACCCGGCACTACATGGAATTTTTTTGGTTGTAGATGGGCAAAATGTCCCGGGAGTGCAAAATAGTTCATCACTACTCACAACATCTGACCACAAATCAGCTGAGCCACAAGTATGATTAGGTTTTCCCGGTGGTATTTGATATGTATATCTGCAAATTCATCTAAATGTTAGAATTTTTGTCCCGTTTGCAAAAATTCAATACAAGTTAAGTGGAATTATTCAAATTATCTGTGACTTACGGTTCACATGTGCCAGTGGTTTTATTCAACGTTGCCGCTGGGCAATAAGCCCCTAAAGGACAAGCTACATTGCAATAGTCGAGAATAATGTTAGAAATAAAGTTAGTCTTGAAATGTACAAAAGTTGAGACGAAACAAATACCCGTAAAAATGGAGGGAGTAACTTACGCATCATACAAGTGATACCCTTAGGACAAAAGAAGCCTGCACAACAAGGCTGGCAATCCTCTGTTCTATCCGGAAGATCTTTGCTATTTTTCATATCCACTTTATGATCTTTACCAACACTACACGCCCATCCAGGCTCACATCCATCATTCCATGAGGTTAAATTGCAATTTTTATTTGGTTTTAAGTAATTGGAAGTCTTTCTAGTTCCATCCAATAAGCTAATCATATAAATCTTGGCTTCCGCTGCAGTACATACTCGTTTTGGAACATCTATCATCAATTAAGAGGACAATCAACTTTAACTTGTCAAATGTTTACAAAGAGGTAGTACTTTGATTTAGTTTTCAGGTACATGCTATCGGTCTATCACTTGTCTTATTTAGATGAGATTTTCATTTGGAAAATAAATTATGCGATCAATTTGAACAATAGACTCTTAAGTCTTATCGTGTGCTCGTGAAGCATAGAACAGTAAAATCGTTTGTCTCATCCTATTTCTCAGCGAAAGTTATAACTACGGAGTATTTAGTTTGAAATATCTTTAGAACTTGTATTCTTTAATCCTATTGTTTAAATGAAAAGATTTATTGAAATTTGAATGCTAGTGATAAAAGTTTAAATGCAAGAATACCTTTCAGTTTTTGAATGCAAGCTGTCAAAAAGTCAAGGTCGGTTGAAAAATCAAAAGCGGAATCCCAATCATATTTCCTGTAAAAATAAAATTTTTATCAAATCAAGCCAAAGTTTTTATGATATATATAATAATTATCCTTTTAACTTTGTAAGAACAATTTACATACACATCTTTAATGCAAAACCCCAAATGTTTTTTGATATCTGGCTCAAACACATGACTTATATTCGCAAGCTGGGTATACAAGAGTTGTGCAACAACTTTGAGTGCAGCTGGGCTTTGAGCCTGACTATTGGAATCTTCATCTTCATCTTGAGCATAAACAATTGTTGATGAAGATAAACCAAATACAATTATCATCAATAAAACAATTGGCAAAAGGAAGCGTGAATTAATCTTTACTTCCTTCATTTCAAAATCGTCTTCAAATCACTTTTAAATCAAATAATTTCGAATCATTTCCAATAACCAACATTCCTCGAAAACCCAAAACTATATTCACAATCCAAAGTCGTAATACTAAATCATCCTAATATTTTGATGAAAATTCAATCTCCAATGCACAAGTATTTAAGAGATGCATGAAACAAATCACCAATATGTGTTTATTATGGGTAAATATATCCAAATTTTCGGTGGGGGATGAAAATCGAATTGAATAGTAAATTTGTCTTGAAACAATATTGAAATCAAAATTGTTGCAATGAGGAAAATTCTCAAATTTTCTCTCTCTTCCTCAATCAATCGGTAAGTTAGATGACTTCCTAGCTTTTAGAATTGGGAATCGATATGGAGCGATGAAATACCTATATTGAAGGATGCTATATAGGGATATGTACTATTAAAATTCTAAAAAGAACTTGCAATCACAAAGTTATCATAGTAACTAATATTTGGAAATGAAAACTAATTGTCATTCATTTAAATTATAGATTAGCAATATACTGAGAAAACTATTGTATTTATCCTATAAAAAGATAATTCCTCAGTAAAAAAAAATCATGTTTTATTTTTCTTTTTGTAAAAATGAATTTAATACTGTCCCCAAAATTAGTTTCCTCAGCTCTAGTACATTGTAGTTTTTCACTATTTTTTTTTCTCATCCTAACAGGCTAACATACATATAGTGGAGTCATTTTGATCAAACGTACCATCCGATGATTAATAATTAACCGTAAAATATTTTTTCTATTTTAATGTACCTAACTTTCATTATTATGATCGGTGAAACCCTACCCGTGATCAAGTCTATCCAAGGCACGCAGTCTCACATGCCCATGTCCATGGCTCCAAGAGACAAGACCACGAGTGAGGGTCATTTCTAGTGCGACGACTTAGATAACTTCCATAACACCATAACTTCAATTACAATGTGCATTGTTGCCATAAAATTTGCAAAATTACTTCTAAGCCCGTTGGAACGTTGGCCAATCCATCCTCGTCATGAATCTCATTTCAATCACGACACCCACTCCGATCCATAATCAAGACTACCCAATAGCATTTCCACAAGCCACGTCTGTCCCCCATGGCTCCAAGACCACGAGTCCACGAGCCTCGGGCTTGAACCGAGTTTCATTTTTGGTGCGACGAACTTAGTCAAACTCAATGTTCTAAAAATCGGACTGGGCGGTTCAACCAGGATCTGGCCAGTGGTCTGATTTGATTATCGCACAAAACCGGGTTGAACCGAATCAAACCCGGTCAAAACCGGTGGTGAACCAGCGGCTGAGTTTGAACATTTTTCTATATATATTTTATATTTTTAACAATATTTTTATTATTTTATATTTTTATAACTATGACGTCTTCCGATTTTTTGATTCGGTTGAATCAGTCGAACCCTTTGAGGCTTTGGCCCATCGAACATTCGAGACAACCGATTTGTTGTTCGATCCCGTTATTAAAAACATTGGTCAAACTCCACACCATTATCGCCTTCTAGACTCTTAATCTAACACACACGCTTCAAAAAGCAAAAATTCATGAATCAATCAAGCACCCAAAATATCCAACGAACCTTTTGTTTTATCGCAAATTGGAGTTATATATAATTTAAAACAAATTTGAAGATTTTTGTATGTGTTCGTAATAGTAAGGTTGGTATTCATATGCTGACTTCCCAGCTGCCGTGTGAAGACTTTTCCAAAGGCTGACTTGGAATTTCTGAGGTCTTTCTTGGCAATTAATGGGCACTTTTCCATTTTGCAGCCTACCTTGAATATCATCTCCTCCTTCACTAAGAAGTTACCCATTTGATCATCCAAATCAGTCCACCTCAGCCACTAATTCTTAGGTGAGCTTAATTTTGTACTTGATATGTGGGAATCTTCTTTCGTACTCTTTACCACATTTGATCTGTTTCTGGGATAGCTTGAATTTTCTACTTTTGGGTCTTGATTGTTTTTATTTTTGGGGTGGGGGTACAAAGGGTGTCGCGAAGGGTAATATTGATGTAGACGAGTTTCGAGTTTCGACTCTAGTATTGGACACCACCTTAGAGAACTGATCTTGTTGAAAAGTTGGGTCTTTTTACTTATTTGAGTAAAGGGTTTTTACTATATTAAGCTGTGGGTAGTATAAATGTGAAGTTAATAAAAGTTAATGTATAAATGAGTGAACTTTCTTGATATTACTTCTCTTTCATGAGTTTACAGTAATTGCTGTTAGTGGGGGAGACATGTAGCTTCTAAATTGTTTGCTCAAATTTAATGTTGGTTTTGCAATAATTCAAGAGTTTAAGCTTTTGGGTTCTCTTAGGGTTAGGGTGACCTCTTTGATTGATAGGAAAATCCAAGTAATAAGCTTGTGGAAGTTTGAGATCTAGAGGAGTGTGGGTTAAGTTAACATTTGAGTTTACCATGACTAGGAGAGGGAAACATCATGTGGTTTGCCAACCAAATGAACTGTTCCCTGTGCTGTGACTTGTTTACTGCTGTTTTTTGGGATATAACTTCTAAACATGGGGGTTTAGTATAGTTTGGCTCTGTCTTCTCTGTGAATTCTTTGGAAAATGGATGTTCTGGGTGCTATTAGAGTGCTTCATTGAAGCGAGGATTAGGGATTATTGTTCATTGATTGAGTTATCGAGGAAAAATCCGGTGGTCTGTCTATAAGCTTCGTCGTTCATTAGTATTGTATTGCTTTAGGTGGTCTGTGTGATCTTAAATTTTGATGCATTTCAAGAATTATAGAGGTAGTTTGATTCATGATCGAGTTTCTCTTACATTGGAATTGAGCGAATAGGCTAATTCATCGTTTGGTGACTGCTATACCAAGCTTAGTCTCTTGTGTGATATAGCTCAACTTAATAATGTGCCTATTACGGTAGCTAGTTTCCAAATAGCAGAGTTGTAAGCAACAGCTCTAGACATTCGAGCTTTCTTACTAGTGAAACTAGTTTTTAAAAGGATAGCCTCAACTAGAGGCTGCATCTTACTCCTATGTAAAAGTAATTGTGACAGTTTCCTGGTCATTCATTCGGATCATTGTTGTAAGGATCTTTTCTTCTTTTCTTCCTGTTTAATATTAAAATGTTATCATCGATGATAGCTTCTTTGATCTTGGAGTGCTTTCCATATGAAGCCTCTTTGGATTTTCTGATGCAGTTGTTGCTGTTTGTCCTTCTAACTTTCCTCCTGTCTCTGTACTTTCCTCATAGGAGCGATGGGGTGTTTTACATTCTCTGATGGAGAGAGGAGAAGCGAGCCAAACACAGTAAAGGTGGTATCTAATATGTCATCAAGTTCTGCCCTTGGTGATGATGACGTAAACAGATCAGGTTCTGATTTCAATTCACAAGATATCTCTGATACAAGTGCGGAGTCCATGCGAAAAAACTCATTTTTTAGCATGTCTCAGAGATCAACATCCAATTTACGAGTCTTCACATATCACGAGCTAAAATCTGCCTCTAAAAATTTCGGTCGATCTGTGAGGATTGGAGAGGGAGGATTTGGATGTGTATATAAGGGGGTTATCAAGAGTACGGAAGACCCGTCAACAAAGTTAGATGTTGCAATCAAACAACTGGGGAAAAGAGGTCTCCAGGCAAGTATCTCTTCCCAAGATTTCGTCTATTTGTTATATCCTCTTGCTTTGCAGATAGCTAAATAATTGCTAAATCTCATAAGCTGAGACAAGTTAGAATTTGTCATCGCGCATGTCATTTAAGTTCTAATTGGAAAACTTATCCTTGGAATGCTATCGTTTGCTGGGCTGATGTTTGAGACATTATCTTTTTTTTGTTATTAAGTGCACAATTTATTTCGTTAGATAGATGGAGTATTTCAAAATTAAAATTTTGTCAGAACCAAACTATCTGCAGTGCTTATTCATTGTCATAAAACACTACTATCCACGGTTGGTTTAAACTTCGATGGCCATTTACTTTTCTCATTCACTAGAAAAAACCTTGGGTTGCCACTATTCCTTTTAAACCACTGATTTGACATAAGAAGAGTATGAATTACTGATAAAAAATCAACTTGAAGAGCCTAAAAACAATTCCATGTCGGGATGGGAGGTTACCTTATAAGTAGCACCACAGACCAAGGTGTATTTCAAGAACAGCTTGTGGGAGAAAATCTTATTGTTAGGAAAACTCAGTGAAGCTGAGGAGTGGTCCATTGAAAATTGTGGAACTAATGTGGTAACTCCTTGCGGCAGAGACTTTATTTCTGTCGAGATGTCAAAGCATTCAACATCTCTGTTATGTTTCAGCTGATAATCAGATTTTTCCTTCATTCTTTTTTGAGGCCATTTCTCCTTTATTCTATCGGACTTTTGATTGCATTTTTCCAATGAAGCCAAAGAATAACTATTCTCTTTTGTTTTATTATGGAATAAAACAAAATGGCTCACTAAACTATTTATGTTTCTTGTATGTGAAGCATTAGTAGAATGCTGCAATTTTCAAAAAAAATTACATCAGCATCTTATTTGGTTCACTACTTTTCAAGTGTTTATTTGACAAATCTTTCTCTTTTCCAAGTTTGTCACTTTTTCGCTAAATATATTTCGTCACTTCTTTCTTATCCAAATCTCAATCTACTTTTCATTTAGAAGGCTTCTTTTTGTCATTTTGTGATTTGAACCTACCTTCCATTGTTGTACAATCTTCTTTTACAACTTCCATATGATGATTCATGTTACCAGCCCGAATCAAGCTGGGATTAAGGCTATGTTGATGTTGTCTGATGGAAGAGTTTTGGCTAGTAAATCTTCAGGTTGTGAGTTGGGATGCAAATAGGGGAGCTGAGAAAAACTTCCAATACATGATCTCCTGTAAAATTGCAGTCAACCTAATACCTAATATGCTTGCCCCTTAATAGTAGACAAATTACTTGTCTCAATGAAGGCCAGATTAGCAGTCATAATATAAGTGTGACAAGTCGGTGGCTTTACTTAGTTAGAATTTAATAATTCAATGCCTCGGGGGTTACCACTGAGAGGACTGAGATGAAACAGCATAAGATGCAACGACTGATATTTGTGCACAATTAGTCTCTTCTGTACAGTCAGAGAGTTGACAGTTAGAATTGGTTTCCTCATTACATTCAGAATCTCTCAAGAGATTTTTGGTAAATGAAGCAGAGATGTAAAATGTTGCCTTGTGATTTGCAGTGTTGCGATTGGTTCACAATATGTATGAAATCATAGTATGCTTCCCATAAAGTTTTCCATTGATTGTTTTCTGCAGGCCCTTCTATCCTTCTCATACTCGTCTTCTTTCCCTGTTAGTCTCACCGTTCTTCCTTTCTAACCAGTCGCTACTTATTCATGTCATTTGGTAGGCTAGTCTCCATGTTACAAGATAGTAGATACTTGTATCAGAGTTACAGTGAGGCTGAATAGAGCAGTAAGGCATATACCCATCCTTGTTTTTTTTTTTTTCTTCCCCCACTCAATTTCTGTGCAGCTGTTCCCAGTTCTTTTCAGGTCCCTGCTATCTGTTTATTTTTTTCGTACCAGTCTCGATGACTGAGCTAACAAGCCAATATATTACGGCAGTGTTGAACCTCTCTTGTACTTATAATAGGAAAATGAAACAGGTCTTACAAGTTTAACTGTCAAAGGACTCAGAGGTCAAAGATTGATTGAAGAAATAGTTTGCACGTTTTAAAACAGTGATAAAGCTCACAAAATGATCAAAATCAGTAGGAAATAAGTGGAACACCAAGAAGAGCTAGAACATGAAGGGCATAGAAGACTAGGCTCAGTAATAGTGTTGAAGGGAAAACTTTCTAGGTTGGTGGTGATTAGCAGAAGAGTGCTTCTATGTATCCGAAGCAAAGTGATAGATAATACAGAAAGCACGAATAGAATCTTCGTCATTGGTGTCTTGGTGATACCATGGGTTCAAATAAAATGAAGCAGCATTTGTCTGAGTTATTAATTGAAAAAATCTCTTGAAGTCTTCATTTTAGGTAATGCAAGCTCATGCCACTTGGTTCTAGGCATGCTGGTTTTACAATAAAATGAAATTGTAGCATTAGGTAGAGCAACAGATGCGAGATGCTGAGATGGTACAACTATCTTAGAGCTTGTCATATTCATGGATGATAGTGTTCTTTCTCTTCTTTTCTTCATCTCGCTCCCCGTCTCATATTTCTGTCTTCTTTGTTCCCTCTTTTTTTTTTTTTTTTTTTTTTTTTTTTTTTTTTTTAGTTTTATATTTATGTCCTTCAAAACTTTTTGGTTGCCCTAACTCTTTTGCCAAAACTTTTTACCTTGTGTTCCAAGTTCATATGTTTTTTTTTTTTTTTTTTTTACCCTTTTAATTTATTTTGACGACTTTATAAAACTTCCTTCTGAAAGTGTTTAAATACTCCGAAAAGGTTTACAACGTTTTGAAATTTTATGGCGTACACAAGATGGTTACTAGACGACGATTCATGTTAGCCGACCCCAAATCATTTTGGGAATAAGGCTTGGTTGTTGTTGTTGTTGTTGTTGTATTTATGTCCTTCAAATCGTCGATCATTGGAGGCTTTCATGACACTCCAGTCCAAACCTTGTGGTCTCGTATCACATAGTTAAAAACCTTCTACATGTAAAGCTTCATGAAGTCTTTATGGATTTGGTCTATGTTTGATATTAAATCAAGCTACAATTGTTTGCCAGTATAGTTTGTTGGAGATTTGTGTTTAGGATATCATAACAGGATCTATCTGGTCATACATGGAATTGCCAATTGAAATTATACTTTTTAACAGAAGAAACTAAAGGAAAGAAAGGGGGAGGTGGGGGGGTTGATGTTGCAGAACACCCTTTGCATAAGAAGACAATATGTACCTCTGGTATCCAATCACGAATGAAGACCAAATCCTGGGTTGTTGGTAACATCAGAAAATTTGATGATTGGAATTCGATATAGTAATCCACCCCCTCCCCCTTCAAAGCATCCTTTCAAGTATGAGGGGAAAGCTAAACACTTCATACGTTGAGAGTTGAGACCTTGATGGCTGAGTAACACGGCTGACAAATGCTCTTATTCAAAACTGTACGTGTACAAGTTCTGTAGCTAGATAAACTTCCTTGTTTCTGTCAGGAAATAAATTGTTTTATGCTAGCAAAAATCAATATTTTTTATGCTCACGAAGGACTTAGTTGGTCATTGATGCAATTATTCCTTTTCAATAATTAAGAAAAACTGATTGGCTAATACTACTCTGTTTTATGCTTTTCTTACAGGGTCATAAAGAATGGGTTACAGAAGTAAACTTTCTAGGAGTGGTTGAGCATCCCAATCTTGTAAAATTAGTGGGTTACTGTGCAGATGATGACGAAAGAGGTATTCAGCGGCTTCTGATTTATGAGTACATGCCCAATGGGAGTGTGGAGGATCATCTATCTGCCAAGTCAAGGACAATTCTTCCTTGGGGCATGAGACTAAAGATAGCTCGGGATGCTGCTCGTGGTTTAGCCTACCTTCATGAAGACATGGATTTTCAGGTAGCTGCATCTTCCATCTCGAAACTTTGCTTTTGTAATTCTAAGGACTTGTGGGTTGTCGCTGTGATTCCAAATAATTAAGTTCTATATGTTGTATTTCTTGTCCATTATCTGATCTTTGTCGTTGACAGATAAAACACACTTTTCACTTGACTTTATTCTATGTATGGTGAACTTAAATCGCTCAGATCATTCCCCACGAGTCCCAACATTCTCTAAGTTTTTGGTGCTCACAGATTATCTTTAGAGACTTCAAGTCCTCAAACATACTTCTGGATGGGCAGTGGAATGCGAAGCTATCAGACTTTGGGCTTGCAAGGCTAGGCCCTCCAGAAGGACTGACCCATGTCTCAACTGCGGTATGTGGTATATATTTGTTTAACAATGTTTATAAATCAAGTATTTCAATATGTATTCTTCTATGATGATCGTTCACTTGAATTTAACACTGAACTCACTGTGCAAAAGTGGCTAATTCTTGTTTGGATAGAGGAAAATGGAAAGGAAGGAGAGGACCTCGAATGCGAGGCATATAAAAATCTTTTATTTAGATAACAGTGTGGTATGGAAGGGTAATGGGATTATGGGTGGAGAGAAAGTTGAATGGAAACTTTCTAGGCTCTCCTTAAATCCATTTTCCCTGTCAAGTAGGAAAGATATGGAAGGAAATCTGCCTCAAACCTCCCTTTACACTGCCCTCCTTGCTTTCTCCCTTCTTCCCCCTTCTCTCCCTTCATGGAACTTTTTGTCTTTTCTCCTTTCTCACTTCCATCTCCTCCCTCCCATTCCTTTGCTTCTCTTTTTAACATTCAAGCAAGTCGATACAGTACTTTTTTGGATGCTTGAGTGAAGACACAACTTAAGTTGGCGAACTCTTGCTCCACCCATCAGAAATCGTTTTGCTATTTCTACGTTAGGTCATCTCAACAAGACTTTCCGTGCTTGTCTAAATTAGTTGTGTATTTCGTAATTTTCTGTACTACTTGTCATTCTATTAAACAAAATGGTAATTAAGACCGAACAAGCTTCATGATTCCATGGTAAAATGACAATGCACAATAGTAGTTGCAATAGTTGTCCTTTTTTTTTTCACTTTAAACAAGATCATTGCTTCGTCTTTTATATGTTCTGTAATCCTACTTAACATTTGAAAGGAACAATAGCTTTCTTGTCTATGTTTTAATTTGAAAGGTCGAGGCATCAGATAGTTATATCACTACATAGTCAATTTCATGTTTGTTTTTATGCATACGTCTGTCCTTTACCTCGTAAACAAAGACGGATATGTGTCAAAAAAAGTTAGTACCTTTTCTCGCCTGTTTTTCATTTAATCACTATTTAAATGGTGGTTTCGGGATTGGTGAGGCTGGGAGGGTCTACATCCGCTAAATGATTGAAGCTGTTCATATAGACATTCAGTGTGATCTAAACCTTTTTTTGTTGTTAAGGGGGGGGGGGGGGTTGTGAGTGGGTTGATCTGTACAAAAAACTGCATGATGCCTTGTGCATTTTTTTTATCTTTTCTTTCCCTATCCTGAAAAAGGCGTCCCTGGCAATTGCGTTCTTAACATGTGCAAAGAGCTTGTTGAGTATCAATAATCTCTGTATATATGCCTTATTATGGCTGACCGATATTTTTGAGTCAACTTATTGCTACCTATAATATATGCAGATTGTAGGAACTATGGGCTATGCTGCTCCTGAGTATATTCGAACTGGACGCCTCACGAGCAAGAACGACGTTTGGAGTTATGGGGTTTTCCTTTATGAACTAATCACAGGGCGGAGGCCTATAGACAAAAACCGTCCAAAATGTGAGCAAAGACTTGTAGAATGGGTGAGACCATACCTTTCAGACATTAAGAAATTTGAGCATATAGTCGATCCGAGACTAGGTAAAAACTACCCTATCAAGTCCATACATAAACTTTCAGTTATTGCCAACCGGTGCTTAGTTCGTCAACCAAAATCACGTCCTAAGATGAGTGATGTCTTGGAAATGATCGACAATATTATTGGGGCGTCAGCTGAGTTAGGGGTACAACTTCCTATCATGATCAGTGAGGAAGAAACCGCTGAAGTAAAAAACGCGAAGAGAAGAGGTTCGAGTGCAAGAACTACGGACAATAACTGGTTTGCCCGTTTTTGGAAACCCGCTCTTTGGAAGATACGTTAACAATTGGCGGTAATGGCATTTTTATCTTCAGCCTGATTTTTTACCCTATTGATCAACAATGAGTCACAATCACTATTTCCAGGAAATTGCTTATTCGAGAACGGGTGCTGGTGGGGACTAGTTGATGGTAAATATTGTACGTAGTGTATGTTTTGAGGAAGACTGATTGCTGATGAATAGATTGTATATTGGTTGTGTTATACATATAATATTACACGCAAAGTCTTGTATGAGACCGTCTCAAAAGAGACTGTTCAGTTTCTTGCCCTAATGTATTGTATGTATATCAACGAGCGTTGAGTAATCTGAGTATCCCACAGCTGTTTTGAGCTGCAGGTTTCATCCAATCCCTCCCCTCATTTATGTGTGGAGATGTGCTGCTTATGGATCAAGATTTTTGAGCTCCTACGACTGATATTCACTCTCTTTTTGTAAGAGTGAACTTTCCTTTTGTCTCTCACAGTCACGTTGATGGAAGTCTTAAGCATCAAGATTCAAGAGTGTAAAAAATCAATATATTTGAATAAATTGTGACATTTTGGGTTATGGAAACCAATTTAGTACAGGATATAGAACTATAAGTTCATTCACAAGGCTCTTGCTCATATAATGAGATTTTATTGACTTGATCACAATCAAATTATCAATGTCACCTACTCACATCCCCACTTCTCAAACATATTTGAATTACACTACGACTTCTCTTTGTCAAGTTTTGTAATTTTTAGTAATTTATGAGATGCGTCGTAATTGCAACATGATATAAGAAAATGACCAAAACACTCTTTTATGTATTTTTTAGCATTTATATAAGGTGTCGTAATTGCAACATGAATGAATAAACCGACCAAACTGTTTTTTTTCTCAATGTTGAATGCATATATTGTCCGACCGAAAAAAAAGGTTAAATAATACATCCCGAGGTAAAAATCCTCATTCGAATATTACTCGCACATTCAAATGAAAAGACCGCAGTCCAGTATCGCTCGCACGTCCAGTATCGCTCGCACGTCCAGTATCGCTCGCACGTCCAAATGAAAATGTAAATGATATAGAGTTTAATTGGGCAATCAAAGACTTAGGCCTTGTTTGATAGGACTGCATCTTTCTGAACTGAACTGATCTGATCTGAATGATTCTGATCTGATTTGAATGATTCTGATCTGAATTGGTTGAAAATTTGATTGAATTTCAACGAATTAGTATCAATTATGGACCAAATACATAGATAGTTATTTGAACATTTCTGAACTGAACTGATCTGATCTGATCTGAATAATTATGATCTGATCTGAATTCATCTGAGAATAAGTCCTATCAAACAGGGCTTTAGATTAAAACTCTACTGTGTGTCTGTGTCTATGTCCCTGCTGCAGTAAAAAAGTAAAAAAAAGAAGTAAAAAAAAAAAAAAAAAAAAAAAAAAGAAACAAATGTAGAGGGAGAATCAAAACCTCATCCTTTCTAAAGGTTTGAGGCTGAAACTTGAGTATGAAGCTCCTGACCCAGTGAAGCAGGGAGCTGTCGTCGTTGTCTGCATGAACAGCACACTTCCCCTTTTTCTTTTTCTCTCCTGAAAAAGTTAAATAGCAATGGAGGCTGCCATCAATTTGCTTTCGTCTCCTTCTTCGTTTCCACCTAGAACCCACTTCAGAAACACCTCTCCTTCTCCTACTTCTGGTAATTTTTGTGTGTAATTTCTTCCTCATGAATTTACAGTAAGTAATTAGATTTTACTGTTGAATTGGTATGATTTTTGGGTTATAATTTCTGGGTTCTTTTTATATAATTTGATAAATTGTTGGTTTTGGAAATTTGTTGGGTCCCCAGAACATATTTGGATGAATATAATTTACCCTTTGAAGAGAGAGAGAGAGAGAGAGAGAGAGAGAGAGAGAGAGAGAGAGAGAGAGAGAGAGAGAGAGGAGATTGGGTTCTTGTTATGTAGCATTGTGATAAATTACTTATGCCAAGGTTTGAACTTTGAGGACAATTGTTCATAATTCGAGGCGAAAATGGATAGTGTGAGGATTAAGTTATAGTGCTCCTGGTTGGATTGGTGTCAATTCCTGAAGTGAAGGGATGTTAATCGTATTTTTATGACAAATTAAGTAGCTTCATGAAGAAATTTCCATAGAAAGAGGTGGATTGTGGTCCATATGGTAATGGGGATATCGTAATACTTGATTCAGAGATAGATGATTGTCATTGCAAATGTAGATTGCTTTGTGTAATTACTTACGCCAAGGTTTGAACTTTGAGACAGCTTTTCTTTATTCGAGGCGAAAATGAATGTTTTGAGGTTATAGTGCTCAGGATTAGATTGATGTCAGGTACTGAAGTAAAGAAATGTTGATCATATCTTTGTTATTACTGTATGAATTAGCTAGCTTCATAATGAAGATTCCCAAATAGAGAGGTGGAATAAGGTTCATATGGATGTTGCCTTTTACTCGTGTAAATTGGAGATCGTGATTTCTTGATTTTTTTTGGTATAGAGGTAGATGATTGTTATTCCAATTTCTAAATGCATCATCTTTCAATGCTCTATTGCATATTGTGTGTTGTAGTTTCTTGTTAGATGGGCTCTGCTGTGTGTATTGCTTAATACCGAACATGGCACTTATTCTTTAGCTGCGAATCTGTATGTATTCTTGATTACTTTGCTAGAAATGAAGGATTCACTTTTGCATTATTTATATTTATAAGTTTTATAAGGAAGATCGAACATAACCACATGCTATCAATGTTTTATCGAAGACTTAATTTTGGGTCTATTATTGGCCCATATTTCTCATTCACAACGAAGGAACTCCAAGCTTTTTCATCACATGAATTCTGGTGTACTTATTACCTACTCGTATTCAAGTTTCTTTCTTTCTTTTCTTACTTTTTTAATGGTGTGTGTGTTTTGCAAACTGGGATCTCCTAAAGTAATTGGTCGCATTTGTTTTCATGGTATTCTATATTGTGAATTCATAATGAACCACTTCCCTGCCAGTTTTAGATTTCCATTTAGTGTTACATGCCTGAGCTGGAAATGGTGGCTTACAATAGGCTACTACCACTCTCTGTTTCTTTTTGAGGGAAGAAAAAAGATAAAAACACTTCATAATGCTCTTAATATTGCAGTACCTATGCTGAATGAGCAAACATCTGCGGTTCCTGCCATTCCTGCCACTTCCTTGTGGAGACAATTTCCTGCTTCTGTTCTTTCATATGAGCAGCGTGATGAGGGCAACTCTTCCTTTTCCACCCTGAGGGACGACGATAAAGTATCTCAGGTTAGGCTGCAGCTCACTACATTGTTGTGATTTGCTCCTGTTGGAAATGCTTAAAGGCTGCCATGCCTGCCAACAGATATATCTTGCTAAAGCAACGACAATTTTTGGTCATCATCTGCAAAAATTTACTGACATCCTACCGTGTTAATTTATTGACATCTACCGTGCTAATTTGGCCTTGAGGTTTAATAGCTGTTATGCTTTACTTCTGGCTCAGATACAGTCCACCTCAGAGAGGCAGATGATTGAGGAAATTGAGTTTTTGCAAGAGCACATGGAGTCTTATCTTCATCCCTCGCGTGATTTTGAACAGCAGCTTTACCATTCATGTCTGTAAGTTTCTTGTTCATGCAATTGTGAAAACCTGTAAAAAATGGCCCACACCCATCCTCTAGTCAACATTGTGCCAACTTGTTCATCTGTAAATCTGGTTTCTTTTGCAGACTGCCATCCCTAGGCAATGCAGAACATGCAAACTCAGATGCTTCTGACAATCCCGTGACTATGAAATCATGTGATGTAATTTCCCTTGCTAGGGAAGCTCTGTCAGCCTCGAAACTAGCATTGTCAGTAGCTGAGAGCTCTGAGATACTGGATTCTGATTATGATGTACCCCTCTCACCTAGGTAATTTTTTCGCATGTTCTATGCTTACTAATTTGAGGAAGGATCAGGTTAAGAGACTTTGGGAAATTACAGGAATATCCACTTCCTGTAAGTTCCTATTAGATATGACGGGTGTTTGGTTATAAGAGGAAGCCTTTCAGTTTGGGTCCCATCTTACCCTATTTTGTTTTAACATTAAGGAGCTTTAGCCTTTCAGTCTGGGTCCTTGCTTGCCAGATTTCTTTTTCCTTTTTTTTTTTGGTCATTTGTCGACGTCTCTTCCTGTGCAACTTCCTTTGTTAATAATGCGTAATGTTATTTTAGCTTAATATTTTCCACTTACCACTTCAGAATATTTACAGTGAGGTTTGTGCTGGTGCTCCTGGCATTCAGGTTGACAGATAATTCGGAAGTTAAACAGACAGTTAGGTCTACGCGTCTTTTGGAAAGGAAAACAAAGAAAAGAAGATCTTCAAAGCCTAGAGTAATTGATGAAACAGACAGCCCCCTAAAGATGGAACCAAGAAGGTCAAGCGAAAGAATTGATCTCAGTGATCCCCTTAGATTATATCTACAGGGTCCAGCAACGAAACAGTTATTGACCGTGCAAGAAGAAAATGCACTAATTAGAAATATACAGGTGACAATACCCTTTTCCTCTTTTCCTTTTATGTTGTGCTCTTGGTCTGCCACCATTACTCACTTAGTCATAATTTATTCTACTAAGAAGATTTGTGATTGATCTCTTATCAGGATTTTGAAAAGTTAATCGCTATAAAGGAACAGATTCAATCTCAGTTTGAACGTGAACCAACAATTAGTGAGTGGGCAAATGCTGTTGGTCTGAGTGCTGGGACCTTACGCTCACGGCTCCACTCTTGGAAGAAAAGCCGTGAAAAATTGATCTGTGCTAACTTCCGTATGGTTGTATACATAGCCAAACAATATCAGGGCCGTGGCCTCAGTCTTCAGGATTTGATGCAGGTCAATTGGAAATTTTAATTTGCTTTTGCTTCCTGATATCTCCATTCTCTAGTAGTCTTGTGAATCTCATGTTACGTATAACTTGGATTCGGTTCCCATCTTACTGTTTTCACCTGTGTTACGTTTCTTCCTCTTTGTAAGGAGCATTTGCTGGAGGAAGTATTTTTTTATATTTTTATTTTTTGGTTACAAGGTTGAGTTATTGCTAGAAGCTAACAGATTTACTATGTATGATTAATTACTCTGGTATTTTTGACTGGCCATATTGGAGCAATATCTGGAACAAATGAAAGACCCACTTGCCTTAAGACCAAGTAGAATTTTAAGATGCACAGCAAAGTACAGAATGTACTAATTTTTACACCAAATGAAATTATCACTTGGTCTAGATGTTGCTAGCAATACGGCCAGTTGAGAACATAAAACAAACATGACGATCATTCAAAACTGGAAGGAGTTTTGTGTCATGCTATCCTGTCATGTAGCAAGACTTCACCAGCTGTAGACTATAATGTCCTCCCATTTCTCTTATTGTGACTCTTGCTCAACATTATATTATTAGTTTTTAAGTTGTGCAATCTTGTATGCAGCACAGAACTGGCCAATAGACTGACCATGTTTTCACCTCTTTTGTTATTGCTCAAGGAAGGAAGTATGGGTTTAATGAAGAGTGTAGAGAAGTTTAAACCCCAAGCTGGTTGCCGGTTTCCCAGTTATGCCTACTGGTGGATAAGGCAGTCAATTAAGAAGGCAATATTCCGACATTCAAGGACTATCCGTTTGCCAGTATGGACCCTCAATTTCATTTAATTTGAAGTTCTTGATATGATATGCTTTAGTGTTTCATCAATCCCATATCTGTTATTCATTATCTAGCTTTGGTGTACTTAATTGATCACCATTTATTTTACACTATCTTTGAGGAACTATGTTCTAAACTTTAAACTGCGACAGACATATCGTACAGTAGCTTTTTAGGTCTGCCTCACTCAATAATGAGAGTTTGTGAATTGCCTTTTCAGGAGAATATGTATAGCCTTCTTGGAAAAATACTAGAAGCTAAGAAATTATGTGTTCAAGAAGGGAATTATGATCCATCAGTAGAAGATTTGGCTAAGCGTGTTGGAATTACAGTCGAAAAGCTGCAGAGCTTGCTGACACAGACGAGAAATCCTCTTTCAATGCAACAACCTGTGTGGGCAGACCAAGATACAACTTTTCAGGTGAGCTTGAGGTTTTATCCTTCAGCATGACACTTACAAGCACTTGTCATTTTGGCTTCATAAGGGTTAATCGTGATTTATCTTGATGCTCATGTGGTCTCTATTCAAGCCATACTGTCCAACGAAATATATTTGTTATTTCTCTTCAAAGTTTGTCTCGAGGAAATTGCCCACACTGGAAGCCTTATGTCAACTTTTATCTTGAACTTCTACCAATTTGACTCAAACCTTAGGACTCCTAGATAATTGGCATGATGTGTCCTAGAATCCCTTCTCTCCTCCCACCCACCTGGCACTAGACCCATGTTGCCAGGCCAATGGCTTTCTTTTAAGGCCTTCAGTGCCTTATGTTAGCGTCCCTTGTCATTGTGATTCTTCTTTATGAATTTTAGATGATTTTAGCTATGCCATCAGTCTGAACACTAATTTGTTCTATCTAGTTTTGCAGAAGTGAAAAATGGCCCAGCCATCTTGACATCAACTAATTAGGAAAATAATCGTACCAATAAGTATAGTCACACCTGATTTACAAAGAGCCATCACTCTTGTGAAAATTTGAAGCTGGGTTGCTATTTGATTTACGTTTACCACCTAAAGCCTATGATAGAGTTCGGGTCGCGTGGAAATATTATGGACAAAAAATTGTATCTAAACCCTGATAAAGAATAGAAGAACACAATAATCTAATCTACCTTCTCTCCTGCAATGGGGCAAAGACCCTAGTGTAGATATGATCATCGACTGCAGAACTCAACTTTCATGCTGCTTTGTTCTAGAAAGTTCCATTTCCCTCTCAAATCAGCAGCCTTCTTGATTCTTTCTCTGATGCCTCTTTGAAAACCGTGAAAGTGCTGTGGTCATGACAGAACTCTGAAATTCCATGCTCTCTATGAATGCAAAATGAAGCACAACTGAATGATTGAGTTCTATCCTTTATTCTTCTTTGGCAATAATAAGATCTGTTGCCGACTACAACATTAGGGTTTTTAACACTTCCAACTTGATGAGCAAAACCATTTCTGCTACAATTCCGAGCTTAGGAATAGTTCTATGCCACCTACCAAGCAGCATTGACAGCCCTTGGGAAGAAACAATACGCAGCACTTGCAGGAAAGCTTTCCATCTACTCCTTTGTTCAACAGTACACTGGCAGCCAAGAGATTAAGTCTTCTAGTCAGGAGTTCAATTCTAACTGAAAACTTGTGTTTCCTCGTTCCAGAATCATTGTCTTTGCCCTTATCATTACGCAGGCAGTGACACTCACAAATTTGTAGTGTCAGCAGCCAATATGTCAGAGACATAAATTTCCGTTCTTTTCTTTCCGTAACATCACTTTCGCACATTCACTTCTTTTTTTCTCAGGAGGTGACTGCTGACCCGAAGGTAGAGAACCCAGGCGTCAGTGTAGAAAGACAATTTATGAGGAAGCACATGCGTATTTTACTCGGTATTCTCAGTGTTAAAGAACAGAAAATTATCAAGCTAAGGTATGGCATTGGATCTACATCTGAAAAACGATACTCGTTGTCTGAGATTGGAGCCCTATATGGTCTGTCAAAGGAGAGGATCCGGCAGTTAGAAAGTCGTGCACTTAACAAGCTAAAAGAAGAACTCAATACCCACGGCTTGAAATCATATACAGACTTACTCATGTAAAGATGTGCCTTCCCTCCCACATGATTCGTTTCTTCACCTGTTTTTCATCATGTAAAGTAGTCGAGTTTTTGTATCTAAGTCTCTAGAATGTAGATATCACATACAACAGATTATGTAATGTCTGACTAAATGATGAAATATAAATGATCAGGATTTTCACCATTAGACCTCCTCCCACCCCCTCCCCTTTTTTTATTCTGACGCTTATGTGATGCAAATTTCCAGAGCTGCTACTGAACTGTGAAAACAATAGTTTTTTTTTTTTTGAAACTGAAATCGACAGGTTTGTTACAGGTTTTGAACAATGTTTTCAGAGTTTGTTCTTTACTTGGGCAGAACTAGTCTTGTTTTCAGGTTTTGAAATTTCGGCTTCTCTTAGTCGGTGTATAATAAGCCGAATTTGTTTTTTTTTTTTTTTTTTTTGACAACGTCTAAGCCGAATTTGTTGATCTTTCTAAAAATGCATTAGACCTAAGGGGCGTTTGGTTCGCCCCTCCATTCCCTTTCATGTTCCGTTGCCATTCCGAAATGTAATCCAAACGTCCCCTTAGTGTGCTAACATGTTCATCATTACCAGAACTCGTGGTAGACTCCTAGTAATCGGAACTTGTCCACAATAATAAGCAGACGTTTCATTAACAAACTGAGTATAAGCTGGCTGTCTGGCACAACTGTACTAATAGTTATCGTTGGTTCCAATGCAAACGTACAGGCATGGCACAGGTTATTCAAACAGTCGAATACAAAGTTAGGAACCAAATTTGGTGAAATACAATGTTAATTACTTTCAGGAGCCCTGTGGATTGGTGTTGATACTGGACTATGTAGCACCACAAAGATTGCTACTGCAGTACTGCTTATCACTCACTGAGGCTGTTGACATCCTGTATCGACTATTATTACAGGTCGTCGGGTCCCAATGCAAGATGTGGACTTGAGTCCTGCTTTGGTTAGATGGAGGGCTTGCAGGGTTTATGCATGTATGGGCTATCACCGTGTTGCACCCATTAAGCTAGCTTTCGGGTCTCTAAGGCTGTGACCTTTACCTTGTCACAGGTGCATCAGCAACTCATAAGATACCACCTGTGTCCAACACAGGAACTTTGGAAGGGAAACAAAATTTAGAACTTGCGAGTTGATAGCTTACATCCTGGATTGTTGTTCAGTGACAAGCTGAAGTGTAACCCTAGTGAAAAAATCACCGCCACAACTTCTAGCACAAGGCTCTATCGAGGCTATCATGATCATACGTACATACAAGAACGATACCTGAGCAACATCTGGCTTCAAGATAGCTGGAAGGCACAAGCTTTTATAGTCCTGTGAGCATCATGTCTTCCACAGATTGGAAGCAAGCCGAAAATATAGTCCCAAAACCTTAGTGTTCAATTTCTTTCAATCCTACGTTTCTCCTGAATGAAGACTTCCTACCAATGAAGTGTAAACTTTACTGTCGGGAGTAAAGCCTGCATCTATCATCTTTTCATACAAATTAAAAGCTTCGTCCGATCTCCCCTCTTTAGACAAGCCGGAAATCATCACTGTGTAGGTAACAAGATTTGGAAACAACCCCTTCCCAGGCATGTCACTGAACATATCGAGTGCACAATCGATCTTCCCATGTACACATTCGCCATGTATCAGTGACGTGTATGTGTACACATCTGGCATCAATCCCTTACCCTCCATTTCATCCTTCAGTGCATAAGCTTCCTTCAGTTTACCACTCTTACAGTACCCATCAATTAACGCGTTGTGAGTGACAACATTGGGAGCCTCTCCCTTTTTCTCCATCTCTCTAATAAGCCTCTTCGCTTCATCAAAGTTTCCTTCCTTACAATATATGTCAACCAATGTAGTGTAGCTCACCTTATTTAGTGTTAATCCATTCTCTAACATCGCGTACAAAAATCTCTTTGCATCCTCATTCCGATTCAACTTCTGATATCCACTCGCGATACTGTTATATGCATAGGCATCAGATACAAACCCTTTCTTTTCCATGATATCTTTTAATCTGAGTGCTTCCTCAACTTGTCCTCTTTTGCAATAACCATCTATCAGCGTGTTAAATATCACCTGACTCAATTCAAGCCCTTTGCTTTGAATCTCATTCAAAAGCATCTCTGCTGCATCCAATCGGCCAGCCTTGCAAAACCCCTTTATCAACACTCCATAAGTGTGAGCAGACGGAGAAACATTCTTCTCAGTCATCTCATCAAATAATCGGCATGCTTCCTTCATATCGTCTTTCTTGCTGTACCAATTGATCATTGCAGTATACAGATACACATCTGCCTCAACCCTACTCCGACTCAAATCCTCGTACACCTTTTCCACCTCCTCCATCTTCCCATTCTTCTCATACCCATCTATTAAAAGGGTATAAGTGGCTGCATTTCGTTCCACATTCACCTCCTCCATTAGCTTTAGCACTTCATGAACTTTCTTGAATTCTCGTCTCTTCATGGAAAACTCTATCAACGAATTATACGCATACGCATTCATTTTAACCCCCCAACCACTTGCGCCACCTACTACTTGTCTAGCCTTCTCAATATCTCCCTTCTTACACAAGCAATCAACTACAATCGACACAGAATACACACCTATCTCAACTTCACAGCTAACCATCTTCTCAAAAAACCCGATCAAATCATCGATTTTTCTACACCTCTTTAGACCAACCAATAAAACCATACAAGTCCTCTCCTCCACCTTAAATTTTCTCTCAGACATTTCATCAAACACCTTGAAGGCATCATCAAACCGCGCCTGATCAACATAAACCCTCATCAACAAATCATAACATTTCGCAACAACCGCATCGTTCCCACCACAATCTTCCAAAATACGCCCCATTTCCGCAACTGGGCATCCTAGATTGTGATCAACAGACAAAGAACGGATCACATTTCGCGCAACCGCGAATTCTCTAGCTTTCAATGATCTACAAATGAGGGTAAGATGAGCCCTAAGATCAGGTCTTTGAGAAGAAAAAGATGGGCTTTTTTGCAAGAACTTGAAGAAACTTAAGCAAGAAGATAAAGGGAGATTTTGGTTCGAGAGAACGGATTGAATTATTTCTGGGTTTACACTGTTGAACAGAGGTGATGATTTCTGGAGGGTTTTGAAGCTTGTTGAAGAAGATACTAGCGATTTGCAGATTTTATTTGCGATTTCTTGATTTTGAGTTAGAGAAGGGGCTTGATTCTGGAACACCTTGAGTAGCTTTTGCATCGACATTTTTGCTTTCGCTCAAGGCGGGAAGTTGATTATAAATGTACGTTTGATTTCCAGAATAGTTATTTATAATCGTCTGGTGCACGTCATCAAAGATAAAGAGTGCTACGGAAAAGATTTAAGTAGTAGCCGAAACACGTGTAGAAACAATGCAATGATTTTTTTTTCTTTTTATCGCCGGAAAAAATAGGATGTTATCGTTATTAAAACATTTTAACAATATTCTCCCTTGTACTTTTAAGTTTTAACACATGCTCTTCTTTTGATATTGACATACTTGACTATAATATGGTGAGGACGATCCACACTTTGTTAATATATAAGGTGATCATAGTGCCACAAAAGCAACGACTCTTCCCACACTACGCTCTCACGCACCAAAGAGATTTCCCGTGCAAAGCAAAAAAGTGGCAGAATTGTGCATGCTGCATATATTCCCGTGGAATTATGCTCACCCTTTTTTAAGTATCTATTAACCTGGAAAACAAAGTCGGAAATTTTAAATTTGATAACTAAAGAAAAAAAAAAGAAAAATGACAATGTACACTCGAGTATAATTTTGGAGGTGCTTGGGTCAAAACCATGAGCGGAGAAGTGTGAAGTATTAACCAAAAATGGTCCATTTTTGGGATATTTCGTAAAGAATAACACGCAACTCTAATTGAAAAAAGACGACTCATGTTAGCCGATCCCGAACAATTTGGGAAGGTGAGTAATCGTATCATTGACTCATTGTGGCGTTTTTCATCCCCGAGTGAGTGATTCTGGGAAACTGACACGGAAATGGCACTACGACAGAAAGCAGGAGGAACACTGCCATCATTGGTGAAACTTCTCCGACAAAACACCACCCCACAACCACCGTCAACTCCGCTACCTTTACCGTCTCTCCGCCGCACTTTCTCTCTCTACGATCAAATCAACCTCATCGACAATGTCCCCGAAGACCAACTCCGCTTTCAAGAGTACGCCTCCTTAAAATTCCATCCAATTTTTTCATCCGATTATTTTCTAATTCAATCTTTTTGTTTAATTAATTATGATCGCAATTGCAATTTTAACCGACATTTGAATTGTTTTTTTTTTTTTATTAATTTGATGAATTAGGTTTGATGAATTGGGGTTTAAAGTGAACGGGGTTAAGTACGAAGGAAGTTTGTTGTGCGTTGGGAATTTGCTTATGTCTTGGAAACCTACCAAGTTTTCCGAAGTTACCCCTGAAAGGTAAATGCTGTTCTCTTCATTATTTTCTCGGGTTCGTTTTGATGTTTTTGTTTGGATGAATTGATTGGAAATTGGGGGTGAAATTATCGAGAGACCATCTTTTATGATAATTTGTGATTTTCTAGTGGTGCACATTCAGTTTACTGCGGGAATGCATCGCCTCAGGTGCTTACCGAGTTTTATGTTAGATAGTGTTTGGAAACAAGAATTTAAAAATTTGTAATAATTTCAATTAGATAGTGTTTCAATTACATCATTTGAGAATGTGGAATTCAAATCTAAATCAAATGTTTGGGGAGGGTGGGATTTCAAAATGACACCTCTTGAGGTGTTATTTGTTTTTGGCCTAATTGGATTTGAAACAAATTCCAAAGGATTTGACACAAATCCAAAATTTCAAATTATTGAGTTCCCAAACATGGGATTTGTGTCAAATTCTCAAATCCTTGTTTCCAAACACACTCTTAGTATATGGCGATACACTAGGGTGGTGTTGCCAGTAAAAAGTTCGGGTTCGGCTGTTTGCCAAGTAACATGTCTAGAGAGAACGGTGTGGCAAGTCTACGTTGGGGAGTGCAAGTGGGAGGGGATAATGTCCTTGGTTGCATCTTATCCCCTGGGGCTCGGGGTGAGGGATGGAGAGGGGGGTGGGGCCATTTTCGTGGAATTTTGCTTTTAGCCCTCACATATTCAGTGGGGGTTATTGTATGGAGAAAGGCTTTATCGTGTTCAATTCAACCACAATGTGTTGCAGTTGTTTTTAATTTTTTATGGCCATGGCTATGGTGTGATTCTTGAAGCAAATTCATTTTGGGTCATCTGTGCGCAGCCTCTCTACGCTGGGTAAGGCTTGCGTACATCTGACCCCCCCTACCCCGTCGTCGTCGTTTGTGAGAGTGAACTCATTGTTACGTCGTGTTAATTAAGGCTTCGAGTATGAAGGATATGAGGGTTTAGAGTAGCCTATGTGCCACGATCTCTAAAAAAGATCTTAGGACCTTAATATCTAGTGAAGTGAGCCGCATAGTGAAGGGAAGGGCTTCACTAGGTTATAAAGAGAAGTGCTCCATAAAGTTAAAACGTATTCTGAAGCAAGAGAAGGTCAATGAAGACGGAAGACCAAATACAAGTTGAGAGAAGAAAGTAACGTAGCTCCTTGATGCCCTATACATACCTGCAATATGTTTATGTCCATGCCAAAGAGGTCTACTGGTTCTTGGGTTGGCATAATGCAATGTCGAACATTGCAATTTGCAAGTAACTCCTACAAACTTTGGAGCAAAGGGATCAAGGTGAGGTACCACTAAGTTGTCCAGAGCTTATATTTCATGTTTGTTTAGACTTAGGGACAACTTGGTGGTTCCTAACATGAGAAGTAAATCAAATTGTAGATGATACTTGCCCATATTTTTGCACCACAAATATGCATCACTAGCTAGATGGAATGTAGAATAATGTAATGTGGCTTCTTCTGTATGGTTTCACTCATCCTTTAGCTGGTCTCCCTATTTTTCCTTACTTCATAATTCCATATTATGGTTCATGTCTGACCCAAATTCTCTTGGGACTAAGGCTTTTTATTGTTGTAGATGAACTCCATTTATTGACTTAAGAGATCTATATGTTTTATTGATGCGCTGATATATGTGCATGTGTGTTTCGGTTTTCATGGTCTCATTTGACCAACAAATACCTTATGCGTCTAAGGATTATGGAGAACATAATGTGTGAGCTGCATTGTAGCTGGAGTTCCCCTTTTGTTGGATGAGAAGTTATGTATTAGTTGTGTTATTGAGGCTCTGTTTTTCGACATGAGAATGGCTTTGTTCTTCAAGTGATTGTTTTGGTGAGGGCTTCTAGTGCAGTAACCCAAGTTGACTAGATTTGATCTTCGTTAGCATCGGCAACTTCTACGGTGATTTAGTTCCAACTCATAAGCCGTGTTAGGCTGTTTCTGCTCCCCAGATCTTTCTAGACTGTTGTTCACTTTACCATCATAATTGGACCGACAGAGAGCCTAGATTTGTAGTCATGAGGGCCATTGGCATGACTGTGTTCTATAGTCTTTATTCTTTTGCTGGAATTTTGTCCACTGTTGCAATATAATTCTGATTTTCCATTTCCAATGGAGCCAAAGACTAGCTATTATTTGGCTTTAAGCTTAAAAAAAACCTATTCATTGGCTTCCGGATATGATGGAATGGCTCATAACACTGTTTACACTTCTTGTAATGTAAGTACAGTTGGTCAATGCGGTTCTAGAAGCAATTCTCATTATGGATCATTCGTAAGCAACCTCTCTAAATTTTCAACATAGGGGTAAGGCTTGCGTTTATTTGACCCCCCCTTATGGTGGGAGCCTTTGAGACACTGGGGTAATGTTGTTGTTGCAGTATAATACTGATATGTATTTTATACTGTTATGGTCTGGTGTTCAGCAAATTGACCTTCACATGCTTTACCATGCAGCTTGTCCATTTTTCAAATTTTGCGGCCGATTCCAGGTGAGAGTAGCTGCCTTTATGATATATGCTTGTATTATATGCAATGATTTTAGCCCTTATCAGTTTAGTAATCCTTGTTAAAAAATACTGCCTCTGTACATAAATAGCTTCAGGGGGTTGTTTCTGCTATGCCAACAGGCTGGGTGAATGCTATCCTTAAATGTTTTGAGGTCGTTGTTTGAACGGTGGTGGGGCTCCACCCTGACATAAGACCTGTTTTGTTATACTAGGACCTATTTCAACCCAGGGAATTAGCCTGGGGTGCATCCAAATGGCTTTCTTAAGAGTGGACCTAATCTCGTTCCCTTTGTTTTTGGTATTTGGATCCATGAGCTTTATGATATTGAGAATGATGTTTTTTTGTAAAAGAGTGTAAAATTAAATTTCTTGGAGCTTTTGCACACTAACTGTTTTGATGGTTTTCAAAAACTGAAATCAGTGAAACCATTGTGAATGGTCTTAAACTACTTAAAGCTGAAAAAAGAAACAGAAATCTAGGAGGCATGTTTAGACTCATTGTTTGAATTTAAACTCATTGTTTGGTCATGTGCATGTTTTTCCCACTACTTGTTTCCTTATAAAGTCTCTATCATGCCGCTTGAAGGCTTGTTGATGTTCGCTTTGCTTATCTAGAACTTTCCCTGAATTGGAGAAAATGGGATGAGAAGAGGAAGTTGTTGCCTGCTGAGGTTTTACTTTGTGACTTGTTGCAGAAATACTGATTCTTGGATGTGGAAGGAACATTGAACCAGTCAGTTCAGAGCTCCGGAGCTATGTGCGGTCAACAGGAATGAAACTAGAAGCAGTTGACTCGGTAACTATACTTACTCGATGGCTTCTGTTTGTAACTAAGTTTAATTACCAAGTTCTTATAAATTTGTGCGACTTCCTAGGCTGATGGTTAGTCTAGCCTTTATACTAATTTGGGCTTTTGGGAGATTTCAAGCATGATATTATATAGTTTATACTCCCGTTGTCCCAAAAAAAATGATCACTGCTCCATTTTGGTTTGTCCTGTACCGGTTTCCTTTTTTACCCTTTTGAAATGAAGTAAATGGACGGTGACAAATGGGAGTACAACTTTTGGTGAAGATGGTTATTAAGGGTATTTCTGGTCACTTTATTAATAATGAACATTTGTAGAAAGTTGTCAATCTTGTTGTGACAGTGGTAGTATATTGCAATAATTTGGCAAGCTATTTCAATAATTAAAAAAGCACCCAATATTGCAAGCACAATGTGAAGGAAGGGTTTTTCGATTTCTGCGTCCTTTGTGAGCATCATATATGTTTTTACCCTAGTCCTGACCGAGTATACCAATACACCACTAAGCTAATGGGTAAGACCTTCACCACATATAACAAAAACAATTAACAAAATCTTTCAAATTGTGGAACATTCTGAAATTTCCTTTAGCTGTAGAATTTGGAGCCAGTCTACTTGTTTCTATGCATAGTTTTGGGTTGGCATCAGACATCTAAGTCCAAAAGAAAATAGAATTCCGGTCCAGATTGCCCAATAATAAGGGTGTTCATAGATTAATGTTTGAAAGTTTCAGGAGCTTCATTGACTCATAGCCAGTAAATCACGCTGTCACAGTGATGATGTGTATGTTATAAGATCCTCCAAATTATGAAAAGACTTTGTGATGTTTGCTGCTTGTCTCAGTTATGGTCATGTAATTTGCATACATTTATCAGTATTGTAGAAGCTCGCGCCAATATCACCTCTCTCCATTGGTAATGTATTAATTTACTGTGTGTGAATCTGAAAGCAAGCATAATTTTGGAGTTTACCAACGGATATGCTAGGTTGGAGACATGAGGCGTGGGGAAGTGATAACATCGTAAGGGGTCTTAGACTTATCATTTTGGGACTTAGGCTTCGCTGTTGTTGTTGTCGTCGTTCCTAGTCCTTTATCTCAGTTTTTATTGTGCAGTTTGTGGAAAGGATTAAGAGTGGAAAATTACATTTATTTTAGGGTGGTGAGGGATGCTTGAGGTGACATAGAAGAGCAATATTATACTTTCTGATTTGATCTCTGCTAGTCAGAGAATTTTTTTAGTATTTAGGACATAGTGATGTCCGTTTGTTACAGTTAGACATACTTTGAGGTACATATTCTGTATTGGAATGGACAAAGTTTCTAACATTCGAGAAACTTTGTTTTCCTGTGATTGAGTTCACATAGTGTGTGCGGATATTGACATTGGTAATCACTGTTTTGTTTATTGTCGTTGACCTCATTTTTATAAAACACGGCATTGTAAGGCTGCACTTGGCTTCTTCCCTGGATATTTGAAAAGGCTAGAACCTAATTCAAGTCTGCATCTTTGGTATGCATATGAATGCTCTTGATTTTGCCAACATGAAAATTTGATACTTCAACACATTTACTAATTATTGGTGTTCGTCAGCTGCAAATACTGTCTTGCACTTGTGATCTTACTTTGATTAAACTGTGTTGTGAATGACTGACTGGAACTTGTCTTGCTTTGTTTTCAGCGAAATGCTGCCTCAACATACAACATTCTGAATGAGGAAGGTAGAATAGTGGCTGCAGCTCTACTCCCATATCGCACATCTTCATAACCTTTGATCTCCAAAGCAAATGTGGAAACCGTTCATCAATTTTGTTTGGTGTCTAACATGAGTGCCGCGGTTGTATGAGGGTTGAGAAGTTTTCTGTTATGTGGTTTGTGTGTTTCACGGCAATTTGCATCAAGAAACTAGGTAATCCTATGGTAGACGATGAGAATGTTGTCTCGTACCATTCTTTTAGCTTTCGGTGACCTGATTCTCAAGGCTGGGGAGGCTAAAGACGAACTATGGTATCATCGTGGAATAATGTATATTCCTAGTTGTATTCTTACTATGCTATACATATGTTTTTTCTGTTAAGAAACCGAAAACCCCTTTGTGTTTGCGAGGCTACAGGATTACTCGCGACTTAATCCAATCTGAAACACCTAAGGCTAAAGCTAAAACCTGGGTCGACCCATGCTTCGGCCAAGCTATTTTCCGCAATAAGATTTGTGCCTCTAAATCTAAGCCCTTTAATAGTGGAATGTTGAGATTAGAAAGCTTGTAATAATTTTATCATTACGCGACCAAAAGAAGAGCTCGTAGTTTGCCTCGGTCAATTTTGTGCCTTTCATACGTCATACTCGTACTTGTTAAAACTGAAAATGCTCATCGGATGCCAAAAATGGTCAATCACTTACTACCGATATTCTAAATGACGTTTCAATGATTCGGTTTTTTATGAAAATAAATTGTATTTCTAATTTTTCATGTCAGGTGATCTTTTTAAATCGGAAGGAGTAAATTACAAAATCTACTCCTTTGTGGTTCTCCCCCTGTCCAGAACTCATCCAACAGCAAAAACCCATCACTACTTCTCAAAATTTTCCGATTTCCTCCGTCGCCACCGCTCCATCGTCACCTTACCCTGCCGTCGTCTTCACGCTACATTTCCCCCAATTCAGTTTCTGACTTCCACCATCACCTTTGTTTCTTACACCCAGAAACAAAAAAATTTGGTAATTCTTGTGAACTTTGATTAGAATTATTGCTTTTCGCTTGTAATAATTACCGGAAACAAGAAATTTGTTAAATTATGAATTTGGGATGTGAATTTTTGGTTAATTTCCTGAATGATCTCCCTGTATTCGTCGATTGATCGTTTTAGCTGCGAAACCGATATCGAAACGTGGCGTTGGTGAAATTCTCTTTGTTATGTTTGTAGTGATTTGAACTTGTATTTTAGCTCACCTGTGTCTTGTTGAAGGTTTTTCTTTTAAATTGCTTTAATCGTTCTTTGTCGAAAAGATGAGTACTTTATGCTTGGGTTTGATGGGTAAATGCTTGTTAAGTTGTTGCGTGTAGAGGAAGTATTGATTCACGGGTGATTTGGCTGAGTTGTTGTTCAGTGGCATTATGGATTCTGGGAGAGATTCAGGTGGTAGAGTTTTCCGAAACAGGGAACGTTCGTCATATGCACCGTATCAACGGGACCGTAGAGGAACCAGGTAGTCTATCGCACTTCTTTGGTGTAAAGGTGATTGCTTGATGTGTTTGTTTAACAGCTAAAATTATGTGAATGGCGGGTTATGGTCTTATGGATTTATCGTATCAATTTGTTTATATGCTAAAATGCTAAATACTCATACTTGGCTGTAGTAATTACTTCATATACTTCACACTTGAAATAATGAAATGTACATTGTATTGGCCCTGAACTAAAAGTGAATGTCAAGGTTTTCTCTAAGCTTTCTTGATTTTTGTGTCACATATGTATGACAGCCACATGAGATGGATAGTAGACCTTATACTGACAAACAGAAGTCTTCTGCAAGTTTATCACCCTCAAAACAAAGTAGGTGTTTCGAGTATCAACAAATTCATATCCGTCTGAAGTATGAATAAGTTGGCGGTGGCATCTAGCAGTTAACTTGAATGAATGAAAGGTTATGTTACTTATGTACATATGTAAAAATCACACAGATTTATTTGTGATTCGTGATTCAAAAATTTGTGGTCAATAATCTCAATATGATAAAGGCCTAAGATTACTGTGGAATTCGTTTGATAAAAATGTTTTGAGATTCAACTTCTGCGATTTTTGCGCCACTGTGGGAAAGTCTAGTGGACTTTCTGGATATTGGATTTAGTGTTCCCAAAACAGTGTCTGATTCGCTGTACCATTATGTTTGAACTTCTTAGTGACCCATTTGTGTGTTTGTGCATCCTCCTGAATAAGTGGCCCAAAAGACATCAACTTTTTAAGGTGGATAGAGTGATTAGTGGTGTCGTTTTTAACTACTTTCTATAATGTCTTATACTCTCCTTCATCGCTACTTAATTTGGCAAAATTAAGTTTGAGGAGCAAATAAAGGCCTTTGCTTTAGGAGTGTATTTTGAGAGTTTATACACCTTCACAGATTCAGTGTCGAACTAAGTGCTTTCCCCTTGGGCCCTTTGTTGGCGTTTTGTGTTTATGAGAATGGGGAAAATGTTGATCACTTCTCTGAGCAAGTCTGGTATTTTGGGATAATTTGTTTGAAATCATCATGGGCACTGAATTGCTTCCCCGCTTACTGTCCCTTATCAAAGGAGAATCCTCTAAATTCCCTCTAATCATGATCACTTTGGGAGGTAATAAGAGGAAGTTGTCTTTGAGGTTGGGATGTTGGCATGTTTTGTTACACATTAGGAAAAATGAGGTGTAGGGAAGGTGTGGGAGAGGTGGAGAACTGGAGATACAGAATCACTTATTGGATATCAATAAAGTAGGTAGGCGAGGAGATCTGAGTGATCTGAGTGAGTCAGAGGAAATTTTCTATATTGGTTGACGACCTTGACGTGTCTCCATTGTGAATAATTAGGATATACAGTATAAGTAGTGCTGAATTCAGATGTTGTCTCTGGGTTACTGTAACTCTTGTTGACAAAGCCTGAGCCCTAGAATGTGGTCCTTGTGTATTTAAAGGGAATAATCTGACGTTTGTTTGCTGGCTGTTTCTTCCTGGCAATTCACTATAACTGTGATTGTGTACTTTTTTCCAGGCAAAACCTTTTGTGTAAGAATTGCAAGCGACCAGGCCATTTTGCTAGAGAATGTCCAAATGACTCCGTGTGTAACAACTGTGGGCAGGCTGGGTAAGTGTGTTAAACTTTCACACATAATCAGTTATTTCATCTAAGATGGCTACGACTTGTCTACTGTATTTTCTGCCTGCATGTATGGACTATGGAGTTTTGTCTAAAGGTACCATCTCAAATATTCTTGCCACTCTGTTTATATTTAATTTTGATGTTGGGGTTTTGAATGATCTTTGTTTCTGTTGTTTTGGATTCTGGGTACGTTAGATGGCCTACTTAATAAGTTACATTAGGTTCCAAAGAGATAATGAAGGGATGTTTGGGCTAGTACGTTGCTGGTCAAGAATGGCAATGGATGTGCGCTTATTTCCAAGAAATACAAGATGAGATTCGAGATTAGTTACTAAATCTCACTCAGCCAATTGAGATGGGAAAAACTAGCCAATAAAGCCTTAACCCACCTCGCGGCCCTTCAGCTTGTTTTGGATGATTTAGGAGAAAGTTCCATGGATGATCCGTGACCATTCTTGAAGTTGTCAACTAATATGCTTCATTCTTCAAATTCTTTTCAGTAAAACTAATAGCCACTTTTTAGCAGTGCTGTCTTGACAGAGGCTGTAGACTCTGTTATAAGGCTCCTTTCTTTCCATCCTGAACAGCGGAGGAAGCTGTTTTATGAGGAGAAAAGGTTGTTGATGGGAACTTGGTGGATGATCTGATCACTGTCACATGTTCTGTAGTATGCTATGGTTTGCGGCACGAATCATAAGTTGAATACGCCACCCTTTGTTGACCTTGATTTGCCAAGTGGTTGTGGTTCACTTTTATGTTTCTCCACTTTTATCTTTTCTTCCCATTTCCTTTTCGCCCCTTCCTTAAGAATTGGGCCAATTGCCAATGAAATCTGATCCTATTTCACTTATAAAGTAATATCCCATTTAAAGCCACCATCGGTCACACCACTACTACCTAACCGGTGACCCCCTCTCTCCAAGTCATAGATTACACTAGGGATGAAGGTCGCAAGATTGAACATTGGCTTGTGTTGAGAGAGTTGGGGAAATAAGAAATCTAGGGTTGGATTCGATTGGCAATTGGAGCCAAAGATGGAGGTTGGTCCGTTGGTTGGCTGTTGAAGGGTATCCCCATGTGTAGGCTGGATGGTGGATCTTAATTTTGGCTGGTGGTTGACTGGATAGTATTGATCATTAAATATAGGTTGCTTGTTGAACCTAAATTTGAGGGTCAAGGCGTCAGGGAGATAAGGAGGCATGCTGAGGTGGTTTGATGAAGGACGAGAGAAAGTGTGTATAGTGATGACTATTCATGTTAGCCGACCCCAATCATTTTGGGAATAAGGCTTGGTTGTTGTTGTTGTATCCTCGTTTATGGCCTGAGACGGAGTCTCCTTATGTCATACCCGAGTGTCAAATGTCCGTCATGGCTATGCAGAGTGATATGAAGAGTTTAAGTAACATAGTGAGAGTGTACTTTCTAGCTCTCCTTTTTGCATTGGGGTCACCTCTATGGTGCCTTGTATGAACATCAATCCCTTGGTGCCCTTTTGATGATATCTTCTGTTATCAAGAAAAGTATAAAAAAAATAAAAAATAAAAATAAAAACAAACAAACAAAGAAAAATATAGCCTGTTTCCAAGTGTAAATTGAGTACTTCTCGTCTTCTCATCCATAGATCAAGCCATTGGCCTTTGATTTTTATCTTGAGATAGAGGACGTGATACATGGGTGAATACGTGACTACCTTTGTTTGTCTTTTCAACATCGAGTGTGGCTTCTTCAGGGACTTGATTACTATTGCTGTGTAAGGAATCAGTAGGGTCTTTTACTGAGCTTATTTTAGGAAAAATAGAAGCTCTTTTTCTATCATGTGAGTAATTTGACTCCCTAGATTCTGCCAATGAGCCAGATTGTTATTCAGAGTTAGATTATTCTTTTTGGTATGATGGCATCGGATAACTGCACACCTATCAAGGGAACCTAAGGATGAAAATGGGCTATCGAGTGGCTATTTCATTCCTCAACCTAGTATTGATGTATGATGATAATAACTGAATTGGTGAATATCTCTCACAGCAGCTTCTTTCTTAGTTGTTATTTCCCGTTCACTAGAGTATTTCCCAAACGACCCACTTCATATTTCTCGACTGGTTAGTCCTGGGCTGATTTATATAGCAGCTTCCTTCCACTCCTTGAATATGCGTGCTGGATATGTTGTCGAGTGGGCTGGTCTTTGACGTCGCCATATCTTTTTCATATAATTTACTCCTGTTCTATAATTCAGGTTGTAGGTTTTCTTGGTTAGAACCTCACCACAAGAAAATGGACGTTTGTGGAAACTGGAATTTGGTTAGCTGGTTGTAGAAATAGGTAATTAGAATTACTTGAAAATTGAAATCCCATTTTTCATGTGCAATGGAACCATGTTTTTCATTTTAGTATAGGAGTCCCTGAGGTGATGTTCTCCACTTAGACATCTCTTATCAACTGGTTGCCTAGGCTTCAGATGTGCTCTTTTAGTGACCAATTGGTATATTAATAAAATCAGCGAAAATTGAGGTTTCGGGGTTTGAGACTGAGACCAAGAAAGACGAAAGTAAAGTATGTGTTCACAGATATTTTTAAGTTGTAACAGGCATCAAGCAGTTGTAACTAACGAATTATCCCTAAAAGGGAGCAGTTTGGGATCTTATTAATAGTGAGTGATGAGATCGCACAAGAGGTAATATGTTCATTACTGCTTGAGAGAGGGGAAGACTAGCTGCTGGCCAAAGGAGAAATTGAAGTGATTGTTTTATTTGTTGGTGCTATTGTCCGGGGATACTCATTGTGGTCTCGCTAGTAGATCGAGAAGGAAGGAGAAAGGAAGGTTGTGAGGTTTTGGGTATGATGCCCGTTGTGATTGTCGAAGTGGACATCTGACTTAGGGCCCTTCTGATGTAGAAAAACCTTCCAGACCTTTGTATATTTGTATCTGATCCTTAGCATTGGTTGAAAACCAATAATATTCCCATGCATAAACTTCTCTTGAAGGATTCAAAACACATGTGCTAAGTTACAAAAGCAGTTATTTGCAGTTGTTGATCAGATACTACCTATCCTATTTTCTTTCTTCCACATATCATGTCCTAGTTTTGGTATAAACTGGTATGAAGTAAGGAGAGTAACCAATATCGAGTGTCTTCAAAAGAGAAAACACCAATACCTACTGCGGGCTATTTCCCTGTATACTTTTATCCTTTTGTATTTGTCCTTATTGCAAATGCATATGTAACCTTAAATCATATCCTTGTGAGTACTTGATGGACCATATTGCATGATATTCTTCTTTGCCGTGTCTCACTCTTTCAATCCGTGCTGTAATCCAACTTCTATCTGTTTTTTTTTTAATTAAGGCTTAATCCCTCTGGACTATGTATCGTTCACTTTCACTTGACCATTTTACTTTATGACAGTTCAAAATCTTATGGCTTGGTCATGTTACTCATGTACTAAAACTAAAAAGCCAACTTGCCAAAAAAAAAAGACAGAAGTGAAAAGTTCAAACTTGTGGAAAATTTCAGTTTTGTTACAAGATCTTGAGTATATTGTTACTTTATCTGGGATTATATGAGGGTTGTCTGGAGTAACGTCTGTTCATGTCTTTCAGGCACATGGCTGCGGACTGTAACGCGAAAACAATGTGCTGGAACTGCAAAGAACCAGGTCATTTATCTACAGAATGCAAGAATCAACCGATCTGCCATTCATGTAACAAGATGGGCCATCTGGCTCGTGAGTGTCCAAAATCAAGCGACCCCGGAATCTGCAGCAACTGTTTCCATCCAGGCCATATGGCAGCAGACTGCATCAACGAAAAGGCATGCAATAAATGCCGAAGGCCTGGCCATTTTGCTCGTGACTGTCATGATGCTCCTATCTGCAATATGTGCAATTTAACTGGACATTTAGCCCGCCATTGTCCTAATTCAGCTCTTCCACCGCCTTTCCCTCCACCATATGCACTTCCACCAATGCATGCAGGTCCACCCCTGCCACCGCCTATGGTTGGGGCCTCATTTCACAAAATGTTCTGCAGGAGCTGTGGTCGTCCAGATCATGTTACCCATCAATGCATGGACATGATCATGTGCAGTGCCTGTGGTGGGCGTGGCCATCGAGCATTTGAATGTCCTTCAGGTCCTATGCTCGATATGGTTTATCGTCGATTTTGACATTGTAGAGTGTGTGTTGAATATAAAGGATTGTTTCATATAGCTCTGTATTGATTTTACCTTAAATGTGAATTTGGCTTTCTTTTTCAATGAAATCCAGATTTACTCTCCCTGATCCCTCATAGTCGTTCGCCCGAAGCGTGAACATTAACGAGTTTGGGGAAGAAGCATGGTCTTGATTGAAGAAGCAGTTGAAAACCATTTTCTTTTTTTTTTTACAATTTCGGAGTTGATTGAACTTCTTTGCGAGAACATATCTAATCCAATACTATATATTGATCGGGTGGTGATGTAGGCAGTACGACACAATTTACTTCGAGACTGCGTTCTGCTTCTTTTCTAGGTCCTATGGGCTATGGCCATCCCCATTACGATTTCAGCAATTGACTACAATTTCTATGGTTTAATTTTTTATTTCTGATGATTTATTAGGGCCCGTTCGGTATCACTGCCGTTTTCAGTTTTTGGTTTTTTTGTGTAAAAAATTTAGTTAAATAAGTTACAAATTAACTTTAAATTGTTTGGTTCTAAAATAGTCATATAGAAAATGAAAACTGACAACTGAAAACTGAAAACCACTTTTTCTGGTTTTCAAAAACGGGACTTTGCTTTTCAAAAAAACTGAAAACTGAAAACAGAAAACGATACCAAACAGGCCCTTAGATGTTAAGTCTGCTTCTAGTTAAATTTGGGTTTTAATTGAATTTGACTTTTTCTTATAATCTCCAATAATGAGCAAGTTAGCGACTGTATATTTGCAATGTTTAGGGTCTGTTTGGCCAAGCTCCAACTTCTCAAGAAGTGCTCCTCAGAAACAGTTTCTGGAGGAGGAGCTCCAAATTGGAGCTTCCACTTCTCATTAACAAGTTTACACTAGAAGTGCTTCTCAGAAATCGGAAACAGTTTCTCAGTTTTGTGTGTGTGGCCAGTTTCCAGTTTCTAGGACCCAGAAACAGTCCAGAAACACTTCAGGAATTTGGTCAAACACACCCTAGTTTGTTTTCTTGGACCGTAGGAGCACAAGCTAAGCTACCATCACAGCATCAGAGCCTGAGAGTTGAGACATGGAGATCAACTTATCAGCATTTATAATTTCTTACTGTATTGTGCTTAGCTTATTAAGAAGTTGTTGAGGACATTCTCGCTAGAACTGCATACAACTCCACAAAATTCAACGTTGTGACAATTTTTGGTAACTCCATCCTATATATACGAAAACTCAGCTGTTTTCGAAAATTATTCCTTTATGCAATTTGCATTAGTGAATTATACGCTAGTATATGCTAAGTAAATTGTAGAGCACGCATCGCTTCCAGTTGCGATGTGAAATAAGGCTAATGTGTTGTAAGTTTTGCCGTTTGCGCATGTGTAATCTTAAATGCAATAGGAAAATGCCAAGGCTGGCAAACCCGACCCGATTTGTTGACCCAAAAATCTTGCAAATTATACCATGCTCTTGGGAGCACAAGGAGCATGGTGGTCCTCCTCACAATAGAGGAGTAGGGACCATACTTAAATAAATATTTTTATTTAAGTATGGTCCCTACTCCTCTATTGTGAGGAGGACCACCATGCTCCTTGTGCTCTCGAAAGCATGGTATAAGCATTGCAAAAATCTAACATGATAAGACCCGAAATTGTGGTCAACCAGCCTGACCCGATGATGATCCAAACCAACACAGCCCGTTGATGATCCGACTTCCCATTACCCGACAATTACTCGACTCATAATGCCAAAAATTGAACTAATGCCCATAGATGACCATCGGTAACTAAAACTGATTGTGACCCGATTCGTCACCGACCCGAAGGATCATCTGACCCAGTATGACCAGATCTGATAAGAGAATTCATGTGGTCATGAGATGGAAGTTTAACACTAAATAACTAGTGATTTTTGCGCAATGATAAGAGCAGTCGACACCAGTCGTGAAAAAACCACTAACAAACAATCCTATATCCTATATCTCTATATAATTTTGGGTTGCAAAGTGTGGTAGGGACATTTGTCCCATTTTTATTGGTTCAAAGTATGGACAATGTATACTTCATGTTTTAGGTCATACCATTCATATTGCATTATGAATAAAGTTACACAAGTACATTTCGTTTGTGCATGAATCAATAAGGACATTGTATACTTCAAGTTTTAGGGTATACCATTCCCATTGCATTATGCATAAAGTCACACATGTACATTTAGTTTGTGCATGAATCAATAGGGACATTGTATGCTTCAAGTTTTAGACCATATCATTCACATTGCATTATGCATACGGTCACACATGTACATTATGTTTGTGCATGAATGTTTAAAATAAGAGTAAGTACAACTCATGTCACTCCTTTTGTGGTGCATGAATTTTAGTGTTTTTATTATTATTACTACTTAGTCAAATGAGAGATACAAGGTCAATCTTTAATCCATCTCCCAATTCTCAGGTTAACATCACCTAAAAAAGTAAAAAATAAAATTGTACTGCACACTTCTTTATAAGCAACAACCACTTACAAATTTTGTTTTTAGAAATAATATGAAAATAAAAACAGTAGATTAATCAGAATTGAAAAAGGAAAAAAGAAAAAAGAAAAAAAAAGGAAAATAAATAGAAAAGGAAAAAAAAAAACGAAACTGACACCCCCCTATAAAAACATCCCCTGCCTTCCCCTGCTTCTCCTTCATGTCACGCACGAACGCCGCCAACTCGCCACCACCTTTTCTTCCTCCTGCCCAGACCGCCGTCGCCGACCGACCACAGCCCCTGCGCCTTTCTTCCTCTTTTGCGCCGTGGGTAACGCCCCTTTCTCCCCTGTTCTTGGCTCATCTTTTAAACGAGATTATCATGTATTTTCCTACCTTTAATTTGTGCTTAATTGATTCTAATAGATGTTGTAGTTAGTGGGTAATCGATTTGGCTTAGTTTTATGCATAAAGAATTGATTTTGATGATTGTTTTGAGTTGATTTTCACTAATTACGAATTTGGGGTTAGTTGGTTTAATTGCTAGAATTAGGTTCAATTAGTTTCATAAATTATGACTTTAGTATGTTTATAATTTGTTAATTAGGGTTCTTGAATTTAGTTTGAGATTTTAATTTAGGTTTTGTTCAAGTTTGTAGAAATTGTAAATTGGGGGAATTTTGGTTAATTGTTTCTTAATTAGATTAATTAGTCCAAATTAATTATGATAATCAATATTTCGAAATTCTGGTAATTTAAGAAATTATAAACTGATTTTCGGATTTTAATTGATTAAATTCGTTTTTATGTAATTTAAACACGTTTTTGATAATTAAAACATAATATAAATTGTATTAATAAATCCTAAATTAATTATAATAATTAGGGATTGATTTTTATGACTTAGATTCTGTTTTAAAACTAATTTTAGGCCTTTGGGAATTTTTTTTAATTAAATTGGGTGTTATTTGAATTATTCGATAATGATTGAAATAGAATTATAATTATTGGAAAATTAGTAATTGTTGGTTTGAATTTGGTATTGTCATGTTCATACATTGCATATAGGATCATACTAACATATAGGAATATAGTTGGTTAGTTGGTTGAGAAAGATTGGATGTTCATTTGGGAATATCGTTTGTATAATTGTAGAGTCTGAAGTCGTAGACGAAGAATACTAGTGATTGTTGTGCTATTGAGTTCCCGTTTGCTTGAAAAGGTAAGTTAGCATGCTCAACCCTTCTTAAACTTGTAGAAACCTTTCAAACTTATGTGCTACATGTGAATGGTGTGTTTGGATGAGAACATAGTATCATGATAGGTGGAGAACGATTCAGTTTATACGATTATTGTATTATGATTGGTTGGATTTATGTATTGATATTGGTATATGGTATGGCTTGTGACAAATATGTTATTTTAAAAGGTAAGATTAAATGTATATTGAATTGGTTTATTTGGTTTGGTTTGGTTTGTGGGCGCATAGCCAATTTATATTATGATGTTGGTTTGGTATTGTTTTATATCATTTGTGATCATCAACTCTCTCTCTCTCTCAATAAGATATTGATTATTTAGACGGAGCAAAAGAACTCCTAATTATTTGTTCGAGCCAAAAGAGCCCCTATTTATTTGTTTGAGTCAAAAGAACTCATATTTATTGGTTTGAGTCGAAACGATTGCTATTAATCACCCCACCGCATCGGTCTTTAAGAAGGTTAGGCTCTGGTCTACTCTACTTGGGTTAAAAACACCTAGTAGGGGGTGTGCACACTTAAGGTCTAGTAGTCTTGGATTATGGATTATGGTTGATTGGATGAATTTACAAAAGATTCAATTCATTTCTAAATAATAAGGATTATGGATTATGGATTATGGATTATGGATTGTGGATTGCGGATTGTGAAATATGGATTGTGAATTATGGCTCATGACTTGTGACTTATGAATTTGTTATTTATCGTTAATCTTTGATTTGTTGGATATGGATTATGTAATGTTTCTTATGCTATTAGTAAATGATGAATTGGATGGTGGATTGTGGAATATGACTTTTGACTGTTGTATTGGAATTATTATTGAATTACTTATATGTTTATGTGCTAAGTGTGTTTTCGAAAATAAAACAAAAACGTTTTCAAAATACAGGTAAGAGTTTTGGTTTTCTACATGTTGAGGTGTTAGCTTACTCAATTTTTCTGACTTTTTCAATTGTGGTTTTTGTGCTTTAAATCCACCACAGGTTTGGAGTAATTTATGCATACGGGAACGACGACTCACTAGAAATTAGTTGGATTCAATAATAAGACTCGTTGTTATTAAACATAGACTATTTCATATATATTTATATTTTAGATTTTGGACTATTGTAATTTTAAGTATTGGATTGTAATAGACTATTTTAGACCATTAGACAATTATACTGTGGCTTTTGAAATATCCTAGCATTCGGGTCTTTGACTCGAGTGCGGAGTGACACCTCTGAATTTCCTTATTTGTGTTTTGGTTCTCGATAAAATGTTTTTAAAAAGGAAAGAAAATTTGGGGGTGTTACAGGTTTGGTCAGTTCTATCCAAGAAGGAGGATGAGACATCGGGTGCGAAAACTGCAGCGGAAGTGCTTTTGGAGGAGAAGGCGCATTCGTTGATTATGTTATGTCTAGCCGATGACGTGATCGTTGAAGTTGCTGATTCTGAAACTGCTAAAGAACTTTGGGATAGGTTGGAGAGTCTTTATATGAAGAAATCTCTAACCAATAAGTTGCTTATGAAGCAACGGTTGTTCGGTCTTCGCATGCAAGAAGGTACGCCCCTCAGAGAATATCTGGACCGACTTAATACCATTTTACTGACTTTGAGTAATATAGATGTTAAGATAGATACTGAGGATGCTGCTTTAATTTTGTTGGTTTCTCTACCACTGTCGTATGAAAATTTCGTTGGGAATTTTGTGGTGGGTAGAACAACCGTGACTCTAGAGGAAGTGAAGTCAGCACTTCACACTAGGGAATTGCACCAGAAGGCTTCTGGCGAACTTGCAGGTAGTTATGGGAGCGGGTTAGTGGTTGAATCTTCAGGGAGCAAGAAGAAATCGTGGTCGAAGAGTTCGCGTTCTAAGGACCTCTGTAACTACTGTAAGGAGCCCGGGCATTGGAAGGATAAGTGTCCTAAGCTTATCAAGGATAAGGCTAAGAATACTACTCCTCGGGCCGCTATTGCACAAGGGAAAGATGATGACTCAGATGGAGATTATGCGCTCGTTGTCGATGTCGCTTCACATCCTGTTGATAGATGGATCTTGGACACAGGTTGTCCATATCATATGTGTCGTACAATAGAGTGGTTCGATCCCTATGAAGAATCTAGTGGAGGTTTCGTTGCCATGGGTAATGGTGTTATATGTGAGATTGTGGGAATTTGTTCCGTTCGAGTTAGGGCTGCTGATGGTGTGATTCGGGTTCTTCATGGATTAGGCATATCCCGAAGCTGAAGAGAAATCTTGTGTCACTAGGAAAATTAGTCGAAGATGGCTATAGTTTCCAAGGTGATGGGGCTGTTTTGTGTGTTTGTGAGGGCTCGTCTGTAATTTGGGAGGGTGTCAAGGAAGGATCTATGTATATTCTTCAAGGCACTACGCTGACTACTGGTTCGTCTTGTGATTCACCGTTTGGTTCTTTGTCGACGAAGTTGAGGCATGCACAACTTAGTCATTTGGGTGATCCATCGACGACATTTGGTGATTCTGAGTTGGTTATTCCTAAGGTTGAGGATGAGGGTGTTGACAGTGACGTGGAGTTAGCTCCTAAGCGGGTCGAGCCTCAAGGTTAACCGAAGGAGGAACCCACGTTTGACTTGGCGCCTCAGTGAGGCAATCGGCGCCCCATCGGGGGCTTTTGGGGCTTCGGGCGGAGCCGTTGGTTGGAGCTCTAGGTGGAGCTCGTTTGTGCCTCGTAGGGGGCAATTTGGGACTCTAACGAGTCTGTTGCATTTGGGTTTCGGAAGAGACCTTTTTTTGGATTCCTTGAGGAGTCGTTTGAATTTGAATTTGTTTTGGTGTTCCTTTGAGCAATTTGGTTAGATTTAGTCTAGCATTTGTACCTCTTACTCAATGGGGTAGTTTGGCTCTTTGGGATGTTTGGTTCGGTCTTTAGTGATTGGCTTGGTATAAGCGATTTGGTGTCTGTAGCACATTTAGTTACTCAAGAGGGACAATTTGTATTTGTATTGGCCATTTGTGTCATTAATTAGACTATTGGGTACTTTGGTACAATCAGCCGTTTGGGAGGAGAAACATTTGGTGTTTGGTAGCTAGTGCACATTTGGCTATACCGTTTGGTTTGTGGTGTTTGGTATTCCATTAACTGGGATTGTGATGATGATGGCGCTCTACTATTTGGTGTTGTGGTGCGACGGCATTGCGATACATTTGGTATCTTAGGGTACGTTTGGGTAGGTGCTACATTGATCAATTTGGTGATGAGGTACGTTTGGCCACGTTTGGTGCACTTGGTACATTATTATTTGTTTTAACTTTGGGTGTAAGAGTGTTCAAGTCAAGGTGGAGATTGTTGAAAATATGTCTTGAACATACTTTACCAATTTGGGTATGTCATAGTGGGGACCGAGGAGGGAGCTCGGGACATGATAAGCTACGACGTACAGGTGGGCGAAATCGAGAATAAGGAAGATCGACAGAAATTCAGAGCGGTCCGCGGTAGAGGTGGCCACAGGCCGAGCTAGTGCCGGACTCACCTTCGCTAGTGCCCAGAAAATCGGGCACTAGCACTAGCCTTACATACCCGGGCTAGTGCCAGGGCTCGATTTTATGGGCACTTGCACTAGCCCTCCAGTGCTTTGACCGGGCTAGGGTCAGGGCGGGCCAGTGCTCCGGCTGAAGAAAAAAAAAAAGAGGAAAAAATAGAGTTTGACCAGGGCTTGATCGGGCTTGACCAGGGCTAATGCTTGAAAAATCGAGCACTAGCACTACCATACCCGGGCTTGGTAGTGCCGGGCCAGTGGCGGGTAGTGTCGTGCGTTGACCAGGGCCGGGCCAGTACGGGCCCGGGCTCCTAGTGCTCAATGGCCGGCTCTAGTCCGAGGAGGTTAAGCCGCGGAACGCGGCTGTTTTCGAGAATGGGGATGTAGGGACTTGTGGCGACCCGCCAAGAGAGGCGGCGCGGGCCGCGGAGGGTTTTACGCGGGCCGCGGCCAATGGGCCGTGTGTCGGCTGGTTTTCTGCTTCCGCGTTTTTTGTTTCCTAATCCCGTTTGTTCGGCCTATTAGGTTTATTCTTATGAGGTGTACTATGTAAACACCCTAGTCCCCTCATAACCTCCCTAAGACACAAATTGAGTGATTCTCTTGTAATTGTGAGTACCTAGAGTCATAGTTGCGGGTCTTCTCAAGGTTGTGGCATGTTTGCTTTGGTGAGATTCAAGGGCGTTTGTTTGGGTTCTTAGTTGATCGCAAGAACGTTTGGCTCTTAGATCTCGTTCGTATTTGGTGAATTCTTTTCGGATTGAACTCATATTTGTAATGGTGTTATTCTCTATATAGTGAATATTTCTCCATATAGCTGGCACATCGCTGGTGAACCACGTTAATTCTGATGTCTTTTCTTTACGTTCGATTGCTTGTGTTATTGTTGATACCACGTTTGTTACTAAATCTATTCACGCCCAATCACACTCAAACCGTTCGTTGTTGGGACTGGACGCCTCTGTCACAACAGTAACCTTGACGGCTTTGCACAAGAGTTTCATCTCGTCCTTGTCATCGTCTACGTCTTGTAACCTCCAATACTGACCACGAACTACAACCATAACTTCCAACTCTTGATCACTCGACAAACGACTTATAATCGAATCAGGGACCTTGTCATTGAGTCGTGTAGACGTACCCATCGTAAACTGCATTGTCTTCTGCTCTCGGCCTTGTACATGGAAAGGTTCAAGCTCTGTGGACGCGAGTAACTCATGATCATACTCGGCTTTCACCTTAAGCTTCTCGAATAGCTTTTCTTCCTCAGTCTTCACGGTAAAGGTTAGATTCAAACTCGCTTCCACAAGTTGATGGCTTGTATTCGAGGAATTACTACTGCTTCGAGAGAACGTCACGCCCAGATAATCGACTTGGAAGGTGAAACCCGGCTTTAATAATGCTCCGATTAGAAAGCATCCTCCCACAATAAGTGCCGTCAACAGTAAGATAATACCCAGGATGCAGAAGATGAAGTAGTAAGGGAGAGGCAACCGGCATGCAGTCCTGCTGCTGCCTTCCGTAAGGTTTGTCGTTAAAGAACCGCTCCACCGGATAACTAGTAACAGAGTTTGTCGTGGTGGGTTTGTCGTCCAAGACCCGCTCCACCGGATAACTAGTAACAGAGTTTGTCGTGGTGGGTTTGTCGTCCAAGACCCGCTCCACCGGATAACTAGTAAAAGAATATGTCGTGGTGGGTTTCTCGTTCAAGAACTGCTCCATCGGATAACTAATAACGGAATTTGTCTGCATGGTGGATCGGAGAAAGCTTAAGATCAACTCAAAACCTCACACTCCTACAAAATATATATTATTATATTATTAAAGGAGACTTTTTTCGAGCTCCCACAATAATTGAAAGTTTCCAGAAATTGTAATTTTCCTAATGAATACATGAATTCTACAACGATTGAAATATCCTTGGTTTTTCTAGTTTCCTAAGTTTATATTTGGTATTATTTAATTTAATTTTAAACCTATAAGCTCTAATTTTCCTAATACATACATGAATTTTACAACGATTGGAAGATCATTGATTTTCCTATTTTCCTATGTTAATTAAATAAGAATTATACATGTTATGGTAATTAAAAAAATATAATTGACTAAAAAAAATTACTTAATAAGGTAAGAAATAAAATGCATATCAAATTTTATTTATCCTTACTTTAACTAAGAAAATGTAATTGGTTATGGTAATTAAGAAAATATAATTGAGTAAAAACATTTACCTAATTGGGTAAGAAATAAAATGCATATCGAATTTCATTTATCCTTACTTTAACTAAGAAAATTTAATTCAGTCAAAAAAATTTGTACGTGATCATATTAAAAATATTGTGAAGGTAGTAGTTCTTAAGAAAATGATTTGATAATGATAAGGTTGATAATGATATTAATTGTCTACACCGATTATTATGGCTCATTTAAGTATAAGTTCTGAAGTTTGTAAAATGAGGTTCATAATGAAAATAATTTTTTACAAAGGTTAAGTAAAATACAAGTCATAGTTCTTATAGGTCAAATACTCTTCGGTTGAATTTAATCATCATAATTGGATATCATTATTACGAGACCCGTGCTATGCACAGGCTTTCATCTAGTCTCTATGAATGTAAGACGTTTCTGATTCATCGCAAAGATGAGACATAACATGTTTATATAGAGGCAGGTTACACTCCAACAAAACAAGGTTTAGGAAACTAGAAGTCTAGAATCATGTTCCTTATTGGGCAAGGCTACTAGCCTAGTTAAGAAAGTAAATAAGTAATACATACGCAACTCCTAATCCTAATCCTAGTCCTGATCCTAATCCTGATCCTAATCCTAATCTTAATCCTAATCCTAATCCTAATCGTTTGCCAAAGTAACGTTTAAGGCCTTGGGGGGGGGGGGGGAGAACCTGCTGATGCAAGGAAGACGTTATGGTGAATTCAAACCCAAGATGAGATCATAAACCAGAGTAAGACTCAAAAATTACTGAACTACTGATCGATGATCATCGAATTGTCCAAACATTAGCCAGATAGCAAATTTCCATTCCTAGTCTGAGCTGATGAAGCTCCCGCGAATTGTTACTGTAAGGTAGCACAGATCTTCACAGTGCTACAAGCAAAAGGCTCTTCATGATTCGTCCTTGGCCACATACAAAGAAACACAGTATCATTTACAGTTATCGCCAAAGCTGCACTTGGCTCGCACACAGCAGTCATTTTCGAATGTATCACCCTTCATACTGACTTGGTGGATCAGCAAGGCATGACATGTCAAGAAGTGACAGCTGAAGAAATTGTTTCAAGTTGGAGATTAGTTCTGAACTTCTGATAGCTTCCAGAATACTTGCATATTCAACAGAAAAACTCCATGTGTTGTATTAGTTCTTTTCCACTGAGTTCAGATGCCTACTGTGCCTTGCATTTCAACTTCACAGTCTCAAGTTCTTGTTTTAACGACTCCAACCTTTCGATCAAGTCTATATTTTCCTGTGAGCAAAAAGCAGCATCACTCATAATAGGTTAGATGGTTGTAGAAAAAGGACAACTCCTTTGCTTATTCGGTAGAAATTGCATTGAATAATAATGGAGTTCTTGGGAATTGCCTGATCTACCTGGCTCTTTTTTTTTTGTGGGGTTACAGGTCTACCTGGCTTATTGGTTTTTGGCTTTGGAAACAGTTTGTCAGTAAACAAACCAATCACCAAACACTGTTTTCCAGCAGAAAGTTTAAAAAAAAAGGCAAAAGCCAATATCAACACAAACTAAAAGTCGCTTTCTAAACAATGTCGTAGGAAGTAGAAAATATAAGTTCTATAAACATATGATCACCTTTTGTAGCCTTTGCACTCTTTCATTGACACCGCTTGTCTCCTTTCCATTCTTATCTAGTAACTCCTTCACCTTCACAATAGATGCAAAGTAGTCAGTGTCAGTGTCAGTGCTCATTCATGCTGAAGTTTACTAACTTAGAAGCAGTATATAAGATCGCGATAATTAATAGATTGAGAAGTTGTCAGGTTTTTCAATTTCCAATGGAGCCAAAGACCTAATTATTCTTTGGCTTTGGGATAAAATGGAATAAAGCAAAATGGCTCATAAAACTGTCTGTGCTTCTTATTTTGTGAAGTAGAAGTCAGTCGACGCGATTCTCGAAGCAATTTCCATTTTGGGTCATCCGTGCGCAGCCTCTCTATGTTTCAATAGGGGTAAGGCTTGCGTGCATCCAACCCCGCCTTACCCCACCTTATGGCGGGAGCCTTTAAGGCACCGGGGTAAAGATATTGTTGTTGTTGAGAAGTTGTCAGGTGATTAGCTCAAGGGTTTAACCTTCATGAAGGTAATTTTATTTATTAAAGGAACGGTTAAATATAAGATTCAGTAGCAGATATATCCACAATAAGAAAATACTCCTGGTAGCAGTATATCCCCACAAGCTAGGTCTTCCCATGGGAATCTATTTACCTAAAGAATTCATCAGACCGACAAACTCACAAAATAAGAAAAAAGTATGGTGATTGGTTCACCACTTCAATGATCTTAAATCTCTCTATGTCACGATGGTAGGCTTCTCCAAATCAGGCTTTAAAAAACAATTCTATCCATGGAAGCTTATCTGTCTCTAAAACTATGCTCAAACTAGCATTCCAGAGGTAACAACTTGTGTGGAACCATTTGTTCTCCAACTTTCCATCCAGACATAGTAGAAACAGTCCGATGATAGAACTTCATACCAGTTTAGATACAAGGTATCCTTTTAGTCCATTTCAGGGGGAGGGGGAGGGGCGAACGGAAATATCTGCTGTTGTTTAAGATCTGGCTTTTTGCAACATTCAGCAACATGTGGGACGCTTCAACCAACTATCAAAGTGCAAAAAAGGAAAAAAAGGAACACCCAATCCTCCTTCCACCCCTCAAAAGGTAAGTAAAAAAACTAGATGAGCTTTGAAATGCAGTTGCAAGTTTTGGGCTATACACTTCACCAGAAGTCCTAATAGCCAAAAAATAAAAAAAGTGTCTTGCATGATCAATATCTTTTGGTTACATGAACTCTTGTGAATTAAATCCCTTTAACTTGTTGGAGCTTAACACAACTTTCAAAGATGAGCATTAAAGACAGCATTAAAAATCCACTGTTTCTAGGAACAAGGAGGAAGCCCCCACGCTCAAATAGAGAGCACTAGATCCATCAAAATTACTGGGATTTCAAAATTCACAGTAAGTAACAACAGATCATCATTGTGTGACATGGTACGTAACCTGAACTAACCACAAAGGAATATTTGGCTTTGGAGGCAAGAAACATCCTCTTCTCATACAGCCAAATCCACTACAAGAAGCAACTCTGGAGAGCTCACAACCTAACAATCCTCAATTGCGTTGCCAGCCATTAAAGGTTACATGTCTAGCAGTAGTACCAGCTTCTCTATCGACCAGACCTAACCACAGTTCACTACCTCACAGTTTATACAATGCCTGATGATATTGGTCTAGTCGATCAAACCTACAATTATAGCGTACAGATCCCTTGAAACATTGCACTTTGTTCCTATTGTCTGATAGTTCGGATTACTGCACATTACCCCTTTGGTATCATATCACAGATTGAGACTAAAAATTGTGCTCCAGCAATTCCTACTTAAGAGGTGTAATCCTATCAATCCTATCAGATGTGATAGTGCTTCTAGCATGCAGAAGGATTTAGCTTTTGGTGACATGAGCGATCAGCTTTTGTATCCCCTTATCGTTGCTAATCACACATTAGAACCCTTATCCTCCATACAAAACCCCATACCCCGAGCAGAGCTAACTTCTAGTATGTAGTATGTACTACGGTTTGCTTTTGGCAACTGGGAGAGTTACCTTTTTAGATGAGAGAAAATTTGTGAAGCTAACTTTCAATGATTCGCTTCATTAAGGAGAGTCTGTTCATTGACATGTGTTGATCTAATTCATCATTTGATGACAAGAAAAAAGATAAATCTCCATCTATTCTCACTCCTTGCCTTGCGCTACCAGACTTTAAACACACACACACACACACACAAAACCAAAAAAAAGAGAAACGAGAAGCAGCTAAACTTTGCTAATAAGTTGCAATATCAATATTTAAGACAGACAATCGCTTAAAAAGCTATGCTACGTGGCAGCTGTCTGCCAGTGTTTCAATTGAATGATTTAAACTGAAACTGCAGCGTGCAAAAATGAAGGTTGATCCAGGAGGCTTATCCACTACAATGGTGGCTTGACTACTCATTTCTCCCAAACATCCTAGGCAGCAACAGCTAACACGAATTTAATTGTTCATATATACTTTCTTAGCAGCAAACTGGGGATAACTGAGAGGTCTTCTATTTCCAGAAGGCCAAAAAATGAATATGACGTAATACACTAGTACCAAGTAGTACCTAATCACCTAGATGATGAGATACTGAAATATGAAGGCATTGTAAGGCTTGGGATAAGAATTTTAACAAAGTGGTCCAGCTGTATAATCGTAAATTGATCTAACAAGCCCAACAAGATAGCATACCTCAGTCAGCTCCTTTATACACTTTGCGGCTCCTTCCCTTTCTTGATCAAATCTTAATCTCCACTCTGCTGACTCGTCCACTGCTTCTCTGTGGGCAAGATCAAATTCCCTCCTGCAGATTTTGCACAAAGAAACCAATATCATATAGGGATCTCCAAACAAACTCAATAAAACATCATATTTCGTAATCCATTTTGCACATCACTAACAATTATACCTTAGATGCTAAACTCTCAGTTTGACAGTTTAAAGTACCCCTAAGGTTTATTTTGGCTAGAGGAGTGGGCACAAATCACAATGTCAAAAAATTCCATGGGCAATCAAGAAACTGAAAGACACAATCGGCACTCAGTTTGGAATCGATCCCAAAGGTTGAAGTTGAGCAATTGCTACTGCTCATGAAATGATGTTCACACAGCCGATTTTGTTGCAAACTAGTTACTCTTCTTATGCCTCTCCTAGTAATCTTCCACCCAATCTCTACCAATAGGACCTCATTACAATGCAATCGTCATCTCACCCAAGACGCATTACCACATAACACACTTTATTTAGAGATTCCAACTAGCAAACCAATTACGAAAGTAAACACTTTTACATATCAGAAATTGGTGGCCGAAACATGCTCAGTCCTCAGTAAAGAGTCCAATTTTTCGAATCGGATCAACTGATAAACAACACCATTCAGTTCACTCATTAAACAAAGCAAATGATTCACATTTAGATTGTAAACACCACGAAATCCGATACGCAACCATTTCTCTTCCCCTTCACTGATATTGATACCACCAAGTCCAACACAAGTATGATAAATAAAATGCAATTCCATCCCAAATAACATTCATCTGTTATCACCTCAATATCTACAAATTGCAATCAAATTCATCACCACTTCTTCAACCCCAAGCACAAAAGAAGCAGCAACAAAATTACAAATCAAACCCACTTACAATTAGCTACTGGGAAACTTAATCATCACTATTCTGAATCATAATTCCCAGCAAAATTTGACATAATGACATAAAAAGCTACAAAACCCAGATCAAAAGTTCAAAGCTTTCCAACAAATTTATCATTATCTCACATATATAATCATTAATCAACATCCCACATATATAATCAATCAATATTAACAAAAAAAAAAAAAAAAAAAAAAAAGAGGGAAGAAGTATAAACCTTAGCAATTCAGAATCAGAAGCAGAAATCTTGTAATCAATGACCCAAAGCCTGAAATAAACAGCAGTGCCCAAGAAAATAACAAGGGCAAAACCCAGCAAAAGATGTCTTCTTGCGATCCCCATGAGGTTGAGGTTTGTCTTTCTCTTCTTCTGAACTCTCATATGGAGAAATGGGATAAGTAATTATAGTGAAATTGTGTGTCGTCAGGTACAAGTTTAAAACCCCTCTTGGAATCTCCGAGGAATTGGAGTCGAATAAGTCAGTACTCTACTGCTGTTGACCAACTCAATTTAATTTGGTACGAGGAAATGAGGAATGATGTTGAAGGCCATGGACGTTGACGGGTACTGATTTTTACACCCTTAGATCGACCTTTATCGTGAAAGTTGTGCCGGTGATTTTTTAATTGTACTTGATATCAACCGATCAAATTAATGAGTAAATACGAATATACAACGAAAAAATAGGATTTGACGTATTCGCCGAAGAATAAGGAGAAATGTGGTCTCGGAGATCCAATTTGGAGAACTAACGGGATAAGAACTTAAGAAGTTAAGAATGACTTACATATTATCGATTCCATTAATATGGACAAAGTGTCTCAATGTATTTGGGGATCTTTACCAACAGAGGCGTTTTGTTAAATATTATATTGACACCATAAAGATCATGTACAACAGTACGAGGGTTTTAGCACAAACGTCTAAACTCGATCTATCCTACGATGGTTTTGTATCAAGGTTTGCATTTAGTCATTGTCTCTATATTATACTCATTGGCAAATTGATCAGGCTGATTCAAGACGTGCATTATATCATAATATATGAAACTTGCTCATATTGTGTTAGTTGACGATGCAAAAGAACAAGTTTAATGGAAGCTAACTCTATTAATTAAGACACTCAATGTTTTGCAATGAATTGGAGGAAGGTTATATAACAAAATGATAGAGAATTTGATGAAGATTTGAAGCAATACAGGTTGGTTAAGGTAAAGATTGAAAGGGAAATTTTGGCTTGCTTGTTTAATGGCTCAGTCATGCGTAACAATAACGAGAAACACAATAAAAAGTTTACTAATACTAAACAACGACTCAAATTAATTGACGATGACTCGTAGCACGTAATTGACACGTTTTACAACATAGCCATATAACCAAGTCGGTCTACAAACCAATAAAAACCACCTGATTAATACCAGTTTATATATAGGACTACAGGTACTTCAAACTTCAACCCAATCTAACAAGACTTTTTTAATGCCAAAACTTTGAACCAGCAATGAGATAAAATCTTGGTACAAAAAACTTGGAAAGCGTCAAAGAGAAGAATATGCCTTAAAAACTTAGTAACTGTCAGGTGAGGTTACCAACTGTCATTGCCGCCCACCCTTTCATTCTCAACAAGCCTCAGCATTCAGAAATTCCCCCTGTTGACAGTTGAACTTTTCTTCATTCATTCTCTTTCCCCTCTCTCCTCTGTCATTAGACTTAGGTAGGCGGCAAAAATCATGTTGAGGCCCTCCACAACTTCTCCACTAATCTTCTGTTGTTGTTCATCATTCCATCCATTTTGTTGGGTCTAATGAAAGAGAAATTAATAAAGCTGATTAATTAGTAAGAGTAGATAGAGACATAAACATAAAGAGGTTATCTGATCTGACACATACATACACACATACATTCTCATTCTTTGTCTTGTCTTTATTAGTTACTACCAATTCTTTCAGAAGTTTGTATTATTTGGTAATTACTCTTTCTACTATTTCTTCATGAAAGTTTCATCTTTTGTATGATCGTACCAAAATGTCTCCCTCTTGCTGTGACTTCCCTTCTTGGTAAAGCTTTTTGCTTTTTACCTGTTGTCAAATGGGTTTTCTGTATGTTTACGCGATTCATGTTAGCCGACCCCAAGCATAGGATGAAGCCTTTCATCATTGTTTTGTCCTGTCAAATGGGTTTTTTTGTCTAAATGTCTACCAAATTATTTTGTTGGATTTGACAAGTTTTACTATTGTACGTAAAGATTTTGAATGTTGATTATATCAGGCATGTTTAGATTTAGAAGTTAATTATGTGCGATTATGTCTGCTTGTCTATAGGTAATGTTTCGTTACATTATTAGAACATCAGCGCGATTTGTTGTGAATTTTGGATCATAATAAGATCCTTAGGTGTAGATTAGTAGAAGAAGATTCTCATACAAGTTTGCTAGTTTTGTGTAAAAGATTGATGGTTGGACCAAGGTAGAAATGTAGGGGTGTTTGTTTTTATGGCAAAATTTGGATTCTTATGCAGTTGTATGTTTCTATTTATTTGTGACAGTTTCAAAGGTCAGGGCAGTTCGACTGAATCATCAGATGATATGGGGAGAAAAGGAAATTGGTTTTCATCAGTGAAGAAGGCCCTCCATTCTGAGTCGAAAGAGGAAAACAATCAGGTTTCAATTATGACATGACTAGTTTTTACGTATCACCTGTAACCTGTAAGTCTGTAACCTGTTACTGACTTGTTTTTACGAATGTCCTCATTTATCAGCAATCTGCAAAGGCCAAAAAGAAATGGTTTAAGAAGAAAAAGCGGGCTGCTGCTAATGCAACACAACCTGAAACTGTCCCTGCAGCTACGACAACTGTACCTCCTGCACCTGTCCTGACTCCAGTGGTTCCTCACACTGAACCACCAAAAGTAAGTGGAGTGGAGAAGGAACATGTAAAACATGCTTACACGACTGATGTTGATGAACCAGAAAAAATCAGTGGAGTGGACAAGGAACAGACTAAACATGCCTACAGTGTTGCTCTTGCCACAGCTAAAGCTGCTGAGGCTGCTGTTGCAGCAGCACAGGCTGCTGCAGAAGTGGTTCGTCTAACAGCTGTTGTCCCGGTTGCTGACAAATCCAAAGAGGAAATGGCCGCAATTAGGATCCAAACGAAGTTCAGGGGTTACATGGTACCATATCTTAAACCACTGATTTCTTCAATTATGCAGCTTTTTATACCGAAAGGATTAGTCATTAGTCATATTATTGTTAATACAGATGGCCTTAATTAGTGTAGAAAATTTCTATTTGTGTCCAATTCTTATGCTGTTCTGTTGAAAAACACTAGTAGTGTGTTAGCATTGCATTTTGATATGGTTTTCACTTCAAAATCGGCAGGCAAGGAGAACATTACGTGCCCTACGAGGCTTGATGAGGTTGAAATCGGTGATGCAAGGTCAGGCAGTAAGGCGACAGACTACAAACACCCTGAAATCTATGCAAACTTTAGCAAAAATGCAGACTCAGATTCGCGAGAGGAGACTGAAGATGGCAGAGGAAAATCTTGCTCGTCAAATTCAGCACAAAAATGTGAAAGAGCAAGCCAGAGAATTTGAAAAGTTACAGGTTTGTATTCTCATTTACCACACCTACAACTTTTGTGAAAGTCATATGTTACGTAATAATCACATTTTTAAGTTCTGCTAACCAGGAAATGTTGAAAATGTTGTAGCAAAGTGGAGATGGTTGGGATGGCAGTGGGAAAACAAAAGAACAGATAGAAGCAAAGATGCAATTCAAGCATGAAGCCGCGATTAGAAGAGAAAGGACCTTGGCCTATGCATTCTCTCACCAGGTAACATTGCCTTCTTTCGCGATTGCATGCCAGCCACCTCCCCAAACAATATGAAGAATTTTTCAAAAGAGACCCGACGATGTGGAGAAGTAATTGCTAATTGGAAACCTAGCTCTTGTAACACAAGTTTTCCCCTTTGATCCTAGGTTGTACAAAAAACCATGTACACTTACAAGATCCTCAAACTCACAGTTTAGGCCAACAAATTATTTCCTGTTTTTTCCCTGAGAATGTTTTTGATTGACTTATTCAATTAATAAAACTTCTTCTTTACTTTTCTATCTATCCTTTTGCCTATGCTACATTGTGTCAACTGCATCTTAAATTATAATCTCGCAACTGTTATTCTTCTTTGTGTCTGTGTTCGAGTGTGCATCATTAGCCTCATCAAGAGTAACTCATTTCCGAAATCAGATAATCAGAATCAGAAATTTTCGTAAACTCTAAAAACTGTTAATACTTGACAGCAAACATGGAAGGCTTCTGCAAGGTCTGCTAATACATTATTTATGGACCAAAACAATCCACATTGGGGCTGGAGCTGGTTAGAACGATGGCTAGCAGCCAGACCATGGGAAATCGCTACCATGGAATCCAGCAACGAGAGCTCTCCTCGTACAAAACCCGCAAAACCAACCATTTCCGGGGATGAAATCCTCAAAGCTTACAGTACACATCGCCAAAATGTACAAAAGACTACCTCTTCAACATTATCAGTTCCGAAACAACCACGCTCTTCCACTGCTCGTATGTCCACCTCCAGTGCACCATCCTCCAAGCCTGCAGCACAAAGGAAACTGAGATCCCCAAGCCCAAAATCGAGTCCACGAGCGAGCCTGTGGGGTGAAGACCATGATGACACTAGAAGTATACAGTCTGAACAGTCCAGCATAGCAAGTTCACAGAATGTTCCTAGTTATATGGCTCCTACTGAAGCTACTAAGGCTCGATCACGATTCGCAGACGAGAGTTGTAAGAGGGATAAGAGTGTTACACCAGACAGGTCTTCTGTAAGCTCTGCTACTAAAAGGAGGGGTTCTCATCCAGCTTCTCCTGCAAGATCAAGGCGTTCTACTTCCTCTGCTGCAGATGTCAACTCTGATCAGTGATCATAATATTTAGATTTTACTTTTTTTTTTCTTTTGGAGTTGAAATTCGTATTTTGATCTATTATTTTTGAGTATGTATTATCATCTAACTTGTTAATTATCTGCTTGTATAATTGCTCAGAGAATGTTGGTTTGGGGATCATGTTATCCCATTGGAATAGTTTTCAGCATGGTACTATTACTATTTTTCTCTGACTTTTATCATTGTCTAAAGTTTGATCTTATGCTTTACGAGTATTTAGTAGGAGTATTGTGCATTAGCATCGAGATGATAAAACTACGTATATTCGACCCCCTTTAACGTTTTATCTCCTTATGAGCCGTTATAAAGCATTAAAGAAATGAACGATCTTTTTACTGCTTTTGACCATTGTTTTTTTTTTTTTTTTACAAAGGAGTAGCTAATGTTGCGGGCGTGGGAGTATGAGGATTTGAATCCGGGACAACCCCCATACAGGTTAAGTTCCTAATCACTAGGCCCACCTTAATCCTCGGCTTTTCATCATTGTAAATACGGAGTATATGCATTTGCACACCTTCACAATGCCTACTGATATCATAGTGTATTTGCTACTCTATATCAACAATCCTTGTTAAACCGCGCACATATTGTTGTAAGCTAACACACCATTAGAGTGCAAGCCTAGTGAAACTTACCCGGTACCCCTTATTGGCACTCCCACCTATTGGGTTTGTTGTCGCACTGGATATGATTAAACTCGAATTTAAAATTAGAAAAGCAAAATTTTATTCTCGTTGAAGTCAATTTAGTTGAAGTTCACAAATCGAGACGGGTTGTAAACGACATAGGCTAGGTTCCACTTGGCCAAGTTTTTGACGACTATGATCACAACTCACAAGGCACAAATCAATCCAAAACATCAACCTAAACCTACACAACAACTAACCCAAAATATACCTACCAATAACCCGAACATCCCCCAAATCAACCCTAAAAAAATCATCTCATCATCTTAACCAAACAAACTTCAAAACCCAAAATAACCTCACTGACCTTAATACGACAAAAACCCACCCGATTGCCACCTCTACCCATTACACACACAAAAACACCAACCCCATCTCAAATTGGCCTTCAGATACTTAAAAAACTCAGCCCATTTTAGTTGATGTTCACGGATCCAGATGTGAAAATCAGATTACTCTCCAATTGGCTAACACTAGTTTATGTACCCGTGCAAAATTGCACGGGTTGTTATATAGAGTAGATAACGATTTGTTTGTATATAACGTTTTTTTAATTATTCGAATAATTAATGGGTGCACATTAAAGAAAAAAAAAATTAGGAGAACAACGTGAGACTTGTCAAAATCTGTTTATTAGTCACAAGTTCGCTTTTCAAGATCCGTAACCCGCTAATTTTGGGTTTAGAACATGGAACGTTTTTTTTTAAATAATGCTCTAAATTAAAATAATTCGAGTTTTGGGTGTGGAATGAAAGTATTTATGTAGTATGGGTCCACGTAGGATTGGCATTCTCCAAACTAGCTTCGGTTTTTTTTTTTGGCGAAACAAACCAAAACCGTCACGGCGCGTGACGGTTTTACCCATAACCGCTGAGAATTGGGGCGGTTATGGACCAAAACTGCTGCAAATTGGGGCGGTTATGGACCAAAACCGTTTTTTTTTAGGGCGGTTTTGGTCAATCTTGCAATTTTGACGGAAAAAGAACCCACCAAAACCGTCTGAAAATTGAGCGGTTATGGTCATAACCGTCACGCGCCATAGCGGTTTTGGTACAAATTTGGTTCGGGGTTATCCGATCCTACGTGGACCCATTCTACGTAAATATTTTCGTTCCGCACCCAAAACTTGAATTATTTTAATTTAGAGCATTATTTAAAAAAATCGTTCTAGAACATGCTATTTTGGAGTCATGGACCCATGTTTTATAAGTAGTGTAAGTCGAAGATAACGCGAGAGAGAAATTTAGGCAGTAAAAGAAAGTTATATGATATTAGTAATGACTCGTTCTTGTATTATAATTTGCTGTGTTTTATACTCAGGCAATATGACCTAAAAAAAAAAGTTGATGTACATGAAAAGAAGAAGAATATATAATGTTAGACATGTCAAAGTCATTTCTTTTTTAGTTGTGAACTCAATTTTATGACCCTTGCCCACTATTTTTGGGTCATCAACCCGTTTATATGACCTCCAAATTTGTTTTAACACATATATTTAGGGTCAAATTTAATTCAACCCGTTGATTTGTAATTGAGTTAAAACGAAAATATCCAAAACGGGTTAGAAGAATATACACAATTAGTGCAAAAATTCAAAAACTATATCTACGTTTAGTCTTCGTTTAAAGGACACTTGTTGGATGTGTTGTGGACTGCCAAACCACCGACTCCACGATTAGTATGATATTGTCGGCTTTTGGCCCGACTACCAGCCCGCACGGTTTTTCAACATGAGTATCTTTTCAACCCAAAAGGCTTCATACGGTATAGCGTGGAGGTGGAATTTATATACAAGGATTCTATTCTCTGTGTTTTTCAATGTGGGATTTGGGTTGACACCCCAACTGTAACACTACGGAATATGAAAAGTGGATTATGGAGTTGGTTTGTCCCACATTGGGAAAATAAGGCTCATATGATCAGTTTATAATAGATTTCTACCATCATATTATCAACAAGGCCTTCACCTTTTAGAGCCCGAAGAGGATATATGGGCCTAATAGGTGACTACCCATCTTATTGGGTTGTGTTGCGACGTATGGTGGATCGGGCTGTTACACCAACAATCCTCCCCTCAAACCAAGGCCCAATCCATGGTCGGACCTCCTTCCGTTTATTATACGGAGACACACAGTCGCGAGGTGTTACCGAGGGGGGATGCCCACAAACGGTTATGTGTTTTTGAGTTTGTAACGCAGCGGAAATTAAAACAGAAAATAAAGGATATGAATTAGTCTAGAATCCTCACAAGAATACTCGACTAAGACTAATTTGTACTAAGATCACAAAGAAACAAGCACAAACAAACGGCAAGCACCAAGATCACAGAGAAACAAGGTACAAACCAAAAGAATACCTCGCAAGGCCAAGATTTTGAAGGAAACTCCCTTCGACTCTTTGATATTAATGCTCAAACTTGTATGTAAAACATTACAATAAGACTCTCTATTTATACTACTCTTAAGACTCCTAAACTTACCTAAAGTCAAGTTAAGAACCAGATTTGGATCTTCCCTTAAACAGACTTCATGCTTATTGCTGAAACTTTCCTAAACTCTCCTATAACAACTTGGAAACCTTTTAAGGCTCCTTTATTCCACAAAATTACTGTAAATTAGACACTTTCCTAAACTTAAACAAAGACACAAATAATAATAAGTATTATATCTACTAAGAACTTCCTTGGACGTGCATGGCTTGGGGAATATAGCAGATTCGGCCATCCTTGTCTGCCCGCGTAGAAACTGGACAGCTCAACTTAAAACAGGCATATCTCCTTCGTTACTTAACCAATTAAGGCATATGACCACTTTTCGGAAAGCTTAGATCAAGAACTTTACTTTCCAATTTATGGATCCTCTAAATACTGAATAGTTTAAAAGATATCTAGCCTGGAAGTTGACGTGATGGTCTTTAACTTCTATTATTAGCTTTGACCCATAGCTCCCATGCATCAAACGGCAGAGTCCACTTGCCACAAAGAGTTTCTTTAAACCGTGGCTATGATACCACTTGTTGTGGACTGCCAAACCACCGGCTCCACAATAAGTAGTATGAGGCATTTTGGGTTGAAAAGATACCCGTGTTTAAAAAACCGTGCGGGCTGGTAGTTGGGCCCAAAGCGGACAATATCATACTAATCATGGAGCCGGTGGTTTGGCAGTCCACAACAAGTGGTATCAGAGCCAGGTTTAAAGAAACCTGTTGTGGCAAGTGGACTCTGGCGTTTGTGGGCATCCCCCCTCGGTAACACCTCGCGACTGTGTGTCTCCGTATAATAAACGGAAGGAGGTCCGGCCATGAATTGGGCCTTGGTTTGAGGGGAGGATTGTTGGGGTGTCAAACCAAGTCCCACATTGAAGAAACAAGGACTAGAATCCTTGTTTATAAGTTCCACCTCCACACTAAATAGTATGAGGCCTTTTGGATAAGATTGACCCACTTTCCAAAAACCGATAGGGCTTGTCTCCCAGCCCAAAGCGGACAATATCATACTAATCGTGTGGAGGTGGAACTTATAAACAAGGATTCTAATCCTTGTTTTTTCAATGTGGGACTTGGGTTGACACCCCAACAAGATGAACGCCTCCTTTTTGTTCCCTCTGATCGATACGCGATAATAAGAAAACCAATTGATTGCCCTTTTATCTTTGTTGTAATGGTAAGTAAGTGTTCAAATATCAATTCTATTTTCGATCACAATTTTTAATCGATTTAAAATCTGTTGTACTATTCTTAATATTCCAAATGCAACTCTTTCTTTTCCCCTTTTTTTATTGGAATTGTTCATAAGCTGCTTTTGTAGGCCATGAACCCGCTTCTTGTAGGCGATGATCTCGCTTTTCAAGACCCATGGTCCTTTCGACTTGAACTCGCGACTGATTTTCGTACTAATTATACTACTACCTAGTTTATTGACCCGTGTAAAATTGTACGGGTTGTTATATGAACTTGGTTATAATTTTATTTTATTACTCATAATTAACACAAAATATTAGGACTGTAAAAAAACTTAACCGACCAGATGTGACCCGTTGTTCAAGGTTAATACCCATTTTTTTCCTGATCAAGTTCTGGCCATATATAACTCGAACCCGTTTTGACCAATATTCTTTTGGGTTAAACATGAGATGGCCCGTTGTCCCAGTTTTTCTAAAATTAAGACGAAAAGAAACGTGTTTAATTTGATATCATCTTAGAGAAGTTATGTTTGATTCGATGAAAACAATTTAATAAGTATAGCGAATTTATTTTAGTACTTTATATTTATGTACGAATTACAATTTATAACCCGTGATCCGCTATTTTTGGGTCCCGTTCTTGTGAACTGTAATTCATATTAACCCGAATACTTTTTAACACATTTTTCTTTTTAACTCTGACCTCACCCGTTGACCCATATTTTAAGTTAAAACGAAACAAACCCAAGATGTGTTATTTCCTAATATATTGCGCCTATATATATTATTATTACTTCCTAAATTATTTTCAAAAATAAAATGATTTGATATGTTTTATATTATCTCGTCCAAAGTTGTTTCCAAAATTATCTTTTAAAATCCCAAATCCTTTATATATAACTTTGTTAATAAAAATATAAAAAAAAATCAGTTTTATTGGTGGTTGAAGTGTTAAAGTTGTAACTCTGAGGTTATAGGTTCAAACTTTTACAAGCTCATTTTTTATGAAGTCAAACATATGGGGTGGCTATTGGTTAATTAATATATTGTGTGTACACGTCAGCGATGATATTATTCTAACCCGAAACACACCCGACTCAACCGTAAAAATCGTCTTCTCCTCTCAACCAAACAAAATTCAAACCCGAAGTAACCCGACTCACCTTAATACGACAGAAACCCGCCCGATTGCCGCTAACAGAAACAACAAAATCCCATCTCAAAAAAAAAAAAAAAAGCCCATCAGAAACCTCACAAAAAAAAAATTCAGCCCAAAAATAAAAAAAGCCCAAAACGCAGAGTCTCACCCCCAGAACCCTAACACTATAAACACCTCTCACCAAAACCCTACCAGTTCCTTCTCCTTCACATTTTCATTTTTGCGCAGACACACACACACAAACACAAAACAAACCCCTCCTCTTTCTCTCTCTCCTCAAGAAAACCCAAAAAAAAAATGCCGCCGAAGTTCGACCCGTCGCAAGTGGTGGACGTCTTCGTCCGAGTCACCGGCGGAGAGGTCGGCGCCGCCTCATCCCTCGCCCCCAAAATCGGACCCCTCGGTCTGTCCCCAAAGAAGATCGGAGAAGACATCGCCAAGGAGACAGCAAAGGAATGGAAGGGACTTCGCGTAACCGTGAAGCTAACAGTCCAGAACAGGCAAGCCAAGGTCACCGTCGTCCCATCTGCCGCAGCTCTCGTCATCAAGGCACTCAAGGAGCCGGAGCGCGACAGGAAGAAGACAAAGAACATCAAGCACACCGGCAACATCTCGCTTGATGACGTCATCGAGATTGCTAAGATTATGAGGGGAAGATCCATGGCGAAGGAGTTGAAGGGGACAGTAAAGGAGATTCTTGGTACTTGTGTTTCTGTTGGGTGTACTGTTGATGGCAAAGATCCTAAGAGTTTGCAGGAGGAGATTCAAGATGGTGATGTTGAGATTCCTGATGATTGTTAGAGAAAAGAGACTTATCTTCTTATGGAAGCTTCTTGTTTTTATTTGCTGCTGTTAGGTACTACTGTTGTTGTTGTTGTTTATTCAAAGCCAGGATGTGAGGAGAGAGAATATTTTGATTTTCTGGTTTTGGTTTTTGATGATGAGGATAATATTGTTATCAGGATCCATGGATGTTATTGTTATTGTTATTCTGAGATTTTGTTTAGTCGGGATGATGAATGTTATGTTTTGGATCCTCATCAAATTATTTATGTTATCGTATCTTTGGATATGTTGGTACTTGTTTTATTTGATTGTTATTGTGCTGATGACGCTATTGTTTTCGTATGCCCGTGGTTTTGACTTTGGTTTTGGTGTGTTTGGATATGGTTGTTTGTGTTCTTTTGGTTCATATGGAAAGTTTTGGAGTAAAAGGCAGTAGCTTTAGCATCGTGTAGTAGAATAATTGCTGTGTTTGTGTGTTTTTCTGTTTGATTCCGTGTACATTGCGTAGGTTGGAAATGGGATGTGTAGGTTTTTTGCATGGGGATTGGGATGTGAAGTGTGCTTTATGTGATTGGAATTGGGCCTTGTGTAGGCTGGATTTTTAATGCTTAGGTTGGAAATGGGATACGTAGGTTTTTTTGCGGGGGATTGGAATGTGAAGGTTGGAATTGGGATGCGATGTTGGGTATCGGTGATATTTGCAGGTGTTTGGGTTTCTACTGCGATGAATGTTTGTGTTCTGCGGTTAGGAAAGGTAGTACCTTTGGTATTGTTTATCAGTAGTGGTGAAGTGCTGGATAGTATTAGGGTTATATACACGTCAATGCTGCGTTATTTCGTGGAATTTGTATCTTCGGGAGTAACGTTAGATGATGAGTTGTGATTTGGCCCTGAAAAGAACGTTGCCTTGAGATTGCTGGTCTCCTCCATTTATGTTTGATATTAGACTACAGTGCTAGCCTTTTGGTTTAATGCCCTTGTGTTTTCTTTGTGCTTTTGTTAAATAATGTAGTAGTAGTGTCTTCTAAATCTGATTTTTTTTTTCGAAATAGGGTTCAAAAAATAAATATTAAACAAAATGGGTTGGATTGAAAAATGTTCAATCTTATGGGGTGCACGTCACCCCATTTCAGGTCCGGGACAAAACTGCCAGTGCCCCTGGCGGTTTTAAGTGAAGAGAAATCGCCACCCTCTATGGCGGTTTCTTCCCAAAAATGAGTATACAAATCGAGTGAGTGATATTTTGGCCGAGGGTGAAAAGTGAAACCGCCACCCCCATGGCGGTTTCACCCATATTTTGGCCGAGCGTGAAACCTCCATGGGGGGTGGCGGTTTCACTTAAGTGAAACCGCCACCCCCCATGGAGGTTTCACCCTTGGCCAAAATATCACCCCGATATAACGTCAATCCAAAAAAAAAAAAAAAAAAAAAAATTTGAAACCGCCATGGGGGGTAAGTGAAACCGCCACCCCCCATGGCGGTTTTACCCTAGCCAAAATATCACTTACAACCTCATAGCTACTGTTCAAGACACTTAAAACCGCCAGGGGCACTGGCGGTTTTGTTCCGAACTTGAAATGTGGTGACGTGCACCCCATAAGATTGAACATTTTTCAATCCAACCCATTTTGTTCAATATTTATTTTTTGAGCCCTATTTCGAAAAAAAATTCTCTAAATCTGGTTTTACTTCTTTTGTTGGAGTTGCATTGATGAAATCTGGGGCCAGGAAAATGTGTATTGCTTAGGGCTGTATTTGAAATCTTTGATCGACATGTTGTGCCTTATTCTTCAGTGCCATATTAGGTACTAATTAGTAGTGATGTGGAAGCCAATGGTTGTGGTGTTCATGGTCTCTTGAAGAGGCTATATTTGGTATATATATTAGTTTGGTGCCTGTGTTTTAATGCTATAGAATGTGGTGCCCTCTCTGTTGTATTGGTTTCTCGTTAGATTTGTGCTTGATTGAGTGTTTGTTCTTGCTTGTTATTGATGTCAACTCTGTCGTTAACACCTTGTATTGTTCTTACATATCTTGGAGTCAGATTGATGTAGCTTGTGGTGGATTTAATATGCGTAATCTAATATTTGGATAAGTTAATAGACTAAAATGCTATGGTGATAGTGGTGTAAGAGGGTATTCGATAGCTGGCTTAACCGTTTCGAGTCTTAATTGCAGATTATTATGTAGGCTTAAGCACTTGTTATGATTTGTACTATATCCAGTCACTAGTTGGTGTCTTAGGCTTCACTGTTGGAACTTGGGAGGAGTAAGTAGATTACTTGCCTAGTGGAGTCATAGAAAACATTGACGTGATCTTATGCAGTTTGGTTCTTATTTTGCAAAGTTGTGTGGTGAATGCTGTGGTTGAAATGTTTGGTACGGGGTGTATTTGTATGTTGCATTCTCTGAAGGCCTGTTGAAAAGCCTTGGTCTAGGTTCGTTTTGTTTCAGTAACTTCCATGCAGTGTCCATGAATTCTTGAAGATGAGGTGCTTCTGGTGAATTGCCGAGTGGAACATTGTGTTGTCTTTGCTGTGTGGAGATGACAACTCCTTGTGAGAGCGATTTTTCATGTGAAGAAATAAGGGGATCCTTTGTTCAGTGCTTTGGATGACATTGTGTCTAGGGGTCTGTGAGTCTTGTAATGCTGTGTTCTATTGTCCAGTGCTTTGGTTGATGTTGCTGCTTGGTCACTTTTTGGAGTGTCCGAGTGTCTCTTGATCGTTTAATGCTTTGTGTTTCCGAGTGTCTCATGGGTTGGAGTGTCCGTATTTCTCATTGCGCCTGTTATCTTTTTTTCCGGAGATCAAAGCCCATGAACTTATTGCATACTGATGTGTTCCTGAATCTGATGCTTGATGTTCCAATCTATTCGTATTGTATGTTCATGAATCCTAGATTCTTCAAGCGATTAAGATAGTACCATCATATCTTCTAGTATTTTCATCATATTTTGTAGAGCTGCTAGTCGTTGAACCTTAGTATTTTCTCGTTCCCTTGAGGAGCAGTTTCCCTGTCAGCTTCAGCAGGTTAATACCTGCAGGGAGCTTTTTTGCAGGTGGCACATCAGGTCAATATGAACCAACGTCATAGTGAAGACAGTTCTCTATGTTGTTCAAACAATGGATGAGCCCAGTGTCGACTAGAAGAGGTCGTGTTTTATGTCCGACTGTAGTTTTCGATAGTCTTTGAAACTTGAGCTAACCACGTTACCAGATTTGTTTGAATCAGTGGCTTTTGCTTTACAGGCCAATTTTTTCGTACGGAGCTCTTCAGTCATAATCTCATATATTTCATAATGTATACTACGCGTCTGGCCTATTGCCTTTAAATCCTGGGCCAGATCGACTTCCTGTGGCAAACAAATCGTGCCTAATTATAGAGTTGGTTATTTGAGAAAACTACGTCCAGAATTTACTAATTTTGGTTCATAGTTATTGAATCTAATCTTACAGGAGGAAAATGAGCCTTTATTGTTAACAATATAAGTGGTTTAAAATTGAAATTTCTCTTGTATTTATTCATATATATAAAAGCTGAAATCATTTCATTAGCTGTTCAAAAAATTCAATATTTTTTTCCCTTATTATTTACCACAAAAAAGTTGTTTACAAAGGCAAATTTGTCTCTCTTCTTTCTTGCAAGAAGAAGAGAGGAACAAGAAGTGTCATACTTACTCTTGTAAGGCCGAGTTTTTCCAACCATTTTTGTGGTAATATTGTCAAATTTTGTTCACTTGATTAGAGGGGTACAGCCTCAAGCTTTCACATCCATTAACATCTTTACGATTCGACGTGATCATTTTTTGAGCTGAAAAGAATGGGAAGAAAGAACATGAGCATTATGAAGAATTTTGTGATGGAGGTTGCTCCCTCTCCTATCCTCTACCCTCACAAACCCTCTCATTGTCCCGGTCTCGAGCCGATTCGGGAAGGGAAATCTGAAGGATGTGAGGAGGAATCCAAGTTTTATGATGGTTTTGATCGAGTTTCTTCAAATTGGCATGGATCAAAAGGTCTTGCTATGTAAAGTTAAAACTTATAGAATGTTTCTACTATTAGAAAGCGACCAACTTCGGAGGGCTTTGCTTGCTCTTGTGGAGGAATTGAGCCGTTAAATTTTCTTTTGATATGTAATTACATCCATTCTAATGCATTGTGTTTAACTCTACATTAAACTTATAATCGATTAATCGTGATTATTTGAACGCATCTTAAATAGTACGGGTGTGAGTTATTTCATGTATATAGCGTGGAGTAAATATCATTTCCATAATGATAGATTACAAGATTGGGTTCATGGGTTGGGTTTGTCCTAGTCATTTCATGTCCTTGTTGGAAACGCAGGCTTCTCATGTTCTTTTTGGGTTGAGTTTTGAACGGTTTTAGGTCGGTCAATTGTTATCAAACTCAATAATGCCTATGTATCATGCCACATATCTTTTTTTTTCTTTTGTTAGCCTATTGTTGGAAACGCAGGCTTCTCATATTATTTTTGGGTTGAATTTTGAATGGGTCGGTCAGTAATCCACATGTTTTTTTTTTGTTTTTTTTTTGTTAGTCTATTCAATTGCTAATTTTAGTATTTGATGGCAAAATTAATGCCCTACCATCCAAATAACCAAAAATACCACCGAACCACCTAGTCAGTAGTCAATCTCCTAGCTAATCGAACTCGAACAAATTTTCTTAGTACTTGGCATAGTCGACCTGTCAAACATTTCTTGACAATTTTCCTTCGATAGTGCATGAAGACATGTTATTACAATTCGTAAGCCATAACCGTATAACACAGTGTCGTGGATTTATACACGAAATAATTTTAAAAAAAGGTAAAACATTAGAACTTAAATTGATTGTCATTTAACATACATACCTATAAGGCTAATAGGCTATAACACTGTACCGTATTATGTGACAAAACTCATAAACTCGCTTTGTACACGCCATGTTTCCCATAGTATATCCCATGCGGAAAATTGAGCCAAAGTGCCGAGCTAAAGGTTAACCGACCACAAAGAGGTCAAAAATGACAAACCACCACACAAATATACAAGAACAACAAGATGAGACCAAAATATATTCCTCTGCCAATTATGCACATATATACATCACAATTAGGTGTCATCATCTTAACCACTCAACTCTAATCTTATATAGGGGTTGTACTTGTAGAGAATAGAATTTCTACGTATTCACGATTGTGATTGGTTAATAATGATGTTTTTGAGCAATAATTTACTTAATTTCGCCATCTAATTTAGTCCGAAATGAATCTAAGCGGATTGAGAATATGAAAGCAAAGGGCCAAGGTTATAAAATCGACCTCCTAGGCCTTTATCAAGGCGTGGTTTTTAAGGTGTTAATGTAAATGTTGTTTTGCAAACGAAATATCTAATTAAAGTATACTCTCTCCTACTAGCTAAAGATCTCTCTCCGTTTTGTTTTGTCGTTTTGATTGACAATAATTAGGAGGTACTTTTACACCAAATGAATCGTTAACTTGTCATATTGTATTCTGCATTACATTCTACCAAATCCTCGTTATTTTAAAGTAAACGAGACTTTCATTTAGACATTTAATGTAGGAGCAACCTCGTTATTCAGATCAGCAAAACAAAATGGAGATATATTCTTAGGTTAAAGAGAGTATAATAACATCTGTTGGTCGGTAAATTTGAGGGTTTTAGCAAAAAGTCTTTAGCTTAATTAACTAGAGTAGTTAATCTATGAGTTGAGGACAAATTATTAGTGAGGGTATAAGTGGACCCTATTGTTAGAAGACGTGGCGAACAATGGGTGGTTAGTGGAATCAAGGGTAAGAAAAGGGCTGGTGCTGAGTTGGCGATGGCCGGTGGTGCTGTGGTGAGTGGTGACTTGTGAGTAGGGCGGTGCCTCACAAACATCATTTGATGTCGACAGCCTAAGTTCACTTCACTTTTCAAGTTCATGAATTCAACCTACTTACACGAATACTCCATCGGTTCCATCTCAAACGCCCTTACGATATTTGTAATGAAATAAGAAAAATTTATATCGTAAGTTGAGTTGGGTAATATTATGAAAAAAGGAGAAGAGATAATGTGAGGATTAATAAAAGCAGGGGAGAGGATGTGATAATTTAATAAAAGTAAGAGAAAAATATGTCCCAAAATAGATGGGATGTTTGAGGTGGGACGCCTCGAAATGGAATATGGGGCGTATGAGCTGGGACGGAGGGAGTAGTATTTACTCTGAAATTACAGAAATTATTAGGTGATGTACTATGCCATTTTACTTATGAATTATGCATCAAAGTCGTCAAACGTTTCTCATTTACTAACTTAAGGTACTAGAAAATTCTAATTGGTCAAGATGTGTGGCTAGTTCCCGTCAATTTTTCTATTTGAACGATCACCTAATTCGATTTAGATTATCGGTTGAGAACAAAATGACGATAAAGTTTCATTAATTGAATGACATGATCAATAAAAACCCGTGTAATATTGTTTATGATTTTCAATTTTTATTTATCAGTTTTTATTTTCTCTATTTTAAAAACTAAAAAGGACCTGCTAAAGTTCGCAAACTTTATTTATTTTTCTTCGTTCAGGTAATTCACAATCATTAAAAATTCATCCTAGTGCTAAGTATAGAAGCGAGTGACGTGTTGAAAAAGAAACAAATGTTGGCGGAGTTACTATTCATAGCGTAGAAGCTTAGCTTGTATAAGAATAAGTACACCATTTATCAATAGAACTCAATGAAGGCCCCGGAAGAATGGGAGCTACAAGCATCAAGAATGTATTTTTATACTGAACTTTTATAGTCTCTTCCACTACATACATCAACACACTATGATTACAAATGAATATTTTTATTATGTTACATGATTACTTATAATTTTTTATTAGAGGTATAATACTTAGAAACATTATTCGTATGCATAGGTATTGCCAACAACTCGCGTAGCACTAATTAGGACCTTTGATTCATAATTAAAATACATCTAAAGCTTCGATTAAGATTAGATTATTGCATGCAATGATAACTTTATCATATGATCAAAGAATATTAAAGATTATCATCTTGGCTAGCTATAACGTTGAAACTTAATTGGGGGAGATTAATCAATAAGATGATATATATATATATATATATATATATATATATATATATATATATATATATATATATATATATATATATATATATATATATATATATATATATATATTTATATTTTAAGGTATATGCGTCTTTGGTAAGTTGCATGTAAATGATAGCTTGTTGTTTGTAAATGTGATTTAATTTTGAAATAGTAATCAAATACTATGTCGGATTGATATTATTAATGATAAATAAGAAATTACAAGAAGTTGGTAGGGAGATATGGATATTAATTGATTTTAACTCGGTTCCTTTCATCCACCACCACTATATTATTCCTCCTTACTAGCAGAGGTTCTATAGTAACTTTGTTCGAGTGTTCATTTTGTTCACCACAACGTATGTAATTTCATTGTTAAATTCTAGTCATCGTAAACTGGAGTTGTACAATTCAGTATAAGGGTTAATTAGTCAATCTTTAACAAACTCAAAAGTATTTAGCAATTAAGCAATGCAAAATAGACTCTTAGATATAGATTACGTACTTATTACGAGATGATTTAAGGTGGTACAACCTATATAGTCCATAGCTTTTGGTTATTTACATTATAAGCAAAATTAGCTAAGCATTTTTATTCTCCTTAAACTTCAAGCAACACATCGAAATCAACAATTATGTGAATCCCAAAATATACCATTTCGAGAATAGATCATACATATGAAATAATCAGGAGCCACTCAGCCACACATCCTATCTAGAGCAAATAATGACGAGATCACCCACAACGGCCACATACAAATACAAGCAGGAATACAACACTGCAACAAGATACTCTCTAAGATGATTATTTTCTCAAGTTTTGTGGCTCATGATTAAGATGTGGTGCAAATGGTAGGTCCCTAAGACAAGAAAACGAAAGGATAACATAAAGTAATTTAACATGAAAATGGGGCGGCATAAAATTTGCTTCTAACAACACATTGCCAAAATGCACAATGTTTGCGGAGTATTAATAACGAGACACAATTGTCTAATGTCGACGTGAATTCTGTGAAGTAACGGCTAGTCTAGTCAGTGTGATTTGCGACGCAATTTTCATTTTGGGTTATCTATGCGCAATTTTTATATGTTTCAATAGGGATAAGCCTTGCGTGCATCTGATCCCCCCTTACCCCGCCTTATGGTGGGAACCTTGAAGGCAATGGGGTTAAAGATGTTGTTGTAATATAGTATAATTTACACAAAGGCAACCTAACATTTTACGATCAATGTCAATCTGATATATTCCTAGTAAATTGTTTTATCGTCTTCAATATGTCATATACAGTCCGTTGATTCATTTGTTAGTGTTTGGTTCAAACCTAATTTTAAAAATGAAAAGAACAGACAGAATATGATACGAGTAATCAATGGTGTGGATGAGTATGGGTGAGATGAGCGTGCGCCCAGGGCCCCCACTCAAAATGCTGCAAAAAAACTGTTTGATTTATAGAGTCTAAACATATTAAATCCGACATATTAGAACCCCATTTAAAAATTTCGCCAGCGCCCCAAAATTTTTGAAGATTTCCTACACGACCCTGACAGGTATACATCAATGTCGATAGCGTATTTGTCCATACTTTAGACCTCTAGGTTACGAAGGACTATTGCTCCTTTCTCAACCCATAATCAACACAATAAATACCCACTTATTTTCCTCCACAACTCATCAAACCATCACTTCAACCACAAGTCTCATTCTGTGCATGCGACTTATAACACTCTCATAACTCTCCATTTCTAGTGAACCAAAACAAAGAAACCTTTTATTTTCTTAGCAAAAATCAATAGCAGAGCAAAAATGACTAAGGATGTAGAAGCAGCAGTGGCAAAAGACTATCATGACCCTCCACCATCACCTCTGTTTGATATAGAGGAGCTGACAAAATGGTCATTTTACAGGGCTTTGATTGCGGAATTCATAGCAACCCTCTTATTCTTGTACATCACGGTGTTGACAGTGATTGGTTACAGGAGCCAGAGTGCTACTGACGCTTGTGGTGGTGTTGGTATTCTTGGTATTGCTTGGGCTTTTGGTGGCATGATTTTCGTTCTTGTTTACTGCACTGCTGGTATTTCTGGTATGTTACTTCTACCCTTTTCGGCTTAACATAAATCGTCATATGAGTACGTGTTTTATTGATTTAATTTGAGTTCGATTAACATGAATGAATTATCTCGTGAAACACCGTCATATCTCACTATCCTCCTTTTGTCTCTAGAGGAAAGCGGTGTTAAGATATTAAACCATTAATTGGATATCGACCATCCATTTAATTAGGCTTTAGACTTTTAGTTGGAATGATTTATTCGGAAATACTTGCAGCAATCAATTGTTAGTTGCAAGGTGTTCTTGTATGAATTAAAGTTGCAATTGCTAGTTGTTACCACGGTCGTTACATGTTTTCATCAATTTTTTCCAATGTCTTGACGACGACAAATCCATAATTCTAAAACGAGTTAGAGACTTAGAGTCGATTAATATGAATTGTCAAGGGTACGGTGGCATACTGATTAAAAAGAAAAAAAGAAGATCACTATGAGTCTAATGACTAATGTGAATATTATTAGGAAATCGTTTGGTACCATATGGTATGAATGTATATAATTGTTACACTAGCTTTAATTAGAGGGAAATTTAAGGGACACTAGAGAAAAATAGAAATGCCGTTTTATTCTAATGTTACGGTTAAAGCCAAAGAAGTGGGTTCATCCACTATAGTGTGTTACTATGTTGGATTGTACATTTATTTGTACACTCTAGTCTGTCCTTTAGCAAAGACCATTTCATACTACTATTCTCGTGATACGAATTCATCCAAAAGTTAGTAATACCGAGTAAATTAAACATCGAGTAGTAAATTATAACACATCCAAAAATTAGATTTGTTAGTGTTATTCCAAATTCATGATATTAATCTTTAAGTACCTTCTTTTAAATTTATTTATTTATTTATTTTTTTTTTTTTTAAATATGTGAATCTGATGATTGATTTTGAAATGGGCAGGTGGACACATAAACCCAGCAGTGACATTTGGGCTGTTGTTAGGAAGAAAACTATCACTAATTAGGGCCATATTGTACATGGTGGCTCAATGTTTAGGAGCCATCTGCGGTGTTGGCTTGGTGAAGGCCTTCCAAAGTGCATACTACGACAGGTACGGCGGTGGCGCCAACGAGTTATCCGCTGGTTACAGCAAGGGTACCGGTCTAGGTGCTGAGATTATCGGCACTTTCGTTCTTGTCTACACCGTTTTCTCTGCTACTGACCCAAAACGCAGTGCTAGGGACTCTCATGTTCCTGTAAGCTCTCTTCGCCCTTTTTTTATAAAACGTATACACTCTGTTTCCTTAGATTGTTTACGTTCTGTTCTCACATGTTCAAAATGTTTAAATTAAAACGTCACTAGCCACTCTAGTCAGCAATTTACCAAAGATATTAATGTATGATTTTTAAGTGGCCGTAGTTAATTGAAAAAAAGTCTCGTAAAACGCCGAATTTGGAAATAGTTGCTTGTAATTTAGCAATGGTAACATATGTCAACTTAGTTAAGTGACCGGCTGTTGATTATTATTAAACCACCTAGGACTCTTAGGAGTGCTTAGTTCTATTGGTATGTTATTAATTGTGAAGGTATAAAACTATCGATTGGATTATGAACTTCAACAATTGGTTGAGACGATTGTTCTTTCATATGATGGTTATTATAGTTTTCGCAAGACTATTCTGAATTTCAGATTACCATTATACTTAAAATCTTCTTTTTGCAAACATTTAAGGTTTTGGCACCACTCCCAATTGGATTTGCTGTGTTCATGGTTCACCTAGCCACTATCCCAGTCACTGGCACTGGTATCAACCCAGCTAGAAGTTTTGGAGCCGCAGTGATCTACAACAACAAGAAGGCATGGGACGACCACGTAAGTATACAATAATATAAGCGACATTGATTTTCGATATTAGTAAAATACGTCTACACATGTGACATGTATGTGACACTCGATTAAAAATGCCTAACGTTATCTAATTTCCATTTCATGACAATGTAGTGGATGTTCTGGGTCGGTCCATTCATCGGAGCTGCCTTAGCCGCCATATACCACGTATATATCTTGAGAGCAGGTTTCGCCAAGGCGCTCGGGTCCTTCAGGAGCTCCCACAGTGTGTGATGATCGAGCCTTGAACTTGCACCAATCTAGGCCATCACCAAATTCAAGCATGGTTTTTGGCTAGATGGGGTTTTCAATTTTAGTTGCGATCCATATAAATTTCTACATTTGCCTAGAAAGAGGCATTGAGGCTTACAAAAGAAGATGTACATAAATTTTTATTTGGTGGCAAGTGTTTGTCAATCTTAATTAGTGTCACTGTTGTTGGTATGTCCTGGCACTTGTTTTCATTGTGTGCCTTGACTCTTTGAGTGAGTGTTTTTATCTTTTTGTCGTTTTTGTTAAAACTTTGGTGTATTTCTTCCATTGATGAATAAAGCTGCTTCTTTCCTTCTCGATCTCTCGTTAGTCGTTACTTACCCATAATTCATATATTGAACCGTTCAAGCCTTCAAGTTGGTATAGTGGGCTGCAGTATTAGCTCCCTGATGATCCAGGTTGACATATTGGTTAGACATTCAACCTGTTTTAGGATTGTATCGGGTTCAAATAATCATACTAGGGGTGAGCAAAAAAGCCCGATCCGTAACTGACTCGGTACCCGGTTTCAATTACCCGAAAATGCGGGTAGTAACCGGGTTGGGTACCCGATCCGGTTTTTTACTCGTACAACCGGGGCGGGTACGGGTCACTGAAAATATGAGCGGGTACCCGGTTTTTGACCTGAATTACAATTTAATAAAAAAATAAGAATAAATGTAACTTTAACCTAGTACAATACTACACGTCTAATAGGCTATCAGTATCACTCTATCAGTTCGTTTATCAATTCTTTAGGCTGCACTTTGTACTTGGACATATTAAATTTTTTAGGTGTTGTCTGTTTAAGAACAATAATGTAAGGACATTTTTTTTCTGTTTTGTTTTATGCAGGTTGGACCAACTTATGCATTATTAAATTTTGAAAATAGCAAAATTGAGAAATACAGATACGGGTACCCTGTTAAAGAGGGTCGGGTACGGGTCAAATTTTTGTACAAATTTAAAACCGTGTACCCGATTTTGCTCACCCCTACTCATACCCCCACTCTCGCAGCATTAGTTGCTCCTTTGTACCAAAAAAAACAGTACTAGCTCCCTTCTCTTCCGTGGATTGTTAATGCTTGAATTAAAATTATTTCGCATAATTGAATGAAAAGTCGATCAACAAATGAAGACAAGAAACGGAGGGGTTGATTTTAAAGTAGGCAAATGATATCAATCTTTATCACGAACAACCGTGGAGTGGGCTTGGGCCTTGGGGTATATGGGAGCGGATCCTCTGAGTTCTTTAAGTCTTCTCGGTACATGTACACGTTGAGGTTATCGTACATTTTTTTTTTACTTTGGGAACTTGCCATGTGGATTTTTAATACTATTTCTAAATAAAAGAGTAGGATCCATACACAAACTTTTCCCCAAACTTTAAGTCGTTACTTGTTTTCCGAAGTCAATTTAAGTCGAAAGTAGTAGTGGAAAACTTTTCGGTTTTGAGCAATTTTTGCCACTATTGTAACTTTGTAAGTGTAGCCAATCTAATCTAATCTAATCTAATCTAATCTAATGTATATATATAAAAGAGGGATTTTTGAAGAGCATAGAGAGAGTCCATCATTTGAGAAATACTCAGAGAATTTAGTGTATAGTGAAAGAGTATGTAAGAGAGTTTAGTGTATGGTGAAAGAATTTACCTTTATCATTAAAAATAAATAATAAATACTAAGATAGTTTAAAAAATGGGAAATACCCACATTTTATTATTAACAACTCACAATCCACATATAGAATCTTTATTTTCGTTAAACACTTTCATAAATGTATCTAATAGATTTACGATATAATCACTCATAACATTGGTTACGTGTATCAGAAAATTTCAAAACATATATCATTAGATTTGTTTCGAAATGTATCTCAATTTGAGATCCATTTACATACTTTTCCGATATGCAGAACAATTCAGTTACCCCGTATACATTTAGTAGAGATTTGGTCTTTTTGAAAAGTTTAGAGAGAGTCTAAAATAACAGAAATGGGGAGAGAGCCCAAAGAGTTTAGTGTATGGTGAAAGAGTATACAAGATAATACAGATTTATCATTTAAGATAAGATAGAGTCCAAAAAAGTAGAAGATAAATTCCACAGTTAATCATTAAAAATTCACACGGATATTCTCATTTTCGTGAATTTCTTACATAAAGCTATATTATATAATTGAAACACGGTGTAATTGATCATACAATTGGTAATGTGTATCAGAAACTTTTGAAACATATATGATTTTATTTGATTCGAAATGTATTTCAATTTGAGATCCTTTATACATTTTCCAATATGCAATGAATATAGATGAGAAATATTGTTGTATAATTTAAAACACAAGTAAGCAACATCACAACAATTGTTATGGATTATTTTAATTCAAATAATAGCATAGTTGGTTATAAACATAAAAATTATTAAGAATGATATAATATTTGAACCGTGCAACGCACGGGCTTAAAACTAGTATATATATATATAAAAGAGGGATTTTTGAAGAGCCGAGAGAGAGTCCAACAAAAGATAAATACTGAGAGAGTTTATAAATGAGAAATACTCACATTTTATTATTAACAACTCAAATAGACAATTATTAATAATCTACATAGAGAATCCTTATTTTCGTGAGACTCTTTAATAAATGTATCTAATAGATTTGCGGCATAATCACTTATAACATTGGTTACGTGTATCAGAAAATTTTAAAACATATATCATTACATTTGTTTCGAAATGTATCTCAATTTGAGATCCATTTACACATTTTTACGATATGGCAAACAATTCAGTTACTTCGTATATATTTAGTAGAGTTTTTTTTTTTTTTTTTTAAACTTAAAGAGAGTCCATAATAAGAGAAATGGTGAGAGAGTCCAAAAAATGAAAGATTCTCACAACATTTATTAGCCAGAGTCCATACTTCCATAAAATTGCAATTTGAAAGTTATTTAAATGTGACACGACATAATTAGTCCGAACTTTCAGTTTGTATATCAGAAAATTAATACATATAACTCATTATACCTATTTTGAAATTTTAATCTAAAATGAGTTCAATTATACATATGTTTGATAGAGATGTATTAATCAGTAGTCATCGAAAACATATATCATTAACATATACACATTTTTACGATATGCAAAACAATTCAATTACTCCGTATACATTTAGTAGATATTTGTTTTTTTTAAGAAAAAAAAAAAACTTAAAAGAGTTTAAAATAAGAGAAATGGTGAAAGAGTCCAAAGAATGAAATATTCTCACAACATTTATCAGACACACTCCATACTTTCATAAAATTGCAATTTGAAAGTTATTTAAATGTGACACGACATAATTAGTTCTAACTTTCATTTTATATATCAGAAAATTAATACATATAACTCATTAAACCTATTTTGAAATTTAATCTAAAATGAGTTTCATTATACATATGTTTGATAGAAATGCATTAATCAGCAGTCATCTAGCGAAAATTGCAAAAATGATAGTGGCTATTCCTAAACTAAACTCAACAAACAAAATATAAACACTACATCTGACTACCGAAAAAACATGTTCAATGTGAAACTTTTGTATATTAAGAATTATCATACGCAATATAATATGTGTACCGTGCAACGCACTCGTGAAAGATTTGAAATGAAATTTAAATATCTGTTCATTTTTTTTTATATAAAAGAGGGATTTTTGAAGAGCATAAAGATAGTCTATCATTTGAGAAATACTCAAAAAGTTTAGTATATTGTGAAAGAGCAAAAAAGAAGAGTCAATCATTTAAGAACTACTCAAAGAGTTTAATGTATGATGAAAGAACAAATAGTTTAGTGTATGGTGAAAGAGCAAAAAATGAGAGGATAAATTACACAGTTAATTATTAACCATTCACACTATATTATAGAAACACGGTATGATTGATCATACAATTGGTTAGTGTATCAGAAACTTTTGAAACATATATCATTTTATTTGATTTGATATGAATTTCAATTTGAGATCCATTTATACATTTTCCGATAAGCAATACTTAATGATTACAATTGACTTTATATACTATATTTAGTAAAAAAAAAAGGTGTATAGATAAGAAATGTTGATCGTATAATTTAAACATGAACAATCTAGACAACTTTGTAATTTTTATTTATTTTTTAATTGATCAAGATTTTAAAATACATGTAAGCAACATCACAACAATTGCTATGAATTACTTTTATTGAAATGATAACATAGTTTGTTATAAACATAAAAATTATTAAGAATGATATAATATTTGAACCGTGAGATTTTTGAAGAGCCAAGAGAGAGTCCAATAAAAGATAAATACTGAGAGAGCTTAAAAAATGAGAAACACCCCCCATTTTATTATTAACAACTCAAATGGAAATCCACATAGAGAATCCTTATTTTCGTGAGACTCTTTAATAAATGTATTGCGACATAATCACTTATAACATTACTTACGTGTATCGGAAAATTTCAAACACATATATCATTAGATTTGTTTCGAAATGTATCTCAATTTGAGATCATTTTACACATTTTTACGATATGCAAAACAATTAAGTTACTCCGTATACATTTAGTAGATATTTGTTTTTTGAAAAAATAAAAAAGCTTAAAGAGAGTCCAAAATAAGAGAAATGGTGAGAGTGTCCAAAAAATGAAAGATTCTCCCAACATTTATTAGCCAGACTCCATACTTTCATAAAATTGCAATTTGAAAGATATTTAAATGTGACGCGACATAATTAGTCGTAACTTTTATTTTATATATCAAAAAATTAATACATATAACTCATTAAACCTGTTTTGAAATTTAATCTAAAATGAGTTTCATTATACATATGTTTGATAGAAATGCATTAATCAGCAGTCATGTAGCGAAAATTGCAAAAATGACTATTCCTAAAGTAAACTCAACAAACAAAATATAAACACTACATCTGACTATCGAGTAAACATGTTCAACGTGGAACTTTTGTATAATAAGAATTATCATACACAATATAATATGTGTACCGTGCAACGCACTCATGAAAGATTAAAATGGAATTTAAACATCTGTTCTTTTTTTATATAAAAGAGGGATGTTTGAAGAGCATAGAGAGAGTCCATCATTTGAGAAATACTCAAAGAGTTTAGTGTATGGTGAAAGAGCGCAAAAGAAGAGTCAATCATTTAAGAACTAATCAAAGAGTTTAGTGTACGGTGAAAGAGCAAAATGAAGAGTCCATCATTTAATAATTACTCAAAGAGTTTAGTGTATGGTGAAGGAGCAAAACATGAGAGGATAGATTACACAGTTAATTATTAATCATTTACACTATATTATAGAAATACGGTATGATTGATCATACAATTGGTTAGTGTATCAAAAACTTTTGAAACATATATCATTTTATTTGATTTGAAATGAATTTCAATTTGAGATCCATTTATACATTTTCCGATAAGCAATGCATAATGATTACAATCGACTTTATATACTATATCTATTAAAAAAAGGTGTTTTTGAAGAGTATAGATAAAAAATGTTGTTTGTATAATTTAAACATGAACAATCTAGACAACTTTATTTTTTTTTTTAATTGATCAAGATTTTAAAATACATGTAAGCAGCATCACAACAATTGTTATGAATTATTTTTATTGAATGATAGCATAATTTGTTATAAACAAAAAAATTATTAAGAATGATATAATATTTGAACCGTGCAACGCACAGGCTTAAAACTAGTATATATATATATAAAAGAGGGATTTTTGAAGAGTCGAGAGAGAGTCCAACAAAAGATAAATACTGAGAGAGTTTATAAATGAGAAATACTCACATTTTATTATTAACAACTCAAATAGACAATTATTAATAATCCACATAGAGAATCCTTATTTTCGTGAGACTCTTTAATAAATGTATCTAATAGATTTGCGGCATAATCACTTATAACATTGGTTACGTGTATCAGAAAATTTTAAAACATATATCATTACATTTGTTTCGAAATGTATCTCAATTTGAGATCCATTTACACATTTTTACGATATGGCAAACAATTCAGTTACTTCGTATATATTTAGTAGAGTTTTTTTTTTTTTTAACTTAAAGAGAGTCCATAATAAGAGAAATGGTGAGAGAGTCCAAAAAATGAAAGATTCTCACAACATTTATTAGCCAGAGTCCATACTTCCATAAAATTGCAATTTGAAAGTTATTTAAATGTGACACGACATAATTAGTCCGAACTTTCAGTTTGTATATCAGAAAATTAATACATATAACTCATTATACCTATTTTGAAATTTTAATCTAAAATGAGTTCAATTATACATATGTTTGATAGAGATGTATTAATCAGTAGTCATCGAAAACATATATCATTAACATATACACATTTTTACGATATGCAAAACAATTCAATTACTCCGTATACATTTAGTAGATATTTGTTTTTTTTAAGAAAAAAAAAACTTAAAAGAGTTTAAAATAAGAGAAATGGTGAAAGAGTCCAAAGAATGAAATATTCTCACAACATTTATCAGACACACTCCATACTTTCATAAAATTGCAATTTGAAAGTTATTTAAATGTGACACGACATAATTAGTTCTAACTTTCATTTTATATATCAGAAAATTAATACATATAACTCATTAAACCTATTTTGAAATTTAATCTAAAATGAGTTTCATTATACATATGTTTGATAGAAATGCATTAATCAGCAGTCATCTAGCGAAAATTGCAAAAATGATAGTGGCTATTCCTAAACTAAACTCAACAAACAAAATATAAACACTACATCTGACTACCGAAAAAACATGTTCAATGTGAAACTTTTGTATATTAAGAATTATCATACACAATATAATATGTGTACCGTGCAACGCACTCGTGAAATATTTGAAATGAAATTTAAATATCTGTTCAATTTTTTTTATATAAAAGAGGGATTTTTGAAGAGCATAAAGATAGTCTATCATTTGAGAAATACTCAAAAAGTTTAGTATATTGTGAAAGAGCAAAAAAGAAGAGTCAATCATTTAAGAACTACTCAAAGAGTTTAATGTATGATGAAAGAACAAATAGTTTAGTGTATGGTGAAAGAGCAAAAAATGAGAGGATAAATTACACAGTTAATTATTAACCATTCACACTATATTATAGAAACACGGTATGATTGATCATACAATTGGTTAGTGTATCAGAAACTTTTGAAACATATATCATTTTATTTGATTTGATATGAATTTCAATTTGAGATCCATTTATACATTTTCCGATAAGCAATACTTAATGATTACAATCGACTTTATATACTATATTTAGTAAAAAAAAAAAAGGTGTATAGATAAGAAATGTTGATCGTATAATTTAAACATGAACAATCTAGACAACTTTGTAATTTTTTTTTTATTTTTTAATTGATCAAGATTTTAAAATACATGTAAGCAACATCACAACAATTGCTATGAATTACTTTTATTGAAATGATAACATAGTTTGTTATAAACATAAAAATTATTAAGAATGATATAATATTTGAACCGTGCAACGCACAGGCTTAAAACTAGTATATATATATAAAAGAGGGATTTTTGAAGAGCCAAGAGAGAGTCCAACAAAAGATAAATACTGGGAGAGTTTAAAAAATGAAAAATACCCACATTTTCAGGAATTCCGTATACATTTAGTAGATATTTAAAAAAAAAAAAAAAAAAACAAAGTAAAAGAGAGTCTAAAATAAGAGAAATGGTGAGAGTCCAAAGAATGAAAGATTCTCACAACATTTATTAGGCAGAGTCCATACTTTCATAAAATTGCAATTGAAAGTTATTTAAATGTGACACGACATAATTAGTCCTAACTTTCATTTTGTTTTTTTTTTTTTAAATTAATACATATAACTCATTAAACCTATTTTGAAATTTTAATCTAAAATGAGTTCCATTATATATATGTTTGATAGAAATGCATTAACCAGTAGTCATCGAAAACATATATCATTATATTTGTTTCGAAATGTATCTCAATTTGAGATCCATTTACACATTTTTTTCGATATGCAAAACAATTCAATTACTCCGTATACATTTAGTAGAGATTTGTTTTTTTTTTTTTTTAAAAAGTCCAAAATAAGAGAAGTGGTGAGAGAGTCCAAAGAATGAAAGATTCTCACAACATTTATTAGCCAGACTCCATACTTTCATAAAATTGTAATTTGAAAGTTATTTAAATGTGACACGATATAATTAGTCCTAACTTTCATTTTATATATCAGAAAATTAATACATATAACTCATTAAATCTATTTGGAAATTTAATCTAAAATGAGTTTCATTATACATATATTTGATAGAAATGCATTAATCAGCAGTCATCTTGCAAAAATGATAGTGGCTATTCCTAAACTAAACTCAACAAACAAAATATAAACACTACATCTGACTATCGAAGAAACATGTTCAACGCGGAACTTTTGTATAATAAGAATTATCATACACAATATAATATGTGTACCACTCGTGAAAGATTTGAAATGGAATTTAAATATCTATTCATTTTTTTATATAAAAGAGGGATTTTTGAAGAGCATAGAGAGAATCCATAATTTGAGAAATAATCAAAGAGTAGTGTGTATGGTGAAAGAGCAGAAAAGAAGAGTCAATCATTTAAGAACTACTCAAGGAGTTTAGTGTATGATGAAAGAGCAAAATGAAGAGTCCATCATTTAAGAATTACTCAAAAGGTTTGGTGCATGGTGAATGAGCAAAAAATGAGAGAATAAATTACACAGTTAATTATTAACCATTCACACTATATTATAAAAACACGGTATGATTGATCATACAATTGATTAGTGTATCAGAAACTTTTGAAACATATATCATTTTATTTGATTTGAAATGAATTTCAATTTGAGATCCATTTATACATTTTCCGATAAACAATGCTTAATGATTACAATCGACTTTATATATACTATATCTATTAAAAAAATGGTGTTTTTGAAGAGTATAGATAAGAAATGTTGTTTGTATAATTTAAACATGAACAATCTAGACAACTTTGTATTTTTTTTTATTTTTTGATTGATCGAGATTTTAAAATAAATGTAAGCAACATCATTACAATTGATATGAATTATTTCTATTGAAATGATAGTATACTTTGTTATAAACATAAAAGTCATTAAGAATAATATAATATTTGAACCGTGCAACGCACGGGCTTAAAACTAGTACTATATATTAAAACCTGAAACCAAGTCTTTCCTAGGTTGACACTTGGCATACACTAATTGGATAGAGCATAAAAATAGTATTAAAATACAATTATTGATTAACATATGATAATAAATTATCATATTAGCTAATTTATGGAAATAATAAATATGGTAATTTAGTTTGTAACATGAGATATAAGAGATAGTATTATGGTGGTTGGCTAATTTATGGTAATAAATTAATTGGATAGAGCATACATTAATTGAATAGAGCATAAAAATAGTATTAAAATACAATTATTGATTAACATATGGTAATAAATTATCATATTAGCTAACTTATGGAAATAATAAATATGGTAATTTAGTTTATAACATGAGATATAAGAGATAATATTATGGTGGTTGGCTAATTTATGGTAATAAATTTGAATATAATGTGATATAATGGGTGACGAAATAATAGTAGAATGACATAATATAACATGTGACGAGATAATGGGATTGAAACTGTAAAATGAGTGACATAAAAGCGGAAATATGATAATACGATGAGTGAGTAAAAATATATAATAATAAAATATGACGGGGGACGAAAGTTGATTATAGTACCCTACTACCCTTCATTGTAAAATTAGAACAACGATAAAACATACTGTATTTTTTACAAAACGAATATAAACATTATAAATAGACAAGCCCGGGCGTGGCACGGGCATGCAAACTAGTACTATATATTAAAACCTGAAACCAAGTTTTTCCTAGAGCGACACTTGTCATTTATTAATTGGATAGAACATAAAAATAGCATTAAATATAATTATCGGTTAAGATATGATAATAAATTATCATAGAGTAGTATAATATAGCTAATATATGGAAAATATTATTAAGGTAATTTATTTGAACAAAGATAAGTCGTAGTATAGTATAACTAATTTATGGAATATAATCATTATGGTAATTTATTAGAACAAAGATAAGCCAACATTTTTCCTATAGAGTGAGTGTAAACAATATAAATATATAGCTCGGACATGCAAACTAGTTTTTCTTATAAAGTGAGTATAAATAATATAATTATATAAATCGGGCGTGGCACGGGCATGCAAACTAGTGTTATCAAAACATGAACAAACACTTTTTTTAAAAAAAAAAAAATTATCCAAATTTCGTAACAAACTGGCCAGCTCTTTATATAGAGTAGTGCCGTAGTGGACTCCGTCAACTTCTCACGCACGCCATCAGAAATTTTCCCTCCAAAAATATCACAAACTTCACTCTCCTCAACAATGGCGGTCAGCTCTAACTGCCACTCCTTTCAAATCGCACTCACTCTCCTCCTCCTCATCGCCGCCGTCTCCACGGCCCAGTCTCTCTCTCCTTCTCCTCCGCCCCGTCGCAACAACAACCAACCACCGCTACAACTGGAGTACGATTTCTACCGGAATTCTTCCCCTGAATCTGAGAAGATCGTGTTCGAAGTAATGCGCGAAGCTGTCCGCAACGATTCGAGAATGACCGCTCGTCTTCTCCGGCTTATGTTTCACGATTGCTTCATTCAGGTCGATTCTCGCATTTCTTCTCTTCATTTCAAGTTATTTTGATATTAAATCTCATGATTTTGCCTTTTTTTTTTTCCTGTTCAATCGATTAATTTAGGTTTTTATGTGTTTTAATTGACCTTGATTTTCATAAATCTGCTGTTTAATTGCTTATTTTAGGTTTTTTCTTAAGTTTCTCTGTTCAATTGAATTTCCCAGGGTTTATAATTTGGGAATTAACGTAATTAGTCGTCTACTCTACTGGCGTAGTATAATTAGCATAATGTGGTGGTGATTAGTTACGGTTCGTTCGTTTTAACTTGTTCGCAATTATCTTTAACTTTTAAGGGATGCGCAAGACGGTTACAAATGACGATTGATGTTAGCCGACCCCAAATCAATTCGTGAATAAGGCTTGGTGGTTGTTGTTGTGTTGGATATAGTAATTAGTTAGGGTTCGTTCAATTTTTCGTTGGATTGAATCGCATTATTAAGGTTCCTGAGAATTGGACTATAATTGTGTTGCTTACGCTAGCATTGGGGACCTGCTTGGTGATGTTGTAGGGGTGTGATGCGTCACTGTAACTAGATGACAGTAATGGTAACCAAAGTCACCCAATCGAAAGAAACGCTGTCCCAAATCAGACCATAAAGGGGTTTGGAGTCATTGACACAATCAAAGACGCCTTGGAGATCTGGGTGTCCTGCCATTGTTTCGTGTTCAGATATCATTTCTCTTGCGGCTAGGAACGCCATTGTCTTGGTATGTTGGTAAACATGACCTTGCTTTTTTCATTATTGTTGTCACGTCGTTTGTTTGCCGTTGTAAAGGCATTGTGCATAGTTTCTGTTAGTTCTCAGCCATTAATTTACTATATTGTGATCCTATGTCAGTCTGGTGGTCCATTTTTTCCGCTTCTCACTCGTAGGATAGCGGATGAACTTTGACTATACTAGCCATTAGGTTAGGGGTGATGAACATGCTTATCTTATGTACTATAAATTCACATAACATTTTCAATAATAGACAAGTCGGTTATTAGAATTATCATTATCTTACATGGTATCAGATAGGTTCGATCGCATACTACAAATCTTAAACAACAACTTTTTCTTGCTTCCGCTCTCCCGGCCGGAGATGGTTCTTCTCTCCTAACTATCTCCGGTCAGGCCTCTCCGTATTAGTTTTTTTCTATTTTATTAGTTTTCATTTTACTAGCATTTTCACATTTGATGAATAATAGCAACTACTTCACCCTAACGCGGCTACATATTCCTTGATTCACCACAATTCTCTCCTTCGAATTTGCGATGATCAGATTTAGGAGGTTCATCAGGCACGATCCTCTCATAGAGCAGCCTCCGTGGAGACTCACATCCGGACGCCACACCACACCACACCACACCACTGACTCTTGCAGCCCTGACGACCACGTTGTCGCTCAGCCTTGCCCACGGATCGCCAAGACCATGTCGTGCAGCCCACGGTCTGCCGCCATTGCCGCTCAAGCCACATGATGAGTAGTCCAGGACACTCTTCCCGCCTCTCAGCCGTCATCGCCGCTACTACCTCCATTCCGTGTTCTTCGCCGATTCCGAAATGGCCTTTTCATGCACGGCTCTATCCCCACCGTTTTTATTTTCTTTTCCTTTTTGTTTTCATGCTTGTCCTATCACCCTATGGGGATAGTAGACTCTACGCACCCTGAACTCCCTAAATAGGCTAGTTGATCAAGAGCCCATGGCCTCGCATACGGGTCCGTATTTGCATTTTTGTTTGTTTTCTTTTCACAGTGGTCTGTGCTATGTGGTTGTGGTACTGCTCCCTCATTGATCATGCCGTGCCATCCATTTCTGCATTCAGTCGCAACATCCGTACAACTGCCGTTCCGATTGCCGGGGAGTGATAGAGGATGAACTTTGACTATAGTGGTGAACACGGAGTATGTCAATATTATGTACCTTGTACCTAAAAGGTACATTGTACTAGTCATTAGGTTAGGGGTGATCAACTTGCTTATCTTATGTACTATAAATTTCCATAATATTTTCAATAATAGACAAGTCGATTATTAGAGTTATCATTATCTTACAGAAAGGACAGCCGGAAGTCGCACCATGATGATGCTAACGACCATATACCAAAACCCGAGGGAACCATAAGTGACACATTGTCTCTGTTTTCACAGAGAGGCTTCAACGAGAAGGAAGTTGTCAGCCTCTTGGGTACGTAATTGACCTATATGTATCAGCTACCTGGATTTGCAGTGACCTGAACGCATGACCAGCGTTTTGATTTTATCTTGATTATCCTTTTCATAGTATCTGGCAAATCGGCTGTGAGTTCATTCTAAATCGTATCTCCAACTTCCGGGGCACTGGAAAGCCTGATTTCAAGATTCCTGAAGACTTTTTGCTTGAGCTGACCAGTGCGGCAGTGCCTGCACTGAATCTCCAAGTCTCTCACCTTCGAGACTGAGGAACCTGATGGAATCTGCGACAGGGTTGTGGTATCGTCAGTCCCTGGCAAAGTTCATGTCACTGGGCTCTGGTTTTGGCACACACTATTTCAAGAGCTTGCTTTTGGGACGAGGTTTATTTGCTCTTCCAGACCAGGACCTGATGTTACTTAACACCACTGCTGAAATAGTACGACTGTTTGCATCAGATGATGGGTCAATCTTCCGCCGGGAATTTTCCAAGGCAATGCTGAAAATGAGCAATCTTCAATCACCTGATGCTTCCCAAGGTGAGATCAGGACTAGATGCTCGCGTCCAAACAGCAAATAAATGATTTCTTACCCTATAGCTAGTCATGATTTACTCATGAATCAGTAGCTGTAATTATTAAGTACATGAAATTAGGGTAAAAGTACATCAATTTCTATGTTAAAGTACATAACTTGAGAAACGAGAGTACATACTCTCGGGTGTATGCAATAATTTTCCTGCATGGGCCGATTGTACGTACAATAAATTTACGCTAATTTACAATTCAAGTACAAGCGTGTTTTCTTGGGGATCATGTCAAGGATTGGGTATTCAACGCCGACACTTGTCTAATAATCATAATATCAACAACCTTGAAGATTACAATAAACCGATCAAATAATCAAACGAAGGTAAGTAAGTGAAGAACTACGTGGATTCTTTCGAGATACGTAACCATCCTAATCTATACTACTACTTTAATAGGCTAACTTCAACGCCTACGTGACACCTTATAAACGTATTCTCAGGAAAAAAAAAAAAAAAAAAGTCACGTCATACATGAGTTGTCGGCTTAGCATGAGTTTTCACTCTCTCTTCCACGTCACTTAGTCTTCAACATCATTGTTGGCAAAAAATAAAAAGACATTGAATTGTTAAAGTAGTAGTGCGTGGGCTTCGTAAATAGAAACGGTAAAGGTTTGTTCATTCACCTCCACACCGTGGGCCCAAAATAATAAAAAACAAACTCTACGATAATTCTATCCGTTTTTGTGTGTGCTTCAATTCTTCGAGAATAACAGAATACTCCTCATCTTCCATGTCTGTTCGCGACCTATCTTCTTCTTCTATCTTTTAATGGCGACGGCTTGGCGGTTATGAAGCTGAGGAGCCTTTCCGAGCTGCCATCTTGTGCTATATATATGGGGTTTTTCCCATGTTTCTGACTCGGTGAGTATTGTTGTTTTGGTGAGTTGTTGGTTGTATAATATAAGGTAGTTGGTTCAATTTAGTTCGTATAGACGTATGTGTGATTTGGTCGTTGTGTAGTGATGATTTTGTTAACTACATTTTTCAGGGATCTACCAACTAATTTGGAGAAGGTTGGGCTTTGTTATTGTTGCTGTATTACTGATCCTGTTTTGTATTACTGAAGTTCAATTCTTTGTATTACTCATCCTAATTTGTTTCACCCTTTTTCAGATTTTTGGTCAATTTTGCAATAAGGTGTTCCCTTTCCGTGCAATCGTAATTCGGATTTTGGAGTTTGGACTATCAACTAATACGAGTTATGTTTGTACAAGGTGAGAATGGTTTGTTAGTGTTGTAAGTCTTCTCTACGCTATATCTATATTTTACGTGTTCTGGTTTGATTTTCTTTATACCACATGAAAGAGGCGTTGCAATTCTAGAAATTCAAAGGAAAGATTGTTGACCATAAAAGACTGAAGGCGAATGACAAATGAAAGCTACAATATTCTTATGATATGAGATGCTTTTATATCACGTATCTGCAAGGTTGTGGTACGTTAGATATGGGTCTCCTTTGTTTGTGTAAAAATTAGAGACTCACAATTGATTGACAACTATGGTGTAATTTAAGTGCGTCACTCATATGTGTAGAACTCAAAATAGCCACTAATCAGCATAATGCGGAGCAACTATTTGGTCATTGGGCTTTTTGTCTGGATTTTATGACTTCACTTATTTTTGTCCGGTGTAGACGCATGCTCTTAGTTGTCAATTTTTCATTTTCTGCTATGACCCCTCACGATAAGGCAACGAGTTTCTACTTATCTGATGTTTAGGATGTTTTATTAAAATTTGATGTTTTAATTTTCCAAAGTACACTTCTGCAGGGGCTCAGAGGGAATTTTGAAGAATTTTACTCAGGTAATTGCTATAGATGAAGACATTGTCTTCTTTGTTTTCCATGTATGGAAGTTTGGTGTAATTGTACTACTTCATCTTGGGAAGTCGTTTCTACAAATGAAGTTAGTGTTTATTTTTCGATTTATGGAAGAGTGTTATAAGATTATCAGACATGTAATCTTGCTGTATAACAAGAGCCTGAATTTTTTTTTTTTTTTTTTTTTTTTTTTTTTCGGACAGTGGTAATACCTGGTTCTGATCCCATAGGCTATGCCAACCGTGTTCTTTCTTTCCCTTTTTCTTTGATGGAGAGGGGTCCATCTGGTTTGTTAAACATCTAGGAGAATGCTTATACGTGAGTGATAATGGTTTAGGCTATAGTTATTAGTTTCTAATGCAGATTAGTGAGCTCTGTGAACCTGTGGTACAAATAGCTCCTAAAAATGAGGTTGCGATTGGAGAAGCGTCTACTTCAAAGATTTACGATTTAAATAACAGTGAGTTGTTTACATCCATGAAACAATTTGAGTGGCATGGTGATTGAAGAAAGAGAAGACGATGATGGTATAAAATTGAAGTGTTCGCTACAATGTTTGAGCTATGCATATTATCTAAAGTATACAATCAATGTTTAAAGTAGACATTTGATGTCATATTAGAATAATAATATCAACTCATATCGTAACGACATGTCAAAATGAAAATGTGTACAATGACGGCCTATCATGGATTTACTATGAGTATGTGCGTGAAAACTCTGGAAAGTGTAAATTTAGATTTTCAAAATACCTGATTTGAGTGGGACACATAATGGGACACTGAGTGTGATAGAAGATCCACAAAGGTTAGCATGCAAACTATCATTTAGGTCATGGTAGCCAGAATCATCGACTACGACTACAATGGACCAGCTGAGAGGCGTAGAGGGCTCGAGGAAGCTCTTAGTAGGAATTTTATAATATGAATAATTAAGGACATTTGTCTAAATCAAACATACACTACGCCCTAATGAGTGTTAAGAGTACAAGGTTTATGAACAAGACTAGTTTGATGGCCCGTGCAACGCCCGAGCTACTCAAGTTTAAATTTTAAAATTATGGAAACGAATTTTTTATCTAAAACTTAAAATCTCATTTTAAACACCCGTGTGATATTTGTAATATAGTTCGATGGAAACTCACCTTTAAAAACATAAAAGTAATGTTTCGAACACCCGTGGGATATTTGTAATGTAATTAGATGGAAACTCACCTTTAGAAACTTAAAATCTCATTTCGAACACCCGTGTGATATTTGTAATTTAATTAAAGGAAAAGTCACATTTCAAAACCAAAGTCCCATTTTGAAACACCCGTGGGATATTTGATCAAATTGCCATAAATCAATCAATTAATATATTACATAGCTATTTTCCATAAATCAAGTACTAATGTTATTTTATTAGAATAATATTACCACTTACCATATCCTATTTTGGATAAACATTATTTATAATATAATAATATTATTATATGTCACGTGTCAGCGTGGGAATTGAGCGGGTTCAAGATTATATATATATATTAGATAGCATTCAATTACAAAGAATAAACATACTTACAAAATCAATTTACATATATACTATGGGGTGGTAATTTCTTTGATAAAGTCCAAACTTTTGGTGAAGGTAACACAACGATAAAAGACACACGATGTTTGACATACCGGTAACGTCTACAATTTTCGTCCAAAAGAAAGTAAAAAGTAGACCCGTGAGTTCATGGGTTCACAAACTAGTTACTATAAGTTTATCAAATAATGATATCATTATTTGATAAAATTATGATAATTAAGAGCAAACATTTTTTTTAACCCAAGTAGCTGAGGGCCTTGGCACTGGCCCGACCAGTCAAAGCCCGGTCAAAGAGTTGTAGTGCCAGTGTCAATGCCCAAGAAGTCCAGCCCATTGACACTGGGGTGAAGTGCCAGTGCCAGTGTTTGAAATTCTTGGGAGTGGCCCGGCCCAGCACGGCCCGTGGCTAGCTCTATGTGGTCCTAATCGTTTGTGACTTATCCACTCCCATTTCCTACCACATCTTACTTTCTCAAAAAACTCTGTGTTATTTCATTGTGAAATATCAAATGGAACAAAAGGGAGTACGTAGTACTAAACAATCACTCGACTCAAGCATAACCCAAAACCTATTGTTCTGATCAAAACCCAATCTAACACAACAATTAACTTCTCCAATCATACTCGAAAAGCCATACAATCAACCCGAACCCAACACAGCACAACCCACTTTTAATCAACTCGAAACAAACCCAACCCCGTAGATCTAGTTCATCAAAGTCAGCGGATCAAAGATTAGATAAACAAAAGATTAGTTGTCAAAAAGGACAGGTGAATGAATATTTAAGATGAAAAAGTTTGACTTGTTGAGGAAGCAACTAGGAAGCAGAGACTAAGTGAGGGAGCAGTGAGCAGTGAGTACAACGAAGCAGGTAAACTATAGTACTGTCACTGTGAAAAAACAAAATCTAAGAATTAAGGATCTGTCACTCTCTCTCCTCTCTCCTCTCTCCTCCTTAGTTTGTCGTCAGCAGCACATACATACAAGCCGTAAAAATGGCGGATCCCCACGTTACTTGCTTCGCTATCATATTCTTCTCCCCTTACTCTCCAACATCACCAAAAAAAAAAAAAAAAAAAACTTGACTTTCTCTCTCCTTAACCAGCCATGCTTTCTGTCTCCTACTTCTTGCTGCTCCTCAGCTCAATCTACCTTCCCAATTACGCATCTGGGTATGGATCCATGGGTCCGATTTCGGCTTCTTACGGCGGCGACAACGAGGACGTTGCGTTCTTTTGTGCTATTGACGCTAGTGGGAAACAATCTGTTATTTGCTGGGATAAGCACGGGAGCTCGTCGGAGATTTCGCCGGAGGGGTTGACCGGAGTTCCACCCATGGCGGCGTTGTCCGGTGGTGGTGGGTTTATGTGTGGCATTTTGTCCAACACTTCTCAAGCGTACTGCTGGAGCTCAGGTACTAGTGAGAATCTTGTGCCTGACGTTTATAGTAGTAATAATTACTCTCATATTGCTGCTGGGAAAAGTCATGTTTGTGCTATTAGAGGGAGTTATTATAATGATGGTATTGATGATCATGGTTCTGTTGATTGTTGGGATGTTTTTTTTACTGCTGGTAAATTTAGTTCAAGGGAAAGTTCAGTTTTTTATGATCAGAATGTTAGTAATTTGATGTTTGAGAAGCTTGTTTCTGGAGATGGGTTTTGTTGTGGTGAGGTAAAAGATGGAGGTGGGGTTGTTTGTTGGGGACCCAATTCATCAATTTTGGGGATTTCTAAGATTTCTGATATTTTTGTTACTCTGAGTTCTAGTAGGTCTAGTTTTTGTGGGATTCCTCAGGAATCTAATGAGATTAAGTGTTGGGGTAAGACTGAATCTTTTCCTAGGGCTGAATCTGATGTTCGATTCGTTGCGTTGACCGGTGGTTCTGGCCATTTTTGTGGGATTAGAGAGGATAATCATGTGGTTGAGTGTTGGGGGGATTTCAATTCTTCATTGATTCCAAAGGGTTCCGGGTTTTTCGCGATTTCTGCATCTGATGTTGTGACCTGTGGTATCAGAGAGCAGGATTTGGTACTTGATTGTTGGTTTGTTAATGTGTCGGTTGAGCCTTCGGAATATGATCCTCCTTTGCAGCTTTGTAGTCCGGGGTTGTGTAGTCCAAGTCCTTGCGGTTCACATGAGTTTAGGTTCAATGCAAGCAACTTGAATGAGGCTGATTTGACTAGTTTGTGCATCAGGAAGGATCTGCATATGTGTTCACCCTGTGGGAGTAGTTGCATAGAAGGGTACTTTTTGTCGAGTTTGTGTGTGGAGAATGCTGATCGAATCTGCAGTTCTTGTTCTCTTTGTCAAAATAGCTCGTGTTGGGATGTTTGTGGGCTTAAGAAGGTGGAGTCAAAGCGAAGACATCAACGTCAAATGCAGAAGATCGTGCTCATACTGGGGCCATCAATTGCAGGCTTTCTGTTGATCTTGATTGGCTGGTGTCTTTTCCCCTATTTGTTCTTCTTTAAAGGGAAAGAGAGCCCTAAAAAGCAATTCAGGTCATGTATTGGCAAAAAGGATGTGGAATCTGATAGTAATGCTGATCCTAATCCCCCTATACCCGTTGCACAGTGTCCAGGGGAAGCACAAATTTTCCGGCTTTCCGAGCTGAAAGATGCAACAAATGGTTTCAAGGAATTCAATGAGCTTGGCCGAGGAAGCTATGGTTTTGTGTACAAAGCCTTACTCACAGATGGGCGTCAAGTAGCAGTCAAACGAGCAAATGCAGCTACTATCATTCACACCAATATCCGGGACTTTGAACTGGAATTGGAGATTCTTTGTAAATTGAGGCATTGCAATATTGTCAACTTGTTGGGCTACTGCACAGAAATGGGAGAGAGGATACTTGTGTACGAGTACATGTCCCATGGGACATTGCATGATCATCTCCATGGTGGTCTCTCACCTCTCAATTGGACAGTCAGACTGAGGATTGCGATGCAAGCTGCAAAGGGACTCGAGTACCTCCACATGGAAGCTGATCCTCCAGTTGTGCATCGAGACATCAAGACATTTAACATTCTCTTGGATTGTGATTGGGGGGCCCGGATATCAGATTTTGGGTTGTCGAATCTTAATGAAAAGGATCTCGGTCAGGAGATGAAGAATGATGTCTACAATTTTGGGATTGTAATGCTTGAAATGCTTAGTGGACGGAAAGCTTATGACGTAGATTACTCACCTCCAAATATTGTAGAATGGGCAGTGCCCCTCATAAGAAAGGGCAAGGGAGCGGCGACAATTGACAGGTATGTGGCTCTTCCAAGAAATGTTGAGCCATTGCTTAAGCTAGCTGATCTAGCTGAGGCTGCAGTTCAAGAAAATTCAGATGATCGGCCTACAATGTCAGTACTAGCTAATTCGCTAGAGCAGATTGTGAAGGAAGGATTGATGTTGTAGTTACCGGTTAAAGTGCTAATTCAGAGACAAAGTTGTTTCTTGCATAGCAGATGAGTTCTGGTAAGTACAGTGTAATTTCAACTGTAAATTTTTTTTGAGCTCTTGTACATTCAGATATTTTCGTTTTTGCTTCTCATTTTAACTCATATTTCCACCGATTTTGTGGTTTTACCATTTTTTTTTACCTCACAAAGTGAAGTAACTAGAAATTGTTGTACCAAACCAAACTCTTGTACCATCTGACAATGTGAAAGAAATACAGAATAATAGTGTCCTCTTGAGAAAGGGCCTTTTTTTCTAACTTTGATGTGGTTAGATGCAAGTGCTTTAATGTTATGTTTTTATTCGACAGTAGATCTTCAGTCCGACTCCATATTGATCTTAACGAGGTGCAACACAGCTCAGGACATAACATCTGTTCTGGGTTTTTTCTGCCAACTATTTAGCTAACAACCTGTTACTTCTCAGCAGCAGCAGCAGCAGCAGCAGCAAAGAAGTTGTCTGTCGCGTAAATAATTTGTTTTAACTAGTAGGCCACTAAGACAAGTGGGCATTTTTTGAGAAAATACAAATCTCTGAGAAAAGATTTGCAAGGTATGGTGGGCTTTACAAATCATCTTTTGCAAATATAAAAACAAAATAGGTGATTATGTAGCTATCCTGTGAAATCTTTTGTTTGATTTTCTAAGATAAGATGCTGCTGTTTGACAAATAATTAGGCGAGAAGATCAGTTAATGATAGTGCTATCATTTTGATAAGCTCTGTAACTAACAGCAAATGGTGCCAGTATTATACATCAGTCTATCGTCCCCTTGTCGCTTTTCTTATAGTTGCATTGTTGTTGTAGAGTTTTCTGTGTCAACTGGCACATTTTAAGTAGCAAATCATCGGCTATCCTAGTAGCATCGGGATCTAGGAATTCGCTATATGCTTGGAAATTTCAGGCAGTGTCTTTCGATGGATATATAGCAGTGAGTAGCTTCGTTTGCTGCTTCGTTTTGTTTTGGCTCGTAATACCTTGTTAAGTGAACATTTGACGACCATACAAGACAGATCAGAAGGCAGCTTTCAGTCTAAGACCTGTATGATATTTGGTGTTGAAGCTAATTCCGTTGCTGATTGTTACGATGTTTTCTAATTCTGGTTTGCTGATATGAAAGTAACTAGGAATGTGGCTGTTAACTAAGTTCAGGAAACACAAAACCTGCAAGTCACTGTCCTGTTACTCTGATCCTGAGACGCGGGGTCAAATTAATGCAAGGGGGGTTGTCTAAACAATGTATTGGGTCACTGCCTTGATGATGTCTATCAACTGGCTGAAGAACAAGACCCCGAAAAACGTCGCTGTCTGAGCCTACCGGTGGTGAACGAACGAATAAAGTCGCAGGAGAGACTCAGGATGTAAGCAGAGGAACGTATGTAGGAAATGACAGAAATATGTAACATTAAAATGGTCAGACAGGGATTTCGAGCCGACACAGGATCCAAATCCCTTTCAGATGTAAGTGCAGTGTCTTCTTGTGCAGCTTCAAGCTTCAGCAATACGACATTTACCTAACCTTTTAATTAATTTCTGGCTTTTGACTTGATATTCAAATCATGCTTTCCATGATTGACGTTCATCCAAATTTACCCCGTCAAAAACCTTGTGCTCTTCCTTTAATTTGCATTTTAACTGCCACCATTATGCTTGTAGGAAACCATACTGTAACAGTATTTATACTGCCCGATTTTTGCCTTCGTATTGCTGATTTCCTTTGCTTCTTCCGAAATCATATAGCTTAGGGTGGGGTAAATAAGGTACGTACAGAGGTAGAAGGTCGGTGAAGTGTGTTTTTCCACATATGTGAATGATATGAAGAATGTGAAAGCTTAAAGAAAGTTCTTAACAAACTCCAGCTTTTACGACCGACTATTTTTTTTTTGTTCTTCCTATAAACACTGCCATTTTCCTCCTTGCATTGGAGTGTACGTGTATGAGCAAGTAGGATCATGTTCGAGCCTTGGAGATTTTCGTTTTTCCCCTATCCAGTTTAGTCCATATTCGAGCAGTAGTGAAGTTTGAGGAAGATCGACGTGTTGTGGGATTAGATATGCCTGGCTCCCTGTATGCCATATGCAAGTTCCAGCCAAAGATAGGGTGGCTTCTGCTTGTGGCGTGCAGGGAGTCGAGCATGTTGCACCTTCTTCCCATGGCATGGTTGACATTCCTTCTCCATTACTCTGAGATATATAAGCTTTTCATGTACAAGTTGCCAGGTAATTTTGTTCACCTTTTTTTTTTTTTTTTTTTTTGGCTGGATGGTAATTTTTGCTCACCTACATTAGTGTCTTTCTCCATTTTTTTTTTTTTTTGGTCAATTGATTACGTTGTTGTTCGGTTACCAATAGAGCAAGAAATAGAAGCTCTTTCAAAATCTCGGAACAAAAAGGTGGAGGAAGTCACCCTCTCAAGGTAAGTAAAGTTGCCCCTTTGGTTTGATTGGAGTGATATAGCTTTTATATACCAAAAAATATATCATTTTTTATATTTTTTAGTGGTCGAATCAGCTGAATAAGAACCCTTACGCGACATCATTTAATTTAGATTTAAACGGGCTGCCCCATCAGCACTCTTAAAATCAAAGATTGAACTAATGAGAGCTAATGGCCCAGCCAATTGGAGAGAAGTGGAGGTAAGCATGTTGCAACTTGAAACTTCAATATTATTGGTCCTTCATCCACCTATAGAGTATAGAGTCCCTGCCTTTTTATATTTTTAGGGTTGTCCAACTTCAACATTTATATTTGAAAGAATTCTGTATTTGTCGAGTTATTTTTCGATTTATTTAGTTTCGATATGATTAGTAGAGCGTATTATATATTAATGACGTTCAACATAGAGGGAGGATATATATATACCTCACGCTTAAAATTAGATGATATATATTCTTTTCATATTTCTAATGCAATACAAATGCACCTATGGAGTATGGAACACATAAGTAATCAGATGACATAATCAGATTCTTAAATCAAAAAGTAATTAAAGAAAAGATTAAGTATTCACTTTTTTTAACAAGATCTATAGGCGATTGTTCCACTTATATAATAATTCATTCAAATACATCTCCCTATACTAAAGAGACCTCCACACTATACCCACTTTCATAGTACCTTTTAATTTTTATTTACACCCAACATGACCTCAATTGCTTTTAATGATTCATTTTTGCTTGATGATTTATCTTACATATGTAATCCATCCATTTCAATATATATAACGTTTATAATTTACGAGATAAATTTTGATTTTCAATTTCATAAAATTTTTTTTGTCAAAAATTATAAAAATTATACCATTGGATTCTTTGTGAAATATACTTTCACAAGATTATAATTTCATAATTTTTACCCTTATATTTTGAAAGATATCGAAGGTAAAAAAAGTGTCTCGAAATGTGAGAAAGACGTATATTTTGAAAAGGAGGGAGTATGATTTAAAACAATCCATTTATGTAGCCCTATTTTCATAATTTGGATACGAGGTGTTACAAATTCTAAGCTTATAATAAGGAATAGTTTTATAAATTTCATGATACTTTGAAACTTAATTAATGTGCATTACTCACATTCATTATTATGCCGGAATCACATTTTTATTTTTATTTTTCTTTTGTGACGAGAAAGGAATTTCTTGAAAATCACAATTACTTGCAACAACCAATGTGCAGAAGAATGAAAACAAGGAGGGAATCGGGAAAAATCAAAGAAAAGATGAAGCATGTAAGTGTTTCTTATCTCTGTTTCAGAAAAAGTGTTTCTTATCTCATCAGTAAAAAGGTAATTAAGAAGCGTCGAGCTCTAAACCCGGGGAGAGTATAAAGCGCTGCAATAGGCAATGTAATAATTTATCATATGTCATATATTACCTAAAAATCCATAATAATTTACAAGAAATTGGTGGGGAGCCGAGATACGATTTGAGCCCCCACACCCTTTGCTATGGAAAAACCAATCCTAGTAAAAATAAAAGCTGCAGCCTGCGCCCCGATATCCTGCGTCCTGGAGAACTGCTGGATCCGCTTTAGCAGAGCAACAACTGAAGGCTCCAACTCCCCCAAAGAGGAGAAAGAGAAGGGGAGGAAGCCATAACCCAAACCAGCGCACCTAGCCTCATACTTAGCACGCTTACGATTGGCCGCTTCCCGTACCGCCTTACCTGGTTCAAAATCCATCAATCCCGTCTGAGTCATAGGCGACGACCCAGTCAAATCGACGCAAACGTCACGCTCTCGATCCCAAGAATAAAGCAGCATGTCTGCTGGGCGAAGAGGTCGGCCATCAGCACCAATCATACCAATGTCAACCTCCTTTCCAGTTGAGATCCCTGAACGATAACAGATGTCAAACAGCGTGTCACGAACAACATTATGCCGATGTTTGACGCCAACCAACATTATCATATAATTAATCACTTCAAAAATTATGTGTACAAAGTTAACATATATGAAAAGTTTAATATACTCATCTTAATCACCGCACACATAAAAGAATTTTCGTCCTCGAAAGGAAGTCATCTAAATTACCAAAGTAAAACACCACCTCATACAATCTACTCCATTTCATTAGATTATTTGCATTTGATTTGACAAAATCAACATATTTTTCACATAGAAATTTATTAACTAGAACAACTCATACAAAACTGAAATGGACACCATGTCTAGTAGCAAAAATAGTCAAGCAGCTAATCATGTCACTGGAGCTAACAGTGGTGCGTGAGTCTCCCAACAAAGATTTTCACATATCAAATGACTCAAACTCGAGATCTCATTAAACGAAATCAAACCGCTTATCACTTAATCCAACCCTCAATTAATAGCGTGAATACAATGCCTCATATGTACAATATACTAGTGATACAGTATGGACAAAACCAATTTTTTGTTTTAGTTTTTTGCACATTCAAAATTAGCAACTAGACCACCTCCAAAAATTGAAAAGGACATACACTTAGCAGTCTAGCACTAGCAAAAAATAGCCAAATACCTATCAATCCAGATACATTCCAACTCCACAACTATCTGTATATCACCCACAAAAAAATATCTAAACTTATTAATAAAGCAAAAAGCAAACCAACAAATACCTACAAATTTCTTCCCCAAATCTTAAAATCAAACAACTTTATTATCATCAATTAGAATAATAATAATAATAATAAAATCAATAAATCCACAATTATTGCACACTTTTTTTGTTGTTTGTTTGATTAGCTTAATGCTTACACCTCCTCCACTTTCATTCCCTCATTTTTCTCTCTCCTCCTCACAAACGTTCTTAGTGTTGTCCCAACTTTACGCAACCCCCAATTTTCCCCCTACCCACTCAAAATTATTCCCCAAAAAAAACCTAAGTTTTGATCAAAGTTTCAATCTTTCTGTAAAATTACGTTGTTTTAGATAATTCTAAGGGTTACCCTGATCGCGAATTTTGATGGGTAACGTCGGAAGCAGCGGCGGACACGGCGGACGCCACCGGAGACAAGGCAGTCGTAGGACACACCAAACACCACCACCACCACCGCCCGCACAACCACCACCTCTACCGCCGCCGCCGCAACAACCACCACCACCCAATTCCCAACCAACGGCGAACAGGTACGTGTTTGCGGCGGCGACGCCGTACCCAGCACCGTACGCGAACCCGGGTCATGCAGGTGGGTATTACCAGTACCACCCGGGTTATTACCCGGCCCCGCCACCGCCACCACCGCCAGGAGGGATGCCGATGCCGCTGCCGGCGCCGTATGATCACCACCACCAGGGTGGAAATTGGGGTGCTAGGTATCAGTATGGGCCTATGTTGCCGGCGCCGGCGCCGTATGTGGAGCATCAGAAGGCGGTGACGATTCGGAATGATGTTAATATTAAGAAGGAGACGCTTAGAGTTGAGGCTGATGAAGAGAATCCTGGACAATTTGTTGTTGCCTTCACTTTTGATGCCACTGTTGCTGGAAGGTATAATATTCTTTTGTATAAAGTAGCTGTCACTCGGTGCGATTCTCGAAGCAATTTTCATTTCGGTTATCCGTGCGCAATTTATCTATGTTTCAATAGGGGTAAAGTTTGCGTACACACGAGATACGACCTTATGGCTGGAGCCTTTAAGGCGCTAGGGTAATGATGATGTTGTTGTTGTAAATGTGATAGTTTTGGTTGTAGAGGTTACTTTGTGATGGATTGTGGAATTTTTTTTACTGTTATGTGCTTTTTTTTTTTTTTTTTGGCCTGCACTCTTGTTGTTGTGGATGGTACATGGTAGTGTTGTGGTTACAGACTAGCACTAGGTTGGTCTTGTGTGGGAAGTTTTTACTCGGATTCATTAAGAATTCTGGAATCTTGCTGTTGAAGATGACACTTGTGTGACAGGAGATGACGGTTGGGAGTTTGTGTAATTGTGTAAGGAAGGAATACATGTAAAGTTTCTAGCATTTCATGAGTTTTTATTTGAGGTTGAGGTTATGAGATGTTATGCCAATATATATCTTCTGACAATTGGAAGAATTCATTTTATAGTTTCATGAAAGTTTGGTTTGGGGTCTTTGCAGTTTGTTGCATTAGGTGGCGAGAATGAGGACTTGTAATGTCTTAAATTGGGTTAAAGGCTAATGGACAAAGTTGGTAGGAAGGAATTTATGCTAAATTTCTAGCATTTTATGAGGTTTTGAGAGTGAGGTTATGAGAAAAAATTATTAATATCTCTATTGAATGTCGAAAAGACTCAATTTTTTTAATGGGAAAGAGAACTCTTTCCCGAATGTTCTTGTAAGATGGGTTTGGAATTGTTGGAGTTTGGCGCGTCAGGTTGCGGCAATGAGGACTGTTGATGTATTAAATTGGATTTAAGGGCTTAAGTTTAGACAATGTTGAAGCTTTTGATTTTGGTGATGAGTTCTCATTAGCGGCTTCTCTAGTATTAATCTCTTTAATTGTCATGTACCTCTGCACATTCTGCGAACTGGCGGAGGCTCTTTTAGTGGGTGCTAAATATGAAATTGAGGGGAGATGCCTTTTTTTTTTTTTTTTGTCATATAGCGCTCTGTCCTTATGCAGTCTTTTGGCAGCCATGAATGTGGATTGAAATTTAGCATTATTGAACAGGGAAAAATGGTAGTTTGGATGATAAGATCATTATGACTTTTATTATGTTCCAAGTTTAGGAAGTCACTTAGCTGCAAGAAGTGCTTCGCCTGTTCAAGCAAGTAGTACCTGGTCCTCCACTCAGATTCCTGCAGCTTTTATCTGTATCTCTCTATCTGTCTGGCGATGCGTACCACTTACATGAGGTCTGTTTTACAAGAAAGTGAGGATTGAGTGGGCTTGGTATCCTTAAAGGTGTGCCATTCGATGGTGGCGTTTATATTTAGGCTATTTGACATGAATAAGTGTAGTTGTAACTTTTACTCGCTCGAGTTATTAGGTGGCACTGTTAGTTACCATTGTCTTACTTCAATGGATGTGCTAATGGTAAATATCATTATGACTTATTAGTTGTAATCGCCGATTACAATTTTTTGACCTAGGCTAATCATTTCATTAGAATGCTCATGATTTATGCGATCCACTTTCATGTCAATTGCCTGATGCCGTGATTTGTAAGATCAGGTAGCTACACTCTTGCTCTTGTATGAGGCTATTGTTTGGTCTGTCTAGAACGCCAGGATCTTCTGTGGCTTAGTTGGTCGAATGTTTGTTCAGCTTTTGATCATTTACTAGTCATAGGTGTCCCACGTGATCCGGTACCCTCCAATTGTTTGGATGTGGTATTTTACTGAGTACTTGACAATGAGTTTTCAAGTCCTGGAGCTATCCTATGACTAAACAGTTGAACCTTGCTAGAAAGTCGACGTGACTGTTAAATTGTCTTTATAGTTTCATCCCATGAACCACCAATTGTCCCTTCTTAAATCATGGAGAACAGCCAAGTCAAATTGGGCTCATGTAAAGTAGTTACCTCGGAGGTGTTCAATTGTGATGCTTTATAGATGGAAAAGAATTGAGCCTAGGGGATTGGGTGCTCTTCAGTCTTGACGCGACTGAAGTTTACATGTTAGGTCCATGGTCCAAGGCTCCAAGCTTTTCACATGCTGAGACGAATTAAATGGTTCTAAATTATTACTGCACATAAGAGACCGCATTATCCTTTTCACTTAGCAGTAAAGGATGGTGGCATGACTCACCCAGGCCATGATTGCTTATGGATCAACACCTGCTTTTTTGGATGATTGTTATGCTTTCTTCTTAAGTTGATAGGAGATACTAAGCGATTTATGGGATACATAGGGCGTTAGAAACTTATTTAAATTGTTCAGGTTACTGATGTCCTCTTATCTTTAATATGGGACTAGCTTAACTATATATGGATCGTTATTGATTTAACATGACAGTGCTGAATTTCTTTGGTAACTGTTAGGTTGAACCCAAAATTATGCTTTTTTCCTGGGTGGTTTGGCCATCTGGGTATCAAATTATGCTACCACAGGTTGCACAAAAGGTGGATTTGCTGTTACTAGTTGCATCTGGTGAATAGAGTACTCTGCATGAGTACTCAAGTTATCTGGCAGTATGGACTTACATGACTGCTGTTGTTATGATCACGGAGAAGAGGTAGTTATGTAGCTACCAGTTGACTCAAAGTTGCGTCCTGCAAATTGTAGAAAGGATCGCTTTGCAGGACGGTCTGGCTTATCTAGGTATATGTTAGTGCTAAACTTAGCTGGACATGTCTGGCTCTGACGGGTGTTATGGTCCTCAACGGAATCAGCTATCCTAACAAACACGTGGATTTTTGGTCAAGGGTTTGGTTATACCGTAATAGTGGTTGTAGTGTTGCAAAGCTGTCCTTCCAAATTCCCTAATTGTTATCACTTAGCATTACTTTTCTAGATCTCTGTTGTAAGCATCATGACGTTTGTTTACTAATTACTACTATTTTTTTCTGATGTGAGTCTAATGTTATTCCTTTGTTTGGTGTCTGGCAACAGTATCACTGTAATATTTTTTGCTAAGGAAGGTGAGGATTGCAAGCTAACGCCGACAAAAGAAAGCTTACCTCCAGTGGTGTTAGATTTTGAGCAAGGCCTTGGCCAAAAGTTCAGACAACCTCCAGGAACTGGGATCGACTTTTCTATGTTTGGGGAGCCTGAGCTGTTCCGAGAAGGTGATGTGGATGTGTACCCTATTGCAGTGAAAGCTGATGCATGCCCTGCGACAAATGAGACTGGTAATGATGGGCAGCCTGTACAAGGCAGCACAAACTCTCAGATAACTCAAGCAGTTTTTGAAAAGGACAAAGGGGTATATAAGTTGAAGGTGCTTAAACAGATACTGTGGGTCAATGGAATGCGGTATGAGCTGCAGGAGATCTATGGAATAGGAAACTCAATGGAGGGTGAATTTGATGCCAATGATCCTGGAAAAGAATGTGTTATCTGCTTGTCTGAGCCCAGGGACACAACTGTCCTCCCTTGTCGACACATGGTAAAATTCTCTGCCATATTTTATGAGCTGATTTGTGAAGTACATTATGGTTTATTGTCTTCTGTATAGCATGTTCAACTGAGTAATGTATGCTGTTTCCTGCAACCTGTCATTAGTCGTAGTGTTGAACTGCAATATGGTCAGCTGTTGTTTCGTATATTTGAAACAAAGTTTTTCTGCAACTTGTAGTCATTGTAGATGATTGATTAGTAAAGTGCTACTTCATTTGTGTACTTGCTACTTTGCTAGTACGTCATTGGACAGTTGTTCATGCTAACCAATTCGAACTATATTTGGACATATGCTCTGTTGTTTCGAGTGGTAACTGTGAAGGAGCTTATTTGTTTGTTCTTTTCTACTTGCTGACAGTTTTTTTTTTTTTTTTTTTTTTTTTTTTTTGGAATTCAACTGACTTGGTTTCTGCTGTATCCTTTATGCAGTGTATGTGTAGCGGGTGCGCTAAGGTTTTGAGATTTCAGACAAACCGTTGCCCCATATGCCGGCAGCCAGTGGAACGGCTTTTGGAGATTAAGGTCAACAACGCAAACGAGGAAGAAAGTAGCAATTGAGTTCTTATCCCTTGTGAGTTTCCCTGGAGGTAAAGTTCATTGGTTAACTCACAGCTGTGCTTTCGGATACTTCTGTAGAGGTCTTTGTTGCTGTCCTCCCTTGAAGAGCAACACATATCAAAAAAAAAAAAGCTGTCTGTGCCTTCTTTGCAAAGATGTACATGCATGACAGGAACATATATAAGTAAGTAAATAGCAAGGTATGGCATATAGATGGGGGATAATCCAATTTCACTGTTAATTTGTACGCAGACGGCAACTGTAAGTTACCTTTTGTGGCTCCTCTTCCTGATGGTATAAAGCTCGCACAGGTTTATTCCCGGTTTCTCTTATCATACATAAAATGTTGAAGTATACTCCGTATATGATTATGCAGGAAGTAGCCAAATGGGTTGGTCGAGCCACCTTCATTGGTTCTATTTTTCTAGTCAACATCGAGGTTGGTATTGTTCATGAATGTGGCTTTTTTTCTTTTCTTTCCTTTATTCGGGTATAATAAGGAGTGGGTCTCTCTTGCAACACCGGAGTCATTATATGTTACGGGGAGATTGTCGTCGAATTTGTGGAGTTCAAGCAAACTCCGTAGCTCATAGTTAATGTCTAGATGTTTGATCCCACATTCTGAGGGTTATAGGATTTGTAGTTTTGTACCACGACATGACGGTACGACAATTAGCGCACAGAAATTACATAAAACTTGGATGAATACAAAAACACATGTTTTGAACTTTTTCAGTGGTGTTTTGAACTTTGATTTGCACAATGGCCTCACCAAGTACACCAAGTGGCGTAACATTTAGTTTCGATTGGGAGGAAAAATGGTTTCAGATCGAATTTCAGGTATAGTTGCAACTCCCTAAAACCGAACCTTAATCAGGTGGAAAACCAAAGCTTATGAGTTACGACAAAACACAACACACGAGTAGTTATCATAACATACATGGTGAAGTTACTAGCATATACTATTGCTAGTACACCATTTCATACATAGGATTACAGCAGATTCATATGATCCATGGTCACAACACAGACATAGGAAATACAATGAATCTGTGACGAAGCCAGCCATAATAATGGAGACGACCCCATCACAGACAACTTTTAGTACGAGTACATAACATCATCTCAATGGACTATGGTCCAGAGGAAATTATTGAATGATGAAAACAACAGGTACTAGTTCACCAAACTTTTTAGGTGGCGCCATTCCCCCACCATTGATGTGCAAACACACCAACGCTCCTCAGGCTCTTTACGAGGTCGATGTTACTATCACCGACACCATCACCGTAGCCACTGCTTTCCGAATCAGAGAAATGGAGGAACAGCTCATCAATGTAACAGATGATGCCACTTTGGAACAATTCTGATAAGAATTTCTTTTCCGGTTGGCCTACATTCATCTTCAAGACCACAAAGTCGGCGAATTCAACGGTTTCTTTGAACCAGATGAGGAAATCAAACTCGTCATCGTCAATGAGTGGTTCTTCATCAGCAACAGACTTTGCTTTGTCTTTAACATTGCCGCCTAGTGCAGGGTGATAAATGAAGGTAACACCAGGGCTTTTCACATGGGAAGACAAAACCAAGGCATCATGATCAACTATGTAAGCACTGAAAGCTCTTGAGTCGATCGGGTAGGAAGGCAAGAACCAGTTGCCATTGCTAAAGTTTGCAGCTTCCTTCGCACCCATATCTATGTAAATCAACTTCCCTTTCAAGGGTACATCAACATAGCTCGACAGATAAGCGATTTTCTTATCGTTGTCCTTTGGCCTCTTGTCCACAAGAGGTTCCAGCTTATTTATCAAGGGTTTGTTTCGAATGATTGAAGGGCAAGTTTCCGGTAGGTGATACTGCCCAAAGATACCAAGTCTGCTAGGCCTCTTCTTGAATGCAACCAAATTAAAGCTGCCTGAGTTTACAACATCCACAACGCTGGAGCTTTTGAGATAAGATGATACTGAGGTTGCAGACCTAATCAAACTATCATGACTGGAACTTCCAGTTCCAACAAGCACAGCTGCAATCCCTCCAGGTTTCAGAACTCGTTCCACTTCACTCACTAGAAGAGCGGGGGCTGATACCGTGCTAAGGTCTCTCGCAATGACAAAATTAAACGAATTGTCATCAGCGTCAAGCTCACAAACAACTTGCTTTTGCCTGAGCATAAAAAAGGGGTGATTTTGAATTTCATCAACATCCGAAAACCCCAATTCACGCAATGTGGAGGCGGCCAACGATGAGCCATCTCCAATACAAAGAGCTTTCCCATCATAACTCAACAAATTCTTGCTCACAAGCTCTCTAACCACATCAATGGTCAAATCCACATTCTCCTTGCACACTCCAGACCACAAATGTGGGAATGCAATCGAAGTAACGGGCTTCAAAACCCGTCCCAGGACCGTATCCTGGCCGATAAACCCCATACCAACACCACATGCATCAAAGCTCAATGAGGGTTTCGACAAATCGACATCGAAAACAAGTTGCATAAGGGGCAACATTGAGATGACAACTGCAAACATCAATGTACGGATAACCAATCTCCTGGTTAAAGACCCATGAAGGGCTTGCCATTTCAATGTCTTAAAACCCCCAAAATTCTCAACCCCACCCATAATTCTCATCAAAATTTCACCCAAATTCAACCAAAGATCGAATCTTTCTCAACTGGGTCAGTAAAAACTGATCAGGGTAATTCGTAATTGCAAGATCTAATTGCAAAATAACTAATAATAACAGTAATTTTTTGTTGAAGAGTAAAGAAGAAGCTAATTAAAGCGTGAAAAGAGATGAAATTTAGCGAGTACAAAACCTGGAGGAGGTGTGGTTTCCACCCACGAGGACTCCCTGTGATTTTTGGAACCCTAACCACACCCTTTTCGGAGTTCTTCTTGAATTTGGCTCATACCAACTTACACCCATCATTTTTCCCCCAAAATTCAACAAACCCAGAAATATAATTCTCTAAAAAAACTAACTTAACTACATGGTTTAATTTGATTGATTGTGTATTATGAAATTGGATCTGGGAATTGAACAAATTGGGGGAAAAAAGATTGAAGGGGTTTTCTTAGGAGTGAGAAAGTAGAGAAGAGTGTAGAGTACGAGTGAAGAGAAACAGTGGATCTGGTCTTTTGTTTTGTTGATATAAACGCTGGCAAAATTTTGATGAAGGTTTAATGTTTTATTATTATGCATTTTTTGGCCGTTGTTTGCTGGGAAGGTTCCATTTACGTTTCAATCAAGTTTGCGGTTATTAAATGCTAAGTCATGACAAGTCAATTTCACACTTGAAATAGTATAGTAGTATACTACTATACTCTAACTAGGGACGTGCATGGATCTGGACCCGACCTAGACTCGTCGGGTTATTATATTTAGATGGGTGGGTTTTGGTCATTTGGGTGGAATCTGATACAGGTTTGAACATTTGAACTAGAGGTGGTCATTACTCATTAGACACTAGGAGCCCGGGCCCGCACTGGCCCGACTCTGGTCAAGGCACGACTCGGCTCGGCACTGGCCTTGAAAATGATGATTCGAAGACTGGACAAGTCAAATTCACCGGGCATATAACTAGGGATGTGCACAGGTCCAGGACCCGGCCTAGACCATTGTGCTGGATTTAGATGGGCCGGTTTTGAGGTCATATGTTTATGAGCGTGGACTCGTCGACATGTTAGTTGGTGGAGTTTGAGTCTCAATAGAAAGACCTAGACCCGACTCATCTAAAAACATCGGAAAATTGATTCCAAGAATCAACTTGTAGCGATAATACGGAGTAATTTTTGTAGAACTTGCACGGTGAACATTCTTTAGTTTTCTTTATCGAATACCGCCGTTAACAACTAAAACGCCAAAAAAAAATTGAAATATTAGCCGTAGGTAATTTTGGATAAAGGAATGTACGACATTGGAATGGTTCAATGAACCATTACTTATAATATTACTTTGTGTGGGATCTTATGGAAGTCCTGCACGAAAACTTAAAATGGGACCCATAAATAGTTGTAACTCAAAAAGCAAATTCGTAAAACGGGGTTGCTAAAACATTATTAGAGAATAATACAACGCAAAAAAAAAGGTCCTTCGACAGCATGTATACCATATTCTCGGGACTATGTAGTCACAAATTTGTTTTTATGTACTTTAGCGGGGTTTTCATGTACTTTTGAAAGTTTTCCATGTATTTTAGTGGATATTTTATGTAATTTTATGAATCTAATGTATAGTTTTAGTCATTTGCAATCAAGATAGATTAATAAAACTTTGAACTGATATTTTAAGGTTCTAACCTATTTACGTAAGATTTTTTTCATCCATTAAGAGACTCTAATGAATTGATAATCGATAATTTCATCGTTGTACTTCAAGATCATTTACATTTTTGTATTATTCTGCATGTTTATACTTCCAAATACTATAAATATTAACAAAACTATACGAAAATTGATCGTTTTAACAAAGAATACATAAAATTGTACTTAAAGTACATTAAATTAGGGTAAAAGTACATCAATTTCTATGTTAAATTACACAACCTGAGACACGAGAGTACGTATTCTCAGGTGTATACAATAAATTTCCGTCCTATATTTTTGAAACCAGTGCACAACCAAGTCTGTCGTTCTAAAACTCAATCAAACCACCAAGGTAGATACACTTTAATGCGAACTTTATCGTGCCTCTGAATAGTACTAGGTGGAAAGCTCGTACACTCCACAAGTCACTCAATCGAGTATATTATTATCTATAAAAGGTATAATTGAGTATCACCCGGTACCGTAATATCACTATTCGTAGATATGATTATTTGTCTGGCTTGGCCCAGTTTGGGTCGGGCTAAAGGTAGAAAATTAGGCCTTATGACCGCGCTAATTTTTCAAGCTACTTGACTGGCACAAGCCCAGCCGTACGGGCTTCAGTGGCCTTGCCATTTTGGCCTATTCTTCTAATAGCTGTTGTAGGCTAGTAGCTAAATGAAGAGTTTCATTTCAATTTCATCCGAGTACTAGTGTCATCTATTCAAGTTGAGTCTTGGCGTGTGGTCGTGACACGTGTGTCGCCACCTAGGAGCCACACTATCGTGCATGCATCCATGTCATGTGCCACCTAGCCACCACATAATTGTGCCACATCAGCATCTATCCTCCATCTGAGCTGTAACACCCCGTATTTTTGGGTAATTATTTAATAAGGGTGTTACTTTTTAAATCGATTATTGGAAGATAAAATGAGTTCCTATAATTGAGTTTGGGTCGGGTTTATGGATCACTCATCTCACCCAACGAATAAAGCCCAAACCCGAGTCTACCCTCATACCTATATATACATATAATAAAGAAAACCCTTGCCTTATTTCATAACCATTCGGCCTCCTTCTCTCCCTCTCTCTTCTTTTCGTAGCCTCCACCCGCACAAGATCTCAGCACAACTGTGTCAACTCCAAACACACATAACTTTCTCATACGACCTTTGCTTAAGTCGTGGTTGGTGGCGTTAGAACCGTGCTTTCGATACGAATCTAACAACATGTAGATCATGCCAAAATTCCATGGGATGCTCACTGTAGAGGTGTTTTAGTAGAGCTGTATCTATCTACCCGGAAACTGTGTCGCCGCCTCGGTATTCTGATGATTCCCGTCGACTCAGAAGATATTTTAAGACGATATTTTGTGGGGATGTTCCTAAATATATCTTTGAAAACATATCCCAAATTGGTAAGGCCTACACTTCTGTATCAAAAGTTACATTGGTTTTCGTGAGTAAACCCTAATTGTTATTCGTGGTTCATTGTGAAGTTGATTCCCGTTGATCCGCTTGGAGTTTGTGGACGAAAGTTTAAGGAGAGGTTTATGACATACCCTTATACAACATATTAAAATTTGGTGGTCATCCAATATCGGAGGTAGACATTATTCGTGTTTCTTTACCACTGTCCCTTTGTGGATCCGTCTCATATTAGTGATAGTTGTGAGTTGTAAGACTTATGGTTACATCTTTTTGATTAGGGAATTGTGGATTGATTTTATAATTGGATGATTAAGGATTAGCGTTGTAAGGTAAGAACGTTGATCACAAACCTCTCACTAGCCATTATCTTGTTTGATACACCTTGCTTGATCATCGTATGTTCTTGTTTTACACATTCATTCTTGTTACCCGTTTCGCTTGTGCCTAATTATATCATTGAACATATTTCCCTTCCGTCTAATCAATGTTCGTTTGCGGTCTTTCGACCACCATACTCCCCACGGCCTTCGGTCCTCTTGCCTTCCTCGGCCCTTCGGCCTCTAGCCGAGACCACCACTCGGCCACTTGGTCGAGTGGTGTGTTTACTTGTTGCTTGTGTTTTTGTTTGGCTTCAAGTATCTACCGATTATGATCTTTGTAATTTGCATCGTCAAATAATGCACGCGTGAACAATGTATATAAAACGGATGAAAGAAAATAAATGACTCCACCTAGAGTACGATGGATTCGGCTCGGCCGATCATCGTTTGATATACCTCTGATCAAGGTACGTAGGGTCGAGTTAGCTGCCGACTTCCTAATAGTCTTCCTCCTAGATGGGAACTCGTCCTACCGGCCTGTCTTGCGAGGGGTGTGCACACTCGGGATTATTAGGGCGATAATTACAACTCTAGCTCGAACAAAGTTCGTTAAGTGGGGCTATGGGGTAGGACCCTGGCCGAATAATTAAACAATATGTATATATTGAGCGACGATACTCTTTTGATAATGCACTCTGTTGCTATTGTTAATCCTATGATATAACGTCAATTCGTTCTTATGAGCTACGCGCCTCAAGGCGCGTATCTTATTTGTTCTTTATGCTTATTAATTTCTTACTCAGCCTGTGCTGACGTTCTGTTTTCTGGTTCGTCCCTACCGTGTTCTGGGGCCTATGTCAATCTTCGATGGCATAGTTGACAGGTCTTGATGATATGGCTGCATGCTTACGAAGTTGATCATGCTGGGAATTTTCGAAAGACTTTGTTTTGTCTCAGACTTCATTTCGTCCTGATTTTGTAATTTGGATTTCGTTTTGAGAACTATAGCTCGACATTTAAAGACTTCCGCTGTTTTATTTTCCGTTGGTTAGTTGCAGTTGAATTTCTAGCCTAGCAATTGACTTGGTAGTCAATTGCGGGGTGACAATTCTAAATTTATTTCTATTTATAGTTGGTCAAAATTTAGGGTTGTTACATGAGCGCCACAAGAGTGATACGTAGGCGTGCATTCATGTCACGGATTAGAAACTCAACCTGTATGGGATTGTCACGGATTCAAATCCTCATGCTCCCACCATGCAGTATTAGCTGCTCATTTGTTTAAAAAAAAAAAAGATATTGGTACCCCTGAATTTCCCGCTTTTATCCAGTGTACCCCCAAACTTTCCGCGTTGTCCAAAATATTTTATGAAAAACTTCACTAACAATATTAAGGAACAAGAACTTACCATATATTTAAATAGGGGCATGAAGTTGAAGAAGATTCGGATGAGAAAAGAAGATATTACGAACTTGACCCTAAAGTTGCTTGATGTATCTCTTATTGTGATAATTGACCATGTATGTTTACCCCATTTCGTTCTCATAATTATGATCTCCTAATTATATCATATAATACGTTTTCATCCATTGTTATTATCACTATGATAGCCACAATGTATGGATGAGAAAGAAGAGAGAGAGAAAGGGGGGAAAAGAAAGTTTGTAATTGTGGTGGAATTGGTGAGGAGAGAGGAAATCAAAGGGAGTGGGTTGGGGAGGTTTTGGTGAGGAGAGAGAAAGAATGAGAAGAGGATTAACAGTGTTAGAGTGTAGTTAGTGAAAAAACGAAAAACTGGGTGCAATTAGAGTAAGCGCAAAGTTTAGGGGTAGATTGGGCAACGCGGAAAGTTCGAGGGCACACTGATTAATTAAAAGCGGGAAGTTTAGGGGTATCATGGATAATATCCCAAAAAAAGGTGATACATGTTTTGAATAGTTATTTTAATTGAATTTTAAACAGTTACATGGTACATGACCTAACTTAAGGCGGTGTACAAAGACATTGATTCAATCACAACTTTTAATAAATTATTTTTATTTTATTATGATATTATATATACACGAAGAATATTAATCAATAATAATTATAAGAAATTGGTGGGAACCGAGATACTAACTGAGCCCCCATACTCTTTGCTATGGTAAAACCAATCCCAATAAAAATAAAAGGTGTAGCCTGCTGATATCTTGCGTCATAGAAAACTGTTGGATCAACTTGATCAGAGCAACAACCGCTAGCTAGCTCCAATTCCCCAAAGAGGAGAAGGACAAGGGTATGAAGACATAACCCACATCAGCGCACTTAGACTCATACTTAGCACACTTACGATTGATCGCTTCCCTCACCACCTTACCTGGCGCCGGGAAGTGGGACCCTATTTCCTCTTTTGTCTAAAATACCCAATTTGGAAATAGATCGACCCAAATTTCATTTAACGGGGTAAAATTATTAAATTGAGTTAAAATTTGACATTAACTCAAAATAATTAATTTATCTAATTTCCGCCCATTAACGAATTTTTAGTGCCTACAATCCTCAACGCCTATATGCCCATACTCTCGTAGTAGCAAACAACACCGTTACTCTCTAAAACTGTTCAATGATGTGTGATATCACCCATCTCGGAGGAAGATTCATTTATAATAACAAGTACCAAAATTATTAAAATAAAACTCAACCTCCAAAAACTAACTACTAACTACGATGAATATGTTTGATAATGTCGTGATCCAAATACCATCAATAATAATGTTTTTATTTATTTAATAGAGCTTGAAGGGGGGGGGGAGTTTGGGGCTATACATTGATCTCTTGTTTTTGAAATGATGCACATATGCTAGCGAGTAGAAGAGAATTCGACATAAAACATGTATATGGTAGTATAGAGACCACCTCGAGAAGGTGGAAACGAGTTATTGTAATAACAACTAGTAATAATTAATTAATTAGAGCGCTCTTAATGAGAAATATAGGCTTACCACGGAGGGAGTATAGTTAATTAGTCCATAGATACGTCCTTGTCATTTTGGGAGGTTAACAGATAGTTGTACCGAACATGTTGAGTAGATTTCAGCTATATATGCCGCTAATCTCAAACAATTGTCTACTAAGAACTATCAGGTACCCAGAACGCTAAAACAGCTAACAAATGGTTCCTTTTGGCGAAAAAAAAACTTATATATTCACCATTGTCTCCATAAATTTTCTAAAATCACAATTTGTCATACGGACTCACATAACTATTTACTTTTATTTCTTTCTAATTATTATCATCAATTGTCATACTCGAGAACAATTCACATAATTACTGAGTTCCAAAAGCTGAACCCTGTATTATCTGAATTTTTTTTTTCGAAATAGGGCTCGAAAAATAAATATTGAACAAAATGGGTTGAATTGAAAAATGTTCAATCTTATGGGGTGCACGTCACCCCATTTCAAGTTCGGGACAAAACCGCCAGTGCCCCTGGCGGTTTTAAGTGTCTTGAACAGTAGCTATGAAGTTGTAAGTGATATTTTGGCTAGGGTAAAACCGCCATGGGGGGTGGCGGTTTCACTCACCCCTCATGGCGGTTTCAAATTTTTTTTTTTTTATTTGGATTGACGTTATATCGGGGTGATATTTTGGCCAAGGGTGAAACCTCCATAGGGGGTGGCTGTTTCACCTTCGGCCAAAATATCATCCACTCGATTTGTATACTCATTTTTGTAAGAAACCGCCATGGAGGGTGACGATTTCTCTTCACTTAAAACCGCCAGGGGCACTGGCGGTTTTGTCCCGGACCTGAAATGGGGTGACGTGCACCCCATAAGATTGAACATTTTTCAATCCAACCCATTTTGTTTAATATTTATTTTTTGAGTCTTATTTCGAAAAAAAATCGCATTATCTATGCACATGGTAGCAGCAGGCAACCCATTGGACCATTGCATCATCATACATTTATGGTCTGTTTGATCAAGCTCCAACTTTTATAGAAGTGTTTCTCAGAAGTAGTTTTCCAAAAATTGTTTCTAGAGAAATTATTGGGTATTTCGTAAACTTATTTTAATAGTGCTTCTAAGAATCAGAAACAGTAAAATAACTGTTTGGCCAAATATATATGTACATTCTACAATTTCTTTAGATAATAATCTTGATTTTTTTATTTATATCCAATGGTCTAGAAATGAAGATGGTAAAAAAAAAAAAAAAAAATCATCCCCTTTCTTAGCTTTTTCTCTTTCCTCTCCCATTCCCCCTCCCTCAGCCTTGCCGCAACACCACCCCCTGCACTCACCCAAACCCACCATTCCTTCGACGCCCACCACATTCCAGCTGTAACACCCCTAAAATCCAGATATTTTAGAAAAGAGGAATGCTATGGTCACTCTCTTTGGGAGAGTGACAAGAAACACTCAAGTTTTTATTGGCTATTCAACAATAAAATGACAATTTCCTTGTAGCATTAATTGCACCACTTGTGAGTTACAACCAATGGAAGTTGGAGTGTCCCTTGTCACTCTCCCAAAGAGAATGACCATAGCATCCCTCTTTAGAAAAATACAGTTATGTCAAAAACGAGGACAAATGAGGTGTTACTGCCAAGATCGACACCTCAAGTCAATCGTTAAGGCAAAGGTAAAACACTAGTGATTAATTTAACTCCAAAATTTATAATATAAAACTATTACATTCAATTTTTAGACAACCAATCCTCCGACAAATCACAATAAAGTGCGGAAACGGAAATAAAGTTTAGGTCTTAACACTATCAATCTACTAGGTGAGCGTCACTCAAATCCCTTGATCAACCCAAATAACTTCAATGACCTGCAATACTAAGAAAACATAGAAAACCGTCAACCATAGGGTTGAGTAAGAAACCACTTACCTAGAAAACGCTTTTGAAAAGTTGCACAATCATACAAGACAATAAATACTTTCAACCTATTGAACATTCAACTAATAGAGATAATGAAATCGAAATACAATCATTCTTCCCAATCATAAAATAAAACAATGGAAGCCTTTTAGACATTGACAATTAAACTACATCGAGAGAATGAAAACGAAACAATCATTACAATTTAGAAATCCAACAATCATTTCCTTCTTGCTCAAAAATGTTTTCCTTCAGGGCCGTCTCCTCAAACCATTATTCCCGAATGCATGCATCCCCCTCGGGTCCTGTTCCCGAGAGGAGGAGATAAAAGTTCAAGGTGGAGGATCAATCCACCCCATCTATATATTTACTGTGCACAAATAATCAAATCAGATCATTACGGTTACCCTGTACTCCTGTTAACTCCCTCAATAGAGTTAATACCAATTCTCAAAATCCTTGTATAACAATCTAAATCATTTCTCAAATAGTTTGGCAAATATGCAACAAGAGAAACCTTTAATTCTAAAGTTCTCTTCTTAGCAAACATTATTAATCATTTTCATTGCCAAACGATTATAAATCATTTATCATTACACATTGTAAATAGATGCTTTTAAAGGAGATAAGAAGTCTTCTTACTTGGAACAACGTCTCGGCAAGCTAGCTCAGCAAGTCTCCTATATCTTTATTTCAATAGAATTTGACTCTACATGAAATACATGTTGCTTCCTATTAGTATAAGCAGTACATGTGCATGCTTTCTTATGCATACACTTTGTTTACTCACAATTCTATATACAATAGTTGCCAAATGCAAGAATTAATGACTACACCCTCTTACTCTTAGCTCTAAATAGAGCATCTAAACATACTTTGAATCCAAATTCCTACTAAGACACTAGACCTCCTTAAGACAACCTCTAAAACTTCCTTTTCGACCTTAATGTGATAAAAACAACACATAGACATTTTACCCACTTCATTATAACCTCAAAAACCCACTTTACAAACCATTACCAATCAAAAATCGCCATTTTCTCCTCTTTTAATAATATGGACAGCAATTATGATTCACTTAAATCCTCCAATTTAGCACAATCTTTCACCTATAAGTTCATATAATTCATCTAGTAACAATAAAAACCCATATCAACCATAAAGAAGCTTAAAACCAACCATTTCCTTCTCTTTCCAATTCAATCAACCAACAACAATATCCTCTTAACAAACTAACCCCTATATTATACTTACTAACATCATACAACAACATCAACAATACCAAATTAAACTCTTAAATTCGTTTTTCTAAAAACCCACAATTTATAATCAACCTACCACTTCAAAAACTTCATAATAACCTCTAAAAACTCATATCTAATCACAAATTAACCATTAGAACACAATTTCGTGGCTTCTACCACAATACTACATCAACCCAACAAGTACCCAATTCACAACTTCAATTTCCTCCACTAAATAAACTCAAAACAACCTCTACTTAATTACCCACTTCAATTCAACCGTAGAAACATGATTATAATAATTAAAACAATGAGATTTTGATATAAAATCAAACATGCAAATAAGTAAAACAATCTTTGATTTTTCGTTCAAATGGAGAGAGGAGAGAGAAGGTAAGATGAAAACTCACTAGAAGAAGTGATGGAGAGAAAAGGAAGTCGCCGGAAAGCGGTGGCCGGAGGTGGATGGACGACGGTGGCAAGCTCGGGTGGGGCGTGGTGGTGAAGGAAGAAAAGGAAGATCTTGCATTCTCTTATGTTTTGTAGTGTGTCGTGCAAATGAAGGATGAAGGGGAAAATGAACCCCTTTTCCTATTTAATTTATGATATTTTTTTTTTTTTTGGGCCGCGAACAGTAACTCGTGAATAGTATTTTTTTCCCCTCAATATCTAGCAAGTCTAGAGAAATTGCGATGTAATTGGTAAAAAAAATTCTTCTCTTTTAAAAATAAAATAGAATGAAAGCCCGTGCGTTGCACAAGTCTTTTAATAATGATTTCAATTAATAGTACTAAATGATCTCCTATGTTCACGTTAGATGAAAAAATGGATATCCGATTAATTATTAAACTTTTATATCATAAGTTTAGTTTAGTGTTATGGGTCTGTATCATTATTGAATAAGATTATACCTGATTCAAATTGTCATTTAGTTGCTCGTCATGTGTCGCCTGAGAAAAAAAATATAAAGGTAGATTCTTACAGACTAATTGACAACTTAACTTTCCATTGGACCCATTCTTACGTCAATAAACTTATAGATTGAGGAGTTAACTTTCATTATCATTAAACGGCAATAGCTTATGACGACGAAATTTTGCTAAGAACAAAGTCACGTCACCTTGACATAATTCCACATAATCACTTTAAAATATATAAGTTTGGTTTTACTTGTTTTCATAATCTTGCGTAACACAAAAATACTATAGTTTATGTATGCCTTTAATTTTGTTTGATGCTACTAATCATACTTAATTATAAATATGTAATATAAAATACTACACATATAATATCAATTGGTCGTCATTTTATAGATTGTATTTTTGTGTTACATTTCTATAAGGATCATATTTCATGTTGTCGTAGCTAAAATCTTATAATGAGGTCATGCATGAATACTGGATCGGAGTTCATTTTCGGCTATTCATTTCTTGTCTTGGTTTTAAATAGATTATTTTGTATTATGGGCCAACCCATCTATACAAAGATTAGGTCCTAATGCCTTTCTTGTTCTTTGATTATGGGATGTGTAATATAGCTACCTAAGGCTCTGTTTGACGGGACTTAATAAAAGTAGTATTCAGATCAGTTCAGAATCATGCAAATCAGATCAGATCAGAGTCATTCAAATCAAATCATATCAGATCTAGAAAAGTTCAAATAACTATCAATGTACGTATTTGGTTCATAATTGATACTAATTCGTTGAAATTCAATCAAATTTTCAACAAATAAATTCAAATCAGATTAGATCAATTCATAGTCATTCAAATCAAATCAGATCAGATCAGTTCAGAAAGATGCAGTCCTATCAACAGGGCCTAACTATAGTAGTTGGGCTTGTTTTTCTTATAAAAAGTAGGTTCAGTTGTATATAAGACTTACCATAACTTACATTTCGTATACTTTTATGGACTTTTTTCATGTTTGTGAGGGTGAATAACTAACGATTTATAGTTAATAGTTCGGAGTCCTAAATAAAATATACATTTGATTCTTTTTATATATTATACTTGAATACTTTTAAAGAGGAGAAATGTACTAAACATGATTCCAACTTTCCAAGTTATTCTCAGTGCTTTATTTTGATGATTGTTTTAGCACTATGAAGTTAGTACATATAGGACATTGACTTGGATGTTGAGCACAGACTACCAGTGATCAATATATATGTAGTTATGTACGTATAGCTAGCCCTACTACAACTAAGAGTTATACTATAACTAAAAGATGTGGATATATTAATAACTAATAATATAATAATTTGCAAATAGTATAATAATAAAAAATTGTTTATATTGAAGTAGGATTACTTTTAATAATAAAAAATTATCAAGACTCTCTGAAAAGCTCCGGTCGATGTGAGAGCTACAAAAAAGCCTCCTTTAATAATATAGAAGGATTGCAAAACCAATATTTGAGGTTCATAATACTTTTTTTTATATTTAAATAATTTCAAATAAATATCCGAAAATACGAGGTGTTACATCAGCCTCCGACACGTCGTATGGCTGCCTGTGCTATCCTGCCTGTGCCATCGACGTCTGCCGTCGTCGCACCCTTCATGCTCCACGCACAATTTTCACTCCTCTCAATACTTCCCTTTTCAATCCTTCTCCCTATTGATTTTTAGCCACCCTCCTCATGAAAACCACCTCCCGCGCCTCCCTGGCCTCCTAGTAGCCTTTATTGGCCGTGGGTGAGAAAAAATCGAGGAGAGAGAAAAGGGGAAAAGGGTCAATGATGCGCTGCCCTGCCGGGAGGAGGGAAGTGACGGACGACGACTGAAGGTCTTGAGATGTGATCAAGCGGGGTAGTTGAGATGGTGGTGGGCAGCACCGACGGTGGTCACTGGCTGTAGGTGAGGTGGGTTGGGCTGGGCTGTGGGAGAGGAGAGAATTTGTATGAAAAGAACAAATTAGAAAAGAAAAATAAAACAAGAAAAACGAGAAACAGAAGCAGAAGTAGAAGGAGAAGGAGAGACCCCAATTTGGTGTTTTTTTCCTTCTAGGCACTCTAGAAGTTGTTTTGGGCTTCTCAAAATACAAGAAGTGCTTCTACCATTACCTCTATTTGGCCAAGTTTCTACTTCTCACCTCAATAAACAGTTGTAGAAGATTGGCCAAACATGCACTTAGAATAACTTACAAGGCTCCTTAACTACGGAGTACATTTTTGCGATCTTCTTGTAATATATGCATTCCATGCATGATTTCTATCAAAGCAAACAAACTCATGAAATTTGTAACGTCAACCCTAGCTAGTTCTGTGCAAGGTTGAAAGTGCCTATGGCACTCCTGGCCCAATCATAATCTGACGCAACCCTAATATGTTGGGCCACAACGATTCACTAGTAGAAAAACATGAAGTCGCGTCTCCCAATTGGCGGAACGATTTAATGAAATAGTGTTCGAAAAAAAAATGTTAAACAAAATAGGTAGAAAAAAAATTTGTTCAACAATATGGGGTGCACGTCATCCATATGTAAAACCGTTGAGTTTCTTGGCGGTTTTAGGGCTCTATGTTTTGTTTTGTCTTTTTTTTTTTTTTTTTTTTTTTTTTTTTTGTAAAACCGCCCAGGATCTCAGCAGTTTCACATAGTGTAAAACCTTGGCGAATTTACAGATTACAAGAATTTTTTTTTGTTACTGTTATAAGTCATGGAACTGCCATGATTCTTGGCGGTTTTATATATAGGTGACGTGCACCCTATTTTGTTGAACAAGTTTTTTCCGAGCCATTTTATTTAACATTTTTTTAGCATTATTTCAAAAAATTGTTCCAATTGGCATCGGTTGTTCAAGAAGTGATGCCAAAAATGTCTCAATCCGCGTCGACCTAGAACCGACGCCCAAAGGTCTTTACAACCGATGCCTTCCTGCCTTTTTCTAATGTAGACACCCGACTTGGGGGCTTCCCTTTTTATAACGCTCGATGATGAGATGGATGGTGGACACCGGTGAAAGGTTTCGATTACCAACGCATTCGACCCCATAGTCTCGGCCCAAATATGAAGAGGGAAGCCTGATGTTTAGCCCGTTGGTCTTAGAGGGCCCCTTATTGTTTATTTGAATGTCATTTTAGGCCGTTGACCACAAAATGCCACCCATTTTGCCCATTAGTCATCTCGGCCCAATGTCATACGTAATGCATATGGTGATAATGTCTAGGCCCATTCTGGCAACTCCTTGGCAACCTCAGCGGGCTGTATTTTCACGGTCTTTATGTTGGTTGACCAAGTCTTTCTTCATCATTATCTTTATCAATTCACAATCAGCTTATAATTAGAGATAATTGAAGATACATGGGAGGAAAAGATAGGATAGCATTCAGTTGGCAACTGGAGACCTTGATTGTGTTTTCCATGGACTCTTTGATTAAAAGATAAGATTGATCCCATTTTGCTTCCCCTCCAAGCATGAGCCGGCTGCTTATACTTTCCAAAATCCTATACAATTTCCTATATATATGGCCATCATTTCTTTAGAAAAGGGGACGACAATACTAGCTACAAAAGAACTTATCAGCTTACCCTTTCCTAGTCCTTGTTCTCACAATCTTAAGAGCAAGAGCATAAAAAACTTACTTTATACAATACACGTACATCACATATTCGTAGAGACATCCACGATAGCGAGGTCACCGCGGCGAAGGTTGAACTTAGATCGTTGGGTGAAGTGGCGTAAGAGGCTCGAAGACAAGGGTTGGGCGCGTTGGTATACGAAACCGAGATCCGTACGACGACACAGGTATGTCCACCTGAGGGCCTCAAATCTTCGTAAAACTGTATTCTTTTGAATGCGATTTTTACAGTTTTGGTCGTGATATAATTGATGGCATGTCAATTTATTATGTGTGCTTAATCGATGTGTTTATGCGTTTAGTGTTGCCTTACTGTACTCGGCATCTGCATCTTTCCTTCATATTACTATAGTACGTAGTCATGCATGTGTCAACAACATATTATTATTTATACTTGATGTACAGTTAATGATTTAGTATTAGTTGGCATGTAATTGATACGTAAGTTTGGTTTTGTGCTAAGCAATTTGTGATGTGTACGTGGCACTTTGATGGTTCATTGCATGCATGTTTTGTTACGTATTATCTTTGCATGTATGTTTGTTTGCGTAATTAATTTCTATCGTATATCGCATGCTATTTGCTATATGATTCCGTCGTCAATTATAACTTTATATTTATCTTGGATCAATTAGTAGAGGCCGTTTTCGGACGGGCGATTTGGGTGCCTAACACCTTCCCAAATCGTACCTTGCAAAGGACCCATCCTAGGTTCGTAGGATCCTATAAAAAATCCTGCTGGCGACTCCAATAAAAATAGCGAGACCCAATCGGTCCACCCCCAGGCCGGTACGGTATCTCACATCTAATAGTGATTAGAATGGAAAATGTGGAGATCAGAGCGAGTGGTGGAGTTGCACCCCTTTCGGTTAATTTACTGGCCAGTACTTGTCAAAAAAAAAACAAGAAAGACAAATGAAAAGTTTACGGTACTAATAAGCATTATATGTCGCACATCATCATGCCTATAAAAATAAGGTTTGGTTTGAATTAGTTAACATACACTTAAATTCAAGGGAATATGGCAGGTCTTATGAAACGTAAGCTAGAAGCTGAAGTTGAGATAAAGGAGAGTGCAAATGATGCCTTTCATGACATCTACCTCAACAGGCCTCATAACATTACAAAGGTTAACCCTGATTTTGTGCAAGGCTGCGACCTACATGTAGGTGATTATGGTACTCCTGGTTCGACTTTTATCTGGGATTAATCATTAATGATTCTTTATCATTATCACAAAATTTGTTCCTTGTTATTTTCTTGCATAATGACATTTCTGTGCTATGCATTGCCATACATACATTATAGTATATCTCGATGTACATATGCGGCCATGCGGGAGTTCACCGTATTTTTTATCTACCATTATTCTTTAAAAGAAGTAGAAAACGCCACATGTACGAGATTCATTTTTCATTTAAAATGGTAAGTTTTTTTTCAATTAGAGGGGATGTCTTACTATTAAAGTCGTGAAATTTCGAGCCTTAATTACTACACAACTTTGTAAATTAGAATTTTAGAGTAACTAAGTGATGCATGGCTTCGGTGCGATTCAATCTATTGTAACTCTTACATTAAACTATTTTCGGTACATAGAACATTGTCGATGTTCATGTTCTAGTAGTCCTTTCTATGCATTACGTTATATTATTAGTTAACTTGAACCATTTAATTCTGCATGCATGGTAAGGTGGGAAGCCTAAAACAATCAAGGAAGTACGAGAAGTGGTGGATGAAAAGAATAAGCTGATCAAATTCAAAGTCATGGAGGGAGACATAATGGAGATTTACAAGAGTTTAGACATCACTCTTCAAGTTTTGCCAGGAAAGACTAATGAAAGCTGCATTGTTAGGTGGACATTCGAGTATGAGAAGAAACAGCTTGAAGTTCCTGAGCCAGAAGCTGAATTATTTCTGGATGCTATAATCAAGCTCACCAAAGAAATTGAAGAACATCACCACATCCACAACAACTAGGCCAGGCGTACTGTTCAAGCCAACACTACTACTGTAACATGTATACATAATGTTACAATAAGCGTCCCTAATTTTACTATCGATAATGTTACAACAATAATGCATGCAGAAGTATCGAATAAATTATTGTCGTACTTTTTCCTCTTTTATTTGCTTTTTCTGGCTCAATTATATGCGTGTGTGTATGTGTATGTGGACATGTGGTTCAGTGGTTGCAATATTAGTTCAGTTATGTATCTATTAAGAAGTTGTTGTTGTTGTATGTTGTTTATCAGACATTGCGCTTCTCCCCGGTGAGGCTTATTATAATCGATGTTAAGTTATAGGGTGATCCTAGGAGTTCACATATAGACAAATAAAAAAATGTCTATACTTTAGTCCTTATATCCCAAGTGTAGTAAAATCAAGATGCTACATAGTAAGAAATATGTAATTAAAGTAAATATTCATGATTTACAGTAAATTTTTGGCATCGGTAGTAAAATCAAATATATAAGATTTTTCTACAAATCAATATCCTAATTTATCTCACTTTCCTATTATGTAATTACTCCCTAAATTAAACACTAAAAATTAACTGCAATCATAATTAAATTTACTACACACTAGGTGTAGGCTATGTTTGGTAAAACTAGCTGAAATAGTAGCTGAATGCCGAAATAGTAGATGAAAGCTAAAATAATAGCTGAAAGTTTTTAGCTAAAAGTATTAGGACTGTTTGGCAGAATTAGCTGATATAGAAGCTGATATATATAAAACTACATAAAAACTACATTATTTATTTTTAATTTCATTTTATTTTAGTAAATAATTGAGGCTAAATTAGGAATAAAGTTATAATAAACTAGCTTATTTTAAATAAGTTACATGGGGTAACTTTTTAAATAAGCTACCTTATTATTTAAGTTAGTGGTGTTACCAAACCAACTTATTTGGTCAAAGAGCTTAAAAAACTAGTCAAATAAGCTATTTTGACCAAATAAGCTAACTTATTGTGCATACCAAACATAGCCGTAGACACATTTTTCTTTGTCTACATATAGACTCCTAGCATTATTGTAAGTTATATAATCAATAGTAATTCCTTATGTTTGATTTGAGATATATAAGGGCTAGTTCAATTCCTTCGTCGGGGAAGTTCTCTAATCTATTTCGGTACACGACTACACGTCTCTCGTTAACGGTAATAGTACGCGTGTTTAGCCAATTTTGGACGGGGTGAGGATATAGAGGAGGATTTGAACCCGCCTCGCGACTCTCCATATGCAGGTTGACTTCTTAATAATCACTAGATTGGACTTAATACTCATCATCATATCTAACGAGCGGCCATAATTAAAAATTCGTAAAATATTAGCACAAAATGAAATTGTGAAACGATGATCACAGATTTGAATCTTTCCACCTACCACTTAAGCAAAACCCGTTTTCGTTGTAAGAGTGATGATCATCGGGGTAGGTTTAGGATCGTATCATAATACTATGATGAATGAACAACCAATATAGTTGATCGAAGAATCGAGATAGAAATATAGGTTTCTCAAATCCCCAATGATGTTAATTACTAGAAGCAAAGTAAATTCAAAGAGTGTGTATAATCATTGTAGTATTCAAGTGTCATGTGTATATCATTTGTGTCTTCTTTGGCAAGTTAGTTGCTAGTTGGTTTAAACAACTACATTATTACTATTTATTGGAGTTGCAACATACATGATAGCAGGCAAGCCCGTTTTTCGGCAAGGGGCGTGTTGGATGGTGACCCTAGGCCTAAAAATTTAAGAGGCCCAAAATCACGCAACTGTTCAAGAATCTAAGACACCCTCCGCTAGCAACGACTGGTCGCTCACGGGCGAGGTGCGGCTAACCGTGAACCCAACACGATTACGGATCAGTCGGGTTCCTAGCGGCTAGGGCTGGCAAACCGCAAATGAGAAGAAACAACATGAAGTTCCTGAGCCACAAGCTGAATAATTTATGAACGCTATAATCAAGCTCGCTAAACAAATTGAAGAACATCACCACACCCACAGCATTTCGGTGTTCAAGTCAATACTTGTAACATGGAGTATATCTGTATATACATGTTATGATAAAGCGTCTCTATACTACGCCATATATTGTAATCTACAGCGGTCAAAAACCTCATTAACAACGGTTGAACATATAAGAAACTTCGATATATCACAAGATATTCATATTATCTCATAGTGTCTCAACGTGTTGTAGATCACACCATACGTAAAAGAAAACTTCGATATAACACGAGATATTCATATTATTTCATAGTGTGTCGACGTGTCGTAGATCACACCATATAGATGGTCGAGGAGTGATAGGGGGAACACTGCTCCGGTTCACACAGCACATAAACGACAAGAGTAGCAGAGGGGTGGCAGCGGAGCGACATCTGATAGAATCTGGAAAATAGGTGGGGAAGGAGAACATTATCTTTTCCTTTTCCTTTTGCCTATAAAGACTACTCCACCCTGTCTCCACTAATGTCTGAAATCACAAATTGTCAAATGTCATACTCAAGAGAACTATTCACATAATTACTAGATCAGACTTAGTTGCAAAAGCTGATGAACAGCATTATATGCATATTCACAAGGTGGCAGCCCATTGTGCACTACACCATTCCTATAAAAAGCGAGGGTTTGGTTTGACCATCCTCATACTGTCATACACATACACTTGAATAACTTTACTATAAAATGGCAAGTCTTATGAAGCGTAAGCTAGAAGCTGAGATTGAGATTAGGGAGAGTGCAAAAGATGCGTTCCATGATTTCTATCAAAATAAACCTCATGATATTTCTAAGGTTAACCCTGGTTTTGTGCAAGGTTGCGACCTGCATGAAGGTGCCTATGGTACCCCTGGCTCAACCATTATCTGGAGGTACACCCTAGGTAATAACGCATAATGATCCCTTATTTTTTGTTTTGTTATAACATCATGATACTCCCTCCGACCTAAAAAAATTTTTCCTGTTCCGTTTTATAATTTTGATGTGTTATGTTAGAGAGTTATTTTAGTCTTGTGTAGTTTTGTTCCCTTCGTGTTTGCACGCATGATGGACCGAGCGTACGAAGCAACCGTGCGTGACAACAAATAGTGTATATGTTTATTTGCCCCCATAAATAGAAAAAAATCATTTTATGTTTACCTACTTGGTAATTTCATTGAAAATTCAATGTAATTTGTTGCGTTTGAGGCTTTTTGCAAGCCAGATTGGTCAACGAGACTCTGTTTGATAAAACTCTATCTTTCTAATCTTTATTTGATTCAATTTTAATGTAACTGAACTAATCTGATCTGATTAGAATGACTCTATTCTGATCTGAATTTGTTGTAAATTTATCTGAATTTCGACGAATTTATATAAAAAAATAGAGTAAATTCATTGATCTTTATTTCAACAATAATTATGAACTGAACTGAATTGATCTGATCTAAACACGTCTGAATTGATTTAATCTGATTTGTATGCATCTAATCTGATTTGAATTCACTGTTTTTAAAGTCTTATCAAACAATGCCAAAGTCCGTCAACATTCCACTAGCATGTTCAATCAACCATTTTTCTATTTCTTCATTAATTAAGCCCCATTTGATGGGAATGTATCTTTCTGATTTGAGCTAATCCGATTTGATTTCTTAAATGTGATCTAATTTGAATTTGTTGAAAATTTGGACAAGATTTAGTAGTTATTTGAATACTTTCGATCTGGCCAAATATGAATGCTCGAGTCTTATTAGACTTGAATGAATTTGATGACTCAATAATGACCCTTTTCCGGGCATTTTAAAATAATAACAATTCACTAGGGCGACATTTTATTCCGCCGCCATCGTAGCCAGCCGATTGCCCGAGGCCTAGGGGGAGTTGCGGTGGGGCTTGTTCAACACATTTTTTAATGTTCATATTTAGCCCTAATAAGGCAAAACACTTAATTTGAAAGTAAGTGATGAATTGGGTCATATATAGAGCTGACAATAATTCGTATTCGTGTCATGTCAAAATAAACGAGTTGTAAAAGCCTTGATACTAAGCATGCCCGTTTAATAAACGAGTTGATAATCATTGACACTAACTCAAGCCGTTTATTAAACGTGTAACTCGTGATCAACCCTCCTGAAAGAAAAGTTAGTAAAAATTACACTTTGTTAAAGGATAAACGTAGAATTAAGGTTATTGATGAGTATTTGCAAGATCAGAATTGCAACTCAGCTTTAATAAAAATAAAAAACTAAGGGTCCGTTCGGTATCACTGGCGTTTTCAGTTTTTGGTTTTTTTGCTTAAAAAATTTAGTTAAATAAGTTACAAAATTAAGTTCAAATTGTTTGTATCTACAATAATCATATCAAAAATGAAAACTGACAACTGAAAACCACTTTTTCTGGTTTTAAAAAACGGGACTTTGGTTTTAAAAAAAAAAAACTGAAAATTGAAAATAGAAAACGATACCAAACAGACCCTAAGTTAAAAATGAGTAATTTCGATACACATAAACGGGCAATCTGTGTTGAAATTTTCAACACTGACCAAACTAACCCTTTTAACTAATCGTGTTAGATGTGTTGACCCATTTAGTTAAACAAGTTGGAAACTCTCAACAGTAATAAGCTATTTTCGTGTTCAGTTCGTGTCGTGTTGTAGTGTCGTGTCACCTTTTGCCACCTCTAGTCACATATTCTTAACTTGCTCATATATTCATCAAAACACATTAAATCAAATTTGATCTAATCTTAACTTATTAGATATGTTTTGGACACATAAAGTTACACTATGCATTGTTAATTAACATGAGCTAATTAATCTTATATAATTGCATCTTTGCGTGTGGTACGTACATGATACGTAGCTGGGAAGCCTCAAACAACGAAGCAAATACTGGAAGTGGTGGATGAAAAGAACAAGATGATGAAATTTAAATGCATAGAGGGAGACAAAATGAAGTTTTACAACAGCTTTGATATAATTTTTCAAGTGCTTCCAGGCAAGACCAATGAGAGCAGCATTGTTAGGTGGACATTTGAGTATGAGAAGAAGGAGCTTGATGTTCCTGAGCTTGATGCTGATTTATTAATGGATGCATTAATCAAACTCGCCACTGAGATTGAAGACCACCATCACACCCAAAACAACTAGGTGTTTTCTTCCAGGCCGGGGAGGGCACGGGCCGATGAGGCGGGTTCACTGTGTATGTGTGTAGCCCATCTCATGCCGAGAGTCACTCCGTCATTGAGATGGAGCATGTCTTTATTTGTATTTACCTATGTTAGTACTCTGTATGTTTTATTTAAAATAAAATATCCTCCTCGAACCCTAAAAGAAAGTAGGTGTTCATGAAATGAACACACCAGAGGAGCTCAACTATGTGAGCTGCCACCACAAAGTTCTTAAGTTGTTATTGTTATTGTTGTACTAATGTACTACTCCCTCCATTTCTTTTGGTTCTTTACGTTATTGAGAATTTCTCTTGATTCTTTACGTTTTTTTTTTTGGGCCAATATTTATGACATAACTTTCCGCAACTACCTTTACTAACTCTACAAACAAATTTTCTAATTGGATTACTTAATCTAATTAATCCAAAATCCAACCTAATTAATCTCAATCTTTCCTCCACTCTTTCCCATCCAACAACCCTATAATCTACCCCACCCACACAACCGAACCACAAAAATTATACTGCCCTCACGTCCTCTTCATCTTCAGCCTTCATTCACTCATCTTTGTCATTCATTCATTTAATCTTCTGCATATCACAACTTTAACTTTCATTTTTTCATCCCCAAATCCCACATATCTTCATTCATTCTCTCTCCTCTTGCATTTTCAATATAAAACAAAAATCAAGTTGGGGGGTTTTTCTGGGAATCGTTTTCTTTCGCATTTTCGATTAAACGAAACAATTTGGGGCTTTTTTCTTCTGGGTTTCCTTTTGCAATTTCGATCAAAGGGTTTTTTTTTTTCTGGGTTTCCTTTTGCAATTTCGATTAAAAAAATCGAATTGGGGGTTTTTGGATTTCCTTTTCTTTTGCATTTTGAATCATATAATAATCAAATTGGTTTTCTTTTCTTCTGGTAATCCTTCCCTTTTTCATTTTTAATTAGCCAAAATTAAAATCAATTTGGGGTTTTTTCTGGGTTTCCTTTTATTTTGCATTTTCAATAAAAAAACTCCGGCCGATCGATGATCAGTTCGGTCTATGGGCGGCGCTCGGATCGGGTTTGACGGAGGGAGGTGGTGGCGATCGTCGGTTGAAATTGGGTGTTTGGTTTCGAAGGTGTTGCCGGCGACGACGTATTGGTGGCTTTTTGCTGTGGATTGTTTTTATTTATTTAATGGTGGGAGAAGGAAAATAGAAATGGGCAATTAGTAGTTGATTAATCTATTCTTACCCACTAACAAATGCCCTCATTATTTCCTAAACCCCTTTTCTCTTTACCCACCTAAGTACTCCCCCACTTTCTCTTTGTAAAGAAACAAAAAGAATGGAGGGAGTATTATCATTTCAATATATATATATATATGTTGTTATATCTCTTTTTTTTTTTTTTTGCCCTTTTATAAGTAATGTGCCTACATTGCCCGTCAAAAAAAGAAGTAATGTTCCTACATTTGTTTGTGGCATGTTTTTTTTTTTTTTTTTTTTTATTTTTTATTTTTTTTATTTTTTATTTTTACGTCTAAATAAAGAAAAACCACAAAATAGTAGAAAACAAAATTACAACAAATAAAAGAGACCTCCTAGCTAGCAGCTATTGGTAATTGGTGAGCTGTTGACACCTTCGTGGCTCCGTCCTATCTACGTTCAAAACTGTACAATGGATGAGTTATCTACCCAAGTCTCGAACGAGATCCAAATGTCATTCGCACGAAATATCTACCGCAGACGTGCAACGAACTACAACTACCAAATTATAAGAGTCTGACAAGACCAATATACCCTGAAACCCAGAGCGAATACTCCATCGTAAGGCCAAGGAAACAGCTTCAAATTCCTCATGTCAAGGAAACAACTTCAAATTCCCCATATAAGGCTGAGCTTGCATAACCACGCACGCTTTTCCTTCCAAAACAAGTACCACGGTCTGCTGTATAAGACACCCACCCAAACTCTGCTTTCATTGCAAACACATGTCATGCATGCTCCATCAACTACCAAGTATATAACATCGTGAGAAAACACTGTCAGCTGACCAATATGAGCAAGAAAGAAACCCGAATGGCAATCATGATTTTCCTTCAGAATAACTCGAGCTTCTGGTTAAGAAGCGACTATGATCGTGAGTTAAATGAGACTTTATAAAAAAAAGCGTAAATCCTCCCACCATGCGTTACAACAACAGTAGGATTTGGAACACACACTCGAAAAAACAGTAGGATTCCCAAACCACCCATTCCTTTCGGTAAGTGCAAAAAATCTCGCTTAACGAAGGGGATGCCACGTTGGGTTGAACCAGTTTTCCACCAAAATGACTAACTCACTACGTCAAAAACGAGCTTCGAGAACCCCCCATAAGAGAACGTATTTAAGTAAAACCGTTCTCGTAATGCATTTGAGAACGGTTATGTTAAAAACAAATCTTAAATGTCTTTTCTAGAAAAAAGTAAAAAAAAAAATGGACCTAAGAGAACGGTTTTGACAATAACCGTTCTCTTAGGGCCAGTTGAAAGAAGAACCAACAATAAGAGAACGGTTCTTTAGAAAACCGTTCTCTTAGGCCCACCAATGAAAACGGTTTACATCTAAACCGTTCTAATATCCTTAGGTAAAGAAAAATAAAATTATTGATTAAAAAAAATTAATGAAAATAAACCACCTTCCCCTCTAGTCCTCTACATCGTCATTTCCGCCCGTCATTTTCTTCTCATCATAAGTTCATAACTCTCTCACCCTCTCTCTCTCCTCCCACCCATAATTAGCATACATTTTCTCTTAGATCTTGCTCACCATCATCAACCCCATCACTTTCTTCGTCGATCCACCACTTCTTTTCGCCGTGGACTTCTCCTGCTGATGCTGCTTTCGTCCCCATTCCCATACGCCTTTCCGACGACCGGATTTCGGCCACAACACCGCCGTCATTCATTTTGGTATTAAAATTTTTCAAGTTTCTTAAAATCGATATTTATTGTGATTTTTTGTTGGATAAGTGTTTGTTTTGAGGTTGAGGAGGGTACTATGTATAAGTTGGGATTTTTAGATCTACTTTTATCTAACTTTCGATTTCGTTTTCAGATTCAAATTCATGGTTGGTACCGAGAAGAGTTGAGGAGGGTTGTCGTGTGTCTGGTGAATTTATTTTTATTTTTGCGTCGATTTTTTTTATTGCATCGGTTAAGTTTTTTGTTTTGTTTTTGTTTTTATTTTTAATTCTTTGATTGTATGTCTTTTTTCTTGTGGTTAGAATGATGAACAACAATCCAGATCTAAAGCATGGAAGACGATGAACAAGATTTACAAGAAAAATATTGTTAGATATATCTTTTTGGTTAGTGCATTTTTCAGCAGATTATGTAGATTTTATGGTGTAATTTTTTCTTGTTATTTTACTTGTATGAACTAAGACCTCATATAATAAATTTGATGGACTATTGGAGTTATACGTCCAATTTTTCATACTGGGATTTTTTTGGCTATGTCGATTTGATGGATTTGGTTGGTGTTAATAATGTTGTAATTTGAGTTTTGAATCAAGGGTCGTGGGTTGGGGTTAGGAATCGAGAAAATTAAGAGAAAAAAAAACAGACCTATGAGAACGGTTTTTATAGGTCCCCCTCAAAAAATTTTAAATTTTAAATTTTTTAAATTTTAGAAGGGGTCTTTGAGAACGTTTTTTTGTACAACCGTTCTTATAGGTAGGATACCTAAGAGAACGGTTTTTAGCAAAACCGTTCTAAAAGGTCTTTTAGAACGGTTTTCCCCAAAACCGTTCTTATATCCTTTTAGAACGGTTTCAACCGTTCTCTTAGCCTTTAAGTACCGTCGTCTAGAGAACGGTTCTACAACCGTTCTGCTTAGCTTTAGAGAAACCGTTCTTGAAGGCCATTTTTGACGTAGTGACTATAGCATCAATCTTATGGCAAAGACCAACAAGTATTTTGAAAACTCACATAACATGGGAATACATGGCAAACAAAACTAAATTATAATGAGTATCAGCTTACCTGCCCGATTGAATGAGACCAGCTGTCAATTTTAGCCAAAATCTTATATATCCACCAGAAAGCTAAACTAAGTTTCCTTGCACCCTTGTAAATCAATAGGCATTCCTAACTAAGTGCACACCAAGCGATTCAGTATGAGGAACGAGTAAAGAACTCTGAAACTTTTGCTGCAAACTCGTTGGAATATTTGGGTTGAACATGACAAAAGACTTCCACAAATTAACCATTTCTCTAGATAAACTACTGAAGTAGAATTCAGAGCACAGATGTCCCTACAAGGAGAACGCTCATTTGCCTTGAAAAAAATCAGAACATTGTCAGCGTAAAACATTGGCAAATCCAACTTATCTAGCAAGTTGGAAAACGAAAGGCCTTCAGAATTCCGATCGGAAAATATCAATTGACCTGATCGTATACTTTGTTCTTATCCACCTTCAAGACACCCCATAATACTGGTTTCCTGTCTTTCGTGTAGACACAAAATGTAGACCTCATTCGCCATTAAATAGTTTAACAGTCTTCGTGAACGCATTTTGAAAATCTACAATCAAGTGGGCCATGACTAGTTTCAATCTATTGGTCAACAACTTTGAGATACATTTGTATACGACATTGCATAAACTTACTAGGCGAAAATGAGCTACTGCTTCAGGAGTCTGAGTCTTTGGCAGAAGAGTAATGAACGTTCCATTCCACTCTGTAACATAATACTAGCTTAGTGTTGAAAAACCTCAAAATTGCATGTGTCAGTTCATGTCCAAAATGTCCCAGTGTGTGTTCAGAAGTTCCAAAGTAACGCCATATGCATCTATCCCGGGGATTTACAGGCACCCATAGAGAATATCGTATCTCTAATTTCTTCCTTAGCGAAAGGAACACACTGATAATCACAATCAAGTGGCGTTAATTGAGTAGTAATCACGCCTTGCAAGAAACTCATATCCCGACTCGAAGGAGATGGGACATTTTGAGCATAATAAATACCTCGAAAATAAGAGATAAAATGGTTTGCAATAGCATCCTGATCATGTTGTAAACCCAAATCATGTTGTTGTAATAGAATTAGTTACACTCGCTCATGAATTGGTGTACGCCCAATGAAGTTGGCGTTTTACGTGTTTTCCAATTGCCTGTGTGCAAATGAAAACCCTCTGCTATATACAGCCGAGTATCCTTGCTGCTCAAGGCTATTTCCTAATTTACAATGTGAACAAATCGCTATTTCCTAATTTACAATGTGAGCATATCAATATACAGAGTAACAAATATCACAAATATTCCAAAACCCCCCCTCAAGCTGGAGCATGTAACGAAGTAATGCCCAACTTGCCTAACAACTCGTCAAAAGGGCCTTTGTTAAGAGCTTTGGTAAGAATGTCGGCAAGCTGAGGAGTGGTGGGAACGTAATGGGGAGGAATAGTACCATCCTGAATGGCGTCACGAACAGAATGACAATCAATCTCAATATGTTTGGTACGTTCATGAAAAACAGGATTACGAGCAATATGAAGCGCAGCCTGACTGTCACAGTGTAACTGAACAGGAGCAGTGACTACAACACCGAGTGTAGAGAGAATCTGTCGTAACCACTTAACCTCCCGGGTAGTGTGAGACATGACACGATATTCTGCCTCAGCGGAAGAGTGAGAAACCGTAGTTTGCTTCTTGGATTCCCAGGAGATAGGAGATTGTCCAAGAAACACAATATACGCGGTGAGAGAACGACGACTCAGCGGGCAACTAGCCCAATCCGCATCACAGTAAGCAACAAGGTCCAAAGAAGAGTCGGAACGAAGAAATATGCCCCGACCCGGATCCCCTTTCAAATACCGCACCACACGAAGAGCAGCGTCCCAATGCTCCTTACGAGGAGTTTGCATGAATTGAGCAAGAAGATTTACCACATAAGACAACTCTGGCCGAGTATGAACAAGATACACCAAACGTCCGACCAGACGGCGGTAAGGAAGAGGATCGACCAACTCGTCCCCGGTAGCTAAAGCCAACTGGTGATTAGGCTCCACAGGCGTGCTAACTGGACGAGCCCCAAGAAGACCTGTTTCACTGAGAATGTCCAAAACATATTTCCTTTGGGAAAGAGAAATACCTGAAGCATTCCGAGCAACCTCAATACCAAGAAAATATTTCAGAATACCCAAATCCTTCATATGAAAGCACGTGCTAAGATATTGTTTGAACTGAACTATAGCCAGTTTGTCGTCTCCCGTAATAACTAAATCATCAACATATACCAGAACATGCAACCGAACACCATCGCAAATGAAGGTAAACAAGGAATGATCAGAGATACATTGAGTAAAATCGTACTGAATAAGTGCGGAGGCAAGTTTGGCGTACCAACAACGCGGAGCTTGTTTGATCCCATAAAGAGATTTCCGCAAACGACAAACTTTTCCCAGGACGGCGTGCTGAAAACCAGGAGGAAAACGCATATAAACCTCCTCGGAAAGATCACCGTGTAAAAAGGCATTATGAACATCCATCTGATGAAGTTCCCAACCACGAACCGCAGCGACAGCTTATAAAGTGCGAACTGTAACCATTTTTACTGTCGGAGCAAAAGTGTCCGTATAATCGATGCCCTCAACCTGACGATCTCCTTGAATGACCAAACGAGCCTTATAGCGCTCAATGGTCCCATCAGACTTATACTTAATACGAAAAACCCACATACAATTTATGGCTTTCTTACCGGGGGAAGATTTTCCACAGTCCACGTATTGTTAGTCTCTAAAGCCAACACCTCTTCGGCCATTGCCTGTCTCCAACGGGCATCGCCCATTGCCTCGCGGAAAGTAGTGGGCTCACTACCACGAGAAAGAGCTGCAAGAAAACAACGATGTTTCTCCGAAAACTGACTATAACTAACAAAATGTGCAATGGGATAAGGCGTACCTGAGGAGGAGACGGAAAGGGCGGAGCGCGGATTACACTTGTCCTTAAGAGTTTCAAAGTTCTTCAGACGAACATTCTCAAACTTAACCCGATGACCACGACCCAGCAATTCCACCTCTTGTGAACCTCCCTCATTAGAACCGCCGGGATGGGAGTTTTCAGGGGTGACCGAAACCGAAACCCCCCCCGGAGCCGTGACCTCCCCGGAACCCGAGTCATCCCCCGGAGCTATGACCTCCCCAGAATCCGTGACCCCCCCTGTAGTTGCTCCCCCTGAAACCAAAACCCCTTCTGAAACCGAGATCGCCTCTGAACCCGAGATCTCCCCTGGAGCCGAATCCCCTGCTGTCATATCACTGATCACCGTGGATTGATTCTCCTCTCGTAATTCGTCCCCCCTGGGTGCGAATCTGGCAAAGCGGCTGGTGTAGGAGCCCCAAGTTCATAAACGGTAGTATCCAAAATGTCATCAAAGGCTGAGTCTGAAGTGGAGGGACATTGGGTAAGGAAAGGAAAGACAGTTTCATCAAACACAACGTCCCGACTAGCAAAGAAATCCCCCGTGGCCAAATCATATAAAGTCCAACCCTTTTTACCGTAGGGATACCCAACGAAAACACACTTACGACTCCGACTAGCAAAATTATCCCTCGAACGATTCACTGTCTTAGCATAACATAGGCAACCAAAAACACGTAAACGACTAAAATCCGGAGCACGACCAAGTAAAATTTCATAAGGTGTTTTCCAACCAAAGTTTTTGCAAGGAGTACGATTAATGAGATGAGCAGCAGTAGAAACACAATCACCCCAAAACTCAATAGGCATACCAACTTGAAAAAGTAAAGCACGAGCCACATTTAAAATATGACGATGCTTACGTTCAACACGAGCATTTTGTTGCGGCGTATCAACCATAGAAGATTCAAAATAAACCCCATTTTCGTCAAAGAAAAACATCAAACACTTGAATTCACTACCATTGTCACTCCGAACACATTTAATACGGGAATTAAATTGTCGTTCCACCAAGGCAAAAAAATTACGCATTATACGTGACACGAGACTCTTATCGCGCAACAAATAAACCCAAATACTACGAGAAAAATCATCAACAATGGTCAAGAAGAATCGAGCACCACTATTGGTAGTGACAGAATAAGCACCCCAAAGATCGCAGTGAATTAATTCAAAAGGAGCCGAAGCCTTGGAATTACTAACAGGAAAAACAGAACGAGTTTGTTTGGCGCGAAAACAAATATCACAAAGCCGATTATGTAATAAATCACAATTTTTTGAAAAAATATCAGGAAGTTTCCTAACTACAGTTGAAGAAGGATGACCCAAACGACGATGCCACAGTTCAGCTGACTCACCCACTTCAACTTTAGTGGCTCGAATCGGCTTCGTAACTCTTAAGTAGTATAATCCGTCTTGCTTCTCACCCAGTCCAATCACCGTCCTCGAGATACGGTCCTGAAAAATGCACAAGTTGTTAGTAAACTCCAAAGTGAGACTAGAATCGTCAACCACATTAGAAACCGAAAGAAGGTTGCAATTTAATGTGGGTGCAAACAAAACTCCACGTAACACCAAATGAGCTCCTAAAATAGCCTCGCCGATTTTAGTAGCCATAGCCACATCACCATTAGGTAGAGTAATCGGAATAGGATCAATACTAGTGACGTTATACAAATAATCAAGATTACTCGTCATATGGTGAGAAGCACCGGTGTCAATTATCCAAGAGGTGAAAAGAGGCTTACCGGAGAGATGATCGGATTAAGGCTTACGATCATTCCGTAGGGACAATAGCTCAGACCACTCCTGATCAGTCAAGTGACTGAGTTCACTGCGCGAAGGGCTTGAATTGGAGCCGACATCAGCAGCCCGAGCAACACCCAAAAAAGCTGAGCCATTTTTTGCGGCTGGCCGACCACCGCTAGTAGCGCCGCGCTGAGAAGAAGACCCAGCACCACACAGCGTCACCCTTGGGCTTGTCGGACCAGCAGTTCCGGGCAATATGCCCTGTTTTGCCACACCTAAAACACTCAATAGGAGGCCGAGACCCTCCTTTGTCGCTGCTGCCATGGCTGCCCCTCTCGCCTGACGCACTACGTCCCCCTCCCCTGCCACTGTTAGAAGAAGAATGGGCGACAAAGGCTGCGGCAGACCCTGAAGATTCACCCTTGCCGGCAGTAGCAGTCACGCCCTCATCAAGAATATTTGAACGCACAGAAGAATAAGAGGGATCCACACCCATAAGCAAATCAAACACACAAGCATCTTCCCTAATTTCCTTTAATTTCCCAGCAATATTACACTTGCACCCGGAACACGTACAAGTGGGGTATTGAAAAACAGAATTCAACTCATCCCATAATTTGTTCAAACGACCATAGAATTGCATAATAGACTCATTAGCATGTTGACTTCAAGACGCAATATCGGATTTTATTCGATAGAGACGAGACCCATTACTAACTGAAAATTGAGATTCAAGTGCTTCCCGCAATACCTTGGCAAAAATCCAGGAAACCACCAACGCATTAATCTGACGCCATCTTTGCAAATCCTCTGAGTTCGCGGCTGGCTCGGGGATGGAGCCATCGACAAAGCCGAGCTTGTTCTTGGCGATCAAGGAGACACGCATAGTCCGAGCCCAGTCAAAATAGTTGGTCCCGTGAAAATCAACTGGAGAAATCTTGATACCGAGATTATCATTGCCCATTACGGTATAGGACGTGATCTGCTCAGTAGAGGTAGCCATGATCGAAGTACAGGAAGAAACACACACAAATATTTCGTCGAAAAGATGCTAAAAGAGTTCCTCGTCTGTAACGAGTTCACTCAATACAAACAATCAAACACCTAGAAGCTCTGATACCATAATAGAATTAGTTATCCTCGCTCATGAATTGGTGTACGCCCAATGAAGTTGGCATTTTCTGTGTTTTCCAATTGCCTGTGTACAAATGAAAACCCTCTGCTATATACAGCCGAGTATCCTTGCTGCTCAAGGCTATTTCCTAATTTACAATGTGAACAAATCGGTATTTCCTAATTTACAATGTGAGCATATCAATATACAGAGTAACAAATATCACAAATATTCCAATATGTTGTATTATATACATCTCGTTCTAAGTTTAAACACATCATACTCAAAATAAACCCGTATTGTGGAGGGTGTATCACTCTAGTATAATACCCACATATTTAAGAGAATGTTTAAAGAGATATTATCAATGCTTATACCATGTTCTCGGAAGCACAAAGAGCATGATGGTTTTTCTCACAATAGAGGAGTAAGGATCACACTTAAAATGAATTTTCATTATTTATTTCATGGGCTCCACCCCTACATTGTGAGTAAGAGCACTATACTCCCTGTGTTCATGGGAGCATGATTTAATTTGCAAGATATTAGAGGCTCATGTATATGAGTGTTTAAAGGGATTAATTGCGCTACTTATACTTACAAAGTCGACTGTTCTTTTAGGATTTTCATGTTCTAAGAACTCCATAGTTAGGCGTGCTCACAAGGGAGTAGTGTTAAGATAGGTGATGAACCGGCGCAGGACGTTACATGCACACACTAATCGATTAATCAAAATTAAAAAAAAAATTAATTAAATTACATAGCGAGTCAGTGAAGAAGTTTAGCAGAAATAATCACATACGAGTACAATTGTTTTTTTAACTTTGATTAACCGATGATTATGCACACCCTTTTTATTAAGGGTGCGTTTTCGATATAAGTTGTATGTTTAAATTTTGGACGAAGGGAGTGTACATTCACTAGACTCCCTATACCATTGTAGGTTTGGGTCAATTTCACCATCGTTTTCACGAGATGTCACCAACATATGCATAAATGAGTGTATATATCATCGTGTCGTGTTTTGCCCCCACCAATTGCCGAAACATATATGGCCACTCATTTATGCATATGTATATGCTGGCGACAACGCTATTGTACTCCCAAAAACTATTACATACTCCGTATATACTTTTTAAAATCGCTACATGTCACACAACATAAATGCTTATACAGAAAATTTACTGTACTAACACTCAACTAATTAATAATGGAGCTTATAACCTGTATATATCACACATTTTCTCATGTCAATTCCTTTCTATAATTCTTTTATTTAAATCACTAGCTAGTGTACGTCTTACTCATGAAAACTATTACATGCAAAATTGTTCGATGGCGGGGCAAGTAGACCTGTCAAAAACTAACACAACTTGAAAAACCGCCCGGGACACGATCCGGAAGAAAAAACCCGTTTTTTCTCAACCCGGACCCGAACCCGACTCAATCACCCCGTTGGGTCAAATTAAGTAAGCAAAATATATATCATGATAATAAAAAAATAAATAGATAAATATTAATAATTGATCAATTTAAGACATATAAGACACAAATATAATTAAATTATTATTATTATATTATATATACATAAAAATACTTATGAAATAATAATAAAAAACTATTTTGAAAATAATAATTACCGATACAAAAGGCGAAAGCATATATTATTGACCTGTTGGTCAACCCCTAACCACCGAAACCTGTATTAACTCGCGTATAGTCGACCCGGCCCATATTTAACCCGACTCGTAGTTACTCGAAATCCGCCCGCCCGACCCTTTTGACAGGTCAAGGTGCAAGACACTAAGTGTGAGTATGCTGTATGCATATGCGCGCATACGGCGGTATTATTAGACTATCAGCAGGGCATTGTGCCGTACGTCATAATATCTATAAAAATAAGAGTTTGGTTCGATGTTAATCACACATTTAAAATTTAAGGGAATATGGCAGGTCTTATGAAACGTAAGCTAGAAGCTCGAGTTGAGATTAAAGAGAGTGCAAATGATGTCTTTCATGACATCTACCAAAACCGACCTCATGACTGTTCTAAGGTTAACCCTGATTTTGTGCAAGGTGTTGACGTGCATGAAGGTGCCCATGGTACCCCTGGCTCAACCTTCATCTGGAGGTATACCCTAGGTAATGGATCTATTAACGATTCCTTTATTATTATATTTTTTTTCCAAGTATTATTATTTTGGTACAAGACAATTTTTATTCTTTATCATACTCCCACTTATCGAAAAATATATATCTCCCCCTCTTGTTTTGGTGTTTAATTTTGACTGATCATGTTGGGAGCTAATTTTGAGACCAAATGCATCATTCATTTGTTTTAATAATTAGAACGTATTCAATTGTACATAGCATTCTACCAAATTCATTCGAGTTTGAGGCAAACAGATCTTTCATTTAGTTTAGAAATATACTCCCTCCGTCCCACTATAAACTTTCTATTTCATTTGAATTCCTCACATATTTAAATAAATGAATTTCTCTTACATATCCAGATAAAGTAGAAATTTTAATTTGGAACGAAGGAAGTAGGTCTCAACATTGCTAGTAACATACACCAGCAAAGCGAAACGGAGAAATATCGATCTATGTAGTAGGGCAATGCATGTTTGCATGATGGACCAAAGTTTTAAGCTAAGGCACTAGGGGCCATGATATAAAGTTTTGTCTAACATATACCTTAGTGTACATACACCCGAACTCACCATCTTTTTATACAAATTTGTGTGAGATGGTGTTATCATATTAGACCACTTTAATATGATACTTTTGAGAGATCATTATGGTACTTTTGAAATACATAGGTTAGTTTTGAATAGTAATAGTGTATTTTCAAAAATAACATATTAATATTTCAAAAGTAATATATAATATGGTGTCATACGATGAAACAGCTTCACTATAAAACTATTATTTTTTTATTTATCGATTTGGACATCTGATGTGACTTTTGGAGGACAATCATGATCACAACTAAGTAGTATGATGAATACTGAACAATAATGATATCATGAGAGTGATTTTTGGCCCTCTTTCATATACACTTTGAAAGTCAATCCATTTTGATTAACTTTTTTTTTTAAACCCCACTGTGAAAAATCGTTCTATTTTTAATAATCATTATTCTAGTTAAATACGAAAAATATTATCATGGTCACGAGTAATAAAAAAAAAAAGTTATTTGGTACTATAGTATAATAATGGTCTATCAATAAGTTATTGAGAGATTGTCTTTTATGAAATTTGTGATTTTATTATTCTGTCGTACACTTTTTTTTTTTCTTCCATTTTAACAAATAAATAAATTCTTTTTTTGAGTGCAACAAATAAATAAATAAATTCTATATGATGATACAGTTATATACTTATATGTATTTCAAAGTTTAGGTGAAGTCTTTGTATTAAGTTAAAGTCGCGTAATTTTGAGGCTTCCATAACTTTGTAAGTAATTGTCTTTCTATTCATGCATGCATGTTACTCATGTTATTCTGTGTGATAATTAGGTGGGAAGAGTAAAACACTGAAGGAAATGCGGGAAGTAGTGGATGAAAAGAATAAGATTATAAAGTTTAAAATCATAGAAGGAGACATAATGGAGCTTTACAAGAGCTTAGATTGCACTCTTCAAGTGTTCCCAGGGAAGACCAATGAGAGCAGCATTGTTAGTTGGACATTTGAATATGAGAAGAAACAACTTGATGTTCCTGAGTCAGAAGCTGAATTATTACTGGATTCTGTAATCAAGCTCGCCAAACAAATTGAAGAACATCACCACACCCACAACAAGTAGGTGTTCAAGCCAACACTACTATGCAACATGGAGTGTCGTAATGCTTAAATGTTACGATAAACGTATTTGGGTTTTTGTTGTCGAGTGGTTGGTTCCGTTGTATGTGGAAGTATTGAATAAGTGGACGCAATTTTTCTTTTGTTTAACAAGATTTTATGTGTGTATGTATATGTGTTTGCAATAACATTAAGCCTAGTATGTGTTTAATATATAAGTTGTTGTTGTCGTCGTCTTCATTGTATCAGGCATTACTTTTCACACGCGTGATTCTTAGAATCGATACTAAGTCATATAACCAAATATAAAGAGTAATGATGATAATGTCACGGCAAAAATCAACTGATACATGCTCTTTCGCCGGTTTATATTTTGTCAAGCACAAAAAAACGTGGATCAATTAATTCATGCAATGGCGTTATGTTGTTACATATATATCGTATGTCTAAGTGTTGTGGTTAGTGAATTGGTAATGATTAGAGTAAGGATGGAGCACACATCACATCTATCTATCAATCAAGTTATTATCATCACCGGCAGAGGCGGATTTTAGTAGTGTTGGGCCGGGGCGAGGCCCCCCCTGAGTTTTGAGATTTATATTATATGTTGCTGTATTACATAATGAAATTGCTTTGCTCCAGCGGTTGTCTAGTCAGTAATCTAACTGTAACACCCCGACTCATCGCCTGAGCCGAGAGTAGTCACCTATGGCAGGTTGTCAGGCTGTGGGCTGACCTCACAGACCAACACGGGTCCTTCCGGCGCACTTTGACCTCACTCGTGCGCACCCTGGGAAACTTCCCAGGAGGTCACCCATCCTGAAATTACTCCCAGTCAAGCACGCTTAACTTTGGAGTTCTTATCACATGGGCTTCCTAAAAGGAAAGTCGACTTTGTTGGTATGAGTAGCACTATCATTCCTTTTAAGCACCTCATATGAGCCCCTAATCTTTCAGGGATCTCCTCTGAAATACGGGGTATTACACTAACCCTTGGCCCCGGGTTGGAATCGAGCATGGCATTTATTAAGACTGGCTGAAACACGACATTATACCAATAATGGCCAAATAAATGACTATGGTTGCGTTCTCATTACTAATATGGTCGCTGTAAACACAAATTTCGTGGATCTGCAAAATGACAAATAAATAAAATATGTGACAAAGGTAATTTTATTGATTTTTTGAGTTTGGGTTACAATCTCTAATTTACTCATCTGATTCGATCTCCAAATTGACTTGAAAATGAGTATGACGACTTTCACTACGTCAAATTTGGGCTTCGAAAACTAGCATAAGAGAACGGAATATTGAAAAACCGATTTCTTATTATATAACAGAACGGGTGCGCTAAAAACCGTTTTGAAATATAATTTCTAGAGAAAAGAAAAAGAAAAATGCATATCGCAAGAACGGTTTCGGTAATAACCGTTCTCAAAGACTCAGTTCAAAAACATCCAAAGCATTTAGAACGGTTCACTAAGAAACCGTCCTCTTTGGTCTATCTAAGAGAACAGTTATTATTAAAAACCGTCCTAATAGTCTCACTTGCAAAAAAAATAAAAAATATAATAAATCCCTCACCCTCGTTATTTCCGCCCAAATGTCTATCTTAACTCTCTCTTTAATTCTCTCATAACTCCCAATCCTAAACAAAAAAAAAAAAAAAAAAGCTTAAAATTCTTCTCTCGCTCCTATACCTATTCAATCTCACAAAGTTACATTCAATTTTTTTTTTTCCGATGAATCAAATCAAACTTTGATTATGATTCAAATTTCTACAACTTGTGAGAATTTCTGGGTTCATTCCGGGAAACCCCCGTGGACCCACTAGCCAGCGCTGACTGCCATAAGATCCTTTGACTACCTCTTCAATCGATGGTTTCTTCAATTGGTAAGATTCTTGTGATAATTTCAGGGTTTGTTTTATATCTTTTCAGATCTAGTTTTTCCGTTAGTTTTACCCCTGATCTTTTTGTATAATTCCATATTTCTGGATCTTCATTTGAAGTTTTCAACATATATTGAATTTTTGTTATAACGGTTCCCTTTCATTTCTATTTGAACGAATTAATTTCATTCTCCCTCCATTAATTTCTAATTAATATCCTCTTTAATTGTTTTTTTTTTCTAACTTGGAGCAGATGTATGCTAGGACGACGACGAAGACGACGTCGGTAGCAGCGAGGAAAATAATTACAAAAGAAGAAATATGAACCAAGGTTTAATATAGTTATAGATCTAGTTTCCAGTTTAATCGATTTGCACATGTAAACTTGGTTCAATAAGAACTAATTTTTTTTTATAATTTTAGATTACTTTTTTTTTCATACTCTTGGAAGTACTTGATTTTGATTGAGAATTATATACTATACCAAATTTGATTTTGTTGTTTATTTCAATTGATTCGGCGTTTCCAATTGAAAAGTTGTTGCTTGGTCTGGGAGAGGTAAGGTGACTAGGAAATGGTTGAATTTCAGATTTTTGATTTTAATTTTTTTTTTTTTAATATTACTCATTCCTTTTAGAACGGTTGTGAACAGAACCGTTTTCATATGTATGGTATTTACCAGAACTGTTTTTTGGACAACCATTCTAAAAGGTCTTTGAGAACGGTTTTCCCCAAAACCGTTCTTAAAGCCTTTTAGAACGGTTGCAATCGTTCTCTTAGCCTTTAAGTACCATCGTCTAGAGAATGGTTCCACAACCGTTCTACTTAGCTTTAGAGGAACCGTTCTTATAGCCTGTTTTTGACGTAGTGTTTGATGAATTTACTGTCGATCTTGGGAGGGTCTCGTAGACTTGATCTCCTTTGAGACTTTGACGTTGTTGTGACGATTATTTAATTTGTTGAAAGAGGGTCGTTGCTACTTGATCTCCTTCGTTGTTTACTTCTTCTCGATGATGGACCGCATGATGATTTATGTGTTTGACATCTTGATCTTTGGAGAGATTTTGTGAAGAAATGTGTAGAGAGTATTTCAGTCTTTAGGTTTTCTTTGTGTTTTGAGAGGATTTGTGGGTAAAGAATATGTAGAGGGTTTCTCTGTATCTTTGTGTTTTTCTACCCATAAAGAACCAACTCTGAGAAATGGAATGGTGAGCTTTATTTATAGGAACTAGTATAATACCCGTGCTATGCACGGAAATGTGTAGCCAAAAGTTTTAATATCGTAACGTGCGGCAACACGTCTAGCTTAACTTTGTTTTGGTAAAACGGATTTATATTGTTGCCGTTCGAAACGTAATTATATACCAAAATCTATTTCCCAACTCAAGATATCAAGGATTTCTTTAAAAAAACAAAAAAAAAAAAAAAAAAAAAAAAAAAAAAAACTGAATAGCTTAGCTATCATGTATACGTACGACTTTAATTTGCACTTGATAAAATGCAATCTCATCAAAGTGTGTGTGCGTGAATGTATCTCTAAGTATGGATATTAGTAAGGGAACATTTGTATTATGGCAAATTTATTTACCAACTCAAAATTTCAGTGACTTTACAATCCCATGACTTAGAAATGGAGATGAAATTTGCATTAGAAGATTACACAAATAAATAAGAACACAAAAAGAAAAGAATAGTGACCTTTAGTTACCTCTATTTGAGCGAGTATTTAGCCATTGAAATGGTTAATCACTACATCAGTGAGTAAGAGGACAAATTTTGATTGTAAAGTAGATAAAGAAGAGCAAAATTTTGGGATATACTCCGTATATATATTTGATTGAAATGGTCTCATAAATTCAGCGTAGAAAATTATTAGGAACATATTAAAGTTTTTTTTTTTTTTTTTTTTTTTTTTTTTTTTTTTTTTTTTTGTTAATAGAAGGCCCTAGCTATTAGCTGCTTTTTCATTATTAACTTAGAGTTGTTAGAATTTGCAGCAAATTAATAGGAACAAAATTATTAAAAACCATGTTATTAGGAACAAAAATTTTAGCGGGAAAATGTGTAGTCATTGGATGCCACGTGTCCTAATGGCTTCTGTTTTAGTAGAACTAGATAGATAGTGAGATCGAGTAGGATTTGATCATGAGACACCACTCGCTAGGATGCCAATAATATCGAAGCCAAATACGAAGGGCAGGAAGCCAAAGCGCTGTTTCCAGTCAGCAATTCGACAATTCGTCATGGACATCACGCAACAGTCGACAAAGATCGTCGCGCTAATGCAAGAAGCAGCCAATTATTAGCTTTTACGTGCCATGTTCATTTCGCCTTCAGAGTTGATGTTAGCGGCATCGACGTTCGATCTTTGAAACGACGGACCTCAGCAAACTTTCCTTTGAATTTTCTTTTGTTGATTGTTGCAGATGCTTCGGAGTCGACATGGATGTTCGGGTTGTCCTATTATTTTATCATCCATTTTCACGCAAATTTTCTCACAGAGGACCCCAAAATCGAGATGATGCCAGAACGCTATGTTGATTTGGTCGTAGACGGACATGACTATGTGTACCAGAGCGACAAACTTTGAGCGCCGCCACTTGAGTCAAATGCGATGGACACGACTTCTTGGAGACATCTCAATTTTCAACTTGCTCACTTGAGCCCTTGCGCACGTTGATCTGGTGCCAACTCGTTCGTAATGACGCCAAGCCGACATTCAGCCTTCAATACGTCGTCACAATCTTCGGCTGTAACTTTGGCGAATTGGTTATCCAATCAACAGTCATTTTGTCGAAGCCCCACATGCAGCTTGCCATCTTCAATTTTACTGCGACGTAGTGTCAACCAGCACTTGTGTTGTGTCACATGCACACCGATGGAAGACGAGCCGTGACTAAGTTACCGTCAAAGAGTTGTCTATTTCTTTTTTTTTTTTTTTTTTTTTTTTTTTTTTTTTTTTTAAATGAGATTTGGCACAATGGTGCTTGAGAGTTGCTCCAAACCACGACAGTTGGTCTTCAATTTTTGTGGTGGAAACTATGGTGCTGTGAAGCTTTCTTCAAGTTCCGTTGTTAACTTGAATATGCCCCCAATGACTTGGATTGACGAGGAATTTTTTTTTTTTTTTTTTTTTTTGTGCTTTGGGTTTACAGTTTTAGCTCTTGCTTAGGAGCATTTTTGAGAGAATTTTTTTGTTTTACAGTTTTAGCTCTTGCTTAGGAGCTTGGAACTAAAGGAATGAACTTCTTTGTCCCCCCTTCCCACAACTTTACTGGGAGATTTTTTTGAAGGGTTTCGTGCATCAATCGATGTCCTCCAAGTGCATTGACGCAGTTCGACGAAAAAGTTGTCCCCGTAATTTGCAACCGTCCTCTCCATGTCATAGGCTCGAGTTGCCAATTCCGCAAATGTCCTCGGTTTAATTCCTTGAAGAATGTAAACCAAGTCATTGTTCATGCCTTGGATGCACAATTCCACTGCAGAAAGCTCCGATAAATCATCTTTACATTCCAAGCTGAGCCCTCGCCAACAGTTGATGTAGCCAATGACGGACTCTCCTTCCCTTTGCTTGGTGCCAGAAAGTTCAACCATGCTCACTACATGACGAGTGTTGTAGAAACGGTTTAGAAATTCTCGTTTCATTTGCTCCCAACTATCGATGGATTTGCGAGGCAAGTCGGTGTACCAGTCAAACGCCGTGCCATGGAGAGTGCGAACAAATTGTTTCACCAAGAGATCACCCTCTGTGCCTGCATTGCTACATGTTTCGACGAAGTGAGCAACATGCTGTCTAGGATTGCCTTTGCCATCGAACTTTTGGAACTTCGGCGGCTCGTAACCAACTGGCATCTTCAAGCTGTCCACTCTTCTTGTGTAGGGTTTTGTGTAGAGATTATTGCAAGAAGAACCTCCGCCGAATGTCGCCTTGACACTTTTTGCAACCATCCTTTGAATTTGTTTTGCTGACAATGATTTGAAATCGTCTTCACGATTGGAGTTTTCGCCGTCGTCATATTTTTCGTCGTCGCTATCATATTGCGAGTCCTCGTTAATGTGACGCTTCACCAACTTCTTCGTGAGAGAGGCGATTTGAACATCTTTCTCCTTGCTTTCTTTTTGGAGTTCCTCGAGCAGACCCTTCATTTTGGCGAGTTCTTCTTCAATGGTAATTGCTTCGATGACCATCATGGAGACAACGTTGTCGATCACCTTTGGCGAGAGATCATCGTAGGTTGAAGGATTCGTGACTTTGTTTGCATTGTAGTCGTCTTGAATTAATGGATCAGACTCGTTGACGTTGTTGGAGACTTCTTTGGTCGTTTAGATCATTGAGACGACGTCATCCTCTTGCTTTGGCGATGGATCTTCGGTCGACAAAGGAGACGCAAATTCATTCACGCGGTAGCCAACACTCGCATGGATTGAAGGATGGACTGTAGTGACGTCGTTCAAGACCTTGGGCGATGAGGTCATGCAGACGACACCATCCTCGTGCTTTGGCGATAGATCCTTGCTTGATGATGGCGACACTGATTCTTTCACGCGGTAGACCTCCTCGAGCGTGGACTCAAGATTTGTATTCTTCGACGCCATTGATTTTAAGCTTTGGAAGATTTCACTTGTGGAGAAAGAGATGAGAGGTAGAGATTGTCCCATCGGGTGTGCCAAATTTGTAAACACAAATTTCGTGGATCTACAAAATGACAAATAAACAAAATATGTGACAAAGGTAATTTTATTGATTTTTTGAGTTTGGGTTACAATCTCTAATTTACTTCTCTGATTCGATCTCACAATTGACTTGAAAATGAGTTTGACGACTTTGATGAATTTAGTGTCGATCTTGGGGAGGTCTCGTAGACTTGATCTCCTTTGAGACTTCGACGTTGTTGTGACGATTTGATTTGTTGAAAGAGGGTCGTTGCGACTTGATCTCCTTCGTTGTTTACTTCCTCTCGATGATGGACCCCACGATGATTTATGTGTTTGACATCTTGGTCTTTGGAGAGATTTTGCGAAGAAATGTGTAGCGAGCACTACGTCAAAAATTGTAACACCCCCAATTTCCTGAGATTTCAGAAAACACATTTGATTGAAAATAAGGACAATTGGGAGTGTTACCGCCACGGTTAACATCTTAGATCAATCGTTAAGGCAGAGGGTCTAATGATCTAATAACTCCAAATATAAAGTATGTAAATGTGATACATCTCAAAAGAATGAAATACAATTCTCCAATAATCTTATTTAAATTGCGGAAGCGATAAATTAACTAAGTCTGGACTTTATTTAATATGGTAAGCGATCGTCACTCTGATCCCTTGACTATCCCCAAGTACTTCAAACTAACCTGCAAGGCTAAAAAAAAAACATAGAAACCGTCAACCAAACGGGTTGAGTAAGAAGCAACTTATCTAGAAAACAATTTTTAAAGATAATATATATTTTTTCTAGACACATAGCACGGTGGAAAACTTTGAGTAATTTTAAAATATTGGAACGGTTAACATTTAATTAGTATACGAAAACGTAATAAAATGATACAACAAAAATTCTTCTCCTTTGTTCCTTTTTCCTTCAGTATCAGGGCTGACTTCCTTCAACCAATAATCCCCGAATGCATGCATCCCCCTAGGGTCCTGTTCCCAAGGGGAGGATATAAAGGCTCAAGGTGGGGGATCAATCCACCCTATCTATTATTTGTGCACGATATACTTAGACCATTACGGTCACCCTGTAATCAAGTTAACTCTCTTGTATAAATTATTAAAACTGGTAAACCTTTGCATTTAAACCTTACACATAGCAATTACCTTTCGAAATCACAAACCTTATAGTAAAACAATTTATATAATACTTCTCAACCGCATGTAGAAGTTCCTTTGAAGGAGATAAATAATTCTTCTTACCTTATTCAGCAGCAAGTCTCAGAGTAGCTCAGCAAGTACTAGAATTGTTCTTCTACGAAGTCGGATTCTACATGAGTATGTAAATTGTACTAATTAGTTTATGCACCTACAATGTATGATATGTATGTATATATATATTGTATAAAGACACACAATAAGAGAGTGCTCTATAACCTCGCCCCTTCCTCTCCATATAGACTTACAAATACAAAACGACTTACAAAACCCTTAAACATCATACTCTAAAACAGCCCCTAAAATTCGTTTTTATAAACTTGAACTCTTCAAAAGATATACTAATACAATCATTCCCATGCCGAACTTTGTCGTAACACGTAGATTCACTTAATTACACCTTAAAGAAATTCAATCTCCACTTCGACACAAGGGCCGCGTTTAATAGTTTTGATCATAGATACCCAATTAACACTCTTATAATCATACGTAGCTGTTTGGGCCTAAATTTTGGGTTTAGTCCGATAAGGACAAATTGACAGATACATAGTCGCATCGACTAACGATCAAGTCAAAGTCATCGAGTAGATAGACATCTTGGACGCCTGCATGGATTTAATCATACAAACTGATTAGACAAACAGTCAGTCTCACATAATATTCGAGCAGACATTCAATTTGACAGTCCATCGAGGAGCCTGACAGTCCATCGAGGAGCCAGACAGTCCATCGAAAAGCCATACAATCCATCAAGGAGCCAATCAGTCCATCGAGGAGCCATACATATCAACCATCGACCTATCGAGGTCAATCATCGACCTGTGAAGGTCAACCATCGACCTGTCGAGGTCAACCATCAACCTATCAAGGTCAACCATCAACCTGTCGATTATCCTGTCAGAAAGATCGTCACACGTCGATGGCAACTACAGATGCTGAATAAGTCAAAGTATGAACTATGTTCTCCTAAATATGCTCAACAAATTCAGTTACAAGTGTTAGTGGGACTACATGATCTCCATCAAATTAGCAAGAGGCTGACTCTTTGACGAAGTCTATGATAATGAATAGAAGAAGTCAACAACAACCTCCTATTTTCTCTCCAACAACATCCTATTTTCTCTCCAACAACCAAGACCACGTATTGAGCTGCCAAGAGTTAGTTGTGGACTTATTCAACAAGGAAAGTATCTCAAAGGAAGACAAAGTCAAAGTCAAGAACCACTTCCTTGATTATAGGGACTGTTCACTGTGATTCAGTCAAATAGCTGCTATTTTATAGGGGATAGTGGTTGAAGTTGGACCTAGCAATGTAGGAAGTTAGAGAAACTTGAGGAGACCTTCCACAACAGTATTTATGCATTGCAAAGCCCTAGAAGAAGATCAAGACATGCTCATATAAACCCTAGACACTTTTCCACACATAGAACCCTTCACAACTTCACCATATATAAACCCTCATCATTAATCCTACACATGACCACTTCCATATCCATCACCACTCTACAACATAATCACTAATATCATTTCTCTAAACCTAAATACATATCTTCTCATTCCTCTCAACGCCATAGCCACTACCATAATTCATCTATCACCGTTACATCAACCTAACCTCCACCATAAAACCCTTAGCCATTCTTCAGCCCAAATACATTTATCAACCCATTATCTCATTGATATTGCATTATCGCTTGTTAGATTATAAATCATTGTATATGTACTCATCAATTGTATCATTCAACACGGAGAAACACTACTAGAATATCTACTAAAAGCACTTGGCGGGCTAACAAGATCCCCCCGTGGTTTTTTCCCTTATTCACAGGGTTTTCCACGTACAAAAAATCATTTGTCTCTCTATCTTTTATCTTCTTGCATTTACTAGTGTTTTAATATTTTATATTTATGTTTAGTACATTTAGATTCTACTCGATAGACAGTGCTGGTCAGTCCGATCCTTGATCCTCAACCTCGATCCTTGATGCTCGATAGAACCTGTCTGATTGATTCTACCTGTCTGATTGATTTTACCTGTCTGATTGATTCTACATGTCTGTCCAACAGTACCTATCTGATATAGTCTACTTATCTATCAGACAAGATCAACCTTGTAAAGATCGCCCGTCTACTTGATAAATTTTGTCCACTTACTTGATAGAGTCTATCCGCATATCCGTCATACACAAAATTCATCTAGGACGAGTAGTAGCAAGTTGACTAGTTGACCCTCAATCTAAGTGTATCCGATACGTGTAGTTTTTTACCAAAACAGTAGCCATCATACCATTAACTAAAACCCTGCCATCTTGATTAAACATGATAAACCATCCAAACTCACATAACTTCATTTCCCACTGTCATCTCCTAGGTCACGTATTTCATTCTTCTAAGACCAAAAGTTTGAGTATAGCAGATGTACAATATATTATCAACAACGACGGCACCATAACAATTCTAATCTCAACCGCGTATATATCATCGTCAACTCACGCAAACAACAAATAACCTTCAAGTGAACTAAGCAACTCCAAATGCTATTTAAAACGGATTACCATCTTCCAAAACAATGTTAATCACGAAAATTAGAATCAAAACAATAAAATCCTTGTAAACCAAAGTACACAACGTAAGATACGAATTATCGACAACGGTAAGATTTGAACTATATAAGAAGAAACTTATACCGTTTTGTAGAGGAGTGAAAAGTAGGGTCAATGGTATAATTTTCGATGAACTCCAAACACCCAAGCAAACAAAAGTGACGGCGCTTTGAATAGGGAAGGACGATGAATATGATGATAATGATGGTAGTGCTTCTCGTAAGGGTTTGTAGTGTTTCACCACTGCCTTGGTTTAGTAAAAGAAAGAACGAAAGGGCATTTTGGTCATTTGACCATAAATGGTAATAAATGATTTTTTTTTTCCCAAAATGCTGCTTTTGTACGTACAAGGCAGGTTTGACTTTTTTTTTTTTAATTAAAAACAACATAAATAGTTTATTTCTTCTTAATGAAATAGCTGGACATTTTCGTTTCTAAGCACATTTTCGAAATCATTTTTGTAATTTGAGTTTATTAACGGAAGAATCCTAAATTTTCGGACCTCAAAAATACGGGGTATTACAAAAATGGGCTAAGAGAACGGGTCCTCTAAAGCTAAGCGAGAACGGTTCAGGGAACCGTTCTCTAGACGGCTGTACTTAAAGGCTACGAGAACGGTTGGAACCGTTCTTAAAGAGTATGAGAACGGTTTCAAGATCTTTAAGATCGATTATCGGCAAAACCGTTCTAATAAGTTGACGTCTTACAAAATGGTTTTTACTCAAAACCGTTCTGATATGTACCAATTTTTTTTTAAAAAATATTGTTTTTTTCAAAATTTTCAGCTTTCCCAATCCCTGTCCACGATCCCCAACCCCAGATCAGCAGCAGCAGGCAGCAACAACAACAACAACAACAACAACAACAACTGGTACTCAAAATGCCTCCAATACTTTGATTAAATCTGGGTAAACCGCAAAATTACAGAATCACCAAACAAAAAAAACAAACAGATCGATTAACCTAACACTATTTTTCACTTAAATTTTGACGCCATCATCTTCATATTGTTCCATACGCTAAATCTGAGCCTTTGTTCATCAACTTCCTTTGCATTATCATCCTAACCATAAAAAATAAAAACAAATATCATTAGAAAAAGTGAATTAAAAAAAAAATAAGTTTAAAAAACATATGACAGATTTGACAAACGAAATCTGAAAATGAGATCTTATATCTTATAAAAAATAGATCTGCATAACTAGATTATACATAAGTTAATCACAAACAATATATCAAATATGTAAAAAGTTACCAGCAAAGAGGCCGACGAACCCTTGCCGTACGAAGACGTGTTTGTCGGCTGGAGAAGGTGGCGAAAAGGTCGCCGAATGACGATTCTTCGAGGCGGCAAGACTAGATCTTGTCGGAGTGAGGCACTCACAGGACGTCTTCCGCTGGAGGTGGACTGCGGCGAGAATTTGAGGACGATTAGAAGAGAAGAGAGGAAAAAAAAAGAGGAGAATCAGTTAGAGATGGAAATAAGAGAGAGGTGGAAGGAAAGAGAAACTGAGAACGAGGAGGCGGAGATTACAAAGCAAGGCGAGAACTCTGTATGATTTATGTTTTTAAATAAAAAAAGACATGATCTTTTAGAACGGTTTTCTTTTAAACTGTTTTCCTAAAAATCGTTCTCTTCGGCATTTAAGTTTTATTTTCCTTTTTTTGCAAATCATCTTTTAGAACGGTTTTTAACGAACCCGTTTTCATTTAAAATAGAGATCGGTTTTACAAAATTCCGTTCTCTTATGGTAGTTCTGGAAGCCCAAATTTGACGTAGTGGAGTATTTGAGTCACTAGGTTTTCTTTGTGTTTTGAGAGGATTTGTGTGTGGAGAATATGTAGAGGGTTTCTCTGTATCTTTGTGTTTTTCTCCCCAAAAATGACCAACTCTGAAAAGTGGAGTGGTGAGCTCTATTTATAGAAATAGTGAGAGTAGGGTTTGGTTTCTTTTTGGGCCTTGGAATTGGTAGTCATTTTTTATTAGTGTGAACATTCTACAACTTAATAATTAAAATGGGCTACATTAATTAAATTTCACCCATAATAATTACTGAATTTCAGAAAATAATCGGAAAGTCAATATTTCGACTTTTGACCCCAGATTATTCGACGTGGCACTATTAATAAAATTTATGTGCCTACAGTCGCATTTAATAATTTATACCATGATACAACGTTACAAGTTCGAGCTAAACCCTAGCCCAAATATTTCCTAATATTGTTTGATTTGTTTTTGGACTTGTTTGACTGCATGTACTCTTATTTTCCAACAACTAGGATATACAAATGCTCAATCGTCTACTCTAGGAGTCTCGCATCATGGTCCTTCCATTATCGAGCTGTTTTGTGCATCACCGTGCATCTCCGATTGCGTACAAACCCAAACAAAAAATGCCTGGGTCATAACCCGACCCAAGTGTTGGGCCGGGGCCAAACCACCCAAGTTTAGTTTTATAGTTTGGTATATAATTATTATATAAATAAAGTCCAGTGCAAATGTTGGTCGATTGAACTCTTATCCAGCCGCACGTATTATCGGATCATCGTATTAGCAAATGAACGATCTTTAAGTTGGCTATAGTATGTGTATGTATAATATGCTATTGCTATGCAATTCCAGGAAATATGTGAAATATATGTGGCTATAATTTGTGTAACTCATTTATTGTCATCTATTTACATGTGTGTGGTCGCAACGCCCCCTCAATCGAGCAAACCTATCGCGAGACCTATGCCCCTTGCACCGATTATCCTCTATGGTCCATTCCAATGAAGCTGCCTACTCGGCCTACCAATGCCACTGCACTAGTGCCCCCTAGACCAAGAGAGCCCAACCATCCCCACATCGGACCTGCGCGTCTCCGGCCGAACTATCGACTCTGATACCACTTGTTAGCTCCGCGCAACAGGCCCGTAGAAGAAGATAGGCTACATGTCCGGTGAGGTTCCAACTCAAAACCAATTGGCAATGAGTGAAGAAGTAGCCCACTAACTTATAAACCTATCTCCTCATCACTATTTTATTGATGTAGGACACTTTGATTTATAAGTGTGTGATTTTCATGCATGACGTTAATGTTACTTTGATTTTATTTCATAAATTTAGCAATCCATAATAATACATATATATAGGTGGAGGTTTCACTCATCATCACTCATGTGTATGACAAGCTTTCCAACTTGGTCTTATGTCGGAGTATATATTTTAGAGATCATTTATAGCAAGCAACTAACTCCAACTACTAATGTCTCCACATCCACACACTAATGTCTTCTTTATTAAGCTTCAGATTGCACAGTTTGTACACCCATCATAGATGATTTATTTTAACAACTAGCATAGTGGCAGACTGGCAGCCCACTCCAGCCTCCCTATAAAAGGAACGTCTTCGTTCAAGCTAATACAACGACGACATTACACCAAGCAAATACAATCTACGTTAAGTAGTTCATATATATAGAGTTACGTATATATCATCTTTCTGAGTTATATTGCAATAATGGTTCTTAAGCGTAAGCTAGAAGGTGAAGTGGAGATCAGGGAGGGTGCCGGAGATGTCTTCCATGATTTTTTCGCAAACCGGCCTCACCATATCCCTACGGTTAACGATGGTTTTATTCATGGTTGCGATTTGCATGAAGGCGACTATGGTACTCCTGGTTCAACTGTGGAATGGAGGTATACTGTTGGTAAGTATAGTATAACTACTAATTTCATGAGGTTTTTGGCTTATGAATTATTATGAGACTAATAATATCATATATATATACGTACTATATAATAATACATGCATGACTAACATTATATTGTGGTTGATTTGGTCACATAGAGGGAAAACCTCGAACAATAAAGCAAATAATTGAAGTGATTGATGAAGAAAACAAGCTTATGAAATTCAACTGCATTGCTGGAGATCTAATGAAGGATTACAAGAACTTTCTTGTTACGTTTCAAGTGTTTCCTAAGGATGAGGAAACTAGCACTGTGAGATGGACCTTTGTATATGAGAAGGTGCAAGAGGGGTTACCTGAACCAACTGGTGAAATGGATGCCTTGGTTAAGCTAGCCAAGGAAATCGATGACCATCACCATGCCCCAAAATAAGTAGCCTTTGACACTTCGAGCTACATTCACAATAATATATGTTGTACTCACTCTATTTCTTCGGATTTGGTATGCCTAGCCATATTATGTGAGATATAATTAAGTGAAATACACGTTAAGAATCTTAAGTAATAACAGATTTCACTTTTAGATATACTATTATAAGAAATAAACAATAACACTACTGTGTTTATTTCGCTGTTTAATTTCACCTGTAAAATTGGTGTGAATGAATGATATGACATACTCCCTTGATCCTAATAAGAAAAAAAGTGTGTGATGACACACAAATGGTCTAATCCTACATGTTTTAATATGTTTTTGAAATCTTCTAATATACGAAGTACTAGAGTTTTGTCCCAATAGATTGACAATGTAGAGTCGGGTTCAGCCGCCGAATTGATCGAGACTAAATCAATGGCTAAAAAATACTCGTCGTCAATTTTTCACATTTCCCAGTTGTATTCCCTTAGTACAATGAACACATTATCCCAACCTAATTTTTTCGTCCATACGTTTATCAACAAAGTTATACATAAAAGTCGTCATTAAGTAATGTTAAGATTATAAATATATATGTATATAAATACGTACTACTACTACTACTATTACTACTAGCTACTAACCTTCTACACAAACACTTTTACCCCTTTTGTTTTGCTGTTTTGACTGGTCATGTTGGGGGCAAATTCTAGATCAAATGGATCGTTCATTTGTTACAAAAATCAGTACATCATCTATTCTACATTGTATTCTTCCAATTTCACTTAATTTAATTTAATGCAACCGGGCCTTTTTTCTAGTACAGAAATATACCTCAATATGTCTACTACTACAACTACAACAATGCCAACACGTCAAAATCAATATATTCGCATATCATGATTTATGTAATAATTTAGGGGCGGTTGAAATGAAATCTTGATATGATACGAACAAAATCCTGGTGGTAATAAATAATTAAAAAAAAAAAGTGGAGAGGAAACCACGAAATGTTTTTTTTTTTTTTTTTTTTTTGTAGGAATTGTAGTCTTTTATTCATCCAATTTGAAGAAGGAAAAAAAAAACGAACTTAAAAAAAAAAAAAAAAAACCTCGTGTAGAACCACAACTTCTAATTCTGATTTTAACAATCTACAACCTCATTTTGCATACACCTCTTTGATAAAGCTAACATTCTAATATTGACCATCCACTCTCGTAATTTGGTTTATGATCCAATCTTCTGAATTTTCATGATCTGCAAATAATAGTCATATGTTCCTTTCAGCCCACAACATGCATGTATATTACTGCAGCCAGATTTGCAGAGTAATTAAATTAATTTCCATCCAGTGTTTTTTGCATCTTCAATTGGAACTCCATCTCAGCTCACGCCTGAGACTCCAGCCTTCCGATCCCTTTCTATTAGGCAGTTCTTGCTCTCCATTTCTCTCTTGCATACACAACATCTAGTGACAATAGTCACTCCTCTCTTTACACGATATTTGGTTTCATGTAGTGCGGAGAAAAGCAAAGACGTTGATGAGTCACGATGATTAATATCGCAATCTCTCTATTTTAGCAATTTATGTATAAGATCAAACACACTACTTAACAACTACCGTGTGTAGCACGGTATAATGAAAAACTAGTTTATAATAATAGATCCTATTAGTGTATTATGCATGTTACAGAGAATATGGGGATTGCATAGCATGTCTCGCTCGAGAGATCCAGAAAGTCAAATACAATAAACGCAAATCATGTGATATCATGAAGGCCAATATATCTGTTTAGATATAATCATCTTAACCAAATAATAACTCAACTCCACGCATTATTGCACATTATTAAATTAAGCTTCAGATTGTACACCCATCATAATTGATCTTCCCCTAAAAAAAAAAAAAAACACATAGTGGCAAGCTGGCAGCCCACTCCAGCTTCCCTATAAAAGCTCCAGCTTATAGAATACTACACCAAGCAAATACAAGCCCAAGTAGTCCATATATCTTTCTCAGTTATATTGCAATCATAATGGTTCTAAAGCGTAAGCTAGAAGGTGAAGTCGAGATCAGAGAGGGTGCAGGAGATGTCTTTCATGACTTTTTCGCGAACCGACCTCACCATATCCACACCGTTAACGATGGGTTCGTGCAAGGTTGCGACTTGCATGAAGGCGACTATGGTACTCCAGGTTCTACTATAGAATGGAGGTACACCGTTGGTAAGTAATGCATCATGTCATGCATGAGATTAACATTATTGTGGATATATCGCTTTTTATTTGCTTATCGGTCACGTCGAAATGTGATTTTTTTTTTTTTTTTTTTTTTTTTTTGGTTAGTCTCATACTCTCGATTAGGGCATCATGTTCGAAAAAAATTATCGTTGACTTGAAGCCCTAATTAGTGTAGACAAAGTTGATTATTTTGGTACTACACTACTACAGTCTACATGCATGCAAAATGATACTCTGTATAACTTTACGAAAATGTTAGAAATTTATATGTAGATAAAAAAAAATTGTCTAATACTAATAGACTATATGTAAACAAAGTAAGGCCTTGTGCGATTGAACTGCATTTTTCTGATCTAATTTGAATAGATTTGAATTGGACTGAACGGATCTGATTTGATGGGATTTGAATAAACTTGATTTGATTTGATCTGAATTGAATTAATTGATAAATTAACTGCAAATAGACGAATTAATAACTAGAAATAGACTCGATTCATTGATTGTTATTTGGATAATTCTGATCTGATTTGATTTGATTTGAATAAAACTGATCTGAATTAATTTGATTTGAATAAATCTGATCTGATTTGAAAACACTGTTGAATAAGTTGAATCGCACAGGGCCTAAGTGATGGTAACTTTTATCGTCTAATTTTGGATAAATTTCCAAATCCTACCTTATATGTTTACAATCTTCCAAATTCCTACCTTATATGTCCAAAAAATATATTTTCCTACCTTATAAAGTGCTTTGTTTACCCAGTTCCTACCAAAAACAGTATTCACTACAAGAAAAACGTTCATTTGCGACCAAAATTACGACCGGGCGGGATCCTCGTCGCAAAAAATGCATCATTTACGACGAGATTTTTGATCTCATCGTAAAAAAAAGTATCATCTACAAAGGTCAAATTTCTCGTCGCAAAACGTAATATATTACGACGGAAATCAGTTTCTCGTCGTAGATAATAGATCAGGTACGACGAGTTTCAGTTCTCATCGTAGATAATAAATCAGTTACAACGAGAATCTAATTTTTGTCGAAGATAATAGATTAGCTACGATGAGAATCTATTTCTCGTTGTAAATAATCAAGTTATTTACGATGACACCCAATCCTCGTCCCAAAAAACAAAAAAAAACATAAAAGAACTAAAATTAGAGTTAAGATGTAGTGAAAAGTATTCAAATTTTATTTTAATCAATTTGTAATGCAACTCAGTGCATTGATTATAAAAGGTTTGATTTCATTTGTTGAACTCTTTGAACCACTATGGAATAGTTGTTGTGTGATAATAAATTTGAAAAAAAAAAAAATCACAGCAACAAGCTCAAGGGTAAAAAATGATAGTGTAATTATAATGAGGGTTTTAAGAGATTTAAGGGCTCATATGAGTCTTTAAAGGAATTGATAGTGCTTATCATACAAACAAAGTCGACTTTCAAAGTAGGGAAGTCATGTGCTAAGAACTCCCCAGTTAAGCGTGCTTAATGGGTAGTAGTCTTAGGATGGGTGACCTCCAGGGAAGTATTCCAAGGTACGCATGGGTGAGATCAAATTGCGCCAGAACGAACTACTCCCGGTCCATGTGAGGGAAAAAATATTAAATTGTGTTATTATGTGTTGTCGGAAAAAAGAATTACGACGAGAAAAAGTCGTCGCAAAAGAGCATTTACGACGAGAAAAACATCTCGTCGCAAACAGACATATTACAACGAGGTACAGTAAACTCGTCGCAAAGTATTTGCGACGGAGTCTTTTGCGACGAATCGCGACCGGACGGGATTCTCGTCGTAAAAGACCATTTACGACGAGTTTTGGCTGATTTGCGACGAGTTTGCTCCTTCGCAAATTAGCGTATTTCTTGTAGTGATTCCGGCCAATTGGCTCTCCATTTCCGGCGTTGACTTTTTATTTTCCTCCAATCTTTCGTGATTTCCCTCCAAATTTTTGCAATTTCCCTCCAATTTCCCCCATTTTCTATTAAATAGCACATGCAATGTAGTAATAACGATGAGGGGGTGAAAATGAAGGTTTTATGGGGTAGAGAAGGAAGGATTTGGAGAGGACATATAAGTGTTATGAGTAAAAATGGAGGTTTGATATGGGTATGAGAGGAATCACGCGAAAGATTGAGGTGAAAACTAAGTCACGTGCAACCTAAGTCACATAAGAGTCAACGCCGGAATAGAAATTAGATAAAAATAGCATTTTATAAGGTAGGAAAAATATCTTTTTGGACATATAAGGTAGGAAAATGGAAGATTGTAAATATATAAGGTAGGATTTGGAAATTTTTCCTCTAATTTAGGAGTTAATTAGAGAATAGAAAAGTGAGATAATTAAGAATTATTGATTTTGGAATGAAACAATTTCAAATTTGTTTCTATTGATAGATTTGTTATATATAGATTTCAAACTATACTCCGTATATACGATGCGAAACATTAATTTTAATTTGTTTTCTACCATATATTATAACTAACGTATTGTGGTTGATTTGGTCACGTAAAGGGAAAACCACGAACTATTAAGCAAATACTTGAAGTGATCGATGAAGAAAACAAGATTATGAAATTCAACTGCATTGGTGGAGATCTAATGAAGGACTACAAGAACTTTCTTGTTACGTTTCAAGTGTTTCCCAAAGATGAGGAAACGAGCACTGTGAGATGGACCTTTGTGTATGAGAAGGTGCAAGAGGGGTTACCTGAACCAACTGGTGAAATGGATGCCTTGGTTAAGCTAGCTAAGGAGATTGATGACCATCACCATGCCTAAGGAGCCATCACGAAGCCTTCGCCGCTTCGAGCTAAACATCTATCTATCATTTATATATATATTCTCGATCCCTTTATTTTTTTTTTGATTCTTTAGGTTTAGTTAAATTTCATAATAATTTGACCAAACGTAAGGGATTTGAAGTAATAGTAGGGTAGTTTCTTTACAAGAAAAAAATAAAAACGTTTTTATTTCATTTGTGCAAGTGTGAATGTATGTACTTACGACGAAAAGTGCAATCGAGTGTGATGACACATTGATCTGATTGAATCATGTATTATATATTTATGATGACAAGTAATATATCATTATATTGTGTGTTTGAATTTTTCAAACAGAGGTGATCGAATGTTATCGCATATATTTGATTAATTGGTGTACGTGTATATGTAACCTATTATTAGGCACTCTATAAGACTTTACATTACATGGTATATCAGGGAAAATTGAAAGATCTAAAAAGATTTTTAAGACGGGACAATCCATAATTCTACGTGCTTGGAAGTTTTTATTAACATCGGGTGATCTTCAAACAATATTAGATCGCCTAGTGTAAAAGGTGTGACGATAGCAAATTAGAGTATCTCCAATGTAAACAAAAACTTTGTAGTCTAGGTTGGTAGGCCGCTGATGTAATCAGCTTATACCATTGGAGAGAATTTGCAAGCTGCTTACATCATCAGTTTTGTGGGTAACGTAGCCTCCTTAAGCTACGTAGCTTGGACAATAAATAAAAAGCAAAAATTAATTGTTGTGTCTAAAATTAATGTAAAAAAAAAAAAAAAAAAAAATTTACTGGGTAAAGGCAAAATTACATCTCATGTAGCTTGCCATTGAAGTAATTTTGGATTTTTGTTTGCCAAAACCCTTTTTTCTACTTGTCATCTCAAAACTACATTAATTGTAGTTTACCATTGGAGATGCTCTTATATCACCATTTACAAGTTTCTCCCTTCATTACTTTTTATTGCTTATCTTCTTTTTTTTTTTTTTTTTTTTTGGAAATTCGGCGTCAATAGATAGAAATAAAAGAGAATGCAAAGTTAATATAGACCAACAAGACAACAAAACAAAGAGTTACAACAAACAACTACAACAAAGAGTAGCTCCGAGCAACTGCTCCTCTAAAGTGCATGAAGATGTAGTTTTCATCAAAAAAATCCTTGATTTCATCATCAGGGACGCACAATTGAACACCTAGTGAATGTCCAGCGTCTTTCTCGCCTTTCTTGCCAAAATATCAGCCATACCATTATCTTTACGACTGATGAAATCCAAGGTGATCTCATTTAGCTCATTTAGCAATTGTAAAGATTTAAAGAAAGAAAAAAAAATGCAGAAAACCGTAAAATTTACTATCAGTACAATAAATTTAGTGCAAATATATTATGTAATCATGCATGTATATAACTTAAAATTTACCCCCGGCCGATCAGTTTTTGGCTAAGAGAAAACCATAAAGAAAAAAAAAAAAGGATAAAACAAGAAGCTAGCTAGACAAAATATATACCAAGGGTGGGGCGATACTTGTTTCTTACTATCATGGAGCCAGGGCAGCACCAAATAGGCAAATACCAATACCAAAAAAAAAATAGTAGGAGTCTATATGTAGACAAATAAAAAAAATGTCTATGGTTAGTTTGCAGTAAAATTAATCAAATGTGCAGTAAAACTTGTTGCATAATTTTGTAAATGTTGGATTATAAGTGAAAAGAGACAATCAAGGGTCCTTGATTTAGGAATTAAATCAATTTAAATTTATTGATAAAGAAAAACGAAAAAATTGGAGGGGAACAAATTAAAAACACATTTAATAGAAACAATAACGATCGGAGATGAGTAATTAAGGTCATGTTACTACTTACTATCCCCTCCATTTCAATATATATGACGTTTGCAAGTTACGAGACAAGTTTTGACTTTCAAATTCATAAAAATGTATTTTGTCAAAAATTATAAAAATTATACCATTGGATTCATTGTGAAATATACTTTCACAAGATTATAATTTCATAATTTTTACCCTTATATTTTGAGATATATCGAAGGTCAAAGAAGTTTCTCGCAATGTGAGAGACACACACACACACACACACACACACACACACACACACACACACACACACACACACACATATATATATATATATATATATATATATATATATATATATATATATATATATATATATATATATATATTTCGAGGAGGAGGGAGTACTACTTAAGAGATTACCGGGATATATCAATCTTGAAATTTTATAGGGTACATGTTGAAATTTCCCTTATTTCAATTCATTTAGGAAATCCATACTCCCTTCGACTCAAAGATATTTTCTTCTTTCTTTTTGCGGTTTTGAGTAGTAATGTTAGAGATGACTTGTAGATCAAATAAAAGAACGTTTTAAAATCAAGTGGAGATAGTAAAATGCAATGCTGAAAAAATGTACTGATTTTCGCAACAAATGAACGATTTATTTAATTTAAAAATAACTCTCAATATAACACCTTAAAATTACAAAAAAAAATGAGGAAAATCTCTTTGAATAAGGGAAAGTATAACACTCGGTATAGGTGAAGTCACTCATCAATTTGGGGATGAATTTATGGTAGAAATTATTGAGGAACATGAGGTGTGTCCAATTCACGTGGTCACCTGCAAAGTATGCATCATGAATGCAAGATAAACTAATGATTGAACCTTAAGTAAACAATAATACCTCCACCTATTTATTTATGGGTGATTCTAGGAGTCTACACATATAGATAGATTAAAAATTGTCTACACTTTAGTCCTTACATCCCAAAGTATAGTAAAATCAAGATGGTACATAGTAAAAAGTATGTGATTAAAGTAAATATTCATGATTTACAGTAAATTTTTGGCATCGGTAGTAAAATCAAATATATAATATTTCTCTCCAAATCAATATCCTAATTTATCTCACTTTCCTATTATCTGATTAATTCCTAAATTAAACACTAAAAATTTACTGCAACCATAATTAAATTTATTACACATTTTCCTTTGTCTACATTAGCTTTATTTATATACACCATATGTCATTATTCATACTTCTTGAGCTATATATTAAAGAGTAAGGCTAAATCAATATGTCATACACACTTATAAATGTATGTGGGGGGTAAAATGGTATTTTCACGATTTTTAATAATGACTCAAATCTCCTCTTCTCACTCTTAAATGTGCATTCACAGGTAACATATTACTACTCATGAAATAGCATGTCAATTCATATATAAAGATGTCAATTCAGAATAAATCAAAACAAAACCACTCACAAATGACAATGTCAACTCAAAATATAAGATTGTCAGCTCAATATATAGAATGTCAATTCGAAATATGCCCTGAAAACAGAAGATTGGTTGGATTGAGAAAGAGAAATTGGTGAATATATGTTTGATAATGTATATCCATATACATTAAGCATTTCTCTATATTAAAAGAGATATGATGCCTAATCCTTCTATACTATTAAAGGAGGCTTTTTTAAAGCTCCCACAACGACCGAAGCTTTTCAGAGAGTTTTGGTAATTTTTTATTATTAAAAGTAATCATACTTCAGTATAAACAATTTTTTATTATTATACTACCTGCAAATTATTATACTATTAGTTATTAATATATCCACATCTTTTAGTTATAGTATGACTCTTAGTTGTAGTAGGGCTTTTAGCTATCAGTGGTAGTCTGGAACTCAACATCCAAGTCAATGTCCTATATGTACTAACTTCCACTCATGCACACACTACTAGCGACATACTACTATGGTTTCAATAGTACTAAAATAAAAGCATTGAGAAGAACTTGGAATCATGTTTAGTACATTTATCCTCTTTAAAAGTATTCAAGTATATATAAAAATAATCAAATATATATTTTATATAGGACTCCGAACTATTAATCATAAATCGTTAGCTATCCACCCTCACAAACATGAAAAAAGTCAATGAAAATTATACGAAATGTAAGTTATGGTAAGTCTTATATACAACTGAACCCACATTTAATAAGAAAAACATGCTCAACTAGTATAGTTGAGTAGCTATATTACACATCTCATAATCAAGGAATAAGAAAGGCATTAGGATCTAATTTCCGTATAGATGGGTTCGCCCATAATACAAAATTATATATGTAAAACCAAGACAAGAAAAGAATATATAGCCGAAAATGAATTCCGATCCAATATTTATGCATGACTTCATTATAAGATTTTAGCTACGACAACATGAAATATGATCCTTATAAAAATGTAACACAAATGTATGATCTATAAAATGGCGACCAATTGATATCATATGAGTAGTATTTTATATTACATATTTATAATTAAGTATGATTAGTAGCATCAAACAAAATTTAAGGAATACATAAACTATATTATTTTTGTGTTACGCAAGATAATGAAAACAAGTAAAACCAAACTTATATATTTTAAAGAGATTATGTGGAATTATGTCAAGGTGACGTGACTTTGTTCTTAGAAAAATATCGTCGTCATAGGCTATTGGCGTTTAATGATAATGAAAGCTAACTCCTCAATCTATAAGTTTATTGACATAAGAATGGGTCCAATGAATACTTAAGTTGTCAATTAGTCTATAAGAACTTACCTTTATATTTTTTTCCCCGGCGACACATGACGAGCAATTAAATGACAATTTGAATCAGGTTTATATAATCTTATTCAATAATAATACGGACTCATAACTCTAAACTAAACATATGATAAAAAAGTTTAATAATTAATCGGACATCCTTTTTTTTTTTCATCTAACGTGAACATAGGAGATCATTTAGTACTACTAATTGAAATCATTATTAAGAGATCCGTGCAACGCACGGGCTTTCATTCTAGTACAGTAATACGGAGTAGTTCACATAGTTCTATAGCAACTTGCTCAAGCCTCAAGCTAAGCTCACGTATTAGTGTGATACAATTGTTCAATAGCTTGTATTGATAGGTTGAAATCTTGCCAAATTCATAGATTTAATCAACGAGATTATACCTAGAATTGGCTCTTGGCCTTGATTACTACCGAAAGTTGTTGTTGCTACTTTCTGATTTATTGGATTTATTGTTTTTTTTTTTTTTTTAGTTCACTGATTCATTTTGTAGTTGTGATTTCATTGTACCATATTGATTTATTTAATTTATTTTTTTAATTAAAAGTTTTGCCTTTTAGAACGGTTTTAAGAGTAACCGTTCTCTTATCTTACAATAATACCATAACAGTTTCCTAGGGAACCGTATTTATATGTCTTTAAGAACGGTTTTTATAATAACCGTTCAGAAAGGCTATAAGAACGGTTTCAACCGTTTTCTTACCCTTTAAGTACAGTCGTCTAGAGAATGGTTCCGAAACCGTTCTGCTTAGCTTTAGAGGACCCGTTCTCTTAGCTCATTTTTGACGTAATGTAGGAATAAAAAAATTCTGATTTTCTCTAACGGAACAACCAAAAAACAGTTGTGAAAGATATAGTCCTATCAAACAGGACGTTAGTGAAAAAACCCCTTGACACATAGAGAAGAAACCACTAAGGCCTCGTATGCTAACAACCTAACATAACGACCAGATTCATTGCTTCTAAACTGACGATACTGCTTTTTTGAAGTTGTATCATACAAGGCCTAATGTAAAAAAACTCACTTTTCTGATCACATTTACACTAATTTAATATGTTAATTATTGCCTTTATATATGAAATGTAAATCTGGGTGAATTTGTTTCTTGTATTTATAGGTCTAAATGTATATAATACTAATTCATTTGGCATGATAATCCATTATTAGTGACAATGGCAAAACCCGATAATACTAGTTTGATACTTAACCTAGAGTACAGAAAGTCAGATACAACCCATGCAAATCATGTGATTTCAGGCACCGTACTATTCTAACCAATTAAATTCTATCTCCACACATAAATGTCTTTTTAATTAAGCTTCGCTAAAATGATTTATTTCTTAAACACTCTCATACAGTCATAGTAGTGTCATACCCATTCCAGCCTCCCTATAAAAGGAACGTCGTCGTTCCTGCTGATATAGAACACTTCACCAAGCAAATACAGAGCCAAAGTACGTAGAATTTATAAAGAATAATCATCCTTTTAATTTTTTTAAAGTTAATTATTCATTATTGCAATGGCTGGTCTTTTGAAGCGTAAGCTAGAAGGAGAAGTTGACATCAGGGAGGGTGCCGGAGATGTCTTCCATGACTTCTTCGCTAACCGGCCTCACCATCTGCACAAGGTTAACGATGGATTTGTTCAAGGTTGTGACTTGCACGAAGGCGACTATGGTACTCCTGGTTCCACTATCGAGTGGAGGTATACCGTTGGTAAGCAATATCTCAAGATTGACATTATTACTAATTTATTATCTTTAATTAGCTTTAGACTTGTGGCATGAGATTAGTGTTAAAGTAAGTATATACTCGTACTAATTATTGTTTGCTCTCATCAAAGGATATCACATATAACATGTTTGAAAATGTTAAACTATTTGCCGGCATATATATATATATAGTGCAAATGGAGTTAAAGAATTAATTGGGTACATACCGTAATTTATGCAGAATAATTTAATTTTATAGGGCACCATATGAGTTTACCGAAAAAAGAAAGTACTATATAATCTGCATGCATGGAAATTAAAGAGCAAGTTTTGTTGTTAGGATACATGACTTAAACATATATATTGTGGTTGCTTTGCTCACGTAGAGGGAAAACCTAGGACTATAAAGCAAATACTTGAAGTGATCGATGAAGAAAACAAGGTGATGAAGTTCAACTGCATCGAAGGAGATCTAATGAAGGATTTAAAGACATTTGTTGCTACTTTTAAAGTACTCCCTAAAGATGAAGAAACTTGCATTGTAAGGTGGACTTTTGAATATGAGAAGGTGAAAGAAGGGCTCCCTGAACCAGGTGCTGAAATGGATGCTTTGATTAAATTAGCCAAGGAAATTGATGACCATCACCATTCCCAAAATTAAGTAGCCGGAAAGCCCTAGCTCCACGCTTCGAGCTGAGCTAAAATTGTTCCTCGTATATATATGTTGTACTTCGTTCCTCCATTATTTCATTTCTTTATGTTTGGTCATATCTCGTGAGAAGCAATTTGAACAAACGTGTAGAACTCGAAATAATAAGGGGGTACGACGTAGTTTCTTTATTTTGAGCTACTACTACAACAAAGAATGAGAGAAACAATAAGATATGTTTAAATTTCTTTAATTTTACATGCAAGTGTGAATAATGTTACAAGTCCCTTCATATCATATATAGTGTGATGACGTATGAATTTAATTCATGTATTTCATATGTAAAAAAGAAATATCTATATATTGTGATTTTGAATAATAGTGGATGTTGTTTTTTTGCATTACCGTTGGGATATATGGAATTATGGATCGAGGTTGATCAGGTTTGCAGCCGGGTAACATCTAGATCTGCTGGCATTTGTTATTACGGAGTACTTATTAACATGGTGTCGGTAGCAACGATCAACATCAATAATGGTTTATTCATTGCAATTGTTCATTTCGTAAATTTAGCACTTCATCATATCACTCATCAATTTATGGTAGATACTATTGAGGAACATGAGCCGCATGCAGCTCATCATGTGGTTTCTTGCAGGCCATCATGATAGTTGATTGAGACTACCTCAGCTCCATGTAGGAATTAATGATAATGAGGCAGCAAATTTGGATTGGATAAACTTGTCCCTCACTACAATAAATAAGCACTTGCGTCACGAATAAATTTGTGGCGCAAGTGCTGAATTCCCGTGGCTAAGGTGTTTGGCCACGAGAATTGTTTCCGTGGCCCAAGTGGCCGTGGCAAGGAAATGGCCACGGAAAAAAGCAAAACGTAGCAAAAATTGGGTTTCTTGCCACGAACACTGGCCACGTTAAGATTCGTGGCAAAATTACTTCCGTGGCCAACATTTCAACTAGCCACAAAATAATATTCGTGGCCGAGACATTTATTTCCGTGGCTATGAGTTTTATGCCTAATTGAGAATGTCGTGGCAAAAGTTGTACTCACGTGGCCATTCCTTACAATCAACCGTGGCAAACATCAATATCTAGCTCCATTTATTTGTATTCATCGACAATAAACTAGATAGGCGAACAATGAAAACAAAAAATTCTTAATTAATAAAATGTTATATACACATATAAGATACATAATCTTTTAGATACAAAAGGCATGGGCATTCCAATCGTATTGTCGAGTCATCTACTAGCATCAAGAAAACTAAGCATTAAAATTACAAACGGATAATCGGTCTTTTTCTTTTTAACTCCATGAGAAACAACAATTTCAAAAGACGGACGTCAAAAAAAAAAAAACAATTTCAAAAGACTTTGATTCCCAAATGCCAGGTCATGTCACCAATCGCTCCCTACCTTGCTTGCTTCACCAAAGTACTCCCGTCAAGTTTCAGGCTATTGTTCTCAAGTTACAAAGTAAGACATCGATTTATCAAAAAGAGTAATGAAATCTGCATAAAAAGAGAATTATATTACTAACAGATAACAATGGTACAATAATATTTGGGTTGATTAACACATATTCCTGACAACATTTAGATCTTGTATCTTTAACGTGACAAATCAATTCACAAACATAAGCTAGTATGACATGTTTCTACAATTTCAGATTGCATCTTTTTACACTACACCAATGTAGAATTTGGACACCTGGTATTACATACAATCATGCCAGGGAACTTTTACTGATTAGCAGTCTGACAGTTCCGCAAATCCTAAAGGCCGACAACCTGACAAAGCCTCTAATGATAAACTTTAAGATGTTTCAGAGAGCACGCAGCAGAGGTGCCATGGGTTTTGACTTACGAAACTGGAAGTCCCAACTATAGAACATGGCAGATCAGGGCCTTTCTTTGGTAAGCCCTGTGGTATTAAACCACGTGAGCAAGCCATATCAACAACACTCATAATTCAGAGACAGCCTGTGATTGGCAAAGTTTGGTCTCTTGCAATACAGATCTATTTGCCAACAACAGTAGGAATATTCTACTGTATGTAATCACACTCAAAGAAGACATGTAAACACAAGCACAACCAGGCCAACATATATTATCACCACACACTCCAAGCACACTGGCAACATCCAACACCTCTCATTCGATATCACAACCTCTACCACACACTCCAAGCACACTAGCAACATCCAACACCTCTCATTCGATATCACAACCTCTGCCCTCAAATTCATCGACAGACAGCTATTAACCATAATATTGTTGTTGCCATTTTCCTTGCTCATGGGGTTAGAATACAAGTTTGAAATTTTTACTTACCTAAAAGAAAAGAACCAATGTCCATGAGTGTCTTTCCCAAGAACATCCACATTCGTTTTTTTATTAAGTCCATCCTCTATTTCTTTCTTAAGTTTGTTCACCTCATCCTACATATAAGTAGAGCTTCAAGAGTATCAGTTCCAAAACACATGAGAGAGTCATATAGATATATGGGAAGCTTATTTTGCGGTTAGCCAGGGGCAATGTAAAAAATGATTACAGTACCAAAGATGCTCATGTAACAACCATTTCCACGATTACATTTCCACCAAAAACAAAAAGAGGATACAGAGATAAAAGGGGAAACAGAGGGCAAAGAGCGGAGAAATCTAACATATATGACATATGACAAAAAATTTACTTGAGTAACTCTTGTGCTTACTATAGCTTTTGTGTTGCGAGCCAAATTCTCAACGTTAGCATTGTTCTTCTTTAATTTCCTTTAATGTGTTTCAACTTTCAAGTAGCCCATCAAAGCCTCGAACACTCTCCTCGAGTTTTTTTTTTTTTTTCCTGCAATTATGACTCGTTAAAACTATTTAGTGTTGAAAATCAGACATCTGTTATATGCAATATATCAGCTCACTTACAAGTTCTTCTTTAACGTGAGCATGACTTTTAAACAAACCCAGCTCTCTTAAGCTTTTAAACTCCAGTCATGTTCACATATCATACCCTACATCGATCCAGGTAGGGAGTACAATGATTCTGGGCAGCAGCTAACGTTCCTTTGTCCTTCTAAATTTGACGTGACTCTTTACTTACAAGTTCATATATGTCATCTCCAATCCACCCAAGTACTAGTCTTTCACGAAGTAGTTCCAAACTATCTTCTTCTATTTTTGTTCAATTTAACCAATGCTCATAACAACTACATAATTCTCATCACTTAAACATCATAATAGATTTACTAACATCATACAACGTCACTAACATCATCAATTTTAAGGCGCGAGTTCATATAACTAGGAATCCCCTATTTCCAGCCAAACCCTAATTTACTTTAAAGCATCAAAAGTCTCTCAATAAGAACAGCTTAACTTCAATTAAAAATTGAAACTAAGTCTTAAATCTCCCAGCAACAATCTAACATAATAATAATCGAACCTCAATCATTATTTCACAATTTCTAATTGAATATACCCTAATTCGATTCTACTAGTATACCCACATAAATTAAACTTCAAATAAATGTTTATAGGTATAAATACTATATGAAACCAACCATTTATGCCCAGAAAATTCTCCTTTAGAAATAATATCAAAGCCATGATTTTTAATTAAAACAAGTAAGAAGAAGAGTTAAGGAACAACACCTCTTGTGGGATTGCTTGGTGGATGTGCTTAGCTGAGCTCTATAGCTTCTTGGTGGCTGAAGAGGCGGAAGAGAATGGCGTGGCAGAAGGGGGGGTGAGAGAAGAGAAGGTTTGGGTGAAAGACGGTGAATGTCGTGGAAGATGGGAGACAGAGGCACTTCTATTTTCTACCCAAAACTGAAGCCATTCATGTTTTTTTTTTTTTTTTTTGGGCTGGTGAATAGTACCCATGAATAGTGAACCGGGATTTTTTTTTTTTTTTTTTCGCTTTCTCACTTATAAATCTTAAAAAAAACCAATTCTTTTGTCTCACAATAAATTTCTGAAATAAAACTTTTGTACTAGAGGTCATTTTCTTTTATATCTATATATCGAACATATATTTTCTAAATAAGTCTCAAAAATAAGGATTGTTCCATATACAGTCGTAAAGGTGAGGTCATAAATGTTAATAAGGTCGAGTCATGTATGCTACCAAAGTGTCTTTGATAATACTTTCTTTACTTTTTATTTCTCGGGTATGTAAAAGATTATAACCGTTTTGTCACGGTGGTATAGATTCGTAACAATAGATGATAGTTCGCCACGAATGTCATTGTCGTGGCCCAAGTACTTATTTGCCACAATTTTTTCTCCTTCGTGGCGCAAGTGCCTATTGGCCACGAATTTTTCTCATTCGTGGCATAATTTTCTTTTAAAAATGACTACAATTTTTTTTCCCGTGGCCAAGTCAAATTATGCCACGAATTATACATTTTCGTGGCATAATTCGTGGCCCAAGTGCTCATTTGTTGTAGTGCCTATATCCATATCCATATATTTTTCCTTCATTAATAATTATCAGTTGAAAGTTTTTTTTGTGTAAAAGGTAAGCGTATATACAAATGAAAAATTAGGTGACCTTTTTTTATTTTGGTTATCCAAAAATTCTATTATAGTTGTCAGTATTTGACAATTAGGATAAGGAATATATTCGGAACCGTTAAATCAAGATAAGATAAATTCAGCCGTTTGATTTTTCTTTACAATGGTTAAAAAAAAGTTCCTATTATACACCTTACCACACTAGATCACAAACTATATTATTTTTTCATCTACTCAAAATATGTTTTCCTTAATTGAATTGATTTTGTCATGTATTCTTATCTTGAAATATTTGCTTTTTTTTAAAGGGAAGGAACTTGCTTAATTTTCTAGAAAATTTAAATATTAAAAGTTTGCTTAATATCTATTCTCCGAGGAACTTGCTTAACTTGTATTCTTATCAGCCGTTGCTTGTGCGGCTCGTCGTTGATGGGAGGCCAGCCATTCTCACTCTCCTCCCACACCACCCAACACCACTTCTCTCCCCGCCACTGCACCGCCCTCCCCCTGCCTCCACCTCGTCCACCAACCCTGTAATCGCCTCAATATACTCCATCTACCGCGCCGAATTAGCCTCGCCCTCCAACCCCAACGCCGACGCCTCCATCCCCTCCCCTTCGTTTCCCCTCTAATGCCAACGCGAAGGTGGCAAGAGACCGGAAATTATGAACATCGACGACGGAGATCATCTGCGGCGGTGCAATCTGACAAAAATGAGAGTGGGAAGGAGAGAGAAGGCGGAGTTGCGCGGTGGTGTGATGATTGACGAAGGCCGACGATGCTAGACGAAGACTCGCCAAAACGGGTAAAGTAGTTTGGTGGTGTCAGCGACGGCAGTGGCCAACGTCGGTGTAGAACGCCGGCGGCGATGTGGCGGCACGAGGGGTGGGATTGGGAACTGGGGAGAGGGAAAAGGGAGAAAGTGAGAACAAACCTGATAATCGGGGGATTTTTAGTTTGTGTATTTTTTATTTATTTTTATTTTTTTAGGGTAGAGTTATTTACAATTGTTGATATATATTTTAATAAATTTAAATTAAGATTTTCAAAAGATTATGTAATAATTTATATTATTATTTAATTATTAACCGTAGTTAAATCTTATCCTAATTGTCAAAAACTGACAATCACCATAGAATCATCGTTTGGTTATCACCTAATTTATCGGATAAAAGTTATGCGCTGAGATCCTCTACAGTTCCTCATCTAACGGTCCAAATTAATGGCCCACACAAATCCCCAAAATCAACGTCCACAATTAGATCATGAAACAAAAGAGCATGATGATGCTACTTCCTCAAACCAATCAAGTCCACGACACCCCACCAAACGGCGGCTCCACCATCATCTACGGTGAGCTCCGGTGAGAAAAAGCTCCGGCGACGAGCCATAACCACCATCACACCCACAAATACAAATACCCCCTGCTTTCCCCTTTAAAGTCACCAGACTGCTTGTCCGGCAACCACCGTAGCTCCGCGATGGCGGTGAGAAGGGAATTATCTTGGCCGGAGGTGTGCTTGGTCGTGCTAGATGAGAGAGAGTGATATCACAAGTTTGAGGAGAGAGAAAAGTTTATTATAACATTGAGCCATCAGAGCCCTCCATTTCCCTTAAAATCCACGCGGCTTGTGCTGGGCAAACGAACTGGATCCACCAGTTCTTGAAGGAAATGGAGAGGATCTTGATATAAAAGTTATGCATGCATGTGCATCTATTTTCCTGGGGGCATTTGGTTTAACTCACGGAATGTAACTAAACGCAATATAATGTAAATGAGTGAAATGGAAACAAGTTTCACTAGTTTGAGCTGAGGGTCCGGCTCACGTCTTCTGTTGAGGTGAGTTTGCTTTTTTTTTTTTTTTTTTTTTTTTTTTTTTTTTTTTTGCTAACTTAAGGGCCTGTTTGGTATGGTTTTCTGTTTTCAATTTTCAGTTTTTTTGAAAACCAGAAATAGTGGTTTTTAGTTTTCAGTTGTCAGTTTTCATTTTCTGTAACAATTTAAACTTAATTTTGTAACTCATTTAACTAATTTTTTTACGCAAAAAAACCAAAAACCGAAAACGACAGTGATAGCGAACAGGCCCTTAGGTTTTGACTCTACTAATGCTTTTCTAAAATCCATAAAATTACCTCTGATCTAGAGGCCTTCACAAAAAGATGTGTAATGATACTCCGTTACACTTTGAATTTGCATGGTCGATCAAATCTGGCCACTTCTTTTCATTTTTTGAAAGTAGTTAATTCTTTTCGAAACTTTACAATGAACAGTCTCTTAGTACCCTTGTTGAATTTAAGGGTAGGTTCCTTTGTTAATAGTTCTTTAAACCCTGTTGCAGGGGCGAAGCCAGTTAGTGGCGAGGGGTGGCGGCCGCCACCCCGGTGATGATTTTTTTTGTGTGTTTTTGTAGGCTAATTATTTAATATATGGTTTTTTGCAAGATACATTAATCAATAACTGCATTTGGCCCAGTGGTTAGTATAGAAGAACATTAGCCTAGAGGTCACCGGTTCGAAGGCTTGCTAAAGCATGTATAGCATTTTATTTTTCAGTATTTTTTGCTTTAATTCTCTAAACTCAACAAAAACTAATCTCTGTATACTATGACTAGGATTCGAACCCGCGACCTAAACTAGATAACTGATAACAAATTAACAACAATCCACCTGATACAAGTAATGACCTTATGATCAATGTGTGTATTTAATGCATTTATACGTAGAGAGGAAAAAAATCATATCTATTTGATTTGCCGTCTTTATTTTCTTAATAGGTTTACCGTTTACGTTTACATAACCAATTTAAATTAAACTAAATAATTACTTGTGTCTCTACACACGAGTAACATGATTTCTTCAAGAAAAAAATAGTTTTAAACAAAGGGCCGATATGTATCGGTTTTGGGTTTAGCCGATATTTCGGATGCCATAAAAAGGAAAAAAAATCGACCGATATGTCTAATATGTTAACATTTAGCCTATACATGTGACCACGACGTTCGCCTTCCGTCCTACACTATGACCAAATCGAAACCGTCACCGAAAAGGAATTTTAAATCCGCCACCCCGGATTTTAAATCCTGGCTTCGCCCCTGCCCTGTTGGCACAAGTCATCCATGAATGTTAGCATGCAAATTGAAAAGACTAGAACAACTGAACAACAACACACCAGTGTTTTAAAAACCGGATCGGTCGGTTGAACTGGGAACCGGACAGTCACCTAGTCCGGTTGGCTCAAAAAAATGGTTGTGGTCAAATCCGATTAAAACTGTTTGAACCGGTCAACTGTCTGAACCGGTCCAAAAACGGATTGACGCGGTGGGATCAAACCGGGTTTGACCGGTTTGACATCTTTTTTTTTTATATATTTTAATATTATTAGTAATTATTATATTAATTTGTATTTTTTTAATTATTACGTCGTTCGGTTTTTTTATCCGGTTGAACCGGTCGAACACTTTGACCCATCGAACCCCCGAGACTAACAGTTCAATGTCCAGTCCGGTTTTTAAAACATTGCAACAAACAAGGAGCTTCACACCAGCACAACAAACATAGCAAACGGAGAAGCAAGCAAGGCTCTAAGAAAATAATTGTCGCCAACTCACTTCCTAGTTTTTAGTTTGCATCAGTCAGCAGTGACTCGGCTTTGAGTTAATTATAATAGAATTGCGCGACTTCCCATGGAGCGGTAACCAATTCTTAATGTACAGCTTGTATATATAGCATGAGGGATGTTATGGTCACTAGTGACACTCAAGCTTTTATTGGCTATTCAACAAAAGTAATACTGGGTATTAATTAAGCTTTTATTTTCTTGTAGCATTAATTGCACCACTTGTTACTTACAAGTTACAACCAATTGGAATGTTCATTATCACTCTTCCAAAGAGAGTTACCATAGCATCTTTCATACAGCATAAGCTTGTAAGATCATATCAGATCAACTTAATTAAGGAAATCATATCTCTATTTCCTCTTGTGTGTTCTTTAAGCTTTCTTACAATGCCTCTCATATTTTTCATTTTATCGCGAATTTCACCGACTTTCACTGCCTACCAAGGGCTGCTTTGTAGCTCTAGTGACTTCTTTTGAGCCAATTTGATGATTTAATTTATTCCGTATTCGAGCAAGTGCGAATCTTATTTATATTTGGATATGGGAACCTATTTTGACTTTGAGACATTTTTTATATACCGTTAAAAAAATATACTCCATTTATCTCTTTCAAATTTTTACGTTGGTCTGGGTTGAGTTTAGTCTCTCTTTGCCAAATCGTTTCTCTTCTACGAACTCTTATTTTTCTATCAATGCATTGTAACTCTACTTTTACTCCTCAACTCGCTCATTCCTCTTACGACTGCTTAAGTGTTAGAGTTAATCTTCTACAATGTATGTTTGCAAAGTTTAAAAAGTCCCACATTGGAGAAGTGATATAGTTTTGGTGGGTTTATATATCTCATCCCACTTTACTAGTTTGAAAGAGTGAAGTGGTCCTTTTTGGAGGGAAGTGTAAGTGTGATTAAGATATATATTATATATATATATATATATATATATATATATATATATATATATATATATATATATATATATATATATATATATATATATATATATATATATATATATATATATATATATATATATATATATATATATATATATATATATATATATATATATATATTTAAAGCACTTTGCACGACTTGCACGTGCGCGAGTTTAATTAAGAATTAGAGGTTTTTTCATTTCGATTATATTTTGTAATTAATTGATTTTATTAATTAATTACGGTTTAGGATAATGAGGGGTATAACCGTCCATAACTGCAACGGCGGTTATTTATGACAGTTATTTTTGCCCCCTTTACTCCTCTATATAATCAGAGTTATGGATAATCAATTCCTTAATTACGTTTCATCTTCCTCCTCTAAATTTCTTCAAATACATAATGATGTCCATGGGGATTACTTAAATGTTGTTGATGTAATCTAGTATTAGGGGAATCCTAGGGGTACTTAGCCGGAAACCCAACAACATTTATAGTGGAGGCTAATAATACCTTAAGGACAGAGATTAACTCGTCCTTAATAATAGTTAATGTAATTTAGTTTGTTGTTATTTTCGTAGTTTACTTGTAATTTCATAGTTGTAATTGTATAATTTACTAACATTAAGACCTCCAATAAGGACGATATTATAACTGTGTTGTGTTGATCATTTCTCAATTAATTTGGTCTTCGTGTCTCATGATTATTCTCATCCCACTAAAAAGAGTAGTGATAGACAAATAGCCGCTATTGGACTTCTGAGTCCAATAGCCAACCCAACCACATTTTGGCAAAATCTGAGCCGTCCATCTCACATCTCAATCTTGCTCCCTTTTTATTTATTTCACCAAACTCCCCACCCCCAAAACCCACGACCCAAACCAACCCCTACCCCCCTCTGCTGACACTACCACCGCCGCCTCTTCGCCGGAATCCTAAAAAGACGACCATGATAGTGCCACCCAATGCCGGTGCCCCACCCACCCACCCACCCACCATGTCATAACCAACTAAACCTACAACCCATTTAAATCTCTCATCTTCTCTCCCTCCCATCTCAAATCTATATTTTCACTTTACCACAATTACATTAACTTAAATCTCAATTTCTTATCAACATCAAATATAATATCGCTATAAAATACAAGGATGAAGTGGTGAAAGTATGAGAATTTCAAATGGTATATAAGAATTTGGGAATGGTATTTGAGAATTTAAAATGGTATACGAGAATTGGGTTTGGTATATGAGAAGTTAAAATGACATTTTGGTGTTTATTTGTGAACTCTAGTAATCGCCGAAAGTGGTGTAGGGTTGATGAGGGGGCGGCTGGGTTGTTTAGGGTGATGAGGCATTATGTTTTGGATGGTGGGCTTGTGGGCAATTGGGTGGTGGGGGTGGTTGTGCAATTGTGTCGACTATATATGGTACGCAGATTTACTTGAAATGGTATAATGGAATGTTGGAATATTATATACCATTTTAAAATGGTATATGAAAATTGCGGAATGGTGGACTGGTCGCCGGTGTTGTGTATGTGCTATGTGTCGCAGGTATTGTATGCCGAGAAGGGTGCATAAGGGTGGTCTCCAGTCTGCCCTCGCACCGCCGACTTCGCCGATGAGATCAAACGACACCCTAAGTAGAGCGGGGTGTTTGAAAGGGTGTGGTCAGCCCGTTTGGGTGTGGTATTGTGAAGGTGGCCGGAAAAAGGGTTTAACGCCCACACTTTCCGATGTTGATGCGTATGTTAATCTAGAATTAACAAACTAAGAGTATTTGCAGCGGAATTAAAAACTAAAAGAGCCTATTTTTGTGTTTTTGTATTTATATGGAAAGAAACTAAAGAAACACAATAAAGATATGATTTAATACCCGCAAGTAATTGAATCTACCGAATTCAAAGAGCCGCAACCCTTAATTCGATCCTCCGCGGAGCATTAGAACTCACGCATGAGTTTGTCGCCCGCAAGCAACCACACAAAGAATTTGAAGGAAACTCCCTTTGACTCTTCGATATTAATATTCAACTGAAAACTGAAGTCTATGAAAATACATGAGACTATTTCACCTTATATAGGTTAGAGATGTCTAGCTTATTACCTTAATTCTAGCTATAATAGAATTAGGAAACTAACTTAAAACCTACTAAATAATCAGACTTCCCAAATAAACTAGAAAATACTAATTATCGGAAACAAATTATAAGACTCCCTAAGTAAATAAGGAAAACTCTAAGCTAGAATGAATTTAGGAAAACTCCAGAACTCGATTCTTACTTGGCTCCCGCATCATTCCTTTCTTCTTGAAAACGAATTGTCCTCAATTCTGAATCAATTACAATTCCACCAGGATCAAATATCAACCTAAAGAATTTAAGGACAAACATAAACAAGTTGCAAAAGTAAGGCTTGCAATCAAGTCTTTCAACTCATCATGTTCAATGTACTCGATCATCTTTTCGACACTATGATCTTGAATCTCCGATCTCTTTTCTTCAAGCTTCTCATGGCACATAATGTTTTGGACGTCAAGTTTGGAGTTGTGTTGATAACCTTTGACTTCGATACCATTGTTATAAAGGAAGAAAGACAAACAAGATTTACCTTTGACATCTTCACCAAGTCTCTCATCAATATAGACATCAATTAATGATTTGTATGAATTCTTGTTCTCAAATTTGTTTATCTCATCTTCAATTACAAACTCATGTTCAATCGCACTTTTTATTTTGTTTTTCTCAAAAGAATTTTGTGGCGAAATACTAATTTCTTCCCGTGAAGTATCAAAAAGAACCAAATTTTGAGCATTGTCCACTTCAATCTCTTCGTCCTCTCGGTTTTGTAAGAATTTTACTTGTGCATCTTCCTCCTTGTTTGAGATTATAGCATCAGCTATGTCATGAACAAATTCCACGATCACTTCTTTGGTTTCTTCTTTGTCTCCACATGAATCACTTATTTCAAATTGTGTGCTTTTGACTTTTTTCATGCCATCTTGAATACGTTTAAGTAATCTCATCATACCTAATAAGATGTCATCTTTACTTGCTTCTTCATGCTCAACACACCGTTTATCTGATTTTGAATGTTTCTTAGGCAATACATCTTTCATAAAGTCCCTAGGCAAATATTGTTTACGTAACTTGCACTTAAGCACTTCCAAGAACAAATCTTGCACTTGCCTTCATGTTTGCGTCGCCTTTTTACTTTTTCAAACCAACGGAAAGCATCTTCCACCAAAACATGTTTTGCATAACTGAATCTCTCACGATCATCAAAACCAAAGAGATTAAACTTACGCTCAACCTTCCTTCCCAATATATGTAGTCATCTGGATCACTACTTCATTCCATCAAACTTCGGAATTTTGTACTCCATTCAACAAAACCCAAGACTAACAAACCATAGAAGTTTGTTACAACCTTGCTCTGATACCACTTGATGCGTATGTTAATCTAGAATTAACAAAGTAAGAGTATTTGCACCGGAATTAAAAACTAAAAGAGCCTATTTTTGTGTTTTTGTATTTATATGGAAATAAACTAAAGAAAAACAACAAAGATATGATTCAATACCCGCAAGTAATTGAATCTGCCGAATTCAAAGAGCCGCAACCCTTAATCCGATCCTCCGCAAAGGATTAGAACTCACGCATGAGTTTGTCCCCCGCAAGCAACCACACAAAGAATTTGAAGGAAACTCCCTTCGACTCTTCGATATTAATATTCAAATGAAATCTGAAGTCTATGAAAATACATGAGACTATCTTACCTTATATAGGTTAGAGATGTCTAGTTTATTACCTTAATTCTAGCTATAATAGAATTAGGAAACTAACTTAAACCTACTAAATAATCAGACTTCCCAAATAAACTAGGAAATACTAATTATCGGAAACAAATTATAAGACTCCCTAAATAAATAAGGAAAACTCTAAGCTAGAATGAATTTAGGAAAACTCCATAAGTCGATTCTTGCTTGGCTCCCGCATCAGGTGTGGGGTCCTAAACCCTTTTTCCGGGAGTGAGGGGAAGGTGGTCATGGTGGCGCTAGGGTGGGGGAGTGTGTTGGAAATGCATGTCAGGGGTGGGGGAGTTTGAGGAGAGAGAGAGAGGAGGGAGTTGACTGGAAAAGGGAAAATCATTTTGTCTTTTAGTGCGGCTATTGGACTCAGGAGTCCAATAGCCGCTACGTGCTAGTAATTCCTCCGCTTAAAGGTGCCTTCCAATAATTTCATCGACGTCATATCATCATAAACCAACTACTAATGTGAGCCAACAATTATTTAAATGTGGTCTAGCCAAATTAAGTGGAATGTCCTGCTCCTGGATGTGCTATTGTGCAGCCCAATTCACGTGAATATACTTTTATATAAAGTGTTTGACAATCCTTTCCATGCTAAATAATTAAAGGAGGGTTTGGCAACAATTTACAGCCTGACAGGAAAAAACTTGTTACTATTCGACCTTAGACTACGAATTGAATGGTTACTGACGATACAGAGTTATCGTTTGCGCATCTTTCATTATAATATCTTCCAATAATAACAAAAATTAAAATTACTTACAAAAATTAAAGTTGGTGGGGAGTCGAGATACGATCTGAGCTCCCACACCATTTACTATGGAAAAACCTATCCTAGTAAAAATATGAGCTGCAGTCTACGCACCGATATCATGCGTCCTAGTCAAACCTATCTTTCATTATTGTAACGCAAATTAATTGAAAAATTTTCGAGAAAATTTTCATTTTGGATTATCCATTTCCATTTACATCGTTCTCTCTATATTATTTAATTTACTACAAACACGACCTTCGTTTTTATTATTATCATATAAAACATAATACGGAAAAAAAAAAAAAAAATAAGATGTTACCTTAACTAGATAGGGTGGTAGTCATACAACTTAATTTTTTAAAGGGTAACTCAGATTCTAATTAAACATCATATATATCAATGAGTTGACCTACTCTTATCTAGTAATATATACGAAGTAGACACTTTTTAATTTGTCTACTTATAAACTCCTAATATTTTCCATCATACATTTTAATTATAATTATGCGCGTCATTGATGCATGCCAGATCATTATTGAACTATAAAGTCAACCTACTCCCTCATGTCGATCTTATCAAACAACAATTCACTATCATATTTAGTCATGTATACAAATTAAAAAGGACAAAAATGAGGTCTATAAAAGCAATGGCTTGGTTTCTAATTTCTTCCATAAGGCCGGTCATATATAGAAGCCAACTTAACTTATATCCAACAACTCCATATTTTTAAAAAAAAAAAAAAAGAAAAAAAGAAAAAAAACGAAAACAAAAATCTAAAAAAAGTTGAGTTACTCTAATTGCAATAATGGCTGGTCTTTTGAAGCGTAAGCTAGAAGGTGAAGTTGAGATCAGAGAAGGTGCAAGTGATGTTTTCCATGACTTTTTTGCGAAAAGACCTCACCATATCCCGACGGTCAACGACAAATTTATTCATGGTTGCGACTTGCATGAAGGTGACTATGGTACTCCTGGCTCTACTATCCAATGGACGTACACCGTTGGTAATTCTCTTCACATATATCTCATCATATACTTTTTAATTAATTCCCATGCATCTCCCCGACCACCGGGTGAATACGCATGCATTAAAATATTACAGGTTAATTCACGTGGTACTCTCGTATTTTGCCGATTCGTATGTGGTATCCAGTGTTTTGCAAATTTGTACAAAAGACTCCCGAGATTTAACTATTTGCATACGGTAACCTAAACTTAACCCTCCCATTAATACCTCAACTTTTTTTTTTAAAAAGGGTTAATTCAATCGGTACCCTCGTGTTTTGCCATTTTGCACGTGGTACCCAGTGTTACAAATTTGTACCAAATATCCTCAAGATTTGACTTTTTTTTACATGGTATTCTTACCTTTAAAATTCCGTTAACGCCGTTTAAAAGTTGAATTCAATGGATAGAAGGAAAAAAATGGTGGTTATGGTGTTTATTATGTGTGGAAATGACGGTGGTGGTGGAAAAGGATGAAGATGTTGATGATGGTGGTGGAGAAGAATGAATATGGTGATAATGAAAGTAGTGGGGGGAAGATAGAGATGGTGATGAAGGAGAAAATCAAAGTTTTTTTTTTTTCCAATTAACGGCGGTAATGGAATTTTAAAGGTAAGGGTATCACGGTATTTGGTATAAATTTGCAAAACACTGGGTACCATGTGTAAATCGGCAAAATACAAGGGTGCCACGTGAATTAACCTTTTTTTCTCAAAAGTTGACGGTGTTAATGGGAGAGTTAAGTTTAGAGAATTGTGTGCAAATAGTCAAATCTCGAAGATGTTTTATACAAATTTGCAAAACATTGGGTACCACGTACAAATCGACAAAATACGAGGGTAGCACGTAAATTACCCAAATATTAATGAATAGAACATTGCTAGAAGTCTAATGTTGTACAGTATATTGCTAACAATGAACGAACACGATTGAATCTCGATCCCCTTATTATCAGTCTATCAGATCAGATCACTAAAAGTTACCTTTTGGACCCGTTTTCTTGTAATGAACCACTGATGAGCCATAATGCATCATCTTGACTTACAAATTAATGGAAGTACGTGTGGATGTCAAGTTCATGTTTATAGAATTCTAAAAGGGGGATTGAACAATCAGAGTAGTACTACTCCCTCGTGTTCTAAATGATGTTCCACAATGAAATAGCGCGAAAGTTTTTTTAGGAAGTAAGATGTGGTGGAAAACGAAAGTGGGTGGATCACAAACCATTAGGACCACAAAAAACATTATAAATATGAAAAGTATGTAGAAGATCATTTAAAACTGACTCAAAAAAGAAACAGGAACATCATTCAAAACTGGAGGGAGTATATGAGAATGAATTATTGACATAATATATAATTTTATAGATGAATTATTGCTTGTATGCTCATATGAGAAGTACATAATTATTATAGTTTCAAAACTTTGACCCAAAATATTTAAAAACATAAAATGAACGTAATCTAGAATTTCAATATTTACATTTGCTTGTTATTCTGTATTAACTTTGTAACTTCGGTTTTATTTCTATCTATTGGAGCCGAAATTCCAAAACAAAAAAAAAACAAAAAAAATTACATTTGCTTTTAAATTAAAGCATTATCTTACATAAAGTTATATGGAGTATTTTTTTCCATTAGAAGAGTAATTATATATAAATGTAAAGATTAGTCTTTAAAGTGTCGTGTTGAAGACCGTGATAAGTCAAATTAGAATTCTATAGGAGATCACTAGAAGTTAGGACGTAGACGTAGGGTTCTGATTGTTGTAATACAATTAGAACTCAATATATTGGCAATTAAATAATGCAATAAGAAACCAAACAGAACGCTTAATACTCTTTCCATAAAATTATATATAAATTTCTCACATTTCGAGACATTATATTTATCCGTTAATATCTCATAAGATATATTAGTAAAATTTATGAAACTATACTTGCATGAATGTATTTTCCAATACGAATCCAACTACATAAGTTTCATAATTTTTCGACATGTGTATTTCTCTCCAAAATCATAAGTCAAACATTTATCTCGTAATCCGAAAACGTCATATATTTATTTATGGAGGGAGTATAAATTACGAAATTGCGCCATAATACATATGGAAGAAAATAATGTAAAATAATTCTGCATAAACTATAAATTAAAAATTACTAGCATGTGAATATGTGATCCCATAGTCTAATATTTCCGACCTCATAATGTCTTACACAATTAAACTTACTAGGATAAAAGCCCGTGCATTGCACGTGTCTCTTAATTATGTATGATTAATGGTGATAAATTCGTACTCCTATGTTCGCGTTGGATGGCAAAATTGGATATCCGACTAATTATGAATTTGTTACATCATATGTTACGTTCAAAGTTGTGAATTCACATTACTATTGAATAACTATTTTTGGAATTCAAATCGTCTTTTTTCCTTTGATCTTCGTACCCTCGGGAATCGGTTCTTCTAATGTGCTCACTGGGCATATGATAAAAGCCATTGTTTTCTTTATTAAGTAATCGTTTCCTCAATTAATCAATGAGATCTTATATTTTATTTTTGTATGTGACAATCTCTTCTAATTAAGGATGGAAATGAGCTTCTATCATGTGCCCAAGTGGTAGTGTGATTTTTAATTGAAGTCACTTAATAAAGATCTCTATTAGATGTAACAAAATAAAATACTATGTCGGAACACTGCCTTACTTTTCCATTTGTTTATGAAACGCTACAAATGATCGGAATTCGGCAAAAAAAATTCCAGTTTGCCATTTGACTTCTCTTTCTAGCGTCATTGTTGCCCGACAAAAAAAAAAAAAAAAAAAAAAAAAAAAATGTTCTACCCTCCCCCCTTCCCTTACCAGTTACCGTGTTCACTCCTTAATCCTTAACGGAGTATATCTCAATGGTTATATTTTGTATAAATAATTCATTTAACTAATAAGTACTCCGTAGTAAGTTTTCTAAATTTAGCTAAAAAAAAAAGGTAACCAAAATTCAATAATTTAATCACAACGATTTGTAGATTTGACCAACTTATTAATTAAAATGATTTGTAATTTTAATTTAGTTATGCATTTCTTAACAATCCGATACTCCGTAGTAAGTTTCCTAAATTTAGCTAAAAAAAGGTAACGAAAATTCAATGATTTGATCACAACGATTTGTAAATTTGACCACCTTATTAATTAAAATGATTTGTAATTTTAATTAATTTATGCTTTTCTCAACAGTCCGAAAAAAATTTGTCATATGTGTAAGTCGGCGAGAGAGCGATAGTGGTTAAGAAGAAAAATAGAAGAAATTGGGTGTATAGAGGTATGACATTTGAAGCAGTAAGGGTGATATATGCAAATAAAAGAAGAGGAGGAGGAGGAGGAGGAGGTTAAAACGAAGAAATCGTTAATGGTCCAAAAATTACATTATTAAACCAATCAAGCATAATATTTTTATTAGCTACGACTATCTAACTTGCGACTCAAATTAACAAAATTAGTGGTCAAAGAAGATAACCAGTAGTACAAATTTGTCCTAGATTTGGTACAACAAAGAGTCATATTGTTAATGTGAGTGTATGTAGAGCAAACTACTACAACATATAAAGTGTGTATACGAATGTAGGATTAATTTTAATAATATAAAATTACTAAAACTCTCTAAAAACCAACATATAAAGAGTTTATACGAACGTACGATTAGTTTTAATAATATAAAATTACTAAAACTCTATAAAAATCTACGCTTGTTGTGAGCCTTCTAAAAAAGTTTCATTTAATAATATAGAAGGATTATACGAACGTAGGATTAATTTTAATAATATAAAATTACTAAAACTCTCTAAAAATCCGTGGTCGTTATGAGATCTCTAAAAAAGCCTCCTTTAATAATATAGAAGGATATATGATCTCATGTATCTTCTAATAAAAGCTTTACGACATTGGTGAACGAACTATATATTATTAATACATACATTGTGAATTCTGATCATGACGTAGATGGGAAGAAAAAAACAATCAAGCAAATACTAGAAGTGGTTGATGAAAAAAACAAGGTGATGAAGTTCAATTGCATTGGTGGAGATCTGATGAAGGATTACGAGGACTTTCTCGTCATCTTACAAGTGATTCCTGTGGCCAAGGAAACTAGCAAAGTGGTATGGACATTTGAATATACCAAAAAGCTGCCTGGCTTTCCTGAGCCAACTGGGGAGATGGATGCCCTACTTAATATTGCTACAGAGATAGATGATCATCACCATGGCAAAACTAAGAAGTAGGCTTCTGATTTCTCGAGTAAGACGGTTTTACAACAGGACGTAATACTGTGTTAAGTCATTACACACTATATTACTTAATGGTTTGTGATAAACTTGTGTGTACTAGGGTATCTTTACCAGCAATCATTGTTGGAAACATGCGTGGCTATAGCATGTGTATTGTGCAATGTTAATGAAATAAGATTGAGCTATCATTTGGAGTTGGAAAATAAAATTCTATCCTATGATGATAGAAAACAATGTATAATTATGTAATGAAAAATCCAATCTATGCATGTACTTGTATAGATTGTTACATATAAAAGTTACAAGAGATGAAATTATTATATTGACAATAATTGTTAGAACATTTTTATTGGTGAGACTCAAATTGAGCCTCAAATACAAATTATTTCCAAAATTATGTTGTCTTGAATTTTGAGACTCACTTTGAGACTCTATACTTCATTACTAAGATTTTAAAATGGGTCTCTGTAGTTAAACTTAAAACATATTAAATTATTTAAAAATTTATTTATGGCAAAAGTAGAGTCTCATTGACAATGAGACAGACCGTCTCTAAAAACAAGACCCGTCAAATTATTCTCCATTGGGGAAAAACCCTCTCTCCCCCAGTGGCGTAGCTAGGGGGGTGCACGGGGACACGTGCCCCCCCCCCCCAATTCTCTCTGAAATATCGTTTATATCTTATTTTTGTCTCTAACATGCATATAAAATGTGATAGACTAATGGAATTTGACCCATTTAGGTTGTAGACTACTCGAGTTCAAATCTAGAGAGTGTCATTTTGGCCTTTTTTTTTTTTTTTTGTTAAAAGACTCTCGAATATGCAACTCATGTTTCGGTTCATAATTTTGTGTCCCTCCTTTCTCTCAATCCTGGTTTCGCCACTGCTCTCCCCTCTTTGAGACTCATCTAAAGACCCCAATGGAGATGGTCTTAAAGTAATTACCAAAAACGATAACTCTCCTCGAACCCTTTGACGGACTGTGTGAATGTTTATTTTGGCCTCTCACTTTCTTACATGCTCAAATCAAACTTAACAATCCAACAGAACGGATGGGATAATGTGCACACAAGATACTCCCTTCATCCCAATGTCCTGTCAAACTTTTCAGACTTTGATCATTAAGATGACAAAACATATAATGGATTATAAATGACGCAAAAATATTTACATTCGTTTTCATCAATTCTTTTATAAAGTAAAATTTTTACACAATACAACTTTCACTAGTACAGAATCACTCATAGTCGGACTTTTCTTGAGATAGACGTCAGATTCGCGGTCGACGTTAAGTTGGGTGACGTCTATTGTAGATGGATAGACATCAGATTTTCGTCCGACATCTATCACTTTTTTAGACATCGGTTTTTTAAAAAAATCCGATGTCTATTTGTTGAATAGATATGGGAATTCCCAAACAATCTGATGTCTATTCTACAAATAGACATGAAATTTCTCAGAAAACTGATGTCTATTTAATAATCCCACGTCTATTCCTCCAACCCCAATAAAAAAAATACCCAGCAAAATCTTCGAACATATTTGAGTAACGGCTGAAATTAAAGGAATACTTGCATATTAACAAAATCTTGCCCAAAATTGAAGATGATATATAGCGTTTTATTAAGACACTGTCAAGTATTAAAATTACTCCCTCCATTTCAGTGAGTTCTTTACGTTGCCTTTTGGCGCAAGAACCAATGAGGGAGTATATGGGATGGATTAGAAGAAAGTTTAACTGTTAATTACTTCAGTAAACAATACTCAAATCTTTCAACTCCTCACCCAATCCCTCTTTGTCGTCCTCATTTTTCACCCTCCATCAGATTTATTCAGTTGTTCTTCACTATCACCACCATCATCAAACTGTAAATAATCAAGAAATTAAAAAAATATTGAGATATTAGACACTCAAATTTTGCCCAAAACATGCATATTTTCCCCCAAACTACCTAGAATTCCTCCAATTAAAGTCATCTTTACTCCATAAACGCATATTTTTACCCCCAAAATCCCAAATTTAATTCCCCCCAAAAATACCCAGATTTTTTTGTAAATAAAACATAGATTTTTGGTCAAAATTTCCCCCTTAATACCCACAAAGGCCACAATGAATTCCTTCTCTAAGAACCCCACTTTCCCCAAAAAAAAAAAAAAAAAAAAAAAACGAACCCAGATTCCCTAGTAAAAATGATGCAAACAAAAAAACCAGATTCCCACCTAAGAACCCAGTTTATTCTATCAAAAATTCACAGATCTTTGACTTAAAAAAAGCCCAGACATCATATAGTATGAATCACACGAAATTTTTGACGAAGATTCAGAAACATTCGAGAGATATATAGCATCACATCCGTGTTCGAAGAGGAGAGAGAAGAAGAAATCAACAGTTTTAAAGGAGAGAGAATGTTGAGTTTAATCAATTGCTTGATAGGACTGAGTAATCTGGGTTGACAGAGGAAGCAATTGATTAAGTTCAGAGGAAAGAGAGAGATAGAGAAAGTTTGAGGAATATGATGAACTGAGTAAAAAAATTGTAGGTGAATTGATTATGTTGGGTGAATTAGTTGTGTTAGATCTATCGGTATTTGGAGGGGGAAATTAGGCTTAATTGTATGGTTTATAAGATTAATTGACCCAAGTAAAGTAAGTGCTAAGGGGTTAGTAAGGGTGTAATGGGAAATTCAAATGGTTAATTATGTCCCGAAATAGAAACGTAAACAATTGACTGAAATTGCCGAAAACGGAATACGTAAAGAACTCACTGCAATGGAGGGAGTACAAACATTGTGTAACTACCTACGAGAAATTAATGTGATGTTTTCTTCAAAACCTTGAAATGTAAATGGGGTATTTGAATTGTGACGGAGATATTGGGATTAGAGGTGATCATGGGCCTGGCCGGGCCGGGTTTAGGGTAAAAAAGTAGTCTCGTTGTGCAGGCCAGACCGGGCTTTTCTTTTGGGCCTAATTGGTCGACCTAAGCTCGGCCCATTCAGGCTTGTTCAGTCTTTTTTTTAAAAAAAAAATTATGTAGAACCTAATTATTACGTTTTTGATCGCTTTACACATTAACATTATCTAGTTATTGCGTATTTAGTTTAATAATAAACTATTATACATTTTAAAGAGGTTTTTGGTGTTGTTGTCATTATTTACAATATTTTATTTTATTAATAGTAATATTTTTATTATTTTAATATACTTTATTTACTATACTTATTCTAATTTTGCTACATTGAGTACTATAACATTACCAAATTCGTCATAATTCGGCATCATTGACTCTAGTTTACATAACTAAGGTTTATAAACTTAAAAAAATTTGCGTTTTTTTTAAGCGGACCATGCCAAATTTCGGGCCACGAGCTCGGCCCAAGCCTGGGCCATATTATCGCGGGCTTTTTTCAGGCCTAATGTAAGGCCCAAGCACAAGAAAAAGTCAAGGCGGCCCTAGTCGGGCTATCGGGTCTTGGCTATTTAATCAGCTCTAATTGGGATACAAAACCTTATGGGCCGCGGCCCGTGTGATTCAACTAGGAGCCACTTGGACTGCCCTAGCTTGCAAAGATACCAGTAATTCGAAAGACTATTGGTAATGGACCTAGACTTGGAGGTTAGGGCCTCTTATTCTTAATTAGATCAGGTTAGTACATAAAATATGTGGGTCAAATTAGCCCAATCAACAAATGATGGTTACACCATGCTTCCAAGAGTAAGGAGCATGGTGGTCATTCTCATAGAATTTATGTATATCTTTTTTCAAAGGTTAAGAGGTTTACAAGATGAAAAAAGAAAGAAAAGGTTCCACAACATTTTAGTGCCAAAACCTCATTTTTCGGTATATTATTTGACTTTGAAAGTATGATTAAAACAGAAGGGAAAAAAAAAAGTTAATGAGCTTTGTTGTCAATTTGTTGGAACTTAAGAAAAAAAAATTGGATTACTAGCGATCAATTTATTTAGATTTATCACATCGCCGGGAAAAAATGAGTCTTTTTATTAAAGAACGTTAGTATATGATAATCATATTCTTTTTTTTTTTTTTTTAAATGGCTTAATGACTAGATCAACAAATACAAGACCATTTAATTTGTAGCATGCATCTCCATCTTAATTAGTTAATTGTACTACTCGTATTAGGCCAACACACACACACATCTGAGGCATTAGGGTAAGCGGGTAACCATAGAACATAGTAGAACATAGAACTATACCTACTCACACTTCGGTCTTACCGAACTACTATTTACTATCACATTTATTATTAAAAACACGAGGTCTATAAATGGAATGACCTAATAACTTCCGGCTCACAGAAGAGAATTTAACCATTAATTAGATCAAGACATATTTGGTGCGTTAATTAGGATAATGTGAATGTATAAAAACTTTATTTAGCATACATAATAATTTTGACCTTTTGGTTGAGATGGTGCTCTCATATATTATTAGAGTCTCACTGTTTGCGTGATATTCAGTTCAAAATCCAGAGCTTCCTTCTCTAAGGAGGAGTACCGTAGTAGGCTCTCAAGTGGAAGCTAGTGGTGACACGTACATGTACCATTATGATGCGCGCTTCAAGCACAACACATAAGGTGACTTGTTAAGATACAAAATCATTGATTGGACTCAAAATCATAATTAAAACTTTTGTATGGCATGGTTTGCCGTAGAGGTAATTGTCGAATTAATTATATCGGGCCTACTCACATTTATCACAAAAATTACATGAGCTCTATAAATGGAATGACTTATTTTCTTCAGATCATACTAAATTCCATCAAACACCTTTATATTCACAATAAGCTTGCATTATAGACTTTTTTTTTGAGTTTCTCTTGCAATGGCATGTATTTTGAAACGTAAGCTAGAAGGTGAAGTTGAGATCAGAGAGGGTGCAGGAGACGTCTTCCATGACTTCTTTGCGAACAGGCCTCACCATCTCCCTACGATTAAAGATGGATATATTCATGGTTGCGAGTTGCATGATGGTGCCTATGGTACTCCTGGCTCAACTATTGAATGGACCTATACCGTCGGTAATTTCTTCATATATACACACCCTTCGATTCAATGAGAAATTCTTGTTTCATTTTGCAGTTTTGAAGTGCCAAGTTGGGGTCTATTTTTAGACCAAATGACTTGATTTAAAAATTGATAAATATTACATTCTGCATTGCAATCTACGACCTCTACTTGATTTGATATACTCAAAACTGCAAAAAGAAACATGAAAATCTCTTTGAATCGGAGGGATAATATATGTTATGATATATTGTATTTATGTACTCTCTCCGTTCTCTTTTTTATGCATGTTAATGATCAAATAAAGAAGGTTACGTTGAAACCGTAGAGAATGGGAGAGGAAATGGAGGAGAGAATTATACACGGAAACTTACATTTTATTATTCACAAAGAACCGTTTAAATACTAGTACATAATGTAACCAAAAAAAAAAAACTAGTACATAAATAGCTAGTCTAGGAAGGAGATTAAACACTAATTACTAGTAGCGTATCCACGAATTTAAACTAGGGAGGTCATATTAAAAAAAATTGCGGGCGAAATTTTTTGACGAGGATATATAGATAATTAAGCATTAATTTACCGAAATGTCCAACAAATCTCACCAATTTATAGAAAGAAACAATTTAAGCATCCGTCAAGTTTAATTGTCGACGTAAAATACTTCTAGCTCAATATTAGCTATTTCGCGGTCAGAGCCGTGAGTCGAAAATTGAGTGTGAGATGAGAGGAATTCGTTTTTTTTTTTTTTTTTTTTTTTATGTTACTATGGTCTGTGGGTTTAAACTTTCATAAACTCCCCCATGAGCTATTGGACTTTTTTTTAAATGAGCTATTGGACTTTTTTTTAAATGAGCTATCGAACTTCATATAGGATATATAGTGTATTTATGGCAGCATAGGTGAGAGAAAACTTTACTTTTTTTATTTTGTTCCTGTCAGTCATAACTCATCGCAAATTATATCATGCTTTCGGAAGCACAAAGAGCATGGTGGTCTCTTATTTAGGGGCCATTTCCCTTTTAGCAGACAGATGTGCCCTCTTATTTGTTTAGAGTTCTAAGATAAAATTGGTGTTAATTATTCAAAGTTAGGGGGTCAAAAGGTAACTTTCTATATTTTCTTATACAAAGCACAACTGAAACTCATTTCTTTTCCTGGGCTTCCCCGACCTCCCATTGTTGTAATTGGATCCACCATTGATAATTACAATAATAATCTAACGAGGGAATTGAAGGTGTATACAAAATTAAATCAATTACATATGAACATGATAAATAAACAACGAAGATTCTAAACACAGCAAAGAACCGTCTAAATGCAGTATAAAAAAATAATTTAAAGTAATAAATTAAAGGAAATTTTAAAAAAAAAAAAAAAAAACTACCTTTAACTTTCAGGAGTTTGAAAACAACCGTCTTTTTAAAATTATTTTTGCGAAAAACCACCTTATTAAACTAATCAACCTTGGTAAGACCACCGACTGTCCTTTGGCCTCCACCAAACCACCCTTGACCGCCCCTAGCCGCCTGGAACCACCTTGTACCACCACCAGCCACCTTCGAAAATCGGAAAAAAGAAAAAAAATGTTTTTCTTAATTTAAAAGCTTAATTACTATACTTAATAGATTATACCCATCTTAATCCTTTTAACATTTGTAAACACCACCCTCATATTAATCAATTACTTTACTACTATCGTAGTACATTTCTCTCTCTTTTCAACCCTTTCCTCACCCCTCATTTCGGATCTTTTCGATCGCTTCTAACTTATTGCTTTTGTCATTTTCTCAATCTTTTTCCTATAATCACTTAAGTTGTCACTCCGAGTCTCTACTCCTCGTTGAATTTTTCGATCAACTTGCTATCTTCATTTGTCTTCAATTTTTTTTCTTAATTTTCTGCAAATTTCTCTTAATGTTCATTTGTCTTCAGGATTTGCTTGTAGAAATCAACGACCATTATTCTTCCTACTTATAAGGGCTATTATGATTTGGTAGTTATTGTATAATTAATATATTATTATATGCTGCGTTTAGATGTGTTTTTGCTGCGTTTCGCCAAGTTTAGGAGAGATTGTGTGATTGAGAAATGATCATGATTAATTCATTTCCCTAATAGAAACAATAAGACCGGACCTTTAGCATTTAGCTATGATCGATGACATACAAACGCTAACTCTACGTATGTATACACAATTGCATATTCCCGATATATATTAGATCTCACTCACGATCTTTCATTTTCTACTCTCGTGATCTCATGTTCGCCAATAAAAGTTTAAAAGGTATTGTTAAAAGTACGGTAATTACTCTTTCTTCTTCATGTAGAAGGGAAGAAGAAAACAATGAAGCAAATAATCGAAGTGGTTGATGAAAAAAACAAGATGATGAAGTTCAAATGTATCGAAGGAGATCTAATGAAGGATCACGAGGACATTCTCGTCATTTTCCAAGTGGTTCCTGTAACCAAAGGAACTAGCAAAGTGGTATGGACATTTGAATATACGAAGAAGCAGCCTGGCATTCCTGAGCCAACCGGAGAGATGGATGCCCTAACAAATCTTGTGAAAGAGATAGATGATAGTCACCATTGCGCAACACAGAACTAGGTTCTCGATTTCTTGGCTAAGACTGTTTTACAACTGAATTTTAAATAATTTTAAGTGTGGTCCCTAATAATCCTCTATTGTGAGAAAGACAATCATGGTATAACCATCGTGGTATATGAACTACTAATTTGGCATTTGAATAAAGTTCATTACAAAACTTAGGGCCTGTTTAGTATCGTTTTTTGTTTTCAGTTTTCCGTTTTTTTGAAAATCAAAGTCTCGTTTTTTAAAACCAGAAAAAGTGGTTTTCAGTTTTCAGTTGTCAGTTTTCATTTTCTGTATGACTATTATTGAAGCATACAGTTTAATTTAATTTTTGCAACTTATTTAGCTAAACTTTTTACGCAAAAAAACCAAAAACTGAAAACGGCAGTGATACCGAACGGGCCCTTAGCTTTAAGCTCTTTAGTCGTCGTACGTATCAAGTCATAATGAGCACATTATGATTAGTTTTCATGATTTCAGGATGAACTACTAGTTTGGCATTTAAATAAAATTAAATTAAAGTTCATTAAAAGTCTTAAACTCTTATGTGCGCGCCCTTATCTAGTCATATCAAGTCATTTTTGCATCAAGTTTGCGCGCTGGCGCCCTTATCTAGTCATATACTCATGTCAAGTCATGCAAATAGCCTTACTCTCTTTAGCTCATATCCATTCTTGAAAAAGTGAATCTTAAGGTGGCAAATTGGAAACGAGCTTGCTTTCTAAGGCGGGTCGGGCTGTTTTGATCAAATCCACCCTCACATCTATTCCTTGGTATTACATCCATATTATCAGATTTCCCTCTTGGCTTATAGCAAAACTTGACCAAACTTTGTGCAAGTTTTTTTTGAGGGAAAAATTGTAACCATAACAAGTTACATTGTTTGTCCAGGGATGCCTTGTGTGGTCCTATAAGCTCGGATGAGCTAGGTATTAGATCTTGCAAAATCATGAACACCGTGCTTAAAATAAAGTTGTGCTGGAGTTTCCTTTCCAAAACTAACCTAGCGTCTGACGTTCTCTTTGCTAAGTATGCGAATAATCGTGCGACTCCCACAACCTTCAAAAATGGGTCTCACATTTGGCAAGGGCATGCTCTTGGCTGAGATCTTTTCATTGAGAATACTACTTGGAGTATGGGTACGGGGGATAGTGTAAGATTTTGGGATGATAACTGGAGTGTTGTGGGTGCTCTTCGAGCTTTGTTAACTGGCCCCCTCCCTTCAAATGCTATTGATCGGTCTGTTAAGAATATCTTGACAGATTTAGATGTGGACCTTTCTGTGTTTTTTGATAATAGGACTGTCAATGTTATCAATGGGACCCCTCTTTCCTCTGTTGGGCAGGATACTTTGCGTTGTGGGGTTGCTTTGGGTAAATTTTTCAATTCAAAAAGCATGCATAACAAAATATGGAGTAAGTCCTTTGGTTTTGCTGGTTGTGATGCTAATTAAAATATTATTTGGAAAGATCTTTGCCCTCCAAAAATAAAATAAAAAATTCTTTGGCTCGCAATGTGGGACAGACTCCCTACAAGAGCGGGTTTGGCTCAAAGACACATTTGTCCTAATGATTTCTGCACTTTTTGCCAGAGTAATCCCGAGAATGCTATACATGTGCTTAAGAATTGTGTCTGAGCTGTTGAAATTTGGTCAAATATCCGTGTTGTGAAATTTTTTTTTTTTTAATACCGACGACGTTCAAGATTGGATTCTCACTAATCTCTCTCCCAAAAACGATCCAAACTGGCCTACTCTTTTTGCTTATCTTTGTTGGAACCTCTAGAAAAGACGTAACTCGTGGGTCTTTGAATTAGTTGATGTTCCGACTAATGCTACTGTCACTATCTCCCAAAAACAAACTGCATCCTTTTCCGCCTCTGTTTCTCAACAGAACCTCGCCCACCTAACCATCATGCCACCATATACCCCTCTTAAACCACCGTTTGTCACCAATGTCATGTTTGTTGATGCTTCATTTGAATACACTGATGCCATTGCTGGGCTGGCTTGTTGTATGCTAGATGTGGAAGGAAAATGGTTAGGTGGTAGATGTAATATCCCGAAATTTTAAAGTATTTTATATTAATATTTTTAGACCTATTAATTAGATTATTGAAATGAAAATATTTTAATTATTAAATGTCGTTCTCAAAACCGAGTTCGGAAATGAATTTTGGAGTCGGATTTTCTATATACGATTTTCTAATTTCTGAACTGGGCTATCGTCCAAACACTACAACAACTCAAGCCTACACCAATTGGCCCAAACATCAACAAATACCCAACCCAAACCCAAAGAAAGAAATCAGAAAAAGGAAAAAGAAAAAAAAAAAAAAAAAAACTCCTCCCCTGTATAAAACAGAGGACACCCCCCCCCGTCCTCTTCTTCTACGCACGCCCCCTCTTCTTCGCCGCACGCCAAGCACGCACGAGCGCCGTCCAGCTCGGGTTTCTGCCGCCACACCGCCGCTGGTTCACGTCGTCTGTTCGACCACCTTCCCACTGTTCCTCTTTTCTCTCTCCTCACCGTGAGTCACGCCCAAGCTTCCCCTGTTTTCGCGTTTCTTCAAAATCATGATTCTTGCGTTGATTTTAATGCTTTAATTTGTGTTTAATTGATACTAATAGATGCTATGATTAGTGGGTAATCGATATAGGATAGTTTTATGCATAAAAGAATTGATTTTGATGATTGTTTTTAGTTAATTTCCACTAATTATGAATTTGGGATTAATAAGCTTAATTATTTGAATTAGGGTCAATTAGTTTCGAAACTTATGATTTTAGTATGTTTTTAACATGTTAATTAGGGTTCTTGATGTTAGTTTGATATTTAAATTGGGGTTTGTACAAAGTTGTAAAAATTGCAAATTGGGGAAATTTGGTTAATTGTTTCTAATTTAGGTTAATTAGTCCAAATTAATTATGATTATCAATATTTCGACATTCTGATAATTTAACAAATTATAAACTGATTTTCATGATTTATATAATTTAATTCGAATTTTTGGGATTTTATGTAATAAAACATTGTTTTTAATTAATAAAACATAATATAAATTGGTATAATAATTTTATAATTAAATTATAATAATTAAGGGTTAATTTTTATGAGTTATATTCTGTTTTAAACTAATTTTAGGCCTTTGTGAATTTTTATAATAATTTTGGTGTTATTTGAATTTTATTGGATAATTGGTAATTGTTTGTTTGAATTTGGTATTGTCATAATCATACATTGCATATAGGATCATATATACTAACATATAGGGATATAGTTGGTTGGTTGGTTGAGAAAGATTGAGTGTTAATTTGAGAATGTTGTTTGTATAATTGTAGAGCCTGAGTTCGTAGACGAAGAGTACTAGTGATTGTTGTGCTATTGAGTTTCCGTTTGCTTGATAAGGTAAGCTAGCATGTTCAACCTTTCTTAAACTTGTAGAAACCTTTCAAACTTATGTGCTATATGTGAATGGCGTGATTGGATGAAAACATAGTATCATGATAGGTGGAGAACGGTTCAGTTTATGCGATTGTTGTATTTTTGATTTGGTTGATTTATTGTATTGATATTGGTATATGGTATGGCTTGTGACAAATATGTTATTTTGAAAGGTAAGGTTGAATGTATATTGAATTGGTTGATTTGGTTTGGTTTGTGGGCGCATAGCCATTTATATTATGATGTTGGTTTGGTATTGTTGTATATGATTATGTGATCATCAACTCTCTCTCAATAAGATATTGGTTACTTAGATGGAGCAAAAGAACTCCTATTTAATTGTTCGAGCCAAAAGAGCTCCTATTTATTTGCTTGAGTCAAAAGAACTCCTATTCAAATGTTTGAGTCGCATCGACTTCTATTAATTACCCCACCGCATCGGTCTTTAAGAGGGTTAGGCTCTAGTCTACTCTACAAGGGTTAAAAACACCCAGTAGGGGGTGTGCACACTTAAGGTCTAGTTGTCTTGGATTATGGATTATGGATTATGGTTGATAGGGTGAACTGGCAAAAGATTCAGTTTATTTCTAAATAATAAGGATTATGGATTATGGATTATGGATTGTGGATTGTGGATTGTTAACTAGGAATTGTGGATTATGGCTCATGACTTATGAATTTCTTATTTATCGTTGATCTTTGATTTGTTGGATATGGATTATGGAATGTTTCATATACTATGAGTATGTGATGAATTGAATGGTGGATTCCAATATATGACTCTTAACTACTGGTTTGGAATTATTATTGGATGATTATATGTTTATGTGTTAAGTGTGTTTTCGAAAATAAAACTAAAAACGTTTTCAAAATCAAGGTAAGAGTTTTGGTTTTCTACACGTTGAGGTGTTAGCTTACTCAATTTCACTGACTGTAACAGCCCGATCCATCATACGTCGCAACACAACCCAATAAGATGGGTAGTTACCCCTTAGGCCCATATATCCTCTCCGGGCTCTAAAAGGTGAAAGACTTGTTGTTAGTATGATGGTAGGAATCTATTATAAACTGATCATATGAGCCTTAGTTTCCCAATGTGGGACAAACCAACTCCATAATCCACTTTCCATATTGCGTAGTGTTACAAACTCCCCCACTTAGAGAACGCAACGTCCCCGTTGCGCCTCGGCTAAACCATACCAACATCAACACAGGTCCAAGATCTCCCCCGCTAAACGGCTGGTCTGGGCCTCGCCCCAGCACCCAGCACGCGGTCGCAGGGTTGCTCTGATACCATCTGTAACAGCCCGATCCATCATACGTCGCAACACAACCCAATAAGATGGGTAGTCACCCCTTAGGCCCATATATCCTCTACGGGCTCTAAAAGGTGAAGGACTTGTTGTTAGTATGATGGTAGGAATCTATTATAAACTGATCATATGAGCCTTAGTTTTCCAATGTGGGACAAACCAACTCCTTAATCCACTTTCCATATTCCGTAGTGTTACAGTAGATGCTCTTGTTTACCTTGTCCAGATGCAACTACGGCTGAAATGGGAAGAATTCACCTAGCTTTGAGTTGGATCAAGGAAATGGATTTTAGTAGTTTATTGATTCTCTCGGATTGTCAGCTTGCGGTTCTTGGCGTGAACGACAACAATCAGCCAAAAGATAAACTCTCTAACTTCTATAGTCTTTGCAAGGAGTTGCTAAATGAGCTAAATGAGATCACCTTGGATTTCATCGGTCGTAAAGATAATGGCACGGCTGATATTTTGGCAAGAAAGGCGAGAAAGACGTTAGACATTCAACAGGTTGTTCAATTGTGCGTCCGTGATGATGAAATCAAGGAATTTTTTTGATGAAAACTACATCGTCGTGCCTTTTAGAGGAGCAGCTACTCGGAGCTTCTCTTTGTTGTAGTTGTTTGTTGTAACTATTTATTTTGTTATCTTGTTGGTCTGTATTCCTATCTATTGACGCCGAATTTCCAAAAAAAAAAATAGCCTTACTCTTCTGGAACGAAGCTTTTGTCTATTTATATACGCACTATTGTTTCTTGCCTAATATTAAAGGTTTACATTATACTCCCTCTAATCCAAATATATTTTCCTCTTTCTCTTTGTAATTTTAAGGTGTCATGTCGAGAGCCACTTTTAAACCAAATAAATCGTCTACTTGTTGCAAAAAGTACTACATATTTTATTTTGCATGACACTTTACCAACTCTGCTTGATTTTAAGGCAAATGTGTCTTTCATTTGGTGTACGAGTAGTCCCTAACGTGGCAACTCAAAATTGTAAAAAGAAAGAACAAAATCTCTTTGAATTGGATGAAGTATACACCTAAATTTGTCTAATGCCAACATTAATTTAAGTGTACTAGCAAAATTTTACAACAAATACAACTACTTTTACTACTAATATTTTCATTGTAAATTAATCGGCAAATTCACGTGGTGCCCCCGAACTATGTCAGAATGCCCGTGGTGCCCCCTATGTTTAAAACTTGTACATTGCGGTGCCCCTGAACTTTACCCCAACCAGCACATGGTGCCCTTCCCACCCTTGTCCGTTAACTCCGTCAGTCCTCCAACCGTTAACTGCTGACGTGACAGTGATTAGCGGTTGACGGAAAAGTTAATTAAGGATTAATTATTATTTAATTAAAAAAAATTACAAAAGTTTAGAAAAAAAATCTATTTTCGACAAATTCACGTGGTGCCCCCGAACTATGCCAGAATGCGCATGGTGCCCCTACCTTTGAAACTTGTACATTGCGGTGCCCTCGAACTTTACACCTATAGGCACGTGGTGCCCTTATCACCCCTTTTTTCTAACGTCATTAATGTTTGGATGTTAAACGGTGATTTGATATATAATTAGTAAATATTTTGTATTTAATAATTAAATAAAAAAACATAAAAAAAAACCCCAATTTTTTTTTTCTCTCACCTCAGCGTCACACCCACCGCCCCACCCTCTATACCACCCCACAACCACCGCCTTTAACGCCGACCACCACCCCTCTCCCCGAATACACCACCAATGGGCCGCACATGGCGGTGCGATCCCAGTTAGGTGGGTCGCTGATGCCGACAATATGCGATAGACGGCGAAAAATGGTGTTTGCAAGCCCAGATCTGTTTCCCACAACCCATTTTTCGCCGTCAACCACCTATTGTCGGCCTCGACGACCCACCTAAATGGACTCGCACCGCCATGTGAGGCCCAGTGGTGGTGTATTCGGGGAGAGGGGTGGTGGTCGGTGTTAGCGGCGGTGGTTGTGGGGTGGTATAGAGGGTAGGGCGGTGGGTGTGAGGCTGAGGTGAGAAAAAAAATATATGGGATTTTTTTATTTATGTTTTTTTATTTAATTATTAATTATTAAATACAAAATATTTACTAATTATATGTCAAATCACCATTTAACATTCAAAAGTTAACGGCATTAGAAAAAATGGGTGATAAGGGCACCACGTGCCTATAGGTGTAAAGTTCGAGGGCACCGCAATGTACAAGTTTCAAAAGTAGGGGCATCATGCGCATTCTGTCTCATTTTCCGTATTACTCCAATCATATGTTAGTATTTCATAAAAAAATTCTAGAAAAAAAATAATATTTGATAAACCACAATATAAAATTCTAGCATGTGATTGAAGTGTACATGAAATTGGACAGAGAATCCGTGCACGTATTTATGCTACAATAATGTATTGTATTAATTAAATTACAATGTTTAGAGTTTGCAAATTAAGGCTACTTTCTATAATTTATGTAATGAGTAACCCAATCTAGATTATGTATGTCATTGTATAATGGCTGTTACGATTGTAGAAGGATACTCCTAATGCAACCACAAGATCGTTAACAATTACTTAAGACTCGGGCTTTTATCTACAGTATAAACATATTGTATACCATTTTCTCTCATATTCAAATCAAACGTTAATAAATGAAAAAAAAAAAACTCTGACATGAACAGACATTTAAAAAGTTGAATAACTTTAAAACTAAAAAAGGTCCAAATTTTCTAATTTGATCAAAAGATGAGAAAATTTGGACTTTTTCGAATATGAACAGTGTGTGAAAGTTTCAAGACAATGAACTAAGGAGATGTAAAACTTTCCATTAGTGTGACATTGTAGGATAAGAAGAGAAACACAAAATGTATCAGAAAATCCGTACTTTTGGATGGTAATAATGAAGAGATTTTGGACGTGGTTAGATACCGAGGCCAAACCTTAAATATGGGAATCCTAGGAGAAAAGGAAAAAAACAATTTGATTTTGATTTTATGCCATCTTATTAGAACGTGAAGGATGTCAACTGCCAAAGTGGCAAAGTATGTTTTTAACACTGTTTTGTCGACTGTCAAATAGTGTGCAGTCCACATATCATCCTCTTTTCGTTTTCTCTTGCAACAACCCCTTTTCGCTCTTGCGCCAAATTTGCACCCTTAATACCAAACCACCTCATTTTCATTCGTTGCACCAACACCAGTAGATAAACTTAAAAACCGCAAAACTTTTGGATACAACTATTGCATATACTCTATAATATTATTACAACTTGTATAGAAAGCGTGACTGAAGCATTAAATTCTTCACAAAAAGATCAAACTTGCCACTGGTTTATCGACAATAGGCGAAGTGAAGAATGCTTGTGATTAATTTTTATTACAATTTCGGGCCACTACTGTTATCGCACAAATTATACCATGCTCCCGGGAGCACACGGAGCATCACAATAGAGGTGTAGGGACCACACTTAAATAAATTTTTAAATTATTTTAATTGTGATCTCTACCCCTCCATTGTGAGAAATACCACCATGCTCCTTGTACTCCCGGGAGGATGTATAAGCATTGTTGTCATCGTTACAATGTTACAAAAATTGTCCAAAAAAAAAAAAAAAAAAAAAAAAAACCTCTAATAAACCCCACCATATAAATCCCCACTTTCACAACCACCATCTCTTTTTTTTTCTTCCCACTCTTTGTGTCTCCCAACCAAAGTGGGAACTCTCTTTTTTTTGCCATTTTTGTCAAAAAACAACAAACAATTCCCATCATTTGGAACAATTACCCCATTTGTTAGTGCATTTATTTTCATAATAATTTTGGGAATCATCACAAGTTATTCATATGAAGATGGGAACTTGTGAAGAAGAAGTATCATCAGTTCCCCCAGAAAATGATCATCATGATGATCATGATCAAGAATCAACCACTGTTGCAAATCAACAGGTGATGATTTTATTCTATACACATAAATATATGTCTTTCATATGATTTATTTGCAGTAAACATCTTTTTATAATTATTATTTGCTCTTGAATATATAATTCTGTTGTTTGTTGCCTAATTACTAGTACTTGCTCCTCTTAAATCTTCACTCACGTGGAATCCCTACAAAAATGATTAATTTAATATTACTTTAAGACAAAAACTCGAGTAAGATGGTCTATAGACTTTACTATAGGATGGCTCGATGAGTTGAGGTTTTAAAGTTTCGAGTTTAAAACTCATTTCGAGGCTTTAAAAGTTTTACTACGTCTTACCCAAAACTTGTCGATGATTTTACTTAGCCTTTATTCTAGGCTGGCAATTTAGTATGTTTGTATTGGGAAATGATTGATTTAATTAGCTGGGTCACATGCACATATTATTAATGTTATATTGTTATTGGTTGAACTTTGTTAATTGAATTTATTCCAAGTTGTCTGCTGTTGTAGCTTGACTGTAAAGCTAAGTAGTTGCTCTTCTTTCTCTCCTACTTCAATAATTCTAACATTGCTTTTGCTTAGCTTTGATCATTTCTATAACTCATACTTGGGATTTTTGCATTACCCTTCTAATCGGAATCCGATTTGGGGGTTTGTAACATTTGACTCCAGACCTTAGTAACGTTGAAGCTATGATACCATGTTAATGGACCATCTCGGGAAAAAGCCTAAGCTGGTAGATGGGGCACATACAATGGTTTTATATATTTAGCGAATCCCCCGGAATTTGTCACTTGATACATCTAGTACAATGCTAGTGTGATGGACACTATATCTTCAATTAAGTAATTAGCTCAAATGGAACTAGTCATGAAAATTGGTGTCATAGTGTGTAGAGAATAACCTAAGAAGTGGAGTAACAAGAAAGAAAGAGATATATATGTTGCTGTTGAAAGAGAAAGGTATACCCCCAATTATTAGTGTAGTTACTACTTAAGAATGTTGAATAATAATACTGAATTTCTTTGATTAGAAGGCGGTGAGATTAACTCGGAATATATTAATTTGCTGTCGAGAATGATTGTGATCGAGGATGATGCATGCCCCAGTTGCGTGCACAAGGATTGAGTCATTGATATGCTGTTATGTTTGGTCATTTTTTAGATAATACCAATTAAGCAATCAATCCTCATAGGCCTGGCTTACAATAGATTAAGTGTTTGTGTTTGTTTTTTGATGATATGTCTCATTTAGACATTGCTTGCATTAAAAACTCTTGTGGTTTAGATATCCTGGTTTCGTCAATGGTTTATAGATCATCTAAATTGAGTAGTTTTGACTCATTTTTTCGTTTTTAAAGTGGCTTTTGGTGCATTGAAAAGTCACTAGTTGGCCTTAGCAGAAGTTTCAGTTCTAAACTTTTAATTCATAGGCTTCATCTTTGAGTCATATCCACATAGAAATCAAGAAGTCAATTGCTAGGAATAAATTCCTACTTCTTTGGGAATTTCTGTTTTAGTATAAGTACTTTTTTTTTTTTTCCTCTGGAATTGGCTTCTATTGAGCTCAGGGTTCAGTCTGTTGTTGGAAATTGTGAACTGTAAGGGAGTAGCGGCTTTTGAATGCAACGAGCTGTAAGTTTTCCAATCTATTTCCCTATTTGGCATGGTGTTATGTGGATGTTTAGTTTGCTTACTCAGCTAAATCTTCAGAGTCAGTACTGATAGTAAGAAATTTGTTCTGATCAATTTGACAACTTTATATCATTTTGTGATAGTAGTTCTGAATTTTAGCTCAAGGGAATGCTTTCATTGTTGATCGTAATGAGTAAGAATTTCGTCTATCTGACAGCCAGAGAGACTGAAAGTAGGTAGATATGCTTAAAAAGGCCGTAACTTTAGAAATGTAAGCATGTCTCTATGGAATAAAATGACTTCATTGTCAAGTGGAGGGATGTAATTTGCTTTTGTACTTAGGAAGTAGCTTTCATTTCTTGTGCTAGCTTGCCACCTATTAGTGAAATGAAAGAACACATGAAAGAGGCTTACCTATCACAACAAGCCTTTACACTCTTATATTTTGCTTTGCTTCTCTGCTTAAACCGGTAGAACACCAGGGGCTTAATCGTGTAATACTTGACTTGTTAGAAAACAGCTCCTGCCACTGTGTATGAAGTATTTCATCCACAGTTGATGATTCTCTTAGCGGGTTCTTGTTCCGCTTAGTTTATCGTTTATAATCTTTATGCCTTTCATTAGCTTTTTTTTTCTTTGTTATATTGTGCTCTTTCCTTTGTGTTGGGGTTCCATGCCAAGGAATTATCTATGATTCACTTTAGTGGATACAAGTATTGGGTAAGACGGTTCTATGGTAGGAGGAAGCGAGTTTAAGGTGGAATATAAATTTATTACTGTAAAACTTTGATATATCAACTGTAAACTGACTGGCTAACTGCTACGTCTAAGTTTCTCGTAATCTCATGTGTGTTACGCATTTTTCTATGTACTGGATGTACTTACAGATGAGGAATTCAGCAGAGATAACTGAAGAATCAGTTCTACCTGGTCAGCAAAGAATGCCACAGTTGCGAAATCTTGTTTTAGATATACCATCAAGAAGTACTCAATTGTCTGCAGAGGATTGTGTAAAAAACATTCTTCCCCCGCAAAGTCAAACACCCAGAAGAGTAAATTTCTCGCCCCTGCACAGCCCTAGTGTAGGTAGATCGAACATGTCTTCGAATTCCTCCATGCCGAAGAACAGATCATCTTTTAAAAGCCTCCTTCCAAAACTTAGTTTCAAGTTCAAAAACACTTCTTCAGACATTGAGAAGGCTGCCATTCTTGCTCTTGGATCTCCATCATCGGTGAGGAGTGGGAGGTCGCAAATGACAAGGACATTTTCTCTTTCAAGGCTTTTCACACCAAGGGGAAATAAAGCATCATCCTTACCTGTTACTCCAATCTCACACTCTAATCCTGGATCGACGCATGGTAGCAATGTAAGTGATCTTATTTTTTGCCGCAACATCTAGCTCTTTAATGGTTCATTGACAGTTCTTTTGGCTGAAAATAGAGGGTCTTGGACTCTTGGTGTTCTAGAAAATGAAGAAAACTCTGATAGTCTGTCCTTCACATTGTTGTGACATGAAAATTTGATAGAGTTGTATTTCACTTAGAATGTATAATCTGTTGTTCGGCTTATGGCATCCATGCTGCTGCATTACATTTATTTTGAACTTTCTGATTCTTCAATTTTTGTTTTTCTAAAATTTTGTCAACATCCATGCTTGTGCTTCATATTAAATGATTTTGAACTCACATTCCATTATAGTCTATTGAAGCTCAGAGATACCTCTCTCATGAACTTCATCCATGCTTGCACTTGATTTGTAACAGATTTCCTCACTTTACAGAGAGGAAGGCCCCAAATTCCCATGCACCGTTCACGTTCTGTTCCATTATTTGTCAACAAAGATGGGAGCATACGGCAGTTAGATTCACTTGGTGGAGTGTATCGTGTGATACCAACACCACGTGTTAAAGAAGGAACCTCAATCGAATCAAGAGGAGGCATAACCCTTACTGACGGTATTGTGATACTAACGTTTACTCGTTCATACTTGAAGAGCCAAAGCTTTTAGTGAGTTAATGGCTAATGTGAAAGTTAATGGATCAGGTAATGAAGATGATGGTGAAGACATTCCTGAAGAAGAAGCTGTTTGTAGAATATGCTATATTGAGCTTGGGGAAGATTCAGAGACCCTCAAGATGGAATGTAGTTGCAAAGGGGAACTTGCTTTAATTCACCAAGAATGTGCTGTAAAATGGTTTAGCATCAAAGGTAACAAGATCTGTGAAGTTTGCAAACAAGAGGTTAAAAACCTGCCTGTTACACTTTTGAGAATTCAGAATGCTCAGTCACAAGGAACTGCTGCACCGCAGGCTGGGTACAGGCAAGACGCAGTCTTTTTTCTTCGTGTAATTCTTTGATTTCAGTTCCTTTCACTTAATTCAGCCCAGTTCATAACTCATCACATAAAAAACCTACTGGATTACTAGAATGGAAAATCAAACTTTAGGTATCGTCAGAAAGTTCATGTCACGTACCTCGATATGAGCCCCACAGTGAAGTTATATTTGATTATGTTAAAGGTTCATACACAAAAATTAATTGAGTTCAGTTTATTTCAGCATATCTGGTTTGGTTGCACACACCAATTGAATTTAGAAGGATGAGCCCTAACTTTATCTCTTTTTTCAAGACAAAGAAATTGTTTCTGAACTTGCACATATTTGGTGTACGACTACGTTATTGAAGCTTTGTTTGGAGTCTCTAATATAACACCTTAGAAAAATTGCAAACTCACTCTTTTATTTGAGATGATGGTGATTTAACACAAGCATTCCTTTTCATCTCAGGGTTTGGCAAGATGTTCCTGTTCTGGTGATTGTGAGCATGCTTGCGTACTTCTGTTTTCTTGAGCAGATTTTGGTAAGCTCTCTTTCTTTATGCCTATTCTATCTTTCTTTAAAGCGTGTGTGTGCGTCATCTTAAGTCTTACCTTTGCACAGCTCAAAAGCATGGGTACAAATGCGATTGCTGTTTCTATTCCATTTTCCTGTATTATGGGTCTTCTTGCATCCATGATGGCAACGACAATGGGTACGTTTAATCAATTCTATATAGCCAATTCCTAATCTCTCTACACATAAACTTTCTCCTCTTTAGTATTCTTTAGTAAGTTATATATTTAAGTTTTTGGTAACTTAAAAACTGATTTCAGTAGCAAGAAGATTCATTTGGGTATATGCTGGTATTCAGTTCACATTGGTGGTTGTCTTGGCCCATGTATTCTCCTCACTGGTACGCCACTCCTCTCACAGCATCTGTATTATCATGATAATGTCGCTTTGGTACTTTATTAGCTTGTTATATTTCACTTCCGATATTTAGTAGTTACCTCCTAGTTCGAAAGTAAGTAGTTTGGAAGTCTGTAATTGAGCTAAAAGAATGATCATAGTGGTATGAGCATTCGGTAAATGAGAGGTACTTGTACGGCTACTCAAACTAGCAGTGGTACCGGTTTTGGTTGAATAGCTCGAATGCGTTATTACCTTCTTCCTGATGTTTCTTTACTGGCACACAGTGTAATGCCACCTTTTATGGAAATCGATATGACCATATTACTGTCACTATAGAATTGCATTCAAGTAGTGTCTCTGGCTCAAGAGGGTCAATATCAGTATTCCTTTTCACAGATGATGATTATGAAACCTTAGTCATTGGTTGCGGTTTTACAGGTACACATACTAGCAGTGGTATCGGTCATTATTGCCACATTTGCTGGTTTTGGAGTTACAATGTGTGGATGTTCCATATTGTGTGAAATCTTGAGATGGTGGAGGCTATGGCGAGCTCGCTCTATTAGCCAACATAATTCTGAAAGAGGATCGCCTACAACATCGGAATCAGCAAACGTACCAGAAACCATTTCCGATCAACCTGAAAGTCAGACTCTCAATTCTCCTATCCCATAATGGCAGTTTTCTCTCCTTTTTGATACTAGACATAAGAAGCTCTGAACCACGACTATTGATCGGGCAAAACGCTTCCAATAGTCGCATTTGATCTGCTCGTCCTTCCTCTTCTCACTGTACATCTTTCTGTTTCTTTACCTTGGATTTTCTGGTTTTTTGCTGTTAACTAGATTTTGCTAGCCATGCTTTGTAGGAAGCCAGTGTAAAGAGTTTTAGGCTAACAGCTTCATGCTTAGGTTTCACTCTTATAATGTTTATTTCTTCTTTTTCATTAGGTAGCTAAGTATCTTAGTGTAGGTTTTGAGATCACCAAAGAGCAAAATAAATACTAGGGTGTATTCTCCATTTGCTACTTTTTATAATACACCTTCAGACTTTCTGGAGTTTCCCTTGACTTGCTTATGTTTTATAAATGTTCTTTTTATGCTTTATGAATGTTCTTTTTGGTCTTGGCCGTCTAGTCTAGTCCAAATACGAGTCATACTAATCACACAGATTGTCGAAATATAGGCAAAGTTAAACTCGTTATGAAATCCCATATGATTTTCCGTTTGTCCGATGCTTCAATTTGCACCAAAATGAAAACTAGCCAAAATCCCAAAAAGACTGCGGTCGCAAGTTCTCCAAGTAGTCCTTCCAAAAGAAAAAAGGGCAACAAAGACTTGGGGAGTCTGGATTGCAGAAAGATCTGTGAAGGGTCAAATTGATGCATAGGTAAAACAGAACACAGTGATACTCAAACAATGCTCAAAGTTACGCAAAACTCAACTGGTGAACACTGAAGATTAGTGTATATCAAAAGTCCCCTGTTATCAATGACATTTATGTACTAAAAAAAGTTCTTATTACTGGATGTACCCGAGCTAGTTACAAAACAGGCTTGCTTTGTCACATTTACAGCTTCATGTATGCCAATGTCCTTGTGGGAACGTAGACGGGACGACGACCAACTGTTCGAACTGTCATCTCAACTGAACCAAGAAAGTCACAGGGCGCAAATCTCTATAAAGAAGCCTGTTCAGGGCCAGTTGCACCAAAATAGTGACTGGGTGTTTTATTGTTTACTAGCAGATATACCATTTTTCACCGATGACTTGTCTCTCAAACCAATACTCAAAATAGATTCTGAACTGCTGCTTTGGTTCTCCGCACACCCAGGTCTCACCCAGACTTTAATGTGACCTTCCCGGCAAGCAGTAAGAACAGACTCTTGAGTAAATAACACCCCTGAGAGAGGTTCGGTGTGAACACGATGAATGACTACAGGATTGAGCTTCGGAACATCTCTCATGCTGGGAGAGGGCTGTAGTGTACCCACAGGGCAGATGCTGTCCCAGTGAGATGATTGGCTCGCAGTACTATAAGTGGGGGAGCCACCAAGAGGGGATCCACCAGGAGCTCGTCGAAGAGGTACCACAATCTCGTTCATTTCCAAGTCCCAGAGAAGAAGTTGAGTGTCCTGTTCCAAATAAAAGCCAAATCAACATAATGAGCAAATCTACTCACATGACCAACTAGTGTAAGAGCCAAATATACAAATTACAGCTACAATGCCTTGGTAATATACTCCGTATATCTATAATATGCAAAACTGAATATTGAAAAACTTTATGCAGTCTCCCAAGCTCATTGGGCAGTTAGATTACCAGAAACTGAGAAATGCCTGGTATAAATCCACAAACATTGCGGATATTAACAAAGAACCTAGAAACCACTAATAACCGCATTTGTTTTCTAAAAAACAGTTTTAGCAATATCAATCTCCCTTGAGCGAAAGACTTCGGAGTTCATACTCACAAGACCAAAGCTTCAGTACGAGCTATTCTCAGCGATCACATGTAACCAGAAAACACTAAGGCTATGTTTGGTAGCATGTAGTCAACCATGTAATATAATGGGACTTTTTTTGATCGAAATGGTAAGAGAACGAGGGGCATGTTAACATGAAGGTGGATGAGTTTATTGCTTGAGTTTATCTAAATGGGATTGACATAGGGTTTACATAAGAATCCCCATTACATGACTTGATGTAATGGGAGGCCATCATCTTTTATTGGTGATTACAACTTTACCCTCCTAATTTTTCGACTATTGTTGTGCTAAATGGATGGTCATGGTGATTATGTTACACTCTCTATCAAACATGACCTAAGCAACAGATGAAAAGACGTGAATAACAAACATTGTGAAAGCTTATGATGTGGATTAGAAAAGGTGAAAAGGCAATATCCTTTGCACTACTAGTTCATAAATCATTGCTTGATCTTTACTTTCTACTTCGAGATGCTGTCACTCCTGTCAGAGATTACTTGATAATTCACAAACCATTGCTTGATCTTTCTATTTCGGACACTATCAGGGATTAATTTCTACTTACTCTTTGAACGAAAGACGGATCAGGCGTGTTTCCTAAGGAAAATCCATCCTAAAGAGTCTTTTCTTAGAAGGACATAAAACAAATGATGAAAAAGGCCATCGATAGAGGTGTGGGCAGAAGGAGATGACCCAAATCAGCCTAAAATATCTGTCACCCTATCTATCTCCCAATAACAAGGAGCAAAAATAGCTTGATTACAGCGATAAGGTCGAATCTAGCAGTCTGCCACCCTATCTATCTCCTGATAAGAATGAGCTAAAATAACTCGACTATAGTGGATGAGGTTAACTCTAACATCAGAGAGAATCATTTCAATTCGCCACCAAGTGCTATTATATCTGTTCATAGTTTTTATCTTAGTAATATATCACCTTTAAGAATAACATTTCAGTATATAGTTCGAGGGCTACAAATGAGAATCAGACACATTCAAACCCCAAAGAGAAAGACTATAAAGTCAGCAGCAAAAGAATATCAATGATGCCTTAATCGCTAGTCTGTGAAAAGCACAGTACCCTGTGAGAGCACTCCGGCCTTTCTCATGGTAGTTGATTCTCACAAAAGAAGACATCAGTCTCGGTGACCCACACGGCCACACCTATCCCATCCACCCCCCTCCCCCTTCCCCTTCCCCCGGCTCCCAATAATAGCAATTGGACCCCAAAGACTCCAAATATGTATGCTCTATCAGGATTGAAGCAGCCTATTGATCTCCATTCATCACTGTTATATGGTCACCCAGAATGCATACAGAATGGACAGGCTTGCTAAATGCCTAAATTCACTGATTCTGGTTAGGGCTTTGCATTGGTAGTTTCATCAAATGTAACCCTATACAAATTGTAGCCAGTAACTCAGAATCGACAAAGTGTCATCCTGGTGTCAGCATACACGAGTCTGAACGCCAGACCTGATTATCTATATCATCCTGACACTAAGTTCTAGTTTTTTAGATAATAATGAAATATTACAGCTTACTATAGACGTATGAGAGAAGTCTAAAGAGAAGACAAATAAGTGCCACCAATCCTATCTCCACACAGACTAGACGGCAACAAAGCACAATATTTCTTGAACAGAAGATAAAAAGATAAATTAAGAAGTTCACCCCATAAGCAGTTGCATGATAACATTTCATAATGTTATGTTATCTTCACTAGATGCAACAAAGTTTCCAACAGGTCAACCTTTTTAATTAGTTTACAACCTACGCTACTGGCTTAAAACTTAAAAGTACAATAAATTTAACCTACCTGACCAACGGAGCCAAAACGATACACTACATTTTCTCCAGTGTCATCGGAATTGGGGGGCGACCAGAAAGGATCGAATGCTACTCCACTAACCTGCAAATTTTTGCGGACATTCAATAAAAAAGACGGGCATATTAGGCCAATGGTATCAATACTCATATACATAATTACCACATAATGTAAAACTTACCCAAGAATTATGTCCCTCGCCCCAAGCTACAACTTTCCGATCTTCCATACTCCAAACTTGAACCAGATCGTCTTCACCACCAGTCAAAATGTACTTGCTGTCCCCACTGTAAACCAATTGCTTCACTGTCAACTACATAATTCCAAAACACCCAATAATTGGGCTGACATGTCTCAACTTGGTAAATGAAAGACAAATTTATTACAGTAAGTAATGTTGGTTGCACCATTGACTGTATGCGCTAGAGACATATCAGCAGTCACAGCAGAGAAAATGAAATAAACAGAGCCCAAGACAATGTGCAACTTAAGAAATATCAATGGCAAGTATGGATCTGACTGCCCAAACACTAACTACCATTCCCTTAAATAAAGAAATGTGTATGTCCAACAGTCACGGAATACAGAACTCAGATAGGTATGATTTTCTATAAAGTATAAAAAAAAAAGACACATAATGAATAGCAAATTAAGTACGCTATTAAATCAAAGAAACTAAAAATAAAATAAACCACTACCTCCATGCACAACAAAGTAGTGCCCCGTAATAACTTTTTCCACCACAGATAAGTTGTTCTTTCTTGTAGTCATATACTCGTAGATATCCTGCAATTAACAGCCAAACATTCATTGATTATGCTGAAATGATACAGCTAGCACAAAACAACAAATTTCAAATCATTTTTTACACCACCAAAAGTATTAAGAAATACCATCTCTTCCAACGGTGGCCATGTAAACACCATCATTCGAAAAAGTAACGCAATTGATTGATCCTTGACATATGTGCCATCTGGCAGTTGGATTGCTCTGCTAATGAATTTCAGAAAACAAAGTAAGAAAGTGGCAGACTATTTTTCAGAGAGTTTTTGGATCAACATTCAGTTACTTCAAAAAGGTCACCAAACAGCCAATTACACGAAACAGTCAACTCCAAGTCACAATCCATACACCAACAATTGGTTGAAATACCAAACATAAGAACATTTAAACTTATTAACTGGTACACGAAAGCAAACCAAGAGATGTTTGCAAAACACTAAGCCGACAAGGCAAACCTCTGAGCCATATCTTCAAAAAGAACACTAGCATGGCAAGTGAATGGATCACTTACTCAAAACAATTAAGTATCTCCATACTATAAAACTAATCACGGTACCTTATTTGTTCGAGCATGGGCTACAGAGAACTGAGTTTGATCCTTGGGGGCAGGGAAAGTAGAGTCAGCAACACCATCTTTGCTCTAGGGTGAATATCATAAAATAAAATAAAAATTACATTAAAATCAGTTCTCTGCCAACTATAAATTGAGAATTAAAGTATTAAACTGCACGAACTCTAGCAAGAAGCTGGTTATACCTTCTCATATACATACATATTTCCATCTGCATGAGCAACAACAAAGGTACCATCAACTTTTGGCACCCATGCAACACTGGCACAACGACTGCAAGACAAGTAATTTTTAATAAGACTCTCGTAAGTCATAACCACTGACTTAAGAAGACAAGTAAAAAGGAGAGAGCTTTAGATCTAAAGCAAAAGGGAGTAACCAAATAATTCCAAGAGTCATGGCTACAATCTATGGAGTCCCTCAGCTAGTGCCCCCATTTCCGTTGTTTCCCACCCTTTATTTCCATGGTAGACCCTCAATTCACCTACTTAGAAATTTTGGTCGTTTCCCACACTTTCGCTCCATGTTGACCCTCATTTGAGTCATTTCACATCCTTAGAAAATTCAAATTGTAGACCAATTCTTTGGTGTCTTCGTAAGTTTTAGCACTCATAGAGATAAGAAGGCAAACAGAATGACTTTAAACTCCCTCCTTCCTACCTATTTCTTCCAATTCAGTTTGGGCATGGTTATTAGGACTGCAGATGAGCTTCTTTTCAAGATTTACAGAAGGCAAAATAAGAGAAGGAATACATATTACTGACCAAAACCTGACAAATAGTAAAGATGTAAAGAAATCATGCGCCACCAATGATGGAGAATGCAAGGAAATGGCTGGGAAAGAGGGAGTCTTAGCTAGGCACCTAAATTACAACCAGGAACTAGTCAAGGACCCACCAGGAATAATAAGGTAACGATCCAAAGCAGCCACGAAAATTTAGGGAGAACGATGGAGCAGAAAGGGTATGCTCCCCAGTCCCCACCACAGACCTCAATTCTGTAACGTATTTGTTTCCTCACTGATCCCCACTATACAATTTAAAAGGAAAAAATCAATTTTACAACAAAAGTCACGACTTGTCAGATCAAACATCGTCCTTATCTGAGAGACTGAAGCTCCATATATGTCATATTATTAATAGACGGAACGACAAAACATGACTGAACTCTTGTAGCATCTTTAAAAGTTGGATTTACTTTCCACATTAATCATATTTGGCGAAGTTGTAGAAGATTTACCAAGGATTTTCTGTTAAAGGAATTGTGTTTCACTCTTTCCTTAGTATTAACCTTAAAATTTGAGCTTAGCCTTCAATCACTTGTGACGACAGATTGAAAGTGGTGCAAATTGCCTAACTTTTATTTGGAAAGTATAAACAAGCATTGTGTAACCCCCAAGGTTATTCACATCAAAGGATTTCCAAAAATTACTTCAAAACATTCTAGGAGCACAGAGCAGCGTCGTAGGAAAAAAAAAGGAGAGAGAGAAGCCATTCTGGGACACAAGGACAGCAAAGATTCATCACCTTAAATCCCCCTACGTTTTAAGATCTTCTAAAAGGTCAAAAACTACATATTAATGGAGAGATGTATAAGATATGAACTAAACTAAAAATTCCTTGACTAAAGAGATTCACCATAAAAAGTTCGAAAAGGAACCTTCAATCAGTATTCAGCAGTTCATTCATCACAATAAAAAATACAGAACTAGGCCACTAAGGTCAACCATGCATATGTTTGATACGCAAGAATATGGGTTGGCTATCAAACTTAAGCCGCGACAAGATTTTGTCCATACAGCTAAACCAACATATTATCTCTAAAATCACTCTAAGAGCACAAAATAATACTGCGAGCAAATATTTTCAAGCATAAATTTGATACACAAGTCGATACCTGTTGTTGATGGCACCATCTTTATTATAATGGTGCGCCCCAACAAGCTTTTTCCCCATATCTTGTAGCTGCTGCCTCAGAGACACTGAATATACTACAAAACAAAAACGACCAAACAAAAATAAAAACACTATATGCTTTCAGAAAGTTGTACAAAGACCTGTGGCGAAGAATAGTAATTACCATCTCCTGAATTTAATCCAATAAGCAAATCATGGCCATCCTTGGCATCTGGATCAAACGCATGGCAAATAGGGTTCGAATTACTAAAATGAATCGATTTAATTGGATCCTGCAGCCAGAAGTGGACAAATAAATAAACCGCAAACTGAACAATGGCTCAATTTGAATAGATACTCAAAGCATTAAGTACCTTATCCTGAGAATTCAAATCACTTATAAAAATTGTATCTCCAACATTGAACACCAAGTAAGTTCCCTTGCCGTCGAAGCTAAGACTGCTATTTGTATTACTCGTACTTGACGTTCCGATAGATCCATTTCTAGCAGTGCCACTGGCATATTTACTACCTCCGTTTCCTCCAACAAAGCTAAGTGCCCTACCATTACCAGCACCTAAAATTCTGGCAGCTGCTGACCTCACCCCACTGGCAACACCTGCACCTGAAGTTGACGCTTGCGTGCTTTGTGTTGGTTTGTCTTTGAGATGAGCAACGGTCACCTGAGAACAAATGGTTCAGTTTCGTGTGCAATGTTCTGACAAGGGCTTGAGCAAAAAGATTCTCAAACACCTCATTGAAATATTGAAATAATCTCAGGAAATTGAGGCCCCAGTAATGTAATGTGGAAACTATAGCCTCTCCCAAGATTCTAAAAGGGTAACTAGATTTTTAACAGAACTGGGTTCAAATAACAAACATTTCATCACTCCAACTGTGCCGTTACTGTTGTGCAGTAAACGAATAAGAAGTCTCTGAGTGTCACAACCAGTTTGTTCATCGCCTTTTTATCATAACTTTCACCTAATTTATACATAATCCTCCTGCCTGTGCTCAGTGGAGCAGACACCAATTTCACAGCTTTTTGTTCCGTCCACAAAGAACAAAGAAGATTGGCTATTTTTCAGTGGAATTCTGCTCACTACTAGCACTAAAATACCCATGAATACCATACCTTTGTTGGAGAAGAAACTTCGGCTTAATTCTCATATACTCTTCACTTATTTCAACGCGCGCCTGATTTAACTCCAATACAACGCAATTAATTTAGTACCATACTAACCGATTCTCGCCATCTTTTCAGTCAAGAACCATAAAGTCTAACTTAACCACCAATCGCCCAACGCAAACGTGTTCCAACCTTCAAAAATCAACTATGGTCTTAACCTACATATTACAACAATCCCACCTCCAAAATTTCGATTCTATTCGCCTTTCCACATAATCCGATAATCAAACTTGCCAATTGGGTCAATGGTAATACCCAAAATACATACAATACCACAAAGCCACAACTTTTACCAATTGGGTATTCTGCTAAACCCCCCAAAAAAGTCCCAAATTACCCATGAGAAAAACAGCATTAACAGTCCTCTCATCTTTCTTTCCTATAATATCCACACAATTAATTAAATGCTATTTATAACTAACGATCCAGATGCAAAATTGACCAACAATAAAACTTCAATAACAAACAAAAATCTACCACCAACAACAATAACAATAACAATATTAGTTATTACCCCAGTGCCTCAGAGGCTCTCGGGTTTGGATGTACGCAAACCCTACCCCTATATCGAAAACATAAAAAGAAGCTTACGGATTACGCAAAATCTAACAAATGGGTATTTATCAAAATGCTTAAAACAATCACCTGAGAGACAGTTTTGCCATGAGAATAATGAAGAAGACCAGAAGGATGAGACTTTTCATACTGAAGCTTATAACGACCTTCTGGGGTTTTGAAATAAGTCTTGAGTGAAGTTGAAGATTGACTATTTCCGGCGGCGCCACCAGTTGTGGTGGCGGTTGACGACGGCGCCGACGGCGACATCATTCCATTGTTAACGGTGTTCATCATCTTTCTTTCGATCAAAGTAAGGGCTATAGTATTATATGATCATCTCATCTCAATTAAAAAAAAAAAACCCCAATTTTTTTTTTTTTTTAGGGTTTTAATTAATCCTACAAAAACTCCCAAATTATGAAAAAAAAGTGGGCAACTTTGGTATTTTGATTGTGGGAGGTGTAATTGTGAAGTTTGTTATGTAAATTTGGGTTGTTTTTGAGGAAGTTGGGTTGAATTAGAGATTCATTCAAGAGTTGACAAGTTGATGAGTTGAATTGGTTTTTTTTTTTTTGGGGGGGGGGGGGGGGGGGGGCAAAGGGGTGAGTGCAAGTGTGGGACTATTTTTGTTAGGAGCACTTTTTTAAGTGTGGAGGTGCCAAGGGCTTGATAGGGAAAGTCATCAATGTTTTAGTCAAACTCAATTCTCAAATCAAATTCTAATGCACCCTACTAAACAACTACTTTAATACTTGGTTCGATTCCGTTGGATTCAGTTCGGTTTATGAATAGCTTTTCTTATATATTGTTCATGTTTAATAAACTTCTGTTTCCTTTCATAAGTTATGGTGAGACGGTCTTATAGGAGACTAACTTTTGGTTGTATGAGGTGGTCCAAGTATGAGTTATGTTGAGAGCAATTCATATTACATTGAACCCAAGTTGCTCATCCATAATTCCATTATGGATCCCAATATGACTATGGTTCCCTCCGGGGTGCTATATCTTTTTTGTACTTCGGCTAATGAAAACATTACTAATATGCATGTTTAGTCGGTATTGTTGGTCTACTTACTTCACCATATGTTATTGTGAGACGCTCGCAAGACCATCATAGTTTATGGCGAGTCAGTTTATATAACACTTAACCCAACCTTATATCCACAAAAGAGCATCCCAATCCGCATTTTTATGTTCTAAAGTTCAACGTGTGTATTAACAACTCAATGTTTGAAAAGAATATGGAAATCATCATGTTTGCAATACTCAATAAGGTCATAGTACATATCACCGTTATCAACACACAAACCGATAATCTATGTTCAAATAAGAATGTCATTTAACATAATGGAAAATGAACTAACAAAGTATTACAATATAACTAACAAGATACTCTTGAATTAAATAAAAAATATAAATTAGGATAGGATATCCGAAGGGCGATCAATGGATAATTTCAAAAATGTTAATATCCTACCTTATAATAATTGGAATTATCATCCATATCCTATCCATTTTAATTAAGGGCGGATAAAAACCACATGGTAGCGTCGAGACTTCCATCATTAAGTAACATGATAGAATATTAAATTCATTTTACGGTGTCAAATCTTGAATTCTATATGTATAATAAGGATTTTTTGTGACTATATTCTAATCGGGGAACACTTTTAACAAACAATACAATTTGAAACCATATTTTGCAAAACAATACCGAATGTAGTTTTTAGGCAACAAAAGGTAAATTTTTTGTTGATGTTGGTTCGATAATCGTTGACCAGTTTTAGCAGTCAGTTTTCACATTAAAAAAGGGTTCTATTTAAAATTTATTGTCCAACGTTCCTTTTGACAAAAAAAAAATCGATACAACTAAAAATAGATTCATTATATAGTTAACTAGAGTTCACACACTCAAACAGGCCTCCCCAATGGCAATTATTATACCGTACCCCTGGGGGTATATGCAGTTTTCGTACAAGCGGAACTTATTGATGAACAATTCACGAATATTCAATGAGCATTCACCGATATTTTAATGAGGAAACCTGAATATGCCCAACATTTATCAATACGAGTAAAAAACAATGGAAGTCACCCAATAACATCAAAATATAAGTTCATTCATGTATATATGGATGCTTGACGAAAGTCGTCGTTGCTCATCAAATTGCACTCATTGCTCATCATTTATATTAAAGTGGGTACATAAACTCAATATACCTCCGAAGGTATAATATAATTTTCCCCCTAATAGTGTTTGAGGTTGCCTCATTTTTGGGCAAGCTCGACTTAGCCTCGACCAATTCAAACTCGAACCTAGGGTTGACAAATCTGACCAGATCCGAGAAATTTTGACTCCGAAATATAACGTGATACTCAATTTAACCATAACCAATTCGGACCTTACTCGGCGTGACTCGTAAGTCATAATCAATAAGACCCGATGTGAAATCGGTCGATCTCAATCCCAACTTAACTAGACCCAACCAAGCTGCACCACGACTCAATTGAACCTAACTAATAATTTGATAAATTCACAACTATTCAACAATCCGATTATAGCTAACCAAAGCAAAACGACTCAATAGTAATTGCCGAGCTTACATTCCATAACTACCCGAGTTGTGACTCAACCTAAATTCGATCTAACTCGAGTGAAACCTAACAATACCCCGACCCAAAAAGAAATCTACAAAGATTGACGTAGTTCAATAGACCCAAAAAGAAACCCAATTGCGACCTAATCTGAACCGAAACCGACTTCACACATCCTCAAAAACCGACATAGTTCAACAGACCCGAGAGTCCGAGACGAACCCCATCGCAACCTAAACCGAAAAAAACTTGACCTAACCAGTTACTTACCACCCGTACTCGAACCAAATCCGAACTTTCAAGAACTCTATGTTAAGGCTCACTGGCCCATGCGCGTCCCATACAACCGCGTAGAATACAGCTCACCTCAATGCGCGTTCCATTCTATACATCCCCCATAAAACCCCCATTTTGTCCACAGTTTGAGGAGTGAGACTGAAGATTGTTGCATTGTATGCTGTTACTGAATACGGAGTACATCATATATATATCATCACGTAAATCGTATTTATTAACCCAAAAACTTCCTCCCTCTTTCATTCATAATTTCCCACCGACTACTATCATTTTCACCCCCATCATTTCTTTCCATTTTAATTTGATTTGCTTCCTTTTCAAATCAAAGAATTCCATGAAATAATACAAAAAATAATCTGAAAAAAGAACAAAGAAAATAAAAATAAAAAGTTAAAGTCGAGCGTATGTCCCCTGTTTATTTCCTCTCTTTTTCTACATGTAAAACTTAATCATACACTCTCCCTTTAATATTTATTTGTTTATATAGATCTGTCATCTGTCACTTACTTAACATTGAAGTTTATGCAAAACCCATTATTCCCACACATTTGTCATCTTTAAAAGTGCCCATATTCAACTGAGTGTGTCTGAACGAGTGTCAAATCCTAACTTCGCCCTTACTAGTCGTTGTTTTCCGAAAAATAACGGGGAAAATGAAGGGTGTGAATGTGTGTTACATTTTGTTAGTGTTGGTGATGATGTTAATTGGAAGCAGCAAGGGTGAGAGTCCTTACAGATTTTTTACATGGAATGTTACATATGGTGATATCTACCCTCTTGGTGTCAAGCAACAGGTATGTTAATCCTACATTGTTACCTACTTCTTATTTTCGAGTAATGATAGGGCGTTATCGTGTGATAAATTGTCGTTTTCGTTAAGAGTGTTATTAATAAAAGTTATGGGAGAGTCGGGTTTTGTCGTTCTACGTGGTTTTACTCGACTTGATTGAATTCGGATTAAACTGAATAATGCAAATATAAAAAAAAGGGTGTTGTTTGATTATGGAAAAAAAGATATTGTAATAAAAATGAATTTTGGGTGTGTTAGGATACTCTGTATTTGGATTAGAGATAAGAATTGGATATAGATGGTAAATTAAATTTCTTTAAGAAAATTAAATTAATTGCTGTGAAATTTTACAGGGGATTTTGATAAATGGGCAATTTCCAGGACCTCCAATTGAAGCAGTAACTAATGATAATTTGGTTGTTGATGTTTTTAATGCCTTGGATGAGCCCTTCCTCATTACCTGGTAAATTTTTACTTACTTCTATGTCATTTTTTCTTTTTACTGTTGTTTGTCTTTTACTGTTGTCTTTTAAGTCAAAATTAGTCAACTTTGGTGTGTTTGCTTAATTCAGTCAAAAATGATATATTGTTAAGTACGAAAACATAAAAGAAGTTTTTAATCGTGTGGTACAAAAACATTATTCTGTCAATCTGGTTGATCAATTAATGTTTCTCGATGTTGTTTTTAATTACTTCATATCCAAAAATGTATTATTATAATGTTGGTTCTGAAAAGTAAAAAACATATCATATCATATACAGGGAGTACTAGTGGTTTGATTAGATATCACCTCACATAAAATCCAAGAAATGTTGTAGACAAGTTGTACTTTGGGAAATTGCAACATTTTGTTGTATAGAAGAAGCTAAGTTCAACATATGAAGCATAGTTTGGCGCCATAGATTGTCAATAGTAAAGAGGGTTTAGGACACAAGTTGCCTTTCTCATTAATGAACCGACTGACAACGTTGATAGATCTGACAACGTTGACAGAAAGATACCCAACTGCCAATTACTCCACCTTAATATTAATGCACTATGCCTATCTCCCATGCCTACATTACTTGACTATATTCACATGGACTTCTGAAGCCCTTAGTGTCAGTGTTGACATAAAACCATTGGCGGAACCTCGACCATCAGAGTTGGAAGCTCTCCGATTTTGAGGTGGGAGTCTGCTCAAGTGGACTCTTTATGACGCCTCAGCCATTAGTTTAGACTTTGTGGTTGAGAGGGTTAGGAATATCGAGTAGAACTAGTAGTGTGTATGTTACTAGTAATGATATATGAATGTCTATGGATTACATCCTGATCATACATGTATATGGCCTATGGAAACTACTTCAGACGGAAATACATTGAGAAAATAACTGTTAAATAAAAGGGTATTTTACAAATTTTGAATCCTCTCCACTATTAACATTTGGTTTGAACAAACGGATGGTGTAGTTATCGTATATATAAGTTGCCTAAGTAGGAGTTATGCATGAACTAGTATGACACTAAAATGTAATTAGACTGAGCTCTGCATACCTCTGGCTTCACTTGACATTGGTGTGTTAACAATGTAGCTAATTGTTCTTCATACCTCTGGCTTCTAGGAGAAGCCTTATAATCTTCCCTGAAATTTAGAATAATTTTGATGTGGAAGATGTTTATGACTCTTTCTTGATGTTATGAGCAGGAATGGCATTCAGCAGAGGAGAAATTCTTGGCAAGATGGTGTATTTGGAACCAACTGTCCCATTCCTCCTGGCCAGAACTTCACATATGTCCTTCAAGTGAAAGATCAAATCGGTAGCTACTTCTACTTTCCGTCTCTGGCGTTCCACAGGGCCGCAGGTGGTTATGGTGGCATCAGAGTTGATAGTCGACCCATGATACCTGTACCATTTCCACCCCCTGCTGGAGATTTCACCATTCTAGCTGGAGACTGGTTTAAAATGAATCACACAGTAAGTAAGAAACTTCAGGTTTCGTTGATCTCTACTCAGAGAATAGAAAAAGAGCTCGGAATGTTTAATTCATTCATCTTGTTTTTCAATAATGTAGGATTTAAAAGCGACACTGGATAGCGGAAACAGCTTACCTTTCCCTGATGGACTTCTTATCAACGGCCATGGAGAAAATGGATTCACATTTACAGTTGATCAAGGTACTAATTCGTTGGAAGCAGAACGTAATTTTATTGTAATAATCTTCTATTTTCTTTGTGTTAGTTGGTTTGTTGATTGTTTGGTTTCAGGTAACACTTACAGGTTCAGGATATCCAATGTCGGGGTAGCAACATCGATCAATTTCAGAATACAAGGGCATAACTTGCTTTTGGTGGAGACAGAAGGAGTACACACACTGCAGAATACTTATGCTTCCCTTGATGTTCATTTGGGACAATCCTACTCAGTACTGGTTACAGCAAATCAGGCTCCACAGGATTACTACATTGTTGTTTCGACTCGTTTCACATCCCAAGTACTTACCACAACCTCCATTCTGCACTATAGCAACTCAGCAGCCAGTGTTTCAGGTGCTCCCCCTGGTGGACCGACAACTGAGATTGATTGGTCCATTAACCAAGCAAGATCTATCAGGTAATTTCCCTATACTTTTAAACTTTCTTTCTAAAGAGCATGCCTGCCTGTTCAGTAGACTTGATTATCATAAACTTATTAGGACATTACTCTGCGTAAATCAAAACAGACAGAATCTAACAGCCAGTGGACCAAGACCTAACCCTCAGGGTTCCTATCATTATGGGATGGTCAATACCACGCGTACCATCAGGCTAGCGAATTCTGCTCCAGTGATTGACGGGAAGCAGAGGTACGCTGTAAACAGTGTCTCCTACATTCCGGCAGATACACCCTTGAAGCTTGCTGACTTCTTCAACATATCCGGAGTTTTCAACCTTGGAAGCATCACAGACAGTCCTACAGGAGGTGGTTTTTATCTCCAGACTTCTGTAATGGCTGCTGATTTTCGTGCTTTTGTTGAAGTCGTGTTTGAAAACTCTGAAGACACCGTCCAATCTTGGCACATTGATGGTCACCTTTTCTTTGTTGTCGGGTAAAAACTCCTTCATCTGTTCATCACAACTTTGTTATATACATCATTTTATATAGACCTCTGTATGAATATTGATTTCTGCATAACTCAAACACTTACAGAATGAATGGAGGACCATGGTCCGAAGATAGCAGATCGAGTTACAATCTAAGAGACGCGGTTTCAAGATGCACTGTCCAGGTATTTATTTTGATCAAGCCTGCTTATGACCCATGCTACAACATGATAATTTCACATAAAACTGTGTAAGACCTGAGCTGACAGCATGTGTATGGTAACAGGTTTATCCAAATTCATGGACAGCAATATATATACCACTGGACAATGTGGGGATGTGGAACATAAGATCAGAAAACTGGGCGCGCCAGTACTTAGGTCAGCAGTTCTATCTTCGCGTTTACTCGCCTGCCCGCTCTTGGAGAGATGAATATCCAATCCCAAGCAATGCGCTTCGTTGTGGCCGTGCTGCAGGCCTCAGTACCAAGACATAAATTACATATATACTGACATAGCTGTCACAGCACCGCGGGTCCGCGGCATCATACTTAATACATATCCAGAGACGATTGGGAAGTAATCTCTCCCCACAAAAGTTTTTACTCAACATACCGCATTATATATGATCATCTATCAAAGGTTTTGGCAATTTTACATTTAGGAATGTCTGGTGATGCACTTGTGTGCCCCCTAAATGGTGGAGCCTATCGTAAGATGCCCTTGTTTGTGCATCACCTAGCACTCGTAGTTTTACATTAGCTCGGCCTTTTAAAGTGATTGATTATTTATTGATTTCTATATCACTCGTAAAACGAGTTGTAGCATATTACAAAACAATTTACACAAGTAAAGGTGTTGTCAGTTCAGTTTTCATCATCTCATACAGCTTACAGTCACATTTTTCCCTCTTATTCGTTACACACACTTGCAAGCCAAGCAATGTGCTCCACTCCATTCGCGACCAGAAAAAAAAAAAAAAAAAAAGGCTGCTGCTTGAGCCAAATGCATCCCAAACTTGGCTGATATCTGATAGATGTGCTTGAAATTATGCAGTTATGTATGCTTAACATTAATGTAAAGCCTCTCAGATCTGTAGTCGAATATGTATCGAATGAGTTAGCAGTCAGTGGAATACTGGCACCAATTGCAGCATATGTTCATAGCTCTACTCCCCACTCATCACACCACAATATCGTGTGACATCCAGTGTGAATTGCCTAAGCTTTGGTAGATTGCAGATGATAATGTACAGCATTGCCGGACATCCCGGTAACATTATAACTCTGTGCTTAAGAACTCATCAGCAACAGACTGTAACTGAATGCCTGATCATAGTTCAGAACTGATCAGGTGACATCCATAATAATGTACTTGACAGTTGAAATTGTCAGCACCTGTATTTTCCGGCTCCCACCAAGAAACACAATACAATAGTGTAGAAATGTGCGCGAATATGCACTAATTGTTCATGTGACTTAACTTGTAATGGCCATTAGATTAATCATTATGCTTAATTGTTCAGATAAGATGTAGTTACAAAAAGCCCCCAGGAGTACATCAGGAAACTTCTTCCTGTGTTCCTTTCTTCCTGAGGGGGCAATGTTCATCGACATGTGGTCTTACAAAAGAAACTTCCTGTACTATGATGATTCTTCCTATACTAAATGGTCATCCTGACTTCCATCTAAATCAAGTGACAAAAAGAAATTTCAGATCCGCTTCTGTCAATTTAGCCAAAGCGTCAGAAGATCCTCCAACAGTCCTGTAAAGCAGATTCGAGTAATTAGATTGACAAGGAAAAATCTTCTATGGAGGGAAAGCGGGAAAATCATTATATCTGAAAGTAGTAATACAAAGCCGACTCACCCTTCAAAAACTAGCTCCTTCTTTTCTTGCAGCTTCAGGATTCTCTCCTCAATGGTATCCTCTATCACAAATCTTACGATCCTAAATCACCAGGAAAGAAAACGAGGGGAAAGTTATTATGGATAAAACGAAGTCTCCACTGGTTATATACACATAAGTAAAACAAATCTACCTTATCGGCTTATATTGTCCAATTCTGTGTATTCTATCCATAGCCTGTCGCTCTGTAGCGGGATTCCACCAAGGATCCATTAAGAAAACCTATACATGCCAGAGAGAAAGAGCAATTATTCATCAAGCCTACTTTAAACTGAGCAGAGCAGCAATTAACATTACCTGAGATCAAACTACAAACAAAGAGAGGTGCTTTAAAATTACAATGGTTAAAAACAGATTTTCATATCATAGGTGCAGTTGGATTTGCTTACATGTGAAGCGACTGTAAGGTTGAGGGCAACACCTCCAGCCTTCAAGCTGATGAGGAAAATTCTACACTCAGGGTCCTCATGGAAACGTTTGATTGCATTGTCTCTGGCAGTGATGGTCATAGATCCTTCCAGGAGAACACAAGTAACGCCAGACTGCAAAATTATATTCCAAGGTTATCAGAAGATGATACTAGTGAATAACATCGCCTTGCATAAAACAACACATTAACAGAAACTTGAGCAAGAAAATGTTTACCTTCTGCAAAGAATACCTAATCAAATCCAAAAACGAAGTAAACTGGCTGAAGACAATCCCTTTTGCAGAACCGTCTCTCTCAATCATGAATCTGATCTCCTCCCTCTGATAACATTAACATCCAAAGTAAACAGTCAAATTACTTCACAATAGACCAGTGAGTAGCTTCAGATGCAAAGCTGAAAAATCAGAGACTGCAGGACGGCGACCAAAGAACACTTCACAGTTCAAACAATACCATCTAATATGTTGATAAATTACACTCGTATGATACAACAAACAAAAGCCATTCAAATGAGAGATATAAGCTCAAAGCTTACAATCAGCAATGCAATTGAATACTAAGAACAAAATGCTGATAGTACACAAAACCATGGAGAATCAGCATCAGTTCTCGTGGCAAGTAGGGTAAAAATCAGAAATACAAACTCAGTTGACCAGTGTGATCATGTATCAAAAGGAGAGAATTTCATCACTCTCTTCAATCTTTTACCTGAAGAGTGGAGTGAATAAAATTTATAAACTTTTAGGCATGACAATTACGTTGCTTAGACTAAGCCTCTAACACGAGTTCATAATCAAAGCACAATAAAATTGTAACTGCTACCCATAGAGCAAAAGTTGGTTCCTTTTACTCCAACAAAAGATCCACAATCGCCTAGAAAATAAATGTAAAGAATCATGGTACGATATAAAAAGAGAGGCAATGCAGATCACCATAATCTCAAGTCAGCAATAGAGCTAAGGAAAAACATGTATCCAGTTTACTGAGAACCTGGACAAGTATTTGCAAGCAAAATCCACCTTTGTCTCCACCAGGACATACGACAAAATCAGCATAGCATCCAATCTGTTCTAATCAACATACTAACAGGTACACCGTACACTTTCTCAAGTATCGAGGTGTCAGGTTGCATTCAATTTTAAATCCGAGAACTTTCTTACCAGGGCATCGATCTTTGTGCTCGTCTGAAAATCATCGAGTTCGATTCTGTTCAAAATGCTTGAGCTCTTGAACCCCTTAATCTTGGATTTGGCTCTCTGACTTCCAATACCCGGATTTGAAGTAAAATCAGCAGTAAGAGGTTTTGAACAGGATGGGCATGAGGGTTCTTCCAAGGTAGATGAGAAAGCAAGGAGGCATGTTTTACAAAAAGTATGCCCACAAGATGTAACCTGACATAAGTCGAAATAATATTTAGGGTAAAATCATATTAATCAGGCAAGGATAAAAGTACTAAAACGATCATAATAATAATAAACAAAAAAAAAAACATTAATAATAAAGGGTAGAAAAAGATAACATGGTACTCAAACCTCAACCGTGATTTTAGAAAAATGAGTATTTTTCAATGGCAACAATGATTGCTTTATATATTTCCACAATGTACAATGTGATTTGTATATTCCAATGGCAACAATGATTGCCTTATATATTTTCACAGGAGTATTAGAGAATTGAGTTCTAAAAATTAATTAATTGAAACAGAATGGTTTGCACTTTCCAGTAAGGCCCACTAAGATAAAATCTGATCCAAATGAGTAAGATAATATTAGTCTTGGAGTGCCGAAATAAGTTTTTTCCTTGAAAACGTACCACAGGATCTTCAACTGGATCGTGACATATACCACAACCTTGCTCACTGTTGTCAGTTTCAACAACACTTTCATTCCTCAGGGAATTAGTACGGGAGTAAACCACAAGGTATGGGTGGTCAACTGCCTGCAGAAAGCAGAGAAAGTACTAAAATTGTGATCAATTGAAATAATGGCAGAAAACTCTACATAAATGTGTCATTTTCGTCATCTTAAAGGGCCTGTGGAGTGAGGACTACAGCACTATCACCATAAGAAATTCCCTCAAATCCCTCAGAATGCAGGAATAAGGAAATCCACTAATTAAAAGGCAACAACTATATCAAATAGTTTTAAGCGTGGAACCAAAAAAATAAAAACTGAGAATGATTCAAAGGAGATCAACCTGTCGCAAACGTGTGAGGAGGTCAAAAATATGAGCATAATTATTCATCACAGTGCCTGTCTTAACATATCTGCAAACAACATAATTAAATAGAGTCAGCAGAAAAGATACTGATTTTGTATACAACATATATTCAAGTATTTCAACCATTGGATACTGTAAATGCAGATAAAAGAAATGCAGTGTAAAATCATAGTATCAACAAGAGTGCATGAGGAGAAAATTGAATTAGGAATTGAGGAGACAAAACTTTCAATTAGCTATTATTAACCTCTATTTGAAGAAACCCCCGCAAAAGTATCTGACAGAAAACAAATGATTTTATAAATTAAAATTGCACCTAGTAGCAATTCATATAATTCAATCCAACACCTCAAGCATCCAAGCATTCAGAGATGTAAGATGATGAGGTAAACTACTCTACATGACAACAATAGATGTCATAGAAAGTAAAACAGCCAGAAAATCAGATATAACCCAGGATGAACTTCCCACTAAGCAAGACTTCCTCCTATGGTTTCCCCTAAGCCTAGCACCACCTACCCACTTAATTCCCATTATCCAAAACAGCGTATCCATGAGAAACCAAGAGACATCTCACTACACTAAAGGTCGCCCTTCAATAATAGCAGTTAAAGTAATATGCAAGTGCAACACAACGCAAGCTACCCACTACCCATTATCTCATGCAGTCTACTCATAAGATAGCAAGGCATCTCCCATTGCACTAAATGAATACCCCAATAGTACAAGAACAACAAAGCCTTCTCTCCAAAATGATTTGGGGACAGCTATCATGAGTCGTCATATGAAACTGTCATATGTGACCAATAAGAAAATTGTAAGTCACCCACCAATAATAATAGTGACAATATAGTAGTAGATCTTTTCAACTGAATAGCTCACAAAACCAACCGCGCTTCTTAAATTGTTAAGTAGCCATACACCATTGATAGGATGCAATCCTTAGCATTTCATTTGGGATAATTTGGAAAGAGCCTCTTGTGTTTCAACATAAGAGGTAGGTTGTGCACTCCCTTAACCCGACTATTCCCACAACATGGCACACTACCTCAGTCCTCTCATAACATGTAACCCATCCAAAAGCGAAGTCAGCGTCATATTGATGAAAAATAATACTGGTGCTAAAGTAGCATTACATGGGAACATTAAAAGGAAAAAGCAAGCTCCAAGCCTTGACAGACACATATCATTGAACAAAGAATAAACTACCATTTCATTGCTACTGTCCTTGCTTTATTTTTGCTATTGTGTTCACTTTAATTTGCTGAAATTACTTCATCTGAACTTTTTTTTTCCCTGAACTTTTCCAAACCGAATAGGAGTTTCTTAGTTCTCATTTCTCAAACAATGCAAACTTTTCTCAAATTTCAAAAAAAAACTAAACTTTTCTAAGCATTTCAAATACGCAAAAGATAACAGGTATACACCAATCCAACACCAAGTTCAAAACATGCTTTCCTTCAAGCGTCTTGACAAGGACCAGTACTATAAAACACATTCTACAACCAAAGACCTCTAGCGGAAAATTGAATCCTCATATGGTCGTTAAAACTGTAAGTGTTACATGTTGGCTTTCTAAAGATCCAAGCATCTAAAATTTAATATTTAAATAAAAATAAAAATCTATAACAAGATTAATCAACAATGTCGTCAAGCCAAGTTAACGGGGGAAAAGAAGCATAAACGATAGAGGAACTCCCTGGTACATTGTAAGTATGACTATAACACAACAACAACAAAAAAAAAAAAAAAAAAAAAAAAAAAAAAAAGAAGAACAATGCTAGTAATGAAGTTGGCAACACCTGCTGAGCTCAGAAAAACACTGATCAATGTGACCAGGCAGTATACATAAATACTTACGTGTTAAATTGGGCTTGACTTTCATTGTACAGTGATTGATAATAGTCTTCTTCTCTGACATCCAAGGTATCTTTCCTTAAAGAAATCTATAAATTAGAAAATCAACACACTCATCAGATACGATACAAACCTTCATGAGTATCCAAAAAAAGTTCCACTAAGCGAGAACCCACAATTCTTGGAGGCAGAGCAAGATCTGAAGCCCTGCCAGTCTTAGTACGCCGTAGGAGGATGCTATCAAGAATTTTGTGCTTCAACAAAATCATGGCTCTCTGCCCATCTGCTTTATTTCCACACGCTTGTATTGGTGTGGCCACATTCTATCAAAACCATTGAGAAAGAAAAATGGAATCATGAGCTTACAAGAACCGCACAACTAAAAGGTAAATGAGAGTTTAAATAAAAGAAAATCGGAAACAGACTTTGTTCCACCAGCAGAAATGCCTGACAGCTTTGTGCTCGCAACTTTTGCAATCTGCTGTCGAACTGCAAGGATAATTTGCATCAGATGATACATTTTACAACATATACATTAGGTACACGAAACAACATCAAACATTCAACTAAACATAACAAGCTAGAAATGTTAATAAAGTCATGCACATATCACCAGTGTTTCCAACACATACAATCTTTCTCATGGTCTGCACACGTTGTTAGAAAGTATGCTTCCATAACATTAAACAACGACAAAAGCATTAGCCCAGTGCCTAAAAGGCTCCAGCCATATGGGAAGGTAAGGGGGAGTCGATGTACACAAACCTTACCCCTATGTTGAAAACATAGACAGACTGCTTACAGATGACCTATTGTGAGAATTGCATCGATCATCGCACCGACTGACTGCTACTTCATAATATAAGAAGGGCATAAGTTTTGTGAGCCATTTTGCTTTATTCCAAAAGCAAAGAATAGTGAGTCTTTGGCTCCATTAGAAATAGAAATGATACTTACACAACACTGACAGAGAGAGAGAGAGAGAGGAATCACCGAATATGGAAGACTAGGATATGGAAATTTAAAAGAGAAGAATGACAATCTACACCAGCATATTGAACACAGATGTGATTTTTTTGAACAGGCCCCTTCAATTGAAGGTAGGAAAAGAAGATAATTTTATTAAAGTGATAATTTTAAACATCTTTCACATGTCTTTGCTATATCCGCCATCAGCTCAGCAACCCATTCTAAACAATAATCATAAAAAGATGAACATAAATCATGTAACACTGTTCCTAGATTCTCAATCTACCACACATCCAATGGGAAACAGACGGGAGAAGTCATCGACAGTCAATATTGCACATCCATTCGCATGTACAATACATGTACAAAAACACACAAAAGAAGCGAACAAAAAAAACAGACCATTAATATGTGTTCTACTTCAAAGAAAATGAAAAAAAGTAACCACTATATACCTGTAATCAAGGGTCCTACAATCACAATCCTTGCACAAATAATAGGAATATGGAGCAATTTGCAGGAAGCGAATCTGCATGTGATTGAAACAGATGTAAGATATCAAATAATCATGGAAACTAGACAAAGAGGAAAATCAAATCCATAAAGGAAATACTCTATAGTATATAATAATTATGTGCATGTTTGGTTTATCTATTCACATTACTTCCTGCCAATACAACAACCACTCTGTGCAGTCCAAAACAAAATCTAACCAGTGAGTAAAGTTCTCCAACGCGATTCTGGAGCGGTGTTCCACTCAATGCCCACTTGTATGAAGATTCCAACGCAAGAACAGCCCTAGCGGTATTACTACGTCTATCTTTTATGCAATGAGCCTGCATAAGCACAATGCAAGAAAATGAGAATAGGCCAACAGGTATCCTTCAAAATACAGATATCAGAGGGTAAAATTAAAAAGAATGCTGCTAATAAATATGAGAACATTTTTCCAATATGCTACTGAAATGAAACATTATCCACACTACAAAAAATTTAAAGAACCCATGTCTTCCAATCATATGCTATCAGAAAATGTCTAATTGTTGTTTATTGTTTACATTTTCCAATTTTTAACTAAAAAGCTGCACGAAAATGAAAAAATCGTGATGTCTTTTCAGCTTTGTAGGCATTTATTCACATTTTTACATTGGAAACTTATCTAAATATGTCGGAAGTTCACATATATAATTACGGGAAATTCAAACAAATGTTAGTTTGAAGACCAACAAATTTAGAAGACGAATCGATATGGAATTTCCTCGGAAGCAAGGAGCCGGATTTGATGATTCAGACTAACTGAGTTAGGAGAAGACAACAACACTTTGCATGCTGGAGAGAAAAAACTGTAGATTGGTCATTTTCCGAATAGAACTTGTGTTTTGCACTTAAATCCCCCTTCCCACCCTCCTCATAAAAGCAGTGTTAAGGATAAGCCAGATATCCCATTAAAAAAAAAAAAAAAGCCAGATATCTTGAATAAAGAAAAACTAGAAAGAGTAGAAATCATGTATTTATCTCCCTGTCACATATTGCATGGCAATTATGCTTAGCAAGTTATTGTTAGAACCTTTTAAACAATCAGTTTCTTGGTAGATAAATAGAATCATCAAAATATGGCCAAAACTGACGATAACCAGCCACATAAAAGTTAAGCCATAGAAAGCTATATGACCAAAAAGTTAGGAACTAATTGTGACAGCATTAAGACGTCATCATCAGCTCCATCCAAAGCTCAATTTTAAGTAAGTTCAATTGCAACAACATGATTAAATCTTGAGTGAGAACATGAAATTTCCCGACCTATTTTGTAAGACACCACAGATTGTATAATTTAGAGATCCTATTCAAAATTTCGGACGTGATAACATACAACAAAGAAAATCAGACATCACAAATAATAGCAGCACTGATGTTCGTGGCTACTTTCCCTTCAAATATTCAAATGTACCATTTCCTAAATCCAGCTACCGTGTTTTGAATATATTTCATGAATATCAATCATCACGTTTCTTCTATAGGCCATTAAATATACAGTGCACAGATAGATTGATAAAGCACATAAGCGTAAGACACAAATGAACAAAATTAACCAAATGTGATTATGAAAAGTAGGAGAAGCAGTTACACTATGGAATTTGCAATGTAGAAAAAGTAATAGGCCACTAAAGACGTTTGGCATAGTCCCCTGACCCGGCCTGCCCCACCCAACCATAATATCGATCATAAGAGGCCATGTTATCAAACAAATGCTTTTCACAAGCAAGATAATTCAAGTTCAAACTCACCTCATCCAACACAATGCGCTCCCACTTCAAAGAGTGCAAAGGAGACTTACGAACATCCACCTCAAAATCATCAAAATCCTCTTCTTCATATCCAGTAACAGGGTTATTGATGTCACTGACCCCTTCAAATTGATTATGTTTATTAGCATCTGTATCACCAAAGTGTTTTTTGGCAGACACTTTCAGCGGTCTCCTTTTCTTCCTGACTTGCTTAGATTGTTTCTCTGTTCTGAGTGCATGTGGCCCACAGTAGTATTTGAGATGGATAGACATCCTACGCTCAGAATAGCTGTTCCCACACCATTGACACTTCTGCTTTGGTGGCAAGACTCTGCGGTAATCTGCCTCTATGGTGTTATAAGTGGTGATTATAAAATCATATCCTGAGAATCTTAAGGAATCCTTTACTCTCTTGGGCCCTTGGTAACAGAGCACTTTAGTACTTCCTTCTCGAGTAAATCGCTCAATTTCTCTTTGCCATTGATGCAGAGCAGATGCAGGACAAATTACAAGTGTACAATTTACTTCAGGCGTCCTAGAAGACGGACATGGGGCTGATAAGGAACGATAAGCTCCATTAGTTCCCTTGCGAAGATCCCGTTTGGCTAGCACAAGGGCAATTGCTTGGACAGTCTTTCCCATTCCCATCTCATCTGCAAGAATACCCCCTCTAACTGCAGATTCTTCCTGTTTTAATGCCCATGACAGCCACTCTTTCTGAAACCTCAATAACCGCGTAAGTAAATCTGAGGGCTCCCTGCACATTTCATCCATCATTTCATTCTTCTGCTCCAAGTTATGTTCCTTAGACATATAATCGTCAATCCATCTTCTATGCTCTTCTTCCCATATATCCCACATTAACATCGGCCTATAATCCCCACCTTTCTTTTTCTTCATCTTCTTCTTCATTTCAATCGGATCAACAAACTGAAACCCACTAATACCCTCAAATACTTCAACATCTGGCCCATTAGGGGTTACCTCTCTATCACAACACTCTCCGTTGTTCTTTCCCATCTTCTTGGGTCGCTTTTCCCGTTTCCTCACAGGCAACTTCTTCCTTTTTCTAATACATGGTTGAATTTCACCATCATCAGAATCTATGTCACTATCAGGAACTTCTGGGACCTCATTCAAATCAAGATTTTCAACGGAAGCAACAAAGTCGTCTACATAAAATCAAACAATTCTATCACTCTTATGTTAAATGAAAAATCAAATTCCAAAGAAGATACCATGACAGGAAAACAAATGTACCATCACTGCTCGAATCACTAAGATCAGAACTAAGATCGAGAAAGATTACACCTTCGTCTTTGTCCATAGATGTACTAGCCACTTCCTCCTTTCCCATTTGCGGAACTACAGCATCTGAAACACCAAAAACAATAATCTCATCCATCGACACTAAAACTCAATTAACCTCTACACCAACATTGCAACAGCAACAACAAAGCCTCGATCCCCAAAAAGATTCGGAGTCGGCCAACACAAATCCTAACACGAAACCGTCTAGGAAACAGTAACAAAGAACAAGAATTTAACAGTCAAAATTTACTTCTCCAAGAAACAATCTTGAAGTACAATGACAAAGTCCAAACTCCAAACAACTCATCACAATTAAAACCCAACCAACCCCTACAACAACAAGAAAGCACTAGTCCCAAAATATGATATGGGGTCGGCTTACATGAATCGTCATATAAAACCCGTCTCGAAAGTAGTGAGAACACAACAATAAAAAACTCAATTAAACAACTCCCAAGAAACAAACTTTCCGACAATTCCCAACTCTAAAAACTCCAAACAATTCAAAGATAACATCTTTTAACAAACTACATTCATCTCTAAAACACACATTACGAAAAGGGTACACAGTAATAATTCAGTACAGTTGACAGTTAAAAAAAAAAGAACAGTAAAAGAAAAAGAAAAAAAAAGAGTAAAGAGGGAAATTTTACCGGGAAGAGGGGGGTCGGAAAGGCGGCGCTTTGACCGGAGTTCCATGGGAGGTGATCGGAAGAAAGGGTAACTGCCGCCGCGGGAAAAAAAGTGAAGGGGTGTTGTTGTTATTGTTATTATGGAGAAAGCGTGATGGTGGTGCGTTCTGGTGAGGCGTATTCAGCAAGACAGTCACACTTGACAACTGAAAAGCCTTTAGTTTGGTTTCTTCAACCTTTTTATTTTTTTAAGTTATATTTTTTTTTGTGTGTTGAATTTATGGAGTACTTTCTAGTTTGACCATTTTTAGAAGAGGAAAAATAAAGGAAATCAAAATATGATAAAAAATAAATCAATTAAAAAAGGTAATCAGAGTAGAATAGTGACGACTAAGGATGACAATGGATCTAAGACACGGCCTAGACCCGCCAGACGAGTTGGGTCTGGGTACATTTTTTTGAGACCCATCGAATATGGGTCGAGTCCAGACCCGTTGATAAATATGTGGGTCGAATTTAGGTCCATGATTTGAGACTCAAACCCGACCCATGGACCCGTAGTCCCGTTGAATATTACTAAAAACAAAAGGAGAGAAATCCCCTAATTGCTCGCTCACGACCCCCATTCCCCAAAACCTTTCCCATTCATTTTCATTTATCATTTCTCACATCCACACCTCGTACCTACGCCGCCTCCTTAAAACGTATCGCCTCCGCCTCAAAAACTTACCGTCACCGGCATTTTACGTACGTTGCTCTGCCTTCATCTTCTGAAGTTCCGAGTTAAACAAGTTTGCCAACTTCCAAATCTTCACTATTTTGCTTATTTATCACTCTAATTTGGCGCGAATTTTGAAGGTTTTTAGTGATTGAGTGCTCCCCTCGCATGAAATTAAGATGTTGATGCATTGCGATTGGAGATATGGAAGACGAAAAGCCATTGGAAGGTTCAATTGTATTATTTAATTGTATCAATTAGTCTTTGAACAGGTAATGTGAGAAATACTTTGTTGTTTGTTTGAGATTTTGATTTTAAACTTTAGTTGTACACTTTTTGGTCTTGCAAATCCGACGCATTAAAACGATAACAAATCATATCAAGACGGAACTATCATAAGTTCCGCGACATCTACACATAGCAAACTTGACTTGATAAAAGACCCATTGGACCCGGGTCAGGGTGTAAAATTTGGACCCATTGGATCTAGGTCGCATTTGGGTATGCTTACAAAGACATGGATCTGGGTTTGGGTCTTATAGGACATGTGCCAGATCCGACCCATTGTCATCCCTAGTCACGACGGATCCATAGTGTTGTCTTGAAAGAACAGTTGCAAAGTAGAGTTATGGTTACATTGGCGAATATACTGTAATATAGGAGCAAAAGATTCTTCGAAACTTCGAGCTTATAGCACTTGATGTTATGTAAAAAGTGCGAAAATCCCACCATTTACAGACGTCGAGATGAGTAACTGAGAATGTTGATCAACACGTCTTGATAATTAAAGGGGACTCCGCTTAACGTTGATTGGACTTGAGAATTGTGCTTCAAGTGTGACCTATTACCCAAATCGAAGAATTTTAAGGTGGGTGGACTACATTTGTAAATGAGTGGGTTTCTCCTTCTATTGTTAATTAACACTAAATTTTTGCTTATTATTTAATTTAAAAAATATAAGACTGTTATGCCGCAAAGTCGATCGCAATGCAAACCAATAACAAAACTCACTCAATATTATATATAATAAATAATACAATCCATATAAGTGAACAACTACAGATTGAATTTTACAAGATTCAAATCCCCTACTAAAATGATAACATATAACAATCGTCCATTAACTATAAGCTACTTCACGAATGCGGACGTCCAAGCACATAAACACAATGAACAAAAGTTGTCAACTACGCCACCAAAAGTATGACACATGCCTCTAAATGGCAAAATAGGCACAATCAAAACAGAGGCAAACATGTATTGTATCGGAGATAGATAGGTGTTATCGTAACAAAAACGTTGTACAAAAACGCGCTACGATAATATGAAATGAAATTGATAGTGTAACGATACCCATGAAAAGATTAAACACAATAATGAATATCGGTGGTGGACTGCTGGCCTACTGATGCCAATCGTGAACACGCCGGTACTAAACGGAACAAGCGTGATCCTGTACAAATTGCTCTTTGGCATGACGTATTGGTTAAGGGTAGATGCGTCTTTTAACCTAGACGAGTTTGGTTGACAAATTCATATTTATAGCATATTGTTAGCAGCGTAATACGAAACAAATGTATGTAACATAGCGATAAATGACTCCATTTATCATTTAACAAAAAACAAAATTTAGAAATCGAATTTAGTTACTTCAAAAGATGTCAATTGTTAGTTACTAAAAATTTCAGAGGGCCGTTTTTATGTTTCACCTGATGGTCTGTGATTTTATTAGATGACCTTAGTTGCTAAGTTTCAATGATGCGATGGTTCGAGTGTTTGAGATTCCCTATGTTTAGTTTAAGAAAAAGCCGGTGAGCCACCACATGAATAAATTCCCTATGTTAGGGTAGGATATTAAGAATTTATGTTGAACATTTGTCACACATTGGAGAATTGACGTGCCCAGTGAAATTGATTTGAGGATGAAAACTTTTAAGATTTATGGATTTGAATATACACTTTTTCTTGACGGCTCCCTAATAACAACCTTGATTCTAAATCATAGATAAAGATCATTCTTTATTGCACCAGGTTTTATATATGTTTTTCATTTGGGAGCAAATGAGAGAGATTGGTTAGCTTGATGATACAACGAATGTGCTCTTGCTACTTAATCATACAAGGTCCATGAGAATTTTTATACTCCAAATCATTGTACCGGTATCTACTATAACACACAAAAAAAAAAAAAAAAAAAAAAAAATAGTTTTTGATTAGTTTATCACTCCATATTTTCAATCTTAAATACATTAGACCTTCTAACCTCAGTTTTATAATCTTCCAACTCTCCGCCAATTTCTAGACCAAAGAAATTCCACATTTTTCTTCCCTACGTCTTTTAAATTTTATTTGATTTCCTTCTTTTCCAATTTGTGAGTCGTATTTGATTTGTTCTTTTGAAATTATTTCTTGATTACAAAATGGATCATGATCCAACATTCTGAAAAACCTTAACTCTAAGTTCCTAACCCTATATCTTGATCTAAAGGTTGTCACCCGTCAATCAAATGTTGGTAAGCCCAAAATTTCTTATAATTGTATCAAATTAAATTAAATATTTATTACTAGTTATTGTTAGAATAACTCGTTTCCTACTTTCTTGAGAGGGTCTCTTTACCCCATATAGGTAAAGAGGGTCGAGAAATCAATGGTTGCCATTGATAGAACAATATCAAGGGCAAAGGAATTTCAGTAATTTCCGTCTACATTAATATAAAATCTGAGGGCTTATGGGTCATTCAAATCATTTTTTGGGGGTGATTATGTGCATTTAATTTGCAATTTCACCCAACCAGTCAAAATCTACAACCACCTCCAATCACCGGTTAAACCACCTGAATTTGCCGAAACAATGAACGAACCGCCATCGGAATTAAAAGACACCCTATGAAGGGTGGTGTGAACCCTAAAATAAATAAAAATAAAATAGGGGCTAGTGTCGGATAGTGAAACCCTAATCCTTTTTTTGGAGGCTACAATATATGACTTATTATCTCCGGCAAACGCAATCTGGACGACATGGTGATTAAGTATGATGAAGATTGAAGTAATTTATAAAAATGAAGGTAGGTTGTGCAATTTGATCGAGGGTACTTCGATGATAATGGGCGCATGATGCAGGAAGATGTTGATGATGATAGTGGGGGAAATTGAGAATTGTAAAAGGGGAGGAGAGAGAATTGGTGAAGGAAAAGAGTCAACGAATTGAACTTGTTGAGACCAAATTATTAAGTTAAAAGTGTTTGTCTTAAAAACATCAACATTATTCAATTAATGGCAGCCAATGATTTTTCATCCCTCTGTAGGTAAATTATGAGGAAGATGATACATATACACTTGGTGTATGTGAATCCACATACACCACCACTTATACTGTGACACCTAGCATCCTAACAACTAGTTGTAGAACAATAAATGTGATTAGCTTGCTATATCAATCTCACTTTCTTTCTCCTTCACCCAACCTCATTCTCTCTCCTCATCACCATCCCACCAATGTCCACCACTGGCCCGACGCGCCATCAATTACAACCACCATCAATGACTCTTCCCACCAAACCACTAGCCCCTCCCAAGGCCGATGAACCCATTGCACCAACCCATCACCACCGTCCATTGACTTATCCTCATCCGCCAACCCGCCCCTCCTCATCCCCTCTCTCTATTTCCTTCCCCGCCTCCGCACCCCGATCAGCCCACCCTCGGCCTCAACGACCACCGCCTAGCCTCGACCACCGACGGTTGACTTTGGGCCTATTGGTGGGTCCGTATAGGTGTTTGGTGGTGGTGGATGCGGTTGTCGTGGTGGTCCAGGAGGGGGTGGTGTTGAGGAGAGGAGAGAGGGGGGTTGGGGTGAGAAGAGAGAGAATGAGATTGCTATTGACCATGTAATGCAATAGCATTTATTGAAATTCTATGAAAATTTCTAGTGTATGTATATATACACCAAATGTATGTGTAGCCTTTTTCAAATTAATTATGTTGAGAATTGGGAGATTTACGTTGAGGATTTAATGTTCAAAGATTTTGTCATGACGTTGAGATGGATGCCGAATTCTCTCTTGGTAGATCTCTCATCCTTTGACAAACTGCGAAAGATCAATAAGCCCCTTGTACTAAGTTGTATAAAGACCCAACACTATTATAGAGCTCATGTATTCGGATCACAAGATTATCTTACATAATGATCGTAGTTTTTGTAACTTTGAATTTTGTTTGACGTTAGCTAAATGTTTTGAAAAGTAGCTGAAATTTTAATAAGCTACCCAAGGTAAATTATTAATTAAGTTAACTTAGATGATAAACTAGTGGCAGTGGCGGACCTAGGATCTGAGGAGTAGGGGTGCACAAAACCAATAGCCAACGCGTGTTTTTGGAGTTTTAAAATTATGTTCGTAAAAAATAACAAGAATTTTTTTTGGAGAAAATGAGATATTCGCAAAATTTTAGCGACGAATTGATGAAAACACTCATAAACATTCAACATCTTATTTGACGGATTATTAATTACATTGGTGTAAAACTTCGTTTGATTTCATATAATTTTAAACTAAACATTACATATAGATCCAAGAATTCTTTAGAATTTTTTCTTCGAAGTAGTAACATTTCAGATTACAAAAGAAAAGATAAATATCAAATTAATAATTGTCTCAAATAAAGAAGAAGAAAAAACGAATACTAAAAGATTGAGCCACAACTAAAATAGATGATGAATTTATTAGACATATAATGTAGCATCAATAGTATCTACCTCAGTTGGGTTTTGAGATGATTTGCTTACCCAATGCCCTGAAAATATACGCAGCTTACCACTACTCCAGCTAGGGATGACAATGGATCGAGGTCGGATAGGATCATACACAATCCAAATCCGATCCAGGTTCTTATTGGATTGCATACTGTAATCCAGATCCAACCCAAATCCAAACCCCCATGATCCAAACCCTATCCAAGCCATTTTTGTATGATCCAAATCTATAACCCGATCCAAACCCAATCCATAACCCGACCCAAATTCAATCCATAACCCGATCCAAATTCCGACACAACCCGATCCGTAACCCAAACTGATTCGTTTAAATTCAACATGTAGATTTCTATCTAATTTTCTCTACTATAAATTTAAGTAAAATTAGAACCTATACATTGGAAAACAAATTCGTTGAAATTGTCTTCGGCAAAAATCATGCATGTAATATAATTGTTGTACATGTATAATATATTAATGACAAAATTTAATAAAAATAACTCAACGTATGCCTTGTCTTTCAAAAATTACCTAACCTTTTATTCGACGTTAAGAAAAATAACCCGGCATTTGAACTTGAATTACAAAAATATCCCAAAACCCATCCAGAGCAAGAATCTCCGGTTAACACAATCCGTTGTGGCTTTAAAAATAGCGTTAAAATTTGAACTTATTCCTAATAAGTTAGAAGATTAAGATACCTACTTCATACCCTACAAAGCAGGCATGAAACGTTATTACTTCATCATGCAACTCCTCTGGTTTAAAAACTTTCTTCCTCGTCCTCCGATCATGAACCATGTAACTGACAATCAAATAGTCGAAGCAAGAAATATTACAAACCTTCTAATCATCACGGAGTTGTCATCTCTGCTACTCGCAAAATTGTCGTGCAAGTTTCGGTCTCAATCGAACATTTGGTGGTTGTTTGAACTCTAATAATTGGGGGATTTTGTTTGGTTTTGTTTGTAATGGATATACGGGAAGAAGAAGGGAAAGGTGAATAAGCAACGTTATATTATGTTCGCCGGAGATTTTTCTTTCGAAGGGGTTTCGGGATAATTCTGTAACTTAAGGTCAAAGGTTGAGTTATTTTTGTTAACATCAAAATGTTGGGTTATTTTTAGAAGACAAGACAAACGTTGAGTTATTTTTATTAAATTTGCCTATATTAATATTCAAACGGGTACACAAATGTAAATTATATATTTATATATACACGGAGTATAAGGCATACAATAAATAATACAAAAAAAAATTAAAATAAAAAAATGTACAACTTTTTGACGTAATTTTAATTTCGGGTTAGCTTTGGATCGGGTCACATTGGGGTCGGACTTGGATCGGGTCGGGTTCGAGTACATTACGGATCGGTGTGGGGTTTGGATCGTGCCTTAGCGTTTCGGATTTGGATTCGGGTTCCGTAACCTCGGGTTTGGATCGATTTCTTTCTCTCGGGTCGAGTCGGGTTCGGTTCGGATTTGCACTAAATTGCCATCCCTAACTCCAGCCTTTAATAGATGTTAAACAAAGGACAACTTAACTATATATAAAAAAAATTCAGATTAATGGGGGTGCACGTATCCCCCTGTGCACCCCCATGGGTCCGCCACTGGCTAGTGGTATTATCAAAATAAGCTTATTTGGTCAAAGAGCTTAAAAAATTGGCCTAATAAACTAGCATATTGTGCAAACCAGACATTGACGCTAGCCTTATATTTTGATTATTTCGCTACTCATTGTAGATGTCATATGTCGAATCATTTTGAATGAATTTTCCTCCTTTATAAAAATTATGATCCACTAACAAAAATCTTATTTGAGTCTCTAATATCTATACACTGAATGACTTAAAGGCAATTGTCTTTTTCAAATATAAATGGACAAGATCATCAGAGATTCTACATGGTTTAATCTTATTATCACTCACGAAGTCACAATCTAGGTAGCACGGACACTTCAATGATCTAGCGTGTCCGTGTCCGACACCGTGTCGGACACCGATACCGACACGACACCTGACAATATGTGTCCGAAACTCTTAAATCGGTGTCCATTATTATATGATATTTTGCCTTTTAAGAAACTCTAGGATACCTCCAATACACTTCAAGAATCTAAAATTAATAGAAGATTGATAATAAAGGTGTGAGTTGACGAGTAGTTATCATCAAAAATGAATTATGCTATTGATGTTTCTTTGAATATCGTAATATATATAATTCTTAATCTAAGTTTTATTTTATAATCAGTATTAATGTATTATTAAATTAATATTTAAATTATTAATATAATTTTTCAAACATAAAATATTTATTTTAGATAATTTAAATTATACGTGTCCGTGTCCTACAAATTTTAGACTGTCGTTTCCCGTATCCGTTTCGTGTCCGTGTCCGTTTCCGTTTCCGTTTCGGTGCTACCTAGGTCACAATTACCAGCTTAGAGGCACCTTTACCGAACATACCCTTAACCCGTATAACCCTCGCTCACAAGGTCAACAACATAGGAATATAGGATTCCCAATTCCCACACGGCGACACTTTTAATACCTGATATGTTCAACGAATATCCACTACTTCAAGTCCAATGACAATCATTCTATGGTACCCTTGGGGTACCATTCTCTTGGTACCCCCGGTCCAAATACTCAGCAGCCCAATTAATAAGCTGGGTCAGTTCCACAAATCAAACCAACACACCCCACCCAAATTGAAAATTAAAAAGAAACAAAATAAAAATACAAACACTCTCTCTCCTCCCCTCTCCCCAAACCACGACCCACCCCATGACCTAACCCATCGACATCCCCGCTCCGCTCCCGCCTCCGGCAGACCCAACCCGACCACCAGTCGGCCGGGACGACCCCACCCCCGCGACGCCACCCCCGCGAATGATCCCCATGTTGTCTTCTCCCTCCTTTCTCTCTCCTCATGGACGGTGGTGAGGCGACTTAAATAGAGAGGCAGCGTGGTGCGTAGGTGGTAGGTTGCAACAAAGAAAATGAGGTGGGAGAGTGTGAGGAGAGGGCAGAGAAGAAAAGAAATGAGGTTGAGGAGGGGCGGTGAAGCCACGTCGAAGAATATCGACGGCCCAAGTGGAATCTCAGGTGAGCGGTGAGTAGATCATGTGGGTGGCGGTGGTCGGAGACTCGGAGGCGTGGCTGAGTAGGGAGGAGGGAGAGTGGGTAAAGGGGAGGAGAGAGAGAAAGTGACATACAGGTGGTGAGAAAAAAAAAGATCGTTTTAAAACACAACATACCATCTCAAAGAGTAAACAAAATAATTATAATACAAAGTTAGGTCATTTAAAAACAAAATTAGATCATTGTAAAACATAAACTATTCATTCCAAAACAGTACTCATTCGTTTCACGACAAAAATCGTTTATTCCATAACGTGGCAAATATTTTGATTATAAATCATATTGAATTAAATAATTAAATGATATCATTGATGACATCGGATCTGACGTGGACGTTCTCATTGATGGCCATTACTTTGGCTATTAGTAGTATAACTAATTTAATACCCGTGCAAAATTGCACGGGCTGCCATTTATATGGTGTGTACAAAGCCATTTAAAACAAATGTTTGAGACTCGACAAACTGATAATTATGTTATTAATAATACTTTAGGAAAAAAATACGCATATCTGATCTTGAACTATAAAAGAATAAAGATAAAAAGAAATTTATACAATAAATTACAGCACCACCATAATAGGACAAAGAGAAAGTGATAATACTATTTAGGTTACCAAATTAATAAATGCGTATGATAAAACATTAGTTTGAACATACTTAGACCGCTTAATTGAAAGTATAAAAACCTAATTTAATTTCTCAACCCAATTCGACCTCGGGTTTTCTAAGTCATGAAACCACTATTTAGGACACGTACATGACCTCTACAGGCGTATATTCAATTTTACCCCCATATTTTGTCTAACATAACCCGATCTATTTACCGATTTGACCCCTAAATAAGATAAAGTTAGTTGAACCCCTTAAAAAAATTGCACGGGCTGTTGTAATAAGATTTTATTTGTATATAAGCAATGTGCATACAAATTAAGAATGAAAATTGGTATTATACTGTAAAAAGATAGGAGACATGACCTTTGACGTGTAAAATACCTTTTGGTTTTTAGGCCATGAACCTTCTTTTATGGCCCGTAACCGGCATTACGGTAATGACACTGTTATTTTATGGTCATGAATCCGTTATTTATGACTCGTAAACTGTATTAACTCGAACCGTTTTGATGCACATGCTTTTGGGCTTAGATTGATCAAACTAATTGACCCGTATTTGAGTTATAAAATTAAGCCTTCCTGAGTTTCATGGCCCGAAGCAGACTCTGTTTGGATACACATATTTTTTAGGTCATGGCCCGCTTAACCTAAATTCTTAGTTATGAACCGGCTTTATATGACTGGTGATCCGTATTAACCCGAACTCATTTAGATGCATGTACATTTGGGTCTAATCTACCGTACCCGTTGATCTCTAAGGCTCTGTTCGATTCAACTTATATAACAATGTTTTCAAATCAGATCAGATCTATTCAAATCAAATCAATTCAGATCAGTTTTATTCAAATCAAATCAAATCAATTTATGTTTATCCAAATAACAATAAATGAATCTAGTCTATTTTTAGATATTCGTCTAATTGCAGTTAATTTATCAATTAACTCAGTTCAGATCAAATCAAATCAAGTTTATTCAAATCAAATCAAATAATATCAATTCAATTCAAATCAAATCAAATCAGAAAAATGTAGTCTACTCGCACAGCGGCACAGAGCCTAAGTTAAACAACATATATAGGACTCATTTTCGAATTATTTTGTACCTTCTTTCCAAATACCTAGCCCCTATAATTTCCGTAAATTAAAAGATTTGATTTGATTTTATAAGGATGTGATTTCAATTAGTTGTTGTTTTTTTTCTTTTCAATAGACTCTCCTGTTTCAAATCAAATCAAATAAGGACTTATTTTCGAATTATTTGTACCTTATTTCCAAATAACTAATTTATTACTCTCCTGTTTAGCACCGTTCTCATGGGGAAGAAAACTCTGTTTTGTATTTTTTTTTTAATTTAAGGAATACTCCCTCCGTCCCAGTTCAAACGCCCCATATTCCGTTTTGGGACGTCCCACTTAAAACACCCCATCTATTTTAGGACATATTTCTCTCTCCTAATTTTATTAAATTATCACATCCTCTCTCACATTTTCTCTACTACTTTTATTAATCCCCACATTCTCTCTCATCCTTTTTCCTTATATTACCCCACTCAACTTATTATATCAGTTTTTCTTATTCGGCTACAAAAAACGCCCGGGGCGTTTGAACTGGGACGGAGGGAGTATACTGTTTCGTGAATAATATCGAAATCTTGGAAAATTACAATTTATCGTTTAAATTTTATTGCCTTAAAATCCGGAAAAATTTGCAATACATTGTTCATATTTTACAACCTTAAAAAAATATTTTATTGTCGTAGAAAATTGTATCTTTTTCCCATATTTTCGATTTTAAGTATTTATTTTGGAAATTTTTTGATTTATCCCGTATAACAGGATGGAATATTGCAGCAGAAAAAATGGATATATTTTACGATTCGTGCAATTCGTTCAGATTATATTATCATTTTCATTGATTTTATTTTAGGATAGTACCTTCTGTTCCACATTTTTATTGAAATTATATTTTTGAAATTTGCTACTCAATATAATTACGGAGATTTCTTGCCTAAAACTTTGAAATATTCACTTTTTACGAAGCTAATTAGTAAACGTGAGGTCGTACTTTAATTCCATATATCGAGGCCGTGTAAAGTCCGTAAATTAAAAGATTTCCTTTTATTTTATAAGGAAATGATTTCAATTAGTTGTTGTATTTTTTTTTCTTTTCGATTGACTAATTAATATCTTTAAGCGTTTATATTTAAGTGATACATGCATCAACATAAGGCATAAGGAGTGCAATTGACATTTTGATTTTACACTCGGAGACAATAGATGACGAATTGTTAATGAAAAGGACAACACTACGTGTACCAAAATTTAATAAAAACGTACACATTAAGCAAGAAAACACACACTCATCGTTAGACATCAACCTCACCGACCCTGTGTTCCCCGGAAAAGCCACCGGAATAATATGACTGCTGGCGAAAGCATGTCAGATTGCCGGCGAAGTAAGTTGTATCAACTTGGGTAACGACGGTTTGGGCGGCCTCGGTGAAGTTAGTTGGTAGTTGTGTGCTGGTGACGAACGACGGTAAAGATAATGAAGATGTTGTTAGTGGTGTTGTCGTGATGTTCAGCCATTGGAAGAAAGGCCCAAGTGATTCTTACAAAATTTGGGGCTGGAATAGTTAAGTATCACGTATAACATTAGTTGTCAAGTTTAAATTACAAAAATGCGAAATTGTTTCTGCTAGCCATAAAGTGATTAGTTTGTACAAAATGTCGTGCATTGACAAAATGAATCTCTATTATGTTCTAACAACGGGTAAATCAATTAGTATCAAATGAGTTGTACATTACACAATACATTGACGAATACAATTCCATTATGGAAATAACAAAGTAAACACATTGACTTTTAATTGACGAATAGACGGCGTAATCACTGTACGTTGTTACAGAATATTCTATATTACCATATCAAATTAGACCGAATAGAGGAGAAATTAAGAGAATATAATAACTTTAGCCATCTAATGGGGTTTATGGTAGTTCTAGAAAAAATGGTCTCTACGATGGCTTTGAAGATTGTGAGTTTGGTGAGGACATTATCAAGGTCTATTTATATAAATAGTTTATGTAACACAAATTTAAAAAAAACCCTAGATATTGAAATCACAATGATAAATCATTTCATAGTTTTGTATAGGTTTAAGTTTGGTTATTATTTGATTCAACCAGTGTATTAATAGTTAATATAAGCCGATATATCGTTTATGCCAGATTTACTATATTATATTTTCCTAAATCATCACCTTTGTATATAAAATATTACAATTGACCGGAATATTTTATATTTTCTTTCTTTATTTATTGATTAAAGATTTTGTTTCCTTTTTCATTATTTCGGCCAGGATTTGATATGGAAGTATTTTGATTTTTTCAATATAATTTTGAAGTATATGAAAGGATTTTGATATTTTCGATATAATTTTCCGGTAATAATATGATTGCAACGTTTTTTATTGCATCAGAAAATTTGTTTCCTTTACAATTATTTCGGCAGAATTTAAATTTGGAAGGAATTTTATTTTTACAATATAGTTTTGGAATATTGAATATATTGCAATGTTTATTTATGGTATAATTTAGCCTGTTGACGTCAGCATTTGACGTGGCGCTGATGTCAATTATGATGTGGACGGCCTAAATAGCTTCTAAATCTACCGCTATTGTATTTATATATTAGTTTAATACCCGTGCAAAATTGCACGGGCTGCCATTTATACGGTGTGTACAAAGTAGAGATGGCCATTGGGCACTAGGAGCCCGGGCCCGCCCCTGGTCAAGCCCTGATCAAGGCACTGCCCGGCACGACCCGGCCCAGGCACTGCAAAGCCCGGGTTTGGTAGTGCCAGGGCTAGTGCTCGAGTTTTCAAGCACTAGCCCTGGTCAAACCCGGTCAAACCCGGTCAAAAACCCGGTCAAACCCTGTCAAAACCCTGGTCAAAGTCCTGGTCAAGCCCTGGTCAAGTAACGGTCAAGCCCTACACAAGTAATGGCCCGCCCTAGCCTGCCCCCAGCCCGCCCCTAGCCAACGACTAGTTTGGGTTTAAAACCCAAAAACTAGCCGTTTGTGCAACGACAGTTTTTTTTTTTTTTTTTTTTTTTTTTTTTTTTTTTTTAATTTTATCCCTACCCTTAAATTTTCTATAAATACCCAATAAATCCAACTTCAATTTCCACACAATCACTCTCTCTATTCTACAGTTCTTCTTCAATTACTACAATTCTACAACTCTCAAGTATTCAAGTTTTAAATTTACTTAAAAAAAAAGTAATCCAAAAATGACAAGTTATATTTGGTTGCACTTTGACAAATTGCCCGTCAAAGATGAACCAAAACACTTCAAACTTGTTTGTCGAGTATGCAAAGCTAACAACAATACTTTTGAATTTCTATGGAAAAAAGGTGGTGGAACCGGCACTCAAGCTCGACACTTAATACGCACACATGGCATACATTACCCTAAATTAAGCGGTGCCGGTGAAGGTGAATCAAGCAATGGTGGTGCCGGTGAAGGCGAATCAAGCAATGGTTGATCGAAGGTTAACTTCTATCATAATAAAGAAGACATAATTTGTCATATGCCTACTTAAGCGTCATAGTTTAGAGTTGAGTTGAATTAACGTTGAACTTAGTATTATAATTATGTAGGTGGTTTAAGTACTCGTAGTAGTGCAAACGAACCAAGTATTGTTTGGTCGTACTTCGAGAAAGTACAAACCCATCGAACATAATCCAAGAAAATTTATGGTTATTTGCAAATTATGCAAATACAGCAACATTTGGTGTTATATACTTATATACTATAGCGTATATCACATTCAATCTTGTATACTATAGCGTATATCACATTCAGTCTTATATACTACATAGTCTGATCTTTACCCGACTCTAAACAAGTAAAGCAACTACACAACCTTCATTAGTTAGAATAGAACTCATTATAACTTGACTTAATCACTAATGCACCTAACTTATATGTACAAGATTACACAACAGAGTTATACGAGTATATAGTAATTGAAATTAGATGTATTCATGTGTAATCTAAGCCATATTATACTATCACACTATCACAGTATCACAATCTTATATTAAATCTAAAATCTCAACCGATATGCGAATACTGAATTTGATTTTTATATTACACATATAATATAAACTTGAATTAAACCGTCATATATAATAAGTTTCTTATAGATACGTTTTACCCTTGATCAAACAAGTAAAAACACACCTCTAAATCCGGTTCACAACTAAATAAAAGTCACAACGAATCTCAACCCTCAATTTAATCCAATCAACGGCTCACACTCCTCCTTAGCCCCTCACACGGATCACCCTCCATAGCCGTCCGATAATTCACATTAAATCCGGACAATTCATTCCCCTCTCACCTTTTTTTTTTTTTTTTCTGGCCGAGGCAGCAGTGCCCAGGCACTAGCCCGGGTCAAAGCCCGGTCAAGCACTGGCGGGCTAGTGCTAGTGCTCGGAAAATCGAGCTCTAGCAGTAGCCCGGGTGTGTAGGGCTAGTGCTAGCGCTCGATTTTCCGAGCACTAGCCGTGGTGAGCCCGGCACTAGCACTAGCCCGCCCGACCCGTGGCCATCTCTAGTACAAAGCCACTATAAAACAAATGTTTGAGACTCAACAAACTGATAATTATTTTATTAATAAACTTTAGGAAAAAAATACATATATCAGGTCCTTTAACTATAAACGGATAAAGAGAAAAAGAAAATTATTTAATAAAATACATCACCACCATAATTGGACGAAGAGAAAGTGATAATACTATTTGGGTTACCAAATTAATAAATGCGTATGATAAAACATTAGTTTGAACATAGTTAGACCGCTTAATTGAAAGCTTAATAAACCTGATTTAATTTCTCAACCCAATTCGACCTCGGTTTTTCTAAATCATGAAACCACTAATTAGGACCCGTACGTGACCTTTACAGGCGCATATTCAATTTTACGCCCATATTTTGTCTAACTCGAGTACTCGACCCTATCTATTTACTGATTTGACCCCTAAATAAGATAAAGTTAGTTGAAGCCCTGCAATTTTAAACAGGCTATTGTAATAAGATTTTATTTGTATATAACCAATGTGCACAAAAATTAAGAACGAAAATTGGTATTGTACTGTAAAAAATAGGAGATATGATCTTTGACATGTAAAATATCTTTTGGTTTTTGGGTCATGAACCTACTTTTATGGCCCGTAACCGGCATTACGGGTTATGGCCCTGTTATTTTACGGTCATGAACCCGTTATTTATGACCCGTAAACTGTATTAACTCGAACCGTTTTGATACACATACTTTTGAGCTTAAATTGACCCAACCAATTGACCCGTATTTCATGGCTCAAACCCGACCCTGTTGGATACACATATTTTTTAGGTCATGGCCCGCTTTTATGTCCCGTGACCCAAATTCTTAGTTATGAACCCGCTTTATATAACCGGTGATCCGTATTACCCCGAACGCATTTAGATGAATCTACATTTGGGTTTAATCTACCGTCTCTAAGTGAAACAACATATATATGACTTATTTCCGAATATTTTGTTCCTTATTTCGGAATACCCAGCCCCTATAATGTCCTTAAATTAACAGATTTGATTTGATTTTATAAGGATGTGATTTCAATTAGTTGTTATTTTTCTTTATTTTCAATCGACTGATTATATCACTAATTTATTATTATCTAGTTTAGCACCATTTTCATGGGGTAAAAATTTTATTTGTGTGTTTTTTTTTTAATTTAAGGAATATTCAGTTTCGTGAATAATATCGAAATCTTAGGAAATTGCAAGTTATTGTTCAGACTTTATTGCCTTAAAATCCGGAAATAAATTTGCAATATATTTTCCATATTAAATAACATTAAAAAAATATCTTTTTGCCGTAGGAAATTGTGTCTTTTTCACAAATTTTCGATTTTATAGGATTTATTCTGGTAACTTTTTGATTTATCCCGTATATGACAGGTTGGAATATTGCAGGAGCAAAAATTGATATCTTTTAGGATAATTTTAATTCGTTCAGATTAAGTTATCATTTCCATTGATTTTATTTTAGGATAATACCTTCTGTTACACAATTTTATGGAAATTATATTTTTAAAATTTGCTGCTCAACATAATCATGGAGATTTTCTTGTCTAAAACTTTGGAATGATATATATGATTGATTGTAAGGAATATGTCAATTTTATATTTTCCTAATAAAACGAATGATATATTTCTTAATCTGGGAATTATTCGATTTATCCAGTGGATGACAGGTTGGAATATTCCGTATTACCTTTTATAATATTCGTCTATTAGAGATGGATAAATATGGAGAGCGAATTCCTTTACTATTCTGTATAATATCATCCGATGTTAATTAAAGAAATGTCATTTCATTGGGAATATATACAGTAGAATATTCTTTTACATGTGTGAATAAATGCAATTAAGCGTGATTTTCTTTTTTTAAGTAGATTTTATCTGAATCTGGGAATTATCTGATCTATCCCGTATATGACAGGTTTGAATATTTTGATTTACCGAGTATAATATAGAAAATTTAGACATTATTTTTTCCTGTTTTAGCAATATATTATTCAAATTTTATTGCCTTAACGTGAATTTACAATATATTATTCATACTAGTTTTAAGCCCGTGCGTTGCACGGTTTAAATATTATATTATTTTTAATGATTTTTATCATTATAACCAACTATACTATCATTTCAGTTAAAATAATCCATATCAATTGTTGTGATGTTGCTTACATGTATTTTTAAAATTTGATCAATTCAAAAAAAAAAAAATATACAAATTTGTCTACACTATCCATTTTTAAATTATACAACAACATTTATTGTATAAAAAACCCTTCTTTTAATAAAAAATATGTTTCCATAATATAGCTTTATGTAAAAGTTTAACGAAAATGAGAATCTCTTTGTGAATTGTTAATAATATTTTTTGTTCTTTCACCGTACACTAAAATCTCTATATTCTTCAAAAATTCTTTGTGTGAATTGTTAATAATTAAATTTATCCTCACATTTTTTGCTCTTTTACCACCCACTAAACTCTTTAAGTATTTCTCAAATAATGGACTCTCTCTATTGCTTTTTCAACATACATTAAATTCTCAAACGATGGACTCTCTCTATTGCTCTTTCACCGTACACTAAACTCTTTGAGTATTTCTCAAATGGACTCTCTCTATACTCTTCAAAAATCTCTCTTTTATATCGGAAAAATGTGTAAATGGGTGTCAAATTAAGATACATTTAGAAACAAATCTCATGATATATGTTTTTAAATTTTCTATGCAACCAATGTTATGAGTGATTATGTTTCAAATCTATTACAAACATTTATGAAAGAGTCTCACGAAAATAAGGATTCTATATGTGCATTATTAATTATTATCCGTGTGAGTTAATAATAAAATGTAGGTATTTCTCATATTTTAAACTCTCTCATTATTTCCCTTTTGTTGGAATCTCTCTTTTGTTTGTTGAGTTTAGCTTAGGAATAGACACAATATATCATTTTTCCAATTTTCGCTCGATGACTGGTGTTTAATACAAAACATATGTATAAATGGAACTCATTTTAGATTAAATTTCAAAATAGGTTTGATGAGTTATATGTATAAATGAAATTTAGGACTAATTATGTCGTTTTACATTTAAATAACTTTCGAATTACAATTTTATGAAAGTATGGACTCTGGTTAATAAATGTTGTGAGAATTTTCCATTCTTTGGACTCTCTCACCATTTCTCTTATTTTGGATTCTCTCTAAACTTTTTAAGAAAAAAACAAATCTCTACTAAATGTACACGCAGTAACTTAATTGTTTCATATCGGAAAAATGTGTAAATGGATCTCAAATCGAGATACATTTCGAAACAAATCTAATGATATATGTTTTTAAAATTTCTAATACACGTGACTAATGTTATGAGTGATTATGTCGCTAATATTTTAGATACAAATATGAAAGAATCTCACGAAAATAAGGATTCTACATGTGGATTATTAATAAGTGTCCGTGTGAGTTGTTAATAATAAAATGTGGGTATTTCTCATTTTTTAAACTCTTAGTATTTCTCTTTTTGTTGGACTGCGTTGCACGGTTCAAATATTATATCATTTTTAATGATTTTTATGTTTATAACCAATTATGCTATCATTTCAATAAAAATAATTTATAGCAATTGTTGTGATATTGCTTACATGTATTTTAAAATCTTGATTAGGTAAAAAAAAAAAATACAAAGTTGTCTAGTTTGTTCATGTTTAAATTGTACAAATAACATTTCTTACCTATACTCTTCAAAACACCTTTTTAAAAAAAAAAAAAAATATATAGTATATAAAGTCGATTGTAATCATTAAGCATTGCTTATCGGAAAATGTATAAATGGATCTCAAATTGAAATTCATTTTAAATCACATAAAATAATATATGTTTCAAAAGTTTCTGATACACATAACCAATTGTATAATCAATCATACCGTGTTTCTATAATATAGTGTGAATGGTTAATAATTAAATGTGTAAGATACGTTTATTAAAGAGTCTCACGAAGATAAGGATTCTTTATGTGGATTATTAATAATTGTCCATTTGATTTGTTAATAATAAAATGTGGGTATTTCTCATTTTTTAAACTCTCTCAGTATTTATTTTTTGTTGGACTCTCTCTGGCTCTTCAAAAATCTCTCTTTTATATATATATACTAGTTTTAAGCCCGTGCGTTGCACGGTACACATATTATATCGTGTTTAATAACTCTTATACAAAAGTCACACGTTAAACATTTTTCCTTAAAAAGCCAAATGTAGTGTTTAAATTTTGGTTGCTGAGTAGTTTGAGAATGAATAAACACAATCTCTTTTTTGCAATTTTTGTTCGATGCCTGATGACTAATGCATTTCTATCAAACATATGTATAAATGAAACTCATTTTAAATTAGATTTCAAAACAGATCTAATGGGATATACTTGATATACAAAATGAAAGTTAGGACTAATAATGTGAAAAACATTCATTTTTTGGACTCTCTCACTATATCTCTGATGCTGGACTCTCTTTAAACTTTTCATAAAAAAAAAAAAAAAAAAAAAAACTCTACTAAATGTATACGGTGTATGTAAATTGTTTTGCATATCGGAAAAATGTGTAAATGGATCTCAATTTGAGATACATTTCGAAACAAATCTAATGATATATGTTCTGAAGTTTTCTGTTACACATCACCAATGTTATAATTTATTATGTGGAAAATCTATTAGATAAGTTTATGAAAGATTCTCATGTAAATAAGGATTCTATATACGACTACTAATTGAGTTGTTAATAATAAACTACGGTATTTCCCATTTTTTGGACTCTCTCAGTATTTCTCTTTTGTTGGACACTCTGTAGGCTCTTCAAAAATCTCTATATATACTAGTATTAAATTAGATTTTTTAACCTTAAAATCAGATTTTATTGCCGTAGGAAATTTTTTATTCCCTAGCCCTGACAACTCTCAGGTAGTACGGTGGGTCATACTTATCTTTCTCATCATTCCTATTTTTCATGGAGATTAGCGTTACCGCCATCTCCAAACTCTCCATGTTCAAAGGATGCTTACCTTCAAATCGCAGATAGTGATCATCCCTCCCCTCTATGGCCCTATAGACCCAACATTCAAAAGACTTCTTCAAACAGTGAAATTGTTCAGTCATAGGGATGTTTTTCAGGGTTATGAACATCTGCACCTCAACTCTCTTCACAAAAGGATATTCAGTTTCCAAACTCTGAAACTTTGCCTTCATCCTATTGAAAAATCCAGCTATAGTTTCCTCCTTCCTTAGAGGGGAGCAAAGAAGGTCTCGGTTTTCTCTCCAATTATTTCAGTGACGGTTTTCCTCTCTCCAGGAGCTAGGACTCTCCCAGCTGGTCCCCAACTTCAGTTACTACCCATTGGATCCATCAGTTGCTGCAACATATATTCAACAGTAAGACCACGAATAAGTTGCATTCTCAACGTTCTAGCATACATATACTACAACACATAATACGAAATTTAAACGTTAAACTTATAGCATAACATGTATCATACATATGGATGCACCCCATCCCCAACTTATTTTTTTTTTTTTTTAAAAAACGTTTATGTTTCAAAAACATTTTGCAAACTTTGACTCGACCAGAACCTAACGCTCTGATACCAACTGTAACAACCCTAAATTTTCGCAATATATTTTAAGGAAAATATAAGGTCGTTATGCCACAATTGACTCATAAAGCCAATTGCAAGGCAATACAACACAATTAACAAAAAAAAATATAAATTATCCGACTTATTTAAATTTAACAAAAACAAACAAAGTAGCTTAGCGGAAGACTTAAATCAAAGTTTACAAGTCCAAAACCAAACTTAAAAATCCAAACATCAACAAAAGGGTTGTTTATTTATATAATCCCCATATGTATGCAGCACGTCCAAGCACGTAATCCAAGGCACGAACACCTCAAACACACCTGTCAACTGTGCCGTCGAAGAACGACACATGCCCCAGAATAGGGTAGGAAACGAACCCAAACAAACCGAACGTCAGCAAAGGCTAAGTAGAACTCAATAAGCGAAATAGGAAACGATAGATTACAACAATAAACCAAGAAATGAATAATCGAATTGCTTTCCAAAAACTGCACTAATATGTGCTAACTATCCTAATGGGTAGCTTACTACAGACAACCCATATTTTGGTAGGGTCCTACCCCATACCAAACCACTACTAGAGCCCAAGAAACCACCCTAAAGAACTCGAGTGTGCACACACCTCACATGAGGGCCAGTAGGAAATCCGTTCATGGAGAAAGTTCTATTAGGTAACTGGTAGCTAATCCAGTTATAAAGGTACCTTGATCAGAGGTATAAATGTGACGAATTTCACTAAGGAAATCGTCGCACTAGAGGGCACAGCCAAAAGTTTCAAATTCCAAAAGAACATTCCAAAATTATAATTCAAAACCATAAGTATCGAAACGATATATATATATATATATATATATATATATATATATATAGGAAATCTATCAAATGAGAAGTGTTAATTTCGTGAGAAGTGAGAAGTAATCTCAACCCTCCATCTTACCTAAATCAAAGGTGTAGATTAAAACTTAAATAAAGGGAAAAATAAAAGAAAATTGAAAAATAAAAAGAGACCCAAACCCAAAACTCTCCCATTTTCTCTCTCCTCTCATTTTCTCCCATCTCTCCCCGCCCCTACCCCCACGCCGCCTCGTCGCCGCCGCCGGCGTACACCAAGATCAACCACCGACGACTTCAACTCCAACGATCGACGCTGCCGACAACCGCGAATCTTCTCCGAGCATCGATGGCCTTCGTCGAGCAACACTTCACCGCATACACCGCCTTCTCCTCCCTCTTTTCGCTCAAGTTTTTTTCCAAATATGGCTGCCTCTGGTGTTCGCCGTCGTCGAGTTTCATCTTTTCCAACATCTTACTCCTCAATTTCGAAGCATAATGGCAAATCGAAACGTGTGAAGTTGGAGAAAGAGGGGAAACGTACAGGCGGAAATGGTGGCGTCCGGTATTGGAGGGTGACGTGTGGCTCGGCGACGGTTGCTGGTTCGATTCGCCGACTGAGTCACTGCCAGAGAAGGTGAAGGCGTGGGTGAGGCGGAGGAGGGTGGCTGTGTCGGGTTTGGTTGAGTGGGAGGAGAGAGAAAATGGTAAAAGGTGTTTTCTATTTTTTTTTTTTTTTTTTTGGAGTTACCTAATTTAGGTAGTAGAGTTATTAGTCGAAAACTCGAAATTGGTAGAGTTAGAATGGAATTACGGGTTTTAGTTGGTGGAGTTAAGTTGGAGTTACGGATTTTAGATGGTGGAGTTAAGTTGGAGTTACGGATTTTATTTATTGAAGTTATTTGGAGTTACGTATTTTATATGGTGGAGTTAAGATGGAGTTACGAGTTTTAGTTGGTAGAGTTAAGTTGGAGTTACGTGTTTTAGTTAATGGAGTTAAGTTGGAGTTATGTGATTTAGTTAATGGAGTTAAGTCGGAGTTACGTGGTTTAGGTAGTGGAGTTATTAGAGTTACGTGTTTTATTTAATGAAATTAAGTTGGAGTTATGTGATTTAGTTAATGGAGTTAAGTCGGAGTTACGTGATTTAGGTAGTGGAGTTATTAGAGTTACGTGTTTTATTTAATGAAATTAAGTTGGAGTTATGTGTTTTAGTTGATGGAGTTAAGTCGGAGTTAAGTGATTTAGGTAATGGAGTTATTAGAGTTACGTGTGTTATTAAAGAAAATTGACTTAGAGTTACATGTTTTAGTTATTAGAGTTACGTTATAGTTAATGAATTTTCGTTGAATTTGGTGGAGTTAATAATAATACTCGAGTTAGACAATTTACTTTATGAAGTTAATTTACTGGAGTTAGGCAATTTAGTTAGTAGAGTTAACTGATTGGAGCTAAGAGTTTTAGTTAGTGAAGTTACTACTTGAGTTGTGCAGTTTAGTTACTGCAGTTATGCGAAATCAATGGTTGAGATTACTTCTCACTTTTCACCAAATTACCATTTCTCACTGGATAGAGCCCATATATATATATATATATATATATATATATATATATATATATATATATATATATATGAATTAATTTGAATATATATAGAATACGAAAATCATGGTCAAGCTCGGGAATAAGGACGATGGCGTTGTTACCTTGAATTGCTAAAACCTCTCCTTAGTCTTAAAACTCTACGAATCCAACCTCGTTGAAACCACAAGCTACAACATGACAAACGTATACCAAATCAACTTACGGCTCAACTAAAAACTCACTACAACGTCACCACAAACTCGTAACATAACTACACACTAAAACATAGTCCAACGAAACCCAAAACAACCCCCAGAAACTCTCCTAATACAATACTAAAACATGATCAAACCCTCACAATGGCATACGTATAACATTCACCAAGATTACGCATTTCATGCTTGACAAAACCCACGACATTCCTAGCTTTACCATGAATCAAATGAACTCAAACAATCATGCCAACTTATACCAACTATCAAATGAATTCACGCCTAAAACTACTCCAAGCATCAATCGACCTTAGCACCAACCAACAATCAGTTTAAACAAAACAACATCAATCAAACACCCCTCCCACGAAACGACGCAAACAAACCAAAACAAAACCATTGAATACATTCCCAAAATCATCAAAACAATTAGTAGAAGTTGTACTAAAATGGTGTCAAAATAAAGGGGATGGATGAGGAAGCAAACTCCGGCAGTGTGACCTAAAGATAACGTCGGAGATGGCGACACAAGGCGGACGAACGGGGACGATTTTCGCGCGGAAAACAGGGGCAAACAGAGGACTCGCGCGAAGAGCTATCGGAGGGATTAAGGGCCGGAAAAGATGGCCGGACGACGTGGTTCATCGCCGGCGATCGGTTTCTGCTTGGGGAGGCGGATGGTCGCGCGGGTGACGACGAAGAGGAACGTGTTCCTCTGTTTTCTGCTGCGCTTCCTCTTTTTTTTTTTTTTTTTTTTTTTTTTGTTTGTTTTACGTGAAAATGAAAAGTGGATAATTTGTTGTCCTATTGTGCTATATATAGTAAAATAGTTAAGTAGGGTTTAAGAGTATCAAATGAGGACTAAATTGTAATTTCCTATTAGAATTATTTTGAAAAACAAAAGTGATTTAATTTATAAATCCAAATTTAATCAGATTATTTATAAACAGTTAAATCAAGATATTTAACAAAATAAACGCGTTTAAATAATCCCAAAAATAGTAACACCCAATTACTAAAAATTCCGAAAAATACGGGGTGTTACACCGAGGTTGGCTAGAAACTAAACAAAAAGAATGACCGAAGTATAGTGAGTCACGTGCCATATGTCGTTGTATGTCGTACGTGGTATATGCATGTATAAGTACTACGTTGTCACCCTACACAATGAAAATGGTCAAGTAATTAAATTACAATCGAAACAATCTTAGCAATGTTTGAAGTAATTAAATTACAATCGAAACAATCTTAGCAATGTTTGAAGTATAAGTAAGTAACATTGGAACGACACTAGTAATATGATTAATAGTGCTTGACTGCAATAATTCAACTCGACTGCTTGACTACCTAGCTTAATCACGGAAGTACAAATGCGTAAAGTCGTCTATGTTTTACTCCGAGAATTTGGAGGAAGATAATTAAGAGTAAGAGAGAGGGAATGGGCCGATGGACTTGCGCACATTACGCAATGCCCAATTCATATTGGACTTCATTTGGCAAGCCCTCTAGATATCATCCTAGGGCCCGATTTCCATAGGCCGGCCCATTCATTTTTCCAAAATGTGTGCAATAATGGAATTTGTCGAGACTAAGACTTCACATACAATTGATCTCAAAATAAAATAAAAAATAAAGACTTCACATACAATTGACTTGGCGTAAGTAATTTCTGTCTTGCTACATACGTCGTGTTAGGAAGTCAACAATCAATTTGTGTGTTCAAATCAAAGATCAATGTCCTTAGAAGACGCAAGAAGCAGTTCAAATGTTCAGCGTTTAGGTATTTCGGAGTAATTATATTATTTTTAGTTATTCGATCTCATATCGTAAGAACTTCATCGAAGTGAACTAGTCTCTTGATTTTTTTTTCATTCCATACGTAAATTCAGGATTCAATCAACTGTTTATTAAAAACATATGACCTTATCAAGCAGTAGCACGATGTATACACTCTGACACCTACCCTACCAGCAATGAGATAAAGTGAGAATAACAACTCGTCGATAACACAACTTTAATTTATGTAGATTGTAAGGTACTACACTTCAAGAGCTTCAGTAAATATAGTGATACGAATACTCTCAGTCTCTCAACTCATATAGATCCATTGGATAAGACCAGTACAATTGACGACTATTTAAAATTCAAGTAAAGCTGCATGGATGATCGCGAGTTAACCAATACGGAGAACAATTTAGTGATTTACGGCCATTTTTTTGGTGATAAAGCATGATTAGTGACGCAATTAATGTCTAAAGCATAGTAACTTTTTCAATTATTTGACGCAAGATAATATAACATAAGTCAAAGTTACTTTTTAATACGTGAGAAAAAGCCTGACATGACACCATTTTCTACATTTTGGTAAATATAAGAATCAAATATTTGTTTTTTGTTTTTTTTTTTTTATCTTGAGTGATTAGGTCCTTTATGATCTGATAAAAATATTTGATAAGATGAGAAATCATTTGATCTGATATGAACATTTCATATGCTAATTGAACTAAATTAATTAAAGTAATTAATTAGGGAACCTTACCTTGAGGTTATTTGCATGAAAATTGATTATATCTTGGTTATTTAAATTCTATATGATCTGGTACGAAGCTATAATTAAATCGAAAGTTGTTTGATCTGATTTGCATGTTTCAGATGTTAAGTGATCTAAATTAATTAGAAAATAACTTAGTTTAATCAGGTGAGTTATGCCTAAGTGGAAGAAATTAATCTATATGAGTAGATCTCATTGCACTAAAACTATTACTATCAGCCAAAATTATTAGGTCAACTACCTTAGTGTAATTTTTTTTTTATGAATTCTACCATTTCTTTTGTGTTGAAGGAGTCTGGAAATGTGAAAAATTCCACAACGCAAAAAGAATTCTCCTAAAGTTCTGAAAAAGTTTATGCATAATACTAAATTATATAATATTCTAAATGTAAATATAATATAATATATCTACTGACATAGTGATACAACTATGACCATCACATTGGAAATGAGGATATAGAGTTTATAATAAAGTTATGACATTAAATTAAACTTTGTTAAGCTATACCGTAATAATTTCGGTGATGGATGGTGCATATGTACTATATAATATTTTTAAAGTAACCGTGCAACGCACCTTCCACATAAACAATAAGTAGATTTTTCAATGGATTACGAAGAACATTACGAGGGCTAGTAGGATGAACCAAACTCATAGGGGACGTCTATAGGCAATTAGGAGCTACCTAGCTGAAAACCACTTAAAGAATTATTGGCCATATACATAGTCGTGCCACCCAACAATGTGGACCCGTTCGCTCTAGTAGGTAAATAATCGTATCCAATAACCAAATTCCCAATCACATAATAGGTTATTATTAAGTGCAAGGTCAACATATGGTGTCATCACAAATACGAAGCTATAAAGGCCAAGAAAATCACTCTTGCCGAACGCCAGCAAATTAGGCCTTATGGCCGTTTGTACAGGAGATAGATGAAAAAGGTGATCAACATTTATATGCATGTGTATATATTATATATACTACGTACACAATAGACGATTATTATGAATATAGTCGATCATACGTATGAATAAAGAGGAGTGATTACGTATAAATCAAATACAAGCTCAAGCTCAAGAGGGTTAGCGTTCTTACCGTATATGTTTAAACCTCTCCTTTGTTTCGTCTTTAAAATCCCCGAAGCGCAACTAATCCTCCAAACAATAAACAACTAATCCTCCAAACAACAACCTTATAACCTTTGAATCTCTCGGTACCATATCCTAGCCTACTAATACGCGGGATACGCCACCCTAGTGAGCTTGAGCAAGTTTTATAAAAGTAGGTAATGATAAAGATTTATAAATATAGCCATATATCCAAGATGTGCACGGAGCACCCAACCAACCAATAATCATAAAAGGCATAGGGTGTGCACGAGGCACACAAATTAAAGTATTTAGGTGTGATAAGACAACGTCACGAAACAACAAGGTTACGTAACTGCTCAAACTACACATAACTTAACATGAAAAGAACACAACAACACAAAACACAAAAGAAACGAGGTGCAGCGGTTCTCGTCCCCCTAAAAACAAAGGTTCGTCCTCGAACAAAAAGTACCTTATTCATCGACAAAGAGGTGAGTATATTTCTCGCGCATGGCAGACTCAACCTCCCAGATAGCTTTCTCTACATTATTATTGCACCATAAGACTTTAACCATATGAGTCTTAGCACGACGAGTCTTTCTGATTTTTTTATCTAAGATCTTAAGTGGGGCTTCTTCATAAGTCATAGTCTCATACAACTCAATCTGTTCGGGGTTCAACACGTGAGATGGGTCGCTGATGTATCGTCGAAGCCGGGAGACATGGAAAACATTGTGGTTTGCTCCAAATTACAGGGGTACCGCGTGCATTTTTCGTAATATAAAAGCCAAACATATTTCATAAACTCATAATACATGTTTATAAGTCATACGAGACAATTTAAATCCCCACATTTCAGAATTTACAATGTAAAATCACAAAATGGCGCCTAGGGTTCACAATTGAATATACATATATATCAAAATTGATAACAAAGTATAATTTAGGGTTATGATTCGTTACCTAAACAGTAGAGGATGATAGGTATGAATTCTTGAAAGATTTGATAATCAAACGAATACAGTGTAAAGGATACACCGTAACAGAAATTGATTCGCGGCCAGAAAGACCAGTCTGTATTCAAATGGCTCCACAAGGTGCGTCCGATATTCAATTACGCCGATTCAAGTCTTCAAAGAAAGCTATGAAACTCAGCTTTCTAAAGAAACCGGCCGCACGCCATTTAGATGTCGGACGAGGGAGATATGATCCGTCGAAGTTGATGATGTGAAACTGAAATGCTATGGGGGTATAAAAGTGAACGAGAGGAAGATGAAGAGAGTGAATGACGTGAAGGGAAGAGAAGAGATGGCTAAAAACGGGGGTAATGAGGGTAAAATGTAACCCTATAAATTATTATTAAAAAAAAACCTTTTCAAAAACCTTTTGACATACCTCAATACATAAATGATAAACCTCAAATTAAATCCCCAAAATCAAATAAGTTAGTAACACCCAAATTAAGTAGTTTCCCGAGATGGCGAGGTGTTACAGAGTGTTTGTTACCCTCTAGGAAGTTAGAATTCCTTGACATCTATTTCTCATGCGTTGTTTGGTTACTCTACTTCAATTCGTGTATAACGTCAGTCCTGGTCAGAGAAGAACCCACAACAAAAAACTAGCAAAGTGTCGATGCTCCAAGGAGTGAAGAGGGCATGGATATCAAGGAAGCTAAGTGTAGCCCTGGGATAAAGCATCGATAACCAAATGGATTTGGAGGTTGCATACTTGGAAGAGCATTGTAAATGTTAAGAATGAGCTTAGTACAGAGCCTGAATGGATCGAAAAGACTTGGTTAGATCCTTCAAAAATGGACTAGTAAAGGGAATTTCAACACACAAGCTGCTTATGATCATTTTAGAACAAAATATCCCACAAATACCTGGCATAAGGTTAGTTGGAATACTGTAAACCTGACTGCAACTGTTTAATGTATCTGACAATAGATCAGAGGACTTCAGGGCCTTCACCAACACTGAGCATCCAGGTACACGGATTATTATTGCCAAGATTACGTTTATAGTTAGTGCAAGGGTTTACTTTTGGCTTAAAAATTGTAAAGGAATGGTTGAAGGATAACCTCCTAGGGAGGCTATGTTCTAGTGGCATTCTTTTGTAAGTCCATCTTTTTATTTTACCCTCATATATATGAATATAAAAGAACAAAATTCTTATAATAATAATAAAAGAAAAAGGATGATCATATCTCATTGTAGTAATCAAGTATACAATATAACTACTCCGTATTTGGAATCACAAGATTGATTCTCGACGTGTCATCGTTATGTGTTGATAAGAAAACATAATTTTTTTTTTTTTTAATTTTTTATTTTAGTAACTCGATCTCGAAGTTTTGAGGAGCGAAAGTTCTACCAAACAACATCCCACATACCACATGAGACATCACTAATTCACTATGCTCACTTCAATCACTAATTAATTTCAAAACCGATACTACCTCAGAATCGGCCTACTCCCTCCATTTTATCAGGTTCTTTGCATTTGATTTGAATATGTGAGAGGAATTCAAACCAAATGCAAAGAACCTAATGAAATGGAGGGAGTACTACTCTGGAACATCTGAGTTGAGGATCTGATATGAATCCTCAAAAGTTTCAATAGCATTGAAAACTACTCAAAGACCCTTTCCGAATCCTTGTACATCACAAAACATTTACCCCTTACTCCTTAATCAGAGATGGTATAAACTAGAGCAATCAAGCACATAAAAGACCAGTTAACTATTGAGACAGAAAACAATAGGAATTCATAAAGCCTGATCAAAGATGTCCATAAAACACTACATATATAACATCACCAAGCCAAGTTCATCGGTACATTACATAGCAATCCAGACCACAAACTAAAATAACCATGCGAAGTTCACCGTTATATTACATAGAAATTGCGCAAATTATATATGCTCCTGGGAGCACAAGAAGCATGATGGTCCTTCTCACAAGGGTGGGGAAGTGATAATATTAGTAGGGGTCGGGGAAGACCCAAGATGACTTGGATGAGTGTGATTAGAAGTGATATGAGCTTCCTACGACTTGAAGAGAGTATGGTGTTGGATAGGGCGGCGTAAAAAGACGCTATCCATGTGGAGGACTAAATTTGACTATTTTTAGTTTCTTTGTTTGGTTTTCCTAACTTGTTCCAAAACTTTTCCTTACTTGGTGTTTAAAGTTATATGTTTTCGCTCATTTTCAAACTTTTTTACTTATTTTGAGGACTTTCTAAAACTCTTTCCAAAAGTGTTTCAATGTTTCAAAATGGTTCACAACGTTTTTGAAATTTTATGGCGCGCATAAGACGGTTCTTAGACGACGATTCATGTTAGCCGACCCCGAATCATTTTGGGAATAAGGCTTGGGTGTTGTTGTTGTTGTTGTGGTGGTGGTCCCTACTCCTCCATTCCTTGTGCTCCCGGGAACATGGTATAAGCATTGTAGAAATTGAGACGACAATCTAGAATAACCATGCGAAGTTGTTAATATAAGTCGTTACATAGCAATACAAACCACAAAATAGGATTAATCCTGTTGTTAATATAAGCAATCCAAACCACAAACGATAACTATGGCTTATAAGGTCGAGTTTTGATACGAACTTGGTTGTTGCCAAGGAGGTCTGCACAGTAGAGACAGTCAAGTATATCATCGTCACGAAACATGACACACCAGTCACCGTCTCCATCAAGATACTGCACACGAAAGTAGTCCCCCTCAGACAGTTTGAACTTCTCCACAAACGCCGCCTTGAGCTCTCGAAGGGTTGAATTACACGACACCAGCAGCTTGAATGTCTCGTCTTTGTGACCCGCTATCAATTCTTTGCTCATCCCTTCTGTGTGCTTCCGAATCATCGTGTAATCTGCACAACCCACCAACACCAGAATCTCTAATTCAAACTCTAATTGCCTGAAAAACCTAACCTTAGAACTCTAATTGCCAGAAAACTTTATGGATTACGAAGAAAACCAATGAAAATTAAATACCTTTAGTCCCAAAAGTCATACGTAGGGGTCGATGAACTTTTCTTCGAATTCCCTTGTATGCAGCAGGGACACAAGCCTTTACGTTCTCCGATTTCCCACTCACCATTGCTCTTGATGTTTAGGCTTTCCTTTAATTTTGGGGTTTGTTGGTGGTGTCTACAGACCAATACGGTATACTAGTATATATATACATATATATACTGGGATATTTTCAAGGGCGGTTTAATCGGGATGAAATTGGGCCGATTCGTCTTGGGTCAGATCACCTTTCGGGCCTCGTCAGTTTTAGCTCGGGTTTATATTTTGCATTGATTTCGTGTCGGATTATAATTATGAGCGTCATTTCGATTTTGGCACTACAAGTCGGGTCATTGTCAGTTCATGGGTCACTACGGATGGTCATCATCGGGTTGTGTCGGTTTGAGTCATCATTAAATTGCGTCTAGTCGGGTTCGGTTGATCACAATTTTGGGTATTATCGAGTTAGGTATTCGAGTCAATGAATTGGGTTGGGTTTGCTAGCCCTACCTCTAGATATAAATTACTACGGCCTGTCTGTTTTTTTTTTTTAAAGGAAAAAAGGAAATTGGCATTTTTTTATTTTTTATTTATTTTTATTTTAAACAAAGGAGCAGATAATACTGTGGGGTTGAGGGATATGAGGATTCGAATTCGGGACAACCCCCAAGCAGCTAAGCAGGTTGTGCTTCTAACCACTAAACCAACATTGATCCTCAGAAAAATAGCATTTTATACTTTACGTACATTTTAATTTTAAGGGATTCCAGAATGGGTACCAAGATATGGTAGCCATTGTAACAAATGCCATTCTAAAACACTAACAGGACTAAATCAAACCCTTAATTTCAGAGAAGTCATCATAGCTAATCCTTTAAATAAATAAAAGGGTTAATTCACATAAATTAAGATAAGCAATTAGTGTTGGACTAATTAGTGTTTGAATAATTTACATAAATTAAATACTGATATAAAAATATAACTAATCCTTTAAATAAATAAAAGGGTTAATTCACGTGGTACGCTCGTATTTTGCAGATTTGCACGTGTTACCTACTGTTTTGCAAATTTCTACGAATTATCCTCGAGATTTAACTGTTTGCACATGTTACCCTAAACTTAACCGTTCCATTAACACCGTCAACTTTTTTTTTTTTAAATAGTTATTTACGTGGTACCCTCGTGTTTTGCCGATTTGCACGTGGTACTTAGTGTTTTCCAAATTTGTACTAAATATCCTCAATATTTGACTCTTTTTAAATGGTACCCTTACTTTTAAAATTCCGTTTAAGCCGTTAATTAATTAGAAGACGAAAAAAAACTTTGATTTTCTCCTTCATCACCATCTCCTGATTTACTCCTTAATCACTCCTTAATTCCGTAGTTATCCTATTCTAATCAGAACTAAAGTCACTATGATTTTGCTACAAAAAAAAAAAAAAAAAAAAAGGGCAAATTCCCGTGGTGCCCCCGAACTATGTCAAAATGGTCATGGTGCCCCTATGTTTGAAACTTGTACCTTGCGGTGCCCCCGAACTTTGCACCTATAGGCACGTGGTGCCCCTAACCTTCATAATTGACTAACACTTTTAACTTTTGGATGCTAAACGCTGACGTGGCATACTTAATTAATTTTTTTAATACTAATTAATGATTAAAACAAAAACATTAAAAAAAAAAAAAAACAAACTTTTTTTTCTCTCTCCTCAGGTTCACCCACCGCCGCACCGCCCTACCACCTCCCGCCGGCATCAACCACCTCCCACCTCCCCGAAACGGCCACCACTGGGCCGCATACGGCGGTGCGAGCCCAGTGGGGTGGCTCATCGAAGTCGAAAACCGGCTGAGAGGGCTGTCAAAGAGTATTTGATGAAAAGCGATCAAGGTTAGCTCCCGAATCCGTGAAAGTATGTGCATGCAAAAAAGATTGGGATCAAACATTAAAAAGAAGACAAGGAAAGAAGTATGATGATGATGATGACGAAGAAGATGATCCATTCATGACAATGGATACTACATGGGAATCGGGAGCATCAACCGCCGATGAGAACGTCTAAGAATGAACCGATCAAATAATCAAGCGACGGTAAGTAAGGTAAGTGAAGAACTACGTGGGCTTTGATTCTTTCGAGATACGTAGACATCCTAATTATTATAAGTTTATCAAATAATGATAAAATTATGGTAATTAAGACCAAGCCCTTTTTTTTTTTTTTTTTTCCGGCCGAGCCAGCAATGCCTGAGCACTGGCCCGCCCGGCACTAGCCCGGGTCAAAGCCCGGTCAAGCACTGGCGGGCTAGTGCTAGTGCCCGGAAATTCGAGCACTGGCACTAGCCCGGGTGTGTAGGGCTAGTGCTAGTGCTCGAATTTCCGGGCACTAGCCCGGTGGAGCCCGACCCTAGCACTGGCCCGCCCGGCCCGTGGCAACCTCTAGTATTCCGTAGTAATATAGTACTACTACTGTATACTAGTTTATGTACGGGAAGTATAAGATGTTGATAATGACTCGTTTGTATATACTTTTTCATCCAAATAAATTATAGATAGAATTATTATTTGGTCAAAAATCGATTAGTAATTTCAATTAGTTTTTTTTTTTAATGTTTGGTCAAAAATCGATTAGTATTATTATTTACGTTTATCGGAGAACTATTGGGAATTAAACTAAGAGATGGGATCCAGTTGTAGCCGAGGCGAGAGCGGCCGTGTTAGGCTTACAAATGGCATGGCAGCAAGGTGGGGATAAAGTCATACTGGAGTCGGATTCGTCGCAGCTCATTTCAGCACTACGGTCACATTCTTTTCCTTCAAATTACTTCGGTATAATAGCTTTAGACGTTAGGAATCTAGCTAGTAAGTTCGCTTTTTGTAGTTTTAATCACGTGCGTAGACTAGGCAATAAAGTAGCCCAAGGGTACCATAGAATGATTGGAGAGAATTGGGGTTGTGTTTTAAAGTTTTAATTGAAGTATTTGGGCCAAGTCAGGCTTTGGCCCAACTCCAATTGTAAATCCAGCTAAATAAACTGAAGCCCAGTTATAAATAAACTCAGGGGGTACCATTCTCTACGTACCCCGGGGGTACCATAGTATTTGCGAGAGGAATATATTCCTTGTGAAACAAGTACTACTACTCGATCCCTTTACTCGTAACCCTTTACTCGTAATTACTCGATGGATCCTCATTGTTTCATACCGACATTGTGACAATTGTACCATATTATTAACCTTATTTGGTTCGAATGTGCATTACGTTGAATAATCTAATTTAAATGAATCAGATTTAATGTTCACTAATTTGAATAAATCTAATATGATTTGATTTTTTAAATTCTTTTTTAGTTACATAATCCGGACGAAATTGAATGCTACGGAAACAAAAAAAAAAAAAAAACTACAACTTCAAGCAAATAAAATTTTCAACTTCGTTCTGCGCTCTTTCCCATTCATTCTCCCTATATATATATGCCTCTGCCGCATACTCGTTTGCATTTCCTTATTTCTGTCTACTTCTAAAGCAAGACACACTTTTTTTCCAAAACCCAAAAACAAAATTTATACAACTATTCTATTAATTACCACCTTATCACATATCCTTAATTTTCTTGAGCATATGAATTAAACTTTATTTAATCCTTAATCATGGCAAATGTAAGTATGATTATTACGGTTGTGTTTCTAGCAATATGGGCTCCGTTTTCCGGCCAAGTTTCGGCGTACGACCGTCCGCCACCGCGAGAAACACTCGATGTTCCGTGGGATTCCGGTGATTCCACCACTCCTCAACAGGTAATTTTTTTTTTACGAGTAGTATTTTGACTTTTTGAGTTTAATGTAAATCTTGTATGTATGTAGTCACGTACATGGGAGTTGGAACTGCAAAAATTATCCGTAATTTTTTGTCGTTTGGTTTCGTAATCCTTAAAGTCTACTTCAATGCATTGAATTTGGATTTTGGAATAGAATGCATTATGATCCTTCCGTGTTTAGATTGTCGATGTTTGATTTGAATGAAAATACGAAATAAATCAAGCAAAAAGGGAAAGAATATCGACATGATTTATTACCAAATGTATGTTAGTAATTTTTCATTTGTTAACATTTAGTTTGTAATCTTTCCGACAATTTTAACCAATCAACGCTAGTAATTTACGAGCATAAAGATTGAAATACGTCGTATAAAACTCGAGAACTGAATTGTTTGTTGTTTTTGAAAATTCGGCGCCGATAGATAGAAATAATTAAAATTGCAAAGTTAATACCGACGAACAAGAATTGAATTAGTTTTACTCGGTGCGAATTTAATACCGTGAAATAAGAGAACAAGAAAGACGTATCCAAGGGGAGATGGATTACGTCAACCTAAAGTGAGGACGTCGGTCGTCGGGTAGAGACTAAAGATACACTTACGGCAACATGAAATGTATATATGTATGTCATCTAATTTGGGATTGAACGAACTTCTTTTCTTTTTTTGGTGCATTGGATTGTGCAAATTATTATTAGTTGAATATGTGACGACTGAAAATTTAACAAGATGTTACGTAACAACGTTAGACGAACAAAAGTCGCATGACATACATATACATAATACATACACTTAGGTTTAGTTGCTTGTTTCTTAGCTTGTAGAATTTGTTTTGTGGTGGTGTGTTCGTTTCAGCATTTAATTCATTTTGTTGGCATTACTAGCTTTTTCATTCTTTTTTACTAGCGTATAAAATACATAACTTCTTCTAAACGCGACAAGTAGAACATCTGAAAACTCTGTGTATATTAACCGTTATTCGACGTTAAAAGAAAAACCGATGTCGGATCAAATTCATCAAGAGCTAAAAAGCACTATCCTTTTATCATTCAAAGAAAGGAGAGTATGGTTATTCTAGGGCAACGGAGTATAATTTATTTATTTTTATTATATATTCTTTGTATTTCTGTAATAATATTTACATATTTTTGAAACGTTGAATTACTCGATATCATAGACACTACCATACCCTCATATTCGCATCTAACTTATATTCTAGACATGTAGCTGTACATACTCATACAATGAAAGAGTACGTAGGAAGGACTTGGGGAGGGTTTGACTTGGGGGTGTCATACAGTATGTTGTTATTGTTGTATGTAATAGTTAATCCCCAATAAACGGGGGTCGGTGGACCATGCATGTGTTTTGAGGTTTAAGGCAACAATTTGGCCGTCCTTAACCTCACAATTTAATTAAGCCAACTAATCAAATGTACCAATTAAAGCTCCTTAAATTTTCACGTTTTAAGGACAATCCGACCCCATGATAAAACTCGTAAATTTGGCTAACTAGTGAAAATAAAGCTTTAATTCGTCTGGTTAATATCGAATATAGATGATAGGTTTGAAACTTTGTGTGGTCATGAAACTTAAGTTTTATTAGGAAAATTGAGGACATAACTAGATGTTTACGTGTTAAGCGTGATAATTCCTTGTTAGTAAGTTCTCTTCATTGGAAAGAAGGAAGAGAAAGCAATTTTTACCTAAAAACTAAAATGTCTCTAAAAAGAGCGGGGATATTTCTGTCCTATTCTTGTGTCCTAATCTCTGTACCCCTCGAACCAAATTTTTAAAAATCAATTATGTGCACACGTCGGAGATAGACTGGCGTGGAGCAGTCCATTATTTGTTCTCTGGTGTTAGTGGCGGCCTTTTTTAAGGTTGAAAAAAAGGTTTGCAAGGATCCTCGTTCCTTAAAAAGTTTGTAGGCTTTATCGATCTATAACATTCTGTATTGCTTATAAGGGTAAGAGTGCAACCGGTTAAGAACTACTCCGTGGAGTTTCGTGTTTTATCACGGAGTGAATTATTGTTATTGATAATAAAGTTTTCAAGGACCTCAAACAATAAGTTTTAGATTACTGACAACATAGTTCATATTATCTGTCTATGAAATACTCTTATCAATTACGCTCTTTATTAGTGTGATCTAATGCATTAAACATGACAAAAAATCATTAACTTTAGACGTAATGTATGCATTGTAGAGTTTAGAAACGGAAATGCCAATACTGCCAACGGCTTAAGGTTTTCGTGAAATTATTTCACACGTAATAAAAAAAAAATTAAAGTCAATAATTATTCCACACAGCAGAAACCTTAGTGCCTGCTATACATACGCTGATACGCGTAGTGACCACCTGGAATGATATGAATATATGATGAACATCATATAACATTATAACACCTGGCGTGGTACATATATACGCGAATATACTGAGCATATGTTTCTTCTCTTTGAAGCTATCACGTATTCGATCCTCTAGCATACTTATGTCAAAGGTTGCACCATGTGTGTTCTTTTCTAAGTCAACATAAATTAGATACTTGCTCAATTATTAAATTAGAGTATAGCGCTTACCAGTATTTGGTTATTTTAAATACTTGGAACACATGGCGAATTTAGTTCACATAAGATGAAAGTTTATCCTTTATGATTCAGCACTACTTTAGATAATATTTACATGTTTTCGAAAAAGTTATTGGATTAGTAACATGTACAATTGAGACCATGCATATGTGACATTTTTAACATCATATTAAGAAATGAGAAGTTAAATATAGCATGTCTTTTCGTTGCACAAGCTCATGCATGGTCTATGATGATTATATACATACAGGTTCATGTGTCTATGGTGGGAAGTGATCAAATGAGAATATCATGGATAACTGATAAATCAGCACCTTCGAAAGTAGAATATGGTACTTCATCTAAAGTCTATGATTCTACTGTTGAGGGGAGTTCCACAAGTTACAGATATATCGTTTACAAGTCGGGCCAAATTCATGAGGCTGTCATTGGACCTTTGAAGCCAAACACAGTGTATTACTATCGTTGTAGTGGTGATTCTTCTCGTGAATTCAACTTTAAGACCACACCTGCTCAACTCCCCATCAATTTCGCCGTTGTAGGTACGTATAACAACCATTTTCCGCCTTTACTGAAAAGACGATTAAATTAGTTCAGTTCAGATTCAATGAATTCAGTTCTAATGCAGTTTTTAATGAACCTTTATCTGGGGTTAGAATCTTTCCGTTGAAGAAAACACGGCCTTAACTATGACATTGTGGTATGTAGGTGACTTAGGGCAAACGGGATGGACAAAGACAACACTAGATCACATATCGAAATCAAACTATGACATGTTGTTGCTTCCGGGAGACTTGTCCTACGCCGATTTTTGGCAGCCAACTTGGGACTCATTTGGCCGGTTGGTCGAGCCATTGGCGAGCCAAAGACCATGGATGGTGACTCAAGGCAATCACGAGGTCGAAAAAATACCGATACTTCATCGAACTCCATTTACAGCCTACAATGCTAGATGGCGTATGCCATACGAACAGAGCGGGTCTTCATCCAACTTATATTACTCCTTTGATGTTGCAAGTGCGGTGCATGTTATCATGCTCGGGTCATACACTGACTTCAACCCTGGCTCGAGCCAGTATACGTGGCTCGAGGCCGACTTGAAAAAGATCGATAGAAAGAGGACACCATGGGTTTTGGTTCTACTCCATGCACCTTGGTATAACTCTAACAAGGCTCATCAAGGGGAAAAAGAGTCGGTCGATATGAAGAAGGCTATAGAACAATTGCTTTATGACGCAAGGGTGGATATTATCTTTACTGGCCATGTGCATGCTTACGAACGCTTTGTAAGTTGTTTCTTCATAGTTATATTACTTTCTCTGATCCATTTCTTTTGATTATTTACGTTTTATCTTTTTAACATTCTAACGGTAACAGAATCGAGTATACAATGGAGTTGCTAACAATTGCGGCCCTATGCACATCACCATTGGGGACGGGGGTAATCGTGAGGGCCTATCAACAACGTAAGACTCTCAATCTTAATTCCTTTAGATCGTAATGCTCCGTATATTTTTTGGAACGGGATCCGTTAAGTAGCGTTTGATTTACATGTCAATCCTCCACGAAGTAATTGAATTGTTTGTATACAGGTTCCTGAAGCCACTAGACGTTTCGGTGTTCAGAGAAGCAAGCTTTGGTCATGGAACATTGAATGTAGTAAACTCAACTCATGCACAATGGACATGGCATAGAAATGACGACGATGAGCCTGTTTCAGCCGACTCTTATTGGATGACTACTCTCGCATCTGATTCAAATTGCGTTCCTCGGTAATTATTGGAATGTATCCATAATCGTATTATATCGACACTAATTGATTAACTGGGGGAGTATTGAGTAATGCAACTTCGATTTTTAAAAAAAATATTTATGTAGAAGGATGATAAATTTTTTAACATAAAAATATCCATGTACTAATACAAGGTTTAATTTACATAAATAAAATCAGCACATGTATAGTCGAAAAAGTTTATGAATGCAACAAGATGTATGGTGGTTACTTTCTTTGTTCTTCTGAATATTGAAGTCGGGTTTGAACATACAATAGGAATTCAAACCAAACATAGCAATCCAAAAGAACCGAGAGTTTACTAGTACCCTTTTCTTTAGGCTCGGGTATATGTTGCCTCGTATCCAAAGGGCTGCTTCATTGAGCAAATAATGTTAGGCACATCAGCTTTCAAATGTAGGCTTACCTAACCTCACATGAGCTTTACATCACGTACAAGTTACAGTATGGGATCACTAAGCAGTTTCCGGCCAACAAGCAATGATAATGAACATCACAGAATGCATGACTGCATAGTAATCGAGATCACAGTCGTGTCTCCAAGAAAACAGCGTGGCAGACCTTTGTTTTTAGAAGGGATACCCAGGCGTACATTCCATGTCTTTCCAGGATATCATTTTCCTGCGATCCCTCCCCCTGAAGGATCTCGTTGTGAGTCCACCACTGACTGGCTTGCACAGACCAACATCAATTACTGAATTGCACCTTCCACTTTCCGATGGTTGAGGAGCTTCATTTAAGTAGAGGTCAAAAAGCATGGCCAGGCAATGCACTTGGTGTGACAAGATATAGTTTTGTTGATCAGGAGGCACCATCTTGAGTATGTGAACATTTACCTGCAAGGCAAAGATTCCACAGTTGAGCATATCTCCAAAAGCCCGAAACTAAAACGATTGTAGAATGAACACAGACAAGAGCTCTTCTCTTCCTCTGGTAAATGCCCCAACCCCCTGGGATTACGAGGAGGTTCCTTAGTGTAACACGCACAAAATTTTGATCAAGACCCACGATACCAATCTTCAAAGAGATGCACATTTCTAAGAACCCAACCCTTCCATGTTTTGGTTCAAGTTTACTAGTCACATACAATGGATTGGTTTGCAGCACTTATAGAAAGGTGCTATTTCATTAAGAGTCGTTATACCAGTGGCTCAAGGCTAAACTAGCTCAAAACTTGCAGAACCTACCCACGGGACTCTACAAGGCCAGACACTCTCCAAGTTGATTCCAAATACACCTTTGATTATGAGTGTGAAGAACACATTCTTCACTAAAAATCACCCCCACGCCACACTATGCCCAGAACAAGGTGCTTTTACTTGGATTGCCTTTCACTGTACTTGGGGGACAAAACAGATTTTAACGTACTACAAGTAAAAATTTATTGGCATATCACTAAGTTAAACTCAAGCGATATACGCTGCTAAGCTTTAACATCCCTGAAAAGGAAAGGTCACCTAATCACCACTGGCGAACAGTGCATGTGCAGCTGCACAAATCTTGAAGAAATTGGTTATCCAGGCTAGTTTAGTAGGGATGTAAGAAACTGTCAGATGGCAGTCACTAGCTTCAGTGGGTTTACATTAAGTGACGCAATCAGACAGCAGGAATCAGGAGACATGTGGTATAGAATTCCAAGTTGATGCCACATCAAGAAAATTTAAGCAAAAAGTCGGAATATTTTCACCCACCTCAGCTTCCATGGCACGAAGTTCATTGTGCCACTCAGAATGGTCAAGAGATGAAACATTATTTCCCATAGAAGATTGAAAGGCTAGTTGCAGTTTGAAAAAAGGTGGCCTCAGAGGATACTCCATGCTTATCTTGATCTGCCATCAGAAAAAAGAAATTCTGTGAGATTGGTACAACAATACAATATAAACATGATCGCAACTAAAAATAATAAGTATCTCAGATTCTGAACAGTAGCAACCTTAGCCTCAAGCTCCACATTCCCCTCATTAACGTCTCTGTTCCTTGTTAAGCAAAGAGAAAATTCTTGTGCCCCATAATCAACCCAGGGCTTCCTCACGATAGCTGTCCATTCAACTTCTATTTCCGCTCTGGCAATGTCATCAACTTCACTTTCACTATCCAACATTAGGTCCAGATCATCCTCGTATCTCGAGAAACTCTTGTTTCTAGCAGTTTTAACAATAGGTCTGACACTTTTTCCCATTAAGGTCGTGGATTTTGAATGATCAAGACCCAATTCTTGATCGACATCATTTGCAGCTGCAGCTGGCTGAATCGGATATGGAAGCTCCCCATCTTCTGTCACGACCGTCTCAATTTTAGAGGTGCCAGGCCTCTCAACCACACTAGAATCCATAGAATCTTGAACTACTTCAATATCAGCTTTAGCCAAAGAAGCTGCCTGACTCGAAGATGGCCCTAATAGAGACCACCTACCAAAACAACACAGGTGCTTGTGCGAGGCCCACGGAACACTTTCACAGTTGAGAGGGGGCCATTTATGGTCCAAAAGAAAACCAAGCTGTTCCCTGTAAACCAAGCAAAAACCTAATATTCAAGAAAAAAAAGCTAATGGACAAAGAAGATTAAGAAACTTAAATCATAATTCAGTTCCAGCTAAAAGATGCAGACTGAAGCTAGAACATTTGATGGTGCAATGAAGATATACACATCCAAATTTGTAGCAAACTGAGCAACCCAATATATCTCGTTAATATCCCAAGAACTAAATGGTGATTTGCCGCTTAGGTTTTTCACATATTCTATCTAGTGATCGAAGACCTATCATACAAAGCAGTGACTCACGCAAGTGTAAGCTGCGCCTTCTTCCTAGATCTCACTCTTTCCACAATTGTCTGTACTCTGTTTTGCTGCCGATACAGAGATAGGCCTGATATAACGCTGTGCTTTCCATTTTCGGACTTCACTGCTCCTTCTTCAGTCATCAGAGGAGAAACCTCTGGCAAAAAATCAATTCCAGCCAAATGTTGGGCCCATTTATAAGGCCGCATCGACCTTATTTCATCAAATACCGCTCCATCACCCAGCAATAGCTTAGCAGACTGTAGAATAAACAGATGAAAGATTTAGAAGAATGAGAAATCACTGCCTGGTCTTCAGGAGAAACAAGTTTGACAGCTGTGCCATAAAAGATGTACAAAAGGCAAGAGGACTTAACTTCATAGTCTCAAAGTATCTCAGAAAACAAGCATAACACTCATAAGAATTTAAAAACATGATGAGACAACAGCACATCTACACACCTGCTGAGGAAGTTCAAGGCCGTTATCATCAGGGAATAAATTGCATAGGATGTTATTTTCAAGTCCTTCATCAGAGCCGTCAATCCCAACACATACGACATTGAGCTTGAACAAGTACTCGAATTTCAATGTAACGAGTTTGGAAGGTTTATGATCGAGAACTTCATCATCATAAACATGCAAAATGACTCTAAGAGGATGAGTTTGATAAACTCCAGCCATTTCAACACTATCCTTGGCTACCACCTTTCTAGGCCTCTTCCTCCTCCTTTGACCATCATCTTCGTCATCAGGGACATCATCATCAACCTTTGAACTCTCCTGAATGGTACATATGGCTGAAGAGCAAGCATGTCAGATAATAGATATCAGCCACAATATATATTATACTTGGTACTTACAATTGACTTTTAACTCACTAGAGGCTTCCAGTATATCCCTAATCTATTCTGAAATCTATGATAAAAAAAAAAAAAAAAAAAAAAAAGGCATCATGATTTGTTGAACGGCCCAATTTATTGGTCTACTTACAAAAACACCTACAACTCTACAAGTAATGCAAAAGGCACAATCTAACGCTTAATCATGTCAAAATCTGGAGGCACATTGTAAGTATCTTTTACTTTCCACATTCAATAAAAGAAAAGTGATGGAAGTAAATACAAGGTTGGACAAGTAATCATTTCCAGAACTTTAACTCTTTCCATACACCCACCCCCATCTTTTTGTCGTTGTTTGCTCTCTACTTTTCTTGGTTCCACATCTAAGACGGGGGCAGAGGGGCGCGAAGATGGAAAGATTCCACGAAACATATAGAGGTATCTTATACAGGCTCAAGTTTACCCTACACATCTTGGAATATATGAGACTCTACGATTGACATCCTTTCATTGATGATGCCACATTTTTGTAGGAAAGAATTTACGAATCATTTGGATATGGGCCAAGCAAAAACACATTGTCAATTAGCTACGTCACACAGTCAAAGATTGGATCACACAAAGAAAAATAATAAACTAATAAGACAAGAGTGATACTAGTATCTTTACGTGTTTGCCGCCGGACAAAGACTTGTGCGTCCTTCAAGCTTCCGAGTATTTCAAGTTCGATGTTTTCTCCAAATGCTTCCTTTTGGGCCATAAACTGAGAATAAATAATGTAAAGTGGAGGAGGAAGCAACTCTGCTGCATGCAGCTGTTTTAGTTTCTTTGTATGTAAAACACCTAGTTGATTTTGTGCGGGCAGTGATGCTTTCTTTAAAGACTTGAGATGTGAGGGAAGACTTGATAAGAACTTCTTACGACCAGCAATGGTCTCCAACAAACTTTTCTTCTGCTGGTCGAGCTTTTCACGTAGCTTGCAAAGTTCTTTTCTCTGCTCACAAAGGCGAGTTCAGATATCAGATAAGTACTAAGAGTATTAGTCTGTATGCATGTGCGTTCAAACAAAACCTTTTCAGATGAATACAAGAGACAAACAACTAGGGCTCACTATGTTGAATTTTTACAATTACGTCAGTCTACAGTAGAATCTTTGGATGACAAAGTAGCTTAAAGAATACTAGAATACCAAGATAGGGCACTAAAATGGGTTGAATCCCGCCGGAGTATGCAAATATGTGTGCAAAATATCAGCTCTTTGAAAGTTTGAATGACTGGTTTCAGCTAAGGGCAGGATGTCTCAGTGTTCATTGAAGAATTACCAAAGCAATACAAGCCATCTCCAAAGCAAAAGCTTAATCTAAGTAACTTACAGCCGGTGGGTGATTTAGCTAATTTTAAGAGACGACATGCTATTGTAGTACCCCCCCCCCCTTTTCCATGTTTTGGAACACCATAAAGCCCTTAAATATATAAAAGTACCTAGGTTTCAGTTAGTGAAGAGCTATTCCATGAGGTTTGTCATAGAACGCTGAACCAGAAACAAGCACAATGAAGGATAACTAAAGCTGGTGACATAATTTCAATTCCATTTTGACAACAAAAGTACTCCTTTAGTATGTTAGCACTGACTATGTAAACAGTTACATATGCATTTCATAAGCATGCACAATTATGCATTGACATCTGAACTATGAACTACATCAACTAATGCATGCACAGGGGAAATAAAATAGCTACCTGGAAAAGTTCATAATTCAGCCTTTTGAGCATCAAATTGTGACTGTCATTTGATATGGCAGTTCCTTTGAACTCTTCAGGTGCCTCCTTGAAGAACTCTTCCTCAGATACAAGTTGAATGTCAGGATACTTGGACTTGAAGTCTGTGCACGCCTTTATAGCTTTGAGATAATGGCTCTTTTCATACATCAAATTGTGAAGCTGTAAGGTCGTTGAGTCCACTGGTGCTTTGGCACGATCAGTCTCAGCCTTCACACGATCTTCTTCAATCAATATCACACGATTTGCCTGCATCAAAGATCCTCTATTATGAAACCTTGCATAGGCCATAGGCAATGCTTACTAGTCGACTGTGATTAAAAAATCAAGATAAGGAGTAGATATGCATGAATGTAGAGTTCAATTCATAGCGAGTTATCCTTAGCCCAGAAATGTCATACTTTAGTTTCTCCCGAGTAACCCTATAACATACATTTGGGGTGATAAATATCCTATTAGCAATTCTATAGATACAACAGCCCACTACATCACTTGCATCCATAAAGTATAAGTCTTGATATAGAAACAAGAACACAACACTAGCAGTCAACATGCGCCAGGCCGCCAGATGACAATCACAAGGATATTTATTATACAAAAGAAGTAACACATCTTGTGTAAACCTTTACTTTGTTTGGGGGGGAGGGAAAATGCATCCCGTGTTTCCTTAACGGAAAGATAAGGTTAATTTCAGTGGCTATTTCCGAGTGCGGCTTGGAAAAGAAGGTCAACAGGTCGGGTTAGAAGATTGATGAAGTATTACTGTGAAGGTACGGGAAAATGTGACCATTTGGCTATTTGGTGGTGCATTGGAAAAAGAGAAATTAATGGATTAGGAAGAGAATCTAAAATAGATCTAATCAAGTTTGTCCTTAGAGACTTTTGTATAATCGATTGACTCTTTATCTTTTGTGGAGTTTCTAGACAAGAATCATACGATACTTAGTGATAGTATGGAGCGGTAATAGGTTCTGTGCTATATGTCCCCCTTCTGTAAATGGTGACATTTCCTCAATGTCTTGTGTTCTATATCTTTGCCCAACAAGCTATGGGAGTATACACCAAAGTATTAATAAGCATAGCACTATAACAGATTTCCACAAGAGATTCACACCTTTGCTACTTCCTAAACCCACAAAGAATTCTGTCTTGGCACCTTGAGAAGATTTTGGTTTTGATGGTTCATCATCTGATAAAAACGAAACCAAGTAATCTATTTCGACCTATCAGACTTTTTTCTCCCAAAGAATGAAGAACTTAAACCTGAAATAACCCTTTTGCCCTCAAGACATGCTTTCATCTCAATGCATCGGTGTGAAGAGCTACAACTAGACAACTACTAACAGCTTTCTGATTTCTATCTATGCTATGCTACCATTCACCAAAAAAAAAAATAATAATAATAAAATAAAAAAGAGAGAGAGAGAGAAAATATGTTCAGACAGCAGTTGAAGTAGATGCAGCAATATACCCTGAAAAAAGCGTGCACTTCCACAAGCAATCGGGGTTTTAACCTCCTAAAAAGGCATATTCTTGACTCCAAAAGTAAGACCTACTTATAGACTTGTGTACATGAAGGACTTCATGCTTCTCCATTCATCCCATCAAAAGTTCATTGCTTTTTCATCTTATCCTTTATTTTAATTTAAGGTAATGGCGCTGTTGCATTCCGAACAACATGGGAACTGTTCTTGTCAGTCTAATCAACAAATCAACTTTTACGAAGAATACTCTCATCGCACTATCATATCATTAGTTAAATGCTAGTCCCCATCCAATATTGAGCCCACGCCACCAAAGTTCATGACAGACAGCCTCTTCCTTTGTCTCAGCAACACTATATTCCTTTCTTTCTTTTTCACCTACACTATTCACTATCAGAGGGCGCTGATTAACTCATGGCAGCACGCAATTGTTCATGTTAATCTCATCAACCAATTGACAACTTTCAAGAGTATTAAACTCAATAACATGAATCCAGCGCACATTGAATCCTACATTAACAAGATATGGAAGCACACTTCTCCATCCAGCCCACAAAAAGCTCATTCCTTTCTCATCTTACGCTTCTTTTTAATTATAAATGGCGATATTGCACTCTGACACTCTTCAAATTTTACGAAGAACAAACTCATTGCACTTTTGTTTCCTTACTAACGGAGTATATGCTAGTCCACATCCAACATTCCCAATACTGAGCACACGCCACCGGATTCCCCGACAAACAACCTCTTCCTTTGTCTTAGCAACACCACATTCCTTTCATTCTTTCTTTCACCTACTCTATTCATATCAAGAGGGCGCTAATTAACTTCACGACAGCCCTAGACTCTTCATGCCAATCTCATTAGTAAATTGACAACTTCTAAGTGAAGCAACCTCACTATACTAACTTCCATAACATCAATCCAGTCCTCAGCAACAAAAATTGGTACTTTTTAATACCAAAAAATCACGAAATACGATACAAATACCGAATAAATTGAATCTAATCGACAAAATTCAGTGTCGAAACCGCGAAAAACGATGCAAAAAACGCGCTACAGAACGAGCAGGAGAGAGGAGAGAGAGAGAGAGGGACCTGTCGGAGAGAGACGAAGTGGAGAAACATCTGAGTAACGTGTTCACGAAGCTCCGATTTAGGGTTGCCTTCTTTCTTGAGAGAAAGCATCTTCGATACGATTTCTTCGATTCCAACCTTGCTTGATTTCAGCATTTGATGTGGATCCTTCTGCGCCGCCGCCGCCGCAACTGAGGGTTTATCCGCCGTCGCCGGCGCCGTCGTAACATCTTCCATCTTGACATCCATGGTGGCGGACTAGCAGCCTATCTCCTTTTGCTTATTACTCTTGCGTTGTGTGTTGCACCCACAGCTGTGGTGGTGTCGTATAAAGACGCGTTCTCACACTAGAATTACTCGTAGCTAAGACGAGTTACGACTTACGAAGAATGCACGATACGATTAGAGTTTTAAGAAGAGTTACACGAGTCACGGAAAATGAAAGAAGACTATTATAGTCACAAGGGCTAAGAGGCTATATCAATCATAATGAGAAGAAGACGAATTTGATCTTGCTTACTCCGACCATTTAATGTGAACAGATTGGTGAACTATATTAATGATCGCCAAGAAATCAACTAAATAATTAATCACAATGATATAAAACCCCACGAGAAGAGATCACAAAGTTTTTACATGAGCTTTGTTGATGTCGTCGTCGTTGTTGGTATCAATTTTCGAACACCCGACCTGTAGATGAAGTTAGAACACATTTCAGCCAACAGGTCGGATGAGAGTTGGTTACATGAGCTTTGTGTAACGTAGCTTGATTAGTTCATTAATATACCCAACACGAGCTATAAACCTGAAAATTTTGGAGCAGAACTTGAACTTGATACTAACAGGCGCAATGCGCATATATGAATCGTGGTCTCGAGTTAAAGGTGAAAAATATCGGTAAAATAAAAATATGACACACAACTAGAACGGACCGAACGAAAACCCAATAGTAATACGGTCTTAAATAAATGCAACGAACCCCGACTAAATTCGACTCGAAATGACCCAACCCGACCGATATGGCCGAGGGTTAGTAGGAACATTTGCAATTAGCATTGCTCTCTAGTTATACAAGCAAAAGCTACATTTCCTCTCCACTTCCAGAGTGCTCCGCCGTCCGCCGCCCGCCGCCGCGGTTCCGACTTCTCACACCGTCCATTGGCAATCATTTCTTCTTTCTCCAATTTCACACTGGCCTGATAGTCCGATAGATTTCCCCAATATTTCACAAACAAACCCTAATTGCAATCCCCAAATTCAACAGATTCTTCTTCTCGAATATTCAGGTCGGTTTAATTCGTTTAATTTTTTGAATTGATTAGTTTTTCTGGGTTTTTTGTCTTTTGATCTGGGTTTGATTTGGTTTTTCGATTCGGTTGATTTACTGATTGACTATGCTATCTGTACAAAAAAATGTGCATCAACATAAGATAATTAAAAAGAACAAAACTTTTGACGACAAAGAGTGACCCTTCAAAACTTTAATTGGGGAAAAGCGTGAAGAACAAGTAAACGAAGATGCCCATTGATTTTATTTTGGCTTACTTTGAATCGAAATTGTGCATGTAAATGTTGTAATTTTTTGGGCTATTATTGATTTTGGTGGTTTTGTGGGGATGTTGGATCATTTTTTTTTTTTTTTTTTGTGTAGATTGATAGATTGACTGTTCTGGGTTCATTTTCGCTACTAATCAGTTTGGGGCGTCTCTTCTATTTGAAGGGCTGTATTCAGGGTTAGGAAAGGTTGAAACTTTACTGGGTATGATGTTGAAATTATCGAAATTTGGTCGTCTCTCTGCTGCATTAAGTTAATTAGCAGGCTAGCTAGGCTTGTATGATACACATTTCCACTGAACTGCACTTGACTACTTGAGCAGTCTACTTGGTTAATGTATTTGTTATGCCCTTTCCGCTTTCCTTGATGGGGGCGAGGTCAAAAGGAAGTAGGTAAAGGTGGTTGTCTTGTGCAGTTCGTTGGGTTATTGGGTGAGGGCACTTTATTGTTCGATTGGTTTAATCTTCTGTGTTATTGACCTACAGTGAGTAACGTCAGACTGATGAGGCTGCAATGTTAGTAGTAGCTTTATCATCCAAATTCTGATGAAGAGTTCTAAATAGAGCAAATCTAATCACGATTTTGGTGCGAAGTTTTCCTAGACTCTTCAGTGATGTTTGTTTGAATTAGGGAAGCAAATATGATTTAGTTTGCAATAAATGGATCATGGACTAAGGTATCACGTAGTGATAGTAAGGAAACAAAGGCTGTATAGTTCTATGTGTCTGAGAAACATCTGAAAAATCATGCTTCATTTAGAACTTCTTGTTAGTCATATGCTTATGTCATAAAGACTTCCTCTTGAATTTCACCATTTGTTTCCTCTTGCCTTCTATTTTAGTGGGTTTTTTTTATATGTCAGTAACTTAGAGTTTTCCCTACCTAGAATGGGGTGTATTGTAGATGGAGGGATGTGGGACTTCTTTGTTAGGTTGTTACCATGTAACTTATTGAGTTATGCTATGACTTTTTATTGGTATTTTCTTATATGTGCTTTGATGAGCACTGATGCTTATTTCCTTGGGCTGTTCAAGTGCTAGAGCATGCATATTTTGTATGAGGTATTTTCACCTTAAGTTTCCTTGTTATAATTGTATCAGAGTAAGGATCATAACAACATGTCTCGCCGATCTTTATGGAAGGGTTCTTTCGTTGATGCGTTCTTAATGAGGTTGAAGGACAACAAAGAGCAACTTGCAAACAAAAAGATATGGTCACGTAGGTCTACCATTCTTCCAGAATTTGTTGGTAGTGTTGTCCGTATTTACAATGGAAAGAGCTTTGTTCGCTGTAAGGTCACTGAATCAAAGGTTGGTCACAAATTTGGGGAGTTTGCTTTCACGCGTAAAAGAAGACCTCACAAAATAGATGCCGTACAAAAGAAAAAGGGGGGACGTTGAGTCACTCTTTGGTTAATGTGTTCTACCATGCTGGTCTCTCAAGGATGTGGTCTTGCATTATTTGTAGACTTTGGTTGAACTAGCTTATTCAGGAGTAATAAAAAGGATAGTGAAACCTTTTTTTGTTTTGGAATCGTTTTGGCCTCCCAACATTTTTGCTATAATCTAGATATTAATCACGGAGTATTCGGGTTTCCTTCTCCTGTTTCGTGTCATTTTGTTCCAGTTAACTAGTTTTCTTGTACTGAAGTGTGCTATTGTTATCGTAATGTCAGGTAGCAAGTCTTTTATCGCTATCATTGTGATAGGTAATACAAGTTTTTCTTTACACTTGAGTGTCTTTATGCAGTGTTACAGTATATGTTTGGTTTCGAGCCTCTGAGAATCTGAGGTGTGTTTTGGCTTTCATTCTTAGTACTGTAGTTTATCACTTAATTCTTGAGAGCTCTGTTCTTGAAATCTTAGTGAATACTAGCCGCAGTTCAGTTGATGGAGTATTGTTTCTATTTCCATAGCAATGATTGTCGAAGTTGAGCCTATATGCTCCAGATTGTATTCTTGTTCAGTTTTATCGTCTTAAAGGGGGTCGACTGGTTTTTGTTGCCCGATGTCTTTCCTGTGGTCATTACAATTCTAATCTAAAGACATTCGAGTCATTCATACAGAAGGTTATAAGTTTTCGTGAGTCGTAGTCGTGATAGTATAGGGCACAGTTTAACAGGCTATACTCTAACCACAACATGTCTTCGTTCGAATTGACACAGTGAAGCTGCTGAGTTTCGAAGGTGATAGTTGAGGCTTTAAAAAATATGCTACTAATTTTTTGAACACACTCCCTTTTATTCTGAACTCTGTATATTTATCTTGAATCAGGTAAATAATATCATAGCCTTATTGTAAGATAGTCTCATAAGTACGAAATTTCCTGGATTTGCATTTGTTGTTCCTCAAAATAATCGCGAATTATCCCTCTCTATTTTTAGGTAATACAGGACTCGGTTGGTCGAAGACAACACTAGTCTAACAAACTGCATATACATTCTAAGGTCAAGTACCTCATTCACATCTCGACGAAACAATCAACATTAACCTGTCATGACCCATGGCAGGTCCTCAATCAATTTCTCTTGTTCATGAATCATGATGATAATGATGTAGAAGACTTCAAATTCAAGCTTTTCTTTACAAGTTGTCCCCAGCAACAAGCTAAATAAGATCACCATATGATGCATTATCTTTCCTGCCTTAGCAAGCAAACTACACTGTTTCATCAAGATGTCTGGCATACCTAGAAAAGATTATAAAGCTTCTTTCCTTGCACCTAACTTCACACTCAGTTTGGTAGTATATAACACATTACCTCCACAAAACTAGCCCCTCGCATTTCCGGCTTCGTGCAAAACAGAAAACCACACACACCCCCACAAAGAGACAGCCTGAAGTTATGATGAAGCTGTTCATTGTGGCATTACTTTTCCAAGGTTTGGTCCTGGCCTTGGCTCAAACCACGGCACCAGCATCAGCTCCAGGACCTGCCGGACCTACAAATGTGACAGCAATTCTCTCAAAAGCTGGCCAGTTCACTATGTTCCTCCGCCTTCTTGAGAGCACACAAGAGGCTGACCAAATCAACACTCAGCTCAACAACTCAAACAGTGGCCTCACAATTTTCGCTCCACCAGACAATGCCTTTTCGAGCCTGAAATCAGGAATGCTAAACTCTCTGTCAGATCAGCAGAAGGTGCAGTTGGTGCAGTTTCATGTACTCCCTAACTTTATGTCAATGTCTCAGTTTCAGACAGCAAGCAACCCATTGCGGACACAGGCTGGAAACACCGGCCATGGGGAGTTTCCACTCAACGTAACCAGTTCAGGAAACTCAGTAAATGTAACTACAGGGGTTGTCAATACAACAGTGTCAAATTCCATCTACACTGATGGGCAGTTAGCTGTGTATCAAGTGGATCAAGTACTCCTTCCTTCGGCATTCTTTCAGTCGTCTGCCCCTGCCCCTGCTCCATTGTCAGCTAAGCCAAAGAAGGGTGCCAAATCGGCTGATTCTTCTGATGACAGCGATAACACAGCCGACTCTTCTGGCGCCACTGAACTGATTCAGCATGCAGTATTAAACAAGTTTGTGCTTGCAGTCGTCTTTACTGCTACTGTCTACATGCTTCAATGATCTTTGTTCAATGTTCATATCTGTTAATGTTTTCTCAGTAATATTCTTTTGGCATTGTTATCGGTTGAAGTTTTGATTGTTGATGCCGAGATCTGTGTACTTTTGTCTTTGGGAGTTCTTAATATATACGGAGTATGACTTTTTCATGTTTCCTAATTATATGTTATCTTTGCACTTGATAGTATAGACATTTATATTGGATATCATTCAAAATCACACCGTAAAGAAGAAGATGAAAATTGATTTATAATAACGATTTCAACGATTTTATATTTACAGCATGCCCCTCACTTGGGGGTGAAGCGTGGGTGTGGAATGAAAGAATCTTCATAGAATGGGTCCACGTATGATCGTTATTATACTTCAAAGATTATACTGAATCAACTTTGAAGTATAATCTTTTCAGATGCAGCTAGGGTGTTAATAAGCAGGGTAAACTTGTGAACAACTTGTGCTCGACTCGGTCAAAGTTCGGTCAAAGCTCGGTCAAAACTCGACTCGAGAGCTTAACGAGTGGAGTTTGAGCAAGGCCCCGCTCGACTCGAAAAACTCGTGAGCAACTCGAAAAGTATATATACTCAAATTTTCCTTGTTTAAAATTTAGTTATAGGTGCACGTTTTGAAGTCAAATAGTAAAATGTGTCAATTATAGGCACACATTTCGAAACTTTGGGGTTAACATTTGTCATTTTTACATTTAATAAAATTAAAATAAACAAACATTGTGCCCCATCTTTCTATTTCTCACCGTTCTCACTCTCACTAACCCTAAATTTTCAATTTCTCTTACCGTCTCACACTCTCACTGCCGCTCGCCCGCTCACAATCTCACCGCCCTCATTTCGCACGCCCTTCATTTCGTCAACGCTTGTCCGATCCAACCACTTGTTTGTTATAATTGATGTGTGCCATTGTTCTCTTCCTCCGTCCCCTCTTTTTTCTTTCTTTTGATTAATTTTTTCAATGTTTTGTTGTTCAATATTTACCCAGATTTTGTTGTATTTAGAGCCCTAATTCAACAATGAATTTTTCTTGATTTCGAGTATTTCACGACCTTGGTCTCGAATTCGAGTTCGAGCCGAGTTCGAGTTCGAGGAAAGGTATTTTGTTCTCGAGCTCGAGTCGAGCTATAAAATTTCAAGCTCGCGAGTTCATGAGTCGAGTCGAGCAGGGCTAACCCCTTCACGAGTTCGAGTCGAGCAAGACTCTGCTCGCGATCGACTCGACTCGTTAACACCCTAGATGCAGCATCGTAATTTGTCTCGACTATCAAATGGAAGTTTTTTCTCGATGAATTAACGTATTGAATAGTTGCTCATGTAATTTAATGGGAATTGTGACGGTGTTCAATGATTTGCATTTTATGAAAATAAGATTAAAAACGGAAATTTTGTATAAAACTTGGACGACATTAGTAAAACATGGGCAACAAAAACACATTGTGTGAGATGATGTAACCTATACTTGTTCAATAATACAATATTATGTGCATAGTTCTACAAAGCCATACTACTACTATAAATCAAATGCTAGCAAAAATTTGGTTTAACTAATACATGTAACATTTTTTTTTCTACCGTATCTTGGCTTAAATGATACATCTATTTATTTTTTCTACCATAATTTTTTTCTTGAGCAATTAAAAACCAAACAATAAGATTTGATGAGATTGGATTTACAAACATCAAGGAAAAAAAAATTGCATGCATTTAATTAATTTGATCGCAAGAGGAGATGTATTATTGGAGACAGAGATCGAGGGAAACTGATAAGGTAGAACATCATCGTTACACAAAATACTATTATAGGCATCTCATCGAAAAAAACTGAATCAAATAACAAGATTACAATCTAGTAAGGCCATATGGGTTGATATGGAGGAGGATATTGAAAAACATTTGTAATTAAGGACTTCAAAGAGCAATTCAAAACATCGGACATCAGTCGGATTGATGAGGCACTTGTTGGCATTGATTGTAAGGTGACAAAACGCTATGAACGACGGTCTAACTATTATTGTGGGAAAAGAGGAAGAGTTGGTTGCCCTCAAACAGATGAACGCTACGGGAAAGACGGTTGGGCCTGGTGATGATGTGACACGGTATGTTGTTGTGGTCATTGATGCGGAGTACTATTTGGCAGATATTAACAAGACGAATATTGAGCTAATTTTAAAAGTATAGAAGCCAACACAGGTGAGCGATTTCTGAACGATTACCTTGTGCAACGTGTTATACAAGCTAATCTTGAAGGTCTTGGCGAATAGACTAAAGGTCTATCTGCTAGTTTTGATTTCGCACTTCGGGGAGGCTAACGAATTAATTACACATAATGCACTTATGCCTTTGAGGTTTTCCACATATGCGAACACACTATAGCGGAAACTCTGTAATGTAGATTTAAGATAGATATGAGTAATGCATACGATTGGGTGAAATAAGTTTTTGAGAGCATTCATGGATAAGATGGGCTATCAATACGAAGTGGAGGTCGATAATACTTCGTTGTGTCTCGTCGGTTAGTTCCGCGGTCCTTATCATTGGACATTTGTGGGTGTTTTCCAGGTAGAGGGTTGTGGCAAGGTGAACCGATTTCTTCGTATCTATCCCCTCTGAGTGAGTGCGGAGGCTCTCTCAGCCCTATTTGAATATGATGTGTGTATAGTAGGTAGATACAAACGTTCGGCCTTTAAGCTAATTAACGACCGCGTATGAAAAATTACAGGGGATGAATACGGAACTTGTTTCTTTTGCAGGTAGAAAAATCATAATAAAAGCGGTAGCTCAAGCAATTCCTATCTATCATACGGGTCTGTTCAAAATTTCGTCAAGTCTTTGTGATGAGATTAATTCTCTAATTGCTCGAATCTGGTGGGAAGGTAAAAAGTGTAAAGGAAAATCCACGAGATCGCGTGGGAAAAGTTGTGTTAATCGAAACTATAGGGTAGACTGAGATGCCGTCATATAGAGACATTGAATGATACCATGCTCATGACACGGGCTTGCGTATTATGTCGTTGTCAGGTGCTTTGTGTAACACCCCGACTCATCGCCTGAGGCGAGAGTAATCACCTATGGCATCTTGCCAGGCTGTGTACCGACCTCATAGATCAACATGGATCCTTCTGACGAACTTTAATTTAACCTCACTCAAGCGCACCATGAGAAACTTCTCAGGAAGTCACCTATCCTAAAACTACTCTCAATCAAGGACCCCTAACTTATCACATGGGGCTTTGTAAAAGTATATGTTCTGGAAGCGGGGCTAAGGAATCACCCAAGCTATATGTGTAGCGTAGTATTGCAGGCATGAGAGGGGAGCTTGAGGAGGGGTATCGGTGGATTATGGTGAATGGAAGTTTCATTCGGACATGAAGCGGTAAGGGTAAACTTTACAAGTTGGGGTTGATAAGGATCGAACCCCCAACCTCCATGTAGGGGGAGTGGTAGCTCAACTAAGTGAGCTACACAAAATCCTTGCATGTTTCCATTTATGTTCTCACATGTAATTGCATATTTTTCGGAAATTGTATATTATTTTTTATAATGGAAAAGTATTTTGTGTACAATGCAAATATATACTTACAACATTATTTATAAATTCAACTTACATGTATTTTTTTAAGTTAAGATTTGCTAAAACATTTTTAATTGGGTTTTAATGAAAGAGATAGTCGAGAGTGAGACAGTAGGTAGACCTGGCAAACGGGTCATTCGGGACTGGTTCGTGTCGAATTGGTTCAGGCCGGATTAATTTGGGTGCACTATAAATTTCGGGCCACTTCGGGTCAATTTCGGGTCGGGTTCATACGGGTCGGGTCAATTCGAGTCGGGTTAATTCGGGTCTAGTTGAAAAATCGAGACGAATCATGATTACTTTTGTACGATTTACATTTATTTTCGATTGATTGACCAAATATAGATGGAAAACATGAAATCAAGTTGTTTAGGTACTCGTTTCATGTGAAGAGTATGAATATTATGGCATACTGTATAATATACTCACTTTATACGATACGAAATTAATTTGTGCGAAATGTTTGTATCACTAAATCAAAGGTTAGACATATAGTATGGGGAATCAAAAAGTTCAAGTCAATTTAGTAAAGGTGTACGGGTTCGGGTGAGAAGCGGGTGGGGCTAGTTCAGTACGGGCATTACGGGTTCAGGTCAACTTCGGGTTAATTGACTTCGGGTGATTATCGGGTTCGGGTTGGCTGTAATCGGATTTGGGTCAAATATGGGTGATTTCATTTCGGATGAAAATCGGGCACGGGTCAAAACTTCCGGGTTGGATTTCGAGTGCCAGGTCTAACGGTAGGTGAAAGAGAGTGGAGGGGAGACGAGGAACAAGTTTGGGAAAAAAATGGCAAAAATGAGGCAACGTATATAAATAGCATGCCCTTAAGTTACGTAAAATAGATCTTATCTAAATATCGATTTATCCAAAGCGACACAAAGGACGAGTATTTTTCTCCAAAGGATGCTTTCGTCTTCAATTAGATGTTAAACCAAAAGTTGAAGATGATCGATTATTATTGTTACAGTGTTAGACGTCAAAGTTCCCTCATGGCTATGTAAAGCTGCTTCTGTATTCAAATATATTTCTCTATCACTCATCAGTGTCAAAAACAGCAGTAGAAAATTTTCACTACATTACACAACACTGAGCAGCAGGAACGAGAAGCCGAGTCTCTCATCTTCATAGAACCAGGATCGGTCTGTAGTAGCATCATACACAGAAGCCTAGCCTGAAGGAGCATATCGAAGGAGGAGCGTTACGCAAAAAATACTCGTCAGACGTCAGTGAAAAAAGAATCGGGTTCTGCTATGACGGAGCTACACTCGCACTTCATGGATTTGACCACGAGTATTAGAAATGAAATCCACCACCACCACCACCAGGGAAGCCTCCTTCGAAGTGAAATGTATATTGCTGCCCACCACCACCACCAAATGGATCAAATCCACCAAATCCGTAGCCACCACCACCACCACCACCACCGCCACCCATACCCATTCCCTCTTCATCTTCTCCATTGTCATATCTTGCACGTTTTTCGTCATCTCCAAGAACCTGCAAATTACAACACTGATATTAGGTTCCGGATATTGGTAATAATGCATCCGAGAATATCATGATTAAGGCATAGGTAGGGTGTAAACACATAGTGAATGGTCAAAATGCAAATTGCCGTCTTCAAACCCAATCATAGGAAAGGATGCCAGCCACATACATTCAAAAATTATAGGCGAGACCCATGACAGAATGAAGGTGATCAGTATATAGATTAAAATGTTCAGGGTATAATACTAAAGTTATCCATTCAAAGATCTGCTAATGTCGAAGAATTAAGGATTCAAAAATTCCCCAAAATATCATATACCCAAGCCTCATTGTTGGCAGAAATAATAATTTTAGTATATCGAAAAGACACCCAAGGGGTTACCTTCCTACCCAATTACAGAAGAATGGCAGAGGCGAAAACATCATGCCCAAGGACTTCACACTAAAGAACACAACTACAAGTGTCACTAAGTTTGATAGACTTCAGCTCTACAACAATGTCAAAGAGAAGACTTAAGTTCCTGACAAGAACACTAGCTATGACTTATCCTTTGTGGTTGTTCACAGATGTGAGCTAGGCAGCCAGCTCACCTGGTAAGGCCATTGAGGGGGTAATACTCACTCTATCTCATCTGCACCAAAATTGACCTTGCCCTCTAGGCTCCCTTCGCATCGCAAAAGGAAAAAATGCCACGAAAGCACAGAACTTGGGGTAGTCGTGAAAAAAAAAAAAAAAATAGTGGAAAGAGAAGACATAAGAGTTAATAGGACCACGATTTGTCACATATTTACATCTCACAATCCATAGTGGGCCATGAGCCTCTGATATTGAAAGAAGAAATCTCAGTTTGTTACGGAGTAAAACTTAGTAGTTCTTAGAAGAGTAGCCTGCTAGTGCAGAGATAGTTTCTTTTTCCTTAGCTAGTGCAGAGATAATTACACAGTCACTCTAAAGGATAATACAAATCCCTCTCAGAAAAACGTTTGGAAGAGAAGCCTTCCGTTAAATACTTAAATTAGGTCAGGAACAAAGGCCTTAGTCACCCCCCCCCCCTAAACACTAGTTATGTTGCAGTCTCGGAAAGGCTAGCTCACATTGTCACAGGCATTTAACAGTCTCGGCCAATATGCGTAGACATTTGGTGCCAAGTAGGCAACAAAAGAACGATTGTGTAAAGGACTGAGCCAGCCTCCTCATACAGTGTTTGTCAAGATGGACATATAATGTAAATCTAAGCCAACATTCACACTAGTACGACATGGTAGTGGGCTGGGGACGTTAAGGTCAGGAACACGAGTTAGTATGTTTCCTTAACTACTCTTGCGATGCGAATTCATGATAAAGTTTTAAAAAAAAAAAAACAGAAACTCTTAAATGATGCCTGATATCAACGACTAAAATGGCCCCTTACCTTAGTGGCACACCTTCACAATAACCAGATAAGCAATTGATCATTTGTCTACGAGACTACAACTAAAATGAAGTGTGTAAAAGATGAGGCCAAAACAAATAAAGAACTGACAAAATCTAACCTCATATGCAGCTGCTATCTCACGAAATTGGTTCTCAGCTTCTTCTCTGTTGTCAGCATTCTTATCTGGGTGCCACTGCAGAGCAAGCCTTTTATAGGCCCGTTTTATCTCTTGCACGGATGCTGTTTTTGACACACCAAGGATTTTGTACCAATCTTTGCGCTTGCTCAACTTTAGCGCTTTCTCAGCTCTCATTAAAGCTTCCCGAATGCTCATGTCCTGTAAGAGAGCAACCAGAGATTAGGCTATCCACACATAACACAGAAGATGTTCAAAAGAGCAGAGTGAAGTGTTATGATATATAGGAGTATAGTTTTCTCGTAACTACTTTTCCTGCTTTTCACACAAATAGAGATGGGTGTTGTGGATTAAGAACAGAAATGGGAAATACCAATTCATCGTTTTGTCCTGATCACCTGAAGTTCTTATTGTTTAGACTATAGTTTAAGATATCAAGCTTGTATATGAGTATATCATATAATAACGCAAAACCTGCAAATCATTGCTGCATCATTGCATGTCTAACCTATATTGTTTTTTTTCCCACCAATCAGTATCTTGCATAGCTACAGAAAATAAATGAACAAACAAAGTCACACAAGAAGAAGCAGGTCAAAGAATCTGCAGTGCATCTATCTAACAGATTTCAATAGAGCAGGGAGTATATAAATTAAGTGAGTGCATCTCTTTACCAAAACTAGAAAACAAAAGGCATAACTGCATGAATACCAAACACTTGGGAGAATCCAACATAATCTAAAAAGATTAGAAGGAAGTACTTCCACAAATGTATGAAAAGAAACAACTTATAGGCTTAACCAATCCCAGCATCTAAAACCATCAGGATTTCATTTTCAAGGTGTCTGTGACCAACCTGCGGGGATTTTTGAGCTGCAGCTTTTATATCCTCCACCGCTCCCTCCCAATCTTCGATCAAAAGTTTTGCTTCACCTCTCTGTAACAGTAATGTCATTCTCATCAATATAATGGCACAACAATTCAAAGACCAATATTTTAAACTGGACCATGAGGGGGACTCGTTATTGAAAGTGAGGCAAACCTGAACTAGAGCTTCAACAAGTTCTTCATCAATGGTTAGAACTTCTGAACAGCTACTCAAAGCATCCTTTCCCCTGCCTAGTTTCACCAAAACTTTGCACAAACCTAGATGAAGATGCACATTGTGTGCAACGTGAATAGGATCCAGAGCAAGAGCAGCTTTGTAGTCTTCAACAGCAAGGCGCAGTTTACCCTTCTCTACATTATCTTCAGCCTGTTAAGAGCAATATACCAAAGAGTATTTTAGTAAACTCTATGGCATCCTTGGATTGAGCAATGTTAGGGGCGTAATAGAACTTAGATATGAAGGTGAAGAGTGGGTGAAGATGATAATGATTGAGGCAGGAAAATTGAGTGGATTACTGCTACTATAAAAGAGTACCCTACTACCTTTTGTGAGGGGTGGTTCACTATTAACATAATTTTGGGCATACAAGACATGACCGGTTACGAAATGAAGTTATTAGGGAGAAAGTAGGGGTTGCACCCATTGAGGACAAGATGATGGAGAACCGACTGAGGTGGTATGGTCATGTGAGAAGGAGACCTAGTGACGCGCCGGTTAGAAGAGTAGAACGTAGAAGGGTGGGGAAGTGATAAATATTATTAGGAGTTGGGGAACACCCAAGATGATTTCGAAGAGGGTAATTAGAAGTGATATGAGCGTCCTAGGGCTTGAAGAGAGTATGGTGTTAGAAAGGGCGGTATGGAGAGACTACCCATGCGGAGGACTTAATCTGATTTTTTTTTTTCGACCATTTCATCTTCTCCCAAAAATTTTTCTTGCTATGTGTTCAAAGTTCATATGTTTTTCACCTGTTTTACTTTTTTTTTCTTAATTTTTTTTTATGGCTTTCTAAAACTCCTTTTGAAAGGGTTTCAACATTTCTAAATGGTTCACTATGATTTTGAAATTTTATGGCATACACAAGACGGTTACAAGATGACGATTCATGTTAGCCGGCCCCAAATCATTTTGGGAATAAGGCTTGGTTGTTGTTGTCGTCGTAACCCTCCAACTCTCCTATTCCTCTCTCTCTCTCTCTCTCTCTCTCTCTCTCTCTCTCTCTCTCTCTCTCTCTTAACCACTACCAATACTTCACACATGTCCCTTTGATTTAAACATTATCACCACCAATGAATCAGCCTTAGTCCAAGCAAGGCTTTAGGTGAAGTCTTAATATCAAACTGTAAACCCCCAAGCGACTACTAGAAAAGGACAACTCAACATCACAGATATGTAGGCACTTACACTCTTTGTCTTCTTTAGTAAGTTCTTCAGGCCAAAATATGCTTTCTTCAACTCACTATGCTCTGGATCTAGACGAAGTCCTTTCTGGTAATGTCTGACTTAACAAAAAGAAAGGCTATCAAGATACTGAAACAGTTTTCTTAATTCCAAGATATGATGTGAGTAGAAGTTCTCAAACAAACCTAATCGCCACATCATGATCTGCTAGATAGTAATAGGCACGACCTCTGACCAGCAAAGCATCCAGGTTGTCCTCATCTTCTTTGAGAATGTAACCGGTTTCAGAGATAGTCTTTGAATAATCTTGTGATGCTAGCAATAACTTCACCTTCAGGATTTTAGCCTGCCATGTCAGGTAGTTTTGGTTAACAAGTTTTTGCTTTACATCTGAAAACCTCTACACCCATCAATATAATGAAAGCCCACCTTTGAACATGAAGGGGAGAAAACAAGCACAACTTTATCTACATATTCTAATGCTCTCTTGAAATCTCCTGACTCAAAGAGATTGGAAGCTGATTCCAAAGCACTTTGAGCTTGATGCAACTGAGAAAGCTCCTTTTCAGCAGCTGCATTCCCAGGTCTGAGTTCTAAGAACTTCTTGTAATTTATCTCAGATTCTTCATACCTGAATTGGAAAATGACCAAAGAGCTATTACTTGAACTACATTACTTAACTTCCATGTTGCAGTAGATAGCAAGTAGAATCGTCTTGCCACACACACAGACGCACATGTCAAGTAGATAAATGCAGATAAAATTGAAGAAGCATGCAGCACACAAGACAGGTTATCTATAGATATGTCACCAAGGTCGGCTTCAAAAATTAAGCAAACAATAAAATATATCCATGCTTTCAGTGAGCCAGGTTACCTTTCCAAGCAAGCAATAAAAGGCAAACTCCGACTTATATTAGAGAGCAGCAATTGACAAATTAGCAGGAAAAAGGAACCCATAGGACCGATTCCATAAATCTAGGCAAAGTAGCGATAAACCCATCGATATATAATTTTTTATACCAACATTCGTCTGACTGAGTAATTAGCCGGGTTAGGAAACTTGTAAATTACTTTCTAGTGCAGCAATCCAAAATAAACTTTTTCCCACCATCCCTAGAATCTAGGATACATGAATAATTCAAAGGTTGAGGCTTTTGTTTACGCTGCATGTTCAACAAGGTAAAGACTACGGCAATCTGCAGATAAGAGTCAAAACCGATTCATAAGGAATGGGGAGAGAGTGATAAGAAAGAGAACTACCATTTACTCCATTTCTAGTTGTCTGCCATTCTTTTCTCTAATTTGATTCAGATTAGCGGGACCATGCAATCTAATATTCCAACTCAACAATGTATAGCTACTTACATTGGTCAACATTAGTCAAGTCATATTGAAAGGCATAATGATAGTATTGTGCCTTTTTTCTTTCCTTGGCAACATTAGATCTACAAGTCGCCATGTAGTGTTTTGCTGTCAAAAGAGTTACAAAAAGAAAATTGGATATCTAATGAAATTCAATCCTCCGTCCCTTAGCATCGTGAGATGGCTCCCTGATTTGCAGTTGTTGATTTAACTACATGAAACACAACTAATGAATGCATAGACTCACAGAGGACCTCACGTACAGGTTCACGGGGACAACAATATCCACTTCAATAACAATAAATCCAAAAATAAGCTGGTACCGTGAATAAATAAATAAAAGTTTTCACAGTGGCTATTCAGAATGTTCAAATACCTGCACAACTCCCGGAAAACTTTTGCACGATGTGTATAAGCTTCTGAAAGTGTTGGATCCGCCTCAATTGCAGCATTAAGATCCTCTAGTGCTTCACTATAGCGTTTCACTTTTATACTTTGTGAAACCCTTTGCAGTAAATCAGCTGCATTCCCAGGCTTTCCATCTGCATATTGGACGTGGCATATGTATCTTCAGTAGACTTCCCAAAAGCAATCAATTGATGCAACTACAAGGTTCAAACTTCATAGCCCACACAGATAATTCAAGGGCCATAGTTCATGAATTATCATCATGCACTACCAGTTAAGTTATTAACAATTTTTTGAACACCACCCCTTAGAGGAATCTGATGCTCACTGCGGATGACTTCTTCACACAACAACAGCAATGCCTAAGTCCCAAATTGGCTTCTCCAAAAATTCATACTCGGGAAATTGGAAACTTGTTTAATACAATGACTAGAGATTCTATTTCACCTATAACATTCCGAATAGAAAATGCCAACCAGGTAAACAATAAGGGTTTGATTGGTCGGCAGGAACCCCATTGTGATGTAATGGAAATTCACTAATTAGAAATTACTACTATAATACGTGGGGTGAAGAAGAATTAAAGGCCGGAGAATGTAATGAAATCTCAATTCGATTAAGGTAATCAGCAGGTAACATTAGATGTAATTAACTACGCACTTTCCCTTGAACTTCTCCTCTTTCTTACTTCATTTCCAATTCATCGTACTAAATGAGACCTTGCTACAACGCAAATGAGAATATCATCAACCAAACATGTAGTAAGCAATCACGGACATTCGATCAACCATCTTATAGCAAGTTTCTTCACTCTACTCTAACTAACTCACTGAAACCAATTCATCCCTCTCATCCAAACTAGCTTCTTGAACATCTTGAATAGAAGGTCCAATGTATTAAAAAAAACCGAATACACTCAAGTTCGCCTAACATCACGAGTAAGCTTGAACAAGATACAACCTTTAATCGTCAAGACAACAACAATCACAAATAACTCCTTTCCAACAACCTAACATTAATGCCAAATAGCTCAATTCTTAAATCGAAACTCCGAACACTCGAATCGCAACCTATGTGATCCTTGCCATCACTTTCCGAACACTAAAACTTCTAGCTCAACACTCAAACCACTCGAATTGCAATGTTCAATGTAATTCCATTTCCATCCAACACTAATAAAAAAAAAAAAAAAAAAAAAAAAAAAAAAAAACCTAGCTCAAACTCCTAAAACTCGAAACTTCCTCAGATTATTCAAAAGACAAAAGATTCAATCTTCCACTACACGCATCAAATTATAACTTCAAACTTCAGAATTAAGCAACCTACTGTATAATAACAAACAACACAAAATCGATGGCGAAAAAGATCAAATTTCTTCTACTGATACAATCTAAATCAGTGACATTGAGACAAGAGTAAATCAAAGCTCCTTAATTTACCTAAATTAACCAAATGAAATCGAATTAACAATCAAAATCGAAGAATAATAACAATTAATCATACTAATTCGAGTAAATAAAAAAAAAAGGTAAAAAGTAAATAAATAAATATAAAAAAAAGGATGAATTACCGGAAGAAGAAGCAGAGACGAGCGGTTGGAGAAGGAGAAGCTGACAAGCGAGGACGAAATGAAGGATAAAAATGGCGAAAATAAATCCCCGCCATGCCAGCATATCAACCGAGGTAAATACACGCCGTAGATTTATCATTCCAATTTTAATTTTTATTTGCTATAATTTCAATACTTTTTAATTAATTAGAAGAATTAGTATGAATGAAAAAAATACAAGATTTGGGACAAAGTTTGCGGGTTTTGCTTGGGAGTGGTGTTGTGTGTTGGTTACGTTTGGTCTGTGCTGAGTTTAGAAAGGCGGGGGAGAGGAGAGTGAGATCTTCTGGTGTTGCTGATACACGTTAGATTAGCCTATGACAGATTGCCACGTAGATAATTACGCGAGTTGTGAGTGTGTGCCAATGACATTATGAGAGGTATTAGCCAATCATGTCTTGCCAACTGTATATAGTTTTGACTTCTTTTCACGGCTGCGACTGCGAGGTATGATATGCACAACACAATACCGCATTTTTGATAAGTGGATGGATATAAATCTTGAAGCGATATGAAGCGACTATCAATTCTTTGTAATAACCCTCGTATACTTGACTTGACTTTTACAAACTAAGGTCAAAAATCCATTTTGAAGACGTTCAGTCGTAAGAGTCTTTCATGTGATTCCACTTATATTTATAAGGAAATCTCCGTCAAAGGTCGTGCACCTTATTAATTTGGTCTATAGTCAAGTGATATATATGTCGTCTGATTGGGAATCCGAGCATTGATTAAAAATCATTGATATTGAAACGTACCATGTCACACAATAGAAGTCTTGAGTGCTTGACACTCTTGAATAGGTTAGTAATGGGTATGAATTCATTGAATTGTAGTTTGGGGAAATTTTGATTTGAGGTGAGAAAATGGTGGGAAAAAATAAGTCAAAACTCCAAGTCAATGCCGGAGCTACAGTTATTTTGGCCGGAATAGGTAAAGAGGTGGATTTTGCAAATTTTAGGCCTAAAATCAGGGTTCAAAGCTGAATGACCAGATCCATTAAGAAATTGGGCCGGGTTGGGGCTTGACGATTGGGCCTTTTCTGGCCATACCAGACTACTAATTTGGTGGCATATAATTATTGCTTTTTTTTTTTTTTGAAGGGATATAATTTTATTGCCTAATCGACTTTGTCATTGTTTATTCAGTAACTCTCCTGTGAGACTGTCTCACCTGCGATTATGTGAGTCGGGCCCAAAAAGATAGAAGCACACTCCCTACATAATTTAAAATAAAATAAAATAATAAGAGAGAGAGAAATAGAAGTATATCTTAAAATCTAATCTTAATATTCAAAGATAATAATTTAGAGCGTATGCACAGAGAGAGTCCATTAATTGAAAAATTGTCGCATTAAAAAATGTACTCCCTCCAGTTCTGAATGATTTTCTTGTTTCCTTTTTGAGCCAGTTTTAAATGATTTTCTATTTTCCTTATTTGTTATGTTATTTGTTGTCCTAATGGATTGTGACCCACCCACATCCATTTTCCACCACATCTTACTACCTATAAAAAACTCTGTGCCACTTCCATTATGGAACATCAAAGTGGACTGGAGGGAGTACAAAAAGAGTCCAATGTTTGTGCAACTCTTACGTAATAAAGTTATGAACATGAAATATAATATAAACTGTTACAATTTGGGCTATGTATATCAGAATATTACGATACGTATATCATTGAGTTTGTCTCGAAGTGTGCTTCAATATAAGATCCATTTACACATACTTTTGAAAAGTTAAGTATGATTTTGGTTGAGATATGTTGACAGGTTTAAGACTTTTGTGAAAATACTCTAAAAGAAAAAAGAGTATTATTTAAAGATAAAGTAATCCTCGATACAATTATAATTTAGTGAGATTAGAATATATCTTAACTGACCAACATTTAATTCGTTATCATAATTTATATTTATTTTGAGATAAACTAATTAATAAAAAAAGAATATGAAAAAGTGTTTCCATCTAGTTTAATTATAAGTACAGTGTTTTTGTCAGGTCGATCTTTATTAACTGTTAACTATATTTTAAAACGACTAAAGTTGAACTTCAACCCGAATTAAAGTTGAATGATGAGAGTTCTAATTCATTGCGAATAACCAATGTTGAAAGGAGATTCAATTAGAATGATTTTCACTCCGACAAGTGAAACTTTTCTCATAGTTGACTTGAGATACCCTTGCTCAATAAACATCTTCTAAAAGCTGATTATTTTGCCAACAAAACGTTGACGAGACAATCCGGATTTGTATGTCAAACAGTCAACGCATCTCATAGTATTCTGTGCCACATTACTTTGTAGACAATCTCTACTCCCTAAGCAAAACAAATGGGAGCAAATTCCGTGCATAAATAAATACATTTAATGTAAAGTTTTCAAAATTCGTAGAGTTTGAACTTTTTAATTCGCAAATAAATAATGAACAATTGAACATCATCGATCATAAAAAGCTAGTGATGATACACCAAGATAACAATAACAGCTACGACAACGTTGCATGAGTCCAACGTAATATGCGTTGTTACTACCTGATCAATCTCCAAAGGAGTTCTCGTACGTGACATTCAAAAGTGTGACATTTTTACCGTTTCATCATAAAAATACGATAATAATACAACAAGAATTTAGAAAATTGAGATAATAATACTACTACATACGAAGTTACTTGTCACCAAAATGGTTCAACCCCATGTTGGAGCTCAAAGACGCGAAATTGGCAAGCTCTTGGGGTGAAAGCTGACGACCACTTCCATCTCCTGCAGCAATGCCAAGGAAATCCCTGGTAAGGTCATTCTCAACCCTCTGCAAGTTAGAGTGGATCCTGTGTTGTTGGTTTGAATCATTTTGCGAGTTTGATCCACACTGCATCATTAGTTGATTAATGTTGTTTACTGGAGTAGCCAATGATGCCAAATTTGAAATCCCGCTACTATTGCTACCGCCACCAGCACCAGCACCACTACCACTACCACTACCACTACCAGGTACCCCAGCAGTCGATGCTGGGGTGCCAGATAAACTCTCTTGGTGCCTTGGACCTTGTTGAGCATGTCCCTCACTAACATTGACCACATTATTGTTACTAGATGTGCTTGTCATTACTCCAAGGGAAGTCCCAAAAAAGGGTGATGGGTTGCTTCTTGAAGAGCCTAGCTGAGCTGCCTTTTGAAGGAGCGCGGTGGCCGACATGGGTGTCAAGGGGTTTGAAGAAGCGGAGGATTGGTTGTTTTGGTTACTATGATCATGTGAGAACATAGAGCCTAGACTTTCAACCATGTTGGACTTGTTATGTCCACCACTTTCCTCTTTTAGTCCTGCTGGAAAAGAAGATAGTGATAGACTTGCTGGATTTGATGTGGATGGTGTTGCAGAACTTCTGTCTAGAATTGAGAATTGATTGTTCATGACAAAGTTTGGAATTGGTGATGAGCCGAAAAGGTTTGCTGTTGCCATTTGCATCATCTCTGGCAAACCTACATACATAACCATATTCATACATGTTCACATTTGTAAGCTTAAAGTTCACGCACATTAATTTGCCAATCATTATTCAATACATCTGGAGTATTTACAATGTTCCTGTAGATGCCTAACTATTATTGGATCTTAACAATGATGATATTCTTACAACTTGTATCACAATAATTATTACGATTGAATTGTCATAATGAAAACAACTACTCGAGTATGTATGTACTCACCTATTTACACATGTACTTCTTCTATTTAAGTCATCTTCTATATATAAATTTGCCCGAAAAATATCTGATATGATCTAAATTCTAATTGGCCCCGTGTTCATATCGATCACAGAACTATTTGCATTATTATCTGAACTAAGTTAATTGATTTTAGATTGAAGAGGAGCATAATTATAAAGTGTCATTTCATGAACATGCTTAATTATTACAAGTAGCTAGCATTATTCATTTTATCCATCTAAACATCATCTCATCAAAGATGCTTATTACAAGTTAATTAAGTAACATTAGTCATTTTATGCGTCTAAACATTGAAAGATAATCATTAAGATTGCTCCAAGCTAAGATTGAACTTGATCATAATCAGTTAACTTACTTGCATTAAGAGGGTTTCCACCAGCCATACTGTTGAAATCGGGCCGAAAAAGCGAATTGAACGAAGAAATCCCAGCACCATGATTAGTATCTTGTAATCCTTGACTCACTAATCCATGATGAAATCCGGGTTGAAGATTATTAAGTGCAGATTTGTTCATAGAATCACTCTTAAAGTCCAAAGTTGGAGGTGTTACTGAAGCAAGTCTAGCACTCTCATCAGCTAAGGCATCACAAAATGCCCTATGAGTGATGAAACTATCTTTCCTACACACAACAAAAATAATCAATCACCATTAATTACATTATTCCCTGCATTAAATGCACCTTAAATTTACCAAAAATAGAAAGAAAACACGCAAAAATATTAGATCATTCTGTATTCGAGTCGAGTAGAACCACTAATAAGAACTAGAAGAGTCTGAATCCTAATATGTTTTAAAAACTCGAAGTTTAAATTTTATATACCTGGAGAAAAGTGTACCACAGTCACACTTATACTCCCTTGTGCCACAAGTCTTAGTATGTGCCTTCCAATCTGATTGCACTGCGTATTTCTTAGAACATTTCTCACATTTCCACTTCTTTTCACCATGTTTTCTACTGAAATGTTTCTTGATTCCGGTGAGGTCGCCGAGCGCTCGAGACGCGTCGTGGTGTACACAAGTTTTTTCGGGGCAAATGTAGACCTTCTTCTTCACTTCTTTGTTGCTTCTTTGCTTAAGCTTCCATGGCAAGTTATGTCCTCTTCTATGAAGTTGGAGGTTTTGGTCTCTTTGAAATCCCTTGTTGCATATCTCGCATATGAATCGATTTGTCGCCATAAGTGTCTTTGGTGATAACGCGATAACTTCCGCATCTGGATCTGTTCATGTTCGTGTTCATGTTCATCTAGTTAATTAGTTCGGAAAATTACAAATCAAATCCTAGGAAAATACCCCAAAAAAACAAAATTATCAATAAATAGTAACGTATTCGATAATTTAGTAGACAACTTAATCATGTAATAATAACACATCTTCAAAAAAATCAAGCAACGATTTTACGAGTAATACCGATAAAAAAAGTCTCGCCATATTGATTAAAAAATTGAACATAGCTTCAACCTAAAATCCTACTAAGCTAGTACTTGGCCTAGCTAGTTTCTTGGAAATGATTACACAAAAAGTCATAAATCAACACAACATTTAAAACCAAAAAGCAGCTTTTCATTTGAGATAAACCATGAAAGTAGACTTTTGATAGACCATTTTTTACCCAAGAAAAAAAAAAAAGGTAAAAATCTAACCATAGACTATATCCTACATATCAAAGTTACTTGCCTGGTGTACCTGGTAGATTTCTCTTCTTCTTGGCAGGAGGAGGATTATTACCATTATTATTAGTATTATTATTAGTATTAGTGGTGGTAGGTCTAATATTATTAGGGTTAGGGTTGTTGTTGATGAGCTCCTCTTGATGATGATGATGAAGAAGTTGATTATTATCGGGTTGGTGATGAACAAATCCTCGAATCGAAGACGAAATAGTGGAAAACCCATCTCCATGGCCAGTAAGACCACCTTGGAAATTCATGGAATGATTCTTATGGTACTAATAATTATATATCGATCGACTAGCTAACAATCTTCCTCAAAAACAAAAATGACTAACTTCCAAGAAACTAGCTTAGCTTATTACACACTCTTTCACTAAATTTTAAAGAGGAAAAAAATTGTATGTATCACAAGAGGAAAGCAACAAGAAGAAGATAGTAACAAACTAACAATAGTAGTGAGTATGTAGTAATATTATTACTAGTAATAATATTGATTTTTCTTTGAGTATATATATTATGTGTGCTATATTTTTTTGGAAATGTTTTGACTACATACCCTAGGATTATGCCAAAAGAACAAGAAAACCCCAAAACAAAAAACAAAAAAGTATATATTTCTTGCTACTTTCACTCTCTCTTAACTACTCTTTGTGAAGTTGTGTATGTGTGTTTTGTTTTGATCTTATTATGAAGGAAAAAACCAAAAAAATATGCAAGTATAGAGCTCTGTAATTCATGTATGGGGTCTCTGAATGATAATGATACGTCGTCGTCTTCTTTTTAACCAAGTCGGTCAGCCATAATAGACTAGATTTTTTTTAAAATTTGTGGGTCACCACAGACATTTGTCTCGTTTCTCGATAATGCTTGCGTATACTATGGTTCTCGGACTATGATAAACATTGCGTTGACTCAAAAGAGTCACCACAGTAGTAATGTGTGATCAAGATTAAGTAAATATACATGCTAAACAGATCGTTTTTTAATGTATATCATATCATAATCGACTATTGTGAGTGTGAAACATCGTACACGATCTAGTTTGGTTATGTATACTGTGGTTAAATTTAGTCTGTTTGGCTCGTGATGAAAAAGAAACAAGGGGGATTAGGTGCTTGTGAGTTGTTCCCAGAATGTTTAGGAGAGTAGAGTTGTACCATTCACTGTCTTTCTCCTTGTCCTTTTGCTTTACGTCCATTGGTTTCCAATTTTTTTATTGAGTAATAATGTTTGTGTTTGCACTCGTTTTGTACACAAGGTCATTTGACTATATGCCATAGGAAGAGGAAAATGGTACGTAGTCTATTCCATTGAATAATCTTTTACGTTTTATCCAAGTGTTTTATGAGAGTAATTTGATGATATATGATAAAGAACGGGTGAGCGGTATATATGTAAGATTAGAAAGAGCTTATAATAAGGGCATGTTCGTTATCACTGTCGTTTTTTTTTTTTTTTTGTTTTTTTTTTTTTTTTTTTTTGTAAGAAATTTAGTTAAATAAGTTGCAAAAATAAATTTTAATTTTATATTTCTATAATAGTCATACTGAAAATGAAAACTGACAATAGAAAACTGAAAACCACTTTTTCTGTTTTTTCAAAAACGAGACTTTGGTTTAAAAAAAAAAACAGAAAATTGAAAACAGAAAACGATACCAAACAAAAGGTGATTATGGGTAGTTTTAAATCTAGGTTGCACAATTATAACTGAAAAATATAAAAGACAACGCTAAATGTATGTGTTTCATTACTCTTAGCGATGAACATTGAGTTGCCTTTTTCGATGCATTGCTTATAATACAAATCAACTTTTCATATACGGTCACACAGAGTATGCAAGGCCTCCATTTTTTTGAATCACTATTACTATTTGGTTTTTCGTATTCTTTTTTTTTTTTCATGTTCATGTTATATTTACCAATAATGATCCATAAAAACGATCGAACGAATTGAAGCTCGACTTTCGTAGTTTTTTTTTTTCATTTTTTTTTTAGATCGACTTTTAAATTTGATACCCTTATCACCTTATGGCCTTATGGTAGTAGGCAAAGGTGGCATGCAGGAAGCCAAAAACTAGAAAGGGCAAAGAATGGAGTGCAAATATGTGATCACGAAATATGAGAAAAGTGTCACAAAAGTCATACGACTTTATATACTATACTACTATTAAGTACTATACAATACTACTAGTCTTTTCACTACCATCATTGTATCATAATTACACTTTACACCTCGTGCCATTCCAAAAGGACCATAGATTTACATCATAACATTTTTTTTAATACTGGAGTATTAAAAAATAACCCCGAAATAAAAATAACTTGTCAAAGTAATAATACTAAATATTTAATTTACAGTGACCTAGCTAGGTAAAAGAAAGTAATAATTTATACGATGTCGTCCGTGAAGCCTGTCTACAAAGAACTTTGTGACCCTACGGAGTTTGGGGTTGTGGGACCCATGCACGTAAAATCGTAGTGTTAATCCTGGATTTGCATGGGCGGTATCATCCTTATGAAAGCTTATGCATGGTGGGATATGTGCTTAGCTTCTTGGGGAGGCATTCCATGTGGAACGATGCTCTTTCTATGTTTTATTTCGTCTAACAATCGGTTAATAATGGAACGGTTTCATGCTTATCCGTTTTATTCAATTCTTTACGCGTTACTTAAATATATGAAATGACGACGTATTCAAACTAAAATTGGTTAAAAGCACAGGTGACTTGAACAATAGGTGTATATGAAAGATCAAAGAGAGGATTTCAAGTTGTGTTGCGGTAGTAGGAGGCTCCGAGACTATATGTAAGACCGGTTACAAACACTTTCGACATTAGTGTCATTGTCATTCCATCATATCACCTTTTATTGAAAGTCTAAATGAGATTCAGCTTACCTTTTATCTTATACCCTTATGATCGAATCTGTATCTGTTGGATTCGATGTACATCAACTGTCTGCCCACATTAGCCACCAGTTGACTATCAACTGGCCAGTGGTTACTGACCGCTGTCATTCAGTCAATGGTGGAATTAAGATGAAATTATACTTTGTTTATTACTCCCTCCATTACTTTAATTTCTTTACATTGGACCGGGTTTGTGAAAAGAACCCAAAACCAACGTAAAGAAATGAAAACAAGAATGGGGGGAGTCAAATTAAATTCAAGATCAATTCCAAATTTTACCGTTAGAGTTCTAATTTTATATCCTTTTTGCAATATGTGTATATATAACAAAATACTTTTTTTTTTAATATTATTATTTGGAGTAGAAACATACTTATGAGTTATGATACATGAGTACATGTCTACATATCTACAAGGACATTAGGAATGGACTGCCCCTAGCTCAGATCTTGAATCTTGATCATTCCTTTGATTGAACAGACTTTTAATGCTTATTAAATACGTGCCTCAGATTAAATTATAATTCCAATTTGTCATCATTCACTTGGATCTTTCTGAATTGTATGATGCTCGCAAATTCTAAGTTCTAACGCATCATTATATTAATGATGTAGTATAATCCAATTGATAAATACGGAGTATTAAAAAAAATCAAAAAGAAATCTAATGCACACGTATGGAGACACGAACTACAATAAGTCTAATTTCCGATGAATCAGAGGACCCTAATTCTCCGGAAAAGCGAATTACAGTGTACATTAACTGATCCGACCATATACGACATACCCAAAGCAACCTAAGTATTACGAGTAATTCTTTTTTCTTAGTAAACTCCCTCCGGTTCTCTATAATTGCGTAATACTCCAATAATCAAAGGTAAGGAAATGATCAGGACGGAGGTAGTATACAAATTTGAATTCACTGACCAAACTGTAATAGTTTAAGATAGAAAGGTAAATTTTAATTACATATTGTCTGTAATTTTTGAAATATCAAGAAAATTTATACGGTTGTAAATTGACACAATATAAGAGGTCTACCTATTAAATTGAATTCAGTATCTCGACGGATTTTGTTACACTATTGACGTAAGATATTTTTTGTCAACACTAAAATAGTTTACACAATCAAAACAAGCCGATGAAACTCAAATGGAAAGGGTTACCTTGGATTCCTTAATATGTCCTAACAACATTGTTGTACTATAAATCAAAAAGTATTCTTCTTTAAGACATCGAAGTCCAAAGCTATGTTCTTCTTCTAGGAGTAGTAAATTATATAGTAACACTGATCGATGTATAAACGCAGCAATTTTCATGACATTATGTTCCATAAAATACGTTGGCATGTCATATTTTCGAAGAAGCTTGTGTTATGTAATTGTTGGTCTTTTTTTTTTTTTTTTTTCTTTAAGAGATTGTTTATGTATAATGGTTGTTAACTTAATTGTTTACTATACCTTTGGAAGTTTGTGCTTGCTCTTTTGTTTATAATCTAAAAAGATGTTGAAAACTAGACCTTCGACATGAGTCAATAATTAATTACAAAAAACAGTCTTTCAATTTTATTCAATTTTGAAGTTAGATTATTCGATTATTTAACATAAATTAAGCAAATGGGTCATACATAGGAAGTTTAAATCCGATTATCCGATGCCTTTCTGATATATCCTATTGTGGGTTTCCATTTGGTTATGTCTATGTTCATCTCAATTGTGGGTCTTGAACACTAATTTGATCTTGAGTAGTGAAAGTTGGACCAAAATCGAACCATATCGAGCAAAGCCATCCATGCAACATAAAATTCGAATGTCACATTCTTGAACTGCATATCCTCTGTCGTTGGTAAATCGAGATTTCGACGATGTAACGATGTTCTACTATATACTTCCACGTTTTGAAGTTTGAATTTCTTGTCATAATGTTTTCCCATTTGGCCATTTTAGAATTAACGTGTGGCTCAAATAATTTAGTAGTTGTTTTTGGAGTTCAGGTGCATTTTGCCACGAACGCCAAACAAAAAAAAAAAAATATGCCTTTCCCAACTACTTTTTCTTAACATTTCATGTTAACCGACCCGAAATCATCCAAAGACTTGTTTTGACCCAAATTACCACAAGGAGAGCGATCAGGTAAAGCTTAGTAAATCCAATCAACACATCAACCATGACCCTACCGACTTTTCTAAAGGTTCCCTGATTTCGTTCACCTGAATCAGAACATATTCGAAATCACCAATTACCATCTATGGAAGACAAAGATGCACACAGAACCTATTCATATCATACCACAGCTCCTACCACCATCTAACCCCATGGGTTACCGACCGTGAGTCCGTGACAATGAGAGTTGTCACTCACCGGGGGAATGCGGCTCCCAAACCATTCATATTCCAACACTAGGATGAGTAAAATCATTAGTAAAGATTATCGAACCATCACAAAGTGAAACCGTCTGCAGCTTGAGGTCCTGCAACCTTAATTTCCTTTTACGTGGCTAAAATATGCACTTCAAACATTCCAACAACCACGACTAAGTATCCATCATCGTCCTGGTGTGAAATAGTATCAATATTCATACTACATTAAGTTCTACCACAAATCACATGAGAAAATATTGGGTTACACCTTTGCTCCAGCCTAACCAAACCGAAATCTATTGTGGCAAGGATAGTTTCTTCACACAGTTGTTACTCATCATAGCAGAAAGCTGCATCACATCTTTTGCAAGAGTCCAAAATGTCTTGTGGTAAGAATCGATTCTTCACACAGTTGTTACGTATTATAGCAAAAACTTCGACAAGTATTGCTCAACCCCCCAACAAAGAGACTAAAAGTGAGAAAGAAAAATTGCAAAACGTTTGAAAAGCACAAGCAAATCAGCGGCACAGCCTGAATAGATCTGGCTTGGTCTTAATAAAAAAAAATCATGACATTCATTATAGGAGTAGAGATCAAATGACGAGTCTCCATTGTTCTAGAGATCTTATATAAAGGCAACCGACTCTCTCAAATCACTCATTTATACTCTACGGATAGTATTAACCACAGCATATCTTCATGATGGTCACCAGAAGAAAATAATGTATGAGACTTCAAGCAATGAGCATGCATTCAAATGTAACGACAGACTTGATTTGCACAAAACTCTTCTCTCTTGGACATCATAACGGAACAATATAAAATGTTACACAACCAATATACAAAAAAAAAAAAAAAAAAAAAAAAAAAAGGCAGTTGTTCATCATCCACGCACTAGCAAAGATACATATATAGATACAAAAGCACAAAACAATAACCTACACTCTCGAAAAGATGAGACAATACCAGAAAAGTTCAATACCAAGACAGATCCTCTTCTCATTCACTTCTTCAAGACACTGCAAAACAAATTGCCTTACGTTAATAATTCTACCTTGTGAACAGCAGCGGTACTGATAAAGGCACCTAAGAATAACTAAAACGCTAACTAACATCCAATAAGCCTTCAGATGAACCTCAAAATTTCCTAGTTTCTTTTCATTATTTCATATGACTGTCCGAACCGCTGGAAGCCTGGAACCATAGTTCAATAGTCGGTTTTTTTTAGCCTTAATAACTACTTTGAAAATCAATGATAACCGAGTTATGGATAAAAACAGGGAGTTTATAGAAGATACATAATGTGACTGAACCAATGTCCACCTCTCTCTTCCCTTAAATAATTGTTCGAGCAAGAAGCAGTAGCTACATTTATTTTTTGATGTCAGCTACATATTTGTAACAAAATGGTCTAGAAGGAACAAAGATGCTGACTTACTTGTACAAATATGCAGCTATCCCAAGAATTACACACAGCAGAACGATGTCAATACAAAAGTTTCGGCTTGATCTCAGCTGCAAAGAGAAAAAGCGTTTCAAACGCCAAGCTGGTTAAAGTAAGATAAAACCCCCCAGGATAGTATATAGGACATGTACTGGAGACTTCAGATTTCTCTAGTACCTGAGTTACTGTATCCTTTAGCCTGACGTTTGTATTCTTGAGATCAGAAGCTGCTTTGTCAACCTGAAAATGTCAAAAACATATGGTTAACCACAGGCCAAAGTCTGTAATCCTTCTAGGCTTCAACTACTAGCTTTGGCTGCTGAAAGAGACACAAGTCCCTCACCTTGGAGTCAATCTCATCCATCAGTGGAACTTGCCTGTCCATTTCCTGCATATCAGGTTAACAGAACGTAAGTTCAATAAAATCAAACACAACTGAGGCAGCTATATAACAAACACATAACAAACCTCATTCATATCATGAGCCATGTTTTTCAAGGTGTCCAAGCCTTCTGCTATCACATCCAGACCTTGGTCCTGTTACATTAACAAATCAGAGAAAAGAGAAAGAAAGAAGATACACAAACCCGCAAGCAAAAGCTTAAATACGACTTCACCTATTTGTAGGAAACAGTAAAATCAGCCTGAAAGAAAATACCTGCCCCATTTTTCTCATTTCATACTCTTGTTTAAATTGGCTCGACTGTTCAGACTCTTGGAAGTATTCGCTTTCAAAATTTCCATCTAAATTCATCAACGAGCAAATGAAAATAGTTTAGTCTAAGCTGATTGCCAAATACGGAGTAATAACTTAGTTAAGAACTAGAAATGTTCTCTAAACACCAGTTACAATTTTAGCCAGTCACCTGAACCAAATTTAATCTCTGTGCGAGTTGTCGAAGAACTCCATCCAGAGGTCCACCCTCCATTCTTTTTTGGTGCTGGAGTTCCATCTGGTATGCTATTGATTCTGTTGGGCAAAGCAAGGACTAAATCATTACGAGCACCAAGATCCTCAATTGAAAGCCCTTTGACCTGCAATTTTCAAAAGTAGCTCTCCATTCATATTCTTCACAATTTATATGGACATTTACTCACTTTAACTAGCCATAAACTGTAAAAAAAAAAAAAAAGCCCAGCAGATGCACACAAAATTTGAAATTGCAAATAGTAGTCGTCAAAGTATCATAGTGCAGATGGACCATTCAATCCCAATGACTTGATCACTACAACAGATTTCTAGCCGTTTGATACAGTACTTGAGAGATTTATAAGCATTCGCCAAATTTGGCACTCCATACGAAACGCATTCAATACGTATAAGCCGTCGGACACGACACACATTCAATACAATAAAATACCTAGACACTCAAATAAGGCAAAAAAAAAAGTCGGGTTTTTTCCCCTTAAAATAGCTGTGTCAGACACTCCAACACATACCCGCGTCCGACACTTCCAGCCATGTCTATGTAATATAGCTCTGAACCTTTGGTCTTGGTGTGGTACGTTGCTTGGCTGAGACTGGTGCAAAGCATGGATTTTGGCAGTGATTTGAAGCTGTGGGTTTGTTATTTTAAAGGATCTAGATTCAATGACAGAGCCCTGTGAAGGAGAATTCTGTCTCAACACAGAACATGGGAGAAATAGATGAACTCTCACCTAGTAATAACATTAAGCGGGCGGCAGAAATGAATCAGATAAAGTGGGATTTTTCTAAGAGAATTGAATCTGGTAAAAGTATAAACAATCTTGAATGCCATAGTACCTAATAAACCTAAAAGAAAGGTGCATTGGAGGCATTATGCTGCTACACAATTATACCCTAAACCCTCAATATGACAGCATGTCAACTTATACTGTGGACAATCCAATAATTCCAATTGTGCACTTGTGATGAAGAAGGATCAGTTTTGGCCTTCCTTTCACCTTAATACCCAAGCGCCCTTAGAAGCACGAAGCCCAATCAATCATTCAATCACGAAAAAGATTGGCAACAAATTAGAATCCTGGAAAACCAATTTCCTCGCGAAAGCCAGGAGATTTAATCTCATCAATGCCACCCTGAATTTGATCCCACATACTTCATGCATAGTCAAATTCTGAAACTCCCTGCTTTTGTTTTCAAACCTCTTGATACTACCGTCTTCAATTTCCTGCGGACTGGGTCAAGCCCCAAAAGGAAGATCCACAATTCCATATCCAGTAATTCACTCTAAAGCCAAAGGCACCTTGGTACCACGAATTAATATCCCAAAGCTTACATCGAGTGTCTTTGTTGAAGAATGTGTAACTTCCTAATAATCTTGCCACTGCTGCTCTTAGGGATAAAGGTATCTCCAAAAGACCCTCACCAAGTCACCACTGGCTATTTCCTATGAGCATGTGTGGCAGGACATTGGCAAAGGTTGGGATGAGTTCACCAACTAATTCACTTGGTCCATCAGGTAGGGATACTCGTTTATGATATGACAACTTGCACTGGCCTTTGGCTCTCTTCACTCCATTAACTTAGGTCCACAGTCCAACTGAGATGATCGGTCACCCTTTAACTCCATCATCATTGAGGTTTTATCTTTCAACCTCCCATCCCACATTATCTACACCTTAGTTTAAAAAGGCGCGCCTAGGCGCAGGTGAGATCGCCTCAGAAGCTTGAGGCGCAAGCTCTGAGGCGCACGCGAGGCGCACAACTGTGCAATTTCGAATTTTCTTTCTCTTGTAACCTTATTTCTACCCTTCCCTTTGCCCCTTAATCCCTTGTTTGTACTTCTTTACCCATTGGCCCTCTTTAAATACCAAAAAAGGGGTTATTTTCTGCAAAATATGGTTTTGAATAATAGAATTTTGTTTGCTAAATGAGTGCGCCTCGTGTGCATGAGGCGTGCGCCTTCGCCTCACGCCTCGCGCCTCATCGCAACGGCCCCAGCGCCTCGGTGCGCCTCCTTAAACTAAGATCTACAACAATTCAGCAACTCAATCACCGTTGAGGTTTCACGATTGTCATCAACAAGGAGTTAAAGCCACGTGAAGCCTATTATAGTCTCCAAACCCTTGCTGCCACCCCAGCCCCCCCCCCCCCTTCCAGATTTCAGTGAGATTTGGTCTGCCGAAACTCTCACTACGATCATTTTATTCATTTCAACTCGTCCTATTGAGACGTTCACTCCCATAGAACGCTCTCTTTCCCTTCCACACATAGTAATACGATACCACCTTATTCCTCAGCAAAGGAAACAAATATTCTTCTTAGCTTTTCACCATAATTTTCACTCAATCACTATACTAACAATCCTCACTCAATCACTATACTAATAATTCTCACTCAATCACTACACTAATCATCCTCACTCAAGCACTATACTAAGACTTAGAGAACACAACCGCATTGCGTCATTGCTAACTAATTAAAGCCAAATAAGACAATTTCACCAACATTACATTAAAACCTAAACAGATAAAATGAGAAACACAAAACCTATTCTGAGCCACGGATCATCGAACTAGTTCGACAAATAAAAAAGAGCGGATACCTAATCCATTCAATAATTCGCCTCATATTGAGCAATCTTCCACAACACAATACCATTTCACCTCACGAAAAAACATCTACATTGCATACACACCAAATAATTCAACAAAAACACGACGATTCCGGCAACATCACACAACAATCAAGACAACAATTGATAGAAACACACCCTTTTCTGAGCCAATCTCTGCAACTTAGGTAATTCCTCAAGCAATTTCGCCTTAATCCTCCGAATCTCAGCATTCAACGCCACAACCGAAGCTCGGTTTGACTCGTTCGCCGCCACATCAGCTTTCTAAACAAGATACCGAAGCAATCAGAAACCCTAATTCGTCAAAAAAAAGGGGGAAATCGAAAATGCAATCAGAATAGAGGAGAGAGAAAAAAGGCACCTGAAGAGCGGTTTCGATGTCGGATTCGAAGGAAGCGTAAAGGCGAGCGAAGGCGTCGTCGCCGGAGACATTGGATTCGCGCTGTTTGTCGATATCGTACCGGTCGTATTTTGAGCAGATTGATTCTACTCTTGTGAGAATGTCGATCACACTCATTGCTGCGGTGTTTTTTTTTTTTTTTTGGATTTTGTGTCGTGTGGTTGAAGTTACTGGAAAATCGGAGTAGTAGATCGGAGAATTAGGAGGAGAAAGAGAGAAGATCTAGCGTGGAAAAGAAGATACGGCACCGGTAGCCGGCAGCGGTGAGTAGGGAGGAGAGAGAGAGTGGGATACAACGAGACAGGGAGGATCAAGCTGGAGACTCGTAATTTGAATATTTCATTTCATACGGCCGACCCGGTTTTTTTTTTTTGTTTTTTTCCTGTATATGGGAGTTATTCGAGTTAAAAGTAAGACGAGAATAATAACAACCAAATCTTATTTCTAAGATGGTTTAGGTTAGAGGTGGCCATGTGCCGGGCTCGCCCTGACTAGTGCCCAGAAAATCGAGCACTAGCTAGTGCCCAGAAAATCGAGCACTAGCACTAGCCCTATATACCCGGGCTGGTGCCAGGACTCGATTTTCTGGGCACTAGCACTAGCATTGGCGGACCCAGGGTTTGGGGAGTGGGGGTGCACACAATCGATAGTCAACGCGTGTTTTAAAGTTTTTAAATCGTGGTAGTAAAAAATTAACGATGATTTTTTTTTTCTGGATAGGGTATTCACAAAATTTTAACTACGAATTGACAAAAACACTCATAACATTCATCAACATCTTATTTGATGGATTACAAAAAAAAAGGACACAATATCTAATTAATTGTCTAAATAAACAAGAAGAAAATAATACAAACAACTACTAAAAGCTTGACCCACATTTAAATTAGATAATGAATTAATTGTGTTTAGCATAAATAACATCTAGCTCAGTTGGTTTTTTAGATGATTTTCTTACCGAGGGTTTACGTTTCGAATCCCAACAAAACCAAACTTAATTTTTTTGAAAAAAAAGGAGTACGAAAACGAACAAATTTGTTGGTGGGAGGATTCGAACTTGCCTCATTGCCATAAAACAAACACATCTAACCACTACTCTAACAAATCACAAATGCATAAAAGAAGACTACTTACATATAGATATATACGTATTTGGAGATTAATGAGGGTGCACTTGTCCCCCTGGGCACCCCCTAGGTCCGCCCCTGAGCACTAGCCCTCCAGTGCTTTGACCGGGCTAGGATTAGGGCGGGCCAGTGCTCTAGCCCTGCCTCGGCTGGAAAAAAAAAAATCGAGTTTGACCAGGGCTTTGACCGAGTTTGACCAGAGCTAGTGCTTGAAAAATCGAGTACTAGCACTAGCACTACCTAACCCGGGCTAAGTAGTGCCGGCCTAGTGCCGGGCCGTGTGTTGACCAGGGCCGGGCCCGGGCTCCTAGTGCCCAATGACCACCTTTAGTTTAGGCCTTTGGGGTCGAGTACACGTACACATAAGAAAACGACAAAAATTAAAAAAAAAAAACGCAAATATTATTCATTTCCTTTCCTTCGGTGTCCTTCCTACCAAAGAGGCTATTAGTCTTTACATTGTTTTATGGGAGTGGAGTAATTAGCATTAGTATTTAGTAGTCATCACTTAGCTTGATTTTAAGAAGATCGTGCTTGATTTGTGAACGATTTTTCGAAGTGGGCTTTTAAGAAAAATTAAGTTTAACGAAATGGGTTAATCAAAATGGGTTGGAAAACATAACGTTTAACGAAATAGGGGTGCACGTCATCACTATTTAGATTCGGAATAAAACCGTCATTTCGCGAGCGGTTCTATAGTGCAGAGAATAAATATGTAGACCAGCTTGGTGTAAGTTAATTAATATGGTTCATAACAAAAAGTTGAGAATTTGTAAGCCACTGGTTTTAGTTTTAGGTGTGTGTAAAGTATATTTGTTTCTAATCCTTCCTATGGGAGTCTGACTCTCACAATAATGCTAGTGCCATGCTACTTCTAGAGCATAATTGCTTGTAGCTAGATTTCAAACATAGACGTACCATTAGTGGGTTTGAGAATGACTACTTCGCCATTAATACTTAATGTGGGCAATTGCCAAGAAAGTGAGGTGCTCCAACTAAAGGCAGATATACAATTGTACGAAAAATGTTAAATGACGATAAATTTATCTGGTATATCCTTTGACACACCAAAACATTAGGAGTCGCCATTATATAGATAAATTGAGAATGATGGACTATATTGGAAGAACCTAAATGCATACTAAGCATCGTGATCAATCAGCTTAAATGGACACCGATAAAAATAATGTCAAACACTTGATGAGCTAGTATGGAGACTATAGACACATACGTCTGATGATTGGGACACGACATTCCTTCCAATGCAACTTCTTGCTTCATTATGCGAACCACTTGTGTAGCGAGTCATTGAGCAAACATGTCTCAACTCTCAACCTCATTAAAGGGTGAAATGGTTGAGAGATACAGAGACGTTGTGGAGAAAATCATGTGAATGGAGGCGATAAGGCCTCACGCACAAGTGTTGACAAATTCCGGCCACTAATTAAGGGGATGGGGTACATTCGTCTCTACAAGAAGAGATATGAGAGAAAAAAAATATTGAGATTATGATATAGCAGAAAGAGGAAATATATGCAAATAAGAAGAAAGAAAATGGTGGGTTGAGGGAACGAGTTTACTCGATTAATAAACTCAATGGTAGAATTCTGCATTTGATTACCGTGCATAAATTACGGTCACCTTTTTTTTTTTCCGGCCCTCCTCATAATGACTGTAAAACCCTTTACGGCTCGTTTGGATTGTGGGAATATGGGGTGAGATGAGATTATAATTCCCATTTGTAAATTATTCCCATGTTTGGTGAGTGAGAATTGGACTTGGGAATAAGGGATGTGGAAATTCTATTCCCATCGTTTTATTACCTAGGAGGGGGTAATAATAGGGAGAGGGATAACTTTGTCTTAAAAATGGCACGATTGCCATTAAAAAAAAATTGAGAGGGAGGGTTAATTATCAAAGGACAAAATTGTAAAACAAGAAGTTTATAACAATTTCTATCGGCGAAAGTGATTTATGACCCCCATACGTTTGTCTTTGCGTGAAATGTAGCCCCATAAATATTGAAAGGAGCAATTGATCGCCAAAAGTTTTACAATTGATGAAATAAAGTATCTTTTCAAAACTGATCGTGTTAAAAGATAAACCGTTTCTTTATTTGGTGTCCAAAACACTGGAGAGAGAAGACTAGACTAGGAAGAGAAACTTCCAAGACATTTCTTTTTCTCCGATTGTCGTCTCGAACACGCGTGAGCTCAATTGAGTCGAGTTCTTGGTATTTTACCACTTTTATTACTCCTTTAAAAAACAATCTGATTCTCTGCATATATAAACCTGGGAAAGAACTTGGAGAAAAAAGCCAAAAACTTTGACAAGTGGGGGCCTTTTTTCTTTAAAAAATTCACCCAAAAAAAAATTGGAGTCTTACTATTTCCCAAGAACAAGTTCAGCCCCCGAAGTACAACATACAGTGTGTCTTGTTCCGCTTAAATTCAGCTTGAAGCTTTGATGAGTGAAGCATAATTTTAGTTGTGTGAGCATGAATTCTCATATTTTATTGGTTATTGTTACTGGGTTTTTTGTGTTTTCTGCTACATTTTTTCAGGGTTGTTTTTCTGATACTCAAAGCTCCCAGAAACATAAGGGTCCAATCAGCAGTAATACTGCTGTTTTTCGTGTTTCTGGCAATGTTTACCCATCTGGGTATGTCTTCTTTTACCTTGATTTCTCTTGTTTTTCGTAATTCATTTGATTTTAATCTTGATGTTTTGGGTTGAACTTTTCATATGAATGAATGAATATGTAGTTGTATTGTGAATCTGGGTTTGTTGAGTAATTTGTACGTTAGTTAGATTACATTAAAATGGAATTTCAGTTGAATGCGGCCGTGCCCCGTAGGCGCCGGCCCATGGGGGAGGTAAAGGGGGGTGTTGGATGTACGCGGCTTTACCCCTAGTTGACTAATTTGGACCTTAGGCAAGATCATTACCCCAGTGCTTCGTATGGGGGAGGTAAATGGGGGTGTTTGGACTTTGGATGTACGCGGACTAAAGAGGGTGGTTCCGGGTTCAATGGGAGTGCTATTACAACAACATCGTTACCCTAGTGCCTCACAAACTTCCGTCCCATGGGGAAGTAAGACCGTAAAAGGGTGTTGGATGTACGCGGCCTTACCCCTAGGTAGTTTCTGGATTCAATGGGAATGCTATTAGTTAATTAATTTAGAAATGTTAGATGGTTAAAGTATTTTAAGGTTTTGGTTTAAGTGATTGGTTTTGGTGGGTAGTTGGGTCTTAGTCAGAACAATGGTTATTCTGATGGATTAACTTAGACCGCGTACAATGTAGGTTTTCAATTTTTATTCTGATTACTTCAGCAAGTTTGACTATCAGTAATTTATTGATTTGTTTAGGCTGAAGGTTTCTTTGAATAAATGGTGGGGTGTTTGGGTCATGTGCATAGTTGGTTGCGTGTGTGATACAATACAAAATGCATATTTAAATTCATGATGATACTACAATTCAATTTAAAGCCAAAATAGTTGAATTAGGCAGCAACTTTGACAGTATTTGGCTGCCCATTTTTCTATCTATATACGCTATATATTTCCTGACTTGATTTGCACTTAACTACTTGAGTTACTTTTGCAAATCAGCTGAACCTTTTGTGAAAATGATCTTATCTTGTGTGGAAGTAAGCCGAGATTATCTGACTGTATTACTGAAACAGACCCCAAATCCTATTCCCTTTTGTAATTGCTTCCGAACATGGTTTGGGTCTTTGACGAACTGTGGTTAATGTTGCTGTAGTTGTATGTCTGGTCTCGTTTTTTAGGTTCATTTTTCTCCCTTTTTGGATGGACTTCCTCACCTGTGTTTCTTTTTATCACTTCAACACCTTCTTAAACCCCTTTTCAATTGTAGCAATATTATTTGATGACTGATGAATGTAATTAACCCAGGTGGGAAGGAACACAGAGGTTTAGGTTCACCATAATATAGAAATTACAATACAACAACAACTACAACAACAACAACCGCGCCTTATTCCCAAAATGTAGAAATTACAATGCTGCTTCTTTTTGCTTAAGGGCTCTGATTTATAAGTTCTTTACGCATCACATAAATATGTAACTTATAATCAACACTTTTTTTTGGAAGGTTAATTACTCAGTGATCATTGGCGGGTGGTGAGCTGAATATCCATTGTGTGCGTGTGTGTTGAGGGAGGGGGGAGTTGGTCTTTAAGGGCCAAAACCTTGAACCATTCTTTATGTTTAAGAAACTTTAGCTTGTGCTAGCCCAAATCCCAATGTGGTGTTTGTATGAAGAACTTTTCGTGGGATAGTCTGGATGAAAGCTCATCCATGTTTAACTCTGATGTGCTACATTGATATTTTCAAGAATCACAAGATACAAGGTGCTATGAGCAACTTGCCAAATGTGTATATAATGGAACCTTATGTGGACGGTAGTAAGATCATTACTTGGAAATAATTTGAAGTAGAGCATCATGTAGTTGGTGAAAATGGGGTACTGAAGTATCAGGAATTGCTAATGACTTGATGTTCGCCATTCTTATCGACGCTGCTGCAAAATTTGAGCTAATGGGATCAATAAAATATTGATGTTTTCTTCTTTTCATTATACTCATAGGTACTTCTACACAACCCTAAAGATGGGTGAACCTCCACGACCCTATGATCTCGATATTGATACTGGGAGTGATCTCACATGGGTTCATTGTGATGCACCTTGTGTAAATTGTCCAAAGGTAATTCTTTGTTACTTATTATCGATCTTTAACTTGGGAAACCTTCTTTTCGCTTCTTTAATGATTCGATATGTATTGTTTTTCTTATTGCAGAGTCCTCACCAACCTTACAAACCCCGAAATAATGCACTCACTTGTGAGGAGTCCATGTGTAGCTTCTTACAGCACCCTCCAAACTATCCCTGCCACAATCCTAATGACCAATGTGACTATGAAATTGAGTATGCTGATCATGGTTCATCCTTCGGTGTTGTGGTGAAAGATAGTTTTTCTGTTGAATTCTTGAATGGTTCCATTGCAAGCCCTTCAATAGCATTTGGGTATGTCGCAATTTTTTTTGTTTTGTTTTTCTCTGTCCATGCCGATGAAGGTTTAAAATCCAAGAATTGAATTTTTTTCTTTGTTTATGATTAAGTGGTGTGATTCTCGAAGCAATTTTTATTACGGGTCATCCGTGTGCCTTCTTTCTACATTCCAACGTAGGGTTAAGGCTTGTGTACCTCCGACCCCCTTTAATCCGCCTTATTGCGGGAGCCTTTTTGGCATTAGGGTAATGATCTTGTTGTTGTTGTTGTTGTTGTTGTTGTTGTTGTTGTTGTTGTTGTTGTATGATTAAGTGGTGTAATTGTTCAGGTGATTGAAAACCTTGAATTGTGGAAGGTATAATACGCTCGTTGAATTAAAAGTATCTTAATATAAAGAATGGCATTGTTTTTGCAGTTGTGGCTACGATCAGGACTTGTCAGGTTCAACTAACCCTCCTTTTGTGGATGGTGTGCTTGGGCTAGCGAATAGAAAATCCAGCGTATTGTCTCAACTTTATGACTTGAAACTGGTAAGAAATGTTTTTGGCCACTGCTTTAGCAGCCAAGGTGGAGGGTACCTTTTCTTCGGGGACAAAGTAATTCCTTCTGAAACTGTTTGGGTGCCAACTTCAACAACTCGCGTTGGGTAATCTTCCGCGACCTGATGTTCTGCTTTCTTATCCTTCTGTAAGTAGTTTTATTCTCATACCATGAAATTTTTTAGGAACTACTACTCCATAGGACCTGCGGAGCTGATTTTCAATGGTCAAAATGTTATAAAGGCTGGTCTTTCCTTCGTCCTTGATAGTGGGAGTACGTACACTTATCTAAATGGTCAAGTTTATGAAGCTGCAATATCCATGGTAGAGAAATTTGAACGATATTTCTATGTTTTAGGACTTCAAATTATATATATCTGGAACTTGGACTGATTCTTGTTTCTCCTCTTTTCTTTAGATAAAGAAAAACATTGACGCAAAGAAGTTAAAATTGGCTCCGGAGGATAAAACTCTTCCTATATGTTGGAAGGGGAGTAAGCGCTTTAAATCTGTAAATGATGTCCAAGCCTTTTTCAAGTCCTTATCTTTACGCTTCTCAAAGGTGAAAAATGCGATGATGGAAATGCCTCCAGAAAGTTATCTTATTATAAGTGTGAGTATAAATCTTATCCTGTTTCTCCTACTTACAAAGACATAAGAAAAGCAGAACTCATATTTGATTTTTGCGTTGGTCAGAAAAATGGCAATGTGTGCTTGGGAATTTTGGATGGCTCAGAGGCTGAGCTAGGAAATCTCAACGTCCTTGGAGGTGAGGGTTGTATAAGAACATTACAACATTGAGATACATTTTTATTGTTAGTAACCCGTAATCCATGTTATTCGCAGATGTTTCACTGTTGAACAAAATGATGATTTATGACAATGAGAAAAACCAGATTGGGTGGACTACAGCAAACTGCGACCGCCTTCCTAAGTTGTGATCATAGTTTGTTCTGGTTTTCTTTACTCTGACTTTGGAAGAGCATTCTCATATGGGAATATTCACTTTTTCTGTTTATCAACAGACGTTATTCTCATTGGGAACGCAGCGGATATGATGAGCTATAGCACAAACCCACAAATAAATGCGCGGACATGTACACAGGTGATGATTTTGTTGTCCAGCTGCGAGGATGGATTATGAGCATTGTAATTTTGTTCACTCGTAAGGTTAAAGAAGCATCGTGTAGATGTAAATGATTGTAGCTACAAACATATGGTATATAGTACATTATTATTTATAAGAAGTTACAAGGCGGTACCTTGTGAGAAAGAGGCTTTTCTTTTGAATGTTATCTGATTGCACTTTGTATACGTATATAACTGAACTGCAGGCCGTAATGGTGGAAATTGAATGTCGTCTGTTATGATTTTCTTGGAGCTTGTACACAGGGGTGGTTGGCCGAGTGGCTTAAGGCACTGGTTGCTAGATCGAGCTTTGATTCTGAGGTGGAGGAGCAGACGGAGGTAATGCAGAAGCTGCTGAATCAATGAGTTAAGCTTCTGCTTCTTGGACGTCTGGGGAAGTCCTCAAAGTTGCGACTTGGGTTGTTTATCGTGTTTTGGGGCACTTAACGTGCCACTCGATCTCACTATTCACCACTCATTGTTGTGCTGATGTAAATGAAGCACACTAAACACAGGCATTAGAATCGACTTCCCTGTGACATTTGGTGTGTTCGTTGTAGGAAGTAGTTGAGCTTGGGTCATCGTTTTTGCATCTGGAGGTTTCTTTCGTGGGCCTGTGGCATTGATGGTCTGAATCCAACCGTTGGTAATTTTGCGGAGACCATCTGTTTTATTCCAATTTTGTGAACGATGCCACCAACAGTTGCAAGTTACCGCCTTACTGGCTATCAAATAGCAAAAACGCTATATATACAGGAAAAAAAGCTGCCCACTACGGCTGCTTTTACCAAACATCCAATATATATTTTTTTTTATTATAATTTCTCTTTTGTCAAGTAAAAGAAGCATGAAAGAATCCACAAGAGGTTCCAACTTGTGAAAGTTCCTTGCACTTATACGTCAATAACGTACCACATCCAAAAAAAAAAAAAAAAAAAAAAAAAAAAACTCCAATGAATCATGCCCTTTTGCTTGCCTCCTAGTTTACTTTGCATTAAACTTTGCCAAAGAAAGGAACCAACTCAACATAAAACTATTCTTACAAGTTTGATCATTGAACACACTACCACATACCCAAATATCTATGACTTCTTTAATCCCTATTCTTATTTCTCTCCCACATTTGTGTGAATCAACCAAACTAACCCCACCCCACCCCACCTCACCACACCACAATTCTTACACCGCACCTACATCGATGTATCTCGTTCTGTACCCATACTCGACTATACTCATGCTAATAACATCGACCGGAAAACCTACGACCAATCTAAATGAGTCTAGTAAAACACCGACATAAATTCACAATATATATTTCCAACCCCAAATTAATCAAGATACGATAAGTCGATTACGCCTTTCTAACACCCAACCCCACCCCCATTACACCTGTACAACCATCTCTTTATAATTCCCCCATTTCACCTCTTTTCTCAGCACCTCACCATTTGTAAAAATCAAACTTGTTTCTTTCTATTTTTCCTTCTTTTCTCTCTCCTCTTTGCTTAACCGCTTCTCAACCGTCCGATTGATCGGCGCTCGGAATAATCAACGGTTCTGCTTCATCTTCTACTCCTAAGGTTTGATTTTTTTTTTTCATCATATATATCTATTGATCATCTTATTATTGTTTTATTTCGCGCGTAATTGTTACCCCTTTTTTTTATTTTTTTTTCTTAATTGGGGTTTGATCATCGCTTTATTTTGGACCGATCATTGATTTTATTGTACAATTGACTTTGTTATATAGTTTGATTGTTGTTGATTGTAGAATTAATTTGTGATTAATTTGATTAATTTATGATTGTGATCATAGCGTTTGTTGAATTTTGTCGGTTGAATATTCGTTTCGGATTATTTAATTTTACGATGATCGGATGATGTTAATTGATACCCTTTAGCTTGTAGAGTACGATTTTGTTGTTAACTGGGAATTGTTCTGCCCTTTTTTTTATATATTGAGTTAATTTAAATTTTGATTATCTAGCTTTAATTCGTTATATTTTATGCAAATCATTCGTTAGCGTGAAGAGTAAGCAAGGTGGTGTTAGATTAGGGCAATCTTTTGACCGATCATTTTAGAGGGTTAGGAAGTAAGGAACTTTTGTTTGTTTAGTGAATTGGTGATCGATTTTGTGAGGTTAAGTAAACAGTTCAATGGTGGGTTGTTTGCGGGTAGCGTTTGGTTTTTGCTTCTGTTGTCTGGCGAACAATAGGGAGGTGGTTTATGAACTTAGATACTTGGATACTAATAGTTTGGTAGGTTTTGAGGGTGAGAGTTTGGGGTTGTGAATCTTGTGATATGTCCGTGCCAGGGGCGAATCTAGCAGTCTAGGATCGCTAACACCCGAAAAATAAATATAACCCTTACATAATTGATTCTTTGGCTTACTTTGGCAAATATGATGGTCAATCGTGGCTAGTACCTATATATATATCTATCTCTTTTATTTCCCCCATAGGTTTTCACATGTGTGGACTCGTGTGTTTGTGTTTATTATGATAGGCTAAGGGGGGGGGGTGTTATGGCAGTTGGGTTTATAGCTTGTGAATTTCGATTGGTGGTTAAGACGAAGAGGGAAGGTTATTAGTTAGTGATTGTCTTGTGCTGTTATTTTATGGTGCTTTTTAGTGTGATTGGAAGTGTGGATCCGGTAACCAAGTGGCTTTTCTTATCATTTTTATGTTTCAAGGCGAAATCTTTTTTCAATTGTTGATGTCACTACTTAGTATACTGTCTAGAGTGTCTACTATCCTTCTATTGATTTCGCCCTTTAATCTTTCCTCTTTTTATTGTGTTTCGAATCAATTTTATCAATGAAATTGTTATATTTATTTAATGTCTATCTTTTTTTTTTTTTTTTTTTTTTTTTTTTTTTTTTTGCCTTTTCTTTTCCTTCTCTATATCTCCCCTTTTTTTGGGTATTTTCTGATACAAAATCTTTTATGGTGTATTGTTCAAGAGTTAGAGAATGGGGTTTGTAAAGGTGAAGTCTTTCCTTGATTAGTAGTTTCTTGTGACATTTTGACCTTATTTCTAGTTGCTTTAAGAGGGGAACAAGAAATTCAGAAAGTGTGGTAGACTGGATTCCAATGGTGAGTTTAAATATGTTCGCTAATCATTTACTATCTTATTGCAGAGAAGCTATTACAAATGGACCTTTTACCAATGTGTTTAACATTGGTTGCCTTTACCCCAAAGTCTCTATTGAGACTCTGAACTTCTCCTTCATTTGGAGGGAGGGGAGTTTGTGCAATCTGAAGTCACATTCTTAATGTTGGGGGAAAGAGAGGGAAATCCCAAAGGATGGTCTCAGGTAGTTGCCGACATCCGTATTAGGTTTGTGGAGTTGTATCTTTCGTTGGTTTGAGTAAGAGAGACTGCAATAGTGTTGCTTGGGAGGTATTATTCTGACTATAGCAATTTCCTTACTGCCAGGGCTTTATTTGCATTCTGCAGATCTTATAGCAAACCTTTCCAGTTGTCCTTAGGTTATGGTGATTTCTGACACAGAAGAATCCACACGTGAGCCTTGATTTGGTGAGATTTCATATTGCAAAGGCTTGTGCACTTTAGCACCTAAGATGGGCAATACTTCGTTGTCTTGTGAAAGGAGACCTGAGGACCAGTTTGGCATAAGCAGGAATTAATATTAGTGGGTGTGGTTGCCAATATAGTTACTTTTCACTCTACATAGCTTTTCTCTCTTGAGATTGTTCCTCTTGTAGCCTTTAGACATTATGCCTTTATGGTAGAGGGTGTAGATCTTCCTCATGTCCAATTGTTTATGAATAACTGAATGGGAAATTGTAATGCTACATTGAATATGAATCTTTTTACTTTAAACTTTTCTTTCGTGTGCCCTTACTTTTACCTTCCTGTTTGTGCTAGTAGTTAGTTCATATTATTTGATCCTATTTGTCTAAAATGATGGCTTGTCTAATGATGCTTGTTGATGTTTTAAGTATGTACCATGTATATGTATGATTTAAGACCTAGCCTCTCACGGATTGGCTCAGCTATGTATATCATTGGTCTGATTCTGTTAGACTAATGAGGCGACAAGGTTATTGAAACAATCTGTTAAAGAAAGTATAACATCCGAGTTTTCTCTCGTGCTTAATTTAAACAACATTTCTTTCAATGTAGAATTCTTTAAATGATGTAGGAATATTTTAGACACTGGTTGGCTAGACAAGAAATTCATGGTTTGGAGCTGGTGGTGGTAATGTCTATTGATTAAGAAATTCTGCAGATAGATGTATAATAAATTAGATGGGATACATTTTTCCTTCCGAATAATGTGGGATAGAAAAGATATTGATGAAGAAATACACTTCTTACATGTTAATAGGTTATGTTTGATCCTTTTTTATAATTTTTTATCACTCTTGAGAATTTAGTAGGCTGGATTGGTTCTAGATCTTTTTATTTTCGTAATTTTTTATTTCTCAATTTTTGCAACGCAAACCTCTCTGTAGAAGCATCTGCATTCACTACTTTTTGGAATGCAAAATTTGTTTCCGAGAGCATTTAAGAACGTTAAATAATGAACCTAGTAAATGGCATATTTGGATAAGCAGTACAACTGTACGAGTGTACGATCATCAATGGGGAGTTGATACAGGTTGGTCATTGGGTCCTAATTATGTTTTTGGCACTTGTTAACAGTGGTATAATTATGTTGTCATTTTTATTATTTTACAGTTGTTTTGAACAGTAACAAAAATCACGGCTTGTCTGAACCAACTTTAAATTCACTGCTGAACAGTTCTTGAACATTTGAGTTAGGGATGTACCCTCTCTTTTTTTCTCCTTTTTTGTTTGTTTCCTTTGCAGCATGTGTTGAATGCACTTAAGCTCATATAGCTGTTGGATTTGTCAGTCAAATGTTGAGAGATTTCATTTAACCCATCCGTCCTAGATCGAGATTGAATACTAATAGGAGGTCAATGTAGTTTTTTTTTTTTTTTTTGTTTTTTTTTTCCCTTAGAAAGGATTATCTTCAATTGACATTGGAAAGGGCTTATCAAAATGTGATATAGGACTCAATACTGTATGATGAGAGTTTTAATTGGAGATCAGTCATGCGCCCCACAGCTAGTTGGCATTTTGAAAAATTTGAACAGCTTAGAGAAATGCTGCAAAGCAGGTGGAGTCTATCCTCTCTTTAAGTTGATGGTTTCCTGCTGAGTGAAAAGGTCTGAATAATCTCTTAATTTTTTTTTTGTATTTTGAAGCTAGTACATTTGGACTCGGGTTCATGTAGGCAGGTCCTGTGATGAAATTGTCTTGTTCCGTTATCCTTTTTTTGGTTCTCTTTGACTTATTTACAGCTGTTCTCTTTTCTTCCTTTTTTTTTCTTCTTCTGTTTGGGACTATGCCTTTGCTGTTGTTTCTATCGCTGTTGTTGACGCCATGCAAATTTGAATTTCGGAAGTCATATATTTGATTTAAAAGTTATTTTGTCCTTAAGGACGATCTGTATAAATTTTTTGATTCAAAAGTTATTTTGGGAATCCTACCCTTTCGGATTTCAGAGATTCCCCACCCCCCTCGCAGCTCCTTTCCATTTGCTTTGCAAATTGTCTTTTGTAGTAGCAATCTTTTTTGCTTCTTGCACTTTCATTCTTGTTGTGCCATGTTTTTTAAGTTGCCATAGTATGTCTCCTATGATTATTTCATTTATTGCTTTAGGAAATGGGCATTGTCCAGTCTGCCCATAACAATTGGCTGTTGTGAGTCCATATGAATTGTGTTCTATGATTTGTTTCATAACTTGTGAAGATAGAAGTAGGGTTAGAGATGAAAATGTGAAGGCATCAATAGAAAGTCTTGGACATACTTGATGAAAAGAAGTTTCAATCGATAGGAATGGGCCACGGGTTATAAGCTAACATACTCTTGCAGCTTCTCAGCTATTAGTTGAGAAAGATCACTGCCTTTTCTTCCACTTGATTTCTCTGTCTTCCGGTCGTTCTTTTTCATAACTCATATTCTGTTATTTTCTTCATTGAGCAGCTATGTATCAACACTTTTAACAGAATGTCTTCTTTTGATACATGGCTATGTATTAACAGAATGTTCTCTTTTGATACATGGCTACTTCAGCTTCCCTGACACATCTCGTCTCACTTAGGTCATTCTTGCCTTTCCCCATCACGTTATAATTTGCTTTCGACTGTCTTAGGCACTTTGAGAATCTTACCCAATCTTTGGATGGTGGATGTTTAATCGCTTTGCTCTGACGTATTTCAGTGGCGTCTGGCAATATTTGCCGTGGATTATGACTCCATTAATTTCGAATTTTTGCCATACACTCCTTTCTTAACAGATGTCTTCATTGATCCCATTGTCGATAAAGCATTCATTCAATCTTGTTGGTATACAATTTAAAGTTGTTAACATTGCTTGTTTAGATTTTTGTTGGAAATAATAAGATCTGGTTTGTCCTTGCCAGTATTGGCTAATGAGAGACATGTTAGTTTGATGATTGTATTACTTGCTGACATCTCATTTAGAGTTATAGTTTCTTAGTGACGCAGCAGTTACCAGTCTTGCCATACTTTGTGTTTGTGTGTGTGTTTTTTTTTTTTTTTTTTTTGCCCTTTTCCCCTTATCAAAAATGTTATCAGCTTGCACTTGGGATTGCTCTGATTTGTTTTGGTCGTTGTCGTCCAATGAAGTAAGTTATATATTAAGAGGGCTAGAAAAGAAACTCTCTTTTCATCACCTGCTTGCTTGTTGTGTGTGACTATTATTTTGTGTCACTGTATTAATCTTTGTCTATACTCTCACCTGCCCCCTTCTATTCTGAGTTAATATATTCTTTTTTTTTTTTTTTTTTTTTACTTTTTGCCTAACTGAAGACCTATTGATTTATTTATAAGTCTCCGAGGAGTGCACATATATAAAGAAAATCTATCCAGCGTTATCTGCTCATTCTATTTATTAGAAACTTTTAATTTGATCTTCTAAATTTCTCTCTTGAGAATCTTTCTTATTTCATTCTTCTGAACTGCATTCCAGCTAGGTTGTCATCCTCTATTTATTTCTCGACGGGGAATGTTTTATTTACCCATTTGAAGCATCTTGAATGGCAGGGTGCAGATTATTCTACGCCATTATTATTGGTGGCTAGTTTGACTAGGATTTTCCCATTTCATCTTTGTTATAAATTATGTTGCAGGGGGTTGTTGAATTTCTGTTGAACTGGTCTTATATGCATCTATGAAATGCTGTATGCATTTGTTAATTACCATTTCGAACAAGTGATTTTATGATCTGCAGAGTTTTTCCAATGGCTAATTTGTATATCGTAAGTATGATAGTTGTGGACTGTTGCTCTCTGGAATTCTAAGCAGAGTTCTGAGTTCCCAGCTTTCACTGTGTTTGGATCCTGCTCTTCTTCAGCTCAGTTCTTTGGATGACACCTCGATGAAATGATGCTGCATCTTGTTTGGTTTTGTGCCAATTTTTGGGGCTTGGTAATAAGTGTCGTACTTCATATGCTGTTTTTGAAGAATAAGTGGTAGTTTATGTTTCTACATCTGCTCATCAACTTATCAAGCAAAGAATGATCAAAGGCATTAAATGAACTTTTTGGAAAAGGATGATTTGCCTTACAGAATATACATTATTTTCAGTGTTGCTCTCAAGATTCGAGAACACTGGATTTGGTATAATAAACTGTCCTTCTGGTCTTGAGAAGACTGGGTCCTGCTCTGTTGATGTTTTGAAGGAACAGTATTGATGTTATGTTTCCTCGCCCTATTATTAGTTGGCCATCATTACGGAAATAATCTTTATAATGTGCATTACTAGGTGAGTGTCCTGAGGCGTCTGGGATACGTTCAGCCTACTCACTGTTAGGGGATATGGCGATATGGTATAAAACATTCCATATTCTTGGTTGGATTGTTTACTCATCTTTGATCAAGGGATCTCTGTCTCAAGCAACATAGTTTACTAAGTTTAGTATAAAGATGTTGGTCTCTGCTACGACAAATGCACGATCGTATTTGCTTCAGCTGGAGTCTTAGTCTCAGTTTCAGGATTTTTGTTCAGAGTGGTGGGTGGAAAATTTATAAATGTATGTTTGGGTGAAAAACTTTTGGATACACTCAGAATTGTTCAGCTAATTTTACAGCAACAATTGGGCATGGAGTTCTGGCATTCAATTGTGCATTTTTGTACCTATTAGACTGAGATTGGTATTGTGAATGAATATTGAGCACTTCATAAAACACATACGGTGTCTCCGTATATATTCTTTTTAAGTCGATACCTGGGTAGAGTGCAGCCATTATTGCAGCTCGAGTCAGGTAGTGAAGTCTAAAGGGGTATATCTTAGAAGTGTTTGTTTGGGACTGTAACTCTTCTCAGTAGTCTCAAAATTTTCTTCTAGCCAGGTAGGTCTCTCTGACAGCATTACTCCTTACCAGGTAATCATGTTCGGTAGGATCTCATCTTGTCTCTTTTACCATTTTATTGGCCTATTAATAGCGAGCCTACAGTTAAGTTGGTAGGGGTAATTGGAAATCTCTATCTGATTGTTGTTTTCTGAGGAACCATTAAATGAATTTTCATTTTATTTTAGCTTTGGTCACCCAATCTATTATTCTAGGTCATATTCAGTAGTTCGAGGAGTATTGCCATTATATTTACTTATCACTGAAGTTTGAGTTTGCTAGGTGTTAACTTTTTTTGTATTGGTTCGAACTCTGTTTAGCAGTTGGCGTGGTCATTTTAGGTATCGCTCCCTTGGTTACCTGATATCTCTGTTGTTGCCCAATGCCTCAATTATGGCGGTGAAAGACACCGTAGCATATTCTTTGCTAGTAATTAGTTGGCTTTATAAGGGTATCTCTGTAGCCCCAAAACAGTTTTTTTTGCATGCGCCAGTGTCAAAGATGTTTTCTGTTGTTTCGTGGGTGAAGACAAATTTCTTGATGATTGGGTGCCCTTATGACGTCTATATTTGGTTACATTGTTAATGAAGCTAATGTGAGGCTGTAGACGAGTCTAGTCTACCAATGCTCATGAAGTTTCACTTGTGTGCAGGCTGCTGTTCTATTAATTGGTGGCAGGCTACAGTATAATAGTGCCTGATGTAATTATGGCACACAGACATATATACAACCCGTCACAGATGTTTGATGCTGAGCCGGATCAACATTGGAATCGGCTGCATACTGAGGAAATGTACCTTCATTTTGGTAATTAGAACTAATTTCTCATTCAGTTCATCCATCTGAAATTATGTACTGTTTGTGATGGTAGCTTTATGGTGCTTTAATGCTAGTGTTTTTTCTCAACAATCCTGAATCACCATATTATACATGCTGATGCATCTTTGCTTTACCATTACCTAGTCTGTTAGAAATATTTGTCAAGCCATATTATCTCTCTTGTGTCTCTTAAATGAATGTTCCACTTGTTTCCCTTTCAGTCTCACTTCTCTTAAATTACTTGTCAAATCCCAATGGGAAGTTCAAGTTCAAGTGTATGTGTTTTCTGTTGAGCGACTTTTCTTTTAAAACACTACCTCGAGTCACGTTCCTGCGAAATAGGCAAACTAAAGAAAGTACAAAAGTCAGTTTTTTTTATTCTTATTTACTATTTACCTGTAATAATTGTTTTTATCTCCTTATTTTATGAAAGTTTTTCGGTTTAAACCAAAATGCACAACTGTTTTAATAGAAATTTCCGTTGGGAGATTGTGATGTAACCACAGAGGAGCTTAATTAGTCTTTCTAGAGCTGATAACTCCTAACTTGCTCTCAGCCTCCCTTTTTATGAATAGTACTTAGTTTTGCGATAATAATGCATGCATAAATGATGGTTAAACTTGCCTGTTATTGTCATTAATGGGATTCTGTGGTGTAGAAAGCGTCTTTGATAGAGTTTCTACATTGTGTAGTCGTCTTGTGTTATGCTATCTTTTCACGTTTAAAGGTTATGCTATCTATTTTTTATACCAGTTACTTTGAACTGCAGCTAGGTCTAATGCTGAAAATGGCCCAAACTTTCACCCTGGTGAAAATGGATCAGTAGATCGAGTTCATTATGCTTCTCAGTGGAACTCTGCTGCAAGGTCAAATGGGTATTCTTCATCAGCTCAGATGGTTAATCCTCCCCATTATCAACCTGATACATCTGATCCGTCTCGGGATCCTTTACATCAATCCGCTGCTCCGAATGTCTGTATTTCGGAAAATCATGCTCACCATGCATCTTCCTCAAATTATGGAGTTGAAAGCAACTTCTTTGATCTATCTGTGGGCAATGGGAGGGGCCCATACAAACGTAAAAGCCCTGGGATTCCTGCTATGAGTGAGAGGGGCAGTACAAGTAGATATTACTGTAATGGGAGTTCATCTGATGTATCGGCTTTGCCAGAAGTAAGGCAGGAAAAACCAACTTTAGATCCTCAGCATAATCGCTGGGAGCCTTTGACTGCTCCTCCTAATTACAGAGGCAATCATCTTTCAATTGGGGGTGAGAGCTCTGTTCGAAATGTGAGAAGCCGGCCTGCTATAGATTTGGAGTCGGATATGTTTAGGACTCATCTACAAGCTAATTACTCTCATCATCCAGGTTCAAGTAGACTTCCAATTGATCATCCTGGCTCACTGGATCACTCAAGCCAAAATTCAAGTGTTCCTTTGCCAGAGTGGACTCCTATACATGCTTCTGGTGGCCCTCATGGGAGGATAATGCCCAATAACTTGGGTCACGAGAGTAGTCACTTCTTTGGTGGAAGCAGTGTGGCCCATTCTTCTGGAGAGGTGGCTGGATACCACCAGGAGCACATTCCTGGGAGAAGCTCTGTTGTTCCTCCAAGTGTTCATACTATCCCGTCTCATACGCGGGGAGTTCGCAGCAGTTATTCTCACAGATCTAACCCGAGTAGCAGAGTTTCTGTGGGGAACTTGCGTATGGGGCATATGGTTCCTTCCAATGAGGGTCTGCCATCAGTTGGAGAGAGCCATTCTTCTAGACATCTAAGATCGTTTGGCCCTTCAGGATGGCGCAACGGTGACAGGAATGGCAGGTCAAGGTTGTCTTCTGATAGATACCGTTTGTTTTCTGAGGATGCTAGCACTCATGAACGCCTTTCCCCTGAGGTACCTACCTGTTGTTTCCTAGGGTTTCTTTGTTTCTTTTGGAAGATGTCTCATAAGCTAGTACCAACATTAGTTAGTAAATTGGTACAAGATTGGGTTGGGTTAGGTAAAAATTTTGAATGCAGTGGTTGATGCTGGGATAGCTACCACTCACTATAGGGAACTAGTAGTGCTGTGTTTTGGCTGATTGTAGTGGTTTGGGAAACCTCTCTTTTTGTCTTGTCTTGACCAATAATAGATTTCTGACTTATCATTATGCGCCAGTTTCAAATACGTTTGTTGTTATACTCACTGCAAAATGCCATTGGTGAACATTGTTAATGATTTTGTTAGCTGTTACTAACTTTCTATATATGTGATCCAATCTTTGAGTTAACTTTTCCTTTGGCCGCTTAGCGGTAAATAACGTTCATGAAGCTCACTGGGGATGTCCTCTTAACCAAAGTATGCTAAAAATTTAATTCAGAATTCATTTTGGTCAGATATTCGTATATCCGAGTCAAGAGATACTAGTTTGCCCAGAGTATGTTGTGGCGGGTTGTAGAAAAAATGTCAATACATGTTAGCTGTCTGAGAATATATATGTGGTCTAGTTGTGTTCTAAAGTGGGGACGGTGGGGGGAGGGGGGAGTTAAGGAGAATTCTTGAAAATCATTGCTGAGTTATAGACTCCTCGGGTTGAGACAAATGAGTTTGTGTTCTTATCTGTCTTTATTAGATTTGTAACCACGTTGTTTGGATTTGATTTGCTTCAGGGTCTCATGATTGTTGACCGTTCTTCGTTATATGGGTCAAGGAATATGTTAGATCAGCATCGGGAGATGAGGCTTGATATTGACAACATGAGCTATGAGGTTATTTGCTTGTCTTTACATATTACTTACCTCAATTCCTTTGGGTTTAGACAGTTTTCCTAACAGTTTTATAATCAGGAACTGCTTGCTCTTGGGGAGAGGATTGGAAGTGTTAGCACAGGTGTATGCCAAGATCAGTTGCAGAAGTGCATGACGGAGACTGTGTACTGCTCGTCAGATCACATGCAGGAAGAAGGAAGATGTGTAATCTGCCTGGTACGGTGTTATTTTGGTTCCTTTTAACATATGCTGACTAAATTTTTTGTGAGAACTAGACTAGATAAAATGTGGTGTGTGAGTTGACTATAGAGTAGACTATCCTGTAAGGCTTTAACCTGCTGCTTTTTGCTTGGAAGTCTTAAGGCAAAATTTTGTTTTCTGATGTATTTTTACACAAGTTCTCTGTCAGATAGTGGGCATTAAAAACTGTGCACAATAGGTATAATCGTTAAATGTATTTCTCATGTCTTGATCTGCCTTTTTCTCAACGGAGAAACCTGGACGGAGAAGTTTGCAAATGTTCCTAAAGAAATTCTTGCTGGAAACAGGACTACAGGACCTCTTTTATATTCCGTACTAGATAGTAGTGAGCATATGGCATGAACGTTGAGGTTTACAATTCGTGAACAGAGTTTTAAGTATTAAAACCGCCAAACTAACCAAAACATTAGAGTTTTAGTACCTGGGATAATTGGTTGGCTGTGTAGTGGAAGCATAAGCTATTGATATTCCTAATGTATGACATTCACCTTTGTCAAATACAGGACGAGTACCAGCATTTGGATGATGTTGGGACTCTGAAGGCTTGTGGTCACGATTACCACGTGAGCTGCATCAAGAAATGGTTGTCAATGAAGAACTCCTGCCCCATCTGCAAGGGTCCGGTTGTGCCGGATGATACAAATGGCAAATAAGTGTAAAGCTTTTGTGCATGCATTTAGGGTTTACTCGATTCTTTGTAAATATTTCACAAATGTAGCAGCTAAGCACCATCCTCTGAAGGAGGATTTGTGTAGAATTATAAGACTATGCTTAGGTGTTGTTAATTTACTTCAGAAAGTAGCGTATTTATGTGTTGTAATGCTATCGGAACTTGGAACGCTAGATTATATTTAGCTTACTTATAATAGCCATTTGTTTCAAATAATGGTGCATTGGTTTTCTTGCATTGCTGACCGGGGCAGTAATACGGAATAGACAGGTTGAGCAACAATGCTGTTGTGGTGGTGCATGTTTAGGCTTTGTGTAGTATGTATGAAGGTGATTTAATCAAACTAATCAAGGATGTCAAAAAAAAAAAAAAATCATGACACTGGCAAGGAGCTTGATGCCATGTAGATGCTATTTACGTATGGAAATCCCAAATTCTTCAATCTTTTGGTTGTATTTTGGAATTCGGATTAGACTTTCATTTCGTAGGAGTTGCGTTTATGGGACTTCTCAGAATGGTTTGATTGAACATAAGAAGTGAGATGTGTAAAAAAAAAAAAAAAAAAAAAAAGAAAAAAAAAAGAACATAAGAAGTGAATTCTCTCATCTGCCAAAAAAAAAAAAAAGAGTGAATTCTCTGGGGAATTAGGAATCATCATTTGGTACTGGTTTTTTCCAATTTACGTGAAAACTTGTTGACTTTACCTTTGGGTGCACACCGATCAAACTCCTGCAGTGTGACACTAGGTAAATGGCCAAAAAGAGGTTAACCAACAGAAACTGGCTATCTCGACTTAGGAGGCAAGAGGCTAGGGATATTTCGATCTCAATGTCCAAGGAGACTTACAGCATGTTTGATAGAGAGAAAATTGACGGAAATGAAAAGAAAGGAAACAGATTTTACAATTTACCTATGTTTGGTTTATAAAGATACATAGTTCTTTGACCCGTGCAAACTTGCACGGGGCTTTTCATCTCTTTGTTCTTTGAGTTGGTTTTAGTTTAGGGATGTTTGTACAGATGTCTAATACTGTAAGTATAAGATGTTAATACATCCAATTTAGAACAATGGTGTTAGTTATATTTTCGAATAACTTGAGTTTTAGATACACTAAAATAGACTCGATACCCATCGGATAGACGAACTGTATTGACCAGCGAAGAATCTCAAAAAAGAGGTAATTATCTATTAATGTTTGTATATTACTCCATAAGAATTGCTAATTATAGATGTAGTAAATAATAAATTATTTTTTTCCTTCTCCAAAAAACAAAACAACAAATTAAAATACTAGTGTCACTTTTATCGACCAAAGCCCTTAACCACACAAAAGTTGATCATATTTGACCTCGCTCGCTTCTTTTGGTCATGGACCTGTTTTTTATTATTATTTGTCACCCGTGTTGAACCACGTATTTAATCTCAAAATCGATCTGACCCATTGATCAAAAGGACCCATAATTAACACAAATTAGCCTAAATTCAAACTAAACCTCAAACTTTAGTTTTTTTTTTTTTTTTTTTTTTTTTTTTTTTTTTTTTTTTTTTTTTTTTTGTAAGAAGGTGAAATTTTATTATCCAATTGGGAATAAAAAGAGATCTTACAAAAAATAAAAGCCCCTAAGGAACTTAGTTGCCAAGGCAATCTACAACCTCATCACTAATTATGTTTTTCATCCAACTATAAACCCTAACACATACAAGATATTTGATGTTATTAATGATAGTATTAGTGGGGCATTCAACATCAGTGAAGATCCTCTTGTTCCTTTCAATCCAAATGCAGTATACAGTGGCTGATATACTGCATCTGCTCCACTTTGTTCTCCAGTTTCTCTGATTTCTGTGCTTAGACAGCCAGGTAGCTTCCTGTTCCAAGCTCCAACTTCTTTGTTGTATGCCAATCCACCTTAGAATTTCTGTCCAGATTTGAGCTGAATATTTGCACTTGAAGAACAAATGCCTATGAGACTCAGCAGCCTGCTTGCATAATACACATCTATTGGTGATAGGCACTCCCTTCTCCTGATATTGTCTACTGCGGGGAGTTTCTTCTGAATGGCAAGAGCAGTTATGAAACTATGTTTTGGAACTGCAACACTGTCCCATACAACTCTGCTCCATTTCACCCTGGGCTGACTGTCTCTAAAATGGTTATAAGCCTTCTTGGCATTGTATCTGCCATTGTCATGCCAGCTTAAAATGAGAGCTTCAATCAACTGCCTGTCCTGACATTGACTTTTGAGCTGGTCTCCGATCCTGAGAATTCCTCTCCATGATTCAGGATCATTAGGCCTGCACTTTACTTCCCAAAAGCTGCTTTAGTGTTTCCTTTGTCTTAGACTTTCATTATTTATAGTCTGACCCATTTTAATTTTTTTTTTGTTTCAATTGCCACTCTTTTTTTAAATGTATCTATATAAATATTGCCTTCGTTTTGTAGAAGTTTCTTAGTAATTCTAATTAAATTTAGGTCACTTAACCCGTAGGTGGTAGGACATTAATAATTTTATACCCTTCATAACACAGGCTTATTTTGGGCACTGATGTTTGAGCTGGGCGGAGGGAGTATGTATTTGTAGATATAATTTTGGTTTCTTAACTGGTAGGACATTATACGACATTAGTAGTTCATCGGTGTCAATTTATTGCTGGAGCGCTTATATGTCATTATGGATAACTCTTATGTAACTATCGTGCGATCGGTCTAACAATTATAGTCATCTCCTCACACTTGTTTGTCTTTAGAAAATCTGGCGATATACCACTTTTTAATACTATATATGATACTCCCTTTGTCCCATTTAAATTTTTACCTTTCAATTTAATGTCGTCTGAGGGAATAGCTTACCTTTCTATTCTTGGGTCATTTTCTAATTGCACGGGCTGTTATTAGCAAATGATAGTAAACCAATTTTAGTTCTTAGGCCCAGAAATTGTGAGACTACTTTCAAACATTGCCAAACAAATGGATGTGTATTAAGATATAAAAAGAAATAGGACCAACGAAGTTAAACCTCACAAAAGTTGCTTCTATTTGACATCGTCCGATTTTCTTGGTCACTAACCTGCTTTTATTTTAATTTTTACTTGTAAACCGTATTAATCTACATTTTTAACCTCAAACTCGATCCGACACATTGATCAAATTTGACTCTTAATTTTACAGCATTCACCCTAAATTCAACCCAAAACCTTATTGCGACAATCGTTAGTTGACCAGAGTTTGTACTTAACGTGATTCGTTTACAGGTCTACACAAATTAGTTTTGGCATGACATTTCAAAATGTAAGTTTTATAGTATGGTAGACACCATAAATGTATAATATAAAAATAGTGACTATCTGTGATTAAGGCACTGAGTTATGTGAACTCAAATCTGAAAGTTAAACCTCAAATAATGTTAATAAAATCTTTCTCTATCCCACCATGTACTTTACCGACCCGTTTATCTTTACAAAATAGTAAATGTGAAAAAAAAAAAAACAAATCATAGTCCTTAGATTATTGTAGTATTAATCGAATCTGATATTTTATTTAATCCATATCATGACGATCAATCTTAGCCTTACCTAGAAGTTAAGTGTTTTGCAATTTTTATTTTTTTAGGTATACCAAAGGTTGTTCAACCTGTAGCCTTAATTTAACATCACATACACCACTTAAAAAATAGGAAGCATGGTCAGAAATGTGTGCATGTTCAGTTTGAAATATAATTTCATCACGAACTTTTACAATGACGATAACACATAATTAAGACAATAATAAATAAAAACTTAAGTTGATAGATGTACATTAAAAAAAAATACATGACTCAATGTTAGACATGATTTTAGAATATCTAAGTTATAAAATCATTTTATATGACCCGTGATCCGCTATTTTTGCATCATAATCCTATTTTTATGTACACCGAGGGACTGGCCATATCAAACCAAATACGTTTGATACACACTAACCCGACTTGTTGACTCATAATGATTGACTTATCAACGATAAAACAACATATGATTCGAATTAGCTAATAGCTTGTCCTTTAGATGAGAGCGAAAAAAGCAACATAGGACTCAAATTAATTCACTTATATAATAATATTGCTATGATAAATGGTATTTTACAAAAAACGATTAATTCAAGATATTTATACTACAATTAATAGTTTTTATCTATTAGTATTTCTTATTTTGTTAGACCTATTAAAATTTTAAAAAGATTAACTTACCGAGTAACTCGATTCAATATGGCCAGTTGTTGCTAGGTAATGACAATACTTTATATAACCCATGACCCTTAACGACCTGAATATGTCTTAGACCGCACATTTCTTTGTCTATTTTAACCCTACGCATTGTTATTTTGCGAAATAGGCTAGCATTATATTAGGAGGAAAGAATAATTCATTTTTATTCTTTCTGAAAATTTGAATGCTTTGATTTCTAGAAAGGAAAGAGGCAATATTTCGTTGATTTCTTTGTCGTTAAATAATGAAATAACTGGATTAGTTTGTACGATTACGTACTTTACCTTTTTCTTTTCGTCAAATACCTTAATATTATAGAAATTAAAACATGGTGTAATTTTTTTTTTTTTTTTTTGAGATCATGGAGTTATTTAAGCTTGGAATAATTGACCTCAAAAAAAAAAAAAGCTTGGAATAATTAGCTTTAGGCAATCTATTTTCCGGACTAACGATTGTAGTGTTGCTTTGCTGAAACCGGATAGTTTTAGGGTTTGCTAACCTGTGGACGCCTAAGTGTTAATACATATTGACATTCGGAAATGAAAATAGGATGAAAGTGGGAGACAATATATTGAGACTCATTTTACGTACATTTGGAATCTTTATCGACATCGGTACGTACACGTTATATTTAACACTCATAACATCATCGAGCACATCATCAATTTTAAATTTAATATTGTTATTTACTATTCATGTACTCCTTCCTTCCCAACTACTACTATAAACGGACAAAATATGTTACACTTCAACTTTTGTTTCTCTCTTTTTTTTCTTTTCTTTTTTTTAAAAAAAAAAAAAAAAAAAAATTGTTAAACAAAGTATAATTTGCAGATAGCTCCACCGACATGCCATGATTCCCCCTCTCTATATCCATCACCATCATCACGTTGATGGTTAGACATCATCTTCATCTTCCAACCAAAATTCAATCGCTCCCAGTTTCTCACGAATTCTCACCTTTTATACTCGGAGTTTACCCCATTTTTTTTATCTAAAAATAAAACAAATTATGATGTGAAATTGACAAAGGTGGTGGTAGGGCGGAATGGCGGTGCTGTAAAAATCGAAGCCGAATGTGGGTTTATAGGTATGAATGTTCTTGTGTAAAGTGTCAAAAAGGGGGAAAAAAAATACTTAAAACGCTGTGGCTGGGTTTCTTGAGTAATCAAGACCTGGTACTTCATTTTTTAAGTTGTTGGGGAGGTGAGGAATGTTTTCTTCGTGATGGGATGGGAGTCGTAGTCGGCCTAGCCTGATTATTGGTGGCTGGTGCGTGTCGTATGAGAAAATCGGGTCTGACCTCGTACGGCTAAGGATTTGGGTTCTAAGGGATTGGATGCGTTGTCCTTTTATATTAGGCCAGAAGTGTTAGTTTTCAATAACCCTAGAGTATTTCATGTATAATATTTTTTTTTTTTTTAAATTAGGTAAAACATTTAAAAAGCAGCACTATTTTAGGCTATAAATTTAATATCGTCGAAATCATTATCAATTGGCAGGTTTTTGTACCTCAGTTTAACTAAGGCTAAAATAACGGTATAATAATATAATATTTTCGGAAAATATAATATTCATACCGTTTATTTATGGTATATCCATTTACTTCAAAGGGATTTTTATGGTAAACTTGAATGATATTTTGATTTGCTAAGATTTCTTGGTATTTTAGAGCTGGTTTTGTGCTAAATTAAATTAGTGCTAATGGAGACATCTAAAAATTGAATATATTGTCAGCTAAATTAGTGCTAATGGATCAGAGTAATCCTTCCTTTCCTGATTTCTTTTGATTAATGTTCCCATTTTTAAAGTTATTATGCCTTTTGTTTATAGATAAAAGTACTGATTAATATATGAGATATTTCACTAAGGAAAATGACATTTTTTACTTTATTCTATGTTAGTAAGACATATCCTTTTATTTTCGGTTGAGATTTAACCAAATTTAAGAATATACGTTTAATTATGTACATGATATTTTTGGTATCTAACTGAAATATATTTTCATTATTGAAGACATTTTGATATAATATGGATTATGGAGATATATATTTTCCTTTTTTAGGGGACCAACAGTTGGTCTAAATCCAGTAATTATGGGAACCAAATATTCAAAAACGCACATTTGCTGTGAATTATAGGCGTGTGGCAAGCGTAAAATGGCATGTGCTCGTCATAAGCTCTTTAGAGCTATTTGTAGTAACTTTTTTTTGACATCAACGCTTACATGGACGTTCTCATAATCGTTTAAAAGCACGGCTATTAATACAATATACTCCCTCCTACCCAAAATGATTTTCCTCTTTCAAAAACTATTTTTGAGTAGTCATGTTCGGAGCTACTTTTAAACTAAATGAATCGTTCACTTGTTGAAAAAATTAGTACATATTTTATTCTGCAGTGCATTCTACCAAACCTATTTGAGTTTAAGGTAAACGAGTATTTTATTTGCTGTAGAAGTAGCTCTAAAGATGGCTACTCAAAAACAGTTTTCGAAAAGGGAAAATCATAGTGGGTAAGAGGGAGTATATGGTAAGTGGAAAGAAAGGAAAGGAAATGGAAGGAAATGATCCTTAATTAAACTGTCATTTATTTTCCCTCAAAAAACGGGCGGAATTGGACGGGTAGCCAATTTACAACATAAAATCACTCACTTTCCTTCTAATTCTTCCAAAATTTTAATAAATGAACCAAACAAAGGAAACCGTAGTTCCTTTCTTTTCTCTTATTTTCTTTTCCGTTCCTTTCTCTTCCTTCCATTTCTTTCCGTTCAATTTCTTTCTACCAAACAAACTGTTAGACATTTGAGTATGAACTCTAATCAAGGAGAGGCTCATTTGAGTATCAAGTCTAATAAAAGAGCATCTGGAGAAATGTTAACAGGCAAAGGTCACTGCTCCATCCTACTACAAAAAACTCATATCCCTTTTTGGGTAAAAGTTAATTAAAATATGCCACAAAAGATTTACATTTTGTTACAAAAAGTATTTCATAGAAGTAACATTTTTCCTAAGAAACTATTTTTGTACGTGAAAACCTTATAATTAATATAGCATCTCGAAACCTGTAAAAATTCAAATAAGGTGTTTGAAGTGAGGCAGAGAGCCGAGCACAAGGATGGGGTGGTTCTCTTTATCAACTAAGCCACCACAATTAGGGCGATTTGTTACGATTTTAGTTAACCCAAGTCTGATTTTTTTAATTAATGGGACTTTGACCAAGTTTATAGATAACCAAAAACTTGGTTTGTAGGAAAGACTATGGAGGGGTGTATCGTTTATATTGTTTTTGGTCCCTAGAAGAGAGAGACGATAAATTATAAGAGACTATAATGATGTTTGTTGATTAAATAAATTATGGTTAAATTTCCACTAATAAAGTACTTTGTCTTTAAATTGGATAGAATGGGGGACCACTCAATATTTGGTCACCGATGATCAAACTTTTTTTTTTTTATGGTCCGATGATCAAATTTACTAATACGCAACCGTTCTGATTTTATCAAAACATTTCAAACTCGGGACAATATTACTGTATAACCATTGACCCGAGGCTCGAGTTAAGACAAGTACTCCCTCCATTTCATTAGGTTCTTTGCATTTGGTTTGAATTCCTCTCACAGATTCAAACCAAATGCAAAAACCTATTAAAATTAAGGGAGTAAGATACTATCCGAGGCCAACGTTCGAAATTTCGCCCAAACTGTCAAATTCACTCCAAAGTCCTAACGACGTTTTCGTGGACTCTTCTCTTTGACGCAACACTCTACTAGTCTAATCACTACTCACTAGTCACTACAAAGTACTCCAAACACTCTCTGAGAAGGGCAATAAAGCCAAAGAACATTCCTCTTTGCTCATGCATTTACAACTCTTCTTCAAGAAGTCACAATATTATTTCATCATTCTTTGAAACCAAAAAAAAAAAAAAAGCACTTCAAATTACAACTTGATTGATACTCTCATCTTCTCTGTTTCCTTCTTCATTTCTCTCAATTTCTTTCTTGTTCTGGGTCACTCACATTGTCCCCCCAAAACTGTATCAATGGCGCCAAGAGCAAGACCTAAAAAGGTGGCTTCTTGATCAATTTAACAAACCCTCATAAAACCCTTGTTCTAATTTCTTGTTTTTGTGGGTTTTTTTGTTTTTTGTTTTTTAATGGGATTTTTGTGTGAATTTTGTAGGTGGGTCTGAAGCGTATGGATGCTGCAATTGATGCTTTGAGGCCAATGGGTTATTCTCCAGATTTTGTTAAACGCAAAGTCAAGGAATTGTTGGATGTATGTTTGTAGAAATTAATGTTCAATTTCTTTTGTTAAATTAATGTTCTTGTGAATTTTTATTTCTTGAAAAAAGTTAATTTGGTGAGTTGGGTTGCTCTGATGGAATTAGTGAAATGTAGGTGTATGGGGATGAAGGGTGGATGTTCATTGAAGAGGCTTCTTACAGCTTGTTGATTGAATACATACTCGAAAACGACAATGCTGGACAATCCGAAAAAGGGGAGCCTTCTTCTAAGGTTGTTCTTGATTTTGTGCTCTCTTTGTGTGTTGTGCAGGAGTATGTGATATGATATGCCCTAATTTGTTGAAAGGAATGATGTCGTTTTTCGGTCTGTCTTGTGTAATGTAAATTGTTGTAGAATAGTCATCATAATGGTGTTACTGATTCTTGCTCGGACTGGTCGTTGTTGTTGTTGCGGCTGTGGAAATTGGAAATGTTGAATTTGATTGATTTCTAAAGAGACCAATTTTCGAACTTTATTGTCTTATGTAATTAGTATGGTGTTACTGATTCAGACTTGGAGTGTGTTATTATTGTTGTCGCTGCTGTGTAATTTTCAATGTTGAATTTGTTTGTCTATCTAAACTCTAAAGAGGGCATTTTTCGAAGTGTTTTGTCTGATGTAATTGCGTGTATGGAACATAGTCACTGTGGTGTTACTGATTAATTGTGCGACTGATTGTTATTATTGTTGTTGCTGCTGTGTAAATTTCAGTTCTACTATCTGTGGTTGATTTTTCTAATTTGACTGGGTTTTAGAGTAGCAATTTTGAAGGTTTTTCGTATTAAAACCCAATCCATACTAATGATATATTTTTTGCGTGGAAAGATTTTATCTTTTTCATCAATCTATTGATGTTGACCATATGTGACGTTTGTAGCATTCTCAGAATGAAGATGGAGATGAAGGTACCCCAGATTTTGAGCCTTCGAAAGCTGGACCATCAAGTGAAGCTGCTGAGCCTTTTTCCTGTAGTCAAGATGGTCTGGAGCTGAGTCCTATCACTGGTAAGTGGATTGCTTGCTTAGTTGTCCTTCCACTAGTTGATTTTCTTATTAATGAAACATTTTGAGGCCTGCAGCCATTGATTTATCTTAGTTTATTAGGCAAGATCGTAGATGATTTTATCATGCTTCTGCAGCTATCAATCCATTATGAGTCTGAAATCTTGAGTAGATGGTTTTCGTTCATATTCTTGTTTAATCAAAGTAAGGCCTTTTTGTTTCCAAAGACAGGATCTTGATGTACTCCGTATATAGGTTTAATTGGTTATTCATATTTCTCTCGACTGCTTATCTTGTTATCCATTTGGTAATAACAAGATTACCAGTTGGATTAAATCTCCAACAATGTTCCTGTAGGTGAGCATTGTGTGCTGCACCAATGTTGGCATAGTCGAGAAGTTCTGTTGTTTTTTTTTTTTTTTTTTTTGTGTATTACTGCATGTATAGAAAGTGCAATTAAGATTTCTTAGGAAGGATGCTTTGTCGTCAATTTCTATCAAAATGCATTTCTTTTTGTAGTTCTGCATGTGTTTAAGTCTGTCGCTTATAAAAAAAATTATTTTTTTCCTGAAGGTCTTGATATCAAGTTTAAAGAAACTAATTTCTCTGTAACCCACTATAAAGAGTGCTATATTCTAATACTGACTCAATGAAAGAAGTAGCTGAATTAAAGTTTTAACAATGTCAATATGGGCAAGTATTGTGCGTTGAGGCTTTGTTTGAATGGAACCAATGCTAGCATAGCTGAGAATTCTTTTTCTGTGAAAATATACTTACTGCATATATAGCAAGTGCATGGTCGCAATGTGATTTAGAAGTGCTTTGTCAGCAATTCTTATCATTATGCATTGCTTTCTCCAGTTCTGCAGTCATCTGAGACTGACTGAAACTCTAGGATACAAGAATATTAACTTTAAATATTATCTCCCTGTAATCCACCATAAAAATTGATGGCTGTTTGTGCTGAAGGCTGGAACATAGAGACTGTACAGAGATGTAACAACATTTGATAGTCTCTATTACTGTAGTAGTACAAATTTTAATCTTTCTCTCCTAAAGATATCTGTTCAAGCCTCTAAGATTATATCACGATTATGCACCAGTAAAATTTTCATTTGCACTAAGTTGTGCGCGTAGTGGCTTATGCTAGAGTGAGGATTTGAATACTCTTTTGCATGTTCTTATTCCTGAGATTGACTCACATTGACTTAATCATTTGAAAGAAAGAAATTCAGTAGATTTTTGTAGGAGAATCGTGAACGCGATATGAGATATATCCTGCCGTTGTTTTTTTTTTTTTTTTTTTTTGTGTGTGTGTCAAAATGGTAGGGGAAAAACTGCAATCAAGTTTGCCATTCTAATAGTTTCAAAGACAGATGCCATGTCTTATACTACCACTTTTTAAACCTCGCTATTGCTATGGTGCTTCTAATTGGCTTTTTCAATTGAGCTTGGAGTTCAGTTGAAAAAGAGAAGAGTGATAGAAATTGAACTGCTGTTCGTGATAGAAGTTGATGTCAAATCATTTACTTGTTTATCCGTTATCCGGGATATTTTTATTCAAAGGTTGCGCTTTCTATTTCTTTGTGATATCCTGCTTGACCATTCAAAGTGGTTTTCTTTTTCTGCCATTGTGTGCATTTTGTCATCTAAGAACCTTTTTTAATTCGATTCTTTTCTTGAAACTAATGCGAGTGTTTAACTCCAATGCTCCTGCATATGTTTTGTATACTTCTGTGGATTGTACTCTTTTTAAAAGGAGTTTGGTGTACTTTGTTTGCTGCTTTGTCGTCTGATCTTACATTGTTTTATACATTGTTCTCGCTGAGCTCATTTTCTGATTTCAATGAACTGTATTAATTAATGATGGTGGTAATTGGTTATGTGTGGGTCTTCCATTTGAAGTAAGACATCATTATGTTTTGTTCTTCATAAAATCTGCATCAATTTACTTAAAGATTCTGTAAGATCATGGAGCTCACTACTTTCTGGCACAGTTTTTCTGTTGCGTGTTTGCTCTGGAACGATACCTTATTTTAGTTCTTCTTTTACATCGGCTTTTGCTAGACTGCATGCTCATAGTCGTTGTTTTGTGCTTTTAGCATCTTCAGTACAGAGTCTGTTGGAGTAATTAGTAATGTATGTTTGGCACTTAGATGTATAATCGTATACCCAACCTTTTTTACTTACAAAATTAAAGATTAATTTCTGTGCTTGCATGTCTGAGCTGGCCTCTCAACCTCTTCATTTCTTAGTTTTAGTCTGTTTGATTTTCAGTGCTTCCCTCTCTTCCTAATGGCGAAACCACAAGTCCAGTCAAGAAGGATGCGGTAATTAAACATAAAGGGCCTGGGGATGCTTTTGCACAACCTCCTGGATTTGGAGATGTCCGCTTGGCACAAATTCATCCTACAAGAGTGCGGAAACCATGCTTGGGGTGGATTGGCCCAAAGGATGACGAAGATTTTGTTCTGCTGAAGAAAGCCCCTGTTACAGGCTGGATGATGACGGGTGAGAGGCGGAGGAAACGCAAGTCTAGATGGGATGTTGGGCCAGATGACATTGTGTGAGAGAGCTTGCACTCTCCTGTACATAACAGCAAGTATAACCACCTAGTTTCTGAGCTGTGACCAATCTGACCATTCTTATGTAAAATTTCTGCCATTAGTCATTTAGAAATGAGGGTTCCTACCCCGATTAGGATAGTTTGTAACAAAAGGTCGAGCCCGTGCTGATTAGTTATGGTTATTTTAGACTGACAAGTGACATAGTTTCGAGTCTTCCGACGTTGGGGTAACAAAAAGAAAATGTAGCAGCACAAAGCACCAAGATGTTCTTACACAACTCCCTGTGTAGTTTTCCTTACCGATGATTTAATATGCTTATGTAGTTTTACTATTTACCATGTTGATTCCTGTAAATACTGCTTGTGTTGCTTGTTAAAGAATGTTAGTCTTATTCATAGAAAAGAGCACCAGCAGGCAGAATCCACAAGAACATTGTTTTCTGAATCTGGTTTCTGAAGATACCAGGGTCGCGCAGTCATCCCATTGACGGAATACGTTTTATCTGGTTTCCTTACCCCATATTTTTCGCAGGAGGGGAGGATGGGTGCCTTTAAGCTAAAACGCGTGCTATGTGAATATAGTGCCTCAGTGGCTCGTCTTTGGCTCTGATATTTGCAATGGCATGGGTGTTCGAAAGATGGTGCAATAGTGAACTTTTGTGCGGGCACTAACAGGCTACAGCAAGTCAGCAAGAAAGCGTACTTGCGTGATAATTGGTACTCGTACTTTGCTAAGCATGTTGCAGTATACAGTATGGAGTAGTATAGTTCTTTATGCAATGGGTCATGGGACTAAGAAATAAAAACTTTGAGAAGTGCATTACAAAGTCCAGGGTTGAAGCAGTTTAATGACTTGTGAGTTCATGACTAGATCGGTTGCACGGGAAGAGGGGATTAGACTCGAAATTGTATATTCTCGGGAACGTAAAGAGTGTAAACGTCTTTACAATTTAACCAAACAGTGTGACAAATAAAAGGTGATGATTCAAAACATCGTATTACACACATTTCAGGGTATTAAATGATCCAGTGATTTTGACTCAATCGTGCATGAGTGTGCTAAAAAGTAAACGCATTGAAATAGGCTAAGTCAGTTGGAGTACATACCAATATACCATAAGTCCATAACCTATCTTAAACAGGATTAAATTCCCAACTACACTAACCTTCACCTACAAATCTACAATCTCCATCCGCTTTCAGATATTGTTAAGATGAAAACATGGAATGATCATCGACTATGACTATGTTTGGTAAAACTAGCTGAAATAGTAGCTGAATGCTGAAATAGTAGCTGAATGCTGAAATAGTAGTTGAAACCTGAAATAATAACTGCAATAATAGCTGAAAGTTTTTAGCTAAAATACTAGGACTGTTTGGCAGAATTAGCTGATATAGGAGCTGATATATACGGAGTATAAAATTACATAAAAATGTATTATTAATTTTTAATTTCATTTTATTTTAGTAAATAGTTGAGGGTAAATTAGGAATAAAATTATAATAAGCTAGCTTATTTTAAATAAGTTACATGTGGTAACTTATTAAATAAGCTAGCTTATTATTTAAGCTAGTGGAGTTACCAAACCAACTTATTTGGTCAAATAGCTTAAAAAACTAGTCAAATAAGTTACTTTGATCAAATAAGCTAACTTATTGTGTAATACCAAACATAGCCTATAGGGGTAACACGCTTGATATATACTTACATGATAAACCCAATAAGACCCATGCTTAGTTTCCCGAATTTCCAATAACTATAATTATAAACAATGACAAACGAACGCAAAAATATCAACCGATAATGACAAACGCGGTATTTAAACATGGACGAGTATCGAATAGATTAGAGATGGGACAAAATGGTAGATGTTACATATAATCCGAATTACGGGACTGTAAAAAATGTAAATTCATAAACCATCGTGATCATTACGTTACAGCAACAATAATCACTCAATCAGCGACATGAAGATGGTCACATAAACACTCCTCAGATCTCATCAGATATCAAATCAAATTAAAACCCCCCGAAAAATGTCGCCACCACCGTCACAACAACCCGACCCCACCGCAACGCCGCCGCCGTCGTCCCCAACCGCTCACAATAACTTCTCAATCAAGTTTGGCACGCCGGAAGCTCTCACCGGAATCCGCTCCCTCACCGACGTCGGCACCATCACGCGTCTCCTCCACGAGTGCATTGCCTACCAACGTTCGTTAGACGACGACCTCTCCACCCTCCTCTCCCACCGCACCACCCTCGATTCTCACCTCTCCTCCCTCCTCAACCACTCCCACGTCCTCTCCGTCGTCCGATCCGACTCCTCCGATATCCTCTCCTCCGTCGTCTCCACCTCCTCCCTCGCCGACGCCGTCTCCGCCAAGGTCCGTGAGCTCGATCTCGCTCAGTCTCGCGTATTTCACACGCTTCTCCGCCTCGATGCCGTCTCCGAGAAGTCCGCCTGTATTGACTCCGTCCGCGCCGCGCTTGATTCCGATGACTACGAAGGCGCCGCCGGGAATGTGAAGCGGTTTCTCGAGATCGATTCAAAGTTCCGTGACTCGGCCGGGTCGACTCAGCGAGATGAGATGTTAGGGTATAAGAAGCAGTTGGAGGGGGTTGTTAAGAAGAGGCTTCTCGCCGCCGTTGATCAGCGGGAGCATCCCACCGTCGTTCGGTTTATTCGGCTTTATCCGTTGTTAGGCATTGAGGAGGAAGGCTTGCAGGTCTACTTTACTTGTTTTCGCAATCGTAGTCGTAAATTAATTCTAGTGTGAGACGGTCTCATCGTAGATAAATTTAGTTCGCAATTGTAAATTCTAGTGTGGGACCGTCTCATCGTAGATAGTTTAGTTCACTTCTTATGTTTGGTGTGGTTACCCTTTCAAGAGCAATTAGATTATGATGCAGGTATTTGGGGAACAATGTGGGTTAAGTACAATGTCGGTGTGGTTCGGTGAGGAGTATAGGGTTTTTGTACTAATCACGATTAGTATCTGTATGCCGTTATTCGTGTTTTAAGCTCTATGTGGTTCAATGCCCTAAAAATCTAGGTTAATGTAGTTCAATTTTATTTAGGTGCTTGATCAGTCTGAGATTAATTGTGATGGTATGATAATTGCATTTGCACATTATATCTGAGATCAAGTGTGAGACCGTCTCATCGTATATAATTTAGTTCACTTCTTATGTTTGGTGCTTACCTTTGATCGTCGTCATTTGCAAGAGCAATGAAATTATGATGCAGATATTTGGGGAATAATGTGGGTTAGGCACAATGTCAGTGTGGTTCAGTGAGGATCATTGGCTTTGTGTACTAATCACGATTTGTATTTGTATCAATTATATGGGGTTATTCGTATTTCTAGCGAAATGTGGCTCAATGCCGTATATAACTAGGTCAATGTAGGCCAATTTTGATTTAGGCTTGATTATTATACAAGTATATATAGCTCTAAGTACTAGCCTTGATTAGTCCGGGAGCAGGTTGTTATTTCATTGCGATGGATGAGGGGAAGGAAAGGGAGGGGGGGGGATGGGATCCCCATATTCCCTCCATTTCCTAAAATGTTGTATCCATACTAAGGGAAATTGGACTCGTCCCTCCCCTTCACTCTATCTAAACAAAGTGTAAATGATCGATTTTCATGTAGTTATATATACCTGCGGCTAAATGTGTCAAATGTTGGTAATCGATAGTTTGAATCCAATCAATATTGAATAGATTCGTGTTGTTTGATATAATGGAGTAATTGGAAGTCTGGTGGTAATGATTTATTTGGAAATTTCTAGAATTTTGATCTTACATTGCATTGTTTGCAGGTATATGTGAGTTACTTGAAAAAGGTGATAGCAATGAGATCTAGGATGGAGTTTGACCAGCTAGTCGAGTTGATGGAGAACAGCTATTCTGGTAACGGCAGTAATAGCCAGGCGAATTTTGTTGCTTGCTTGACTAATCTGTTCAAAGACATTGTCTTAGCTATCGAGGAAAATGTTGAGATTCTGCATAGTTTGTGTGGGGAAGATGGGATAGTTTATGCCATTTGTGAGTTGCAAGAAGAGTGTGATTCTAGAGGTTCCTCAATTTTGAAGAAGTATATGGAATACAGAAAATTGGGTAAATTGGCATCTGAGATCAATTCCTACAGCAAGAATTTACTTTCTGTTGGGACTGCAGAGGGTCCTGATCCAAGAGAGGTGGAGTTGTTTTTGGAGGAGATTTTATCTTTGACCCAGCTGGGTGAGGATTATACAGAGTATATGGTTTCAAAGATTAGAGGCTTGAGCTCCATTGACCCTGAACTCGGCCCAAAAGCAACCAAAGCTTTCAGAAGTGGAAGTTTTAGCAGGGTTGTTCAAGATATAACTGGGTTTTATGTCATCTTGGAGGAGTTCTTTATGGTAGAGAATGTGAGGAAGGCTATTAACATTGACGAGCATGTTGATGACAGCTTGACAACATCCATGGTAGATGATGTTTTCTATGTCTTGCAAAGTTGTTGCCGAAGGGCAGTCTCCACTTCGAACATCAACTCTGTGATTGCTTTATTGAGTGGTGCTGTGAACTTGTTAAGTAATGAGTACCTTGAGGCGTTGCAGCAGAAAATGAGAGAGCCAAATCTTGGTGCAAAGCTGTTTCTAGGAGGTGTTGGTGTCCAGAAGACTGGTACAGAGATTGCCACAGCTCTAAACAATATGGATGTGAGTAGCGAATACGTCCTTAAACTGCGGCATGAGATCGAGGATCAATGTGCAGAGGTAAATCTAGATCATTATTGATCCCTAAGTGTATGCTTGATATTTCTTCTGGCAGGGTTTATAGCCCTGATTTTAGATACAGAGATGTGCTCTAGGAAGGAGATTATTATATAGGCAGGTTCATCTTAACAATATTTTGGGTTCACTATTCTGTTTGACTTGAAACTGGATACATGTCTATTCATAGTCTGATGGCTTTACTGTGCTTTAATATTTAGCAAATGACCTTGTAAGTTGTAGCCAACCGTATTAATTTTCCAAGGTTATATGTGCAGGATTATTGCACATTTGTTGTGCAGTATGATGTTCATGTAATGTGTTATTATTAAGCATAGAGACCGTGCTGAAACATTTACTACAAGTATATTGTGCTAGTAGTTTCTTCCTGTCTGCTGGCTAGTTGTTTCTTGAGAGAATGGAATTAAGAAAGGAAACATCTTTACAATTTCTGATTATTCTGGAAAATTTTGTCCTTTCTTTTTTCAGTTTTTCAGTTGAAAAAAGAACTTTGTCTATCGTCTCATGTGAGATTCCCATTGTTGTGATATATGCTTGTGATATGTGTTGTTTTTGTGAGCTTTACCATGAGAAGTGCGACATAGTTGCAATTTTTGTACATTCTTGATTGGAAATGGTGTTTGAGGATATGTAGCAATATAATGAGTATGATTGTAACCAATTTGACTATTTTACTAGGTATTCCCAGTTCCAGGTGATAGAGAGAAAGTGAAATCTTGTGTTTCTGAGTTGGGGGAAATGAGTAATATTTTCAAGCAAGCACTCAATGCTGGCATGGAGCAGCTTGTGGCTACTGTCACTCCTCGGGTACGTCCAATTTTGGACAGTGTGGCGACCATCAGTTATGAGTTGTCTGAGGCGGAATACGCAGAAAATGAAGTAAATGATCCTTGGGTTCAAAGGCTTCTTCACGCTGTTGAAACAAATGCAGGATGGCTCCAACCTGTAATGACCGCAAATAACTACGATACGTTTGTTCATTTGATCATAGATTTCATTGCCAAGAGGCTTGAAGTCATCATGATGCAGAAAAAGTTCAGTCAACTTGGAGGCTTACAGCTTGACAGAGATGCAAGAGCTCTGGTGAGCCATTTCTCAAGCATGACTCAGAGAACAGTGAGAGATAAATTTGCACGTCTTACCCAAATGGCAACTATTCTAAACTTGGAAAAGGTCTCTGAGATTTTAGATTTCTGGGGTGAGAACTCAGGGCCAATGACCTGGAGATTAACTCCAGCAGAGGTGAGGAGAGTGTTGGGTCTGAGAGTTGATTTTAAACCAGAAGCTATTTCGGCTTTGAAATTGTAATTCTTTGTTGGTTTGTCAATGGTCCACTTTATTCCCATATTGGCTTTCTTACTTTCTTCTTGTAATTTCTTGTCTCTTGGTACTAATTCTATATTCTTAACATTTACAGATTTTACATTTTTTTATATATAGACTCATGTGCTGTACCATTACAGATTAATATTGCCTTGATTCATTTAAGTGACTTTGTTTTTCTGGGGTGTGTGCTTTAATGTACCTTGCTATATCAATCTCCTTAAAGTTTGGTTGTATAATGATTTTTTTTTTCTTCTTTTTTTTTTTTTTTTTTTTTTTTTTTTTTTTTTTTGGCTTTCGTCTGTGCCCTTTTGTATATCTGTGTTACTTGAAGAAACGATGTTCTGATATCTTGTGTCATCCTTAGTTTGCCACTGATCAGATTGTGCCCTAGAGATACAATTATCAAAAGGTTTTGTGAATACATTGGATCTAGATGACCTCAAAATTTGGAATCTTCTGTTTGACTGGTTTTTTAGTTGCATGCCTACTAAGTTGACCTGTTCCTTTTTTTAGCTGCCTTTCTCCTTGAAAGTGAGCTTTGTTGATGAAAGATAAGTTACTGAGGGCAGAAGAATTGTAGCTGACTGCTATTCATGTGAAGACTTTCCTTGATTCCCTGCCAATTGGCTTTGTATCTTCTGGACCAGAACCACTGCATACTCAGTAAGTTTTATTTACATCTTTATGATAGGCGGTTACAGTTTACATATTGGATGTGATTTCCGAAACAAACTCGAGATTCTAGGAGCCTGGAAGGTAAACTAATTCAACTATACAACCACTTTTATGATGATATAGCATATCTTCGCTGTATCTGGTATTATGCTTAATGCTAGTATTGCTTGTGGCTTATAAGTGTTGGCAAGTTCTGTTTCTTTTTCACCAGTTTTAAGATTAGTCCAGTTTTTGTGGTTTATATCACACGTGTATTTTAGCTGTCTGTTTGTGTAGTTGAGAAATAGTGATTATGTAAGGATTGCTTATTGTGCTGGCTGGTGAACAGCTCGTATCAACCAGGTTTGAGTTTTCTAAATGATAGGAAACCCTAAAGGTGAGGACACTGGCTAATCAAGCAATTATCGGTCAGAAGCAAAAATTTGCAGGTAAGATTTTAATTGATGGTCTCTGTGGCTTTTGCTGCTGATGAACAATATAGGTAGTTATTCCCATTTCTTATCCAAAGATGTCCTTAACTAAGACCTGTACTAGGGTTGTATGGTAGCTTACCATGATTAAGTACTTGTACAGTTGTACTAGGACCCTGGAAACTGCCTCATGTCGCTGTTCTGTGGTTCTTTTTTTTTTTTTTTTTTTTTTTTTTTTCTTTTTTTTTGAGAGAGAGCAATCAAATTATTGTATGATTATGGTACAGGTTTTAGCTTATTTTTCTTGTACATCTAAACTGCCATTTGATTTGACTGACCTTGGAGCAAAAAGCTCTTAAGATGATGTTCTAATGTCAAAGGGTACTTAATGTGCTCCTAGAAAAATCAGTCAACTAGTGCGGCTTAATGCCTGTGATTCTAGTTGCAACTTGGAAGATCACTTGTTCACTTCTCTTTTGCCAATCAGTTGAGGTTGGAGTTTAAAATTGGTTCATATTTTTTTGTGGATGAACCTTTTAGATCTAAGTATGATTATGGTACTTTCATTTAGATTTGTTAATATTTCTGAAGGTTGGAACAGAGGCCGTGAAATGAACTGAATCATTTCAAAGCAATTTTCCCTCAAACAATTGACCTGTATCATATTGTTGAGATCAGTTATTTGCCTGTTTAACACCTTACTATTAAATTGCCTTTTTCTTTTCCGAAAAAAAGAACTTGTTAATGAGTTGCGTAGCACCATCTCTAAGGTCCATGCTACACTCTGGCCATATGTAGTGAAGTTACTTTCAATGAGGTTCTGAAGATTCGTAGGTTGTGGCATGCTATTGGGGAAAGTGTTTCTGATTACGGAGTTGTTTTGTTCAACTTTTGTTTGCTTATGTTGATAAAAGTTCCAAAAAGTTGAGTCTAGAATGTTCAGATTCTCTTCAGCTAATTTAAGGCAAATTCCCATGGAGCCAGGTCTTTGGTTTTTGGGATATAATGGGTCAAAGCAAAATGGCTCATAAAACTGTCTGTGCTTCCTATTTGTGAAGTAGCAGTCAGTGTGATTCTAGAAGCAAATTTCATTTTGGATCATCCATGCGCAGCCTCTCTATGTTTCAATAGGGGTAAAGCTTGCGTGCATCCGACACCTCTACCCCGTCTTATGGTGGGAGCTTTTAAAGCACTGGGGTAAAGATGTTGTAGTTGTATTCACTCAGTATATATGTCTGGTGGTGCATGTATACAAAGGTACTATGTGGAAATGTTTGTGGTGGAAGGGGGGGGGGGGGGGGCGGTTGTAGCTCCCGTCTTTGATAAAAGAAAGCAAAGAAATTATTAGATGTTCTTTGTTCTGTACATGATTTGGAAGGAGCTGCTTTCAGTGATATAACATCAAATTCTTGCTAATAAGACTTGAGGGCATCTTGCTTTTTTTTTTTTTTTTCAAATACTTATTGATTTTGCTTTTGCAGAAGTTTACATTTTATACTTAAGGGTGTTGCTCTATGGAATTTTCACCACAAGTTTCCTCTTTGGTCACTCCAAAATAGTTTCGTTGTGGTGGTTGATGGAAATCTTGATGCAGGTTTTTTCTTTGGTCATTTAGAAATAATTTCGTGGTGTTTTAAACTCAAGGGTAAGTCTCTTTACATCCTACTCCTCCTTACCTCACTGTAGGCAGGAGCTTTTGAGACGTTGAGTTATTTGTTGTTGGCTTTATAATGTCAATTTTTCAGCTGGGAACGACTTCGGTTGGAGAGTTGCAAACTGCTCTACTTATGTTCCCTGTTCAAAGTAAGTAATCTATGTGAAGTGTTGATTTCGATTTTCCAGTGAACTTCAAATCCTTGATTTTACATTACTCTTACAGACCTTTTGGAAGTTTGCACGGTGACGTTTCTTCTTACTTTGACTTTGACATACTGTTGAAAATTAACTCTACTGTGTGAGAACTTGGCCGCGACTAGGCTAACCTGTTGCATTATGTTAACAGATTTTCGTTTTACAAGCTTCGATTTTTCGTATTCTTAATAGTTTTAAGGTCCAATAGTGGTTACGTTTAGGATGCTCCATAAGTCCATAGGCATTATTTTATGGAAGCAGACATAGATTCTGGCAGTGTCACTAAAATTTTGTGCTGGTCATACTCTGAAGCCTGAACCATATTTACCAGCACTGGGTAAATAGGATGTTTGTTTTTGCTTGTGTGTTTTGCTTTGTTTCTGGTATCTCTAATTTGCTTGTACTGTTTGTCAAGCTCATGATACGCCGCCATCTCTTGAACAGCCGCTTTGGATTGCGTTTCTCTCTACAACAACAATCAAGCCTTATTTCCAAAATAATTTGGGGTTGGCTAACATGAATCGTTATCCAGTAACCGTCTTGGATTGCCTTTTTCTCTCTCTCTCTCTCTCTCTCTCTCTCTCTCTCTCTCTCCTTTTTTTTTTTTTTTTTTTGATGGGAACATGTCTCATTTGCAAATCTCGTGAAAAATTAGTGGCTATTTTAGTTTTTGAGCAATAATCAAGAACATCACATTCGGTTAAATGGAGAATATGGTTTACCTAGGCGGTCTTGACAAATGGGAATTCCTTTAAAATTCACCTCACATTCAACCCTCATGAACTTCCAACTTTGTCAAGTTCAGAACTCCATATGAATTCCGACTTCTCACAAGTAACCAAACGACCACTAGTCTAATAACGATCACCATCATTTCTAATTTGGAGGATATACCATGAACCAATAGAGTGCAAAAATCTGGTCACAATGTTGAAGTATCAATGGCCTTGTGGGGATGTCGCCTGTTGGAGGGTCCATTGTGTGTGCTACTACGACCACAACTCCATTTAGCCTTTGTCGAATATGTATGTGGAGATCGGAGGGTCCAGTAGTTGTGACCACATTTTCGCAATGTTGTCTTGTTTAGGAAGATTTTGGCCCTGCTGTTCAATCGTTTTCTTTCACGTTTTAGATACTCTTATTACAGCCACACCATGCTTGAGTATATGATCCATCTTGATGTCTATAACTCCCTACTTTGGTTTCTTTTTATGGAGGTGAGCTACTCTTCTATTCTATCTGTCATGGATTCTCTTTGGTTTCAGCGAATTGTTCTCTTAGCCGAACCCATTTCCGGAATTTACTCGAAAACCATTGTACAGTCTTGTAATGAAGCTGAAGTTTCTGATCATTCAGAGGAAGATTGTGTTTCAGCAACAGACTCTTTTTCGAGCTCGAATGCTTCACAGGTACGTTTTCCCTGTCATTTCAGTTTTAAAGCTGATTTTGTCAAATGACTGCATATAATGAGCTTGAATTGTTTTGCCTTACTCACTTCTGCAAATACAGATAAGATTGGAAAAATTCTACTTACCATAATAGATAAATCAGTACTGTTCAGTATATATAGTCAGTATTTCTCTGAAAATCAAATTATCGTAAATTAGATCATATAGGCCGGGTTGTGCTAACTTAATACATTGTTGCTCGTATGAAGTGTTGAGCTTTAATTGATTTTTGCATTGTGTAGGATGATTACAAAAATGAATTAGAGGAAGAGAAAACGCTCGAATGTACCGCGGAAAGAAAGATGCCTGCAAGGCTATATTACAAGAATGAAGTAGAGGAAGGGAAAGCAGTTCAATGTACAGAATTAAAAGAAAGACAGAGGCCTACAAGGCTAAGTACTGTAAGCAAGAAAACCCGATCACAATCATCATCGCCATCAGTTCACAGACCGCAAAAGAGCCTAAGTGACGATGGCCAGACACTGCACAGGTTCCTGAGCTGCAAGACTCTGCGTGAACTTGAGCAAGTAGAGCTAAAAGGGTTTGTGGATTTGGGGTTCCAGTTCGAGAAGGACAGACTTAGTCCTCGGACTGTGAACATAATTCCGGGCTTGCAAAGACTCCGAGAGCATGAAACTGCTGATGTGATGAAGGAAAATCTTGCAGCATCAGCTTTCCTGGAAGGTAAAGGAGATGAAATCGAAAATGATAACAGAGTAGTAGTGACGCTACCCTACTTATCTGATGCGTGGATGGTGAAGAAACCAGATTCGCCTTTGCTTAGACTACGTATGGCTAGGGTGTCGACTGCTCAAGAGATGAAGAACTGTCTGAAGGTTTGGGTTAGAACTGTCGCATCTTCTATAAATTCTGATCTATGAATTGAATGATTAGTACGTACAGATCAAAGGAACTACGATTTGTGTGTAACTCGTGTGTAATTGAGAATATAGTAGACGACATATATTACTTGAACGTTACGATTAGCTAATAAGCTCGCAATCATCGTAATGCTACATTGCTAGTTCCCCATTTGCAATTGTAAATAAAGTGTGGGATCAATGAGATTTTACATTGACAGGCCATCGGAGAGTAAGATCAACTAATGCATTTCGTGAAAATTTACATTTTGAGTCGTCTGTAATTATTTATAATATTCGTCGAAATAATTTTGTGTACACCCAAACCCATGCCTAGAATGCGCGGTTAATTTGTAAGGTAATACATGAATGAAAAAACAATGTCCTTACCTTGGACATCAAACGTACATGTATCAATGCGAGCTCGCTATTTTCTGTAGGAAAATATAATTAGATAAATTCTGATGTGTTTGGATACACATCAATATAAAAAAAAAGTGTATTATCAAGTGGCACTGTCTCACTTCGATAATATCACTAGTGTTGACGATTGAAGGGTATGAATTAATAATGCAAGTAGTTAGAAGCAATCATGGATGATTAAGCAAACACAAAGTCACGCAAGATCATTAATAAGATCAAACTAATTAGGGCAGAGTTGCACTAATCTAACAAATGGCTATTAACAAGTCAATTTTTTTTTTGTTCAATAGTTGGTCTTTGAAGAAAGACTGCGGCGTGGTGATGATGACCATGGACGGAGTGCGACTTGCACTTTACGCACCTTCATGTTGGCTTGCCAAACTCTACATATTATTTCCGAAAGGGTAATGATCGGTTTTGCCGATATAGATTTCAAAAATAGCATTCTTGTCAAGGCTCAGTATTGTAGCCTGATTTTTATTATATTTTTGTAGTCTTGAAGGTTACATTACAAATGATGATTCATTATTTTAGTCGACCACAAATTATTTTCGGGATAAGAGGATATTAAGTTGTGCTTGTTATTATTTTATTGACTACATGAACATTTCTACTGTGACATCCATTATCCTTTTTAAACATGCATTTTCTAAAAAGAATATAAACAACCCCGTTCATATTCAAATGAAATATTAACATTTTTCGAGCCAAAACTTGTAATTATAATGTTTAATACTCCTTTTGGAGTTGACATTCTCAGTGGAGGAACCGAAGAAAGAAGCCACTATTCCGGGCCGGTGGTGATGATATTGGTGGAAAGTTTTGTGGATCGCATGCATCTTTCTTTTAGTTCACTAGGTGGGTAGCAAATGAGCATTGTATATACTAACTTAACTTTCGTTCTACAAGTGTCGTGGGCCGTAAACGCAATAATAAATAACTTCTAACGTTCGGGATAGGGCTCAATGCCGCATGCATACGATATCTTTTCGAAAACATGTGAATATATATTTGTATGAAATGTTTTGAAATAAATTATGTTGAATCTGCTACTCATAGTTAGTTGCATCTTGTGGAAAAACTTTAAATGTAATATTTTCATGTTAAAACATAATTTATCTTTATTTTACGATACCAAATTCACCGTTGAATGGAGGACCAACTAACCGATTGAGATTAAAAATGGCGACTAATGAATGTTCTTCAAAATGATTATGGATGATAATCACTTAATGCTAGGGTCTCCATCATGGATTAACCACAATTTTCTTGTGCTAGCAATAACTATAACCAAAATCATAGAAGTTGTGCAATTTTTAACGAATTCTTTTTTAACAAGCTAAGAAACAATTCTCCACATTCTGCATTTCTGGCTGCCTATAAATTAGCCGGACTTTGCATCTCATAATAATAAACTTACCTTTAAGAAATCAATTTCGAGAAGAGGCAGAGCTCGCATAAGACACAAAAGCCAACATGTCTTGTTCCTACTTTCTTCTCTTGCTCATGTTACTTAATCTACATCTTGGTATATAATTCTAAATCCTATCTCTTCTTTAAATTAAATTTGCTAGCACGATATTACGCCCTCCGTTTCTTTAGATTGTTGCGTTTGGTTACTGTAATAATTTAGACTAAATGTTGGCCATCTGTAGTAACAAGGGAAGCATTCTACTAATTTTGCGTTAGGCGACTATATATACTACTAAAAAATGAGAAGACATAAATGTCATAATGTTAGCTTAGCTTAATTAGCTAGCTAGCTTCAAAATCAACCAATCAATCAATCAATTAATCAAAGACTTTTCTTTCTCAATAAATTATTGATTAGGTGTCATCATCTAATATATAATAATGAATTTTTTAGTTCAACCTCACAAAAAAATGCTAAAGTTATTTTTTTAATTAATTTTTTTTTTCCGGTCTCCTACATGATCGTCTAACCAATATAATAGACTACTATAATACGAGTTTGTGTACATGCATGGATAACTAACTCTTCACTTCAAACATCTGTACATTAATGTAAACTAGGTTCAAGCCAGCTAGAGCTGAATTACTACTCGGATACATGTCCAAATGCCGAGGCTTCAATCAAAGAAGAGGTGACAAAGTTATACCAAAAGCATGGGAATACGGCTGTTTCCTGGATCAGAAATCTTTTTCATGATTGCATGGTTAAGGTACTAATGACATGTACTCGTACCATAGTACATGCATGGTTAAATTTGATTATATATGAAATTAAATGATTATAGTCTCCCATAATTTGATTAATTTTGATGGCAGATCTTTGCTAATAGAGCGATCATTATATATCTTATTACGTCCTACTTCAATAATATAAATACGTATGTAATATATATTAGTTGTATATATTACGCTATGCTACATACTAATGCCTTTTTAAACTCACTCATGCAGTCGTGCGATGCTTCAATTTTGTTGGACGACGATACAAAAACCGGCATAATGTCAGAGAAAAGTGCATCCAGGAGTTTTGGCATGAGGAACTTCAAGTATATTGACACAATTAAGGAAGCTTTGGAAAATCAATGTCCCTCCACTGTTTCTTGTGCTGATATAATTGCTCTTTCTGCTCGAGATGGCATCTCTTTGGTACAAACTTACAATACTACTACATATCTACGTATTAATAACAATACTAATTTCGAAAAGTAATGACATTTCGACTTTTTTTAGATCACATCCTAAATAGTGTCAAAATAAAGTACGACCCATGACCCATCGTCTTTTTTCATCTATCATTTTCATTCCCATTTGTAGCTTATAATCTCTCAATATATGAATGAAACTAACTTTGATTCGATATGCAGTTAGGAGGACCTCCTATAGCAATGAAGACGGGGCGAAAGGACAGTGTAACAAGCTACGCAAACGTTGTGGACGAGATTATTCCAAACCATAATGATAGTATGCAACTAGTATTGTCTCGGTTTCAATCCATTGGCATCGATATCGAGAGCACTGTAGCTCTTTTAGGTGAGAGTTCACTACTTCGTGTTTTAATATTAATAATATTCCCTTCGTTTCCGTGAAATCTTAATATAACTTGACATGTACTCCATATAATAAAAAATTTCTAGCCGTGTGCTCATGGCAGATGATAAAACTTCATTTTCTTCCTTAATGAAATGAAATTCTCCTGAATTAATAAGTGAAATCCCATATATAATTGAAGTTTTATCATGTGCCTTATAAGCACATGTTAGAAAAACTGTATATAATAATGTTTCTTTTTGTACAATAACTTTCTTTTTGCACAATAACCAGATAATTGACTTGAAACACGTACATATCGACAGGTGCGCATTCAGTAGGACGAGTCCATTGCATGAACATTGTAAATCGGCTCTATCCAACTACAGATCCAACTCTAGATCCGGAATACGCAGAGTACCTTAAGAGAAGATGTCCAAACCCGAACCCGGACCCGAAATCAGTCGAATACGCGAGGAGTGATCTCGACACGCCCATGTTGTTGGATAACATGTACTACAAGCATCTGTTGCAAGGCAAGGGACTAATGCTTGTAGATCAAGAACTGGCCTCGGATTCGGCCACGTTGCCGTATGTCGAAAAGATGGCCGCGGATAACTCGTACTTTCACAGCCAATTTGCTCAAGCTGTGATTTTGTTGTCTGAAAATAATCCTCTGACTGGTGATCAAGGAGAAGTTAGGAAGGTTTGTACTCGCTTGAATAGTGTTGACTAATATATACTTTCAAAGTCCTCAATCCTCATGCACTACCTTGCTAGTGAGCATAAATTAAGGAGTCTAATTGGATGTATGATTATTATGTACCGTCGTATAAACTTTTGTGTGTAACCCTTACGTAAGTAAAAGAGTTGTATAAAACATACAGTTTATGACACGGGTTGTAATACCCAATCTCGTCAAAAACTCTAGTCTGTCACAGGTGATTTTAAGATTTTCGACAAAAAAAAATTAAAAAACGTAAAAGCAGAGTATCGTAATACCCAACCTGTAATATTTTGTATTGTGGGAAAAAGGCTAATGATTTTCTTGCTTACTTACTGGCAAATTTGTCGAACGTTGACTTTAACGAAGTCAACAAAATGATAAATTTAGCATGAAGATGCGAAGATACAGATAAGCGAAGACTCTGTTGACTTCTCGCAAAAAAAAAAAAAAATATATATATATATATATATATATATATACTGTTGACCTGTACGTGTGTTCATAACATGGAGCTTGGCTATATCTTATCACGAGTGATTTCCAAAATTACAAATGTAAAATTATACGGAGTATTTAGGAGAAAAACTCGTTACTCATGATTGTTAACGTTATAAATTCTCGGATTTAAAAAGAGATGGAGTTAAAGAGAAAATGTGGTGAAATAGTTAGAATTACTTATCATAGAAAGCAACACATTGCAAGTGGGGGGGACTAAAAAACAAAGTAATATAATGAGTTAATGACATGATTGATAGTTATTGTAACTTACAAGAATTTCGCACAGCCAAAAATGTGTATAAATGAATAAAACACGCCAATGTAACAGTTGAGGCTAACATAATTACGAGTATACTTTTTTGCCAAAGCTAGGAAATTACGTAGAGAGATGTATGAGCATAATTAGATCTAGATTGAATCGTATCATAAATTAACCGCTTAAATAGTAGTTTTCTGTCAAATATCTTATGAGTGTTATAAGTACCACCCAAATAATTAGAAGAATCATCTATCCGTCTTATTTAGAAATCACATTATTATTCTAACAAAAATACTAGGAGTCTTATATAGACAAATTAAAAAATATCTATGTTTAGTTTGTAGTAAAATTAATTAAATGTGCAGTAAATTTTATTGCATAATTTTGTAAATATTGAATTACAAGGAATTAAATCAATTTAAAATTTCTTTTTATTTATAGAATCGTAACTATGTTGATTTTACTGTCAGTTTCTTGAATAACTGCAAACATGTTAAATTTACTACACAAACATATTATTTAGTACTAGCAATTTTTAATTTACCACACTTGATTATGTTATAGACAAATTTTCTATTTTTGTCTACATATAGACTCCTAGGATCATCCTTATTATTCTAATCACAAAATTTGCTACTTGATTAAAGAATAATAATAATAATGCATGGCTTCCATTATTATCTAAAACAAATTGCTTGCACGCATTTGGTCTCATCCTTAACTATACTAGTACTGTATATCTTAATTAATTAATGGAAATTTCACTGACGAAGACAATTAGAGAGTTTTGTTTGCTATATATATTCGATCCATTTTTCATGGATATACATGTAAGAAAGATCGACGTTCTCTTCCATAAATCAAAATAGCTCTCAAGATAAGCTAATATGGCCTCCTCCATAAAGCCACTTTCTTGCTCAACCTTCATTATTCTTCTGCTATTTTCCTTGCTTTTGCAATTTCATTCTGGTACGTATGTACCTTAGCTTGGCTTATATGGTTTCTTTACAAGAATTGCTATATTATTATTACATACGTACGTACTTGCTTCTGTTAATCGATGTTCAAATATGATTTTATTGTATGAGTATCAACCATCAACTTACGTATACTTTTAGTTGAGTCGGTTTTTTCACATATCAATATTATATCATCAAACTATAAGAAAGATTATCAATAGTATAGTGGTTCATGAAATCATAGTTTTCGAGGACATAAATATACATGACAATGCAAGTTTTACTATTTCTTATTAGAGCTATTTATGTTTACATAAATGTTTCATATTGCTATACGTACGTATCATTAGAATGTTAGCTTTATATGTAAGATCCATCTACTAAAGATCGATAGTTAGCTTTACGAAACTCGGATTTTATGAAAGCATGTCAAGTTTAACATTACAATGATGCTCATCATCAGGTAGGAGTGAGCTAAAGCTTAATTATTACTCCACAAGCTGCCCAAATGCAGAGAGCATAATCAAGAATGAGGTGCAAAAGTTGTATGAAAAACATGGGAATACTGCGGTTTCGTGGGTTAGAAATCTTTTTCATGACTGTATGGTTCAGGTATAACAAATAAGACATACAGCGATCAATCCAATTTCATATTATCTATTAAACATTAGTAGGTTTGATAAAACATATTTCATTCATTCACGTCCAATTTTCGTATAGATCGACAATCTATAAAAATAAATTGTCGGTGCAATGGTGCATGAAACGAAGATTGGATCTGAATGGAATGAGTAACATCCATTAAATTAAATGATTTAAATCATTTGTATTTATGGACAATTATACGTTGACAGCAATTATTGTTAGGTCTTTCACTAATAATTCAGCAGTTTAATTATCATCATACTATATATGTGAGTAAGCTGAGCAGCCAAATGCTACTATAATGTTATCTAATTATTGCAAATTGCTTGTTCGAGTGAGGTTATAGTTTTATAATAGTGTCTAAAAACATCAAATGATGCACATAATGACATAAGTCGATCTCGTCTTGTATCTTATCTAGTAATCTGGCTCACCAAATACGGTGTCAATTAATAACACTTGTGAGTTGTGACTTGTGTTGATGAAGTTAGTACTAATAACGATACCTGATGTAACGTGCGTTTATTTGATGATTGTTGACAGTCGTGTGATGCGTCACTGCTACTAGACTCAAACACATCACTAGGTATCAATACAGAAAAGGACGACGTAAGAAATTTCGGAATGAGAAATTTCAAGTACATTAACACTATCAAGCAAGCCCTTGAGAGCCAATGCCCCGCTACCGTTTCTTGTGCCGATATCATTGCTCTCTCGGCTAGAGATGGAGCTCAATTGGTACGTCTATGTGTATTTACGCGTCTATTTAGTTTGGTTCGAGTTTCTGTCATATCTATTAGGACTATAATTTTATTTTGCACTAGAAATTACTATAAAATTATAATGAATAAATCTGTATTTATGAAGCTGGGAGGACCACACGTAGAGATGAAAACGGGGCGTAAGGATACTAGAAAAAGTTATGCAGCAGTGGTTAATAAGTTCATTCCCGACCACAACGCCTCAACCTCCTTGCTTCTTTCTCGCTTCAAATCGATTGGTCTCGATGTGGAAGGAGTCGTTGCAATCCTAGGTATGATGGAATATATACCTCTTTTGGTTTTCTCAATTGTTAAAGTTTTAATTTTAACAATGCATTCCATATAATTCAAATTACGGGTGGTCAAAATACGATATTTATACATGTGAAAGAACCCAATTACCAATTCGCCTTGTTAATCAAATTCTTGCAAATCAACTTCAGTACTTCACTTGTGTCACAGGTACGCATTAAGTTGAGAATATCACCTAATCTCTAGGGAGATGCCTCATCATATACACACTACGGAGTATATGCCTCATCATCGTTGAATGTGAAACATTGCTAATAATATAATTAACCAAGAATGGCTTTCTGGACATAATTTGATTAATTAGTCAAAGATTGATAGTCAATTACATACGTACAAATCAAATAAATTACGGTTGGCCTAATTAGTCAGCCAACCCATATAACAAATGATAGATCATGCACAGTTAGTTGTGGCTTGTTGTTATATGCCCTTTATCTCATTTATGTTTTTTTTTAACCCGTGTGAGTTGGGCCGTTGTCTAAGCCTTCAAAATTTTAGAACAAATTCATATAATACGTAGCATATGGTTAATTAAGTACAACTTGCTAGAAGTTTACAGCGAAAACACAATTAATTTGTCTAGATACATTTTGTTGTAAAATCATGTTAGTAGTGAAATTGAGATTGTGAGTAGTAAAACTATAATAATAATTTGTGATGAAAAATTTAGGTAGTAAAATTAATTGTATTGATAATAAAATTATTTATGAGAATATTATAATTTTGATAGTGTAGTACAATTATTGGTGATAGTGTATGTAGACACTTAAAAATGATGTCTATATCGTAAACCTTTAACATTGTTCTTGTTAAATAGCATATCACGATACAAGTGTACGTAGCGTAGTGTTAAATGGTTTCATGCATTTACATACGAGTCAACTAATAAATAGTATTGAAGCCAAATTTATTATTATAGAAGATACCTTCATTGTTGGTAATTATAACAATATGGATCATGTTTTCAAAGTCGCCCAAACATTCGTGTTTTAGCTAAACTACTCCGCTTTTTTTGAAGTCATAATATGGGCGAGTGAGTGTTGAGATGAGTTAGGTTTAGCGTGATATAAATACTAGGAAGCAAACAAACACTAGATCTCCCTACATACATTATTACTCAAGTAAAAATACGAATAAAATAAACATAATTAATTGCTTTAGAATTATACATTTCATCTTGTGTGAATTGGACTGTTGTATAAGGGTTCCAAAATTTTGAACCAAGTTCATATACGTAGTGTGTCGTTAAGAAACATATCACGACACTAATGTAAATAACGTAGCGATAAAATGGTATGATTCATGATTTAACAAAATGTATAGAAGCAGCTATAGAAGATAGCTAGATCTACCATTGGGTGTTATAATAATAACAGGGGTCATGTTTTAAGTTTTGCCTAGCGCATGTGATTCTACTGAACGACTTCACTTTATATATTGTAGTAAAAGTTATTTACGTATTTGGTTTAACGATTTTCTAGTTTTGCATGTTAAAGAGGTAATACAACTTTAATTTAAAATATGGTTATACAATACACGTCTATAAGATTATGTTTGACGTGGTTGTTATGTATATATTTACTATACTAGGTGCTCATTCAGTTGGAAGAGTTCATTGTGTGAACCTAGTGAACCGGCTATATCCAACAGTTGATCCAACTCTTGATCCAGATTATGCTACATATCTTAAGCATCGATGTCCAACTCCGAATCCAAACCCAAAAGATGTGGTTTACGCACGAAATGACCGGATAACGCCGATGATCCTCGACAACATGTACTACAAAAACTTGTTGAGAAAAAAAGGGTTGCTCAAAGTAGACCAAGAATTGGCTTCAGATCCAACCACATTGCCATATGTCAAAAAGATGGCCGCTGATAATAATTATTTCCATGCCCAATTCTCTAGGGCCATGATCGTGTTGTCCGAGCATAACCCCTTAACAGGAAATCAGGGAGAGGTCAGAAAAGATTGTCGCTTTGTGAATAGTAAAATCTGATACTGTATCTTTGTATCGTCCGAATATATAAAGTTATAGCATCATCCATATTCGTGTTGAATTGAGAAAAAATGTTTGACATTGGACAAAATGATTGACAATGAACCGCAAGTGAATAAGAAACATATATTGAATATTGTTCTTATATATTGTTGGGTACAGCAATTTTTCTTGCTGGATACGTTCATAGGTAATTCATAATAATTATTTTGTATCCGCAATTGCGCATTAAAATAACCAATTTGAGGGTTAAAACCTGGTCAATGGATACACAAATCTGTCCCTACATTGTATTGTGCGTGGTAGACGTTCAGTTGAGAGATGAGAGAGCTCTGATCCAATTCAAGAGGTTTTTAAAATCATTTAAAAAATTCAAACCGAAAGTCTAAACTAATATTTCCATAAAATTTATGATATTACTTAAAATCAATAATAAATTACAAGACGTTGGTGGGGAGGCGAGATACGAATCTGTGCCCCCACACCCTTTGTTATATAAAAACCAATCCTAGCAAAAATATGAGTTGCAGCATGCGTTACGATATACTACGTCATGCAGAACTGCTACATCCGCTTAAGCAGAGCAACAACTGGGGGTTCCAACTCCCCCAAAAAGGAGAAAAAGTAGGGAAGAAAGCCATAACCCCTAAGCAGCGCACCTAGCCTCATACTTGGCACGCTTATGATAGGCCGCTTCCCGTACCACATTACCTGGTTCAAAATCAATCAATCCCGTCTGAGTCAATGACGACGACCCAATCAAATCGACACAAACCTCGCGCCCTCTATTCCATGAGACAAACGTCGCGCCCTCTATCCCAAGAGTAAAGCAGCATGTCTGCTGGGCGAAGAGGCACCAATCGTACCAATGCCACTTGGCTTTCCAACTGAGATCCCTGACAGATAATAGATGTCAACCAACGTAAACAGTATTGTGCCGATGTTTGACGCCAACCACTCATGTACCTGATACAGCATGATCCCCGAAAAAAGTGAAATTTAGGTCATCTTGAGTTCGATTGTTATCGAGTTAATTCAGCTACAATTAGCCTAACAGGAGTTAATACCCTTTTTAGGACCCGAACTTTGTCAAATTTTTGATTCAGGACCCGTGACTTTTTACAGGTGAAATTAGGACCTCACCTCAATTTTTCATCCAAAATATAACCCCGTTAACCTTCCTACCCATCTCTCTCTTCTTTCCTCCCTTTCATCACCTTCATTATCAATCTCAGAATCAATTTCCATGGCAACATTACGAATGTTGTCCATATTTTCCCCAAATCAATGCACACTCCATCTTCATCACTCAATATGTTGGAACATGTGTGAGCTTGTCCCACATTGAAAAATAAGTGGGATGTTTCTAGCCATATAAACAAGAGGGTTACTCCTCCTATTGTCAATTGGTTTTAGGATGGAACCCCGCTTGGGCGTATGGGCTATGGTTTGACTCCCCCGTTTGGTCTCTCCTCCCCTACAAAGTGGTATCAGAGCCCAAGGTTCGGCCTGGGCGAAGACACCATACCGTCTGTTGGGCCCTTTTCAGATTGGGCGCCACAGACAATTCTAGTAGGTCCTTATCAGATTGGACGCTACAATTTGGTGGTGATCTGACCCAATTTGGTTCGAGGGGGAGAGAATTTGACCGGCTCACATATGAGGGGGAGATTGTTGGAACATGTGTGAGTTTGTCCCACATTGAAAAATAAGTGGGATATTGTCAGCCATATAAACAAGAGGGATGGAACCCCGCTTGGGCGTATGGGCTCTGATACCAATTGTTGGAACAGAGGCGTCCAATCCCAACAATGCTTGTTCGATAGGTGTGAGAAGATGAACAACATGATATTAAACAATAACACAACAATATGAACATAAAGAAAAGACACCGAATTTAACGTGGTTCACCAGCAATTTGCCAGCTACATTCACCAAACAGAGGAGAAACCAATTTCACTATGTGAGAAATAATGCCAATACAAAGTTGTGAGTTCAACCTGAAAAGAATTCACCAAATACGAACGAGATCTAGGGAGTCAAACGTTCTTACGATCAACTAAGAACCTAACAAACGCTCTCTAATCTCACCAACCAATGAAGCCACCGTCATAGAGAAAACCCCTATCATGACTCGATGTACCCATAATAGGTGGAAAATCACTCCATCTTGTGTCTTGTGTCTTGTGACTTCGGGAGACTTTAAGAGGGTTAGGGTGTATTTATAGTCCCCTCTCATAATAAGTCTAATTAGGTAACCTAATGGTATTAGGAAAACCCACTTACCATAACAAATGGACAAAAAAGACTGCCATAGCGTAGCGTAGTACGCAAGTCCGTACCGCAGCATAACGTAGTCATCCGTACAGCCGTACCGTAGTCCGCGTCCGTACTGTACCGTACCGCAGACTGACGTGGCTCTTCTGATCCCGATTTTGCCACACTATTTTCCGTCCACGAGCCATACACCTCCATACCACCCATATAGTATGGATCATACATAGCTCCAACACCCATATTGTCGCAACCATACCTGTCTCGAGCTCCCTCCTCGAACACGATCACGAGCAAACCAAATTGGTAAGATATTCAAGGATATTCCAACACAATAACATCATCTATGAACAACAAAGAAGAATCAAAATCCAACAAAATAAACAAAACCCCAAACTCAAAAATAAAGCATGCAATTTTACACACAAGTAAACAAAAAATTCCACAAAAACAAGAAAGGAAACTCTTGATCTAGAATCGAAAACCCACAAAACAATCTCTATAATTTCATACAAAATCAATAAAAATCACGACGACTAAAATATAAAGCCCAAAATAGAAAAATGAGATTGAAAAATAGCGGAGAGAAAGTACATGCAGCAAGGAGATAGTGTTGTTGAAGAAGAGTTTGTTGCATCAAACCAGTTTTCTGATTGATATATATGATAATAATAGGTTATAACATATTTTCTGATTTTTTGGCCATGTTGCTAAATATTGCTATGTCTTTTTGAAGTAATCTACTAATATGGGTTTTGATGATAATGGCAATATATAGATTTTGATCATGACAATAAAATATATGGGCAAAGGTGATGAATTATCAAAGTTTTAAGTATAGTGTTATGATTGATTTTGATTTGGGAAAAATAATTGGGGTAAAATGATGAAGATGAAGGGGGGAGATAGAGAGGTTCACGACTTAATGGGGTTACAAATTGGATGGAATTTTGAGGTGAGGTCCTGATTTCACCTATAAAAAGTTACGGGTCCTGAAATCAAAAAATTGGTAGGTCTTGAAAAGAGTATTAACTCGCCTAACAGTTAGGAAGTGTGGTAGCCAATGCACAGTAGTGAGTAGTGAGTCTAGTGAGCGAATGAATATTATGGAAGCCAAGTAAAAAGAAGTCCTCAGAAAAAAGAATAAGAAAAATAATAATAACATGAGAGTGAAGAACTAACGCACGATGACACCACCAACTAGAATCGATAAAAAAAAAAAAAAGATTGTCGCTTTGTGTAGTAAAATCTGATACTGTATCTTTGTATCGTCCGAATATGTAAACTGATAGCATCATCCATATTCGTGTTGAATTGAGAACAAATTTTTGACACTGGACAAAATGATTGACAATGAACCGCAAGTTTATAAGAAACATAAATTGAATACTAGTTTTTAGCCCGTGCGTTGCACGGTCCAAATATTATATCACTTAATTATTTTTTATGTTTATAACCAACTATGCTATCATTTCAATTAATATAATCTATCGCAATTGTTGTGATGTTGCTTACATTTATTTTAAAATCTTGATCAATTAAAAAAAAAACACGAAGTTGTCTAGACTGTACTGTTCATGTTTAAATTATACAACAACATTTCTTATTTATACTCTTAAAAAAAACCATTTTTTTTAATAAATATAGTATATAAAGTCGATTTTTAAAAATTAAACATTGCATGTCGGAAAATGTATAAATGAATCTCAAATTGAAATATATTTCGAATCAAATAAAATGATATATGTTTCAAAAGTTTTCGATACACATCATCAATTGTATGATCAATTGTACTGTGTTTCTATAATATAGTTTTATGTAAGAGTTTCACGAAAATGAGAATCTCGGTGTGAATTATTAATAATTAAATATTTTTTTGCTCTTTCCTCATACACTAAACTATTTAAGTATTTCTCAAATGTTGGACTACCTCTATTGCTCTTTCACCACACTAAACTCTTTGAGTGTTTCTCAAATGATAGACTCTCTCTCAGCTGTAAACTCTTTGAGTATTTATCAAATGATGGACTCTCTCTATTGCTCTTTCACCATACAATAAACTATTTGAGTTTTTCTCAAATGATGGACTCTCTCTATGCTCTTCAAAAATCCCTCTTATATATTTTTCTTGTGAATCGTTAATAATATTTTTTGTTCTTCCAACTAAATGATGGGCTCTGTCTATATTCTTCAAAAATCCCTTGTGTGAATTGTTAATAATTACTGTGAAAATTATTCTCTCGTTTTTACTCTTTTATCGTATACTAAACTCTTTAAATATTTCTCAAATGATAGACTCTCTCTATTCTCTTTCAATGTACGCTAAACTCTCTCAGTATTTCTCAAATGATGGACTTTCTCTATTGCTCTTTCAACATACACTAAACTCTCTCAGTATTTATCAAATGATGCACTCTCTCTATGCTCTTCAAAAATCTCTTTTATATATATATATATATATATATATATATATATATATATATATATATATATATATATATATATATATATATATATATATATATATATATATATATATATATATATATATATATATATATATATATATATTACAGGCGAGATCAGGTGCGAACTCCCGCTCACGTGAGAACTGCGCACCGCCATAGAGTGACACAAGGTGCTGCATAGAATGACACCCGCAAAAAATAAATTAAAAAAAAAGAGGAAGCGCTATAGTTTTGGTTGGAGGGGTTGAAATTTTCTAATCTCACTCATTCATTTCCAAAAATAACACGCTCTCTCTCCTCCTCCTATCTACTGCTTTTTCTCTCTCTTCAAATTCATGGAAAGTCATCTGTATTCCCAAAAAACTTCACAAAACTTCATCCTCTCTTCGTCGTCGTCGATCTCCGCCACTGCCGCAGATCCGTCGTCGTTGCATCTCCGCCACCGCCACCGCCACCGCCATAGATCCGTCGCGGCGCACTCCACCGTCGTAGCTTCGTCTCCTCTCCTTCAATCAGGTTTGATTTCGTTCTCTCTCCTCTTCATCGATGAGATTCATAATTAATCTCCAAATTAATTTACTCTTCTCTTTCGATTTGTAATTAATTTCAATTTTTAGGTGTTTGCTCGTGTAATTGTTAATTGATAAATATATACTTTGAATGAGTTGTTGTTGATTAGAACAATTTAAATCGTTTAAATCAGCAACAAGTTTGATTCGATTTCGAGTTGCGATTTTGCTAATTTTCTAGTCATTGTTGAAATTAGTACTGATTTGATTAATTTTTTGAAATTAGTTGTGATTAGAATCATCAGTCTTGCATTAGTTACTGCGTGTTTACGTCATGAATTTGGTGTTCTAGCATGTCATTAATTTAGTAACTGTCATTGTATGGAAGCCCTTAGCTTGTGTTATTCTATGGACAACTTGTGTCATTGTATGGACAACTTTGTGTCATTATATGGACAACCCGTGTCATTGGATGGTATGTTATTGTATGCACAATTCTCTTTCATTGTATGAACAAGCCCTTGTTATTCTATGAACTAACGTGTGTCATTGTATGGATAAACCCGTGTTATTCTATGAACCAACGTGTGTCATTGTATGGATAAACCCGTGTCATTGTATGAAGAAACGTGTGTCATTGTATGGATAAACTTGTGTCATTGTATGGATAAACCTTTAAACCCGTGTCATTGTATGGACAAACGTGTGTCATTGTATGGATAAACGTGTCACTCTATGGAAATATTTGTGTCACTCTATGGAGGAATGTGTCACTCTATTGAGGAACGTGTGTCACTCTATGAACAAACGTGTGTCAATCAATAACAAACGGAGTGGATGGACCTAGTTTCCGATGATTTATGGTGTGTTCGGAGTGAGCTATTCACAAACTGATCCTGTTCTGATGGAGATGCTTGAAATTTTTTGTGAAGTTATACCTTTTGTGTGCTTCATATTCAATTGTATATTTTTCCATGTCTTTTGTAGTTCCTCCATTTCTCTCTTGGTATATCAATTCTATACCCATACTTGAAATGATGGGAGTGTGAACTTTTGCCTTTTAATGATGCTCGGACTACTAAATGTCATCCCTTCTACATGTCTAGCCTCTGTTCTTTCAAGTCCCCTTGTCAGCAAGAAGTATACATACATAACTGTTCGGGTTCTTGGTGGCTCTGCAATCATTTGATTGCTGTATATTTAAATTTATCATCCTCATTGATGGTGCCTTAAATTTTGATGTGCAGTGAAGCGTGCAACTTGGTCCTTTGATGAGAAACTATTTCTCCAAGCATTTCACAAGGTCTTGGTCTCCACATCGGAGAGGTACCCTATCATATTATATGTTAGGAACATTGAAAGAATGCTTTTTCAATCAGATAGGCTATACAACTTGTTCAACAAGTTGTTAAACAGGCTGAGTGGTTCAGTCTTGGTGCTTGGATCTCGTATGATAGATGCAAACACTGAATTTGAAGAAGTCGATGACATACTTACCAAGCTGTTTCCCTACAATATCGACATTAGGCAACCTGATGATGAGGCTCATCTTGTAAACTGGAATGCCAAACTAGATGAAGATATGAAGATGATTCAGTTTCAGGACACTAGGAATCACATTGCCGAGGTATATCTATATTTATCTTTCCTTGGAACAGTTTGTCCCATGGCTTGAGTATATTCCAGGAAGGAAAGAAGTTAGGGAAAGCTAAAATGGAAACAAATGGTGAAACTGGCAAGGTTTGATCCTTTGAACTTGTATTGTGTACTTGTTAATATGAATGGTTTCATACCAAAATTGCTTTAATGAGTTTCCCTCCTTAATTTATCAGCAAGTGGATGATTCTGCTGCTCCAAAGCCAGAGAATAAGCCTGAAAGCTCTGCTGCTGATAACAAAGGGGAATCAATTCCCTTGTCGAAAAATGCTGAATCCCCTGCTCCTGTGAAACAGCTTCTCATGTACACAATTCCAGTGATATATTAATGGAATTAATCAAATACTAGCTCAATTGGTATGACACTAATGCAAATATGCACAAGTGTTGTAGGTTCAATCCCTACATGAGCTCTCTAGTCTAAACAATGATTGTGAAATTGACTCTTCACGCTAAAACAAACTTCCACCATCTTTGTAGGTTTAATGGACATTGGAAAAGGAATTAAATTTAAAGTCCATACAGTTGTGTAGCTGACGTGGGAATCGAACCCACACCTCGTGCATTACACGATGCTCTTCCAAGTGAGCTAGCCGGCTTTTAAAGAGAAAAACACAAAGTAAGAAATGAAACACTTAAGCTTTACTTCGATACCATCTCAAATCCCATTCTCGGGGAAAGAATTACCAAATATCCACTACTACTCATTTCCATGAATTACTCTATGCTTCAAATTTTGAAACAAACCTGTGTAAAAATGACAAAACTATAATCTCTGATTGCTGCTTCAAACACTAACAAGTAACAAACATGACTCTATAGACTACTTGACTAACAAGCTACTCTAACTACAGCACAAAACCTAGACTACGCCACCTTAAACTCGGTCATAATCCAATCAATATAGCATCTATCTTAACACAGCAGCAAAACAATAGTGGACAGAGAGCAAGACAACACGTCAACAGGGCACACAAAACACATGTCTCCATGCAATGACACTCATGACACAAGAGTGTCCATATAGTGACACTTCCATACAGTGACGCCAATTGTCCATACAATGACACAATAGTGTCCAAACAGTGACACTTCCATCCGATGATGCTCATTGTCCATAGAATGACACAACAGTGTTCATACAATGACACCAACTATCCATACAACGGCAACTAGTGTCCATCCAATGCCACCGATTATCCATACAATAACACTGATTATCCATGCAATAACAAACACATCCCATAGAATGACAGGTTTTGCCTATAGATTATCCATACAATAACAACCAGTGACCACAACCACCGCCACCACAACCGCCGCCGCCACAAATAACAACAACAATTGCAATCAACAAATAACAAACTAAACATCATCGGCGGCGGCGAGTAATAGATCGGCGAAAGCGAGATAATAAAAGTAGCAGAAACATCACATAAAATTTCCACAAAATCACATCATAAAATAATACAAAATTAACAACTAAATCATAAAAATTAAGCTAGATTCGATCAATACTAACAAGAATGCGACTCAATTGAAACATACGATTAACTCAAACGTCGTCGGAGTTCTCAATCGGTCGCCATAGCGCCGTCGAAATTCTCAAATCCGTCAAAAAAATCAACAATTTTCTCAAAAACAACAATTGTAGCGAATCAAAATCAAATTACAAAAAAAAAAAAATGGGAGCAAAATAGGAATAATATACATAGATCAAATTAATTAGGACAAATCAATCAAAACAATACAAAAAAATCTAGACAGATCTTACCGAAATTCGTAGAGAGGGCGACGGTGACGATGGGAGGTAACGTGACCGAGGCGGTGGCGGCGAGCAGCGAAACCAGCTACAATAATCGAAACCGGTGATGACGAGGAGAGAGGGTGATGCTGAGAAGAAAGAGAGATCGCGCCGGCGTACAACAAAGAGAGTGAAAATGTAGAGGCTTGTACCAGACGCAACGAAGGTGGCGGCGACGGCGACAGAGGTGGCGGCGTCGACGCGAGGAAGGCGAGATGAGACCGCAGGAGAGGAGAGAGAAAATGTCGAGGAGAGGGAGAATTGGAGGAGAGAGAAACGAGAAAATTGAGAATGATGGGAAATTGGGGAAAAATTAGAAACCAGTTTCTTTTTCTAGTGGAAGACAGGTGGCGTAATCTGGGGCGTCGGAATTGTTAGATCATACGGCTGAGATTTGGTGCGCAATACTCACCTAAGGATGGGTACTCTTATGATCCTCACTATATATATAGGCGAGATCAGGTGCGAACTCCTGCTCGCGTGAGAACTGCGCACCGCCATAGAGTGACACACATTGTCACATAGAATGACACTCACATACAATGACACAAAATATCCATAGAATGACACCTACATACAATGACACCGAAAAGTCTATACAATGACATGAAAATTTAGAGCTCATATAGGAATTGAACCTACAACATTCGTGTATGTACACAAATGTTTTACCAAATGAGCTATCAAATCAACCACACCACAACCATAAGCACAACCAATGACATTATTCTGTGCATATAATGACAAATAGTGTGCAAAGAATGACACATCCACAATTTATACAATGACACCGTACAATAATACCGAGTGTCCATAGTGTCATTCTATAGACAAACATGTGTCATTCTATGGACAAACTTGTGTCATTCTATGCACAACCGTATCTCATATGCACAACCGTAAATCATTCTATGCACAGCCGTGTCATTCTATGCACAAACGTGTGTCATTCTACGCACAATGGTGTGTCATTCTATGCACAAATCGTGTGTCATTCTATGGACAACCGTCTGTCATACTATGGACAACCACAACCAGTGGCCACAACCACCGCCACCACAAGTAGTGACCGCCGCCGCAGCCACAAATAACAACAATCGCAAAAACACACAAATAACAACCACCACCATCACAATGATTTCGCCGTCCTCGTTTACCACAATCGAATAAAATGATCGATCGCTGCCGTCGCAGGTCGCCGTCGCCACCACCCCTGTTCGAAAAATCATTCAATCAAATCATCAAATCTACAAATAAAAATCCACATAGATAAATTAGAAACCCTAGATTTTGATCTAAACAGAAAAGATTGGAGAATCAAAACGATTAGGACGAACAAAATCAAACGAATAGGACGAACAAAATCAAATCGATTCGAAAACAAAAGCTAAATGCAGAATCTCGCCGAAAAATCAAATTAATCAAATTGATTTAATTAAATTTATCAAATTGATCTCGCAACAGCTACAAAATTTAATCAAATGAGGTTTTAGTTTTAACTAAACAATAAAAACTGATAATCGATCAAAAAACATACCATAATCAAATGAGTAGGACGCATTTGTAGATTCGAAAAGTCGCCGCCTGTGAGAAGAGATCAACGGGAAGAGGAAACAGTAGTGACGACGACGGGAATGGCGAGAATCATATCTAAATTGAATAAATGACGGAGAGGCAGTGGCGAGAATAGATAAGACCGGCGGTGGTTGTGGCGGCGGCGACCGGTAGGGCGGTAGGAGAACATGCGAGAGGAGAGAGAGCATGTCTAGGTGAGGGAGTTTGAGGAGAGAGAAACGAGAAAATTGAGAATGATGGGAAATTGAGAAAAAATTAGAAACCAGTTTCTTTTTCTAGTGGAAGACAGGTGGCGTAATCTAGAGCATCGAAATTGTTAGATCGTACGGCTGAGATTTGGTGCTCAGTACTCACCTAAGGAGGGGTACTCTTATGATCCTCACTCACTCTCTCTCTCTCTCTCTCTCTCTCTATATATATATATATATATATATATATATATATATATATATATATATATATATATATATATATAGGAAATCTATCAAATGAGAAGTACTAATTTCGTGAGAAGTGAGAAGTAATCCCAGCCATCCATCTCACTTTATCTAGTGGTCCTTATTAATTTCATAATAAAGGAAAAAGTCTAACAAAATTAAACTCAAACCCAAAAACACTCACATTTTCTCTCTCCTCTCCTCCCCTCTTCTCTTTCCTCTCCCACCTCCCCTGCCGCCAGACAGCCACCGCCAACACTCACCGACCGTCACCATCGCCGGCGCCGACAGCTGCGGCCGACACCAAAGACTCCGGCGAGTCTTCGTCGGACATCAACCGCCCATTTTGAGCACCATTCGACCACCAAAAACGACTTCTCCTCCCATTTTTTCGTCCTCATCAGATCTGATCGCCGCCTTCCGACACCGCCGTCGACGGTAACTTTTTAAGGCCTCCTCCGACGTTTACCTCGCTATTGCCTGGCACCACCTCTCAATTTGGCCGCGGTTGAGCCAAACGAAGAAGTGAGAGGTGAGGAGATTGAGGAAATGAGATGCGCAGAGGTGGCCGATGCGGTGGTTGGAGGCAGCGCTTGGTTCGCGGCTGGTGGACGGTCATTTTGCTGGCCACTGTGGCGGTGCTGCGTGAGGTTGTGGCGGAGGTGAGGCGGGGTGGCAGTAGCGGGGGAGGGTGGCTGGGTGGGGTTAGGGGTGGTTGGAGGAGAGAGAAAATGGTAAAAATGGGGGTTTATTTTTTGTTTTTCCCTTTTTTTTCTTTTTTTTTTTAGTTATGTGTTTTTTTTTTTTTTTGAGTTATTTGAGTTACGTTTTATAATTGTTGGAGTTAAGTTAGAGTTACGTATTTTGGTTGATGGAGTTAAGTTGGAATTGTTGGAGTTACGTGTTTTAATTAGTGGAGTTAATTAAAATTACGCGTTTAAGATTTGGAGTTATTTGTTAAAATTCTTGAAGTTAAGCTGGAGTTACGTATTTTAGTTGATGGAGTTCAGTTGGAGTTATTAGAGTTACCGATTTTAATTATTGGAGTTACGTATTTTAGGTAATGGAGTTAAGTTGGAGTTATTGGAGTTACGGGTTTTAGTTGGCGGAGTTATGTTAGAGTTACGAAAGTTAAGTTGAAGTTGGTGGAGTTACGTGTTTTAGTTAGTGGAGTTAAGTCGGAGTTACGTGTTTTAGTTAGTGAAGTTATTAGAGTTACGTGTTTTATTTGATGAAATCAAGTTGAAGTTACATGTTTTAGTTAGTGGAGTTAAGCTGGAGTTACATGTTTTAGTTAGTGGAGTTAAATCGGAGTTACGTGTTTTTGTTAGTGGAGTTATTAAAGTTACGTGTTTTATTTGATGAAATTAAGTTGGAGTTATGTGTTTTAGTAGATGGAGTTAAGTCGGAGTTACGTGATTTAGGTAGTGGAGTTATTAGAGTTACGTGTTTTATTTGATGAAATTAAGTTGGAGTTACGTGTTTTAGTTAGTGGAGTTAAGTTGGAGTTATGAGGTTTTGTTGGTGGAATTATGTAAGAGTTACGTGTTTTAGTTAGTGGAATTATGTTAGAATTATGAGAGTTAGATAATTTAGTTAAATTATTGGAATTATTAATATTACTAGAGTTAGATAATTAATGTTAAATTAATGGAGTTAAATCATTGGAGTTAAACAGTTTAGTTACTGGAGTTATAGGACTAGAGTTATGCAGTTTAGGTAGTGGAGTTACTCGAAATCAATGGCTGAGATTACTTCTCACTTCTCACCAAATTATCACTTCTCACTGGATAGGCCCCCTATATATATATATATATATATATATATATATATATATATATATATATATATATATATATATACACACATTTGGATTGTTCTTATATATTGTTGGGTACACCAATTTTTCTTGCTGGATAGATTCATAGGTAATTCATTATAATTATTTTGTATGCGCAATTGCGCTTTGAAATAACCAATTTGATGGTTAAAACCCGGTCGACGAATACACAAATTTGTCCGTACATTGTATTGTACGTGATCGATGCTAACTTGAGAGTTAAGGTGCGGTCCGATCCAATTTAAGAGATTTTTAAAATCATTTAAAAGATTCAAACGAAAAATCTAAACTGATAATTTCATTAATAACGAGAGTTAGTGAAATTTAGGTCATCTTGAGTCTAACAGTTAGGAACTGTGGCAGCCAATGCACGGTAGTTAGTCTAGCGAGCAATTGAATATTATAGACGGTTTTTCTAACATGTGCCCATAGGGCACATGATAAAACTCCAGATTCTTCCCTAATTAAGTGATATTCTCACTTGGAAAAACAAATAATGGAATCTCATTGATTAATTCAGGAGAATATCACTTAATTAAGGAAGGATTTTGAGTTTTATCATGTGCCCTATGAGCACACGTTAGAAAAATCCTATTATAGAAGCCAAGTAAAAAGAAGTCCTTTGAAAAAAAGAAAAAAAGCAAACTTTCCAATGTGAACAAGTTTCACTTTTACCACTGTAAAAGGGTAAAAGGAAACATCCAAACACAAGAACACAACAAAAAGTCTTTCCCTTTTTTTTTTTCCCACCATCCTCCGTCAAAAATAACCGTTGGAAATGCCCACGTGTCACCTAACTAATCCACCTGTCATCCTCAAACACTCCCTTGGATTCTCAACAGTTAACACCCCCCCACCCCCCATCACTCCTCCACTCCTCCTCCTCTTCCTCCTCCAACTTCACTCACAAGCTTCACACTCCAACCCAAGAAAAGAAAATTAAATATCTACTCATGTCCCCTGTTTTACACCACTCATAACAACCCAATGTTACCCACATTACTATTTACCACCACCACCACCACCACCACAACTACCACCGCCATTTTACTCCTCTTTACCATATTATCCTCATTCCTGTGCTGCGCAACCGGCGGAGGAGATACCGTCACCGATACGACACAGTTCGACTTCGGTACACTTACTCTAACAAGCTTGAAGCTTCTCGGAGACGCACACTTAAACAATGGTAGCGTACGCCTCACGAACGACCTCCAAGTCCCCAACTCCGGCTCCGGCAGAGTATTTTATTCCCGGCCGGTGACATTCCGGCAACCCGGAACCAACTCTCCGGCGAGCTTCACCACCTTCTTTTCATTCTCAGTCACAAACCTCAACCCGTCATCCATCGGCGGCGGTCTCGCCTTCCTCCTCTCCCCCACCGCGGAATCCGCCGGGTCCGCCGGTGGCTACCTCGGGCTCGGGCCGGGTCCCGCCACCTACGTGGCGGTGGAGTTTGATACTTTGATGGATGTAGAATACAAGGATATAAACGGGAACCATGTCGGGTTGGATCTGAGCTCCATGATTTCGACCCGAGTGGCTGATTTGGGTGAAATAAATATTGATTTGAAGAGCGGTGATTTGATTAATACTTGGGTTGAGTATTCCGGGTCAACCCGTATTTTCAATGTATCTATTTCTTACTCCAATGTCAAACCAAAGGAGCCTCTACTCTCATTTAATCTTGATTTAGATGAATATGTTAATGATGTTATGTACGTTGGGTTTTCCGGGTCAACCCAAGGTAGTACCGAGACCCACAGTATTGATTGGTGGAGCTTCAGCTCAAGTTTCGAGTCCGAACCCGAATCTCCACCGGATTCTTCAATATCGCCGTCGTTGTCGCCATCTTCATCTTCACCCGGGTCAACGATATTCCCATTGCCGCCGCCGGTAGGAGTGGTTACAACCGCGCCTCCCCCGGCGATTGCGCCATCCGGGTCGAAACCGGGTATGAAGAATAGCGAATCGGGTTCATGTCATAATCAGTTGTGTCGACATAACCCGGTAGCGGTAGCGGGAGTTGTAACAGCAAGTGCTTTTTTCCTGGCGATATTCGGTGGGATATTACTATGGTGTTTTTCCAAGAAATCGAGAATGTTACAATTCGGAAACAATCGGAGCTCGTGCTCATTTGCGTCTGATATAATCAGAATGCCAAAGGAATTCAGCTACAAAGAGATTAAATTCGCCACTAAAACGTTCGATTCGAGTCGAATCATAGGCCACGGCGCGTTCGGGACAGTGTACAAAGGTATACTGCCTGAAACCGGGCACGTCGTGGCCGTTAAAAGGTGTAGTCATAGTGGTGGTCAGGGAAAGGAAGAATTCATTTCAGAGTTATCCATCATTGGTACGCTTAGGCATCGGAATTTAGTCCGACTCCAAGGGTGGTGCCACGAAAAAGGCGAAATCTTGCTGATATATGATCTTATGCCAAACGGTAGCTTAGACAAGGCGCTTTTCGAGTCGAGAATGGTGTTGCCATGGGCTCACCGGAGGAAAATATTACACGGGGTGGCGTCCGCGTTGGCGTATTTACACCAAGAATGTGAGAATTTAGTGGTTCATAGAGATGTTAAGACGAGTAATATTATGTTAGATGAAGCGTTTAATGCACGTTTGGGTGATTTTGGGTTAGCTAGACAAATTGAGCATGATAAGTCCCCGGACGCCACGGTGGCGGCCGGGACAATGGGGTACTTGGCACCCGAGTATTTGTTAACGGGTCGTGCTACGGATAAGACCGATGTGTTTAGTTTCGGGGCGGTGGTGCTCGAGGTGGCGAGTGGGCGGAGGCCAATTGAGAAGGAGAGGGTTGGAGGGGGGAATGGGAATGGGAATTTGGTGGAATGGGTGTGGGGGTTGCATACGGAAGGAAGGTTGGCCGCGGCGGCCGACGAGAGGTTGAATGGGGAGTATGATGAAGGGGAGATGAGGAGGGTGTTGTTGGTTGGGTTAGCTTGTTCGCACCCGGACCCGACGGTCCGGCCTATGATGAGGGGTGTGGTTCAGATGTTAGTTGGTGAAGCTGAGGTCCCAATTGTACCAAGAACTAAGCCTTCTATGAGTTTTAGTACTTCACAATTACTATTGAGTTTGCAAGATAGTGTTTCTGATTGCAATGCTTTGCTTACAATCTCAACCACTTCCTCGTCCGAGCGTAACTTGTTCCTTGGTCATGAGGGTCCGGAGGAGCTTGTTTAGCTCAATTACGTTACTCAATTTCGATATCATCCTCTCGTATTGCTCGGGGTGGTGAAAGGCCCATGACGCGCTCTCTTTTTCGTTTCTAGATTTACCATTTTATAGTTATATACATATACAGTTAGTTTTCTTTTGTTTTTTGTAGCTTAGCTTTACTAGGTAGTAGGAAAGGTGATATTTATATCTTGACATTATTATGTATGTATACATATATGCCAATAATATCAAATCTTTATAGGTCATAAATATTTCTCCTAAAGGAGAAAAGAGAATAAGTTGAAAAAAGGTTGTAATATGCACAAAGTGTAGGGCTTTATTGCATTAGGTAGGAATTGTGAATTTGTGACCCATAATTTATGTAACAAGCTCATTTCACTCACTTATATTTTTGTATCAATGCTTGACTTGTCCGAGAGTCTCGAGTTTAAATTCTAGAAATAATACAACAAACAAACGTATGAATTACGGAGAAAGTATTATCGATATGGCTCGAATTCAGACTAAGTCTGAGTGGCGCTCACAAACATCGATGCAAATAATGCAATGACAACGGCGAATCAAGCTATGAAGAAAGATCAAAGGGAGTAATGATGAATATCAATTTTCTTATAGTTATGATTGGGAAGAAGTTAGTAGAATTGGGGGGGGGGGGGAAGTAAGTGGGTCACATATGCTATAGGTTAACTATTGTCAAAAAGGCACCCCCATTTAGGTCTTTTGAAGAGTAAAGTTTTGGTAAAGTGTATTAGTGACGTAAAGAAGAGCATTTTTATGCTCTCATCTTCCTCCATTTTTGTGGATAAGAAGAAAATAATATCTCATTTTCCACTCTTCACGGGTCTTCCATGAGATGTTTAACGGCTCTCTCCATCTTCTTCAATAAATAAATCAATGTTTCCCCATTCTAATTAAGTTCCTAACTTCCCCACCTTCCTCGTAAGAGCGTTCCACAGTCTACATCCCATTGACTTCGTATTTATAAATATAATTATTGACACTTAGTTGAGTTAACACGAGATTCAACTAGTATAACTAGAGGTTTTAAGTTGAGTTCAAGCTTTAGAAATAAATCAGTTTGTCGCCTTTATAGTTCTATTCAACTCGAGTTTAGACGGAAGATAATGTAACGAGGTACTTGGCGTACAGTCAGCCGAATGATTAAATTGCTTATCATATTCATGAGTTGATGACTAAAAAGCCTGTACGGCTCAACCACCGGGACCAAATGTGTCTGAAGACCCCATGTCACATGACTGCATAAGGAGCCGTTAAGACAACATGTTGACAGTTAATTGCATGCATAAATGTCAATACTTTGGAAAGTTTAGTCACTTTCTCAAATAAGAGAGATATACAATGGAATAAACGAGTGTTGATACTTCATTGAGTTAATTCCTTGTACTCGGCGAAAGGTAGGTCTTGGCTGGGATTGGCACACCCACGGTCACGTTTAGGTTGATCAATATACAGAAATAGGTTGTAAACGGTTATAATTAACTGTACAATCAAACAACTAATAGCTCGGGTCATTTTGAGATCTCATGTTCAAATCCATTCATTTACAGCGCGTTAACTCTCGCCACTGACCATTACAATCAAATTCATTAACAGCTTGTTTGAGGATTTCTTGAACTTAATTAATAATATCTCTGCCAGCTGATGGATAATCAAGATGATATTCTTGATTAGAACAACATTGATTGGTGTTAATGTTTGCTTCCCTGAAAACAATGGAGTACAAGTTATGCAAAGCACACTTACCAACCGAATCTTCAGATATATTGAGTGCGAAACTACCCTTTGTCGCATACTATTAAGAATGTCGCATCAACCACTTCCACAAAAGCCTGACCTTTTTTTTTTTAATATCAAACACGACATAAAACCCCCTAAAACAGAGTAATTAAATAATCGTAAAATTTGAAAAAAAAAAAAAAAAAAAAATTGCCCTGCCTTTGTATAGAGAATCCCCTATTCAGTGACGATTACGACTCGCAACCATACATTACAAGCCGGCTTTGCGCGGTCATGTTGATAACTACCAGAGTTTAGGTGCACAGAATGAAAGAAACTACTCCCAGGTTAAGGCAGGTTGTAAGTGTAAAAACATAATGCATACAACGATTAGTAAACCCTCAATGTCTGCCAAAAATAACGAATTTAGTATCAACACACGCTTACACAATAAACTGCACAGCTGCTTATTGAGAACAGGTCGTATACACAATGTCAGGTGTCCCAAGCTTACGATCCACAAACTACACAAGTGAACACATCAGGATATATCAAGTGTAGACAGGTAACAGGTTACAGATGACTTCCACATTACCAGGAAAGCAATTTCAGAGCTAGTGACGGCCCATAGTCTGCTCTCCAGGAGGAATCATAACCAGGACTTGCTGAGCATTGACGCTGGGGTGTGGCAGCCTGCGACGAATCTCACGACCTTCCTGGCAAAGTGAACATGGATGGCAGAAGACATGGGTGGCAAAATCACATGCCATTTCACACTGCTCCCGTTGTATATCATCCTCCACAAAGCTTCCACAGCCGCCACAGTGTCGTGTAAGATCCTCACAACTTCCCTATAAATGTCCAAATGCACACATTACTCTTTATCTTTTAAAAATATAACCATCACACAATTTTAGATCTCAAGTAATTCAATTAGGATCAAGTTTCAGAGTAAGGACCTACATGCAATTCGTTTTCCCCAAAGCACATTAGCACAGAAGACACTTTTACTGGTAAGGGTTCATATAAGGTATCCATGACGTAAATTCCATACAAGTGGTGTGGGACTGTGGGACAAAGCCATACAAAACCACACCCCAAAACACAAATACACCGTCTCACAAAAATCCCTTTAAAAACTCCCGCTTATATTTGATCTAAACACCAAATTATGAGTTATCCATTGTATGAGCTAAGAAAATCACAGCAGTTTTCAACTGAATAAGACAACCATCGCCCAAAGACGAAGGATTACCAGAATCGGAAGCAGAGCTAGACTGGTTTAGAAAGGTCTATAGCTAAACTCTACACCACACGATTCCAATTCTCATCTCATTGTCAGTTTTCAGATTAAAGATTTTACAACAAACATTCAAATAGAAGAATCTGCGTATCTTTCCCCTGTCAACAAGATGTAATTTCAGCAATGTTGCAAGACACTAACGATTTAAAAATACCAGAAAATTCTGATAAATGTTGGCTAAGTTCTCACTAGAAAATTATTAAGGATATCAACAATAACAAAGTCCCAAGTCCCAGAATAAATCGGTTACAAAATAACAGTATCTATTAATAGGACCGTAAAAGACAAGGTCCACCAACACTAATCTCAAAATGCCGTTGTCTTGATTCAATAATCATCTACATAATAGAAGACGTGTTCACGTGTTTCCTTGGATCATATTAAAGCTTAGCTTATATCATTAAACTATTCAACTGTTGCCTGATCGTTGGCAGTGAATTTAGGTTTCTCTCATTTCCCTGAAGTAAGGTCTTTGAGTCCTCTGAACCCAACAATAATTTGCCAACATAATACATCCCATTTTGCAACCAACTCGACATTTTGAGTCAACAGGTTGTCAGAAAGTGACATTGATCTGACTATCAGAAATTATTCAATTTCCCTTCAGCAGAACATTGCTTAATGAACAATGCTGATGATGCCTCAGTGAAGGAAATTGTGGGCAGCTATAATGTATCAGATAATCATACCCAAGAAACATGACAAATCAACAGATAAAAAACAAAGATAGAAGTCAATGAAGCAACACATCAGGAAAAGAATGTCATATGGGGTTTCCATTGGACCATGACATTAGAAAGGCTTCATAGTTAGACTCATGATATATTCGGCAATCTGCCCTTACAACTTTACAAGGCTCTTAGTCCTGATCTTTGTGTCATGTGCTGGAAAAGTAGTAATAATGGGTCCCAACTTTTCCTTCATTGTAAATTTTCTTGTGTGTTGTGTGTTGTGTCATAACCTGATTGGTTCTATTGAGAACCAATGGGTGCATCCTAGAGTGATGGTGGACTTCAACAACATTTTTAACCCCAATGCCTTAAAGGCTCCCGCCATAAGGCGGGGTAAGGGGGGGTCGGATGCACGTAAGTCTTACCCCTATTGAAACATAGAGAGGTTGCGCACGGATGACCCAAAATGAAAATTGCTTCGAGAATCGCACCGACTGACTGCTACTTCACAAAATAAGAAGCACAGACAGTTTTATGAGCCATTTTGCTTTATTCCATTATATCCCAAAAACCAAAGAATAAGTAATCTTTGTCTCCATTGGAAATGTAAGTAGTGATGGTGGACTTCATTCAGATTAAATTTATCCGGACTGGCAGCACTAAAGAAGGGAGAGTAATATGGAGGCAAGCTCAGGATGCGTTCAACATTCCTTAGAATATGCTTGGGGTCCCATTACATTCTTAGCTATGATATTTGTGGAAACAGCTTGTGCTTACAAAAGGAGTGCCAATATCATTCATCAAGGGAATTAGAGTTTCTTATTATTTCATAAGGAGGGCTCATTATTTTTAATAAAAAAAAAAAGGTTCAATATGCATGACTTCCAAAGAAAATGTTTTCAACAAGCACTCACATCAGGAATTCTGCTATCCTAGAGGAAGAATGAAAAAAACAAAAACAAAGAACTTGCCTCAAGGTTGAAATTCCGACGAACAGCAGTACGGGTTGAATAAGAAAACCAAGGGGCCAAGCAGTTCCACCCAAAAAAGGAATTTCCAATCAGGTACAGAGCAGTGTATGTCATACAATGATTAGTGAAACTCCCAGAGGTTGATCCAAGCCTCTCAGCATTACTTCCGAAAAGCACACAGGGAGCGACAGTTCCCAGTAGACCTGATTACATCAATTGTAAGAAACTTAGAACAGGAAGTATATAGTACTAACATACACATCGTTGTCAATCAATAAACAAAGTACTGAAACAAAATAAGCATGTGATTGTCGGCTATCCAGATGCAATATTAAAGACAGGTCAGGTAGTAACTCACTAACTCAAACGATTCAATAAGGTTGAGGTTTTCCACGTAAGCTTATGTACATATAAGATGGTGCTTTCATCATTAAATACAGCCTAAGGATGATATTGCCCTCACTCAAAAACGACTTTCTCCCTCACTGCCTTACCCGTCAGGCATCAACAACCCAATTTCCTTCCAGTCCCTTCACATCACCCAGCCATCTAACCACCAACATCTTTTCCCCTTACATCATCATCATGCAACCACCCATGACCAACGATCACTCTGCAGGACCCACGATCTCATGCAACCACCCACAACCTCCGCTCAATCACTCTCTTTAACCAATGGCCACTATACCTCTTCCTCCACTACCTCCTCGTCAAACCAAAACCACAAAGATAGCCAACAACCAATCTAGTACGGATCTACTTCCCGCTCCATAAAAGCCAAATTCTTCTCAAGTTTGTTGCCTTGGCATTCCATATATCATTTTGTACATTCACAATAATGATTTAATGACGGCATGCATTCTTGTCCTTTTTAATTCATTGATTTGTCATTCAGTATATAGTGATGTGTATTCAAGATCATTGTCTACCTATTGAATATATAAGATTGTACATAGACATATATAATTAAATGAACATTATTATATCCTTAAATTAAGTATAGAAGTTAGAGTTGACGGTGGAAGTAGGGTGTAAGAGGGCATTTGTGGTTAAAGCAGTGGTACACAAGGTGAAGGCATGATGTGTGAAGGGTATAAAGCGAGGTGGAGGGCTTGTGCAAGTTAAAAGAAGTGTTCAGGGTGAGGACATGGTCTGGCAATGGTGGGCAGTAAGGTGGTAGTGTGATGAACATATGGACATCAAGGGAGTGGTGGTTGCCGTCAAGACTCATAACTCATGAGTGCGCAGGAGTTTGTCGTAAGAGGGTGGTTGGTGAGTGGGTTGAAGTGGTCAAGTGGATGTGAAGGATCATGAAAGAGATGGTGTGTGAGAAGAAATCAAGGTAATATTTTTTGGTTAAATGTCGATATGTCGTTTTTAACATGTGTGAAATCACGCAAATAGCCTTTATCTACTTGATATAAGACCGAAAGGTTGAGGTAATATCACCACTTCCAAAATTAACAACTAGTACTGCAATCCTCACTCTCTGAAATTGGCCAAATCACTATAATGGATTGTATACACCTTACATTTGACCGACACTTGCATATTAGTCAGAAATGCCAAAAGAGGAATACGACCATTTTTAGGTAGGAAAACATTTCTAGGACCTCTTGCAATGAAGAGACATAACTTGATGAAGCTTGAAGTCATTCAATCCAAAACTGCTAAGCAATAAGCAAGAACAAATGACTTCTGATAGTCTGATACTAAGGAAAGATTTAAAAAGCTGAACCATGCTTCCACGTCCTCAAGTCAAAGGTGTTTGAGGGATTATTACCTCCGACGATGGCACACATGTCGAACCACTGATGACCACAATTCTTACATTTCACACCAAACATGCCCTTTGCCCCCTGACAAATGATAGTGATCGAGACCTGAAATAACAAACTATTCATATGACCTAGACAATTTCTTGTTTAAGGATTCCAATAGTGGGTGGCACCAAAGGGGGGTTTGAATTCCAATTGTAGATTCTCTTTTAACCAATTTAGGCCAAGGTCAAGAACTATTCACAAAGAATAATCACTCAGGGCTTGCAAAATATATATAAACAGTTTGCCATTTAGTGTTTCAACTATCAACTGATAAATATCGGTGCAATTAAATTGAGAGAACAAACAAAAACTAAGTCAAACTTTATGAGTATTTCATTGACACTCGTTGATTGATGACTCACGTTTATCGACCAATTATCTTACTTCAACAACAGCACACCAGTACACCACTATATAAAACTAATCAAAGGCAGGTTACAATTGGGTATTTGTTCTTATAAACCATTTACAATAAACGTTTCTAGAGCAGCGTCACTAATACCTCCAAATTCCTCCATAAACACCATCAACTTCCCTCTCTAAAAATGTCTTACACATCATAGAGCCTATGGGTTATGGTCCTATGACTCCTATCCCCCTTCAGCCCTTTACCTCTATAATCTCAATAAGATGCCTTGCTTCTTAAGAACATTACTTATTTAATCCATTGGAGTACACCGATGCTCAAAGTTCTAAACTAAACAAACTCAACCCAAAATTCTCGACGTTCCCTAGTTCTCTCCGAAAACTATTGCACCCTATTCCACTTCCGAATTTGTTCTCCTTACCAAGATAATAATAAACTTATCGATATACCCAATCACCTACATGGCTACATTCCCCCTCCCCTCCTCCTCCTCCTCCTCCTCCTCCTCCTCCTCCACTTTCCTTTCTTTCAATGTCACGATCAATATTTATTGATTTGTCTTCAAGAACACACATTTCACATCCTCATTCTACATTTCCAACACATTATCTAAAAACAGAAACTCCATAATTCCGCACAATCAAGAAACAATTACGATTTCGACGTCGACCACAATTTCAATCAACAGCGAAAACCTAATCATTTCACACACAATCAAAATGAAAAAACATAAATAAAAAAAAAATCAAAATTACAAGAAAAAAGGGAAGAAAAACTCACAAACTTCAACATCACTGCCACAAAAATCATCACGATTTCCCAGACAAGAAAAGAGCCCGGAGCTCCAAGGGGCCCGACCCATCATAGGCTGGCCCACAACACTCATAGGAACCCCATCAGCAGTCCACCTGTATCCATCCGCCACGTGGGGCTCCGTCATTGGTGGGACAGGCTGTTCTTTGGACGGAGGAGACGGTGGCGATGAGAATTCCGGCGCCAATTTAGGGTTTGCTGGTTCATTTTGATTGGTTTTTTCGGTGTCGGTGGGTAAAAGTGGGCTTGATTCTTCTTCTGGGTTGTTCTTGTTCGCCATTGTTGATTTCAATTTTCTGGATTTTTTCCCCTTTTTTTTTTCTTTTGATTTGATCAAATTGATTTGATTGAGAAAGAGGAGAGAGAGAAAAAGAGAGTTGAAATGGTGGAATTCCAACTCTCGGCGAAAGCGATTTCTGGGTAAACAAGACAATTAAGATTTTTTTTTTTAAGAGAGACGGAGAGAGGGGGGAAGGTAGCAAGTCACCGCGTAATCAGCAAGATACTTTTTTTTTAACCAAATTTGGGATTTTTGTGTCATTGTATCGTGCAGCCGTGTACAAAGTCTACCAGCTCGCGAGGTCGGTTTCCGAACTCGCAAGCCGTGACGCGTTTTTGGGATTTTACTCTTTCTTGTCTTGTAAGTTGGTTTCGGTTTACCTTATTTTGTTGCACTACTATATAAACAACTTTCTAGACAAAATTACCAAACACAAAACACACAGGCGTCTTATTATCTAGGGTTTTCACCTTCGTATGATCGTGCTTTACCAACAATCTTGAAGACATTATTGATTTTTTTGCGGTCATCATGGATATGTTTGATTCCGTAGTTCCTGATATGTCGAATTTCGATCTTCTTGATGACGAGAACTATCAAAGTTGGGCTTTTAGGATGAAGTTTTATTTGAGACAAATTGGTGTGGCTTATGTGTTAGAGGAGAAGATTGTACCAACGGATGAAGAAGAGAAAAATGCTTATGAGAAGAAATTTGATAAGGATCATGAGATTTGCAAGGGCATGTTACTGTTTTATATGTGTGATTTTTTGCTGGAAATTTACATGAAATTTAAGACTGCTTATGATATTTGGGTCTCGTTGAAAACGAGGTATGGTGGTATAGATGCTATATCTAAGCGTTATATTGTTGCTGAGTGGCTCGAATTTAGTTTTTCCGAAGATAAACCTATGATTGATCAAGTTCATGAATACAAGTCTTTATGCATGAGAATGACTAACGAAGGGTTGACTATTAGTGATGGTGTCCAAACTAATGTTTTAATAAATAAATTACCATTGTCTTGGAGGAAATTTTGTGACGAGTTGATGCATAAAAGAAAGGATTTGACATTAGGTGAATTGATCACTCAACTAAAGATAGAGGAAAAAAATCGGCTCATTAAGGGTAAGGATGTTCGTAGTTCTAGTACTTTTAAGCCTCTTTGTGGGGTAAAGAAGCGGAAGACGACGTTTTCATCTATTAATAAGTTCATGAGGTAAGGCTATGGGCAACTGCAACTTTGAGAAGATGGGTCACAACTGAAAAGGGTGAAGTGTGTTTAACTTGCAATTACTAGTATGGAGAGTTTGTCTACACACGATTTTGTAGGTTTATATACTCTTAATGTTGTACACAAATCTCTATCAATAGAATTTGCTTTTGTCGTTTCTTTGTGTGTGCCTCTATCTAAAAAAAAAAAAAGAAAAAAAAAAAAGAAACTACGTGGGTCTCGATATACCGAGAACATCTTCCCGCAAAATATATCGGATACTAGAGAATGATTAGCTTTTGCTCTTGATTCGCGCCTCGATCGATTCAGTAGCCAATCCGCGTCTTCACAGGTCGAGCTTTTGCTTTTGTTTGTGCCTCTGTGGCATGGAAGACTCGGTCATCGTTTTAATGTTGGTTCCAAGTCTTTGAAGAAGATCACGTGCACGTGTGAGGTTTGCGCTAAAGCTAAGCATACCTAAAAAACCGTCCTACTCTTGCGAGACGAGCGATTCAAAGTGAGAGGTAAGGGATATATGTATTTACTTTTGTTTTTATTTAAATTTGTCATGACATGTTGATAGATCATCATGCAAGACGTAATTTTATGATGTTGTGTATAACGTGACACACACGGATGAGCAAATTGTGGTGCCAAAGTCTCCAAAACGGCCCTAATAGATAAAAACAAGCTACTTTTTTTTTTTTTTTTTTTTTGACCAAAATCGAGTGAGAAGCTCATGTAGAAAGGCTCCAAAATTCCAACATTGTGGGTTAAATTCAACAGATTGAACGAATCATTAAAATCACCTTCCTACGTGGAGCTCACTCCTCCATACATCTCTGCGATCTTGCATATTGCAACTTCATAAAACTTTCAACATTCCACCTTCTTCAACACGCCACAGCCGTGCCACCACCACACCACCACCCAAATTTAGATCCACACCCCCTCAAAATGTCAACAATACCCCTAAAAGCCGTAACACTAACCCACGTCCGATACACAAAAGGTGACCAAATCGGTCATTTCCTAGCATGGATCTCTCTAGTCCCAGTCTTCATCACCTTCGGCGGCTTCTTCTCACACTTTTTCTTCAGGCGTGAGCTACAAGGAATGTGTTTCGCCCTCGGCCTCCTCGTCTCCCAATTTATCAACGAGCTCATCAAAACCACCGTGTCTCAGTCCCGCCCCGCCACCTGCGCCGCCCTCGAAGCCTGCGACTCCCACGGCTGGCCCTCCTCTCACTCCCAATACATGTTCTTCTTCGCCACCTTTTTCTCTCTCCTCAGCTACCGCAAAGCCGGCTTCTTCGGCGGCCGCCAGAACAGCTGGCTCGTCGAATTCGCCGCATGGATCCTCGCCGTCCTCACCATGTTTTCTAGGGTTTACCTAGGGTACCACTCGGTGGCGCAGGTGTTCGCCGGTGCTATTTTGGGGACCGTGCTCGGCGGCGCGTGGTATTGGGTGGTTAATCGGGTGTTGGTTCGGTTTTTTCCGGCGATCGAGGAGAGTTATATTGGGAGGAAGTTTTATATTAAGGATACTTCTCATCTTCCTAATGTGTTGAAGTTTGAGTATGATAATGCTAGGGCTGCTCGTATGAATGACGCTACTCATAAAACTAGCTGATTTTCGTCTTCTTTTTCCCTGAGATTTAATGCTATCTATTTATATAGTATATAGTTTAAGGTTAGTTGCTCATACTACATTGTTTTTAATTCGTTGGCGAAATTATGTTTAGAATGGTTAATTTTATTGATTTTAATTGGAGAGTTTATATGTTGGTAATCGTTGGTGGAATTGTGAACTGCTTTGTTTGGTTTTGTGCTGTGTATGGTGGTGTTTGTATCTGTGTGTGTCTTGTGAATTACGCTAGTATGTGGGGTTATGTTGCGATACATGATGTGAGTGTGAAGGAATTGGAGCTTTTGCAAGAGTGGAACTTTATCTCGGGGGCAAGGAGGGTGGACAGGGAGTGAGATTGGGGTCGATAATCAGGTTGTGATGGTGATGGAAATTATGAATTTGGCATAATGATGAGGTAGGATGGTGTATTGTGGATTGCGGTTTGAGCTCATGTTGTATACGGAGTATATGTTATGATAAGACTAAGCAGGAAACAATGCCATAGTGTCTGGTATTGCTAGTATAAGAATTGCCAAGCCAAGAACAATGCTTGGTTTTGATGGAATTGTGCCTTTCGTTCGAGAAATTATCATCTTGTGGAAAGGGATGCTTGGTTGTGATGGACTTGGCATTCTCATTTATCAGGGGCCCTTTTAAGGATTGGGGTGAGAGTTGAGGCTGAAAGTTTCGCATTTTGGTGCATTGGGGAGAAAACTTGGGATGATGTTGATTAAAGATGCTTCATTTATGGTGGCTTAGCTTAGACATGGAAGAGCCTTGGTGCTTGTGCTTTATGGCCTTATACTTGTCGTTACAAGGTGGCAAGCTCCAAGTAGTTATACTCATCTTTCAGTAGCTTTTTTTAGGGGAGGGTTGAGGACTAGAGGTTGTATCCAATGTTACATTTTGCGTGGTAATGGAGATATTTGAGACGTTACAAATATGGTGGTCTTAAGGTGGTTGACCCTAGAGACTTGTAACGTCCTTAATATTTGTGAATCATGGTAAGAGTAAAATTATGAAAATATACTCTTATGGAAGTATGTTTCATTGTTTATCCAATGATACATGGAGTTGAGATGTTGAGAGTCAGACTGCGACCTCGAAAAGCGAGAACGACTTGTGATTAAATAGAGACGGTATTATAATCGTCTTTCTTGAGAACTTGGTAATGATTGCAAAACATGATGTTAAATGGTGTCATATCACTTGATTTATACTTTATCCTACCATTTCAGCTACCTAATTCTGGTGTTTGCCTGTTTGGTAGACCAGACAGTGTCCTATAGTTTCTTTAATGACTGTGCTTCCTGTTTGTGTGTTTATATATATTAGTGATCTATGTAATATGTACGGAAACATAGCTTGAAGTCATTGCATCTTTTGACTGGATGACACCTATGTACTTTGAGTGATCCTCAGCTTATTGCACCTTTGCTTGCTGTCGATAGATGAAGTATTGCCTTGGCTTAGTGTTTGTGTTCCTACTTTGTCGGAGTGTCTTGAAAAATATTTTACTCCCAACCCAACTCTTATCAGTTTCTTTCCCCCATCTTTTGTTGGTACATCGGGTAGCTATGCTGCAGGAGAAGGGGATTCAAATCTAACCATAGACATGCTGAACTTCCAACCATTGGGCCAACCTTCTTCGCAGACAACTAAGTCAGTTAATTTGGAACACCATCCCAAGTCAAAAGTAGTTCCCCCATTCTATGTTATATTGGTTCAAGTGGAAGGTCAGTGACAGAGGAGTAAAACAACTGGTGGTTATCGAATCTACTGATAAGGCAGTTAAGTTGGAGGCAGCTGGGTCTAATAATAGCCATACTTCTCTTTCTTGTGAGTCAGCTTACCTTCTCCAGGCAATGGATTTTGCATCATGCCTTTTTTCGCTTGCACCAGGCATTTCTGTGTCCCGTTCACAGCTTTTAAAGTATTTAAGACAATCTGAAAATGACATCAAAGTGATGATTGCTTTTTGTTTGCTTATACTCGTTGGTTTAAGTATATCGCAGTTGTTGGTTTCCTGTGACTTCTTTTTTTTTTTTTGCTACTCGGAGAAGCTAGCCTTTGGACTTTTGGTGACAAATGAGTCCTGCCAATTTAATGATTCTTCTGAAGCTGTGAGAAAGAACGTGGCAGAAAGGGCACTATCATTGTTACCTGTGGATGTTCTACTGAGCACGAACTGCCTGTTCATAACTGATATGATGATTTTCTTGACCTTTGAACTGTGTCGTGCTGTTTGGAAAACTTTTTTCTGTGGAAGTTAACTCAGCAATAATCCTAGTTGGGACGGATTTGAACATTTCTTGGTGTACCGAAGGTTTTAGGAGGAACAAAGGTGGTTTAAGCTTAGAAAGTGTCAAGGGTTTTGAACTTGAGCTTCAGTAATTTGAGACTAACTGGCTAGGGCGGATCTTTTCTGCCAAATGATCGGATAGGATTTAAAATTGTCGTAGTAAGTCTGTGAAGTCTTGACTAATGGAAACAGGTATTAAGAGAGACTATCTTCTTAATCAATTTGGAGGTATTGTATTACTGTGAAGCTACTGTTACTATGTTGCTATGGCCCCCTGTGAGTGTTAGCATGTTATTCCTCCAGGCGCACGAGTTCTAATCTCATGAACCGACATCTAACCTGTCCTTAGCAATTGGACCTCCGTTGTCTGATAATTGATGGTTTATGAGGATGTTCACTTCTTTCGTACCTAGTAGGGATACATACAGATGGTCTTATCAGTTCGTCAGTTACTTGTGTGGAAAACTTCTGATTAGTTCTTTGCTGTGTAGTTAATGCATTATCGAGTTTCAGATGTTTGCGACACTGTTTTGAAATTTCATGTCAATCTTTGTACATTCTACTTGTTGCAACCTAATACTCAACTGTTTTCGCAGGTACCAAAGTGAAGAACTAGTGGAGCTCTATACTCAACTTCAGTGGAGATCGTAACAGATCATATGAGAAAGAGAGAGATGGTGATGATTTGATGAATGGTTGTAACTTGTAAGTTGTATCTTCAACAATTAACGAGTGTTTATACGAAGGGTTCTGATTCCGAGCTCGCTGCAATTATTATTGTACTTCTTTCTCGGCCTAATGATTCAGTTATAAACTTATAACTATCCGTCAGTGTTATGTTATGGAGTATCTATCAGGGAACTCTCACCAGTTGAGTTCTTTCTGTCTCACAGAGGCTTCAGTTCTCAAAAAACCATATGTTGTAGTAATTTTGGTATGGTGTAACTGTGTAAGTAAACTGGTGAACTCGAACTGAGCTTTAGAGTTCACTCAACCCCGATCCGATATGACTAACATATAAGGTCAATTTGGCTACAACCGTTAACTTGTACTTGGTAGAACTTGAAAATAATCGCTTGACGATTGATCAGCTCAAAATTTAACCTTTCAGTCTTCACCACTCTACGCAGCTCTTAGCCACTCAACGAGTCTACTTATAGCGGGTGTAAACAACTTATCGCCTCGTCGCTGCTCACAGTTTATCATGCGTAAGGATCCCATAGAATTTGTTAATAACTCTTCACATCTTTCATCGAAACATGTACGAGAATTCAAGAAGTCTTAACCTAAGTAACCCTCGAAAGTCAAAATGAGTCTTTAAATGTTGTAGTATTACTAATATCCGAAACATAACTACTCATTCAGCTCAACTCGATACAAAAACGTAAATTAACAAAATTGTGATTCGGTTAGGGTCAAAACGGCTAGACTCGTCTTACCCCATATCGGTTGCAACTCGCTGGAAGACTAACCAAACCCGATAATGACCTGAACAACCCCAATCCACTTAAACAAACCCGATAAACGACCAACCCCAAAACTCCAAAGCAAATTTTTGTTTTTTTTTTTTTTTTTTTTTTTTTTTTTGTTTTTGTCCAGAAAACTGGAATTGATCAAAGGTTGCTGAAGCGGTTGAGTGAAGAAGAAGCAGTAGTATCTTCAATCAGAAGAAGAAAAGAAAAGAACGAACATGGCAGATGGGAACTTGGCTTCTCAGAGAAGAGACCCCATTAAATCTTCAGGCATGTTTCTTCTTAACCCCTCTTAAACCCTTTTGTTTTTATTAGCTTTCCCAACAAATTTCTTTCTCCCTATAATTCAAGAAGATGGCAGTTTGTATTTATATTGAAAAGGGATTACTTTGTGTTAGAATTGCATTTGATTGGTCGATTGTTATGGTTTGTTGATTGTATTGTATGGTGGAAGACCATTTCTCAGGAGGTTTAATCAAAATGGTTCAAATAATTGTACTGGTTTATGCTGTTCAATGTAAGTTATAGAGCCAGTCGGTATCAATTTTTCGCGGTATCGGAATCGGTCAATCATGATTGATATAGAGTAGAATTATACCTAGCAGTTAGCTTTTGCCTGTGCTGGTTGGTTATTCTGAAATTACTCACGAGTGCGAGAATTGCGGTTTTCTTTTCGTTGAAGCGGCTGTATATAGCGAGGTGTAAGGCCCTAGCTAAGTTTGTGAACCCAAAAGTTTGAGACTTTATGTGCAATATTGTGGTATACTACTGCTGTGTTACTTGTGAGAAATGTTTCAAGTGAATGTATTGTGTGAGCCTTAAGACGAGTCTAGTTATGGTTGTAAGTTTAAATGGTGTGAGTTACGTACTAATTCCTTGGCTGGCAGTATGTGTGCTCTGAAACTTGTAGATGGGATGCTCTTGGGGATTACATGGATTGGCTTAGGGTTTGAGTGGCGGAATAGAAACCCGGGATGAATATTTGTGAGGAAATTTAATTTCCCAATGAGAGCCCTGTACCGATTCTGAAGACAATATGCAGTTGGAAGGTAAAGGTGTAAACTGAGAGTCAGCCTTGGCAAAAGAAATGCCTTGTGTGGAGAGCTTAATGCCAAGGAAATAATGTAGCCTCCTTAGTCATTGATTCCAAAAGAAAGCTTTAAGTTTTACTTGAGCCAACTGATTAGTGATTACGTCATGATTTGAACCTGTCATCCACATATAGTACACACGGACAGCTATGTGAGCCTGACCTTTGTTGAGGAGATTAATCAATTTTAGATTGCCTATTTGGAAAGCTACTTACTTTTGGCAAATTAGTGCCTGTGTCATTACTCATTCTGTCTAAGGAATACGGATTTTCTGAACCTGCAACCTTTCTTGTGAGGATTGGGACATAGGAGTACCTTCTGCCTTCAGGCATCGTAGTATACACTTCGTCTGTATATCCTCATGTAATTAAGTAATCATTGTTGACATTTGATTGAAGGATCTCCCACTTCTGTTGGTTATGCATTTTCCCTGACTTATGAGGCTTCAGACTGTATTTTGATCATTGATTAAAAGTCCCCTGCAAATCAACCCCAGCTCTTTGGCTGCAACCTGTAGGTTGATCTTTAATCCTTTATGTCTAATAGTCTGAAATGCTACTGCTGTGTAATAAGGGAAGAACCATTGAATGAATGAATCTGTCTTAGCTTCCGTAAGTGACCTAAGTACACTATATATAAATAAATGCTGAGAGATATTGGCAAAAAGAGAATAGAAACATGCGAAAAGCTAGAAGAACTAATGAATCCATATGGGCTGGGTGCAGCCCATATGTATGTCATCCAACAAACCACATTTGATTTACTGGTTCTGTGGCCGGAAGTACCTCGCTAGTGATGTTAACTTGCTGATGTTCTCTTATTGGTTTTAGTTGGGAATTTGGCAACACAGCGAAGGCGACAGACTGCAGTTAGCGTCGCTAAAGAAAGAAGAGAGGCCCTCATGCGAACAAAACGGCTTTGCAGGGTGGCGATTGGCAAGGAAGATAGCACTGAGCTTGACAGTGATATGATGCTTGATGAAGAACAATCGCTTTTGGATACGCAGACTACTTCCGCGGTTGAAGCATTGAAAACTGCCATTGCCTATCAGTATGTGCTATGTGTGTGGTATCACTGTTGTGTACTGAGCTTAGTATGTGTTTATTGTCGTTTGTCTGTATGAGGTTATGAAATTGACGGACTCTTTAAGCTTTTTGCTCTTATGAAATAGTATACGATCATTGCATTTCTCGTCGTGGTTCTATTGATCATTTAGAACGGCCTCTTTGTTATGGCATGGTTTCAGTTGTTGCTGTTGTAGTTGCATCAAAATACCAGTTGGCGTATTTTGTTAGTTGATTCTTGTTGTATGCATTCCAAAGCTTTGTTTTTCGAATATCTCGCCATAGGTGTTAGATAAAGAACTTCTTCTAGGTATATCTCAGGTATTTGGATTATGGGATTGAGATATCTAGTGGTGTTTATAGCATCGTTGATGTCTGTTGAGGTGTCGACATTATTTCAGGTTGTGATGAAGATATTACATGGTAGTGTGATACACTCATCAACCTAGCTTGAATGATGAAATATAACACAGCAAGGTACCATATGAAAAGAGCAAAATGCCTTAACCCTTTGTTCATCTGGATAGTTTTAGTTTTTGAAGATGTTTTTTTCTTTATCCTCATTTTCGTTAATGAAGTTGCTGTCTTGGTTATCAGGTCATCCTTAAGACCTTCTTTCTCAAAACAGTCAATAGTTAATGATTTCGATGGCAATTATCTAATGTCTCATGAATCCAAACTTTAAGATCCATTCCTTGCCCCATGGGCTGTAATTTCAAATGGGGGTCATTTGCTGGGCATGTAAATAATTTAATGAACTCGATAACTGTAATAGTAAAACAACAGAAACTTTGGCAGAGTTTCTCTACCTCTGAAGGTTGTCCATACCTAATCTGCAACATTTGGATCATTGATATGGAGTTCGAGCACTGGGACTTCGTTCTTAGGATACTTGATAGTTTGGATTTGTGACATCAAATTTTCTTCTTCGTATATCTCCTACTGTGTTTCCGTCCATTAACTTGCCTTTCATGTATTAAAACTGACACTCATGTGGCATGTTACTGATCAGTCTGCACTTTGATTAGATAATGTTGTACCTTGATGTGTTATACTCATTACTCGTCCATGGTTTATGAGTTTTTCATAGTGTAACTTCTGTCATTTAAACTTCATGACTTAATGTAATAATTAAAACCTTGGTAAACCTCACTGCGCATGGGCAATATTTGGATGCCTCTGATTGTTTTCTTCTACATATTTAAGCTGTCCTCCTGTCCTTAAGCAAGTAAGATACCATTAATTTTCCCGTTCAGTCACTTTTTTGCGTAAGGTGCATCAACTTAATTAAGCTACGGATAGGTACCCTTACTTCTGGAAATCTAACTATAGGCAAGCAATTGTATGTACAGCGGATATTGCTACAGCATTGAGCTATAATATATATGAAAGTTATGACATCGGTAAGATTTGCGTGCATCCGACCCCCCCTACCCCGCCTTATGGTGGGAGCCTTCAAGGCACTGGGGTAAAGATGTTGATGTTGTATGACAAAGGCAATGTATATGGTATCTACTAGAGACACAGCTGGTTTGTAAGATGGGCTCTTGTTTCAATTTTCAAATTGAGACTTTGGTTTGTTTTCTAGTTCTCCTCAAAGTGGCTCTGAAGATATGGTTATTGTGAATATGTTATTCTTTGTGAGCATAAATGCATAATGGTTCAATGGTCTACATATCTTGCTTTTTGCTATCTCATAACTTTGAACTATTTGTCTTTGATCCATTCCTATTGGCAGAAATCTTGACATGATTTCTCAGTTTGTTTAGTTTATTCTGATAATTTTTCTTTGATTAACAGGGGAAAGGGTGCACAACAGAAGAGGATTAATGCCCTACGTGAGTTGAGACATCTATTATCCAGATCCGAGCTACCCCCTGTTGATGTGGCGCTTAAAGCTGGAGCTGTACAAGTTCTTGTGCAATGCCTCCAGTTTGGCTCTGCAGATGAGCAGGTTTGTCTCATTCAGCTTTTGGTTTTATTTTTAGGGTCCTTTTTCATTGTATTTTCTTACTTGAGGAGTCCTGCCTGTAATTTGGTTCCTGAAGTCTTTTTCGATCTCGTGGGACTTCAGTAAAGCTGAAGAACAGCAGAAAGCATGTGATGACATGCTATTACAATTCAATTCGTAATAGACATAATACTTTTGCTTCTCAATCACTTGGTCTTTTAGCTAGTCTCAATCGCAGATACCTTAATCTTCTCTCCTGGTAGGTAACATAGGTTCCAGAGCAGATCGGGTGGTTTGAAGGATGTTAGAAACCTTTTTAGTATCAATGAAGTACTTCATGCCATTGTGAGATTTGTCAGCATTCATGCACTATAAGTAGGTTTTACTTACCTATTGCTGGCCATGGATTGGCCATCGGTTGACGTTTTTTTTTTCTCAGCAATTCTTCTAACTTGTAAGGTCATGCTTACCAATGGACTTTTGTATGTTCATGGGACACGAACTTGCGTTTATCTGAACGATCAACTATAGGCTATACCTCCTTGGATGAACTTCCCTAAGAAGTGCGTTTGAATGAATTTTGCTCGTTCATGCGTGGATTCATTTATAGTAATCAATGTTTGAGCAAAGGCAAGGACACTCGTAAGTGAAAGAAAAAGACATATCATTTTTCTGGTCTTTTTGCAACAAACTCTTTATATAAAAACTTTAAGGTTGTCATGGACCTTATGGTAGAAGAGAGATTATGAATAAGGATAAATAAAGTTAAAATGAGAAATCAACTTTAGGTTATGATTAAATGATGAATGTTGGGTTGATTTTGAGAACAATAACACCAGTTCTGACTCTCTCTCTCTCTCTCAGTGATGGATCTGAGGTGGATCTTTCGACTACTGAATGGAGGTGAAACTTCCATTTTGGACATCAAGACTCATACGGAGTAGTAATGTTTTTTAAGGATCAAGGAGAAGGGAAGGTGGTCGAGTTAGATGGGTGGTGGTTTTGAATCCATCACCCAGTTAACCTGGGAAGTCATGGTTTTCCTTCGATCATAAAACATGCTATGAATTAAGGGAGAGATGTGCCTGATTTCAGAGAGTTCATATTGCAAATTAACTCTAGAGGTAAGTTGCTGACACTTGGTCTTTCTAATAGGGCATAACTTAATTTTAGGGTGGTCTTAGCTTCTTCCTTTTCCAAGGGTGGTTCTCCAACTGGTTGCAGAGGGTAAGGGGCATGATGGGTAGGAAACAGGTGCAATCAACATATAGTGTTAGAGAAGTGGCATGTGAGATTGCGCTATCCTTGTGAGCAGGATAATTGGTTGGAGATGGTTAAAGCTGTTACATTGCACGTCAAGGTCTTCTCTAGGACGTCCATTAAGGATTCCGTTCCGTGGACATGGGGGAAAATATGGGGTGCTGATACTCCTTAATTAGGGAGAAGGGCAGTCCCTTGGGCGTTGAAACTGGGCCTATATGCTCTCTTCTACAGAGCGTCAGAGGATTCAGAAGCAGATGTAAGATGAGTGGTCTGATTCTGATGAGAAGGATTTTTCGGAGTATGAAGGTCTGTTGGTAAATCTTACTTTGGCATATCTTCTTAATGACAGTACAATGGGTTGGGACAAAGTCTTTTTTTCTTTGACAGGGGTACAAGGTATATGTGATCAATGATGATCATATTGATCTTAACTCAAGGCGTTGAGAATAAAGTTGGCGTGAGCAAGGCAGATAACTATGGTGGTTATTGCTCAAGTTCTCTCAATTGATCAGAATTCGGGATTTCAGGGGACCATATGTTCGCCTATTATGAAACCGCGATTGACCTACTAATTGGAGCAAGGAGATGGCTCATGATTTCTGATGTCTTAGCAGCCATGACCTATGGATTATAACCTAATGTTTGGGAATTCGACTTCAAATTTTTTTTTTTTTAACTGGTGGTAGAGAATTACAAAGATCTGAAACAACAGTTAACTTATGATGCATAAGCGTATCTAAAGTGTGGGACAGGACTATGGAGTGGGCTTTATGTTGTCAGTCTATCAGCCACCATAATCGCTTTTCCTAAGAATACTGCTGTGCTTTCCTAAGAGCTTGATCAGCTCTCTTTTGTATACTCCCTCCATCCGAGTTTAAACACCCCATACCCAAAATGCCCTCGTGTTGAGGAGAGTATACACACTAATCGGTTAATCAAAGTTCCAAAAATATTTCATAGCAAATTGGATAAGAGGCTTAACAAAAATTCCATGTAATTTTTCCGGAACTGTGATTAATCGTTTAGTGTGCACACCCTCTTTCGTGAGGGTTAGGGTGTTTAAACTCGGACGGAGGGAGTATGGGCGTCACCCCTTTAGGTGTCTTTTTGTATATGGGAGGCACCCCCTTGGTGTCCTTTTAAATATAATGCTATCCTATCTTACTTTTTAAAAAAAAAAAGAATATTGCTATGCTTCAGGAAATACACTGGAAAATATTTTTCACCGATTCAGGGACATAGATTCCAAGGCATTTGTATAATGACTATAATCATGCTTACACTTTTGGCAAGTTCATTTATACATGTCTTTACAATTGGTGAATAAGAGAATGCTGCTACCTTTTTAAAGATTACTCCTCACCTGGAGTGTCCCACTGTGTTGAAGCTAAACTGTGCTTGAGTTTGGACGAGTCTATGCTTTAGGTTTTTTTTTTTTTTTTTTTTTAATCATTGTTGGTTCACCTTCATACAATGGGCGACTCTTTTATTACTTTGACGTTGAGAAGTTGAATTGTTTTTCAATTTTCGTGTCGCAGTTACTTGAGGCAGCTTGGTGTCTTACAAACATAGCTGCAGGACAGCCAGAAGAAACAAAATCTCTGCTTCCTGCATTGCCCTTGCTCATAGCGCACCTTGGAGGTTGGTGAATTACATCCATATCCCACATTGCTTCTACTTTTCTTTTAAGCATGTTTTTTAATAGTATTCTTATTTGCTATTTCTAATGAAACTAAGACGATCGTATGTGTTAGGATTGTCATATAAGGAAGCAAAATTGCCATTTCTAACCACACTCTTGTGTGGTGTTCATACATTCATTCAAACTTGTGAAACGAACAGTGCCCAATTTCCTTTTTATCATTATGTGTTAAGTGTTCTATCCATACTTTGGCTACCTATCTCCATTAATCTGTTTCTCATACGTTCATTGACAAATGGAGATCAAGCTTGAGTACTAGTGTGCTTTGAAAATTGCTATACGACCCAAAAAATTGCCGAATTTGAATTTTGCAAAAGTCGACTTGTAATTCTTATTGTGGCTCGATAGGAATGAAAGGATATTTTCAGAGTAGGGCCATGGATCTGAGTCTTTGTAGAACAAAATAGCTTTTTGTGTACTGCCTACCCTTCTCTTGTTCTTATTTTATTATTTAAGAGAGGAGTGAATAGTTTTGAAGGGGTCTATGGTACTTAAAGCAAATTTTCCAAAAATTTGGACCAATATACTTGTTACAACAATAAATTTCATGGAAACTTCTGAAGCTTTTACCCATATGTTCCTGGACATACTAAAATGTCAAAATGAATTGTTTGAATAAATGGATATAGATTAGCTTATGTTTGCTGTGTTAGGACTTGGGACTTAGGAGTTGTATGTATTTGACTTTGTTTTCCCCTATTGAAAAAAATGGTGGATTACGCTAGACTATATGATATGTTGATCTTATATTCTGTAAAGTTAGATAACTCACTGAATTGTCTGTAAGTAGGGAGTCAATAGATGCACTTCTGGACACACTTCCATTCAGAAACTTCTTTGTGTTTTCAACACAGGCTAAGGCTACGTACATAGACTTCCCCCTTTACCTCGCCATGATCGGTAGCCTTTGAGGCACTAAAGGTGTCACTGATTAATCTTAATATATGTTTGTGTTTGCTCGTCCCCGTCACACTCCTGAAAGCAACTGTGAAGTTTGGATCACTCTCTGTCTAATAGCTGCCTTGTTTATTCTGTGCAGAGAAGAGTTCTGCATCAGTAGCTGAGCAATGCGCATGGGCATTGGGAAATGTTGCTGGTGAAGGTGAGGACCTTCGAAATGTGTTGTTATCACAAGGGGCTTTGTTACCTCTTGCCAGAATGATACTCCCAGACAAGGGCTCTACTGTAAGGACAGCTGCTTGGGCACTGTCAAATCTTATCAAGGTACAAAACATTTAACTTTGGGCTTGCCAGACACGTCTCTGCATAGGGCTTGCCTCTCAACTGCTTTTTCAATGTTTATTTCCGTCACAAAGATCATGTGCAATCTGAAATTAATTTGTATGCATAATCCAATTATGCGGACATTTCTTATTAACTGTTATTCATTTTGGCTTGCTTTCAACAGAAAAGTTACCCCCGCACTCCCCTACCCCGCTCCCCTCCCCTCCTTGGTTTCTTCTTATTTTTTCCTTCTTACTGTTAAGAGCTCTGTCTTCTGCTGTGTGGAGTAGTTCGGTGTATTGCAGAAATTGTAGATTAGCTGGCTATCGCACGCAGTTTAGCCTGGACATTGTATTCAGACCTCATTTATATTCGTTTGGATAGTTTTTGACCAGCCAGGAGTTAACGTTGAGTAATTCAGAAGCTTATGAGAACCATGGAATGGAACAATTTTTTTTGATTGAGCTAATTGATTGCTTGTTCTGTCCCAGACTCCCACCCCCAACGTGGCAAACTTTATATTTTGACCCATTGCATACTCGGTCATCCTTCCCTAGTAAATTAAAGTTTTTAAAACATCTTCTATTTCCATTCTTCCAATGCAATTTTATCAGTCATACCACACTAATTAATTGCACTTCCTACTACTTTTGGGAAGTCAACTTTATTTATTTGGATGGGTTGGAGTAATACTAAGTCTGTAATAGTATGGTCAAGTATTAAGTAAATCCAATTTCTGGAATCAGTAGCTGTAAGTTTCTCATGGTGTGCTTGTCTTCCCTTGTGTGGAAGTTCCAAATTAGCCCTCTGAAAAACTTGGTTGTTAGTTGAACTCTTCTTAGAAGTGTTGGAAATTCTCTCGTGTCTGTTTGACATCAAGTTGATTGCCATATGAGTTTGTTGGTCTTCCTCCTCTTTATCTTTACTGGTATGTTAATTCGACTCATTTCTTCTTGGATATGATATGGGTATGGAAACTGTACACGACCTTTGCCTATCCCACACTCTCGTAGTTTCCTTTCATGGAAGTTTGTCTCACACATTCCTTTCCATAAGCAACCTTGATAGAAAAAAGTTCATGTCCAAGCTCTCATGTGTTCATGCTCATACCTCTCTTGTTGAATTTATTCACTCTGGTCATCTAGTCTAGTCTAATTGAATTGAGATGTTGTATTCAAATTGTTTCATCAGTAGATGTTATTAAACGTGTATAAAAGGAATTAGAAAAACTCAAGTCCAAATTTTAATGTTATGTAGGGACCACATCCAAGAGCTGCATCAGAACTAATCAGAATAGATGCCGTACTCGATGCTATAACCCGTCACTTGAGGAGATCGTAAGTGGGGGCACTTATCTTTAGATAACATCTGTAACTTTTGGAAATTGAAATGTCTACTGACTTATCTTCTTTATATCTGTGCCTGTTATATGATCTCTTAAATGAAGTTTTAGGCCATTTAAGCCAACTTTCACATTTGGTGACTCCTTTGGATATTGTTTTTTTTTGGTGTGTGTGGGGGGGGGGGGGGGGTGAAGGGGGTGACTTATTGGATGGGAATATTGTACTAAGATTCAATACGTCAGATTAAGAAATTTTATGTCTGATGAGTTTGTGTATATTGATTTCTCTTCTTTATTTCCCGTTACTACATACAATTCTATGTCAAAGTGGCAAATATTAGCGAGAAGAACCACGACTGGATTTAGAAATGGTACGATCTACTATGCAATATGCTTTTTCAGGGATGAGGAAATAGCAACTGAAGTCGCTTGGGTGGTTGTGTATCTTTCAGCGCTTTCAGACATCGCTTCAAGTATGATGGTGAAGAACAACTTTTTGCATCTTCTTGTGGAGAGGTTGGCAGCATCCAACAGTTTGCAACTGCTTATTCCGGTAAATACAATTATAATCTTTCTAATATACATTAGATGATTGTTTTGGTTGCTTATCCATGCTGTTTCAGTAACCTTTCGTTGTAAAAAAAAAAAGTGCAAGTTGTCAACATAGAGGAGTTATATTAAATAAACTTATGTAGTACGTACATGTTAAGGCTACTTAAGTTTTCTTTTAGATGTTTTAACATGTAGTGATGTAGACTTTGGAAGGAATAAAAAACACATGACATATTGCAGAGGCACAGGCCCTACTGCACTCAAATGTATGCATTATGTTCTCAAAAAGTAGTGAAAGCAGTAGTCAAGCATTACTTCATTGTGTTTGCATCTTCCTTTTGGCACATTAACTGTGTAAGGTGTGCTCTGCCTCAGTGGTTGAGTTCCATCAAATGAGATTTATAGGTTTGGGTGCTAACAAAGAGAGGAAGTTGCTCTGGCAATGTCCAATCGTTGCTGTTACCTGGTGCACTTGGAATGTACAGAATTGACTAATGTTTCAGCTTGACTATGTTTGGGGAGAGTTATTTCCTACCCTGCTTTTGCCTGAAGGCCTCGGTGTCTTTAGTGTGACCTCCACTACCCATCTACAAAGGAATGGGGCCCTAAATTCTTTTTGCAAAACAATAAGGTCTCGTTGTCCTCTTGAGCTTCTTTTCTATCAGTGATACTTGTGTCTTGGAGAAAAAAAAGAAAGGATGGCTTATTACTATCCATTTTGGGTTTTTAGGTTGCAGATAGGCTAGTTCTCTCCCACATTTCGTAGTCTAGTGTGTAATAGGAGTCTTAAATAATGCTACTTACAATTGTTCCAAGTAATTGACCGAGCTAGTGAAATCTATTTATAGTGTAGTGCTTTGTCTGTTTACATAACTTTAGCTGTTATGTGACTGAGAAGCTATTGTCAATCAAATAAATGGAATCATGAGGGAATTTACCACTTCAAGAACCCTAACTGTCAAGATGCATACACCCAAGATTTACTTAACATTTTGCTTGCTAGCAATAAGTTTTTAAATTCTGGTTCTCAATTGGTAATATAATTATTAAGTTGGTTGCAGTGTTCATGAAGCTCTCCTTATCTGTTCTAAATCAGCTCATGGTTTAGGTGTTGAGGAGTTTAGGTAATCTTGTTGCTGGTGATACACGGACAACTTCAGTTGTCCTTGTCGTTGGAAGTGAAGTTACAGGTGTGTACTCATTTAGCACAGCAAGGTGCAGTTTTTTTTTTTTTTTTTTTTTTTTTTTTTTTTTTGCAATGTTATTCTCCTGCTTTTAAGCATTTTCTGTTACTGATTGTTGATAATTTACAGATCAAGTTGTTGCGGCTCTTGTGAAGTGTCTCAAAAGTGAACACCGCGTACTGAAGAAGGTCTTCTATCTCCAGCGATTAGAATAATTCATTTCGCTTTTTGTGGAGTCACAAACTATTACTTCATAGGAAAATAGAAACCAATCTATCTTTCCTAATACAGCTACATTCTTGTAGGAGGCTGCGTGGGTGCTATCTAACATTGCCGCAGGTTCAATTGAACATAAGAAATTAATTTATTCAACAGAAGCAGTGCCACAGTTGTTGCGTCTTATGACAACTGCACCAATCGATATACGGAAAGAGGTAGCATATGTTCTAGGCAACATCTGTGTGGCCCCAACTGAAGGTCTTGGAAAGCCACGTGTAATCGTAGAGCACCTGCTTTCATTGATTCGTGGAGGATGCCTGCACAGTTTCATCGAACTAGTCAGGTCTGCAGACATTGAGGCTGCAAGATTGGGTTTGCAATTTTTAGAGCTGGTGAGTTTGTCTTTTTAGCAAGTGACCTTATCTGCTGTAGATTTCGTTCAGACAAATATATCTACGTATGTTCTAAGTATATGCAGCATCTATGTTTAGGCAAGTATATATCACTGGATATGAAGAGTGTTACCAGTCATGCTATAGCAAAAAAGGAATATATATACCATTTATCTTTCGGAATGTATGTACATGCTGTATCAATTTTGACATGCACTTGTAGTAAATGATTTTTGGGAACACACGTTGGGATTCATCTAATTAATGTAAGTTTACCTAAAGACGCAAGTCTCTTGGCTGTAACAAGTGTGGGGAAAGAAGGTCTGTTTGCTACTTACTGACACCAGAAAAACCGAGTGAATGTTTTAGATCTTGAGTCATATATAGTGCTAATCTTCACTAAGTTGTGAGGAAGATGCGCAAGCTCAGGGGTTTGAGTTGAGGCATATGGTCGGTAGGGATCCTCGTGGGGTATTAGCACCCCTTGATTTCTTCTTGGACCTATTACTTATCTTTGGTAGCTCACTAACCGGCAGTCAATGTATTGCAGGTTCTAAGAGGAATGCCCAATGAGGAGGGGCCGAAGCTTGTGGAAAGGGAGGACGGTATCGAAGCCATGGAAAGATTCCAGTTCCATGAAAATGAAGATTTAAGAAATATGGCAAATGGATTAGTTGACACTTACTTTGGTGAGAACTATGGACTTGATGAGTGAGGTTGAAGCTTGGACAACATTTTATGTGTTCTTGTTGCTTTGGTGCAATTATTCCGTGTAATACTATCACATTTTCTTTTTGGTGACCGCCAAGTTTAAGAGATATATTGTCCCCGGTGGTTGTCGCATTTGTCTTTTTTAAAAATCGTAATGAAATATCAAATCATTCTGCTCACTCTTTTACTCTGTTTACTAGAATACTATTAGTACTACCTTTGTAAACATATGACATATCGACATGGAGATTTGCCTTGTGATTTAAGAAAATGAACACATTTTGGTCCGAGTGGTGCCGAGTTTGGTGGTCAAGGGGGACACGACTTGATTCTTTGGTCCTTGGGGTTGTGGTGAGTGACCAGAGTTGGTGCATGAGTTAGATTGTTGGTCTCATAGGTGAGTGTTCTCACCCTCTCGGAATTAATTTTTTGTACGGTTTCTTCAAATAATGATCGTCACAGATTCCGATTTCGATCATCACCATTGTACATGTATTTGCTATGTGACAGACCAATGCTTATATCATGCTCCCGGGAGCACAAGGAGCATGGTGATCATTCTCACAATAGAGGAGTAGGGACCACACTTAAAATAATATAAAATCTATTTAAATGTAGTCCCCTACTCTTCTATTGTGAAAATGGCCATCATGCTCTTTGTGCTCCCGGGAGCATGGTATAATTTGCGGTGACCGTGTTTTCAAGTTAATTTGGAACAACTTCTACGCTAATTTTTCAGAGTCAGATTAACATTTCTAATTGTAAAGAAGAGAAGTCGCGAGTGCTGATAAACCAATCATTATGATTGGGTTACGGACTCAATCACAAGGGCCCTTTTTCAGCCAAAGCAAAGCAACTCTGCTCGACCATCGCGCCTTGATCCATGCGCACACCACCGAAACCCTATTCAACCCAGCACCCACCTCCGGCGAACCACCTTACTTCCGGCGAGACGAAAAGACACCCTAAGATGAAGGAGTTTGGTTAACCTTATAAGGTGTGGTGCTCGGGAAAAACGGTTTAGGGCCCCACTTTTCGGTACCAGCCCTAAACCCTTTTTCCGTTGTGTGTGGGCGAAATGGTAATGGTGGGCGGGTGGTAGAGATGTGTTGGAGTTGGTGTCCTCCGACAATAATGCGTTGACTAATTAAATCTAATTAGGAATAAACTTGGGATATATTGAATATACAAGTCAGTTGATTAACGTAAATCGATAACGGTTGGCTGACTAGAGTTTGACGTTATTGTCGTTTGACGGCGGTAATCAACTGATCATTCTCGGTCACACCAATAAAGATAGTTTCTCCAAAGGATATTATATTTGTATTTAATATAATATAATATAAACCCTAATGTATCAGTTAAAGAGTTAACTGATTATATCGGATAGTGATTTATGAGTTCGGAACTCAGGTCGAATAAATTATGGTTATTGTGTAAATTGTCAAAAAAAAAAAAAAATTGACAATTAGCTATTTAAATTACAAAGAGTTGTAATTTTAGCTAAAATGATGTAATTAGTAATTATTATATAGTGATATAATAATTAATTAACACTTAAAGAAATAAGTGTACAAATTATACCAAATTGTAACATAAGATGTTTAGAGGTATAATTAGTAAGGGCAAAATAGTCTTTTTGCCACCACCACTATATATAATGTGTTTATATGATCAAACACATGATATACATCATTTTTACAAACACATTATATGTTTTAGAGAGAGAATTGAGAGAAAACCCTCAAATTTCTCTAAAAAATCAGCCTACTTCCACTTCCATTAAGATCAAGTTTTCTTCATTGCATGTCAATGAAAACTTGAACAAAACACTTATCTAAGCCTAGTATATCATTGGCTAATTATATACAAGGTTTTAGGGTTAAAATATCATAAAACTAGACCATTTTGTGAGATTTTTGGAGAGCTTCTTTGGTGGATCAAGGGAGGAGGTTTCCTAACTTGGAAACTCAAGATTAAGGGGGAGGATCCCCTATAATTTGCAGCTCAAGATCCTTCATTTGAAGGAAGGTCAAAATTCCTCTTGATTAAGGTATAAAAACTTATTTTATACACTTTTTATTGCTTTAATCTTACATGCAACTATAGATTCTTAGATAAACTTAATTAGGAGTAATTAAGTACTAATTAGAGGAGTCTAATTAGAGGCTAAACAACTGTCATGTGGTATCAGAACTTCGGTTTAAGTTGCATGTTAATTTTAAGCTTTAATTAGGTTAATTAGTAACTTAATTAATTTTTAATGATAAAAATTTGTTTTATCATACAAAATAAATTTTCATGTGATTTTTTGGGCACGTGGATGCTCCAACTGAAATTATGGAATTTTGGGAATTTATTTGCTATTTTTGCTTATTTTTCGTTGTTTTTACAAGATTTATGCTATTTTCTAATTAATTGGTAATTAGATTGACATGCATGTTGATTTTATTAATTTAATAAATTTATAATTTTTCCAGAATTATAATGAGTATAATTTCCAGAAATTATTTCATAATTTAATTGGCCATTTGTTATTGTTAGTAATAATATAAATGGTGGAAAATTGATTTCTTAAGAGAAAATGACCAAAATAATTTGCAAATTTTTTGTCCTTAATTAGCTACTGGTTGTGAGCTTAAATCACTTAATGAAATAATTTCTAAATTTTTTCATAATTAGTTATGATTTATTTAGATATTTTCGGCTTTATTATGTGATTTTTGGACAAATAAGCAAACATAATCAAATTAAACTAATAAATTCAATTTTAGTGGAGACTAAATATTAAAAAACTAATTAGTTGGTGGTTAGTTTAAACTTAAAAGGTGTTTTAAGTATTGATTATTGATTCTAATAAGTTAGAATCAGAAATTCCTAAATTTACCGGGTTGCTTGTACTGTAAAGCTGAAAATCTAATTTTCAGTCTTATTTGCATGATTCTAAGTATAGTATGGCCATAGAGTACTATAGTATCGGTACTGTACCGAAATGTAAGGACGGTATCCGATTGGTTTGTAATAATTGCAATCTCGTATCGCTGGTTTGTAATACTTTAACTCTTTTATTTTTTCAAAAATGTATAATAGGATAGTCCATATGTACATTTGTTTCTATTGACGATCGGCATTTTCACGGAGCCAATGGTTGGCGGATCGAGACAGAAGTGAGGACGGAGCCTTTGAAGCTTTTGAAGCCTAGTTTAGGTTTAATTGCTTTTGTTAGGTTCTAGTCTTATAGCAATACTAGGACTTGGATTTTTTTGATGCATGCTTGGTTTAATTTTTGCACAATTATAACCAAACGCAATCCCACATTGTCATATTCATTATCCGCGACTCGCTAGAATTAGTTCACTTAAAAGCGATAGATAAAATATGACAAGATCTCTCATTGAAATGTAAAATCGAGATTTAGTCCTTCCACAATTCACGCCTATTCAACCCTTGTTCATTAGAGGCACGCTCGCCCTAGCGGGGTGTTTCCTTTTTACCTTGGGGGAGTAGGTTAATAAAGAGTTATTACGAGTAAATTTTGGTTTAATCTTGACGTGATTTGCAATACAAGTCTTGCAATCCGGGACTAAAGGATTGATTTAGTTGAAATCGATCAACCAAGAGTTCTAAGTGTAGAATCAATCATGAGTTGGTTCACCGAAATTACATAAATTTGGGATGTATCGCCCTCCGCGTACCTAAATTTATGTAAGATCGGATCTCGGAATCATTTATATAATTAAGAGAGATCATTATATAAATGCGTAAATTCACAAATAATTATTTTAATGTGAATTTGACGATGAATTTAATCGATTGTTTTTTCCCACGTTGTAGTTTAAAATTCGAAAATGGCTCAAACGTCCAATTCAGTAATATCCAAAGACTCCTGGCTTCGTAATTTTATGGAAAAGAATGAACTAAAGGAGGATGGAAGCAATTTTACTGATTGGGAGTTAAACCTGCGATTAGCCCTTCAATCTGATAGAAAACAACGTTTTCTATACGAACCCCCGATTCCTGCTCCAGGTCCTGACGCCACCCCTGAAATGATACAAATGTATCAAGAGTACGCGCATGACTCTGACCAGATTAAGAATGTATTGATTTTTGCTATGCACCCATGTTTACAGAAACGCATGATTGATTTCTGTGCGTATCAAATATTCGATCGGCTAACGACTAGTTTCTCGCAAAAGCCGCGAATACTTCAATACGAAGCAGCTTTGAGTTTCTTTGAGACTAAGCTCTCAAAGGGCCAACCAGTTGGTCCTCATGTTCTCAAATTTATTGAGAATGTTGAAACTCTTGAGAAGTTAGGTTGCCCAATTTCTGAAGATTTTGCGGTATACCGTCTGCTTAATTCTTTGCCTGCAACATTCGGTCCTTTTAGGACAAATTACAACATGAATGATTTAAAGAAAAATCTTCATGAATTGCATGTCATGCTTCTACAACATGAGAGGGATATGGTGTCTAGTGGGAGTGGGAATAGAGATGTTTTATCCATAGCGGTAAAACAAAAGGGGAAGTTTAAGAAGGGTGCGGGGAAGGGTAAGAAACCCGCGCGTGGCAAAGGAAATGGAAAAGTTGCTTCGGGCAACAATTCCATTGCTAAGAGAGGTGCGACTCCTGAAGGAGAAGAAGTCTAATTGCCCAAAATATCTGGAGGAGAAGAAGTCGAAACCAGGTATATATATGATAGATATTAATTATGCAAGTACCACGTCCTGGGTATTAGACACTGGATGTGGATCTCACCTTTGTAATCACTTGCAGGGGCTGACAAAGGCACGTCGGCTGGCAAAAGGTGAAGTTGACCTCCGTGTCGGGAATGGAGCTAAAGTAGCCGCCATATCAGTAGGAATGTATATTCTGTCACTTGCCTCAGAGTTAGAGTTGTATCTAAATAACTGCTATTTTATACCAACTCTAAGTAAGAATATAATATAGGTTTCTGTTTTAGATGCTGAAGGTTTTGAATTTACAATACGAAACAACAGTTGTACCTTCTCGTTTAATGATATGGTGTATGGAACAACCAAATCTATAAACGGAATTTACGTTTTAGATTTGAAAAATGAGGTCTATCATGTAGCAAATAAAAAGTTCAAAATAGGAGATCCCGATCAATCCTACCTTTGGCACTATCGTTTAGGGCATATAAACGAAAAACGCATTGAGAGACTCGTAGCCAATGAAGTTCTCAAGCCATTTGATTTTGGATCATATGGAACATGCGAATCTTGTCTTTTAGGCAAGATGACTCGAGCACCTTTTTCAGGAAAAGGAGTACGAGCTAGTGATTTGTCGACCCTCATTCATACAGATGTTTGCGGTCCAATGACAATCACTGCCAGAGGTGGTTATGACTACTTTGTCACTTTTACAGATGATTTTAGTAGATACGGCTACATCTACCTAATCAAATACAAAAGTGAGGTACTTGAGAAATTTATAAAATTTCAAAAGGAAGTAGAAAACCAATTAAATAGGAGATTGTTGGAGTTGGTGTCCTCCGACAATAATGCATTGACTAATTAAATCTAATTAGGAATAAAATTGGGATATATTGAATATACAAGTCAGTTGATTAACGTAAATCGATAACGGTTGGCTTTCTAGAGTTTGACGTTATTATCGTTTGACGGCGGTAATCAACTGATCCCTCTCGGTCACACCGATAAAGATAGTTTCTACAAAGGATATTATATTTGTATTTAATATAATATAATATAAACCCTAATGTATCAGTTAAAGAGTTAACTGATTATATCGGATAGTGATTTATGAGTTCGGAACTCAGGTCGAATAAATTATGGTTATTGTGTAAATTGTCAAAAAAAAAAAAATTGACAATTAGCTATTTAAATTACAAAGAGTTGTAATTTTAGCTAAAATGACGTAATTAGTAATTATTATATAGTGATATAATAATTAATTAACACTTAAAGAAATAAGTGTACAAATTATACCAAATTTTAACATAAGATGTTTAGGGGTATAATTAGTAAGGGTAAAATAGTCTTTTGCCACCACCACTATATATAATGTGTTTATATGATCAAACACATGATATACATCATTTTTACAAACACATTATATGTTTTAGAGAGAATTTAGAGAAAACCCTCAAATTTCTCTAAAAAATCAGCCTACTTCTACTTCCATTAAGATCAAGTTTTCTTCATTGCATGTCAGTGAAAACTTGATCAAAACACTTATCTAAGCCTAGTATATCATTAGCTAATTTGTTGGCTAATTATATACAAGGTTTTAGGGTTAAAATATCATAAAACTAGACCATTTTGTGAGATTTTTGGAGAGCTTCTTTGGTGGATCAAGGGAGGAGGTTTCCTAACTTGGAAACTCAAGATTAAGGAGGAGTATCCCCAATAATTTGCAGCTCAAGATCTTTCATTTGAAGGAAGGTCAAAATTCCTCTTGATTAAGGTATAAAAACTTGTTTTATACACTTTTTATTGCTTTAATCTTACATGCAACTATAGATTCTTAGCTAAACTTAATTAGGAGTAATTAAGTACTAATTAGAGGAATCTAATTAGAGGCTAAACAACTTTCAAGATGGAGAGGAGAGAGGGGGGGTACATGACGGGCAAATATTCTAAGCAACGGGATTTGGAAAAGCAAAAGAATGGCTCAGATGTTACCACCAATCCGTGATTGGCTCTTTTATGCCACTGAAAGTGATCGATTTAGTGAAAATCGTCAGGAGGCCTGGGGACAATCGAGTAAGACAGTAAAGTCAATCTCAGCAACTACAAACAATCTAGAACATCTCCCCAATGAAAATCATGTCCATCAAATGCATATGTGAAAAGTCAAGTAACCTAGGATCACTTATCAGATGTTGTTAGAACTAATATAACTAATGTCATTGGCCTTCTCATCTTTCACGGCTCAAATTCTTCACTATCATCTTTCGACTGATTGACATTTTGATTAATTATCTTCATTGTTAATTTATAAGCATTCAACTCATCATTTATTTGTTGGGACATTTTATATATAGAGATTCGAACAGATTGAGTTGGTTAAATTAGCAACTGAGCCTTTACAATGTTGTCTACAATTAAGTCTACAACATATGTGCGAGCCTACAAAAACTGATACGATTTTGCGAAATTGCGGAATTGTTGTTTTGCTACTAAACATAATATAATTTTTCCGACAAAAATTTCTCTATTGCTATCGTAACTTAAACAATCTCTGCATTAACAACGAAGTCAATCATCTCGATCTCGTCATCTTTGGTACTATAAGACGGACGAACAACATGGTAGCGATCCCTGCCTGGCGTTGCAATCTCATTTGGATCGCGGACTTAACCGTCAAATGCCTCAATTTTTACAGCATGGTCTAAGCCGGGTTGACCTCCAAAATTGTATACCTCATCTCTTTCATACTCTTCTTTTTTCAACCTGTAGACATGATTGGCACCACCCTCTATGTTCAACAAAATGTTAGTAAAGTAAATTACGTCTTTAATTGCAGGACTAATTTCAATTTATGACCTGGTATCATGAAATCTTACATACTTTCTCCGATTCAAAGAGATCTTCCTCTTTCTATTTGTAGTTTTGAGGTGTCATGTTGAGAGCTACTTTTATATCAAATGAATCATTCACTTATTGCAAAAATTAGAACTAATTTTTATTCTGTAATACAGTCTACTAATTCCATTTGATTCTACGACAAATGGATTTTCCATTTAATCTACAAGTAGTCCCTAACATGACAACTTAAAACTGTAAAAAGAAAGAGAAAAATCTCTTTGAATCGGAGGGAGTATCTCATTGTTATGTAAATATCTTCATCGCATCTCATTTTCGCAGATTGGGGCTTGCCTAAGAGTAGCTTTAGTGTCTCTTTCTCATCCTCGTCCACTCGTCTCACATTCTTGATGCGAACAATCTCGGCACCCTAATAAATAATAACAATGAATAATTGTAAACTTGTGATGCAACAATAATATCGTCAATTAGAATGCAACACAACTTTTTTGTATATCTATATATGCAATGCAACAGTAATTGTATTTTTGTGATGATACTGTTTTTTTGCAATTAGACCCATCACTATTTTGTCTTCTAGCGATTATTAGTCCTCCATATGGTACTTGTGCCAAGCTCATAATAGGCTAATAAGAGTTGGCCCAAACCAATAACAATAAAGCCAATGAAATCACATAACTGTTTGTACAACTTCTTGTCACACATGGATCAAAGGATGACAAATTGGGCATATCTAAGTAAGGTGGTGCGGGAACCGGCTAATCGTAAGCGTACTAAATATGAGGCTAGGTGCGTTGCTTTATTCCCCTTAATACACACTAACCTACTTTGTAAGTTAGTACGTGGTGGTGGTGGTGGGCAGGGAAGGGGAAGGCGAAAGGGGAGATGGGAGAGAAAAATGAAGAGGTGGGTGTTGATTTTTTCTAATTATTATCATCATTTTATTTTAAATTATTTGGTATTAATTTAAATTTATTGTAGTCATGTCAACATTATTAAGCATAAACTAACGAGAGTTAAAAAAAGGGGCACACTGTGCAGTTCCTAAAAGTACGGGGGTATCGTGTGCACCAAGTTGAGCACCAAGTTGAAGTACATGGGTACCATGTGCAAACCCCCAAAATACAGGATACCACGTGCATTTTCCGTTAAAAAATTGTTGAACGAATTCTTGAAATACCAATTATGAATATTTAAAAAGATATACTCACTCCATTTATTTGGGATCCTCACACCAAAATAAATAAATAAATAAAAAAATTAAAAGAAAAAAAAAAACCCACAGATACTTTATTAAAACGGAAAATACACTTAATAACCCCGTAATTTGGGGTTTTGCACGCGTTACAGAATAATAACCAAACTTCAATCGGTATCTCATAATCCAAACGAGGATTTGCTCTTTAAAAAAAAAAAATAGCGATCCAAATCGACGATGAAAATAGTGACGGCAAAGAAGAACAACCAAACGGCGGCAAAGAAGATTCTCCAATCGGCGAAGAAGAAGAAACGGACAAGTCCGCCGAAGAGAAGGGCTGATCCGGTAACAGCGGCTGCGGCTTTGACGTCGGCGGCGGCTGGGAATGCGAAACAGTTGTGGTGGCAGTCGTTGACGTGGGAGCAACAATCAGATGAGAGGTGTAAAGAACAAGCTAGAATTGCAGCTGGAATCAAACATTATAGATTGTATGAACCTATTAATATCAAGGGTGCCATCCCCATCCACATTGATCCACATGAGCTCGATTTCGACTTGGTCGACACTAATTGTTTGGGCGTCTTTCTCAACCGCTGCTACAACCGCCACGCCTTGGAGGTTTCGTGCTTCTTTTGTCTGTTTGATTGATTCAATTTTAAATTTTTTTTTTTTTTTTTTTTTTGATTGAATCAATTTCGGGTATTCATATAGGTGTATGATCATCCCGGTGACACACGCTGCGGCGGGTTTTATCACGAGGAAGGCGAGACTTGTAATCAAGGGGTTACCAAAATGGTAGTTGACTTTGTTTACCAATGGTACCATGACAATATCCCTGAGGTTTGGGTTATAACCGATTATTAATTAAATCCTTCTAGTTTACGCAACTAGATATGATTTTTTATGTGATTTTGTAATGTAATTGGGTGTAGGGTTCGAGAATGATGTTCAAGGAGGTTACTAAGATGAGTTGTATGCCTGACTGTAATGCCTTCTTCTTTGTCACATTCACGGTTGTTAACAAAGCTACAATGAGAGTGAAGACACTTCAAGCTCAAGTTATGGAACTTAATCTTGCTGATTGGCAGCTTGGTATGCTTCGAGATGTTTCTCGTGATCGCGTGCTTGCTATCATGAAGCTTAAGCAAGGTATTTCTCTTTAACTTTTCAGTGCTTCAACATGTTAATAATACACGCTGCAACATCGATGGCACACTAAAATTATGCTACTAAGATACTCATTCAAGAACCAAACTTTCTAGAGTAGAGAAATCATGGAGTCTCAAGAGAAAATTGAGGGGCTAAATGTAACTTAGATCCTTCTCCTGAAAGGTTTATTTTTTGCTATTTTTTCCCAATTTGGATGAATAAAGCTTCTACTTTTACCAAAAATAAATAATAATAATAATTGAAGGCAAAACTTAGCTTGTACATACATTGAATAATAGCCACACCTGTAAGATGCATATTCTTTCTGTCCAGAGCTCATCAGATGTGGTATGATACATCAATATTTACGTAATGGGTACTAATATGAAGAATATCTCTACGACTCTACCAATTGGGAGTTGAGAGGAACGATTTTAGCTTGGACTCGAGTATGTTTCAATGTGTTGTTTGTTCCTTTACCATCTGCACCTTTAGCTTATGCTACTTAAACAAGAGCTTAAATATTATGTCACCAAACCTTTTTTTTTTTCCGTTGTTGGCAATGTGAGTGGTTAAGAGTTTAAAGGCTTCTAAAGAACTTGGACTCCAAGTTGAACATAATTTATGTGTCAGATTCATCACTTTAAGATTGTAAACACAAGTAATGATTGTCCTTTGAGAATGGGAAAGGATTATTAGAAATTGATCTTTACAATATAGCTTTTGCCTTTATAAGGTACTATCAAAACAGGGGTGTGTGTGGAACAAGCTGTCCAGAAACATTAGGAGCTATGAAAGGCTAATTAGGAAGTTGAGAAAGTGGGGGAGTGTTGAAAATAGAAGTTGAGCTGTAGCTGTCTCGTGGTTACTGATTAAGGAAAAACCATCCATGCAAAAACCCTTTTGTGCGTTAGTTTTCTGAAATCTACAAGCGTTGAATAGTTCAAATGTAATTGTGATTTCGGGACCCATTTTGTTTCGAGGGGATACCTATCTTGTATCTACTAGAGAGGGAAATAAAGTTGTTGCTAGGATGGGGACAAAGGATGGGAAATGGGTGACTGACATGCCCCAACACTCCAATGCCATCTCGTTTGGGGACTGGACAGAAGAATCAAGAACATATGTGTTTCATAGCATGAAGGATTCGTGTGCTATTGAATGTACCACTACTGTCTCTTCATACTCTCATCCACACTTCACAATATTGGGCTCTACCCTTAACCCCCCCCCCCCCCTGCATTTGATATTTGGTAGTTAAATTCTTAATTTCACTTTGAATAGAAACCTAGTAGTTTCTACTGCGTTTGTGTCACTTTTTGGCTGAATGAGTACGGAAATGTTGTCAAATTTTAATACTCCCTCACAAGATTGTACGTGTAGCAATTTGACATTAGCAGTGGGTCTGTAATGTGGGACAGATGCACTTACACCCTCCTTTTGGGTTAATCGAGGTCTAGGAAGTTTTGGATTAATCTAGCTCTAGTAGCGGAGTGCTGGTATTTAGGAACATTTTCTAGTATAACATGTTGTACTAATGGAAAATGATACTTTTAAGAGAATCTTTCAGCATTATGATAGCCCTCAAAGTTGCTTCTAAATTCTAATTAGATACCCTTCTCTTCATTTGGAACTCCTCCATGAGAACTAATTCACATCACTTATAAGGTCTTGCACATTTGATTGCTTAGAAGAAATTTGTGATAAGATAGCTTTACTTACCTGGTGTCCTGGTGGTTGCCTTGACCTTCATTGTCAGTGATAGGCCAAAACACTCCTCGTTTCAAAGTGCAAAACATATATTTGAAAAGATTAAATTTGGGACTGTTCAACGGTTCAACCTTAGATTCGTCATGGTAAGTAGTTCTTCATGTGTACTTTAATCTTTGCTACTGGGAAAATAGATTGAATTTAGGTTGTTCTACCTTCAACTTCATATATGCATAATTGCATATGGGCCCACAATGTTGTTTTGCTATGGTTCTAGGACAAAATTATGGCCATTTAAAGGTGGAATCAAAGTCTCACTCTTCAGAAAGCTTCTAATTTTAGCTTAAACTTAATTCCGTCTTTTCTCTATTGGCCGAAAAGTTAACTCCTCAATTTAGCAATTGAGTTCTTTCACTCCTGATCCCCAAACATCGACGTCGTGTTTTCATCTAGTCTGGCACTCGATTGCATTCTATGTTTGTAATTTTTTTTTTTTTAGCAAAAGCTAGAGTACAACCATTCTCCGTTAGCATGTGACTGGTGAGGTATAAGATACCTCAAAGTTGAAATCTTCACGTGTTCTTGTATGGATATGGATATATGAATTGTGTTCATCTTGACAAACTGGATCATGGCATTATTAAAATCGAGTCTTGATTGAATTTTGAGGAAGCCCTTGACAATGTTGTATATCTGACTCTGCAGTGCCTACGGGGAAGATTGCAAAAGCACTCAAAGCTACCTTGAAGGAGGACGTATGGGAGAAAGTTGTGCCGAAGAACATGGGGGCATGCTTTTGAGTTTCTGCTTGACGTAGCTTTTATCAATCTTAATATTTTTAACTTGTGCATTGTAATTTGTAAGTAATAGCTTCCAGTATGTGATGAGCGAATGTGATGAATTTATGACTTTCTCATGTGAATGTTATTATCAACATGTAACAATATTCGGTTCTCAAACCTGGAGTTCCATGTGATGAGAAATGGAACTTAATAGTCTCTTAAGTTGAGACATTCGCCATGGAGGGCCTGGCCTGCATAAGTAGCTTGGCTGTCGGAGTGGAATTACACCCAAATACCCAATGCATATTATTAGAATTTAGAAGTGCTTTCTATGCCCATCACAATGTGCATTGGTCAAAACTACTATGGGTGTACTGCCCGCATTGTGCTGTGCCACAATATTCCCCTATTGTAAATTTCACAGAATGTGTAATTCGGATGAACAACAAACTTGTTCCTGATGAGATGCAAGACTTCCTAGCGCGTATCCGTAACTTCCATCATACGAGACTTTGCCTTCGCCCTTGACTTAATCATAAATAGTCGGAATTTTAATTTATGTACTTTGAAGTAAGAAATCTAATATATATATGTAATTCTGAACCCGCTCAATTTCCACGTTGACACGTGACATATAATGATATTATTATATTGTAAATAATGTTTATCCAAAATAAGATATGGTAAGTACAAGGTAATATTATTCTAATAAAATAACATTATTACTTGATTAATGAAAAATAGTTATGTAATATATTAATTGATTGATTTATGCCAATTTGATCAAATATCCCACGGGTGTTTCAACATCATGGTAATATTATTCTAATAAAATAACATTATTACTTGATTTATGGAAAATAGTTATGTAATATAGTAATTACTTGATTTATAGCTATTTGATCAAATATCTCACGGGTGTTTCAAAATGGGAATTTGGTTTTTGAAATGTGACTTTTCTTATAATTAAATTACATATATCACACGGGGGTTTGAAATGAGATTGTAGGTTTTTAAAGGTGAGTTTCCATCTAATTACATTACAAATATCTCACGGGTGTTCGAAACATGACTTTAGGTTTTTAAAGGTGAGTTTCCATCGAACTACATTACAAATATCACACGGGTGTTTAAAATGAAATTTTAGGTTTTAGATAAAAAATTCGTTTACATAATTTTAAAATTTAAACTTGAGTAGCCCGGGCGTTGCACCGGCCATCAAACTAGTTTAATAAATAAATAGAAACCTATTTTCTGGGATTTTTTTTTCCTTTCCGAAGACTTTAACTAGAGTGTTTTTTTTTTTTTTTTTTTTTTTTTTTTTTTTACATTTAGGATAAATTATGAATTTCTTGTTTTGTGTTACCGCATAGTCCACAAAAATAAATATTTATAGATTTGTGGAGCGCTTTTGACGAGCTTTGATAAGCCTAATGGCGAAGGCCCTGTTCGTCAATCCTTTAAGAAGTAGAAAGTAACATTTTGACCGAGTCAAACTACTAGTGTACCTGTTTGGCTACCAAATTGAAGTAGCAGTTTGGGTAACAGTTAGCATTTTATCTAGCATTTGGGAAATGTTACTCAAAGTAACATTTCATGTAAAAACTAGCATTTATGATTTATTTTTATATGTTTATAAAGTTTGAATAACTCAACAGCTACTTCTGTCAAACACATCTGATATCCACTGCTACTTTTACAGCTAACATCTACATGCTAGTAAAACAGCTACCTGCTACTTGAACAACTACCTACTACTTAAACAACTACCTGCTACTCAAACAGTTAGTGCAACCGAACAGAGCCGAAATCGTCAAATAGGGTGCTAGCTAGAGGACAAAACTGCATCGAATTATATCATCTAACATCTTATTCAGAAACTACCCTCAATTAAACATCTTCTTCCGAAACTACCCCCAATCAATTTTTTAGAGCTAAGCGGTAAAAACGACAAATAGAGTCCCCTATTATTCAGGTAATCAGGTATGACTCAAAAGCTGATATAGAGAGGAGATGAGAAAAAACGTATAAAGTCGAGATTAACCCAATGACTAGTGGTTATTCAAGTTCAGACTAGTGGAGTCGGAAGCCCGAGGATCTGATGAAAACAACATCTCCAAGTATTGCATGTAATGTAAGTCAAGCCGAACCCAGTTAGCCAATCTTTCAAAATGTGAGAAAGTGGACCCAACGGCCCAAACGGCAAGCCGAACAAAATGTTATTACAACAAAATGTTTGATGTTATTATTATATTCATCCCACGCAAAACTAGTTCTCTTCGACTCCTGCACATCTCTGAGGACCTTTCCATTTCTAGGTATGCTTTGCGCTATCACCAAAGCAGGTAATTAACCTTATGCTTTTTTGTTTTCTTTCATCATTTTAAACCCATCAATGTCCTTTTATTTTCTCTCTTCGATTTTCGTTGTTGTGGAGTTGATTATTGGTTGAACATTGTTGTCTTTTTTTTTTTTTTTTTTTTTTTTTTTTTTTTTTTTTGTAAACCCATCTTTTGATCGGATGCTTCACTTCAGTACTTTCTAGAGAAATGTCGTCGTCTTCAAAGAGGAGGAAACTAAAACTGGACAGAAGTAGCTTTAGACGTCGTGATGAAGAAGTCCAGCCTGCTGCTGAAGTTGAGGTGACGGAACCCGAAACCCAACCCCAACCCGGACTTGAGCTGCTCCCGGTGAGTTGCTATATCTTAATCTCCTAAAAAAAGTTACTATTTCTAGTATAAAACTTAGAAAAGATTCAATCTTTCGTGTAATAATTATAATAGAATTATCGCTGTTTAGTATGTAAATTAATTATAGAACGAAATATTCATGGGTACGAATTCGAATGTATCTGCATTAAGCCAGACGACGTGACGACTATGGGTGACCTCTCGTTTACGGCGCGCGGTGTTCAAATCTTTAGCAATTGAGATGAGAAAGAGAAAAGTGTGTGCGAGATCATATCTATCTTTTGGCCACTATTCTGATGATGACTACCCATGAATATTTCGTTGGAGTGTTGTATGTCTAGACTGCTAACCTATTGATTTTGAGTCATTATTGTAAATCAGCTTCTTCTTCAAGTAATTGGACTTACTGCCTTACTGGTTATTACCGAGCCATAACATAGAGTTTAAATTGTTTGTTTCTTTATTTTTCTTATTAGGTTGATGAGAAATCTCTACCAATCAAGTTTTACTCATGGTTTGACAAGGATGTATTTGGAACTTTGTGGAGGCAAGACAAATGTGAGTATTTATATTTTATTATCGTTTGACTCGATACAACTATGATCGAATTCGAACTAACTGGGCTATGAAGATTGGTACTAACCCGATGAACTACGCCATTCAAATGATTGAGTTGAACAATTTTGGCCATGTTTGATAGGACTGTATCTTTCTGACTGAACTGATCTGATGTGATCTGAACTGAATGATTTTGAACTGATCTGATTAAATTTGTGATTTCTAAACTGAATAGAATTTAGCTGAACATATCCATTTAACATATTCTTTAATAGTTTTATGATTATAATTATAGTTATTATTATTATTATTATTATTATTATTATTATTATTATATTATTATTATTATTATTATTATTATCACGAAAAATAAATAACAATTTACAAGAAATTTGTGGGAAGCCGAGATACTATCTGAGCCCCCACACATTTCGCTATGATAAAACCAATCCTATTAATTATCATCATGTTGAGCAATAAGATGATACTCAACAAGAAGTTGGCGTGGAGCTAAATGATATGGAGATTGATAAAGAACAAGAGGATGATATGTAATGGGATAATAACTATATGGCAATCCACTAAATACTTCAATTCGTTTACTTTTGTAATAGTAATTTATGATGATTTTAAAAAAAAATTCCTTGTTTAGTTCTATTTTTGTAACCTATAATCATTAAAAATAAAAGGATTAGTGTTAATAATGATATAATTTCAAAAACAACTTATTTGATTGAACTGAACCAAATTTCAATCATCTGATCTGAACTGAACTAATCTGAATAATTTTGATCTAATCTGATTTAAATTGAATGATTCTGATCTAAACTATTTTGATCTGATCTGATCTGATCTGAATTCATCTGAGAATAAGTCCTATCAAACGGAGCTTAAGAAATGACTTTATTTAACTACATTAGTGTTTTCAATCACTCATTTTACCTATAAAATTTAATTTTAATATGATATGTCACAAAAATGTAAGGATTGAACATAACAAAATTGGAAAATGACACGATTTGGATTGACCTGAAATATAGTGATCCAAAAGATATGTTTGCTTGGTCTACCTTAAGTCGATTTAATTTTCAACTTGATGTCTATAGTGCTGTGCTGGGCGTTTGTTATCATTGACTGGCTGAAGGCACTGTACTTCATCAAGTACAAGAAAAGAGTGACATTTTCAAGGCAAGAGCTCGTGGATAAGTGTATACCAGAGTCGGAGGACTTCCACTATGCATATGGGTTACAGGAAGCGGTACAGTGGATTGAAAGAAACGTGATCAGCATGGAGAAAGATTACCCCTGGATAGGAAAAAAAAACAAACTCCTCAAGCAAGAAAAGAGGTTAGCTGTTTATCAAAAGCTTTGAATTAGACCTAATAATATGATTGTTTCCGTTGCATTCTTGATGATATAAGTTTCGTATCTTTATACCCCACTGTCACAATTCACAAGTGTGAAGTGTCCCTATGCTCTAACAAGTCTTAAATTAAACAAAACAGAGATCGATTCCTTTCCCGTGTACGAGTATTTGGTAAAACAAACTGGTACATACTACATAGTAGATTAGTAATTCTTATTAGAAAGTAGTAGTCAGTCAGTGTGAGTAAAAGTAGTTCTATTTGATAGGTTTGTAAAATAAAATTCGTTGGAAGTTTAGATTCTCCCCAAAATTCAGGAAAGAAAGAAACAACGTTGGGCGTGGGTTTGGGGCATTCGAGATGGCCAGTTTTTTATTGGGCCATCAACTTCTTAGGCCCAAGTTTGGATGGTGACTACAGGTGATCAAGAGCTGCATTGGGCCGGGTTAGGCCAAATCAGGATAAAGTATGTGGGCCTATTTGATCGGCCCAAGTCCTATCAAAATCATGATTGCTAAATGCAATTTTTTTTACTAACGTAACTTGGTGAAATACCCATTTTGTCCCCACTTTTCCCAAATTAACACACACGAATGCCCTAGACTCTATTTTATTATACCAAATGTCTTCCCATCAGTAAAAAAAAAAAAATCATACTTCTTCTGCCAAATTGTTTTTTTATTAATTATTTATTAGATAAATTTGATTAAATGTCACTAATTATTTGCCAAATCATCAGTTTTCATCCAAAAGTCAACGGTGTTAGTGGATAGGGGCCAGTGGCGAAGCCAGGATTATAAGAATTGGGGGGCACAAAATTATGAAACAAAACGCGAGTTTTACAAACGTAAAAATGGGGAGATTAAAAAGAAAATTGGCTTTATTTTTTCACTAACATACGTATAATCGAGAATCTTTTTCACAAAAACAAAGTCAAAACAATCAATAATGCAATATAATACTAAATAAAATTCATAAGAACATTATCAATGGTAAGTTGGTAACCCTTTTTGCATAAAAGAATTTAAAAAAGAGCCAAAATGTACCTGTCCTGGCTCGAACTCGGGCAGCCAGCATAAAATCTCAAATGATTTCCACCTTATCTAACAAACTCATATGCTGGTTTAGAACACAAAATAGTATATGTAGTGAAATAGCTAAGAGAGAAATGGGGGTCACGTGCCCCCCTGCCCCCCCGCTGAATCCGCCACTAATAGGGGCACCACGTGTCTATAGGTAGGTTGTTCATTTCGGTTAACCGAACCGAAATTTCGGTTCGGATAAAATTCGAACCGAATTTTTCAGTTAACCGAAAATCGGTAACCGAAATTTCGGTTTGCCCTTAACCCGAACCGAAAACCAAAAATCGGTCGGTTATTGCGGTAAACCGAACCGAAACCGAAACGCCACATACATTTTTTTTTTTAAAACTAAAAAATCGGTACGATTTCGGTTAACCGAACTTACAAAACACCGTACCGAAACCGAACGGAATAACCGAAATTATTTTCGGTTCGGTTAACAGAACCGAAAAAATGTGCGGTGCGGTTAACCGAACCGAAAAAATGTGCGGTTTTCGGTTATTCGGTTCAGTTTTTTTTTTGGACACCCCTACCAATAGGTGCTAAGTTCGGGGACACCACGTGGCTATAGGTGCTAAGTTCGGGGGCGCCGAAGTGTACAAGTTTCAAACATAGCCATGCACATTTTGACATAGTTTGGGGGCACCGCTTGAATTTGTCGAAATTGATACTCGTTTAAAAAAAAATTGATATTCTCATTAAATTTTGAATGTTTTGATTCATTTGATTTAAAGTTGTAGAGAGGGGGATATCATTAAGGGTAATATTATAAGAAAAATGAAAAAAATAGGTTACGCTAGCATTTTTTAGGTTACGTTTAGCAACCCCCATTAAAATGGGCTTTAATAGGCCTTCTGTGTTTTTTCCCTGATTTGGGCTCTTATATTAAATTTGGGTTTAAGAAACAATGGACAAAAAGTTGAGGCATGAATTATCAACAACTGTTATCGGTATAACAGTGTTGATAACCTAATAAGACAAAAAAAAAATCTTACTTGCCAATACTCCCTTCCCCGTAGCAAGTCTATATTTTCTCTTTCACCACTTTTTCTCTCTCCTTCCCTCATTCTTGTTTGTCCTTTGTTCATAGTTTTGTCTCACCCTCATCATCATCATCATCATCAACAACACCCACCTTCATCACCACCACCATCGTCATCATCATCAATTCATCATAAACCAGGCCCCATTCATCATAACATTGATATCTTAGATGATGATACAACCTACATTATCTAATTATAAATATAGTGTTGCTAAATAATACTAATCATTAGACTTTAGAGCATGCAAACTTCTAGTCTTAAATTCCAATTGATTCAATATGGAATAAAGTCAATTTGATTCAAGTGCGAAAGTTGACATAGATTTGATCGCATTTCCCTCCTTATATTATGCACATAATTGATTGTAATTGATATGTCCAGTATATTCTGATGTATATTAGGAATAGATAATATTTTGTATCCTAGATTAGCTCATTGTGCTTAGGGTATACACATCTTATACTTGGTATTTAAGGTCTTCATCTTATCTATATATAATAATAATAATTCTTTCCTCCCTCTCCTCTCTCATTTTCTACAGTAACAACCCAATCACCACCACATCCAGATGGTGAGCTGTAGAGCTAAGATACTCTACATCAATTTAATTATGATCTTTGGAACTCAGAGCCAAAGTAACTTAATTAACAAACCAGATTTACTACTTCTTGTACCAATCTTGGTTAAAAATCCAATATATTCTAATCTTGATCGATTGCTAATATAAATACGCAATAGTTTTATTGCATACTACTTGGCTCACATAAATGTTGATTTATAATTAAAAATTAATATGTTGTAGGGTGCAGAGCTTGTATATGTGACTAATGTCAGAAAAGTGAGCGGGAACAATGAGAAAGAAATACTCAAGCTCATGTTGTCCAAGCCACTGCCGGCTAAGATGAGATATCATGGTGATGTCTATCTAAAAATGAAATATGTAAGATTCAAACTCAAAAATCGCAATGTAATTCACGTTTCCCTCCAATGAAAAAACTTTGAATTGTTTATTAATTCGCTAACTGTTTATTAAACGTACATGATATGGCAGGTGGTCACAAACTTGTCTACAGGATGAACAGAAAGACATATGAAAGTCCAGAGTTACTGAGTTTTGGAGGACAACAAGGCATGGATCATGGCGTGATGCTCGCTGCATTTGACACGACAGATGATCATCAGAATGTATACGAGGTACGTGACCCGAATCAGAAAGCCGCGCCAGGCGGGGGTCGATACAATGTTGTTCGTCCTTCTAGTACAAAGGCGGATGAGATAGGGATGATCGATTTTGTTGTCGATGCTGAGATAGTATAGTTTAGGTTGTTTCGATAGTGTTTTTGATACGATAGCGATAGGCGATTTTTTTGTAGGAAAACTAATTTGGTAGTAAACAACAATCGTAATTTCGCAAAATTGTATTATATTAGCTTTTGTAGCCTCACAAATATGTTGTAGCCCTTGTGGTAGTCTGGTAGATACAGCACTGTATGTGTTGTAGGCTTGTCTTCTACTTGTACATAAACTTCGTTAACCCCCTTCATAAGTTATTATAACAAAGACTTTTTATGCTCGTGCCACGCCGAAGCTCTATTTATATCGCTTATACTCGTTCGTTTTATAATAAATCTAGCTTTATCTTTGTTGTAATACTAGTTTATGGACCTGTGCCATGCACGGGGTTCATAAATGTTTACATGAAGTAGTTCTAATAGTGCTCCCTCATTCTCGGAATATGTGACATTTTCGGTTTTTGAGATAGGTTTTATTTTTTATTTAACAAAAAAACTAATTGGATTTATAGGTGCAAAATAAAGTTATTAGATTCATATTAGAATAGGATTCATAATAAGTTTAAAGGGTTTGACGGGCATATTTCTAGTTAGAGACTTTTCACTTATTGACTCGTTCAGCTAATGTGTTGGGCCCTGTTTGATAGGACTTAGGTCCCATTTGATAAGACTGCATCATTCTGATTTGATTTGATTGCTCTTGATCTGATTTGATCATATTTGAATGACTTTGAGCTGATTTAATCTGGATTTTTTTAAAAATTTGATTGAATTTTCAACGAATTAGTATCAATAATGGACCAAATTCATTGAACGTTATTTGAGCATTTCTGATCTGATCTGATCTGAATGACTCTGATCTGATCTAATTTGAATGACTCTGATTTGATCTAATTTGAATGACTCTAAACTAATCCATAATCCATATCCACGTTAAAAACGTTTCTATTATTTAGTCATTTTATATAAGGTAGAAATATATAGCTTATATATTATCAGAAGTTTTGTATGAGATTTTGGTATAAACAATTGTTTTTACTAATAAGTAAAAAATATGTCCAATACAAAAACTTTGGGCATAAGTGTCAAACTTTAAGATTGGCGTGAGCATCCTAGATCAGGGGTATTATGCACATCATGTCTTATAAGCTCTGCATAATCACCAAAACAAAGTCTTGACTCCTTGATCAACTTGGAAGATGAAGCTCCGCATCACTTCACCAATGAATTGTGCACTTGATCTTTTTTTCTTAACTTTTTGCTTCGAGTCAAAGTCTTTTACAACCATGGTCTAGTCACGAAGGTTAGCATCTCATGCTCGCTCTATTTGAACTCAATGCTTTTGCAAGGATCATGAATACCTGAGTACCCAATCGATCTCAATGAGTAGTTAATGTGATGGCTGCAACAAAAGAGATAACTAAAATTCTTACAGATCGCCAAAGTAATAAGAACATTGTTTATAACATCTCCTAATTAGGCATCGAATCTAAACACTATAAACTAATAATAGAGATAGAAGGTCATACGGAAAAGTATGGTATTAGAGGTTTCATAATACATCAAATATAAACGATAACTACATATATATACTGACTACCCGCTATATTAGAGATGCAATTTATGCATACCCTAAATATGCAATTCATAAAGTATACTAGATGTAAGCCCGTGCATTGCACGGGTCTCTTAGTGACGATATCCAATTATGATGATAAACTTGAACCGGTAAATATTTGACCATTATATAGAATCTATTGCTTTAGACAATTATTTTCATTATATGAACCTCATTTTACAAATTTGAAAACTTAGACTTTCAAATCAGATCTCTAACTAATTATATTTTAATTCAATAGAACTACCTTGAAGATGGAGTATTACTTAACCTCTTGAAAAAAAAAAGATTTTATTACTTAGAAACATTCACATAGTACTCTTGTGTTTCTATTTTTCACCTGATTTCCACAGTTTCATGTTTGTTTACAATATGTACCACAATTTTTCCCCTTCGGACACATTATTGAAAAAAAAATATACTATAATCTAAAATAAAGTATTTGTCTTTAATTTTACAATTTTAACTTAGCACCCTCTAATAAATTAGAACTAAATAAATTTTTTTAATGAAACCTCGTGCATCGCACGGGTCACTTAATAATGATGTCTAATCATAGTGATAAAATTCAAACCATTATATATGATCTATTACTTGCATTTTATTTTACCCGTGTAAACAATTACTTTTATTATAAAATTTATTTTACAAATTGAGAACTTATACCCTTTTACTGAGCCTTAATAATTAGATTCCTGATAATGAGCTTGTATATAATTTTTAAAGACAATTTAAAATATATAATTTAGTGTCAAATATCAAACAATTACTATAAAATTTTGATAGAGTGACCCAAGGGCATGTTAGATGACTTATTTATGTGAAAATTATAATTGAGTGTAAATAAATTTACAGATCCGCTATGATTAATTAGGAGAATTTCACAAAAATATGTAACTTAATTTTTGCCCTTTGGACACATGATTGAAAAAGAAAACAAATAGTATATTCTAAAATAAAACCTTCGTCTTTGATTATTTGACTTTAAATCAACAACTTTTAATGTCATTTAAAACTATACTTTTATACAAAAACACAACTTTGAATACTATTATTTACTTTTTAAAAAAACAAAAAGATAGTATTACTTCGAAACATTCACATAGTAGCCTTATAATTCTATTTTTCACATGGTGTCAACATTTTTAGGTTTGTGTATAATATGTACTTAATTTTTGCCCTTCAGACACATAATTGAAATTGTTTTTTGCTAAAATCTAAAATAATATTTTGTTCTTTAATTGTAAAATTTTAAAGCATTACTCTCTAATGTCATTAGAACTAAACGTTTCTTTAAAAACACTACCTTCAATATTATTAGTTAGCCAGCCTCTTAAAACAATTATTACTTATGAACATTCACATGGTATCTTTGCAGTTCTATTTTTCACATGGTTCGTTTTCATGTTTGTATATATATTTGAGGTTCCATTTTTGTGAACCATGTGTCCATATCACATACATTTTTTCTTTGAGTTCAAAATTACATTTTATATATATGTACAATTCAAATTAAATTATTTGTTCACTTACCATATCATGTACTAATCATGATGATAAGTGATATGGTAAATGAACAAATAACTCAATACCAATCATACATGATATGGTAAGTAAAAAATATGGACTTTCTAATGCGAAAATATGGACTTTCTAGAATATTGCAATTGCCGCGGGAACTCAAAAATGCCTTCTTTTTTAGGTCAAAATTACATTTTATTGAATTATTTTTTACTTTACATAAAGCGTATAATTCTTATTTAATTTTTTTTTACATACCATATCATGTATAATTGACATTAAATTATTTGTTCACTTGCCACATCACTTATTTAGTCCATGAAAGATTTAAATACAAATTTTTTATTTACCATATCATGTACAATTAACATTATATTATTTGATTACTTACCATACATGGGATTTATATATAACATTTTAGTTACATGATATGGAAAAATGGACATTCTAGAATGTTCCAATTGTTTAATTATTTTTTATTTTCCATATCATGTATATTTAACATTATATTCTTTGGTTATTTACCATACATGAGATTTATACATAATATTGTGGGAGCTCAAAAAAAGCCTGCTTTAATAATATATAATTGATTCAACAAATTAGCACTTTGTTAAGGCAATTGACAAAAAGAAAGCTACCAACATTTCAAGCATACGAACAACAAACCTGATAAGCATTGACAAAGTGCTCTTTAGATTGAAGAAGGCCTTATATAATGCTATTCAACTCCTTTTGTTTGTTATGGAGATAGTTAACCTACCATATTTACCTATCTCACGTCATACCCATTTCAAAAACCTTATCAAATTAATAGCAATTGCATAATATCAATACAGTTAAATTGATCATAATCATATATATTATCAAAATTGTAATGTCAATAAAAATTTGGGAAATTAGGGAACAAAGCGTTCATCATAGGCACCTTCAAGAGAAAACTAAAAGAAACGATGGGAGACGCACCAAGCATCATTATATGCAATCTGAAGGTCAGCTTCATTACCGCCAATGCGCATGCACCCCCGGGGTACGATAGTATTTGCGGTAATGTAATTAGAGGAAAAGTCACCTTTCAAAAGCCAAAGTCCCATTTTGAAACACCCGTGGATATTTGATCAAATTGCCATAAATCAAGTAATTACTATATTACAAAACTATTTTCCATAAAAAAGAGATTAATAATGTTATTTTATTATAATAATATTACCATATAATATCTACTTACCATATTCTATTTTGGATAAACTTTATTTACAATAAAAATTGAGCGGATTCAAGATTACATATATATACTAGTTTGATGGCCCATGCAACGTCCGGGCTACTTATGTTTAAATTTTAAAATTATGCAAACGAATTTTTTATCTAAAACCTAAAATCTCATTTCAAACACTCGTGTGATATTTGTAATGTAGTTAGATGGAAACACACCTTTAAAAACCTAAAGTCATATTTCGAACACCCGTTGGATATTTGTAATGTAATTAGATGGAAACTCACATTTAAAAACCTAAAATCTCATTTCGAACACCCGTGTGATATTTGTAATTTAATTAGAGGAAAATGCACATTTCAAAAGTCAAAGTCTTGATCAAATTGCCATAAATCAAGTAATTACTATATTACATAACTATTTTCCATAAATCAAGTAATAATGTTATTTTATTAGAATAATATTACCATGATTTTGAAACACCCGTGTGATATTTGATCAAATTGCCATAAATCAAACAATTACTATATTACATAACTATTTTCCATAAATCAAGTGATAATGTTATTTTATTAGAATAATATTACCATGTACTTACCATATCCTATTTTGGATAAACATTATTTACAATAAAATAATATTATTATATGGCACGTGTCAGCGTGGAAATTGAGCGGGTTCAAGATTACATATATATATATATATATATATATATATATATATATATATATATTAGATTAGATAGATATTGATAAGAGGAAAGAGAAAAAAAAAAAAAAGGAAGCGGAAGTATGGAGAGAGGACAGAGAAGAAAAGAGATGAAGATGGAATGAAGCTTAACGGAAGTTAGCGGGACCCCACCTAGAACCCAATCCATAACAAAAAAAAAAAAAAAAGTTTGGACCCCAAATGATAAAATTCTGGAAACATTGAACACTAATTTGGTGCTTAACTCATACAAATATCAACATCCTGTCGATTTTCCATATCTAATACTACACTAGTTTATGTACCCGTGCAAATTGCACGAGCAGTTATAAGATGTTGATAATGACTCGTTTGTATATACATTTTCATCCAAATAAAGTATAGATAGAATTCGTCGATGTAATTAGAGAAAAAAAAAAAGACAACTTTAGATGTGTCGAAAAAAAAAATCCTAGTCATCATATTTTAAGACTTGTGACCCGTTATTTTCCGATCATGATCAAGCTATGTTTAGTTATGAACCCGCAGTAACCCATATTAACTCGAATTCATTTTGAAACACATCTTTGGGTCACATTTGGCCCATGGCCGCGTAATTGAGTTAGGATAAAATGAAACCAACATGTGTTGAAAGAATACCAAAAACATTACAATATAGTGCATTAGTAGACTAATATTGAATTCACTAAGATTGCAACCCGTGCAAATTAACATGGTAATTATATCAAACACTACTATACCCACCTTTCCTTGTCCATGAACTCGTTTTTAGTGACCCGTGGCCTGTTTTTAACTGAACTTGTGGTTTAGATATGATCAATCATTTATCTAATATAGGCTTAAATTATAATCCAGATTAATAGACGCCTAGTAAACTTTCAGAATAGGCATTCTTGATATTAGACATATCATACATAACAGATATGGTAACATGTCTTTGTACCGGCTGTTATATGAAATCGACATTAACTTTTCTTTTATTAGGGGATATCATATCGGTATAAAATTGATTTTATATTATATACTCTTTACATGAGTTTGATTATTTATCCATATAAACGTGGCTTAAATTATAAGACACGACACATGACGTCCAACTTATCAAAAGCTAAACTGAAGTGGTAACTCAACCGAACACTACCCGTATTCCCTGAATAATGAACCATCTTTTAGTGACCCATGATCTATATTTAACCGAGCCCATTTTGGAGAGAATCTATTGGAATCAAGTCCAACCCGACCTGTTGACTCAATTTGACTGTCGTTTTTTTTTTTTTTTTGCCGTTTGTATTCCTCATTTTGTTCTTTAATTATGTTTTTTTTTTTAAAAAGAGATAGATGTAACCTGCTCTTGAAAAAAAATTGAATTGAGGGAAAAACATTTGATTTGAGGTATATCTTGTAGAATTATATTAGTGGAAGGAAATGGTTGTTAATTTTCTTTTCTTTTAAAAGATTTAGAGATAGGAGTAATCAATGGTGCCTAATTTGTAGGATTTAGATCTATAAAAAAAACTTACACAATATATAGGAAAAATTTCTAAATCCTACCTTATATATTTACAATCTTCCAGTTTCCCACCTTATATGTCCAAAAAGATATTTTCCTACCTTATAAAGTGCTATTTTTATCTAATTCCTACCAAAAACACTATTCCGACCGGTTGACTCTCAAATTCCGGCGTTGACTTTCATGTGACTTGCACGTGACTTAGTTTTCACCTCAATCTTTCGCGTGATTCCTCTCATACCCATATCAAACCTCCATTTTTACTCATAACACTTCTATGTCCTCTCCAAATCCAAGCCTCCTCTCCAAATCCTTCCTTCTCTACCCCATAAAACCTTCATTTTTACTTCTCATTTTCACCCCCTCATCGTTATCACTGCATTGCATGCGCAATTTAAGAAAAATGGGGGAAATTTGGGGGAAATCATGAAAGATTGGAGTGGAATAAAAAGTCAACGCCGGAAATAGAGAGTCAATTGGCCGAAATAGTGTTTTTGGTAGGAATTGGATAAAAATAGCACTTTATAAGGTAGGAAAATATATTTTTGGACATATAAGGTAGGAAAATTGAAGATTCTAAACATATAAGGTAGGATTTTGAAATTTATCCATATATATGTACCTTGGTAAACGAAAAAGTACATAAAAATTCAATTTTGGATGATTTTTTTAAGTATAAGATATATGTTTGATTTTATTCATGCGCATCTACTTCCTAAATTAAAGGAGAGATTAATGCTAAAATGATCTAATTGTTTTCTCTACAAATATCCTACTTCCTAGTAAATCACACGACATTTTTTTTTTCTTTATAAGTTATTTGTTCACCAAATTAGAAGTCTATATTTATGGAAATGATTATTTTTAAATGTCTTACTTCTTCCTATCTTTGCTCATGATCATACGTCATTTAAAAAAAAAAAAAAAAAAACTAATGTTAGTTATCAATTATGCCTAAATCCTTATATTTAAGGCTAAACATAGGATTAAATTATATTACCATATTTAGTTTTGACTAATCAAAGATTCATCGTTTTGACAGGTTAAAAAAATGGGGTTTTATCCATGGTACCCCTAAAGTTCCCGACTTTATCTGTGGTACCCCTGAGATTTCCGAAATTCCTACGATACCCCTGAGGTTTGTGTTTTGCCAAAATGTGTAACAGAAATTTAACTCCTAGCTAATGGTACCATTTAGAGATTAAATGACATTATTATTTAATCTAAAAATCCTAACTGAAAATAATTGAAAACAAAACTCAAACTACCACATTTTTTCTCTCTCCTCTCAATACCCCCACCTCTCCTTACCCGAGCCATCACCACCACCGGTTACCACCACCATCACCCGCACCCACCACCGCCAATACCGCCTCCGACTCCACCACCTCGACCCTCTTGCTCCGGCGACCCAAACCCCTATCATCACATCCAACGCTTCCCTCTCCTCCGCCACAATTTCTTCATTCTCTATTTCTTCTCTCTCCTCGAACTTTTATCTCAAATGTAGGGAGGGGCGGCCGATATTTGTGATGGGCTGTCAATTTGCAGCCGGTTTGAACGTCCCCGCCTCCATGCTTCTCCTCATCTCCTCTATTTTCCCCTTAGTTTCTCTCTCTCTCTCTATCTCCTCATTTTTGTCACACCTTCCTCCCCTTCCTCTAAAGTTCGTCTGGGTAGGCCGCTCAAGGTGTTACAGTGGGGGTTGGGGTTGGGTGGTGGTGGTGGTGGGGGTCGGGGTTGGGACATTGGGTGAGGGGAGGAGAGAGAAAAGTTTGGGTCTAAATTTTTTTGAATGTCTTTTTTAATTCAAATCTTATCATGTATGGAATACATGTATCTCGGCAGATTCTATGGCCATATTAAGATAATAGAATATAGTAACTGTAGACGTGTAGATAGCATAGTGACTGATTTTTTTTTTTTTTTTTAAGATTAATAACTTGTATTGCCACGTCACCGATGACATCAAATCTGACGTGGACGCTCTCATTGATGGCCATTACTTTGGCTATTAATACAATAATATATTAAAACCTGAAACGAAGTCTTTCCTGCAACAACACTTGACATTCATTAATTGAATAGCCGCTAACGCCGCTAAGTAGTTACATAATATAGAAATTATTAGCTAATTTATGGAAAATAATATAATTTATAGTGATTATGGTGGTAAGCTAATTTTTGGAAAATAATAGTGCTGCTAATAATATTATAACAAAGATAAACTGACAATTTCATAAAATGAGTATAACAATATAGATTTGCAGCCCGGGCGCGAAAATGGAACAAACTAAAAAAAGAAAAAGAATCCCTTTGGAAAAAAAAATAATATATTTATTAATAGCGGTGGATTTAAGAACTTCTAAGCATGTCCACGTAAGACGATGATGTCAAATGAAAAATGCTATAAATACCACTCACATGGTCATGAAAGATACACACCAGCATACAAAAGACACACGCTAGCAATAGTCTTATTAATTATGTGACTAATATATTTTTTTAAATTTATTTACACAAATTATTCAACATTATACCCACAAAGATGGCAAGAGTATATCTAATTAATCGGCCATCTGACAAAATCCGAAAAATCTTAGCTAATAATAATGAAAGTATTTTTTTTTTAACAACGAAATTTTTTGAAGACGAGCATTTTTAGAAAAAAAATAAAAGAAAGAATTATTATAGAATATGTCAACACCGTCATATACTAAATAAATCTAAATATTCCCATAATAAATACTATATTATCGCAAATCTCGGAAAAGAAACATTGGTTAATATTCTACACTATATCTTTAAAAATCTTAATATACAAGAAACTTTCTATGTATGTACCTAAATAATCATCAGCCGAAAATACTTCCCTATATACGGAGTACTATTTACTGCAACCAACATAGTATATTTAATATTCTACACTATACTAGTATCTCAAAAGGGAGGTATATTCTACACTATATCTTTAAAAATCTTAATATTAGTGCTTTAAAACCAACGTCAATTAATCAAATTGAAAGAGGTCTTCTTCATAAACCTTACCTTGGTGTTTCTGATTGATTCAAAAGGGTCCTTTGTTATTTTCTTAACAAATTTTACGTTTTTTTTTTTTTGTTTTTGTTAGAACTTGAATTTTGGCATTAGGGTACATTGTTTGATGAGCGTTTAATTATACATTTCTTCTAATACTTCTTTTTTATTTGGTTTAATTTCGCTTAAGTGAATGACCGAGAAGGAATGGATGCAAAAAACCGAGAATACAAGCTCCAATCACTACTCTATCATTACAGTTTAGAACCTATCAGTCACTATGCTATCACTTTTACCGCACAGGCATACAATGTTCGTTACCTGTACTATTTGCAAATTAATAGGAATTCTTAACTTTCTTTTGGTTTGGAACAATGTCCAGGTTGCATATCAGGCTGGGTTGATTTTTGTTTGGCCTGGGTAGCCATTGGAACACTGATGTCCGGAATGGTCTATACAGAACATGCATGTGAACAACACTTGCAAATTTATGAACATATTAATCCATCTATCATATGGATTAAGTTTTTCTTAGAGATATGAATTATAATTTATGTTAATTATGTAAACCAATTTAGTTGATGATCATTATGGAATGAAGATATGAAACAGTTGTCGGTTCACAATAGATTTATGAGTCAAATTATTCAGTCTACTTTGTGTATAATATGAGATTTACGCTTTGTGTGTGTATAATATAAAAAGATACGTAACAGGAATGAGTGAGCTTCACTCCTACTTTGGGTCTGTACATGGTTCGTTCTTAAGATCTATTTGGTGTAATAGCTTAATTGCCCAAGCTTTCTTATACTGTACGTAGATGTCGCCTAATTTTAGGGAGGAACAGAGTAGGCACAACTTATTGAATACAACAAATCGCACAAGTGTCTTTTGTTTGGTCAAATACATTGCTCCATTAGGTTGAGGTTGGGCCAATACGGGTTCATTTCATAATACGGGTCAATATGACGGTAATTTTACACGGGTTAACAACTATATACTATACGGGTGAAGAGTTATTATAGTTAATATTGCACGGGCGGTGAACTTCTATACATATGTCGTGTAGACCAGTCAAATGGGTTGGCCTGGTAATTAAGATATGGGTTGATTCACAAATAGGTTAAATAATACGGGATTGTATCAAGTTTGGTCAAAATATGGGATAGAAAAAATGAGTTTAGCTTTTAACAGGTCCGTGACTTCCTATTTTTTTTAAACTTTTCTACACATCTGTTACTTTGCTAATAAAAATACTTTTGTGATTCTCTAAGATTAGAGTATGGAAAAGTTTTTTTTTTTTTAATCTATATCACATAACAACCCGTGCATTTTAGCACGGTTAACTTCATAACTGAGTTAACTCGAGACATTTGCTGGTTATTTTTTTTATTTTTATTTTTTATTCTGATAAAGGACAAATTATTAGCTAACTTGAATCAACTCTTAAGTCAATTATTATGGTTCAACGAGTCATGTTAGAGTCAACCCAAATATATGTGTATCCAAATACATTATGTTTAATATGAGTCACTCACTCACTGGATATAAAAAATAGGATTGTGATTCAAAGATAGCGGGTCATGGGTCATAAAAAAGCGAGTTCTTTACTTAAATTTAGGTCAAATTTGATCCACAGTTCGGATCAAATTTGAGGTTAAATAATACGTGTGTTAATATGGGTCACAGTAAAAAAAAAACAAGACGGGTTCATGACCAAAAAAGCGGGCGATGTCAAATAAGATTATTTTTTGTGAGGTTTAACTTCGCGGGTCCTTTTTTTTTTTTAAATCTTTATACGCATCTATTATTTTGACAATAGTTTAAAAATAATATCACCATATCTCAGCCAAAAAATAAAAATAGAGTTATTACTACATTATTTTCATATAACAGCCAATGCACTTTTGCAGAGGTAAAGAAATTGCACGGGCTGTTATATGATAAAAGTTGTAAAATATGTTTGATTTAATAAAAAAAGATATGACACAAGTTGTTTTTACGCCATTTTTTTATTTCATTCGATTTGATGATGTTAATACATGTTTCTTTAAACACATCCCAACATCTGGTGCAGTTTCTAACAGAATCTCCATTTATGACATCTCTTCGTTGGTTTTATTGTCGTACAAACTTCACGGTTGATTTGTCAACTGCACATCCCGTAACTCGGGTGTGCCAAACACTCAAACCTACTCTAAACTCTAACTGTCACTATTGAAGTAACATCTTATTATATATTTACTCCCTACGATTCAAAAAGATATTCATGTTTCCGTTGACAGTTTTGAGGTGTCATGTTGGGAGCTATTTCAGACCAAATGAATCGTTCATTTGCTGTAAAATATAGTAAATATTTCATCGGGCATTGCAGTCTACCAACTCTACTTGATTTTAAAGCAAACGAATCTTTCATTTCGTTTACAAATAGTCCCTAACATGTCAACTCAAAAATGTAAAATGAAACAGGAAAATCTCTTTGAATCGGAGGGAGTATAATATTAGTAAATACTTTATATAAATAATTCAAAATAAAATAAGTTTATTGTGTTATGACACCCCGTGCAATTTTTGCACGGGTAAAAGAACTAGTTAAATTATTAAAGTCCCATAATCGATAATGAAAGTAGTGAAGAATAAGCAAACGGCGGCAAAGAAGATTATTCAATCGGCGAAGAGGAAGATGCGGATAAGCCCGCCCAAGAAAAGGCCTGATCCGGTAACAGCGTCTGCGGCGGCAAAAGCGAAAGATTTGTAGTGGAAGTCGTTGACATGGGAGAAAAAGAGTAAAGAACAAGCCAGAATTGCGGCTGGAATCAAACATTATCAATTGTATGAACCTATTCATACCAAGGATGCCATAACAATTTTCATTGATCCACAACAGCTTGGGCTCGACGTCATCGACACTGATTGTTTGGGCGTCTTTCTCAACCACTGCTACAACCGCCACGGTCTCGAGGTATTTGATCATCCCGGTGACTCCCGCTGCGGCGGGTTTTATCACAAGGAAGGTGAATCTTGTAATCAGGGAGTCACTAAAATGGTTGCTGACTTTGCCTTCAATTGGTACCGTAAACATATACCCGAGGGTTCGAGAATGAAGTTGAAGGAGGTTACTAAGATGAGTTGTATGCCTGACTGTAATGCCTTCTTCTTTGTCACGTTCACCGTCGTTAACAAAGATACAATGAGAGTGAAGACACTTGAAGCTCAAGTTATGGAACTTAATCTTGCTGACTGGCAGCTTGGTATGCTTAGAGATGTTTCCCGTGATCGCGTGCTTGCTATCATGAAGCTTAAGCAAGGCACTTCTCTTCCCTTTAAAAAATAATAATGCGCGCGGTGTAGTTAATCCTGGCCTTTTGTTGCTCTTGGCCTTCTCTGTGTTTTGTTGTTGTTGCTTTTTGGTCTTTGTTGTGTGTGAGAAAATGTTAATTATGAACCTGAATTAGTAGGTGTAAGATTGTAAGTGCTATGTAGAATTGTTTTGCTATGGTTTTAGACAAAATTACGGCCATTCAGTTTTTGGCATGTGACTGGTGAGGTTAAAGCTAATTAAAAAAGAAGACTAACAAACTTGATCCTGAAGTGACATTATGAAAACTGATCGAGTCTTAATTGAATTCACAATGTTGTATATGTGACTCTGCAGTGCCGACAGGGGAGACTGAAGAAGCACTCTTAAATGTATTGGATGAGGACGTATGGAAGAAAGTTGTGGCAAAGGACATTAAGACATTCTATTGAGTTTCTGCTTGATGGGGTTATGCATTGTAATTCATCGGTACGTGTTGAGTCTATGACTTTATATGAGTTCTAATTATTGCATTTATACATCAAAATCTAGAAAGATCTTAAGTAATAGAGTCTTCACGAACTGCAAAAATATGTATCCGAAATTTTGATAAAAATTATTGCACAGAATTTGTATATACCGATTGCTATTAACGGTATGTAGATATGGTACCTTATCATGCCTATTTACTTATTTCCTAAATTAAAAGGTACAAGTACAACATAAAAACCATATTAAACTACGATAAATTTGTCCCCCATCTCCAATATGTTCTTTTTATATATATTTTTTCGATTTGACACAAAGATTAAGAATAGCAACAGAATACAAAAAAATCAAGTAGTGGGTGCTAATAAGCTAACCGTTGAAGGAAAGAAAAACTGGTGCGCCAATTAAAATGTTGGTAACGGGTGCTGGTGAGCCGATAAAACTTGACAACAAAAAAGGGAAGATCTTTAGAAATTGCCTAAAAAGGAAAAGGTAAAGACACATTGCACGGGGGACTATCATATATCTCAATAAGGTAATTGGTAAAAAAAAAAAAATGTGATTTTGAAATAAACAAAGGCAAATACTTTTTGGTTTAGAACTCTTACCCTGATTGTGAAACTACAATTGTCCTATCCATATGAAGTACTAATGTCCTATGGATAAGTAACTTGAAAATGACCCTACTAATAAAAAATTGACATATATCTCTCTCAAGATTGATATTGTGAAGTGGGTATTGTGAGACTAATAATTTATAGTGTCAACACTTTTTCCCTTCTTGCCGAGGTGTCTTTGTAAAACCTTAGAGACTTTCAAACTATTCTATGTGTTGTCTTAATTAATTAATCTATAAAATCGATCATATTTATTTGTTTTTCCCTTTTTTTGTGTAATAATATGGGTAAGTATTTCATTTCCAATTTAGAAAAAAATGCCTGCCCATTGTTTTATATGAGTTCTAATTACTATTAGAATTACAATTACAATTAGCGAGATCTAATTATTTTAAAAGATAAATCATTTAATATTTACTTGAAATTAAATCCCGTGCAATTTGCACGGGTAAAAACTTATTCTAGATTATTCTTAAAATGACGAAATATTTTCTTTTTATTCTAGAGCCTAACTCTGCTCATCCAAACTGGCATTTTAAGCGAAAGTTTGATATTCCGGTAAAATCTTTATAATGGCTCACTATAGTAAAAATAAAACGACAAGTATTAACGAGGGATAAAAAAAACTCAAGCATCAAACTTATGAGTCTATATAGTTATGTGTATTTTTAACCAAAATTATAATAATCATATGAGCGAAGGACATGGAAATACAGGTTGTGTTAATTGAGGGTTTCGATCAACCACAAGTCAGTTAAATAAGACAGCTAATCATATAGGGTTAGGCACGTGAGGCTGAATACGAATGAGACATACATAACAGCACATTTTTACTCACCCTTTTGTAATATTAAAATAGTTTAATCATCATTCCGCAATTAACCTTTTCACCATTATGTGATATAAAACTTTTTTAATCATCATCCCACAATTAAAGATAATGGATCACCAACAACTATATCAAATCAGTTCACTTTTCAAATTAAAAATCTCATTTTTCTTAAAATCATCATAAATCATATATTTTTCTAAGATTATAACCAGCAAGACGATTATCATTAGTGTAGAATTCTTATTTTACAATTTTTGTGTTCATTTAGTTCTCATATACATAGTAGATTATCATCCTAATACATTCAAATTTTTATATTTGTCAATGTTAGGGCTCAAAGTTTGAATTCTTTAATATCAATAAAGTGACATTATAGAGTACTATTTTAAGTAAACATTTCGAATTCCCGTGCATTTGCATGGGTAAAAAAACTAGTTTATTATTATAAATGAACTATAATGAAAGTAAAAAAAAATGGTTTTGAATTGAAAGTGAATATTTATTCATTTATGTAAAATCAATGCTTTGATAATTACGAAAAAAAAAGATCGGCCTTCCCCATCTCCTAATCTCCTCTACCCAGCCTTCACCAAGATCGGCCTTCCCCATCTCTCTCTTCCTTTTTTACTTTTTCCTATTTTTTTTATTATACTTACCCCTTCAAGACCCACTTCATTTTTACCAATATATGTTCTCTTAAGTCGACAACATATTAAAATAACCTCACCCGAATATTGACAATCTTAATTCTCCCGAGAGTCCAGAACAAAAAATGATCCGTACTTAAATATAACCAATACTCTTTTTTTTTTTTCTTTTTGAAATCATTAAACCAATACTTAAACTAATCGAGATGGTCTGATTCGAAATAACTCGAGCCCCGACACAAAACCATTTTCCCCTAAATGACCCTATCGACTCAAAAATGCCCGAATAACATAGTCACGAGTAGAGATGGCCATTGGGCACTAGGAGCCCGGGCCCGCCCCTGGTCAAGCCCTAGTCAAGGCACTGCCCGGCCCAGGCACTGCAAAGCCCGGGTTTGGTAGTGCCAGGGATAGTGCTCGAGTTTTCAAGCACTAGCCCTGGTCAAAACCGGTCAAAGCCCTGGTCAAAGCCCTGGTCACTGGTCAAAGCCCTGGTCAAGTAACGGTCAAGCCCTGCACAAGTAACGGCCCGCCCCCAGCCCGCCCCTAGCAAACAGCTAGTTTGGGTTTAGAAAACTAGCCGTTTGTGTGGTTTGGCAGTTTTTTTTTTTTTTTTTTTAATTTTATCTCTACCCTTAAATTTTCTATAAATACCCAATAAATCCAACTTCAATTTCCACACAATCACTCTCTCTATTCTACATTTCTTCTTCAATTACTACAATTCTACAACTCTCAAGTATTCAAGTTTTAAATTTACTTAAAAAAAATTATTACAATTTTTAAGTATTAATTAAGTTTTCAATTTTAGTTAGAAAAAAATTACTACAAGTATTATATTAAGTAAGTATAAAATATTTAGTACTTTTATTATTTTTATTTTGATAATTATTATTAGTATTGATAATTATTGTATTTTGTATTGAATATTTTAATATTCTTATCAAAAAATCATATTAACCCGAAATGGATAATCTAACTCCCGATCAAAGAAGAGTGTTGAAAGAATATGAAGAATCACTTCTAGGTGATATTCATCAAGGTAAATTAATGTTTATAATTTATTTTTATAATTATTAGTTTTATTTTGTCAAATTTTCTTTTTATTGATATAATTTTATTTGTAGGTGTAGGTAATGCATCACAACAAGAATCATCGGTCATGTCACCACCCCGTTCTCGTCCAACAACGGATGTAGATTTACAAGATGGTAAAATTCAATTTATAAAGTTGCATATTTATTCAATTCATTTAATTTTTTAATTTATTCAATTGTAAATTTACAACTTAATTAATATCATTATTCTTTAATTGTAGGTGGACAAGGTGGTGGTATTATTAATCGACGTGGTGTCAAAACAAGTTTTGTTTGGGCTCATTTTGACAAAGTCTACACCGAAAATGACCAAAGAGGTGTAAAATGTTTCAAACTTGTTTGTCGAATTTGCAAAGCCAACCATGTTAATGTGGAATTGAAGTGGAAAACGGGTAGCGGAACCGGCACTCAAGCTCGACACCTACAAAGCGTACATGGCATAATCGACCCCGAAAAAATAGTTGAAGGTGAATCAAGCCATGGTGGTGGTCAATCACAAATCGGAAGTTATATGACCCCGACCCCCGGTGGAGGTATTCCTTTCTATTATAATAGAGATCGAATGATTGATAATATGGCTAATTTTGTTTGTCTTGATGAATTGCCGTTTAGTTTTGGTGAAGTATTAATTATGAAGATTTTAATAGATTATCATTACAACCCGGCCCGCTTATAGAAAGGTGCCTACGAACACTCTTAAGCGTCATACTATGACACAATATCACAAAACTAGAGGTGAGCTAATTGAATATTTTCGTTCATTTAGTGGACGTGTTTGCCTAACTAGTGATACATGGACTTCAAGACAAGGTGAGCCTTATATATGCATTACCGCTCATTGGATTGATAATGATTATAAATTACAAAAACGTATTATTGCTTTTGATGTTATGGAAGAGTCGCATACCGGCTATAACATATATTCTCGTATTCATGCTACTTGTAATGAGTTTAAATAGACTGATAAGTTGTTTACTATTTCATTTGATAATGCTTCGGCTAATACTAATTGTATTGGTCATATCAAGAGTAATATTCCAACTTTATTATTAGATGGTATGTTTTTACATGTTAGATGTTGTGCACATATTATTAATTTGTCCGCTCAAGAAGGAATTGCTTGTATTTCTTCTATTTTAAGGGCACAAAAAAGCGTAGATACAAACAATTGTGCACGCAACATCAATTGCCAGCAAAGAGATTTGGTCTTGATACACCAACAAGGTGGAATTTTACCTACACCATGCTAGGTGCTGCAATCAGGTATAAACAATTTATTACTACCTTGTATAATGAATATCATTCTACCGATCCAAATGCACGACTTCTCGATGATGTTACTTGGGAACTTACCGAACCTCTTTATGATCTTTTGAAATCATATTATGATGCTACAAAAGTTTTTTCGCTAGTATATGAACCAAATGTTCATTTGGTGATTTTACAATGCATTAAAATAGTTTTTGCTATGTCTAATGTTGATTCTTCTAATTACGATAGCTTAAAGCAAGTTGTTTCTTTAATGCGTGAGAAATGGTTGGCTTATTTTACTGAATTTCCTATTATATATGGCATTGCATGTATTCTTGATCCCGGTGTTAAATCCGCGGGATTGAAAAACATGTTAGAATTTTATTATTCAACATTAGAACAAGACTATGATGTAGATAATTATGTGAACAAATGTGTTTCTATTCTTACTAAATTACATGATTTGTATGATACACGTAGTGGTACTGATGCACAAGCTAGTTCTTCTTTCATGTCATCTAAATCTAAACCAAGTAGATTTGGTTTTTATCATAATATTATTTTAAAAAAACAAAAAACGACTTTAGATGATACTACATCTTTTGTCAATGATTATTTAACACTTGTCCATAATACTACCGATGATTTTAGCATTCTTAATTTGTGGCATAAACATAGCCACCAATATCCGATTTTAACCCAAATTGCAAAGGATGTTCTTGTAGTTCCAGCTTCGACAGTTGCTTCGGAGTCCGCTTTTAGTGCAGGTAGAAGAGTATTGGATGAAAAGAGATCAAGGTTAGCTCCCGAATCCGTGAAAGTATGTGTATGCAAAAAAGATTGGGATCAAGCATTAAAAAGAAGACAAGGAAAGAAGTATGATGATGATGATGACGAAGAAGATGATCCATTCATGACAATGGATACTACATCGGAATCGGGAGCATCAACCGCCGATGAGAACGTCTAAGAATGAACCGATCAAATAATCAAGCGACGGTAAGTAAGGTAAGTGAAGAACTACCTGAGCTTTGATTCTTTCGAGATACGTAGACATCCTAATTATTATAAGTTTATCAAAAAATGATAAAATTATGGTAATTATGACCAAACCTTTTTTTTTTTTTTTTTCGGCCGAGCTAGCAGTGCTTGAGCACTGGCCCGCCGGGCACTAGCCCGGTCAAGCACTGGAGGGCTAGTGCTAGTGCCCGAAAAATCGAGCACTGGCACTAGCCCGGGTGTGTAGGGCTAGTGCTAGTGCTCGATTCTCCGAGCACTCCGTTGGAGCCCGGCCCTAGCACTGGCCCGCCCGGCCCGTGGCCACCTCTACTCACGAGTCTTACAGGTCACAACAACCCAAAGATCATATAGCACGACTGGTGTAAGGCTTCTCTACTACTCTTCCCAAACAAAACCCCCAACCGCCACCACAACCTCCTCAACCCCATCAGTCGCCTCAGCCGCCGCCGCAATCTTCCGTCTGAAGTTTGTTATCCGGCGGAATTAGTCCCTTTGATCGGAAAAGCGAAGGTTCATCCTCTAATCTCTCTCCTAATTAAATTCAGCTACATACATTTTGCGTTTAATAAATCTATCCTAAAAAAAATAAAATGAATTGGGATAATTTACCAGGAGAAATATGCACTGATATATTAACTAGATTACCCGCAAAAACCCTAATTCGTTGTACCGTATTATCTAAATTCTTTCACTCTTTTATCATAAACCCTAATTTCATCACTACCCACCTAAAAAAAACTAGCAATAATCACCAACTCTTGCTTCGTTACGTGCCGGAGAAGACTCATGATTCCGAATTTAAAGAGGTGTTTATTATGGAGCCGGATAATGACGATAATTTTACTGGGTTTAAGAATAATCATGGGTTAGTGTTGCTATTTGATGATCATCTTAAAATGTGGTGCAATCTGTTGGGTTCAATCAATGGTGTTATTTGTTTATGTACTGATGTTATGGGGGAGCGTACCGTTTACTTCATGTGGAACCCTTGTATTAACAAGTTGTTTCGACTTCCGAGGCCGGGTTATGTGTATGAAACTTGTTGTTTCTATGAGTCTGCGTCTGGGTTTGGGTTTGATTCTTTGACTGATGATTATAAGGTTGTCCGACTCGTGTATTTAGACGTTGATGATGATGATGATGGTGATTGGAGAGTACCTTTGGTTGAGGTGTATAGTTTGAGGTGTGGATGTTGGAGGCCTATTGGGAAGGGTCTTGATTACCTAATTCGGAGAGGTGGGCCGTACACGGCTTGCTTTGTTAATGGCTGTGTGCATTGGATAGGTCATTCTTTTCGTGAAGGGTTGGTTGTTAATGTGGTTTTGAAATTCGATGTATCATCGGAGAGTTTTGGGGTCATTGAATTACCGAGTTGTTTGAAACATTTAGATGTCTCTAAAGGGACTGTTTCAAACTTGGTGGTTCAAGAGTGTAAGGGAACGCTGGTTCTGGTTGGAAGACAGTATGATGGGAACCCAAGGTCCTGTGGCATATGGTTGTTGAAAGAATATGGGGTAGTTGATTCGTGGATGAAGATAGTTGATATTGACATGCCCAGCGAAGAGGGGTGTTAGAGGGGTGTTTGACCCCGGCTGCATTTGGGTTTAGGAACAATGGGAAAGTAATTGTGGCAAAGTGTGATTATGAACCTAACTATTCTAGAAGGACTAAAACTTGTTTAGTGGTTTCTATTGATCAGAAACATGGCGAGGAAGTAATTGGAAAGCATGATGTGGAGGAGGCAAAATCACTCTATTTATCTACATACCAAGAGAGTTTGGTGTTGTTGGAGGTAGGGAGAGAAAGGTGTGCAATTCCGGAGGAGATGAAAATGGCGAAGCAGCCCTTCGGCACTTCTTGAAACATCTAGGTATAACTAGTTTGCGATTATCAGAATTTAATGTCATGTGTACTTATTGGATTTGATATGATTTCTGTACTCATCTTTTAATTGGCTAAGATGGACAGTTAAATGTCTTAGGTACTTTCTGCCCCCAGTTCATCTTTTAATGTGATCTTAATGGTCTAAACTCCAGTATCATTTTGTTGGCAGCCAAATAACATAAGTTCTAATATTTTGAATGCGTCACTACTCACTACTCATTGTTGATATCGATCTTTGCCCTGTTCCTTTTATGTTTGATTCGGATGTCATTGTCACTAGACAACGAAAAGCAGAAGCGAGGTTTTTTTATGTAGGTAACCTTTTTGTTCTTCAATCGACATAGTTACTTGTTTTTCCTTCTTTGAACTGATTTGATTACTACAATGCATTCTTGTACTTACAAATATATTTGTAACTTTGGAATAAAACATGTTTAACTTATTTTGTTTAATCAAGTCGATTTAGGGGTGAACCTTAACTGACATAATGTATGTAGAACTTTTTTTTTTTTGGCAAAGGTCTGTTAGGCCTTAGCTCTGTTTCAAACCCTTGATCTCCTCGACTTCTTGGCGACCTCTTTGGTTCAAAACATTGGATTGGTTATCTTCTGATCATCTCTTAAGCCTTTTACCTTGGAGCCTCTATCTACATACCAAGAGTGTGTGCAATTCCCGAAGAGATGAAAATACTGAATAGAAGCTGCCATTCAGCACTTCTTGAAACATCTAGGTAAAGTAGTCTAAGATTATCACATTTTAGTGTCTTGTATGATTATTGGATTTGGGTATGATTCTTGGCTATGTTGATTTGTGTACTCCTCTTTCCACAGATTACGATGAACAATCAAATTTCTTAGGTACTTTCTGCTTTAGTTCATCAGCCAATGTGTTCTTGATGGTCTACAATCACAGTTTCCTTTTCTTTGGTAACCAAGCAACATAAATTCTAATCACTTGAATGTCTTTCTGGTCACTGCTGATATTTGTGTTTGTCCTGTTGCTTCTATGTTCGATTAGGATGTCGTTATCACTAGATGACGAGGAGCAGAGGTGAAATAAGTTTTACGCTTTTTAAGCTTCTTATTCTTCAATTGACCTAGTGATTTTGGTTTCTTCCTGGAACTGGTGTGATTAGCACAAAATTTTTTTTTAATGTTTGTAAATTTCGTTTTCACTCACTCTTGTTTTATCAAGTCGATTTAGGGCAGAACCTTAACTGATGTATGTATCCATGTATGCAGAATTTTCTGTGTGAAGTAATGTATTCGTGTACTGTAACTGTAAGGTCTGTTTTGATCCCTTGATCTCCTTGAATTCTTGGTGACCTCTTTCTTTCGAATTATTGGATTTGTTATCTGCTGATCATCTCTTTAAGACTGTTACCTTGGAGGCACTTTGGTAGACGGCTATCCAAACCATGCTTCCATTTCCGCGTTAGGTTACTTTTTGTTCATCTTTCCTGCTGTAGCATCCAATGTTATCTGTGATCCCAGATCTTTTTTACTGTTTGCATGAACATATATGGGGTTTATAGGCAAATTCTGTGCATCCATAAATCTGAAAATCACATGCGTGTGTGTCTCTTCCTCTTCTGCAAACGTCTAGCAACGTAGATAGTTGCTGTATATTACGATTTTTGGGTGATCTCTTTGATGAATTCAGGCTTGATTTTTACTCCGGCGACTATAGCTCTGAGTTTCTGACCTGTATTATTCTGGGGCAATTTGTCAGTAGCTAGAGCATGTCACAACTTGTCACGAGTGTTCCATGGTCCTTTCTCCTTTTGTTTTTGTGTTCTATTGTGTTACTTTTCTCCAAATTGCTTGGGTCTGTTCTATTGTGTTCCATGATATGTCTGTGAATCTGTGATGATGACATTAGCCTGTTCAATGGGATGATATGTAAGCTGATTGTTGCTGTGTTGGATAGCATTGCGAAACACGGGCCTGAGATTTTGATGATTGCCTGATAGATTCTTCCATGGGATATGTGGGGATTTTTGACACTAGCCTGTTGAATGAAGAATTTTGGAAAAGAGGGGTTAAGCAAACTAATTGCATGAACCATTACAGACTCAAAGTTCCATAGTGTGCTGACGATGAAAGGATTCGATTATATTGAACCCTGCTGTTTGTAAATTAGATTTCTAGTACTTGTCTTTGAGCTTAGTGAGTTAGTGGTGTGGTTGGGGGGGTGGTACTCAGTTTAATGATCAACTGCGCCCAAAATTCAGCCAGCAGTGTTGAGCTGAAAAAAAAAATGCAGCAAAGGGTCATTACCTTGTGAAGTTTGGCTATGCCCCTTTTTTTTTTTTTTTTTTTTTTTTTTTTTTTTTTGTTTTTGTTTTTTTTGAGCGCCAGCTTTCTCACTACCACTTTGCTATAAATTGGTTTGTTGGGGCGTTATATTTTATCTTACTGCTATTATCCAAGGAAGCTGCAAAGATCTTACTAAATGTAGCGCTGTCAGTTCTATGTTTAGCTTGATTGAGGCTATTTTGTTTGTTTCAATATTGTGGAGGACAGGGCCTGGTGCCATTGTACATCATATTATGCTGGGGGAACTGCAGTGATCCTAATGTGTGCATCAACGTATTAATAGGTTTTCTAAAATAAATGGCCAAGGACTTCGTGAAGTCAAGCAAAGTTTTTGGCTTCAAGCCGAGGCTGTCCTGTGGCGACTCCTATCACTTTCAACCTTCTTTTCTTTGTTTTCTCTTCTTCGGCATCCTTATGGCCGGTTCATGTTAAATGTCCTTCATGTTCCCATATATTTGGGGCCATTGGTTTTGTTGTTGCTGTATGTTCTTTTGCTCAAAGCTTTAATGGATCTTTGGGGGGGGAGGGGTTAGGTATTATTTTGTCAGCTACTTAGAGAAGATGGAAGTTTATTTTACCTTGCAGAATTAAGCAACTGTCCCATCTTTTTTGAAAGGGAAGTTATTGAACAAGGACTTGAAGCTTCATTGAACCATGCCCTTTATAAATTTTGAAGAACTACTCATTCCTGACACAAAGTTCATATGCCTACCTAGTTTTTCGTGAATTTAACTAGGTTTCAAGAAAGTCTTTGCTAATGCTCGTAATGTGGAATATTATGGTGATGTTATACATGGTTTTCTTACCTCTGTCTAGTAATATGTAGATTCAGCTACCAGCTTATATCTGGTGAAGTTATTGTAGGGTACCAGCTTAACAATAAACTCCTCCTGCAAACGGCACCTAGTGGCAGACCGACGCTCACGACAACTCCGCGGTGTAAAAGTTATGGCGTACATTGTTTCGTGCCTTGCAAGGTTTATGATTTACCAGGCACAAAAAGAGTGGAGCAGTTGATTTTAGTGTGGAGTTATGGCCTCCAAAATCAATGAATAAGTTTTTAAAAGACAATAAAATCATAGGAAAAACAAAAACAACCCAATGGCAACTTCTTTCACAGAAAACGGTGACTATATGAGTGTGTAAAGTAACCAAATGAGGGGGTTTGTGATTCTAATTGAGTCAAGTAACAGACTTACAGCAAGTCAATTGGAAGTCAATCAAGATTAAAAATCTCGGTCGATAAATGTCCATTATCATTCATTTAATCCATCCTTGTTGTCAACTGATCCTAATCCGTTGATTACCTATTTGTGGAGAAAGAATCCCCTATCGTTTCTTAGTCCTATCTAGAAGGAGAGACAAGGCCTACCTAATAGCCCTAATCGATGGACAGCAGAGACGCGTGCCTAAATTCAATCCAACGAAAGCATAAAGTTCCAATACGATATCAACTAAGATTAATAAGATCTAGATACACGTGATTTCGACTGTAAAGTAATAAATTAATAGATATAAAAAAAATATTGCTAGAAGTATTTAAATACATACAAAAAAGGTTCAAATGGTCAAAACTGGTCAAAATCGGGTTGGCCGGTTTTGTTAGCCAATCGGACCGGATAACCAACCGGTTCCTGGTTGAACCGGTTCAACCGGCCGGTCCGATCCGGTTTTTGAAACATTGCCCTTAACACCTTAATCCTTGTGCAATAGGCAAGGATGAGTTTACATATGTATGGACGGAGGGGTATATTTGCTATATAACAACGTTCCCAAGTTAACTTTGAACAATCTCCAATTCTTCGAGTCTGGCTAACATTTCTATCATCTTTAGATTGATCGGTAATTTCAGTAGTCTAATTTTTAGTATCTCAATTAACTATGGAGTATTTTAAACAATAGCATAATCGTTCAAGTCATAGTAAGTACCTAGTAGAAAATACCATCTTTTCGCTGAGAAACTATTACTTGGAGTATTTTAGAGCTTTAATAGGTGCCTAGGAGGTATTAGGAATAGGGGTTTACCGAAGTTCATGTACGAGTAGAAAAACGAGTTATTTTGAGTTCGAGCATTCCTCGTCCCAAAAGTTGTTAGTTTAACAAGCTTTTAATGGAGTCAACTTAATTCTCAATTCATGGTTGCGACTATATAGTGGGTGTATGTACCAGGCTAGCACAAGGGCTACAACATATTTGCAAGACTACAAAAACTAATACAGTTTTGCGGAATGGCGATTGTTGTTTGCTACCCAAACAATTTTCCTACAAAAAAATCGCAAATCGCTATCGTATCAAAAACATATCGAAACAACCTAAACTATATATACTATCTCAGCATCAACAACAAAATCGATCATCTCAATCTCATCTTCCTTTGTACTAGAAAGCCGAACAACGTTGTATCGACCCCCGCCTGGCGCCCCTTTCTGATTCGGGTCACGTACCTCGTAAACATTCTGACCATCGTCTGTCGTGTCGAATGCAGCCAGCATCACAGCATGATCCATGCCTTGTTGTCCTCCAAAACTCAGTAACTCTGGACTTTCGTATGTCTTCCTCTTCATCCTGTAGACAAGTTTGTGACCCTTTGCCATATCCTGTTTAATAAATTGTTAGCAAATTAATAAACAAAGTTTGTTAGCAAATTAATGAACAAAGTTCTTTCAATTAGGGAAACATGAATTACATTGCGATTTTAAGTTTGAATCTTACATATTTCATTTTTAGATAGACATCACCATGATATCTCATCTTAGCCGGCAGTGGCTTGGATAACATGAGGTTGAGTATTTCTTTCTCATTGTTCCCGCTCACTTCTCTCACATTTTTGACATGTACAAGCTCTGCACCCTACAACAAATTAATTGGGAATTATAAATCAACACTTATGTCAGCCAAAGAAGTATGCAATAAAACTATTTGTAGAAAGGTAGAATGAAATAATATGATAGTTAAATGTAAATGTGGAAACAATAGGATATAGTACAATATGACCGAAAATATAATACAATCGGTGACATAGTAGTATCGAGAAAGTGTAAAATTAAGTAAGTTACCGCAATTGAGCTACCTATCAATGAGATGTTTATTTTCCCGTAAAAAAAACAAAATAAAACTATCGGAAAATTCACGTGGTGCCCCTGAGGTTTGCCGTTTTGCACATAGTACCCACATTTTCAACTTTGTGCACACGGTGTCCTTGAGGTTTGAGCTTTTGCACATGGTGCCCAATTTTTTATTTTTTTTTTACTTTGTGTTATAACACCGTCAAACTTGATACTAAACTACTCTAAATTTGCAAACAATCTTAATTATACTCCTAATTAAGTATCATTTAAACCTAACCCCCTCCCCCACGCTCTATCTCCTCCCCTCTATCCACCCTAGCCCAGCCCGCACCCACACCCACCCCATTTCGCCTCCCCTTTATCCACCCTAGAAAAAACCCCTCCCACCACACCCTAACCTCATATGGCCCTCCATCGACGATACTAACCATCATCGACAACCCAAGCATCACTTGACCTCCCTTGTCTTCCTCTTTCTCCTCCTCAAATTTCCCACCCCGAAAAGGTCGCACCACCTCCTGCACTTGAGCCTCAAGATCGCCGCCCAAAAAGCCTTCGTCCCCACCTTTGATTTGCCGCAAAGCACCGAGATGCTTTACAAAGGATTCGAGCTCCTCAAGGAGGTTGTGTGGGTAATTTTCGTCTGGATCCGTCATGCAAACATGATGGTGGCGTCGGCGACAGTGAAGGTGTGGGCTGGGCTGGTCGTTGGTGACAGCGATGATAAAGGTATGGGTTGGGCTTGTTGTCGGTGGCACTAGGGTGGGTGTGCGAGACGATGGTGATGTTGGACTGGTGGTTGCCAGGGGGTAAGGAGAGAGATTGAGAGAGTAAGTTATTTCTTTTTCTTAAATGTATAAATAAATAAATATGTATGTTAAAATGGATTATCAATAGATGTTGAATCCTAATAATTGGGATGTTTCTAACGACCGTTAGAATCAGGGTCACAACATGCAAAAGCTCAAACCTTGAGGGCACCGTGTGCAGAAAGTTGAAAACATGGGCACCATGTGCAAAACGGCAAATCTCAGGGGCACTACGTGAATTTTCCGTAAAACTATTATATACACAAGTTACGCAACTATAAGCCGGCCCATTCTAGGAGTCTTCTATTTTCAAAACTGCATAATGAATTGTTCTCAACAGATCCAATCCCTAACACTAAGCCCATTGGACCATCTTAAAGTTCATCAGATTAGCCCGACACGGTACCTCTCGGGCTTGGCCCTCAAATAAAGCCTAAAGCGGCCAAATATGGCCTACAACTTGATTTGGGCTGGTTTGGGCGGAGTTATTGGCCCAAATTTGGAAAAGCCTGCCAATGAAATTTAAAATAAAGCAAATCGAAATCGTAATCTAACACCTTTCACTTGATTATCTCTCAAACCGCATCATATTCATCATACTCAGTCACATGCTAAATCGCACCCTTCTTTCTCGTAGTAAGCATTTTCTTTATTTTTACATCAAACGTTAACTAATACTTCCTCCATTTGCCCATAAATTTCCTACTTTCTATTTAGGGGTGTTCATCTTTAAACTTCCTACTTAGAATAAGTGGGAGATACCCCTATGTGTAAATTTACACCAAGTGGACCCTAAAACCCATTCTTTATTCTATTTTTCTTAAAAACTGTATTCCGATACTATGCGTTTTATAGGCGAACGGAGGAAGTACTCCGTGAAAAAAAACAGTGGGAGTAAATCAATGTTCAATCTAGAATACTTTAAGTGACAAATTGAGCAAATAGTTGCGTTTTCAATAATAGAAATAACTATTGGATAATTTTATAATAAAAGCCCAAATCAAGGAAAAAACAAAAGGCCCATTACAGCCCGTACTGATAGGACGGGCCGATCAAATAAGCCCACATACTTTATCCTGAGTTGGCCCAACGCAGCTCTTGATAATCACTATCCAAACTTGGGACTCAGAAGTTGATGGCCCAATAAAAAATTGGGCATCTCCCAAATGCCCAAACCCACTCCCAACATTGTTAATTCGGCGGCAACTACTTCCCCCATTTCATTCAATTGTTTACGTTGAGCTTGAGTTTCTCTCACAAAACCCGGCCCAACGTATACAATTGAATGAATTGAGGTAGCATGTTTCTTTCTTTTCTGAAATTACCAACCTATCGAATAGAAGTACTTTTACTACTACTACTTTCTACTAAGAAGTATTATTTCGCTTTCCTAGGGAAAGGAATCGATCTCTCTTTCGTTAAAGACTTGTTAGACTTGTGACGGTGGGGGTAGAATGACAGACATCAAGCTTTTTATCATCAAAGAATGCAACGCAAACAATCATTATACTAGATCTAATTTAATTCAAAGCCTTTTGATAAACCGCTACTAACCTCTTTTCTTGCTTGAGGAGGTTGTTTTTCTCCTACCCATGGGTAATCTTTCTCCAAGCTGATCCCATTTCTTTCAATCCACTGTACCGCTTCCAGCAACCCATACGCATAGGTGTACTTCTTTGACTCTGGTATACATTTATCCACGAGCTCTTGCCGTGAAAGTACCACTTTAATCTTGTACTTGATGAAGTACAGTGCCTCGAGCCAGTCAATGATAACAAACACCCAACAGAGCACTATATACATTTATCAAGTTGAAAAGAAAAATAGTGTTAGAGCTTGCAAGTCCAGTTCAACTTTCGGATCACTATATTTCAGTAAGTACAGTTAATTTGGGTTCCGATTGGGTCAATCAAAATCGCGCCATTTCACCAAGTTTATTAATTGTCAATCTATTAAATATTTGTCACATATTATCTTAAACTGAAAATTTATAGGTACAATGAGTTGATTTAGACAATGGTAAGGTACTTAATAAATTGAAATCATTTCTTGTCCAACCTTGTCATTTGAATGGCCAAGTTCAAGTCAAGTTAGTTCCCAATCCGTTCATAATCGATCATGGTCTGATCGGGTCAAACGATTCGAGTCACTTCTAGATTGGGCCGGGTCATTTTAGGTTTGTGTTGAACTCAAATTATCAATTACGGATCCACTCCGGATGTATGGGTAAGTTTTGCCACCTTCTCTCCCTTTTTTTTAGGACTCAACGTGCATTTTGAATTTTATTTCTCTTGTGCATTTAAACCAAATGTTCAGAGTTTTTTTTATCTAAAACAAAGGCGGAAATAAGACGATTAAATGATTAATTACCTTGATCCTTATAAAAAAAAAAAAAAAAAAAAAAAAAAAAAACATACTCACATTTGTCTTGCCTCGACAAAGTTCCAAATATATCCTTGTCAAACCATGAGTAAAACTTGATTGGTAAAGATTTCTCATCAACCTAATAAGAAAAATAAAGAACAAACAGTTTAAATCTATGTTATGGCTCGGTAATAACCAATAATAAGGCAGTAAGTAGTCCAGAAATATGAACAGCAAGGTCTTCAAGTTAATTATAAGGTTTTGATTTTCCTTTTAATTATGGGTAAAAGTAAAACAAAGCCATACGTGTAAATTTGTAAAAGTTGAACAAATTGGAACATACATATAGAGATTGAATCTCAGGACTAGCAAGCAAATCCGTCCAATTGCTTAAAGAAGAAGCTGATTTACAATGACTCAAACATACAATTATGTCCGTAATCGAGAGGCCAACCATCGTCGTCGTCTGTCTTAATGCAGATACATTCGAATTCGTACCCATGAATATTTTGTTCTTTAATTTACGTACTAAAGAGCAATAATGCTGCTATAATTATACGTCAATTTGTTGAATTTACGTGAAAGATTGAATCTTTTCTAAGTTTTATGCTAAAAATAGTAACTTTTTTAGGAGATTAAGATATAGCAACTCACCGGGAGCAGCTCAAGTCCTACCATTTCGGGTTCCGCCACCACAACTTCAGCAGCAGGCTGGACTTCTTCTTCGTTATTGCGAAGGCGTAAGCGACTTCTATCTAGCTTCCTTCTCTTTATTGAGGACGACATTACTCTAGAAAGTGATGAAGTAAAAGCATCCAAACCATAAAAATGGGTTTACAAAAAAAAAGATAACAATTTTCAACCCAACAACAACGAAAATCAAATAGAGAAAACAAAAGACATTGAGTTTAAAAAGATGAAAGAAAACAAATAGGATAAGCTTTACCAGCTTTGGTGATAGCGCAAAGCATATACCTAGAAATGGAAAGGTTTCAGAGATGTGCAGGAGTTGGAGAGAACTAATTTTGCGTGGATGAGTATAATAATACATCAAACATTTTGTAATAATAACATTTTGTTGGGCTTGCCGCAGCTAGGTTTCTTGTAATTGGGCCGGGCAGTATCTTGGGCTTCTCAGTTGTGAGTTGCGTGGATTCGGTAACTCATTTCGTGCATTATATCATCTGGTTTTCCGACTCCACTAGTCTCAACTTGAATAACCAACTACTCCCTCCGTCCCAGTTCAAACGCCCCATATTCCATTTTAGGACGTCCCACTTCAAACACCTCATCTATTTTGGGACATATTTTTCTCTCCTACTTGTATTAAATTATCACATAATCTCTCACACTATCTCTCCTACTTTTATTAATCCCCACATTTTCTCTCCTCATTTTTCCTAATATTACCCCACTCAACTTATTATATCAATTTTTCTTATTCCACTACAAAAAACGCCCGGGGCGTTTGAACTGGGACGGAGAGAGTAGTCATAAGGCTGATCTCGACTTTGTATGTTTTTTTTTTTTCCCTTCCCCGCAAATTCTAACAAGTTATCACAGACGAGCCGCATGCGGGGAAACTTGCACGTGTCTTTGTATAGCCTTTTGAGCCACACATGATTACCGGAATAGTAGGGACCCTATTTGTAGTTTCTTACCGCTTACCTAAAAAATGCAAAGTCTCTATGAGACGGTCTCACAGTAATTTTTTGTGAGACCACTTTAATTTGTTAAAAAGTGAGCAGTTTAACTTTCATTGTGGTCATTATATTGATTTTAGTGATCATGTTAATTTACGACTTAACCACATTAGGCGTGATTTAAGAGGGCAACGAAACATAAAATTAGGCATACTTTATAATGTAACTCATTTACTAGTTTTATATGGAGAGTTCTAATCTTGCATTACATTACAACAATCACTAAAAGACGTAAAAAGATTACTAAAAACGTAAAAAGAGGTCACTATTTATATACAAATGATGGTCTCACAATAAGTTAGTGTGACACCGTCTCACACAAGACTTACTCCCTAAAAAAAAAATTTTGATTGTGGGTAGTTTTGCAGGAGAGGAGGAAGAAGATGATTGATTGGGGGTAGTGAGATAATATAAACTAGTTTACATGCCCGTGCCATGCCCCCTGACTGTCTATTTATAATATTTATACTCGTTTTATAAAACATGTAAGTTTATCTTTGTTCGAATGTTATTATGAAATATACAATTTTTTTTTTCTTTCAACTTTTGCCACTCGTTTGTTCTAGTATTATGTATGTCTACTCACTCATCATATTATCAGTACATTTCCGCTACCCATTATACTATTTCATTTTCATTCCACTATTTTGTCACCCGTTATACTATTTCATTTTCATCCTACTCTCCGTCACCTGTTATATCACATTATATTTAAATTTATCATCATAACTTAGTTAACCACCATAGTGTTATATCTTAGATCTCATGTTGTAAACTAAATTACCATAATTATTATTTTCTACGGAGTATAAATGAGCTAATAATATACTCTAAGATAATTAATCACCATATCTTAACCAATGATTGTATTTCATACTATTTTTATAGTCTATCCAATTAATGGGTATTAGATTGATGCAATTTTGTCCTCCAACTAGCACCCTATTGGACGATTTCACCATTGGGTTATCAAAGCTCATCCAAAAGCGCCCCACAATGTGGTAATGCGAAACAGGAAATTCATACTTTCTCCTAAAAGTACCACTATAATTTACAAAAAAAATAAAAAAATCAGAAAATAATTTTTTTTAATTACATTTTTGACTTCAGATTACATAAATAAAGATTCCGACAATTGATGGTTAAGTCAAGGGCGGAAGGCAAAGTCTCATGTGAGCACAAGACTGGGTCGTCCGCTGTTTCGGTGAAAATGACGAAGTTCCGGATACGCTTCAGGAAGTCTTGCATCTCATCAAGAACAAGTTTGCTGTTGATGCGAATTACACATTCTGTGAAATTTACAATAAGTGAATCTTGTGCCACAGTACAATACGGGCAGTACACCCATATTAGTTTGACCTCTGCGCAAAAAGCACATCTAATATGCATTCCGTGTAATTCCGCTTCGACAACAAAGCTACTTATGCAGGCCCTCCATGGAAAATGTCTCAACTTAGGAGGGACGTTAGACTTCATATAGACTATTAATTTCCATTTCTCATAACAGGGAACTCCAAATTTGAGAACCAGATATCGTTACATGTCGATAGTAACATTCACATGAGAAAGTCATAGATTCATCACATTTGCTCATCACATACTGGAAGCTATTACTTACATAATATTAAGATCTACCGCATTGATAAAAAAACTTCATCAAGCAGATACTCAAAAGCACGCCCCCATGTTCTTCGGCACAACTTTCTCCCATACGTCCTCCTCCAAGTTAGCTTTGAGTGCTTTTGCAATCTTCCCCGTAGGCACTGTAGAGTCAGATATACAACATTGTCAAGGGCTTCCACAAAAATTCAATCAAGGCTTGATTTTCATAATGTCATGATCCAGTTTGTTGGTCATTTTTAGCACTAAGATGAACACAATTCATATACAAGAACACGTGAAGATTTCAACTTTGAGGTATCTTAAACCTCACCGGTCACCAGTCACATGCTAACGGAAAATGGTTGTACTCGAGCTTTTGCTAAAAATAAATGATATCAACAGATAGAAATATACAATGCAATCGAGTGCCAGACTAGATGAGGAAACGACATGGATGCTCGGGGATCAGGAGTGAAAGAACTAATAGCTAAATTGAGGAGTTAACTTTTCGGCCGATAAAGAAAAGATGGAATTAAGTTTAAGCTAAAATTAGAAGCTTTCTGAAGAGTGAGACTTTGATTGCACCTTTAAATGGCCATAATTTTGTCCTTGAACCATAGCAAAACAACATTTTGGGCCCATATGCAATTATGCATATATGAAGCTGGAGGTAAATAACCTAAATTCAATCTATTTTGCCAGTAGCAAAGATTAGGGACTTCGGGCATGTGCAATGGTAGTTCATCCACCACGAGTTCTTAAATAAGAACCACAAAATGCAAGTTCTTCCATTGTGGGAGGTCTAAAATAAGAACCGAGTTCTTTTTTAAGAACCCAGTTCTTGCGGAAAACTAGGTGAGAGAAAGAGTATAAATGTGTAAAAAATATTAACTAAGAACCAATAAAGTTAGTTCTTCCATTGTAGATGTAAGTTCTTATGCATTGAGTTTGCAAAATTATGAGGTGGCATTGGAAAAACTCAAACGTGAGTTCTTCCATTGCTAATGCTCTTAGGGTACACATGAAGAACTACTTACTATGACGAATCTAAGGTTGAACAGTCCCAAGACATGCCAGATTTAATCTTTTCAAACGTATGTTCTGCACTTTGAAAAGAGGAGTGTTCTAGCTTATCAGTGACAATGAAGGTCAAGACAACCACCAGGTAGGTCAAGCTATCTTATCTCAATTTCAGCAATTTGAGCCCCATAACAGTACACAGCAACCATTTCTTCTAAGCAATCAAGTGTGTAAGACCTAAATGATGCGAATTAGTTCTCATGAAGGAGTTCCAAATGAAGCGAAAGAGATTATGTGTCACTGAAGATAAGGGTGTCTAATTTAGAAGCAACTTTAAGCGCTATCATAATGCTGAAAAATTCTCTTATAAGTATCATTTTCCATTCGTACAAGATGTTATACTAGAAACTGAGAGGTGCAACCTTGCGATTACCTGACTTTTATATGTTAACTTCTTACCCCATCCTCATGGCCCCATACTTATCTTGCTCGCAAAAAAAGTTTAAGAGCATACAAATATAAATCAATATGAACGGTTTTTACATAAAGTCAAATAACAGTATGAACAACAAGAGTACATAAAAGACAATATGCAAGCTAGAAGGCAAAAGGTCAGTAAGACTGGCCTCTACAGTATGTTATGCCAAGACAGGGTGAAGTTTCAAGAAAATGGCGAGCATTTTTGAAAATCTAAGTTGAATAATCAACCCACAAACCTATGAAATAACCACGACTTGTTGATAACAAAAATAATCATTAGTAGATATTATTTAGTAAATGAGAACAAGAGAAATACATTTTGAGTAATTCCTGTTCCTAAATATCAGCATCTGCTACTAGAGCTAAATTAATCCACAGCTTACTAGACCTAGTTTAACCCAAAAGGGGGGAGTAAGTGCATCTGTCTCGCATTACAGACCCACGGGGCACAGCTAATGTCAAATTGCTACAAGTACAATCTTGTGAGGGAGCATTAAAATTTGACAACATTTCCGTACTCATTCAGCCAAAAAGTGACACAAACGCAGTAGAAACTACTACGTGTCCATTCAAATAGGAGATTAAGAATATAACTACCACCTTAATATCAAATGCAGGGGGGAAGAGAAGGGGGGGGGGGGGGGGGAGGAGCTTAAGGGTAGAGCCGTAGAGACCATATTTTGAAGTGCGGATGAAAGTATAAAGAGACAGTAGTGGTACATTCAATAGCACACGAAGTCTCCTTCATGCTATAAAACACATATATTCTTGATTCTTCTGTTTAGTCCCCAAACAAGATGGCATTGGAGTGTTGGGGCATGTCAGTTACCCATTTCCCATCCGTTGTCCCCATACTAGCATCAACTTCAGTTCCCTCTCTAGTCGATACAAGATAGGTATCCCCTCATAACAAAATGGGTCCCCAAATCAGAATTACATTTCAACTTTTTTAACGCTCGTAGATTTCAGAAGATTAGCACAAAAGGGTTCATAATGGTCATAAACTAAACAAAGTGCATGGATGGTTATTCCTTAATCAGTAACCGCTACAGCTCAACTTTTATTTTCAAAACTCCCCCACTTTCTCAACTTAAATCATTTTACTTTCTCTCTAAGCCTTGATATGGTGCTTCTGCGGCTGCTAATGATTTTACTTTGCATAAGGAGCACTATATCGAATCTAGCCCAGGGCATCGATTCAAACCTCAAGTAACCAACTTGATTTAGTTGATGAAATCAATTGTAATAATAATTGCAACTCTATTCCTTGCTTAGTTTAAGGAGGCGCGAGGCGCACCGAGGCGCTGGGGGGCCGTTGCGATGAGTCGCGAGGCGCAAGGCGAAGGCGCACGCCTCACGCACACGAGGCGCACTCATTTAGCGAATAAAATTATATTTTACGAAACCATATTTTGAAAAAAAAAAAAACCCTTTTTTTTTGGTATTTAAAGAGGGATAATGGGTGAATAAGTATAAACAAGGGATTAAGGGGCAAAGGGAAGTGTATAAATAAGGTTACAAGAGAAAGAAATTGAAAATTGCACACTTGTGCACCTCGCATGCGCCTCAAGGGCTGCGCCTCAGTGCGCCTCGGTGCGCCTCATGCACACCAGTGCGCCTCAAGCTTCTGAGGCGATTGCAGCTGCGCCTCAGGCGCGCTTTTTTAAACTAAGATTCCTTGTAGAACTTAATTCTCTTTTTCTTAATTGTGAGTGTTTACTATAAAGTTTCCTTTTTATTTCATCTGTACGACTTCTTCATTTATTTGTTTACAACAACCTCTGGTTCTCTTTATCAATCTATCCCCTTGATGTAAGAGTTTAACGACTTACTTGTAACTTTTGGATCCATTGATATTGAATAATTAGGGTTTGATAAGAGTGGTAATATACTGCTCCCATATCAATACGGGGCAATGACTTGGCCCAAAAAAGTTTTGGAGAATGGGTATGATTTTGATATAAACGCCCGTTTCCACTCATGTGATTCCTCATATCTTGGTTGCTCTCTCCCTAAGGAGATGAACTTTCTTATTAGCCTTTCATAGCTCCTAATGTTTCTGGACAGCTTATTCCACACACACCCCTGTTTCGGTAACTTTTGTACCTTATAAAGGCAAAAGGCTATATTGTAAAGATCAACTCCTAATAATCCCTTACCATTCTCAAATGACACTCATTAGTCATTACTTGTGTTTACGATCTTAAAGTGATGAATCTGACACATAAAGGATGTTCAACTTGGAATCCAAGTTCTCTAGAAGCCTTCAAACTCTTAAACACTCACATTGCCAACAACGAAAAAAAGATCAGGTGTTTTGGTGTGCTTTAGGTTTTCATCAATAAAGATTTAGGAGTATTTGATAGTTTCTAAACTTAAAAGAGTTAAAGTTGGACAATTTTGTGATCACGTCACAGTTTCACGCAAGTAGGTTTTATATCCTAATCAATCTATTTCAAGTTGCTGTCTCTTTTTCAGCCTTACTCTTACAATTCTCAAGGGGTAAGGTTATACCATTTTCATCCATAGTTGGGTTGGAATAAGAGATAAGTCAAACTAAACTTTCACATAAACATATTAAGATATCATAGCTTGTGAGTGTTGGCTTAAAAGTGATTGTGGCCAGCTTCAAGGAATTAGTGATAGTTATGGAAATAATTAGATAATTAATTAGCTTTTATAAGATACTAGTTTGATGTCCCGTGCAACGCCCGGGCTACTTATGTTTAAATGTTAAAATTATGTAAACGAAATTTTTATCAAAAACCTAAATTCTTATTTCAAACACCCGTGTGATATTTGTAATGTAATTAGATGGAAAGTCACCTTTAAAAACCAAAAATCATGTTTTGAACACCCGTGAGATTTTATTAATGTAATTAGATGGAAAGTTACATTTCAAATCTAAAATCCCGTTTCGAATACCCGTGGAATATTTGTCATGTAATTAGCTGGAAAGTTACCTTTCAAAATCTAAAATCTGATTTCGAACACCCGAAGGATATTCGTAATGTAATTACACAAAAAATCACCTTTCAAAACCTAAAATCCCATTTCGAACACTACCCGTGGGATATTTGTAATGTAATTAGAGGAAAAGTCACCTTTCAAAAGCCAAAGTCCCATTTTAAAACACCTGTGGGATATTTGATCAAATTGCCATAAATCAAGTAATTACTACTCCCTCCGTCCCCCTTTAAACACCCCAATTTCCTTTTCGGGGTGTCTTTCTTTAAACACCCCATTTTAAAACTTTCTAAATGGGGTAAGTTTTCACCACACATCTAACTCTCCACTATCTCCAAAAACAATAAACAAATCATCCATTATCTCCAAAAATAATAAACAAACCATCCATTATTTCCAACAATAATAAAAAAACCACCCACTATCTTCAACAATAAGAAACAAACCACCAACTATCTCCAACAATAATAAACAAATCACACCATCTTAATCCACGTAAATTAAGGAGCGGGGTGTTTAAAGGGGGACGGAGGGAGTATATTACATAACTATTTTCCATAAATCAAGGGATTAATAATGTTATTTTATTGTAATAATAATATTATTACAATATTATTATTATAATATTATTATATTGTAAATAATGTTTATCCAAAATAGGATATGGTAAGTACATGGTAATATTATTTTAATAAAAAAATAACATTATTATTTGATTTATGAAAGATAATTATGTAATATAGTGATTACTTGATTTATGGCAATTTGATCAAATATCCCACGGGTGTTTCAAAATGGGACTTTGCCTTTCAAAATCTAAAATCTCATTTCGAACACCCGAAGGATATTCATAATGTAATTACACGAAAAATCACCTTTCAAAACCTAAAATCCCATTTCGGACACCCGTGGGATATTTGTAATGTAATTAGACCAAAAGTCACCTTTCAAAAGTCAAAATTCCATTTTGAAACACCCGTGGGATTTTTGATCAAATTGTCATAAATCAAGTAATTACTATATTACATAACTACTTTCCATAAATTAAGTGATTAATAATGTTATTTTATTAGAATAATATTATCATATAGTATCTACTTACCATATCCTATTTTGGATAAACTTTATTTATAATAAAATAATATTATTATATGTCACGTGTCAACGTGGGAATTGAGCAGATTCAGGATTATATATATATATATATTAGATCACTTACGTGTTTGGTAGGAATATTGTAAGAGCAAGTCATAGCTTTTCGGAAGCATGCCCCTTTTTGTTAGTTTGGTACAATTAGTGGCAATATAAGCTTCGAGGAGATAACTACAAAGTATGAATTATAGGAGATAGATACTAGTTTAGTGTTAGTGTTGTTGTTGGGTACGGGATAGACCAAGTTGATTGGATTTTTGTGTTTGGAATTTTTTGCACGATCCGAGCTCATGGAATTTGAGGTGAGGAGAAAGATTAAATTGATCAAGCACTCAACTTAGTTAGTACACACTCTTTTGATTTTTCCACAAGTTTATTTGGAAGTGATGTTGATGAACCGAGAGATTACTGAATTTAAGAAACAACATTAAAACACACACCCCCTCCTTTTTCCGGCCTCCGAGTTTCATAACTCCGAATAACAGCTGAACGCTTTTCGATTCTCTTAAACATCCTACCATTTGTTTGGAAATTTATGTCTCATTTTAGTTGTTGTCTTAAGCTGCAGTGTGCCCTTTACGTTAACTTTCATGTGATTTTTTCTTCTTAATTTGACTTTTGAAGCACAAGTACACAAGTACTTCTGATCAATTCCTCACCAAAGTGATTGATATCAATTTCTTATACATATGGTTACACACCTAGGTGATAAATTTTCACAATGCTGTAGATTACCATACTCGCTATTTGGCACTTGCACATTCTAATCCAGGTTTATAACTAATACGAGTATCTAGTCACACAGAAGAGCGCCATATCCAAACAATGGCAAAACAGTTAAGGCCAAGAGCAATGTAAGATCATTATTATTATTATTAAAAGGAAGAGAAGTACCTTGCTTAAGCTTCATGATAGCAAGCACCCGATCGCGTGAAACATCTCGAAGCATACCAAGCTGCCAATCAGCAAGATTAAGTTCCATAACTTGAGCTTGAAGTGTCTTCACTCTCATTGTAGCTTTGTTAACAACCGTGAATGTGACAAAGAAGAAGGCATTACAGTCAGGCATACAACTCATCTTAGTAACCTCCTTGAACATCATTCTCGAACCCTACACCCAATTACATTACAAATTCAAGATTAGCAAATGTAGCAGCAGTTGCGTAAAAAAAACACAAAGTAGGAGCGGTTATCCAAACCTAACCAAACCAAACCTAACCTCGGGTATATTGTCATGGTACCATTGGTAAACAAAGTCAACAACCATTTTGGTGACTCCTTGATTACAAGTCTCGCCTTCCTCGTGATAAAAACCGCCGCAGCGTGTGTCACCGGGATGATCATACACCTATTTATACATAGGTACATATAAAAAATTTCCGTGTACAATAAAATTGAATCAATCAAACAGACAAAAAAAAAAAAAAAAAAAAAAACAATACCTCCAAGACGTAGCGATTGTAGCAGTGGTTGAGAAAGACGCCCAAACAATTAGTGTCGACGGGGTCGAAATCGAGCTCATGTGGATCAATGAGGATGGGGATGGCACCCTTGATATTAATAGGTTCATACAATCTATAATGTTTGATTCCAGCAGCAATTCTAGCTTGTTCTTTACGCCTCTCCTCCGATTGTTGCTCCCACGTCAACGAATGCCACCACACTTTTTTCGCATTCGCAGCCGCCGCCGACTTCACCGCCGCAGCCGCTGTTACCGGATCAGTCCTCTTCGGCGGACTTGTCCGTTTCTTCTTCTTCGCCGATTGGAGAATCTTTTTTGCCGCCGTTTGGTTGTTCTTCTTTGCCGTCACTATTTTCATCGTCGATTTCGATCGCTTTTTTTTTTTTTTTTTTTTTTTTTTTTTTTTAAGAACAAAACCCTTGTTTGGATAATGAGATACCGATTGATGAAATTTTGAAAAAGTATTTGTGGGTTTTTTTTTATTTATTTATTTATTTGTTTTGGTGTGAGGATACCAAATTAGAAATTACCATAGATGATTTTTGGTAAGGTAATGTTTCGGAACAAGGAATTGAATTGGAAAATCATAATTTTTTCAATTTGAGGATTTGAATTCATCAAATAATTCAAATTTAATTTCAATTCCAAAAACTTGTTTGGATACACCCGTAATCTAATCTATCTAATACTATATATTAAAACTTAACCAAGTCTTTCCTAGGAGGACACTTGTCATACACTAATTAGATAGAACATAAAAATAGCATTAAATACAATTATTGGTTAGGATATGGTAATAAATTAATCAGAGAGTATATTATTAGCTAATGTATTAAAAATAATAATTATGATAATTTAGTTAATACTATGGCAGTTAGCTAATTTATGGCAATAAATTTAAATATCTAATCTAATCTAATACTATATCTAATCTAATCTAATATATCTAATATCTAATATATATATGTAATCCTGAACCCGCTCAATTCCCACGCTGACACGTGACATATAATAATATTATTATATTGTAAATGTTTATCCAAAATAGAATATGGTAAGTACATGATAATATTATTCTAATAAAATAACATTAGTACTTGATTTATGGAAAATAGTTATGTAATATAGTAATGACTCGATTTATGGCAATTTGATCAAATATCCTACGGGTGTTTCAAAATTGGACTTTGGCTTTTGAAATGTGACTTTTCCTCTAATTAAATTACAAATATCACACGGGTGTTCGAAATGAGATTTTAGGTTTTTAAAGGTGAGTTTTCATCTAATTACATTACAAATATCACACGGGTGTTCGAAACATGACTTAGGTTTCCAAAGGTGAGTTTCCATCTAACTACATTACAAATATCACACGGGTGTTTGAAATGAGATTTTAGGTTTTAGATAAAAATTTCGTTTACATAATTTTAAAATTTAAACATAAGTAGCCCGGGCGTTGCACGGGCCATCAAACTAGTATATATGTAATCCTGAACCCGCTCAATTCCCACGCTGACACTTGACATATAATAATATTATTATATTGTAAATAATGTTTATTCAAAATAGGATATGGTAAGTACAAGGTAATATTATTCTAATAAAATAACATTATTACTTGATTTATGAAAAATAGTTATGTAATATATTAATTTATTGATTTATGACAATTTGATCAAATATCCCACGGGTGTTTCAACATCATGGTAATCTAATCTAATATATATATGTAATCCTGAACCCACTAAATTCCCATGCTGACACGTGGTATATAATAATATTATTATATTGTAAATAATGTTTATCCAAAATAGGATGTGGTAAGTATATGGTAGTATTATTCTAATAAAATAACATTATTACTGGAAAATAGTTATGTAATATAGTAATTACTTGATTTATGGCAATTTGATCAAATATCATACGGGTGTTTCAAAATGGGACTTTGGCTTTTGGAATGTGACTTTTCCTCTAATTAAGTTACAAATATCACACAGGTGTTCGAAATGAGATTTTAGGTTTTTAAAGGTGAGTTTTTATCTAATTACATTACAAATATCACACGGGTGTTCGAAACATGACTTTAGGTTTTTAAAGGTGAGCTTCCATCTAACTACATTACAAATATCACACGGGTGTTTGAAATGAGATTTTAGGTTAAGAGAGGTAAAGTCTGATCCCCCTCGGGAGAGGCTGTTCAACCAAGTGAGCTTTCACACGACTTTTATACCCATGCACTATTGGTAGATCATTTAACTTCTCTTTTGAAATTTTCAAGATGCGAGTAACCTTTTTGTATCCGCTCAATTCCCACGCTGACACGTGGCATATAATAATATTATTATATTGTAAATGTTTATCCAAAATAGAATATGGTAAGTACATGGTAATATTATTCTAATAAAATAACATTATTACTTGATTTATGGTAAATAGTTATGTAATATAGTAATTACTTGATTTATAGCAATTTGATCAAATATCCCACGGGTGTTTCAAAATGGGACTTTTGTTTTTGAAATGTGACTTTTCCTCTAATTAAATTACAAATATCACACGGGTGTTCGAAATGAGATTTTAGGTTTTTAAAGGTGAGTTTCCATCTAATTACATTGCAAATATCCCACGGGTGCTCGAAACATGATTTTAGGTTTATAAAGGTACGTGAGTTTCCATCTAACTACATTACAAATATCACACGGGTGTTTCAAATGAGATTTTAGGTTTTAGATAAAAAATTCCTTTACATAATTTTAAAATTTAAACTTAAGTAGCTCGGGCGTTGCATGGGCCATCAAACTAGTACTATATATTAAAACCTGAAACCAAGTCTTTCCTACACTTGACATTCATTAATTAGATAGAACATAAAAATAGCATTAAATACAATTATCAGTTAGGATATGATAATAAATTATCATAGAGTAATATAGTATTAGCTAATTTATGGAAAATAATTATTATGTTAATTTATTAGAACAAAGATAAACCAACATTTTTCTTATAAAGTGAGTATAAACAATATAGATATATAGCTCGGGCGTGACACGGGCATGCAAACTAGTATCCGTTAAGATCGGATTGAGATCTTCTGAAGTTGAAAAATAACTATAGAGTTTACTCTAAATGGAAAAGTAACACTATCATAGTATCATGTGGAGTAATTCCTTGTTTCTAAAAATAGATTTCCATTTATATGTAAACTCTACCAACTTTAAGGGAAAATACCTATAGGGGATCTGAATCCGTTAAAATCCCTTTCCGTTGCAACACACACCCCTACCTTAACCCAAGTCCACCACCACCATCAATCCAACCGTAGGGTTGGTGGGCGGCGGGGTTGGCAACGAGGGCTAACTTGGAGTGTTGTGATGAGAGAGCATGATTAATATTACGTTGAGAGAAGAAGATAGAGAGTGGGTCGTCTGACCATGCAAAGCAAGGCAAGGATTACAAGGTGGTCACGAGGGTTGTACGAGGGTGGTTATCAGGTGGTTGCTAGGGCTAATAAAGCGCTGAAGGTGTGTTTAGGACATGCTTTGGGGTAGGTGGCGACTAAGGAGGAGACAAGAGCGAAGGAGGTGGTATATGAGCTAGATAGTTCAGGCGGTGGGGACAATTGCAAACATAGAACATCACTTAGTAGAGGATAATATTGTCATTTAACAACTTAATAACAAATCTCATCCTTATTCCCATCATCTAATCCCACACTTACCCAAACAAGAGATTGAGATTATTTTCTGAATTCCCTCCCCCTTAACCCTGTCCAATTCCCACTTGTTATCATTTTTTTCGGCCCTCCACATCAATTACAAGGGATCATTGGATGATCCTAGGAGTCTATATGTAGATAATAGTAGAATTGTCTATAACATAATCAAGGTGTGGTAATTAAAGATGATAAGTAGTAAAAAAAATATAATTGTAGTAAATTAAACATATTTGCAGTAAATTCATGACACTGACACTAAAACAACATTGTTACGAATCTATCAATAAAAAGAAAATTAATTTGATTCATTTCATAAATTAAGGATCCTTGATTGTCTCTTTTTACTTATAATCCATCATTTCATAAATTATGCAACAAAATTTACTGCACATTTGATTATTTTTACTACAAATTATCCATAGACACTTTTTTATTTGTCTATATATAGACTCCTGACATTTTTTAAGTATTAAGTTAAGATGTGTGCCGCGTTGATAAAAGCCACATCAAGCAGAAACTGAAAGGCATGTCTCAATGTTCTTTGGCACAACTTTCTCCCATATGTCCTCCTCCAATACATTTGAGAGAGCTTCTGCAGTCTCCCCCGTAGGCACTGCATGGTCACATGTATAACATCACTAATGGCTTCCTTAAGAATAACAACATGATCATCAAAGGGTTTCCTCAAGAATTTAATCAAGATTTGGTTTTCATAATATCATGATCCATTTTGTTAGTAATATTCAACACTACGATGAACAAAGTTCATATATCGACATCAATACAAGAAGACGTGAATTGAAGATTTCAGCTATTAAGTGTTAGGAAATTACAATACAAACTATGAATTACTACGAATTACAACAACAAAGTAAAACTATACTAACTACGATTAGGGACGAGATAACCTCTATCCTTAAGGTATTATTAGCCCCCACTATCAATGTTGTTGGGTTACCGGCTAAGTACCCCTAGGATTGATCCCTAAACTAGATTACAAGAACAGCAATCAAGTAATCTCTATGGACATTGACAATTGCAGAAGTTTGAAAGAGGAAGATGAATGAATTTAGGATTTCATTATCACCATGGGGGTTTATATAGGAATTCTAGGACACCAAAATAACTACCAAAAATAACCACCGGAAAATATAGGTAGTTATTTGTCCTTATCTAAAAGGCACCAAAATAACCACCCTAGATAACTAACGGAAGTTATTGGGGGTTATTCGTCCTTATCCAATCCAATAATTATAATTAATTAATAAATTAATTAATCACAAATACATCAATATAAACCGTAACTAAAACGTTAATTCTTAATAGACCGCACACGTACAAACCGCACAGAGTGCTATCAAACTTCGTTCACTTCTTCAATGTAAGACAACTCTAACATTGTAAAACTAAACTTTGGGAAGACTATCTCCAACAATCCCCCACTTAGTCTTTACAAAGTAATTATGTTTGAAACAGCCAATCAGCAAATGCATAAATGAAGGTATCTTTCGATTTGGACCTTCACTTAGTGCTAGATACTCAAGAGTCTAACAAAATCTATGGATGCTTGGAGCATTGAGCCAGGATTTTAAAAGTTAGAATCGGAATACTAACACACATTTACCAATTAATTAAAAAATGTCCACCACCGGGTAGCACCATTATAGCCATGTGCTAATCCTATTCATAGACATATACAAGAGTAGACCCAAAACTCTTGTCAGAGGCGGCACCACCTCTTATATCTATATAGGTGAAGTTTCTCCAAAGAAAGCTTCATTAAGAGTTTACACTCACCCTCATGGTCAAAACTAGTTTAAAACCTAAACTAGCCTAGTTGGTTATCAACAACTTGTTATTACCACATTGAACCTTTTAACTAGTGTAATGCTAGAGAAAAGGTTGGGTTTCTGTTGTCGCCAACTCTTTCACATGGGTCTCAACCCCATCTCACTAGACGTTCCAAAGACCAAGTCTTTAGAAAGTCTATTGGTGAAAGGATCTGCAAGATTGTTGCAAGTTCGAACATAAACAACAGTCATTATCCCGCTTGATATCAATTGTCTTACATAGGCATGCCGTAAACTGATATGTCTAGATTTTCCATTATAAATCTTATTATAAGCTCTAGACAACTTTGCCTCACTGTCACAATGTAAAGAGATGGCTGGCATCGGTTGTGGCCACAACGGTATGTCTAATAACATGTTTCTCAGCCATTCAGCCTCTTTACCTGCTGCAGCCAAAGCTAAAAACTCGACTTCCATGGTGGAATGCGTAATGCATGTTTGTTTCTTTGAGGCCCAAGAAACCGCTCCACCACCTAGCATAAACACCCAACCACTCGTGGATGTACAATCTCTAGCACTAGTTATCCAACTAGCATCCGAGTATCCTTCAAGAACTGCCGGAAAGTTTCCATAGTACACAGAGTAATTCTTAGTTCTTTTCAAATAACCAAGAATCCTTCCAATGGCTTTCCAATGTTCTTGACTAGGGTTACTCGTGAACCTAGAAAGTTTGCATACCGCAAAAGCAATGTCGGGCCTAGTGCAATGAGTAGCATACATCAAGCTACCTATAGCACTAGCATACTCAAGTTGTGCAACAGATCTACCTTCATTCTAAACAAGTTTACAAGAAACATCATAAGGGGTACTAGTTTCCTTGAAACTCAAATGCATAAACTTATTAAGCATCTTCTCGATGTAATGAGATTGACTCAAAACAAAACCCCCACTATGTTTCTTAACCTTGATACCCAAAATGGTATCAACCTTGCGTTCAAGTCTTTCATCTTGAAACAAGAGTTCAAATACGCTTTGGTTTCATCAATGCCTTTCATGTTTGTACTAATGATAAGCATATCATCAACATAAAGACATATAATGACACCATAGTCCTTTGTAAACTTAGAATAAATACATCTATCTGCACTGTTATGTCTAAAACCATGAGACAAAACAACAGAATCAAATTTTTCATGCCATTGCTTCGGTGCCTGTTTCAAACCATAAAATGATTTGATCAGCTTGCAAACCTTCTTCTCATCTCCAGGAAGCACAAACCCTTCCGGTTGCTTCATGTACACCTCCTAATCTAAATCACCATTTAGAAATATTGTCTTTACATCCATTTGATGTACATGTAGGCCATAGATAGAAGCAAAAGCCAATAACACTCTAATGGATGTAATCCTAGCAACAGGTGCATATGTGTCAAAATAATCATTTCCTTCTCTTTGAGTGAAACCTTGGGCAACCAACCGTGCTTTGAAAGTTTGTATGGATCCATCTGTGTTATACTTAATTCTAAACAGCCATTTGCATCCAATGGCTTTGGAACCATGAGGCAAATCAGTGAGAACCCAAGTGTTGTTGCCCAACAATGAGTCCATCTCATCTCTAATTGCCTTTTTCCAAAAATCCGCATTTCTAGAAGCCATAGCTTCTCGAAATGTCTTTGGATCATCCTCAACATTGAGGATCATGGGTATCTTAGAAATTACATTCTCCCTATTGCCTTCAACAAGAAAAACAATAGATTGAGAATCTATAAATCCTGGACCCAAATCATTTTCCTTTCTAGCCCTTACGCTTCTCCTAGGCTCATTAGGAGTAGCTTGTGCTTGTGTAACATTGCTAGAAGAAGGATCAGAAACAATGGTTTGTAGAGATTGGAAAGTACCGTCAACACTTGTTGAATCACCACGGAATTTATTCTCAAAAAATTCCACATCTCTAGATTCAACAATGACATTAGAATCCAAATCCAAAAGCCTGTAAGCTTTCGAATTTTCAGCATATCTCACAAACACACTTTTTAAAGCTCTAGGTCCAAATTTAGTTCTTTTAGGTTCAGGAACCTTGTAATAAGCAAGACACCCCCACACTCTAAGATAACTCAAATTAGGCATCATACCCTTCCAAATCTCATAAGGAGACTTCTTAAACTTCTTAGAAGGAACTCTATTATGCACATGACACGCCGCTTTCCAAGCCTCCCCCCACAAACTAAGTGGCAAATTCGCATTCACAATCATAGCATTGACCATATCCGTCAACACAACATTCTTGCGTTCAGCCACACCATTATGTTGGGGAGTATAAGGAGCGGTTGATTGGTGTACCATGCCACTAGTGACACAAAATGAAGTGAATTCCGTAGGGAAGTATTCACCCCCTCTATCACTTCGAAGAATCTTAATTTTCTTCCCCTTTTGTGTCTCTACCATGGCCTTGTAAGCCTTAAACATCTCAAAGGCTTGGTCCTTAGTTCTCATCAAATACACACATGTAAACCGAGAACTATCCTCAATAAAAGTAATAAAATATCTAATTCCGCCTCTAGCAAGAACACTATTATATTCACAAATGTCCGAATGCACAAGTTCTAGCATATCTAAAGTCCTATCTACATCTTTTGGAAATGACTTTCTCTTCATTTTGGTTTGAACACAAATTTCACATTTGTCACCATGTTCATTACTAAACACAATCATTCCATTTCTAGACATGAATTTCATAGTTTTATAATTAACATGCGCCAAATGATTATGCCATAAATCAAAAGAAGAACTTTCTATACTAAAACTTGAATTAAAATCGGACACAACAATATAAGCAGAACTAGACTTCTTATTAATAGATAGTTTGAACATCCCATCACAAATATAACCCTTACCAACAAACACACCGGCCTTGGACAGAATCACTTGATCCGATTCTATCACGGCCTTAAGTCCTTTCTTACACAAAACAAATCCAGAAACCAAATTCTTTCTAATGCTAGGAACATGTTGTACATTGGTCAAAAAAAATTTCTTCCCAGAAGAAAACTGCAATTCAGCAGTCCCACTGCCGACAACTTTGGAAGTGTGGTGATCTCCTAAAAGTACTTCATGGTCTCCTGCAGATTCGACATAGTCCTTGAAAAGAGCCTTGTTATTGCAAACATGAGTGGTGGCTCCGGAATCGTACCACCATTCCTCACTTAGAGTCACAGAAGCCATGTGCATTTCTTGAATCATACCAACATGTAATTCAGAAACCATGGCTACTATGTCTCCATCATCTTTATCCTCCACTATGTTTCCAGACGCGCTCCTTCCATCATGCCTTTGCCTCTTGTTTTGCTTGTTGGGGCAGAAACGCTTGATATGTCCATTGATTCCGCACGCAAAGCAAGTCAAATCCGACACATCCTTGGTCTGCTTCTTCTTGTTGGAATTGTTGTATGATCCATTCTGGTTCTTTCTCTTCTTGCCTCTCTTGTTCTTTCCAGATTTGTCATCAACATAATTCACTTTAGAACTTGATCCCTCAACCAAACACTTCTCACGATTGCGAGTTTCCTCCTCAATGTGTAATTGTTTTTGAATCTGTTCCAAAGTGAATTCCTCTGAAATATGCAACAACTTCTTCCTATACTCGTTCCATGATGGAGGAAGTTTTGCAATAATTCCTCCAACAAGTAACTGTACAGGAATTTCAACTTTGATCAAATCCTTTAACTTGGAGGCAAGAGTGAGAAATTCGTGAACCTGATCAAGGATGGACACACTATCAGACATAACAAATTCAAAGAATTTAAAGGTTACGAACTTATCTGCCCCTTGCTTCTCTGCATTATACTTCTCCTCCAAAGACTTCCAAATCTCCCTTGCAGAAGTCACTGAAGAGTAGTAATCATACATGCGATCGGTGAGGCTGTGCAGAATGTAGCCACGGCATAACATCTCATCTTCTTCACGTTTCTTCCGCTCCAAACTGGCGGCGACTGTCTCTTTTCGGACGGTGCAGGCAGGGGTTGCAGGGCCATATCCAGAACGTAAAAGATCTTCATGGCAGTGAGCATAAACTTCATCCTTTCCTTCCAACGGGTGAAGTTAGTCCCATCGAACCGATCCAACTTCGTAGCGTCTTGACTGAACAACTTCATAGCAGATTGTATACTAGACTCCATTCTAATAATACCTTAAGATTGTTAGGAAATTACAATACAAACTATGAATTACTACGAATTACAACAACAAAGTAAAACTATACTAAATACGATTAGGGACGAGATAACCTCTGTCCTTAAAGTATTATTAGCCCCCACTATCAATGCTGTTGGGTTACCGGCTAAGTACCCCTAGGATTGATCCCTAAACTAGATTACAAGAACAACAATCAAGTAATCTCTATGGACATTGACAATTGAAGAAGTTTGAAGGAGGAAGATGAATGAATTTAGGATTTCATTATCACCATGGGGGTTTATATAGGAATTCTAGGACACCAAAATAACTACCAAAAATAACCACCGGAAGTTATAGGTAGTTATTTGTCCTTATCTAAAAGGCACCAAAATAACCACCCTAGATAACTAACGGAAGTTATTAGGGGTTATTCGTCCTTATCCAATCCAATAATTATAATTAATTAATAAATTAATTAATCAAAAATACATCAATATAAACCGTAACTAAAACGTTAATCCTTAATTAGACCGCACACGTACAAACCGTACAGAGTGCTATCAAAATTCGTTCACTTCTTCAATGTAAGACAACTCTAACATTGTAAAACTAAACTTTGGGAAGACTATCTCCAAGATTAAGTGTCTTTAACCTCATCCTAGTTTTTGCTAAAAGTAAATAATATAATCACATGCATCTAATGTGTAAAACATAACAGACAAAAGACCAAGGATGAAAGCTATCCATAGCAAAACAACATTAAGTGGCAAAACAGAGAAGACCAAGATCAGAGCAATGTACGATCAACTGCACCATGCATATGCAATACTAACATGCACTTAATTAATGGGAAGCGAAATACCTTGCTTAAGCTTCATGATAGCAAGCACACGATCACACGATGCGTCTCGAAGCATACCGAGCTGCCATTCAGCAAGATTAAGTTCCATTACTTGAGCTTGAAGAGTCTTCTCTTCCCCTGTGTCTTGGCTAACAACGGTGAAAGTCGTGAAGTAGAAGGCATTACAGTCAGGATAACAACTCATCTTCGTAACCTCTTTAAACATCATTCTCGAACCCTACACATTACAGAACAAATCATATCGAAAATTTCAAGATGATCGAGTACATGCATGCATTTATTACGAGGCTAATAACACAGTACGAGTAGGAGTATGTAGTAACCTCGGGAATATTGTCACGGTACCAGTCATAGGCAAAGTCAGTAACCATTTTAGACACTCCCTGATTACATGATTCACCTTCTTTGTGATAAAATCCGCCACAGCGAGAGTCACCGGGATGATCATACACCTATATATATGTCAAAACTCGCTTACAATACTCCGTACTGTATATTGAAAGAAACAGACAGAAAAAATATTATACCTCCAAAACGTAGCGGTTGTAGCATCGATTGAGAAAGACACCCAAACAATCAGTGTCGGTCAAGCAAGTCGAGTCCGAGCTCTTGTGGATCAATGTATATTGTTATGGCATCTTTGGTATTAATAGGTTCATACAATCGATGATGTATGATTCCGGCAACAATTCTAGCTTGTTCTTTACAAACAATACCCACCTAGTTATCTAGCTAAAACAAAACGTATCTCATCTAATCTAACATGTGACATATTGTCCTCAAACACGAAGGTGATCAGGTCAAAACTAAATTATGGGTGCCAATGATGCCATGAAAAAGTCCTATAGAAAATGGAAACTCACAATTAAAAACTGAAAAACTATTTTTTTCTGGTTTACAAATACGAAAATTAAATAAAACCAATTCTTTTTTTTTCTTTTTTTGGATCATTGAATGAATACTTAAACTAGTCGAAATGATCTGATTCGAAGTAACTCAACTCCCGACACAAAACTGTAGACCTCTAAATGACCGGGCCGACTCGAAAATGCGCGAATAACATAGTCACGAGTCACGAGTCTCACAGGCCACAACAACCCAAAGACCATAGAGCACGAGTGCACGACTGCTTCTCTACTCCTCTTCGGCTCTTCCCAATCAGAACCCCCACCCACCACCACAACCTCCTCAACCCCATCTGTCCCCACCGCCGCCGCAATTGTCCGTCTGAAGTTTATTTTCCGGCGGGATTATCATATTTAGTCGGAAAAGCGAAGGTTCATCCTCTAATCTCTCTCCTAATTAAATTCAGCTACATACATTTTGCGTTTAATAAATCTATCCTAAAAAAAATAAAATGAATTGGGATAATTTACCAGGAGAAATATGCACTGATATATTAACTAGATTACCCGCAAAAACCCTAATTCGTTGTACCGTATTATCTAAATTCTTTCACTCTTTTATCATAAACCCTAATTTCATCACTACCCACCTAAAAAAAAACTAGCAATAATCACCAACTCTTGCTTCGTTACGTGCCGGAGAAGACTTATGATTCCGAATTTAATGAGTCTGAATTTAAAGAGGTGTTTATTATCGAACCGGATAATGATAATTTTTCCGGGTTTAAGAATAATCAAGAATTAGTGTTGCCATTTGATGATAATCTTAAAATGTGGTGCAATGTGTTGGGTTCAATCAATGGTGTTATTTGTTTGAGTACTGATGTTATGGGTGAGCGTACCGTTTTCCTCATGTGGAACCCTTATATTAAGAAGATTATTCGACTACCGAGGCCGGGGTATGTGTATGAGACTTGTTGCTTCTATGAGTCTGTGTCTGGGTTTGGGTATGATTCTTTGACTGATGATTACAAGGTTGTACGACTCGTGTATTTAGACGTTGATGATGATGATGATGATGATGATGACGATGGTGATTGGAGAGTACCTTTGGTTGAGGTGTATAGTTTGAGGTCTGGATGTTGGAGGCCTATTGGGAAAGGTCTTGATTACCTAATTCGGAGAGGTGGGCCATACACGGCTTGCTTTGTTAATGGCTGTGTGCATTGGATAGGTCATTCTTTTCGTGAAGGGTTGGTTGTTAATGTGGTTTTGAAATTTGATGTATCATCGGAGAGTTTTGGGGTCATTGAATTACCGAGTTGTTTGAAACATTTAGATGTCTCTAAAGGGTCTGTTTCGAACTTGGTGGTTCAAGAGTGTAAGGGAACGCTGGCTCTGGTTGGAAGACAGTATGATGGGAACCCAAGGTCCTGTGGCATATGGTTGTTGAAAGAGTATGGGGTAGTTGATTCGTGGGTGAAGATAGTTGATGTTGACATGCCCAGCGAAGAGGGGTGTTTGACCCCAGCTGCATTTGGGTTTAGGAACAATGGGAAAGTAATTGTGGCAAAGTGTGATTATGAACCTAACTATTCTAGAAGGACTAAAACTTGTTTAGTGGTTTCTATTGATCAGAAACATGGCGAGGAAGTAATTGGAAAGCATGATGTGGAGGAGGCAAAATCACTCTATTTATCTACATACCAAGAGAGTTTGGTGTTGTTGGAGGTAGGGAGAGAAAGGTTTGCAATTCCGGAGGAGATGAAAATGGCGAAGCAGCCCTTCGGCACTTCTTGAAACATCTAGGTATAACTAGTTTGCGATTATCAGAATTTAATGTCATGTGTACTTATTGGATTTGATATGATTTCTGTACTCATCTTTTAATTGGCTAAGATGGACAGTTAAATGTCTTAGGTACTTTCTGCCCCCAGTTCATCTTTTAATGTGATCTTAATGGTCTAAACTCCAGTATCATTTTGTTGGCAGCCAAATAACATAAGTTCTAATATCTTGAATGCGTCACTACTCACTACTCATTGTTGATATCGATCTTTGCCCTGTTCCTTTTATGTTTGATTCGGATGTCATTGTCACTAGACAACGAAAAGCAGAAGCGAATTTTTTTTTTATGTAGGTAACCTTTTTGTTCTTCAATTGACATAGTTACTTGTTTTTCCTTCTTTGAACTGATTTGATTACTACAATGCATTCTTGTACTTGCAAATATATTTGTAACTTTGGAATAGAGCATGTTAAACTTATTTTGTTTAATCAAGTCGATTTAGGGGAGAACCTTAACTGACATAATGTATGTAAAAAAATTTTTTTGGCAAAGGTCTGTTAGGCCTTAGCTCTGTTTCAAACCCTTGATCTCCTCGACTTCTTGGTGACCTCTTTGGTTCAAAACATTGGATTTGTTATCTTCTGATCGTCTCTTAAGCCTTTTACCTTGGAGCCTCTATCTACATACCAAGAGTGTGTGCAATTCCCGAAGAGATGAAAATACTGAATAGAAGCTGCCATTCAGCACTTCTTGAAACATCTAGGTAAAGTAGTCTAAGATTATCACATTTTAGTGTCTTATATGATTATTGGATTTGGGTATGATTCTTGGCTATGTTGATTTGTGTACTCCTCTTTCCACAGATTACGATGAACAAGCAAATTTCTTAGGTACTTTCTGCTTTAGTTCGTCATCCAATGTGTTCTTGATGGTCTACAATCACAGTTTCCTTTTCTTTGGTAACCAAGCAACATAAATTCTAATCACTTGAATGTCTTTCTGGTCACTGCTGATATTTGTGTTTGTCCTGTTGCTTCTATGTTCGATTAGGATGTCGTTGTCACTAGACGACGAGGAGCAGAGGTGAAATAAGTTTTATGCTTTTTAAGCTTCTTATTCTTCAATTGACCTAGTGATTTTGGTTTCTTCCTGGAACTGGTGTGATTAGCACAAAACTTTTTTTTTTTATGTTTGTAATTTTCGTTTTCACTCACTCTTGTTTTATCAAGTCGATTTGGGGCAGAACCTTAACTGATGTATGTATCTATGTAGGCAGAATTTTCTGTGTGAAGTAATGTATTCGTGTACTGTAACTGTAAGGTCTGTGTTGATCCCTTGATCTCCTTGAATTCTTGGTGACCTCTTTCTTTCGAATTATTGGATTTGTTATCTGCTGATCATATCTTTAAGACTGTTAACTTGGAGGCACTTTGGCAGACGGCTATCCAAACCATGCTTCCATTTCCTACTCTAGCATCCAATGTTATGTGTGATCCCAGATTTTTTTACTGTATGCATGGACATATATGGGGTTTATAGGCGAATTCTGTGCATCCATAAATCTGAAAATCACATACGTGTGTGTCTCTTCCACTTCTGCAAACGTCTAGCAACGTAGATAGTTGCCGTATATTACGATTTTTGGGTGATCTCTTTGATGAATTCAGGCTTGATTTTTACTCCGGCGACTATAGCTCTGAGTTTCTGACCTGTATTATTCTGGGGCAATTTGTCAGTAGCTAGAGCATGTCACAACTTGTCACGAGTGTTCCATGGTCCTTTCTCCTTTTGTTTATCTGTTCTATTGTGGCACTTTTCTCCAAATTGCTTGGGTTTGTTATTGTATCCGACTTATTGCGATTTGCGGCTGAGGAGGAGTCAGGAACAATTCAATAAACTTATAGCTCTAGTTAGCTTTTGGAGTTTTGGCTCTAGTCTTTTCAGGCTGCATATGTAATTAGGTTACGGTTTACAGTGTACTGAAAAGCAAGAAATTTCGCAATGAGTAATCACCGATGGATAGGCGGTTCCTCTCCGGTATTAAACCCTATAAGCATCACATTTAACTCCGATATTCTTTACAAGGTGGTGTTTATGTTAGAGGCTGTCAATCTTAAGTTTCGGAGGGTTTTATTTGTGTTAAGTACATTTCTTTTGAAGCCCTCATTTAAATTCTTATGGTCCATTTTACATTGTTATTAAGCTTAACCTTCACTTTATGGAAGATGGTTGGTGCAATACTTGGCGGCCTGATGATGGTTTTTGTTCGGTATACACACTTGGCGGCCTGATTGTTCTACCTTGAAACCGGCCGCAGATTTGTGAAAATGGCCAGTGTGTTTAACAAGGTCATAGAATCCTATGGGACATGGTATGAAGTGACTGTAATGCGAGATGGAGTGGGTGTTCCTTGCCTGAAATTGGAGCCTACATGGACTTTGGGTGTTCAGAATATTTTTCGTGAGATGGAATGATATCGAGTCTTTGTTTGTAAAATAAATCTCGACTCTTTTGACCAAAGGTAAATTGACGCATTGTCAACCATCGACATATGATTTAAGTCATTACTTTCTTATACACATGAAACTGTAAACGAAGGGTAACAATGGATTTAATATGAATTGACCTAAACTCTGGCAACTTTTCAACATTAAAAAATTATTTTTCCATTATAAGTGAAGGGATTTTAAACACATCGCGAAAGTAATGTAATAAGTGGTGAATGACTATTAATCAATAAAAATGTGTCCACTCTTTAAAAAACCGCACATTTGCCCTGATCTCCGGTCGGAAATCAAACTATTTGTAGTCGACCCGAACCGGAGTAGCGCTGTAAGGACTAGAGTCACTAGACAAGCCACAATTCACACACAACACTTACAAGTTACAACTTACGAGTGTAAAGTTTCGAGTTTGGAGCGGGAAGCACGTGAAGCAGCAAATTAAATGATAAAAGAAATTTCAAATTTTTATTTGTCTCCTAATCTCACCAAACTCTTCCTACCTTTAATTAATTCAAGCTGTGTTTTTTTCAAGTAAAGGTTGTTTGAGTGATGATCTACCTTGTTTGTCTGCTTAATTTTTTACAATGTGGCAAGTTGCAGTGACAGCAGCAGCAGCAGTTGCAGGATCTGGGTTCATTGCCAAACACATTTTCTCCCCCAAAACCACCCAAACAGACCCTAATCAACTCCAACAACTACCCTGTAATTCCACAAATACCCCTGAAGATGTTACTGATCAACCTCACTGTGATGATGAGAAAGAGGGTGTCTTTTGGTTTTCAAGTTCTGGGTCATCTGGTAAAGGAACTGGGTTGCGCTCAAAATCGAAGGCGAAGCGGGTTTTAAAGAAGAATGTGGGTCGGATTAAGAAAAATGTGGGTGGGTTTGGTAGTGGAAGTGGTGATCAGAGGAAGAGTTGTGGTAAAAAGGTGACAGTTTGTTTGAAAAAGAGGAGAACTTGTAAGAGTTTGAGTGGGAAGGGTGAAATATCTTGCTCTAAAGGTGAATTCTTTTCTTTCTGAATTTATTTTTTTATTGCGGAATTTTATAGTTGCATTGGTGTTGTTTTATATGTGAATTTCCTGTTGGTAGCATTGCGAAATTCGAGTTTGAGATTTTGATGATTGCCTTATAGATTGTTCAATGAGATAATATGTTTGTAGTTGTAACATTAGCCTGTTCAATGGGATGATATGTCTGTGAATCTGTGATGATGACATTAGCCTGTTCAATGGGATGATATGTGAGCTGATTGTTGCTGTGTTGGATAGCATTGCGAAACACGGGCCTAAGATTTTAATGATTGCCTGATAGATTCTTCCATGGGATATGTGGGAATTTTTGACACTAACCTGTTGAATGAAGAATTTTGGAAAAGAGGGGTTAAGCAAACTAATTGCATGAACCATTACAGACTCAAAGTTCCATAGTGTGCTGACGATGAAAGGGTTCGATTATATTGAAACCCTGCTGTTTGTAAATTAGATTTCTAGTACTTGTCTTTGAGCTTAGGGAGTTAGTGGTGTGGTTGGGGGGTGGTACTCAGTTTAATAAACAACTGCTCCCAAAATTCAGCCAGCAGTGTTGAGCTGAAAAGTAATGCAGCAAAGGGTCATTACCTTGTGAAGTTTGGCTATGCCATTTTTTTTTTTTTTTTTTTTTTTTGAGGGCCAGCTTTCTCACTACTACTTTGCTATAAATTGGTTTGTTGGGGTGTTATATTTTATCTTACTGCTATTAGCCAAGGAAGCTACAAAGATCCGACAAAATGTAGCGCTGTCAGTTCTATGTTTAGCTTGATTGAGGCTATTTTGTTTGTTTCAATATTGTGGAGGATAGGGCCTGGTGCCATTGTACATCATATTATGCTGGGGGAACTGCAGTGATCCTAATGTGTGCATCAACGTATTAATAGGTTTTCTAAAATAAATGGCCAAGGACTTCGTGAAGTCAAGCAAAGTTTTTGGCTTCAAGCCGAGGCTGTCCTGTGGCGACTCCTATCACTTTCAACCTTCTTTTCTTTGTTTTCTCTTCTTCGGCATCCTTATGGCCGGTTCATGTTAAATGTCCTTCATGTTCCCATATATTTGGGGCCATTGGTTTTGTTGTTGCTGTATGTTCTTTTGCTCAAAGCCTTAATGGAGTTCTGTGACGAGAGGTCATGATACTGTCACCAATATATTACTTTAATCTTTTTTTATTGGGGGGGGGGGAGGTATTATTTTGTCAGCTACTTAGAGAAGATGGAAGTTTATTTTACCTTGCAGAATTAAGCAACTGTCCATCATTTTTGAAAGGGAAGTTATTGAACAAGGACTTGAAGCTTCATTGAACCATGCCCTTTATAAATTTTGAAGAACTACTCATTCCTGACACAAAGTTCATATGCCTACCTAGTTTTTCGTGAATTTAACTAGGTTTCAAGAAAGTCTTTACTAATGCTCGTAATGTGGAATATCATGGTGATGTTATATATGGTTTTCTTACCTCTGTCTGGTAATATGTCTTCAGTTACCAGCTTATCTGTATATGGTGAAGTTATTGTAGGGTCAGTGTATTTAGTTATACTCTATAGCCTCTGATTCCGTTTGTCTCAATTTTCAGATTGCTCATCATTTGGTTGCGGACTAGGTCTGGGGATTATGTATATGATGTCAACTGGGAAAGCTGAGATGAGTAAGCTCAGTTCAGCTGTTGACGAGACTGCAAAAGTAGTTCATGAATTAAAACAGGAGTTTGAAAAGCGACAATTGTCACACCGGCAGCAGCTATTGAACTTTGGTGGTATCGAAAATTCAGAACACACTATGAATAATTCAACAACCAAGCAAGCAAATGCTGGTTTGTGCAAACTAAATGAAGCCCCCACCGACTCGAAAATTATCAACCATTTGGCTGATAGTTATGCCAGCAGTGTCTTGACAGAAGAGCAACAACCCGAAGGTGCAGAAATGGACGAATTGCAAGCAGAGCTTGAATCTGAGCTTGAGAAGCTTCCTTGGTTGATCACTGAAACTTCTGAAGACAAAGAAAAAATGTCAAACTTATGTCAGGTGCGGATTCTTAGCTCTCATTATAAGGTTTTTCTCATTTTTATGTCTTTTTCCCATATCTGCTCTTCACACTTTATTTCTTCTCCACCTATGTTACCTCCCCCCCCCCCCCCCCCACCTCTCTATTCTTATTGATTCCCCATATCACATTTTCGGTGCCATTGGACTATTCATGTTAGCTGGCCCCAAATCATTTGGAGACTGAGGCTTTGTTGTTGGTGGTGGTATGCATAAATTACAGCCTAGACCCCTTGCTTTCGAGTAGACCTCCTCCAAGGCGATCATTTGCAGGAAACTCTTTCCTCATCTTATCTGGAGCATTCTGAGTAGCATCAATCCAACAGTGAGCCTAAGGACTCTCAGCCTTGTTTTCTGAAGCTTGTATCCAATAATAATTTAGGGATCTTTCAGGGCTGAAGCCTTCATGCCTTATTGAACCGTGGGTATTGGTATGTGAATAGCTACAGCCCCATGGTGTATTATTACTCAAAAACTGAGATAGATGGAATATAGGATGTAATATTTTTATAGTTGACCCTGTTATTAATTGCATTGTCTACCTTCCCAACCTTTTAAATGATCTGGATCTTGGAATCTGGCAAGATTGCACATTAGAAATATTTAAAATGCCTGACAGACATTGCAGAGTATCCTTCTTTTTCTTTTCTTTTTTCGGTTGTGTTATGTCTATGATTATATGAACGAGTTTGTAGATGACTCATTGCAGCACCCTTATAATTTAGAAGTGGCAAAAGAAAGCCATTATATAAATATTTTTAGAGAACCTAGTTGTTTTGTTGTGTTGGCTCCCAGAAGTGTACATCCCTGATTCCCTGTACATGTCTTGATTAGCGCAACAATAGGAACATGAGACTAAATGACATACTAGGACAGTTGTATGCTTCACGAAGTTGATTACTCAAGGTGTTACTACAAGATTGCTAAGAGTTTACCCTATTGAATTCCAGCAGATTGAAAGTCATGAACCTTTGAACCAAAGCTCCTCATGTTACCAATTCGGTGGAGTATCCCCTGCTGTGCTCAAAGACAAACTGTCTCGTGTACTTGTGAAACAGCAGGAGAGCCAGATTATGGAGCTGGAGTCTGAACTAAGTTTGGCTCACTCCAAACTTCAGGAAAAAGAAATTGAGCTCCGGGCACTTAAGGATTGTGTCAAGCGTATGACAGAATGTTCCCTTACGACTATATCAGGTATGCTTTGGAATCCCACTGTAATTGGTTTCTAATATTTCATGACATAGTCACATAGATACCAGTTTTCAGCTTGCGAATAGTGTTACTTCTCTACTTTAGTAACTGATCTTGTAAACCTGTGTACTTAACTGTTCAAAACGAATTGAAATTCTGATCAAGAGATGCACGTGATAACTCACTCAATGCACCTTTCGCCTTTTCTTGTGGTGGCATGAAGTTCGTGACTGAAGGCCTCTAGTCAAGAATCAATCGCCTCATAAATCCCGAATAATTGGTCACAAGTGCAAGTCATAGCATTGTAAACTCAGCTGTTTCATTTTCTTATTGATTTTGAAGCTTTTCTTAATAATCCCTTTTTCCAATGGCAAAAAATAATCTGAACTGATGATACCAGAATTTGATTTCACGGTATGTTCCGGTGAGGTTTGAGTGGGCTCGATGTTCAATTAAATCACGTCTCCTCCTTAGGTTCCGTCTTTCTCTCTGCTTGAGTACTTTGTTTAATGCTACTTATTAAGAGCCTGAACAGGGGCAGTTGGATACTTGGATGTGTAAGCAAAGACTGAAGAAGGGGGGGGGGGGATTTGGGATTGATAGATGGCATCGCTATTGGCCAGCAACCTCGGGACTGACAAGTCGGGATGAGTATTGAATAATGACCTTGCTGCTGAGAGGAAGAAGCCAATTGAGATTCGAGATCGGTAGATTGGTAGTAGGGTAGCGATACAATTGTTTTTCACTCACGTAACTTTGTTCTAATCTTCTGTTATGAGATCTTCATTTCTTAAGTTCAAAATGTCCAGTGGAAGTACAGCAAATAGGTCCTCATATATTGGTGATAACTGATAAAGAAATGATAGTTTAGACTTTAGATTACCGTTTGATAAAACTGTGAGGAAGCTCCTGCAGTTGGGTTTGCCAGCCTTGCGTTTTTCTTATCCAAAATAAAATAAAAAGGTTCCCGGATCACAAACGGGAGTGTTAAAGTGAGCTGCACCTGTGAGTGTCTCACATTGAAGAAACATGAGAAAGTTGAGTCGTATATAAAAAGGAGCTACTCCTCCTATTGCCAATTGGTTTTAGGATGGAACCCCCTTGGGTTTATGAAGTGGACTCTCTCTCCTCATACGGGCGTGGCCCAGGCCTGATCGTGGTTTAACAGGGAAAGGCTTTTCAAAACCAATGACTGATTCGTACACTCTCCTCTTCTTGGTGCTCCGCTCCTGAAAGAGTGTATATATCGCCTCCCGTCTGTGCTATGCACAAAGTTGTCTTTTTTTGGGGATCATTAAGAGATTAAGTATTTCTACTCATTTCCTGGGCAGTTTGGTCACTGCACTGCCTTTGAAATATCTGAAGGAAACAATTACAGGAAACTGTTGGAGTTTGAGTATAAGATAAGCAAACATACTGATAGCTTTCCATATGAACTAGATGTAAGGTAAACCACTGCTATGTCTTCAACTCTTGATACTAAAACGATTGACCCATGAGGAATTTTTTCTGTTTATCAGACCATCTGGTTCTGTATCAATAAACCTACTAGATTAAGTATCCATATGACCATTCACGTTAGCCGAGCCTAAATCATTTTAGATTAAGGCTTCAATGTTGTTCTTGTTGTACTTCTCCGTTGCGATTTCTCTTATAAACCATCCTTCTTCTCTAACGTTTCCTACTCATTGATGTTTTCTGCAACTTACTGATATTTTCATTTCCTACTTTAATATGTGTCTTATCATTTTTATTTTTTGTGGGGGTCTAAATGTCAGATGAAGAAACAGAAGTTGGTGTAATGCGCGAGCAGTGTAGTGAATTCGACAAGACTGGAGGACCTGACAATGGTATTGTTGGAATGAAACGAGCAATGCACTTCTGAAAGTGCTGGCACTAGTAAGTACTTTGCTCATCATTTGATGATAACCGTGTAAGATCACTAATATCATTGCTAATTAAGTAATTATTATTGTTAATGATACATTTTGTAATCATGTCGAATCTTCTAGTCATGCAAATGCAGTTTACGACTTGCAGTAGATTGTATAGAAATCAGAAATGTAAATGAATCTGGACGGAACAATGGCTATATCAAACTTTCGATAACTTGCTCGTGCTTTTTTTTTTGTAGTAGCGCTGCCATATGGTTTTTGAACATAAGAGTACCGACTGTATGAATTATAACATAACAAGGACCATGTATTCTTATTGGCATTTATGTTGAACTCTTCAAGAAGTGTCGGACTCTTGTATCTTATGACGACCTAATACTCTGGTTAAGTCATGTATTACTGTTTGCTAAGTTTCTTGATCTGCTTTCTAGACTCACGATAATCTGGTATTCAGGTTGAAGATGGACTTGGCTAGCCGTACTGCCCGTATATGTAGTTTGCGTCTGGAAAGAAGACCATAGCATACACAGAAGAATCTAGGAGCAATGGTGGCAACTAGCAAAGGTGTGTTCCCTAACCTGTGTGAAGTAAATATTGTAATGTGCCTTCCTTCTGCCAAGAGTCTTATCTCGTAAAGCACCGGGTACTCCTGATCTAGTCGGAGGGCACTGGAACGAGGCTTAGGATCTCTACTTGTTCTGCTAAAGCTCTTGTGCATATGTAGTAAATCATATTTTTATGCTAGATCTTAATCGATATTTTGACTCATGCATGTTCTAGTTTTCTCGTGTTTCCGTACTTCATGTACCATAAGCGTTTCCCGGAGGAACTAAACTCCCCCGGTCTATTTTCAATTTTCCTCCTGAAAGACTAGTGGTGACTATAAGTCTATAACGACATTCAGAGCAGCGTAAAATACACTTAGCGAACAGCAAAAATCATTATGCCTTCTCTTGGTACATATGCTCAGCGTTCACATAAGACATAACCTTCCTTGGTTTAGTCGATCATTATTTTGCCCTGGGCCATGTTGTCAAGCATTGCTGTGAGTGTTGTAGGAACAATATCTTCCACTACACTTTATGTTTCATCATTTCATGGTGGAGTGCATGGATGCATATACTGTACAGTGGTGGTGACCCATGAAGTGCAATATTATCCAAAGTTTTGGATCAGTGAAAATCTTCGGTCCCACAATATGTTCGACTAACACGTAACTTACCAATTAGGTATTACAAACCCACTCAGTTTGTTAGTTAACGATCGTGTAATTCACTAAAAGGATAAAAAGACATATAGCGGGACAGAATATCTGCATTGAGCTTGTGCCTTGTTGCCAAATGATTCCAGGTGAAAACGCCCAAGATTTAGAGTTACAGTGTAGGTATCTGAGGGAACATTTACAATGAGACTGTAGTAGAGAGAGGCCACTCTGCTTTTGTATTGAGAGAACATATGAAAAGATGTGGCGGGCCTGTTGGAGAGCTCTACCTTTTGCTCTTTGTGTCAAGTTATCGAATTGCAGACACACTTTCCTCAACTTTTTTGGTTTTTTCCAATAGATTGATTCAGATTTTTGCTGCAGATGATACATAACATCACCATACATCACATCCAATCAAACTTGTAGTAATCATGCAATCATGTTTGGCAAATTGTTCCAACTAAGAGGTACTTTAAGCTAAAACGACGACTCCTTTAAACGCTAATCATCTGATTCTACCTGACTCGAATCATGCTTAAATCAAAAGTCTGAAATGCTTTCCGAAAACAATATAGACAAGTTGTTGTTATTGTTTGTAATGGCATCTTTTGACTATTTCCCCTGGTAAGACAAACAGAACCTTACACTTACACAACCCCTTTAAATTACATCACCCATCCGTGCAAACTTGTTCAATTTTATAACAACAAATCCCAAATATCTCTTACAAAGACAGCAACGCAAAAAAAAAAAAAAAAAAAAAAAAAAAAAAAAAAAAAAAAATTAAAAAATTAAAAATACTACAGTAGTAAAATAAATTAATTAATTAAACTAAAGTAAAAGAGCAGACCAAAAATCTCAACCCCATTTCTTTCCCATATTTATTTTTCTTTTATTTAGTTCACTTCACCTTCACTCTTCCTCCTCTCCTCAACTCACTCAACTCACGCCACAGAGGAAGAGGAAGAGGATGAGGATGAGGATACTATCATCGTCGTCGAAACCGATATCGAGTCCGGGGAGAACGGACAAGTTTCCTCCACCATTGATGAGGTTTCTGAAGAGCAATGTGAGTAGCAGGAGCACTCGAGGAAGGTCATCATCAAGAACCAACTCATTATTTTTCGGAAAGATGAAATCTTCCTCTAGAAGAAACCGAACCCCTGGTTCTGGTTCTGGTTTAGAACCTACCCAAGAGCCTTCCTCTCCTAAGGTTACATGCATTGGTCAAGTCCGAGTCCGACGCTCCAAGAAATCCAACAACAACAAATCTAAATCCAATGCCCAACAAAAACCCAGTAATAAATGCACTACCGGTTGTTATAACCCGTGTTGTTGTTTCCGGAAACCGGGTTTTTTAAAACGGGTTAGACCCGGATGGCCGAAATGGAGGTGGGTTTTCTGGTCTGGTTGTTGTCGAAGTGTAAAGGTTCGAACTGCTGCCTCGTCGAAGAACGGTGGTTCTTCTCGGTTCGAGGAGCCGATACAACCAGAGCGTGTAACAGAAGATTCACGACGAAGTTTTGTTGATGAAGATAATGGATATGTGAGGGGGAGGAGAAGTTCGGCTGCGGCGTTGTCGTTGTCGTTGGACGAGGATGTTGATGATGTGTTTGTCAAGGGGAGGAGAAGTTCAGCGGCCGCAGCGACAACGACAACGCCGCCTAAGAATGCATTGTTATTGACGAGGTGTAGATCTGCTCCGTATAGATCATCATCCTTAGCATGCAGGTTTTGGTGTGAAGAAGAAGATACTGAAGATAATAATAATGAAGAAGAAGATAACATGATGGGAGGAGTGAGAAAGAGCAACAGCAGGGATTCGACAGCATCAGAACCGAGGGGAGATCGAGGCAGTAATTTCAGTGACGATAATGAGGAATCTAAGAGCATTGGAGTTTGTGCCGCTGTTGCAGAAGAACATATTCATGGTGAAGAACATGCAGTAAAAAATGATGATAATGAGGAGGGTAAAAGTAAAAGTGATGATGATAATGATAATGAAGATGAAGAGGGTAAAAATGGTGAAAAAGAGGGTGAAAATGATAAAGATGGGTCGTTGGTTTTTGGAGGAGGAACAACAAGAGTGGGGTTAATGCTGATAAGATGTAAGTCAGAGCCAGCAAGAAGAGGTATGGAAAAATATGATCCACAAGGTAGTGAGTTTTGGCGACTAAGAAGATTGGGTAGTACGCTAAACTCTAGTCCACATGTTGCTGATTAATTTACTGTATCTAGTATTTACTGTACTCTTTATTAATTACTATTTTTATGTTTAATTAGTTACCGTAAGGTGGACTTTGTTTTCACAACAACACTCGGCATCTCGTGAACATTTAATTGAGTTAACACGAAACTTATAGAACTATAAGTTTCGAATGTTAAGAGAGTGAGGGTGTGATGTGGTAATAGTCGTTTTTAATACTCCCGGTGTTTAAACTCCTTAGTATTTAGGAGTAGCATACTTTTGTAACAAGTGATTTTACAATGGTTAAGCACCTTGTGTAGTTGTGTGTATCAACTGGAGAATTTATTTACCACAAGATTATGCTACTTTGTTGCGCATTATTCTGAATGAGTTAGTCGATAGCTAGTCTCCTATTGTAGATGAGTTTTTGTTCTACAACGAATTAGTTCAAGCTGTCTAGTAGATGGGGTTTTGTAGCTTTTGTTTGCATTTTTCAGATTCGCTTTTGATTGATAATTCTCGTTGCTCGTCTCTTTTGACTTGTTAACGTTTGGTCCCGAATATATTTAGTATCCTGAATAACATAATGCTTTGGTTCTGTCATACTGCTCATGGGCTGCAGAGTCTGCTTGTTGTATTTAATAGCTGACACTATCACATCTCCAGGACTTCTCGTATTAAACAATTCTTCCTACAAACATTTATTGCTATTTTTTTACTAATCTTTCATCAACTGGCCTTTACTGTCTTCTTATTTTACTTTCACATTGGGTAATTCGAGTAGTTACCATGGCCAAGTCAATGACATTTTCAGGTTAGAATAATCATCGATCTTTGGATGCTTTTTATTCAGCTCTTACAGAGACTCTGAAATTACATGTGATACCTGATACATGGGCCAAGTATCATGTATGTGTTCATGCACACTAAAATCCAGTGTCGAATGGCGGGTCAAAGGGTGGAAGCAGAACTCGTTTAGTGCACACCTTGAACCCTCAAATCTTCCATGATGCGTGTTTGTTACGGGTCAAGTTTGAAATTGAAGGCGAGGTTGAACTAATCAGTGTAAAATATTTTCGTGTTCGTTTGAATTTACCTTTCTAGATAAATACGTGTCGATTTCAACAATCACTATTATGTCAAATTTTGTCATCAGTAGGTCATAATATGTCCTCAAGTTTTCTTGTTGATGGAAACTTTTAAATATTAGCAGCTCTTGAACAGCATAAATTGAAATTCAACAACAACCAAGCTTATTCCCAAAATAATTGGGGTTGACTAACATGAATAGTTATCTAGTAACCATCTTATATATGCCATAAAATTTCAAAGTGAGATTATGTGCGAGAAATTCATACGGAGTAAATAATGTAAATAACCTAAAATGATGGAGGGAACATTTTTTCACTAGAAACGGAAGTAATGTCCGAGGTCTTTACAAAGTGAAGGTGTGTGCACTAATTGTGATCCAAGGAACCTTTTAATTTTTGGGTCAGACCCCATTTACGCGCTATTACTAGGCCCAACCCAATCACGCTTAAACAGAGACACAAGCAATCAAAATTTTAGGTCAGTTAGGTGATAGTTGGGCTTGCAACTAGGAAGACGTACCACATTTCATTCGTCTTTTGTATTCTTTACGTTTGATTTGAATTTCTCGGCTCATATATTCACACTAATCATAAAGAGTCTAAAAATATGAAGGAGTATAACCCTTTGAATAAATGAACAAAAAGATGTTACATGCGAATATGAACATACGTTTAATGAAGCCAAGTAAGATCACAACATTCATAAGAGGTATAGTAGCAAGACTAGCTATGTACTCCGTATCTTTTCTGAGTATTAACACTGTTACATACTTGCATGTCTAAGTTCTCGAACATCGTAGGGATTGTTTTGGTGGTTAACAAGGCAATGTCACTCAACTAGGCCATCATAGGGTATGGCAGTGGTATGGGGGTTAGTTCAAATTAAATGCTCCAAACTCAAAGCAAACACATCGATGCTTTGCTGTTTATTATTATGCAATGACAACGTTCTTTGATAGCGAAAAATCCATGAAAACTACTCATCCTACGCCTTTCATCTGGCTCCATGAGCTATACAGCTCTCATCTACTCTCCCACCCCTTAAATACCCATAATAATATTGTGGACGAATAATCAACCACTTCATTTGTAAGACTTGTAACACACATACTAGCAAATGGAGTTTAAGTACAGAGATTTCGCTTTGTTGCTAGTCTGCCTACTATTGGTCGCACCATACAGCTTTTCAGGTACAAAATTACGTCGTATATCTACATGTAGCAGTCGAGAATTAAATATCCTTGTCTTACATGTGTGCAGTAGTGCTACATGTAGCAATTCCTCGTAGAACTTCCATTTCTTAGCCTAATTGGTTAATTAGGTCAATAGAGGTCGTACTTATTAGATTGTAACGATAAAACAATAATAATTCGAATTAGTGACAATGTTTGCATGTTGATGACGTTGGTTGTTAGGAGCAGCAAAGGAGTTGGCAGCAATTGTAAAAGATAATGAAGATGCATATGAGATTGATTACAGGGGTCCAGAGACACATTCTCATCTCCCACCACCCAATAAATTGCACAGGAGGCCTTTCTTACATTACCAAGCAGGGCAGAAATCTAACAATGGGAGAGCTACCAGTAAATTCCGGAAAAATTACAATGTAAGATCTAATTTTGTCCCACTGTTTTTCTTCTTAAATTTCATTAGGCTTCGGTTTGAATTCCCCTCGTATTTTCAATCGCGGATATATTAAATTCAAACGTAAGAAAACGAAGGGGTCACAACTTCACATCATAGTCCTATTTGTTAGAAAAAATATGTATATCCTTATACTATGTTCAATCTTGAAACCAAATCACACACAAAAGGTTAATGAAAATTTATTAACCAAATTATTATGTAAATTGAGATCATTAATCATGGAAAAATGCAAGAATAATCTGAGCCCAACGAATACACGTTATGTCCTTAAGACGTTATTGCTCCTTCTACGGTACTCAAGGTTCATGGGCATACGTCTCCCAGGATAGAATGGATTGCATCCTTACCATAAGTAGTACTCCAATATAGTAAGGCTCCGGCGAACTCAACATGTGCTTGTACTCAATACCGACGACACGGACAAGGGAGACAAAATGACACATATACATGACTTTAGACGTTTAAGCAACATTTACCCAATTGATTTTTTTTTTCTTCACATAAAAGACTCATATAAACACCTTTATATAGGCAATGAAGGGACACGGGGTGAAAAGCTACAAACGAAACAATATATCTATTCATGATGAATGGAGACATCTTTTAGAAAATTAAGTGAATTTGGACAACGGCCAAGGTATAATGTATCGTGAATTTCTTATTCATAAATTAATTTTATTTTATTAAACAAAATTTCCAACACTATTTTGCAGGGAAACTAAACCTCGTGCAAGGGAAGTGATCGACAAACATGAATGCGCCTAAGAAGCTAGGCGCGATTGCAAAACGTCATATCTTCTTATGCATCTTCCTATTTCCGTCTACAAATAACACTCCTATACAGCGTGTATAGTACGAGTGGATTTTAAAGTGGTTATAGCAGACAATTACCTATGATTGAATTTGATATTTGCTGATATCATAACGCTCAACGATATCTGAATATAATAAGGATTTAAGTTTTTTTTTTTTTTTTTTGTACTAAACTCTCAAAGTTTGCCTGAGTCGAGTTGTTGGACCTTTGTGTTCAATTGATTTGATTAAAGTTCGAACGAGTTTAGGTTGAGTATGTACTACAATTTGTGTTTAATCTTGTTCGGTCACCAAACTATTAGACAGGCGAGCCCTCAAAGTGTTGTGTTTGTGAATGTTGATTGCCAAGCAAAATCACTGAGATTTCGTGAATTTATAAAGTCGGCGTTCTTTTGTTGCCAAAATGGCAAAATCATATCAATTGAATACTCGAATGTTACACCTATTTCTACGCTCAAATCCACGCGCCTAGCACATAGTTTGGACCAATTGAATTTGGGATTGGAAATATAGTTGGCCTTTTAAAATCTTGTCTCGAATCATGCAACTTCTAATTTGACCGAACTTAACGCGGTAAAGAGAGACCATTTGTGTTAGATCAGTAAAGTTCGCGGACTAACCGTAGAGCTGGCAATTTGGGCCGTGACTTTCTATTGGTGGAAATTGTCGGCTCGACACGAGGCACGATGGACCCGGCCTGCCCAAGCCCGATTTACCATGCTTTTATCTCAATTTTATATAAAAAAAACGTAACCTAAAAGTAATAGCGTAACCTATTTTTTTCAATTTTTTTTCCTATTTACCCTTAATGATCTATTTCCCAACAACTCTTATCATTAACGTGTTCATCAGTTTCACAATACTTGACATTAGATATGATCCCAATCATAATTGTAAATGATCACAACTAATCTTTTACTTTTTCAATTTCAGTCCATTGATTAATCAATTAAGTTGTGCAAATCTAATTTCAAATTAGTCGATGAATGAGAATTTCAATGAAGATGTTTTCTACAACTAGAAAATCAATGCAAAAGTAGCACAAAAAGCAAGACCTTTGATTTGATGAAAATTGAAAACTACCCTGGTTTATATGAGTAATTACATAGGTTACGTTAGTATTAAAAAAGAAATTGCATTATATCCCTAAAGGCTCGAATCGAAGTTCGACACTAGGCAGGAGCCCGTCCCGATCCGAGCACGACGTGCCGGATTTCTGGCAGGGCACGGTGCCTGTGACAGGCCTACGAGTGGTTGAGCATGAGGGGCCGGGCCAGCACGAGACACGACACGGCCCGGCCCGCTGTCAGCTCTAACTAGCCGGTTCCAGGCTTCCGGCAGCCTCTGGGTTTAACTTCGAATAAACCATTAAGCCCTGGGTCCCTGACCCTGAAATTTCTTAAACCCTGTACCCTCGCAAAACAACATCTCTAAAACCCTAATTTTCCCCCAAAATCCTCAAATTAATCATTTCCTCTGTTTTCTCATTGTTCTACCGCATCAAACACTATTACCCCTTCCCTAAATTCACGATTTTGTTGCTGGGTTTCTCTAAATTGGAGCTCATATTAATTCGATTGGGAATTTTTTTAGGGTTAGGGTTCCCCAATAATTTTTCCAATTGTCAATTACTATGGAAGATGCCTCTTTTTTATTCGCGGGTTTGAAGTTTAATCGGAAGAAATTCCCCAAAGATTTCGAAGTATTCAAGGTAAAACCCTTTTTATTTTTTTACTCTTGGTGTCAATTTTTTAGTGCTAAATTATAATATTAATGTGTGTTTTATGTGAATGTTTACCGATTGATATTCAGAAAGTTTGAGTATTGTAGAAGCTGAACATCTTATGTCAAAATGTGCTGTAAATACAGGATGATGCTGTTACTTTCGGTTCGCTGTAGCGAAACAAATGCATTATTTAGGATAGAGAGGTGTTTGTGGAGGGAATGGGGGTAATGATATTGTCATATTGGCACGGGCCGAATTTAGGCTTTGGCATTCGGGGTAATTAAACCCGTAATTTGGGTACGGGTGGAGGAATGTTTGTCATATTCTCCTTGTATTTCTTTGTGTCATCACTTACTTATCTCTCTCTTTGTGTAGGCGAAGAAAGAAGTAAACAGTTTGGAAGCAAGTACAACAAGTTCTGTTGAGGTTGCTGAGACTAAACCAGATGGGAAAAGGATCAGCAAAAAGAGGAAACGGATGGGTGCAGCTGCTGGTAAAGTTAATCTTTCTTGTGGAAGTACAGAATTCGAAAATGTCAGTATTTGATAAAGACCGATATGTGCCAATTGCTGATTTGGGATAATTATTGTTTTTAATACCAGGATTAGTGGATGGGTTCAATGTTTTTAAGAGTGCAAATCCAGTAAATGAAGCTGAAGAAAGTGCTGAGGCGATGGATGACTCTTCTGAAAAAAGAAAGGAGGTTTTTCGTCAGCTTGAGGTTCGACTAACACTTTTGATACCATTCCTTATTTCTCTTTTAGCTCTTGGGGATTAGTCATGTATGCTAGCGCCGTATTATTTATGGCGATGATAATCAATAATGTTAGTGACGAGGCTCTTTTCACTGTTGTAAAATTGACACAAACTTATTTGTTACTTTCAGCGTGACCAACTGTTTCGTAAAGAGCAAAATATTCATATCTCTGGAAGTAATATCCCATCTCCTCTCCAAAGCTTCCAGGACCTAAGTGTCAGGTAAAATCTTCGCTGGAATTTGTAAACTAATGTTCTGTTGATGCTCCCCTTTTTTTATTTTTTCTTTTTTTTAAGAATTTGTTGAGTATCAATGTGCCTGTTTGATTTTAGTTAGCAATGATCTAAACTATATGTATGTAGATTCTGGTTTCCTGTCAATTTGCTCTACCTTATCTGTAATTCTTATCGTAAAGAATCTGAATTTTGTTAAACTTTGGATCATTAGGCGCTTCTTCGGAATAACCATATAATTTACGCAACAACTGTATTGATCTTTTATATCAATAAGTTCCAACTTATTCTTAATAAGAGTGGCATGCTATTTTTCTTTTTGGAGTGGAAATGGTTAGAATAACCTCACCATGTGTTGTGTGAAAACCTTGTGGTGACTGCTTCCAGATTTATTGATGGCCTGTTCTTGATCCTGGGTTGCATATTGACGTGGTTTGGCTACTCAAAAGAAGTTCCAAGACTTTCTAATGTTATGTAGTACTGCAAATATATGTTCCTACGCCTGTCATTTGCTGGAACTCCTCTAGCTTGAGAATGAGGGAATTGTAGAACTAGAACAAGAGATGCATTACTATACAATTTTCAGGAAAACTATGTTGATTTTTAATCCCAAATCTAACTTTATGAATTACAATCCTGCTCAAAGTTCAGCGTAGGGAATTATTTTTCAATTAGGAGAGTGTGGTCTTCAGCTATAACTATAGTTTTGGAGGACTCTTCATTTCTGTGTAGGAGTGATTACTCGAGCCTTTCGGGTGCTATGGCTCTGTAGCTAGGTTTTGTGATTTTATATCTGGTGCGATTGTTCCGCTTCCTTGTCGAATTGTGTATTTCCTGACATGAACGTACGGGATGATTTCTCTACTGCCGTTTCGCCCAAAAGGATTTGAAACTTTTGCCATACAGTTTGTGTTTAGTGAATTTCGGCTCTCTTTCCGTGGCTCGTTTTATTGTCATTGAAGAATGAAACTATTGGATTTCTTTTCGTTATTTTCTCACACTTTTTTCATTCTTTGTTTTTTTTTTTTTTATTGATGGTGGGTTGGTGATAGGTTGTGTTGTACTCCATAAAAGGCAAGTATATAACTCCTTTTGATTGGGAATTTGAGTATTTCTTCTTTGAATGTTCATTTAGAACCTGTGAACCAACTATTACTCGTTTAAGCAATGTGGAGTGTGGACTAGTAATGGTTTGACAGAATGGGGTATTTTCCTTGTTTAAGCTTATTGTCGTACTTCCTTGATGCCTACTTTATCCCAACCATGTGATTTCTGAGGCTCTTTAAAAGGTTCAAGCCTTTAAATGTATCCGTAGAAGGGGATCATTGTGGGACATCACAAGGTTACATCACAAGGTTCCTTTAGTGGAAGAACTTTTCATGATTTGCCTTTCAAATTAAGGCCTAGTTGGGACCTCTGTCCTTCATGCTCTTTTCTTGTTCTCTTTTCTTGTTGAAGTAGCATCAACTATGTTTCTAGTGCAGTGCTTGTACCTCTTTAGGGTGAGGGGTCCATTGGGTCTGTTGAGAGGGGACTTGAATAACTTGTAGGTAGGTGATGGTGTGATCATGACTAGTTTTTGTTAGTCTTTGGTTAACATCTAGCTCATGTACTCTTTCAAAACACTTCATCCTGTAGATTGCCTAGAGTCTTGAGCACAGATACCTATATAGTCCCTATAGTGTCAAAGCATTTGGTAATTTAGTTATATGCTTATTACGACTTCATACCACAAGTATCCCAAAGTTCCCATAACCAAGGAGCCAAAAGGTGCACTAATTTTTTTTTGGCATGTAGTATAACAAAACACATGGAAATGTATTTTCAAGCTGTGTAGGCTACTTCTTATGTACATGACTTTGATTAAGGGCTATCATGAGCGCCTATCATTTGGCAAAGAGTGACAGAGATGTACATTTAGGCATTCAGGTGATGTTATCTCTCAACATCATATACTCACTGCATTTCTATTTGGCTAAACAATTACCCACTTAATTTCACCCATGTCAGTGTGGCTCCAGATCTACTCACGTAGTTCCCACTCCTAAAATTTCTGTCTGAAAGCAAATGCCATGCATAGAGGATTAACTGGTTTTTATTAACTGCAATGAGCATATCAGCTAGGAAGCTTTATCCTATTGCGTCGTCTCTCATTTGTATTAATGCAAACTTTTGTTTGATAAAAAAAGACATCTCAATGTAAATCTACTACGTGGGATCTTGCTCAAGCAAATGGTCATTCTTGACGTGGCTTATTGAATACGTGAAAGATGTGCATTTCAAACAATTTTTGGTACTTTCTGACCCCACCCCTTGTCCACTAATAAGAAAAGGAGAGTCGAAAAGAAGCCATTATTGTCTCTGGACCTGAAATTTTCTCTTTTTGTTAGTATAACATAATTTAATGGTGTGGCATTGCGGCGTGCAATATGGAGTTTATGTTTGTGTCATTTGATTGTCAGGTACAAAATTAAACCATATTTACTTCGAAATTTTGCTGAACTTGGATACAAGGAGCCTACCCCCATCCAAAGGCAGGCTATTCCAGTCCTTTTATCTGTATGCCTTCTGTTCAGTTGTCTTTTGCTGACATCTGTTTTTCAAGCTTTTTATGCCCTCTGCTAGGAGCTAACTATTTTCCTCTTGTTTCCTTGTATGCTTTGCACTTAAAACTTTTCAGGGACGTGAATGCTTTGCTTGTGCCCCTACTGGCTCCGGGAAAACCTTGGCATTCATTTGCCCCATATTAATGAAATTAAAGGTAGTCATTGTTTAAATTTAAAACAGATCAGAGATTTTATGGATCAGTTCATCAAATAACGCTATGTAAAATGTCTTGTACCTTTGACCAGCATGGATTAAAAGGTGGTGTTCGCGCCGTTGTGCTTTGCCCTACACGAGAGTTGGCTGCTCAGACAACTAGAGAATGCAAGAAACTTGCTCAAGGAAAGAAATTCTATATTAAGTTAATGACTAAAGAGCTTGCCAAAACTGCAGATTTTTCAAAGATGCCTTGTGATGTCCTGATCTCTACTCCGCTTCGCTTAGAGCTTGCAATTCACAAAAGAAAGCTTGACTTGAGCAGGTGTGTACACTTATGATTGGCTTAGAGGTTACCATTATGTAATGCTACAGAGGTCATGTTTTGTTTTTGGTTATCATGCTTACTGTTTAATGCTTTCCATGGACTTGAGGTACTTGTTTACATCATAATAAGTTATCCGAAAAACTATTTAACATAAATGTTAAATCTCTAATCGACACATGCTAAAGGACTAACTAAAATGATAAAGATTGTATAGTTAAATTCTCTTTTATGAAGATTGTCTCATTGGAGTCTTAGAATTTGTCATGACACACCTTTGTCGTTGCTTTCTTTTATGGATGTTTTGTATGAAATAGTCTAAGCCTCTAAGGTATGATTTCGTTTTTGTTGTGCCCTACCCCTATGTTTGTAAATGGGTTTAGACCCCTTCATTTGTAAATAGGCATCACCTCCTTGGTCTACCTTCTATATACTCACTTCATTACTTATAATAAAAGGACCTTTATGTCATGAACCTGTGGCCAACATGTGAGGTTTTGTGGTTTGTAAGGCATGTTCTGGATTCTTCTATTCTTACCCTGTTTCCTTTATGCAGGGTTGAATTCCTTGTTCTTGACGAATCTGATAAGCTATTTGAGCTTGGTTTCGTGAAGCAGATTGATTTTGTTGTTAAAGCTTGCTCAAACCCGTCAATAATAAGATCGTTGTTCAGTGCTACTTTGCCCGACACCGTTGAAGATCTTGCCCGTACATTAATGCACGATGCTGTACGGATCATTGTGGGCAAGAAGTGAGTTGAATTTTTTTATAGATATGTTGCGTACATAATATCCAGCTACATAGTTTGCCTGCTTCACTTTGAATGCATGTTGCTTAACATAGCGAAACAACTGTGTCAAAGGAACAAAAGAAAGGTTTAGGGGAAATTAGGTGAAACACTGCTAACACATTAATCCACAGAAAGAATGGATGGGAAATTATTATTTCATGTTTTTTTGGATGCAAGAACTAAGAAGAGCTTTGCTTGATATCTCTGTATTATTGACTGGAGTAAAATCACGAAACAAGGTGTCCCATGCTGGCTGTATTGGATAACTCCTTGAGATCATTGTCTCTATCTAACGCATTCACCTTCTTAATTCATTTAAGTTAGTCTTTTTCTCTGGCAGTTGCTTATTATCAATTTTCTCACTTCACCAGAGCACCTAGATGCCTCGTGTTAAAGTGTTCTACTCAGAGACTAATAGGGTCTTACCTTATGTTGTTCCTGCAAATAGTTTGCATACACAGCTACCTCTGATTTCTTTAATCTTTTAATTGTCTCTCTCAATAACATCCAGTGCAGCATCTTTCTCTCCTCAATGCCATTAACTTACATTTTCTTGAGTGATTGTTATTGTGCATTGTACAAATTCGAGCATCATTAGTCTTTAAGTAGTTGTCTACTTTGCTCACATTAACCTACTCTTTTTTTTTTGCTGTCTGGTGCATCATATTCGGGTGGATAGGCGTTGCGTTCTCTCTCTCTCTCTCTCTCTCTCTCTCTCACACACACACACACACACACATACACGCACGCACACATGCGCGCGCGCGCACACACACACACACACACACGTGTTGTAGACGTTTCTCAAGACCCTGTCTTAAGTGGACCCCCACTGCCTTGTTTTTATTTTATTTTTTGCTCTTGTTTGGCTTCTGTGTGTAGTGCATACGTGTTTGTCAGCGTGTGCCTAGAAATTTATTTATATTTCAATAAGCTTTATTAGCTCTTTCTTTTCAACTTATACTGTATATTGTATTTGGTATCTCATTAGGAATACAGCGTCAGCATCTGTAAAGCAAAAATTGGTTTTTGCTGGAAGTGAAGAAGGAAAATTTCTAGCAATACGTCAGAGTTTTGCTGAGGTATGCTTTCAAAATGTTCATCTCCAGAAAAGCTTTTTGATTTCGGTTTTCATTGTCTGTCATCAATGGATTGCTGTCATAGTGTTCTAAAAATCATGAACCTATTGGATTCTACTCCGTACTAGGTTGTACTCATGCGTCTAAGCTTTCTACTTTGTAATATGAAAGTTAAGTTTCGCTCTTAAGAAATGTTGGAAAGGATTGAATAAAAAAAAAAAAAAATTAAAGGCAGATCGTGCACAACAGCACAAGTTATCTGGCTATCCAGAAAGTACTGTCTCACATAGGCCGTATGACAAAAATGTCACTATACGTCTATACCTTTAGGTTATCTTTGTCTGCTAGTTTTCTTTCAAGAACATCTGAACACGATACATGTGTTTAGCAATATTTGTGTTTGTGCATTAGCTGTGGTGCTCTCTTAACAAATGCTCTTCTTTCCTTATTATCTTTCTCTATGCAGAGCTTGAATCCTCCAGTGTTAATTTTCGTGCAAAGTAAGGAACGCGCCATAGAACTTTACAGAGAACTCGCCTTTACTGATCTCAAAGTGGATGTTGTCCATAAAGATTTGCCACAAGTACAGGTGATCTCTTTTTCCTAGTGGATATGTTTGCAGCTGGGTTTCCTTACCCGAACCACCACGATGAAGTTTAGATTTGGTGTTATTACTTATTACGTGCCTTTATTTCTAAAATCTAAGCACATTCACGTCTATGAATGAATTCAAACTTGGGTTCTCTCTATTTGCATATCCCATCTGTCTATCCCCACACCTTATTCCTTTGTGAAGCTTATACGTTATCTTGATTGTTTGGACTTTCCGCAGAGGGAGAATGCTGTTGATAATTTCAGGGCTGGTAAAACTTGGATATTGATATCCACCGATGTTGTTGCTCGTGGCATGGACTTCAAGGGTCTTAACTATGTGATTAATTATGATTTTCCAGACTCCGCTTCTACTTACATCCATAGAGTTGGTAAGCTGTTCTGTTGATTGTTCAATTCATTTGTGATTGTGACTGATCCTGCTATCAGAAATTCGAAGTCAATCTAGACTAGATTTATGGAAGAGTTTTTACAACCCTGCATTTTGAACTCATCAACTGTGTACGTTCTTTTGACTTCCTTCAGAAGGATACATGAGATTCCTCTAATCTAATTTCCAGCCCCTTTCACCACCATTTGAGAACGAACTTAAATTAGTAGACTTTTAATGAATTTGATTTAGGCAATAGAGGCTATCTTTTAAAAGTCTGAATCCAAAGTATTTAATAGTAGTCTCTTAAGCGATTGAAATTGCGAAAGAAGTACAGTCTACTAAAAAAGAAAAATGATCTACTATAACCATCTTGTATTGTACTCTCTGAGTATCTTATGTTCTCTTCTCCGAATTATTTGCATGTTTCAAAAGGGTAAGATGTTGTGAAAAGTCCTCGTCATCTGACCTAGTAAATGTATCTGTGGCATGATTATAGGTCGGTGTGGTAGAGCTGGCAGGCAAGGAGAAGCTATAACCTTCTACACGGAAGAAGATATACCATTTTTACGCAATATAGGCAATGTTATGATGCAGTCTGGTTGCGAAGTGCCGTCCTGGATCATGTCCAGGCGGAAAACCAAATGGAAGAGGCATGCACCACAGAGGGATTCGATATCTGTTGGCCAAAATGATGTACGACGGGCTGCCAAGTGATTGAATCTGATGGATGAAATTATAGGTCATACTCATAGGAGATGTATTACATATCTGTATTCGATTTAGTAATCTTTTGGGGTGTTCTTGTGCTACAGGCTGCACCATATGTTGCCATATGTGTTTAACTTCGAAAATTTTGGGTTCTAGGCTATGCATCTGTGCATCTGGCATACTATATTTCTGAGACTTCAAAAATTCATTACGTGGTAGCGCCTACAAAATCTGAGGCCGCAATGTCAAGTACATGACTAGGACAACTGTCTACCCACACTCTATATTGTTTATGGCGTAATATATTGTTTCTGGTTCTGGTACAGTTTGCTTGTTCTGTCCTCTTACTGATTCCTTATTCTGTCACTTTGACCAAGAACATCAGTATTTCCGAGATCAGCAATCCCATTAGTCGTAGCTAAAAAAACTCGCATTTGGAATATTAGCCCCCTAGCATTTGGCAACGTAAACAAAATCCGCATCATTTCAAATTACATATCGTACATTTTATAGTCATCCTTCATATTTATTTTGACATCAAGCCATACTTATAGTTGATACTTTATATTCGAGATTCTAAACCCATCAGAATTTTTAGCTTCATCATCAATTATAATAATGTCAGGATTTAATTATAAACTGGTGTTATAGACGCACCAAGCTATGATTTGCAGTGTTTCGTGCACATGAACTTCAGTATATGCGTTGAACAATGCATAACATCCGATCCACAAGCTTATTGTACTTTTTTATTTTTATGCAAAGTTTTGTCCGGGTTTAAGTCGGGGTAGAATGAGATACGTCTTGCCTTAGCTCGTGCCTTTTGACAATGTTGCATCCCTCAATTCTGATCGATAAGTAATTTTAATCCAATACCGTGTTGGTAATGCAAAGGTTTCAAGCCTTTGGGAAAGTTTGTAAACACTCTTATGTTTGTTCCACATTGAAAGTGAAACTTTAGAGAATGTTTTATGGGTTTATATATGGAGGTCTTTGAGTAGTGTTTGAAGTGATTATGGAGGGTAGACTATGGACTCCCCACGCGCGCCCCGCCGCTGCCGTCCGTCCGCTCGGCTCTGCTCGGCTCGTGGTGGGGCTGACCTTTTGCTATCGCTCGGAGCGTCAAGACGGATTGATTTGAGAAATCCGTTTTCTCCTTAATTACAGATTTGATTGTCAATTAAATCCCAGATTTTACTCCCATAATCAATTGACCGTTTTGTTTTTGGTCCTTAAAAGGACGTTGTCGATGCCCTGTTTTACACACAAAATTCATCCTCTTCCTTTCATACTATTCTCCTTTCTGATTCCGAGTACGTTTAGAGTTCCACTTCTCTTGGGTGAGTACACACCTTGGAGAAGCGCTGTGTTACCTTGGGGGGCAACGCCATAATCCGGTTGTACCGTAGTCGGGGCGAAATTGCTTCTCATTCTGTGATTTCGATCACGCCACAGCATTTCCGATTGTTTCATTTTCATTCTATTTCGCCCACAGTAGTCCATTTTTCCAACATACCGTACCAATCCAGCAAAATATTCATGTTTTTTTTTTTTCCGAGTTATTCTACCGTCATTGAATTTAAGGTAGTAGACAAAACATTATACGAGTATCTTAAATACAACCATACATATAATATGATTTCTCCCTTTTTGAACGCTTCCTGTTCAGTGATAAACTGATAATCATAAATGCGCTAGTAGACATTAATCAAATGATAGTAGCAGTATAAATGTATGATCGTGCGTCAGCGGCTCCATGATACATATGTTCATAAATAGGACATACCGTAATGCTCTTATCCACAAACAAAAATCTGTCACTTTTAGAATTTAAAACCCGACATTTCTAGATCTCGGACATTTTTCTTGAGTAAATAGCAACGTCATTTCTTTAGATTGTTTACATTCTATTAAATTCATTACACAGATTAAAAAATGTAATTCGCCAAAAAAATTCAAGATATGTAAATGATCTAAAAAAGTCCCCTACAAAAACCATAGGAAATATATGTATAACGGATTACTCCCAATATGTTATGTGACTAGTTTTAACTAGCAAGCCTCCAAGATTAACGAGTCCGTGAGGCCTAGCTACTAATTATAGCTTTCATAGTGTTCGTTCTATTATGATTCCTTAGCGTTTGTTGTGTTATTGTTATATCGAGGGTGGAGCATAGATAAAGATAATATATATGATGTGAACGGAAAATAGGTCGCATTAATGATAATAACGATTGTAAAATTGAGTTGGAGACTTAGAGTTGATAAAAAATAGTTTGGACTGAAAACATTAACCATAATAGTATTGAGTTACAAATCTGAAATTAATTACGTCAATACTAATAAGAAAAAAGCTCACCTTAAAAGTTAATTAAGTTATACTCCGTATATAAAAACTTTGCGTGTATAAAAAAAAACTTACATAAAAATTAACTTTAGTAGTATGATCAATCGGGAGTATGAAAATTTTGGCGTGTAGCCTTAGAATTTGGCTTGTTATTATACAAATAAGCTAAGGCTTGAATGAAAATGAAGAGAAGATTAATAAAGATAAGGAGTTGCTCTTGCTCAGTCCAAAGTGTGTTATGAGTATGATGTAAATTTCATGAGACTAGGTCACTACTAAATATACAAATACAGTCCTTTGTACTTAGCTAATCAATACCTTAAGAATACCTAGTATGTATTCTACTTTTGTATACGGAGCATAACTTTTGTACTTAAGGTATTGATTAGCCAAGTACAAAGGACTGAATTTGTATAATTAGTTTAGCGGCCGTAATTATGTACGTACTTGATTTAGCGGCCTCGGACTTCGTAACCCAGCCATTTGAGTAATATTAGTTCCTTGTGTTTGTCCAAAAAAGTCATATGTTTGAGATAGATTAAGCGATTTCAGTATTATTAAGCTATTTTTATGTTAATTAGTGATCATCATGATGATTACAAGAACAATTTCAAAAAACCCCACGACCTAAAATTGAGGGGAGCCATATCGATTGGCCATATATAGCTGACCGCACCTTTTTATGAGCTACCAATTATTAGGGAGCGAGATCTCTTTGCATTATTAATTATGTTTTTATTTGTAATAATTTGCTAATTAATTCATACTAATAGCATTAATTAATCGGTAATAAGTGGTTTAGTTGTGACTTGTGAGACATACAGAAAGGTAGATAGGATACCTCAACAAGCACAAAAAGACCAGACAACAAATGGAGTTAATTAAGTTGGAATTTCTATATGACCACATCGTGCAATCAGATTCTTTTTCTCTTGCAAATTTGTGTTGTTTTTGCTTGGAATTTAAAATTAACATCAAACCACCGAAAGTAGTTCTACATTATCCCCTCTCCAAATTCAAAAGCTGATTTTTTGAGGAGACGACGTGTTAATGTTAAAATATGAATTAATACTATCGACAAAGATTTAACGGATCGAAATATATACCTAATTTTATCTTTTATATTACTTGGTTAGAAATGATAATTTCACATGTTATCAGAACTTAATTAAGGCCCCAAGTTTAAATTTCGATAGACCTTTTCTTCTATTAAGTGTCATAATCATCGGTGTAAACTTTTTTTGATCGAAACGATTCTTTCAGACGATCCAATATCTGCGATAGTGTTATACATTTGCATATATATCACTTGAGTCTTGACACTGTCATTCACACTTCATGTCTGACAAGCTCACAATAATATTTTGTTTTATTGTATATGATGCATCACAGGCTCACAGCCTAAAATCTAAACATTTAAATTAATTAATGCGCATTATCAGTTGAAACACTAATTAAGATCCATATATATAGAGTCAAGAGTTTGATCCAAAACTAACAAAAAGAAAAGTCACACACACAAAAAAAAAAAAAAAAGAAGATGAGAGGGGCTCCTTTTGTAATTACTCTGATCTTCCTAGCTCAGCTTCTATTGCAAGCAACTTCATCATCTGATGGAAGCCTTGCTCATCCTACACAAGAGCACTGCGATACTCAACCTCAACAGGTGATCTCTTCTAACCACATTACATTTCTCATTTTCCCATCTTATATATATAATTGTATGCATTTGCGATATTCTTTAAGACACTAGGATAACGTTGATATCGTTGTTGTATATATACTACGTCTATGACTCTATACATGTAACTATATATGTATGCACTGATCATCATTCATGAGTATAATGTCAAACGTTGAAACTACGTACCATATGGAGTATATCATCATTTCTCCTAGTGAGATGTGGTCGATCATTTTCATCATACGATTAAATCAGACAGTTTTGTAAATCTTGATTCTCTAGATCAATAGAACTTGTTATTTTTTTTTTTTTTTTGGTACAAAGACGAGAAAAGAAAAATTAATAAGAATCTATTCAATACTCAAAAAGAGGCAGGAGAACCAAATCTCCATCAAAATACGTTACATCACCAGCATCCTCATGGTTCTCGAACTCGATCGGTTCCAAATTCTTCATAGGCTGTTTTTTTGGTACAAAGACTTTGTTATTTCGAGTCACTCATTATTCATGTAGGTCGTTGTTAATTGTTACTGATATAATAATCGTGGAGCTATAATATTGATCAGGTTCAAAACTCGTATGCATTAGTAGATTGTAGACTTTGCTAAATATAAAGCATTTTACTATTGATGATCCATGTTATTAATATATCGAAATCGTAAGTGGTAGTAGCACCATGGAAACTGCTCTAGCACCATCAATCAATCCGTAATAATCGGCTTGAAAGTTGAAACCTTACTTTCTTTATCAATAACATCATTGAGATTCATTGAGTATGTAGTACGGAGTAATACAAAATATGATCTGAAAAGTGTTAAATAATGATCACACAACAAGATTTATGCATTTGTCTCATATGACCTATTTCAAAAGAATGAGTTTTAGTCTAAATAGTCGTTGGCAATCTTGTTTTGTTATAAATAGAAAAAGTCTATTTGTATGCATGCTTTTATATATATATATATATATGAGCGGAAAAGACATGTATGCAGTGAATCACCACACTGTTATTGAAGATGTATGGTCCACTATTTTGTTTTACTTACTCTTATACGTAAAAACTTATACAAATAGTATGACCCTTATAAATATAGACACGTTTTTTTTCCTGTGTACTCTGTGTATACATATAATAAACCGTAGGCATTTAGCGTTTTGTGCTAGACAAGATTGAAATTTTAATTAGTTACTGCAGGTAAAATATCAGTTCTTCAACATTATCCACCCCCATGCATCCTTTTGTTTTTTCTCAATTTAATTCCGTGATGTGCATTTATAAGGTCGATCAAGGTCCAATAGTGTTCGGAATCTTGGTTAAACCCTGTCAGAACCCACTATATTATTATTGTTATTTGTACTCGTATAATAGATCTTGGTCTAGCATTTCTTTCCCGACATAGAGGTTGTCACATGACATATGACACCTAGGTACCAACTACCAAGTACCATCACATGACTTAATATAACACATAATAACACTAATTACGTTAATTTATATAAGAAAAATTTAAATTAAACGTAATAGTAATCTAGGGACATGAAGTGCGTGAGTACATATATAATGTCTTAAAGCTTTTATGAATCGATTCTTTTTGGAACATAAAATGGTTAGAAGAGATTCGTGATGATCATCATTTCAATGATCATCAACAACCGTAATAAAGCCAATCTTAATTCAAGAATGAACTCGTGAATGTAGTTTAATTTGCATGGACAAGTCTTGGTGGTTTACTTTCAATTTGAAATTTCGAAAAAGATGAACTATTGTCATTGCAATTGCTCTAATATATAATCGAAACAATAATGTTGTACATGAATAGGTACACATTTCGTTGGCCGGAGATGGATACGTAAGGGTGTCATACGTAACAACATACACAATGGCAACTTCAGTGGTTGAGTATGGCACAAGGGCCGGGAGATACAATGAATTTGCATTAGGAGACAATTTCAACTACCACTATTACTCTTATGTCTCCGGCAAGGTTCACTACATCACCATTGGACCTTTGTCACCTGCCACAACTTATTATTACCGATGCGGCGGCTCCGGCCCTGAATACTCTTTCCGCACCCCTCCCTCCACCTTCCCCGTTGAGTTCGCCATTGCTGGTACGTAAATTTCTAATTTCGGGTTTAACATCGTAATAGTTATTATTGTCTAGACATAGGATTTTTAGCATTTGACGACTTTGAAACTAGATTACTATTTCATGACATGGCAAACATTATCGCACATATTGGACCATACATAAATTATAATTTGAACAAAACACATAATAAGAACAGATAATGATGATAAGATCAAAGTTCAGATGGTCTAACCTCTCTCTATCAATGACCTGTACAATTTGATGGCTTTGCATTTTGATTTCTGCATCCCACCTTTATTTGATGTATTCAATACGCGCAAACAATTAATTGCTTGAGCCACTTGAACACATATTAAATCATTTTAATTAGTAATAAATTAAAATGAATTGCCCTTTCCTAGCCATTTGAACATATATTATAATAAATAATTATATTAATAGTTTACAAATTAAAGAAGCCTTATACGGGTATACCGGTCTTGTTCATTCAGACATTGTGACATTGCGTTACCTTAAACTGATGATGTTTAATTTACATTTATTTGAACTCCAGCAAAATAATACTTAAAAATCTAAAATTACGGGGCCTAAAATGTTCTTGTTAAAGAAACCTTTTGATCGATATAATTCTAGTTGATTTTAATATATATAGTAAATGGCTTTTGAGTGTCTACATACTATGATAATGGTTATATGTTCAAAAATACTAGGAGTCTATATGTAAACAAGTGAAAAAAGTGTCTATAGTTAGTTTGTAGTAAAAATAATTAAAGGTGCAGTAAATTTTGTTGTATATATAATTTGACAAATGATAGATTATAAGGAAAAAAAGCCAATTAAGGGTCCTTGATTTTGTAATTAAATCAATTCAAATTTCTTTCTATTGATAGATCCGTAAAAATGTTGATTTTACTACCAATGTCATAAATTTAATGCAAATACATTAAATTTATTACACAACCATATTTTTTACTGCATGTCATCTTTAATTTACTACACTTGATTATGTTATAAACAATTTTGCTATTGTCTATATATAGACTCCTAGGATCATCCTTATATGTTAAATTCAAATCTTTGATATTTTTAATTTTCTATTATCAATTTTTTGTGAACTATTACTAGTTCAATCTTGAGGGAGCTATAGTAGACAAAGAAAAAGTAGTGATTCCGTAAAAGATCTCTAATCAAACGATTAAAGTTGTTGAAATCCTTTAGAACGAGTCTACAATAAACTTGGCCTTAAATGGAGTAAAAATATACTAAAAATATACCGATGAAGGCTTTTACAATCGATTATCGACAAAATATACTCTGTATATAGGAAGGTTTTACATTAAGAAGATCATAAATATAATGTTGCGTTAATTTTGTATCACTCTATCACTTAATAAATTGATAAATTGATCGAACTACTTAATTTATCAACTCTACATAAAAATAACTTGTAGTCGATAATTAACATGACTTATATGATGAGGCAGGCGGACTAGGCCAGACAACATGGAGCAAGGCAACACTATCAAGAATTGGCCAAAAATGTTACGATGTACTACTTTTAGCCGGCGGCTTATCCTACGCCGACGGCCAGCAATGTCTCTGGGACTCGTTCGGCCGCTTCGTCGAGCCGTACGCGAGCCAAAGACCATGGATGGTGGTCGCAGGCAAAGCCGAGATCGAAGGAGTGTGCACCATTTCCAAAGGGCCACAACCATTCAAAGCGTACAATGCAAGATGGCTCATGCCGTACCATGAAAGTGGCTCGGCTTCTAACCTTTACTACTCCTTCGACGTGGCTGGAGCCCACATTGTCATGCTCGGCTCCTACGCCGACTTTGAGGCCGACTCGGCTCAGTACAACTGGCTTAAAGTTGACTTGGCTAACATTGACAGAGCTAAAACCCCATGGGTTTTCGTTGTGGTCAACACTCCTTGGTATACTTCTAACGTTGCTTACAAAGGAGAAGGTGAGTCCATGAGAAAGGCCATGGAAAAGCTTCTCTATGAAGCCAGAGTCGACGTCGTTTTCGCTTCTCGTGTCAATGCCTATGAACGTTTTGTAAGTCCAATCCCAAGCCTCCTCGATGACACTTTGATCTTCTAGTATTAGCTGTTTGCCTATGTATATATGTATTGACGTTTTTTTTCTATAACTAACAGGCTAGGGTTTATGACAACACACCTGATCCTTGTGCACCTGTTTACATCACCCTTGGTGACGGAGGCTTCCAATCCGTCGTTGGGTACGTATAAACTTGCCCTTTATTATTATTAGTCGTCATATGATTAGACTTTGTGTGAAACCGTTCCATACAAAAGTTATAGAGTGTGCATGATTTGTGTCATAGATTTGTAAAAAAGTTGAAGTCACATTAGTTTATTGGTTAAATAGTCACGTAAGTGAAAAATAAAGTTGTCAATTGTCTTTATTTTTCTAATTCCGTGACAATTGTTAAAACATTACAACTTTTTGTTATGTATGTGTAGGTTTGAGCAACAAGGTACATTAACAGTGCACAGAGAGTTGAGCTTGGGACACGGGCGTTTGAGACTATACGATAACAAGAAGGCTCACTGGGCATGGTACCGGACTGAGGACGAGTCGGACGCTGCGCCTTCCGACGAAACATGGCTTACGAGCCTGGTGGCGTCGGATAAAAAGTGCATGGAGCTTTGCAGTTGCAGAAAGTTCACCCCCCGTGACGAACTTTGAGTCATTGAGACGTTTGATGGGCTTTTATCTCACACTTGATTGCTTTTATCTTTGTTGTTTGATCTAAGTTCATATAAGCCTTTTGGATTTTGAACAAAAAGTTGGGCTTCTTTTATGGATCATAAATGAGTTTTGTGTTTGTCAAATGGTGGGCTTTTCTTACTTGGTGAAGTAAGCATATATTGAAGTGAATGTGAGTCATGTGACAAAGAATGCAATCGAAAATAATACTTCTTTCGTTCTTTTTAATGGTCATTGATTCGGGTTTTCACACTCTTTATGTCATGTTTTGACGATTCATAATTTATAACTTAAATTTCAAAAACTTATGGTTTTCGATCCATATCAATGTTGAATCCAAATAATCACATTTTTGCATGTGTTGAAATGATTTCTCTTGGTTGCCTTTCCATTCAAACGATTGATATTGCATACTCCGTAATTTTGTTGCCAACAAAATGAGTCCCCTGTGGATCAACAATCCCGAAAGGCTTATCGCACTTATTTTACCACATAGGCGTTGCAGTATCACCCGTTTTAGACCTTTTAATACAACAATCTTGTACATCTAAGATGACAATTTCACTTAAATTCTATAAAAACCACTTCAAATGAATCACGAAGCCATCAAGCCAATACAAGGACAATAGAAAATTGTGGGATTAAAATGCCTTGGAAGTTCTAGCTCTCTTCTCAAGGAGGTGATTATTACGGTCTTCAAATTTATTTTCACACTTGACACTACTCTTTGTAACATAAATCATCCATGTTTAAAATTTGTAAATGGGTTTGTTAAACTCAACGGAAATTGACTTTGATTTACTACTCTTTTCTGTATCTAGCTTTCATTCGAGAAAACGAAAACTCGGGAAGTATTTTTAAAAACAAAGGTGAGTGAAAGTTGGGATTATTTTCGAAAAATCATTATTAGGAAGCACATTCCCACGTGAGAGTGGCAGGTAGCACACACAATAACCGGAGAAGCGGTGACGTCAGCTTGAGAATCTTGACTGGTAAGTTGGTCTGAGTTTCAGCGACATGAAATAATAAAATCAGACACCAAAAAAAAAAAAAAAAAAAAAAAAGACCCAAATGAGGTAATCTGGTAGAATTGCAGAAATGGGAAGAATACCAAGTTTCTTGGGTGGTCTTGATCATGGAAGCTTAAGGAAGACGCTATTTGTTGTGGCTCTGGGTCAACTCGTTTCCTTCCTCATGGCTCTTAACGCCTTCTCCTCTTCCTATCTTGCTTCTCTTGGCAAGTCTTCTCTTTTTTCTTCTTACTCTCAATTCAATTCAGTTTACTTCAGTTCAGAATATGTATCCGGGTTTTTTTTTTTGGCGAATTCGGGTCATTTAAAAGTTTGATCTTTTCCCATTAATCATTTTGGTGGGGTTTCTAGAAAACCCCCCTTTAAATTATCCCTCCGTTCTTTTGAATTGTTAATGTTTTCGTTTGAAAATATGCGAGAGGAATTCAAACTAAACGTTGACAATGCGAAGAAACGGAAAGAGTAACAGTTTAGTGCTATTTATCTTAGCTTAGCTTAGTTGCTATGATTACAATTTAGTTCAGTTTAGTTGGGTTCATTGCAGTGATCTTTAACTTATGTGACATACATGAGAAGGTTACAAATGACGATTCATGTTAGCCGACCCCAAATCATTTTCGGATTAAGGTTTGGTTGTTGTTGTTGATGATGTTTATGTTCAATTGGTGTGATCAGGTGTTAATGCACCACTGACTCAGTCATTCTTCACATACTTCAGTTTAACTGCTATTTACGGGAGTATCATGCTCTTTAGGGGCAAAAAATTGATGGTACATTACTACCCTTTGATTTGTATGTTACTTCTTCGTTTTGCTCTTTAGAAGCTTCGTGTGACCCGACTTAGTTGGTTGTATTTGGGGTTTTGGATGCAAATTCCAGGTCCCTTGGTTGTACTTGTACAGTCTCTCTATGTTTTCAGCATAGGTGTAAAGCTGCGTACATCCAACCCCTCTTGCTTTGCCAAAGGTGGGAGCTTTTGAGGCAACGGGGTAATGTGGTTGTTGATGTTGTTGTTGTTGCAGGTCCCTTGGTATTATTATGCTCCCTTGGGATTTGTAGACGTTCAAGGCAATTACTTTGGTAAGTTAGTTTGTCTACTCAACTCGATGTTGGTCTATATCAGCTCAATTCATTTCTCTGCAGTTGTTTCGCCGATTATTAACTCAGATTGTTATCAAGTTCCTTTGTGTTAGGTCGTGATTGATTGACACAATGTAAAAGGTTTAACAAAGTTGATGAATTGGTGTTTCCATTAACCCTATATTTGGCCGATGGGTTGATGCTTCTGAATTCTTATACCTTGAATCTTTTGTTTTGTGCAGTTATTAAGGCATTCCAGTTTACATCTATCACAAGTGTGACTTTATTCGACTGCTGGACTATACCTTGGGTAATGGTGCTCACATATATCTTCATAGGCACAAAATACTCTATTCGGCAGTTTTCTGGGGCTGCAATATGTATTATTGGCCTTGTCTTGGTGCTTTTCTCTGATTCTGGCGTGGGCGGTGGAGGTTAGGTTTACTTTTAAGTTGCGCTAGAAAGTTATCAGTCTTTTTTATTTTTTATGATGATGATGATCAACTATCAACTTCTGTGAGACAGATGTGCATTAAGGTCATTTTCTCCTTACTGATCTGTTTGTATGAAGTTTACGGAGGAATGGAAATGAGTTTTGTGTTTTCCACCAATTGAAATGTCTTATAAATGTTCGTGGTAATAGACCTCTAGCACCAAACATGGGATTTCCTTTATAAATATTCATAACTAGTCATCCTCGTCATAGCTGGTGTTTGAAGGCAATGAAAATTATAGTGGAAGACCATTAGAAATTAGAAGTTAGTGCTTGGGAGAGTCATTGTGGTGAAATGAAACATTCAACGCAAAATAAGAATGAAACCCATCACCATTCCTCCATTACTACGATCTTATACCAAACAGTCGTAATTAGTTGGAGCAAACATTGTGGCTAGTATCTTAGCTAAAGCTATATATCATTTTGTTTTCGTCTCACTCCTATGATTTCTGATAGCAGTCAGGCATGAGCAAAAATTCGTAACTGCAGAAGACAATTCTCTGTCTACTTGGAAAAACCACCAATTTAGTAGCTGGGGGTGTCTGGTTGCCTTCTTCAATAATTCATGATATAGAATGTTATTATAAGTTGTGAAAGGCCTGAAAGCTACCAAATTAGTTCTCCCGTCAATATATAGTGTTGATAATTGTTCATAGTTTCGTCTCTGGACTGATTCATTTCAGCTGACTTCTTTTCTCAGGTGGGTCTAGACCTCTCCTTGGCGATTTTCTTGTGATTGGTGGGACTCTGTTTTATGCATTGAGCAATGTTGGTGAGGTAATTTCTTTTTCTCTGCTTTTAATTTATCATTTTCTTTGTTCAAAACTCCTTCTGGTACTCAGATGACTGCATTATATAAGTTGTACAACCATGGGGAATTATATACTTGACTATTTAGTTATGTTGCTCGGACTCTTCATATACTTGTGTGGGACCTCGATATTTGAACATGCTTATGGATTCTTGACTCTCAGTACATGCCCAAAAAGAGTTAGTTTTTCCTTAGATTATAAACTGCAAAGCCTAGATACTTAGGCGTATCTGACACTTAAAGCTGAGTCCTGAGTCCCAGCAACATTGCATGCTAGTGTGAGCCAAGGGTATAGATTTGATGTGATGGCTAGGACCAGCATCTGCCAGGATTCCTAATCATATATCCAACTGCATCCACTGTTTTATCTACTAAGATATACAGTTTTATCCAGTACTATGATCTAATGTGCTCATTGATTCCAGGAATTCTGTGTTAAACAAAAGGATCTTGTTGAAGTAATTTTGATGCTTGGCGTTTTTGGATTATTGGTTAGCATATGTGAGATGTATCCTTTGTTCTTGATACTATATTTTCTGAATCATTTGCTCTATTTTTGTTATTGTGCATATTGTTCCTTCGTTTTCTGAATTTTGAGTATACTATTGGAGAAATGAGATCATAGAGATATGGGTGGAGATCGTGAGATCAGACTTACTATAGTTTAGGGTATCTCCATGATCCCATATCCTCCAATACATAATAAAATGTTGTGTAGTCATAGATTTGGAAATCTGGTTTTGATATCCATAACCTTCTATCAGCGCTATCTTAGAACGGCACACTTTGTTGTCAATCGAGTGGTCTCCCCATGTGGTAAGCATGAACCTATCATATTCTGAAATTTTAGCATGTACAGCATGCATTTATCGAATATGATACTCACGTTACATTAATTGTCTTCAGATATTGGCATTTGCTGGATTTGCTTCGGTATCAGTATTGTTCTACACGCTTCTTCCTTTTCTATTAAAGGTAAGCAATATAATATGGAAATAGATATATTCTACGGAGTATTAGCGAGGACATAACCTTCCCAGAGTGATTTGTCATTTCTGTTTTTATATAGAACTTGGTTCTCTTAACTGGTAGCTCTCTATTCGGTAGATAGATATATTATCATTTTGAACTTTTAGCTCAATCTCTGAGAAATCTTGTTTCTCCTAATGATGCAGCTAAGTGGATCCACATTGTTCAATCTCTCTGCTCTTACTTCTGATATGTGGGCCGTTCTGATCCGCATATTCTTCTATCATCAAGAGGTACTGCTTTCATAAGTAGCATCTTTCATAGAACGTTTCACTGATGTTTAACTTTAAATTTTTAACTACACACCTTACCTCTTTTTACCTTGCACTACGCTTACATTACATTGCCGATGTGGTAATTTGATGATCCTATGTATGCATATGTGTAGGTTGGTTGGCTATATTATGTTTCATTCTCAATTGTGGCTGTCGGTCTTGTCATTTATTCCATAAGGTACATCCTAGCTCTCTTGCATCTTTTTTTGTCCTCCAATTTTCATTAGCTTAACCTACCGTGCAATATGTCAATACCCTTGTAGTCTATACAACTCTAAAAAGTTATTTTTCACTACTTGTTATAGAACCCGAAGGGAGATAACTAATACGTCCAACTTAGAGTTTTAGGTCGTGGGAGCACTCAAAACTTCAATTTCTTTTTATTCACATGCCATTTGAAATCATAAAAGTAATCTGATTAGATGGTTGTATAGATTAGGAAAGTTATAACCCGGTATCTCTCATCCTTGTACCCCATTAGGTAATACGGAGTAATTTGTTTCTATTAATGCCCAATTCAATGACACTTTCCGCTCGAACTTCGATCTTTGCTCAGTAATTACCAATAATTACCGTACTCGTTTTATAATGTGCTCAACAATATGAAATGGCATGCTCTTTAAAGGTAGTATATGCTCAAAACTTGCTCTCTCTCTCTCTCCCTCCCTCTCAAGGCCTACAGAAACTAGGTGTACCCCAGGGTTATCCAATCTAATACTCTATATAGACACCCGGAACCACGTTATTCTACCTATGAGACATGTGATTTCACCACACATGACAAGAAGGAAAGAAAGAAAAACGAAGGTGAGTGATCACCTTGGGAGTTTGTAGGCTACGTTTTCCCGTTGACTTTAAGAAAGTGACACTCCCGAATCACATGAGTAGCAAGAAACTTTGAAACATTGCCTAACAGCTACTTGAAAGAAAAGATTTTGGTATTAATCAGGGACATAAGTCACCTTTCTCAAATGAAAACTGTTTTTCTGAGCAATGTCACCAACATGTGTGACATTTGATGTTCCATATTTTTGAATTTACACTGTTGGTCTGGTTAGAATCCCCAAAACCCAATGTTTCAGAAATGCATGACCTTATGACAAATATTTATACAGTTCAGTTGCATTCAAGCTCCTCATCTGTGCATCCACCTGGCTGAAGTCCAATGCTGCTTCTAGTAACAAGTTTTTGTGAATCCTTCTGCCGTTGTGATAGCTGTAGCCATCTAAGCTGTTTTGGATCGTATGGGCATTTGAAACAGTTCTCCTTCCGTGGGCACAAAAAAGCTAGTTCTCTTTCGTAGTCTGGTCTGGGCTTCCCCACTCCGATTCCATCGTACCTGGTGAAAACATAGTTTTCATTGCCTCCATAGCTACAGAAAGGCTTGGTTCTTCCTTGGTTTGTTCTCTGAAGCTTGTAGTTCCCCTGACTTCTCAGGCAATTTCCACCACCTTTCCTTTTGCTGGGTATCCGACGGCATTTCTTCACTTTTGTGAGGTGTGATTACTGAGTCCATAGTGTTTGCAGCTATCTTCACTTGGGCCTTCTTTACTCAAAAGGGCTGATGCTTCTGTCTCCATTTGTCAGATGACAGGAAATTTTTGTGTCTTGAAGCATGATAGACACTGCAATGTCCACGCTGGAAGTAAATTTTCGAGCAATTAATGGCTCCTCTGAGTTGCATATGCAAAGTTCACACAATTTAAGAGTTAAAACTAACTCATCTTTCCATCCTGCCACTCTATCCAGAGAGGATATCATTAACCAGATATGATTATTTAGATGAGTTCCATTTCTGGCGATGGTTGCCTTATATTTTACACTGAACACATTATTTCATTAGACTTGGAGCTTAATAGTTCAAGTTATGAGTTAAGGGATTGTTTTGACAAGCTTTGTCTTGATATCTTCTATTATTCTTCTAATAGAATCTGCTGTTTTCCACAGTGAGAGCGATTCTACAGCAACGAGCAGTGCAGATGGGCACTCGGGGGGTGAGTACCAAGTCTTGGCTGAGGGATGCACAGAATCAGGAGGTGACACACTAGTAGCATGAGATATTCTGCACATACGTTAATAGTTTTGAGGGCGTTTCCTTGTCATACTTCAGCTAATGAATCAAACTTCAAAATGTTAAAAGTTCATTGATTCTTCTACAGTATGAATAGTTTATGGGTTTACTATGGTTCAGACCGCATGCAGAATAATATTAAGGTTTGATATCAACTACATACCCCCTTCGCTCTTTTTAATTGCTAATATTTGGTTTGAATATGGGAGGGAAATTCAAGCCGAGAATTAACAATCCAAAGAAGCAGACGGAGTAGAACTACAACGTTTCAGTGTCGTCATTCCCTCTTCTCCTACTTATTGTATTAAAGTTGCATGAGGGCTGTTCTTGATGAGGGGTTTCTAACTCAGAACATAAATCATCCCTCAGACAGCACTTACCAACTGGAGTATTAACTAAGCTACCTAGTTTACCTCTGCTATACCATCCCTCTCGGATGAAAAGGTTTACTCTGTCAAAACCTTGTTAATTGTGGCTTGCAGAAAGAGCATAAAAACGCTGCTGTAAACACGACGGGGGAACTGTCTGGTTTTAATTTTTACACCTACGTAGGTGCCACCCCTGATCACTCAATGAGTGTGGTACTAGATCTCAGTTACGAGTTCAGCATCGCCCACTGTTGTCAGGGATGGATCGCGGAAAACTAGCCAATATAATAGACCTAAAGTAACACGGTGAACTTAAAAATCACGACATCTTGGTTTCACAGGCGATACCTAAAAGGTTTAGGCCAGAAAATCAACATGTGTTTTAGTTTCCTAATTAGGGTTCAAATTCCTTGAAATGACAGATTTACACCAACAATTAAAAAAATTATGCATGATTTTTTTTTTTCAACAATTTTCATTAGGTGATATGGTTCAATCTTCAACAAACATTTGGTGCAGCCAACAACAAGAGAAAGTCCTTGTGTTCCATTTCACCTGTGCTTCCTTTTACTTTAAGGAATGACCAGCCGAAGCAACAGCACAGAATACATGAAACACCTACACATTTCGCAACAGAATTAATATTAATGTAAGAACAACTAATGACTACTGCTCCTTTTGAGTTAGCTAGTTCCAATCATTTTGGGCATGGTCTCTTTCGGTTTTTCGAAATAACTTTCATACATAAAACCCATTCCGAATACACAGCATAAACATTACGGAAGATGGGGTCAGTGGACAGGTCGAAGAAGCGGGTTCAGATATGGAAGAAAGCTGCTGTTCATTTTACGTTGTGTTTTGTAATGGGGTTCTTCACAGGGTTTGCTCCTACAGCCAATTCTCCAACCCTTGGTCTCAAGTACGCGAAACAGTTTAATCAGTCCATTGAGGTAGCACCCAGGCCTATGGTGGCGGAACTGAACAGAAGTAATGTAAATAGAAGCTTAGCAGAGACTCCTGTCAACAGCTTAGATGAGTTTATTTCATCCGAAAATAGTGAGAGTGAAGAGGAAGCCAGTCTAAACCCTAGGAGGCAAGTGATTGTCATTACTCCTACAGACGAGAGGGATCCCCTTAGAGGAGTTTTACTAAGGAGGATGGCAAGCACCCTGAGATTAGTGCCTCCTCCACTGCTGTGGATTGTTGTGGAATCACAACGGGAGTCGTCTGATGTATCAGACATACTCAGGAGGACAGGGATTATGTACAGACACTTGGTGTTCAAAGAAAATTTCACTAATCCCCGAGCTGAAGTAGATCATCAGAGAAATCTCGGACTTAAGCACATTGAGCATCACCGGTTAAGTGGGATAGTTCATTTTGCCGGGCTTTCAAATGTGTACGATCTCAACTTCTTCGATGAGATTCGAGCAATTGAGTATGAATTCTATGTCCTATCTCTTTTTGCTACATTTTTCCAGAGCTAATAAATCAGAATGAATTGACTGCTGAGATGTTACTGATAAACAATAACCTGTTTCTGCAGGGCATTCGGGACATGGCCTTTGGCAAAACTCTCAGCACGGAGAAAGAAAATGATAATTGAAGGGCCAGTGTGTCAAGCATCCCAGGTTCTTGGATGGCATGTGAAGAACCCAAATCTACAAACAGAAGAGTTTGATATCCATATTTCAGGTTTCGGATTCAATAGCTCAATCCTCTGGGATCCAGAGCGTTGGGGCCGTCTTCCTGCAACTGAGGGCGCCAAGCAGGTTGGTACTCCAAAACTGATACGTCAAACTATGCACACAACTGGGAAAAAGGCTACACACATACCTTAGTGCTTATGTAGTTATGTTCTATGTAGATGCAAGTATATAAAGCTAATCCTCGTAAACCAAGAAATCACATGCACAGGAAATCAGATTAGATCAGCTAATACTAGTATATAACATAAACCTGCTTTCTGCTGCAGAATTCACTCAAGTTTGTGAAGCAAGCAGTTACAGAAGACGAAACCAAGATAAAAGGAGGGCCCTCAGAAGATTGCTCCAAAGTAAATCTTTGGCAATTCCATCTGAAGTTAAAAACAGTACAAGATAATCAAGTCCCAGATGCTTCAGTTCATGATAGGCAGAGATGAAGAAACAAACCAGATAAAGCAGGAAACTATGCGATTTTTTTCATTTTTTGAGCTTATACCCTTCTTTCCCCTTTATTTTCTTCTTGTTGCAAATCTTCGATGATTATTATCAGCAAAGTTTTGTAACCAGCTCTACTCTAGCAAATTCTGTTGGCTTAGCAATGTATTTACACTAGGAAATTTTTAAGCGATTTAAAGGTACACTGTTTTTTGAATCTTTTGCAGCCATTTTGTTCAAATGAATTCACTCGTTCACTACACTTGATGAGTGAAGGTCTCAGAGATCTCCTCATAATGGCAACCGGAGATAGGATAGTCTGGTGTAAGACGGCCAAATATGCTAAGACAAGTCGACAAGACCAAACAAGAAACCACACACAACAATAAGAAACTAATTCTCATAATAAACGCTCTCAACACCAAAAAAAAAACTCAACACATGCATCTTCCTCTGGCGAGTCATAACCTTCTGCAGGCATCTTAAGGCATAAGAACTTGAACCAGGACAATAAACACATCAATACAATCCCCATGAATCCTCACGAAACATAAACTCGACTGCTAGCAGCATAAAGCCAGTAATGACAATAGCATGCTCATAACTGAAGGCCTATGCTGAATTGAACTTCAGAAACAACTACTAACCAGTAAGTAGATTTCCAGTGAAGCCAAAAGGGTTAAGTGGAATGGAGGAAATCACTGCTGGATCCTTTATGGATATTCCTATCCCAACTTTGCGACATCATCGGAGGAGCCTATAGTTTGATCTAATTTTGTGAAGGATTTCTTATCCTTCATTCACCACATTCGCCACTATAGACACAAGTAAGCAAATGTCTCAACAAAGTCACTAACAACTAAACTAAGTACAACCCACACAGGGAGACCCTGTTTCACTTTGCATATCAAGGAGGAACAAATACTCTCAAAACAAAAAAGTTGAAAATAAAAATAAAAATAACGTTTTCATATCGTTGAGGCAACCACAATAGCTTAAGATAAAGGGACACTTCTATAAGAAAACAGTAAAAATCACTCATCTGAAAAGTGACATCAGAAACACCATTTATCTTAGAAACATGATTCATTCACAGGGGCTTACTGACTAATGTTGATACGAAGAAAAATGAAGACATAGATATCACGATGAGAGCGAGAAGAACCGAACCATCAAAATTTTGACAAAATGAGCTGGGTAATAATGTTGACATTGTGAACACAGCCTAAGTAATGACATAGTTTTACATTCCTCTACACCGTCAGAGATATGAGGAAATCAAAAGGCTGACTTTAAACAGGATGCTTCAAAAACAAGTTACATGTATAATTAGCCATAAAAGATACCTCACTGCAGTTCACAGCCTACTGCCTACCTCTATCTTGCATATCACTCGACAATTCACAAAAAAGAGGATCTTCATTACTCTTAAAGATCTTAAACAACAAATCACGATACGTGACAGCAAGTTTTCTGCAGATATCGAACCCTCCTGAATTGCTCTGCTTTAGCTCATCTGAAGACTTCATCTTACCAGAATTTGGATCGCCGTTTACAAGGCATTCAGCTACAGCAGTCGCCCTGAAACATAGAGGTTTTGACAATAAGTCTTGTATTAGATTTACCTTCTTTCACAAGCATAACCAGTATGATTAAATATAACTAGAAAGATTGATATCCATCACAAAAATCCTACTGGATGTAACTATTGGATTTTACCTTCAACCTGTGTAACGTCTTCAAGCCTGACAACTGACAGCCACTAAATATTACTACTAGTAACTTGATTTTACAGATGAACTGAATTTACCACACCGAATTCGACAGAGATAATTATCTAATTCAAAAGTTTCCAACACTTTTCATACAGGATGATAATCCAAACCCTTCAACAGAGATAGAGGCGAAAAGGAAACAAAAATGACAATGACTTTAGACTTGAAAAAACCAGTAGCTGACAGGTCTGGACATCAGGCTATCTTGGCAGATACTCCGTAATCTTCAACTTTTAGGGTTGAATACGGAAACAAAACTCAATCGTTAGGTCACCTCATGAGATGGGCTAATCTGTGCAGGAGTTTCCAAAATAGAAGACCCTTACAGGTTTCTAATGTGAGTCCAGAAAATAGGACAAGATACAGCAATGACAGGCATCACAACAACAACAACAAAAGAACAAAATGAACAAGTCATTAATTTGGTTTATATGACAAGATATTGGCCAGGTGAGACTAATAATGGCAATAGACAAGACATGGTCGAGACTGATGTTTCCCTTGATTTTGGAGAAACAAGTGCTATACCATCGACTCATATACAGTTATTACCTTTCAATATCACTCTTCTGCAATCCTGCTTGTCCTGGGCGGAGTATGCCTTTCCTATACAGTGAACAAACTGCCTTAGCGCAAAACACAGGATCATTCTCACAGGCACAGACTATGTCTGTTACAGAATACACAGCATTCTTCTCCAGCTTTTCTTGAAATTTTGCCATATACTCCTGAACGTCAATCTTGTTGCTTCTGGAAACAGTTTTATAATCACTGCCTTCCTTCCCTTTGTTGCTGGTATTTTCACATTTTTTAATAGCTGGCAATGTTTGCTTGTGAGGAGTAGTAAATTTATGGTCAATTGTCCTGGCAAACGCACCGATTGATTGCCCCCGCTTGGTTGGTTCACCAACAACTTGTTCAAGTTTCTGAATCTTACGCTTTGGGTTTAGGCTCTCATCACTTGAGCTATCTTCACTGCGCTCCTGACTTAAACGTATAGGTCGTTCTTTTTCCCTTTTGCAGCCACTGACATCAGGTGTAATCTCATCATCATCACTGTCAGTTATATCGACACAATCGGGAGGTAACATGTTCAGGTTCCACGCAGCCCCATGTTCTCCTGACATTTCTTCCTCAGAAACTACTGTCGTCTTAACAGTTTCTTCGGAATTTGTCTCTGGCTTCAAAGAGCATTTTGTATCATGGACCTGACTTACGAAACCTGAATCTGGATTACCAAAAAAAAAAAAAAAAAAAGCACAACATACATCATCAAGGAAGTATGAAATGTTGCACAAAAGGTTTCTAAGAGAAGGAATATAAATTGAAGTAAAACTACCAAGTTTGCAACAATCATTTACTCCTATGTTTCCGAGTAAATAATCAAAGTTATGACATACTCTCTTAACGAATTCCAATCCACCAAAGTTCCTAGAGTAATATAACAGACAATGTTGTTATACAACAACACCGAAGAGGCAAAAAGCCCTATATTTCAGAACCATCATAAAGCAATAATAATCAAATGAAAGGGAAATAAACAGCCAAAAAAAAAAATCAAATGGAAGGGAAAGGCCTATTGATCCACCAATAGTACGTACAATGATTAAACAAGTAAATGGTATCTATCATTAGATATACATCAAACTATCGTCACAATTCCACCAGCAATCAACTCAAATATTCTGTATTCGATTCATTATATTCGCTTGTTGACAACAAAGCTTTAGGCAAGCGCCCTAATCATACCTTTAAAAAAAAACAAGAAGAAAAGTGCCCTAATCATCCCTTCAAAAAAAAAGAAGGAAAAAAAGTGCCCTAATCACGTAACAGCCTCTCCCTAGCCCCTTCAAGACATAAAATCCTAAAAGAGAAATTACACACATAATTGAATATTTATATACAAAGCATAACAATCTTCAGAGTATTTCAGTTAGAACTTCATTAACATTCGAACATTTGTATGAAAGGAAAGGCCTTTTGATCCACCAATAGTACGTACAACGATTAAACAAGTACATGGTATCTTTTATCAGATATACATTAAAACTAGTCACAATACCACCAGCAATCAACGCAGACAGTAAATACATTCGATTCAATATCTTTGCTTGTTCGCAACAAAGTACCCTAATCACATAAAAGCCTTTCCCAGTTTCCCTATCCCCTTTAAGACATAAAAACCTAGAAGAGAAATTACACACATAACTACACATATACAAAGCATAACAATATCAAGAGTATTTCAGTCAAAATTCAAAAACAATCAAACATTAGTATGAAGGGAAAGGCCTATTGATCCACCAATAGCACGTACAACGAAGTAACTGGTATCTCTCATTAGATATACATCAAACTATCGTCACAATTCCACCAGCAATCAACTCAAATATTCTGTATTCGATTCATTATATTCGCCTGTTGACAACAAAGCTTTAGGCAAGCGCCCTAATCATACCTTTAAAAAAAAAAGAAGAAGAAAAGTGCCCTAATCATCCCTTCAAAAAAAAAGAAGAAAAAAACGTGCCCTAATCACGTAAAAGCCTCTCCCTAGCCCCTTCAAGACATAAAATCCTAAAAGAGAAATCACACACATAATTGAACACTTATATACAAAGCATAACAATCTTCAGAGTATTTCAGTTAAAACTTCATTAACATTCGAACATTTGTATGAAAGGAAAGGCCTTTTGATCCACCAATAGTACGTACAACGATTAAACAAGTAAATGGTATCTTTTATCAGATATACATCAAACTAGTCACAATACCACCAGCAATCAACGCAGACAGTAAATACATTCGATTCAATATCTTTGCTTGTTCGCAACAAAGTACCCTAATCACATAAAAGCCTTTCCCAGTTTCCCTATCCCCTTTAAGACATAAAAACCTAGAAGAGAAATTGCACACATAATTACACATATACAAAGCATAACAATATCAAGAGTATTTCAGTCAAAACTTCAAAAACATTCAAACATTAGTATGAAGGGAAAGCCCTTTTAATCCTCCAATAGAACGTACAGCGATTAGACAAGTAACTGGTATCTCTCATTAGATATACATCGAACTAGAGTCACAATACCACCAGCAATCAACGCAGACAGTAAATACATTCGATTCAATATCTTTGCTTGTTCGCAACAAATTGCCCTAATCACATAAAAGCCTCTCTCTAGCCCCTTAAAGACATGAAATCCTAGAACAGAAATTACACACATAAATAAACATATGCATAGCATAACAATGTCCAGAGCATTCAATTAAAACTTCAAAAACATTAGAACATTTGTATGAAAGGAAAGGCCTTTTGATCCACCAATATTACATACAACGATTAGACAACTAGCTGGTATCATTCATAAGATATACATCAAATCAAACTAGAGTCACAATAGCACCAGCAATCAACTCGGGGGAAGTAAATACATTCGATACAATATCGTTGCTTGTTGGCAACCCTAATCACATAAAAAAAAAACCCTCTCCCTATCCCCTTTAAGACATGAAATCCTAGAAGAGCAATCACAATTCACACACATAATTAAACATACATATACAAAACATAACAATGTTCACACTTCACAATATATCAATCCAAACTTCATAAACATTCGAGCATTTGTATCGGAAAAAATAGGGCAAATTAAAGCTATCCATATATACCTTCCTCCAAGATACTAGATATAATCAACCCAATCTTAGAACTAGCCAATTTCTTATCCTTCTTGACCTCCATACACAAATGAGAAACAACATCAGCCTCAAACTCCAAAAATCTCTCCTCGACATCCTTATATTTCGCGATTATCTCTTTATTCTCCCTCTCCAACCCCTCTTTCTCCCTAACAAGATCTCCAATTCTCACATCCTTCATATTCACGATACCTAACAATTGAGTGAACTGACCGTGCAACATGTCAGTTCTTTTCACGAGTTCTAACGTACTCTCACTATCATCATTACCCTTCTCCAACTCCTCATTCTTCTCGGTTAACTCCTTGATCGTCTCATTCTTTTCTCTTATAGTCCCCTCGAATTCCTCCACAACCTTATAAAAATCCATAGCGTGAACCTCACGCTTCCTCATTTCCGCCTCGCGTTTCTTCAATTCATCCGCTTTCTCCCTCAATTGGATCCTCAATTGCTCAACTAAATCATCAAGTTTCATCTTTTCGCCCGCCACAGCCTTGTTCATTCTCCTCAAAGCCTCTTCCTTTTCCTTCAAAGACGTAAACTTTACGATTAAATCTCGCCTCTCCTCCTCGAACCCGGCCTGTAACTCATCGATTTTCCGCTCAACCTCCTTGGTATACTCCAACGCCTTGCCGTACCGCTCGTTCACCCTCGCTTCCGCCTCCTTACTCAGCCCCAAATCCCTCGCTAAATCCTTCAGTTTTTCGTCTTGTACCTGCAATTCTCTCTCCAAACGACGCCGTTCCACCTCCCAATTCCGCTTCTCCGCCTTCAAAGCCATCATTTCGTCCATCTTTTCCTGCAAATCCGACGGGACTCTTTGGAGTATTTGCAGGTCGCCGGCATTGCTACTCATTTTGCGTCGGAAATGGAATCGGTGGCGGCGGCGAGGTTTTAGGGTGAATTTTGAGAAAGAGAGAGAAACAGAGAGAGTGTAGGGAGAAGTGTGTGTGAGAAGACTCAAGTGTCAAGGGTGTGGCAAAAGTCCAGGACTTTATATGTTGACCTGCGTCTGTCGCTTGTTATTTACTACTCCTAGTAACTAGGGACTAGTAATTTTATATAAACTTTTTTTTTTTTTTTTTTTGACATCAAATTATATATGTATAATTTTATACAGTATAACTTAACATGATTATCTATTACCTGGTGTATGTATTTATTTGATTTGATGGAATCCTCCTTACATTTAAAAGTATTTTAAATTGAGAACTTATTGCTTACTGCGTATTTTATAAAAGATCTTATATTGGAAATTGGCGGTGATTGCGATTATTTTGGGTAAATTTGTCGAAGGAGAGAAACAGAGAGTGTGAGAGTACAATGTCAGTTTGTGGGAAGAGGAAGTAGTGTGACAGAAGGGCAGGAGTTTTATGTTTAACTTTATCCGCCGCACTTGGTAATTACTACTAATAGCTATTGTAGTAATTAAATACGAGTATTTGATATTGCAATTATAATTATGATACGTAATTAACATGATTTTCTATTACCTACTGTATGTGTTATAATGGTGTTGGTTTGAACTTGTAAAGACAAGAAGTTTAAGTTTTGGACTATGATCCTTCAGGAGATGGTCATATGGTAGATTGAGATTTACAACCCCTCCTTTCTAAGAGTTTGACTCGTGAAATTAGGGTGATTGACTTGAGATGAGTTTGATAGGATCCTCTTTATATTTACGAGAGTCTATATTAGTATGGTAATAACAAAACTAATTAATAAAGTGGGATGTACATAGGAATCACTTTTTGTTTTAACGGTATTGAGTATAACTATCATCTCGCATGACAGGTTAGACTAATATATTCTCGTTGCACTAGATGACAATCAACTTTTACCTTGGGAGTTGTGAGGAATAGTCATAACATCAAAGACTAGAACAAAAACTCCGTACATTATTTATCAACGGTTATTCAGTTAAATGGAGTAATCACTAATTGAAATGATAATCTCATACTTTTATACATCCACTCTCCTTTTCTAGTGTCTATAAATAATAATGTCAAAATCAAATATATAGCAACAATTTTTTGAAATAATGCTAAAAAAAAATGTTAAACAAAATGAGTCGGAAAAAACTTGTTCAAAAAAATGGAATGTACATCACCTGTATATAAAACCGTCAAGGAGCATAGCTGTTTTATAACTTGTGTACGGTAGCACACACACAAAAAAACAAAAAAAAAAAAAAAAACCGTCAAGGACCTTTTTTTTTTTTTTAGCCGGTTCACTTGTAAATTGTCATGGTTAAGTCGAGAAAGTTCCGGCTTGTTCCACAAGACACCGCAAAAACTCCATATTTAGTTTATTTCCTTCTCGAGCAGCTTTAATGGCGGCATAAGCATAATATTAACCCTAAACCTCATCCCTTCAAAAAATTTCCAGTTCTGCAGCTCGTTTCCACCTGACAACAACAACTTCAATGGCACCTTACGTTCCTAAGGAGGCTCGAGATTCCCCCGGCCTTGTAATTCTCTCTCCTCTTATATTTCTTCACACTACTTTTTTCATTTTTTTTATCTGTTTTTTCAATTTTAAGCATTTTATTTTGTAAATTTCTGAAATTTATCGTGGGTATGTATGAAAAAAGCATAATTATGGGGGTTTTTTTCTTTCTGGGTTTTGTTAATATTGATTGAATTATGTGGAAAAGCTGGTAACTTTGTTGGTTTTTTTTTAGGGGTTCAATTGTTTAAATTTTGTTTTATTTATGTGCTTGTATTGTATTTTATACATTACTGTAGGTTAATGGACTATATATTATATAGTTACAAAATTCCAAAGTTATAAACAAGGAAAGGAACATATATCATGTAATAATTCTACTATTAGGTTGTTTTGGGGGTTTCTGATGTCATAGGACTCTGTCTTGTTATAATTACTACATGGAAATTGGTTACTGCTAATTAAACAGATTCTAATGATATAAAATGGGTGTTCTGAGGTGAACTCAACAAAGAAATGGTGTTCTGACTTCTGAGGTTAATCTTTGAGATGAAATTAGTTGTGAATGGGTGATGTAAGACGATTTTACAGAGCGAGGGGGTTGTATTCTTCTTATGTATGGTGATTATCGGAGAAGGTGCGGTGGGGGGGGGGGGGTGAAGGACTGATGGGTTGTTGCTGATTTAAGTGAGTGTAAATGTGATGCAAGATTGTTACTTTCATGGAAATTAGCAGGTTTGAAAGTTGATGAGCTCGTGTTTGTTAGTCGTAGTATAGGGGAGGTATCTTATTGAATTTTGTATCTTATTGAATTTTGATTGGTCTTGTGTCTGTTTCTTGACAGGCGGCACCCCTTGTAGCAGGACTTTGGATAGCAACTGCTGCTTTAGCTGGTAGATATGGAATTCAAGCTTGGCAGGCATTCAAGGCACGGCCTCCTACAGCAAGGATACGCAGATTCTATGAGGGTGGGTTCCAGCCTACTATGACCAGACGGGAGGCAGCTCTAATTCTTGGTGTCAGGTAAATTTTGGTTTGGACCATTTCATGTTGATCTTGTTTCTGAAATGTAACATTTGATTGGTATTGGTGAACATTGATGCAGTTAAGCGTGTATCGTTCTTTGGTCGTATTATCCTTGTATGTCGATATAGGTTGTTGAAGTATATGATTGGTGGTAAGAAGCTCTATAACCCTCAATCAGAAACAATCTACTAGTACAAAATACTATGGTGTGGGACTGTTCTTGAACCTGGAAGAGGTGCATGATTGTGGTGAAACACTAGCAAAAAGAACCTTTTACCTTTTGTAATGGCAATTGGATGCCCCTGCCTATGAATTCATACTCCATAATGATGTAATGCGGATTACATGTTGATAGGAAGTAGGAACCTTTATATTGGATGCTGACTATTTTGATAATGTTATGTCTTTAAATGAGTTAGAACTCAAGCTAGATAGGTAATGAACCTGATCTTTCTTTCTGAGGTTTTGCTCAATGACTTTTTTGAAGTATCTAGAAGAGTAAGTAAAGAGTCACAAATCTCATGTGCGCACAAGCTTTTTTTTTTTTTTTTTTTTTTTTTTTTTTTTTTTTTTTTTAGGTCATGCCGTCACAGACAAGCCGTTTTTGTCTCCTTGGATATGAGACATCCGTAAGAATAATTAAGATTTGAATTTTGTAATGGAGCGGCCAAAATTATATATTAATGTTACCCTATATCAAAGGGAGTCTCTTTTCTTTACATCAGTATTTTTCACATGTTGGAAGGCAGCTCTCTGCGAGTACATGCATGATCCAAATTGTCTACTGGCTATAAACTTGAACAAGCCAAATTCTGAAGCTGATGTTTGTTGATCTGTTTGATCAGCGAGTCCATTTCTCCTCAATTTAGGGTCTGTGTGGTATTGTTTTCTGTTTTCAATTTTCTGTTTTTTTTTTTTTAAATCAAAGTCCCGTTTTTTAAAACCAGAAAAAGTGGTTTTCAGTTTTCAGTTGTCAATTTTCATTTTCTGTATGACTGCTATAGGAACAAACAATTTAATGTTAATTTTGTAACTCATTTAACTAAATATTTTACGCAAAAAACCAAAAACTGAAAACGGCAATGATCCCGGACAAGCCCTTAAGTATTGGTATTTACTGCATGATTGAATGTGATGGCCTTGATGACCTTGGGGCTGCCCATTTCTCTGTTTATTGGTATCTATGAGGGAGTGTGTCACCTTTTACAGGAATACATGTTCTCTGCCATTGTTGCTTTAACCTTAGTGAGGCATGCATCGGGCTATGGTAAAGCTTCAGTAGAACAGCCAAGCAAACAGTGAGGATTTTATTGGTGCACCTATAGGCTCTCTGCTTGACTATCAGTATCTTGTTAGAGAGACTTGACATGAATGAGTGTCATGTGCTGGATTCTTTTTTAAAACTGGTATATTTTCCTCCATTGTCAATATGTGTGTGTCTTGTGGCTTAAGCTTAATGGGATCTTTGTGGAGCAATGGGTCTGTCTTGGATCCCTTGTGCAATTCAATCAAGATTAAGTTTCTAGTTGTTACTGGTAGCAAAGATGGGAGAGTGCCATGGATATGTGCTGTGTTGGGGGCTCTCTTATAAATAGTGTAACTTCCGTTTATATTCATAAATGAATCATTCAGATTAGAGGTCGGGTAGTAGGCTTAGCTTCACTGTAGGCGAACCCTGTGGTGCTTTCAAGTGGGTACCAAGTTTTCTCTTCAAAAGGAACTGGTGATCGTGATGTCATGTAGAGAAAAAGTCCATTTATTGAATTGTTTGTTTTATTTGTTTTCTAAGTAGCAAACATATCATGGATTGAACTTTCTACTTCAGCCGTTTCAGCATCTTTGCGTCACTTGCTTTGTACTTTCGATATTGCTAGAACTGATGCATATGTCTGCTGCTGCTGCTTTTCTGGTCATTGTAAGTGGAGTTTGGTGCTGAAAAAGTTTACTTATTTTTGGCAGAGATAGTACTGCTTTGGATAAGATAAAGGATGCACATAGAAAGGTGATGATCGCAAACCATCCAGATGCAGGTGGCAGCCATTACTTAGCTTCCAAAATCAATGAAGCTAAAGATATCATGTTGGGAAAGGTCAAGAACACTGGTTCTCCTTTTTAATGCTATCTGCTCCTTTTCTTGCGAGGGCAGATTTCAGAAAGACGCAGCATGTCATTCTAACGAACCAAATCCTTTCAAGTTCACGGCTGAGCAAGTAGTTGCTCATCACGACGATGATTGTATTTGTATCAGTGTCTAAACCCATTTGTTCGGCAAGTGATGTATAACCCATTAACCATATATCTAGCATAGCTGATTAATTGTTACGATTTTCAGATTGGATTATGATAATAGGTATGGTGGTATCATGTTCCCTTTTGACGCTTCAATGACGAAGCTTGAAGAGGAATTGTAGTGTATAAAACTCCTGAGCTTGGAAACTTCATTTCATTGATAAATATGAATGTTCCAGTGCATCCATTATGAACCATCTGAAGTGAACATACAAGCAGCACCTGAATGTTATAGTACCTTCATTATGTGTGTTTAATTTATGTTTTTCGACCGAGTGATCTTTATAACTTACAAAGTGGCGAGTAGTCTGAGAACCATACTAGGTTTATGGATCTTCTAGAGTTCGAAAATAAACGACCCAGATAGGGCATGCCTGGTCCGTGTGAGATGAACCTAAGATCGAAATTTTCATTTTCACCATTTGATTATAGACTGTAAAACGACCAACTTCAGCTCGAACAAGGCCATGAGGATTTGCTGGTGGCACACAGAACCAAACAACTAACGAGAAGGCTTGGGCATAGAGTCCCTTTGATAAAATTATGCTCTTTGGAACGTAAATCTCGTATGTCCCAAGAGGAGATCCCAGTCAATTACAGTAGCTAAAGCTCATATTCGACTGAAAGAGCGAAACTGTCATATTTACAACATTACTGTAAGCTTTGAAGGAACTGAATATTTCTACAGCTATAGCAAAAAAAAGGTTATGATGTAAAAGCATCATTCTACAGTATTAGTGGACGTTGTGTCGCCATTTTCAGGTAAATCGACCCAAGTTTGGTGTGTGTTATCTGTATGAATCGTGTCATCTGTGTTCTCTAGTGGACCGAGGGGGTCTCCAAAAAGTGTTGAAAGTATCTCTCTATGGCATTCGTCGCAGAAGAAGAAATATGAGAAGTGACCTTCATTTGGAAGAAGATGCAAGTTAGCACCTGGTAGAATCCGGCTGATATATTGCGCCATTGATGGTGGTACGACATGATCGTCCAGTCCCTATTCATCATAATAGCGCTAGGTGAATACACAGATCTGAGTAAAACAATCTTGATCATTGGTTATAATGTCAGCATAGGTTCAATAACATCTAGCAAGTTTCTCTCAGACATTGGATGTAAAGAAATGTTCGACAACCAGACAATCTTAATAAAAAATACCACTACTGACCAAGTCACTTAGGACCAGTAAACATCCTGCACAGTTGTAGTCATGCTGTACGGCTAGGCGATAACTATTTTTTAGAAGTTATATTGCACTATTAGGTACTAAGCCCCTAAACAGTAAGATTGGATGCATACATATTTAAACAGTAAGGCTGGAAATACAAGGATTGAATAGGGCCTATAAAGCTGAGAAAGCAAACTATATTGATAACAGACTTACAATGGAAATCATGAAGATCAGTACACACAGATATCATCGAACTTGAAGGGTTTGATAAAACATACCTGCCAAACGTGAATTGGACTTGTAAAACCGGTTAATTCGCATTCTGCTTTGTTATAAATGGACTTCAGCCAAGGAATGATGCCTTTTCCTGGACATTTTCTCCGTATCTGCAAATCCGTCAGGCTAAATCCCCAGTCTGACACTTGTAAAACAGCTTCTTTAATGAAAGGTTTCATATGCCTTTGTCTCACAGATTCCTCCACATTCCTTTGCCAAAGTTCTTCAAAACCCGTAGTTTCAATTAAGGCTTTATCCTTCACAGCACAAGGAAGCCCGTAAGACAGAAGGTCAGACCCTCACAATTAGCTAGTTGCAAGTTTTACATTGTTCTGTCCATGATAGTTCTATGGGAGGTAAGATGTATTCAGCCTTACTCCTCTCAAAATAGAGGCCATAAAAGTATACGACAGAGAAGACAATCTATGAATGATTAACATGCTAATTCTAAGAATCTCACTTAGCCCAGGGAGCTCCGACCTACTCCGGTATACTATAATAAAGAAGAAATAGAGCAAGTATCCACAATAATTGTGACAAAAGCAGATGACAGCAAATTAAAATGAAAGGGTGAGACACAAGGTCACAGATGACCAGCAAAAATCAAGCACAAAAACGGAACGTCCAAATAATCCTAAACTGCTGGATTTCCTGCCGAATATCAACGACCATGTCCTGTCTGACCTAGCACTACTTGAATTTCTCATTATGAAAGTTATAGGTGATGCTTTTCTTAACTTGTTGAGAAGTGGTGTGACTACTCTAAAATTGCCTAAACAATCTCAACCTGGTGTAATTAAAAAGCATCAGAAAATCCAGATTTCGTCATCCTTGATGGACCACATCTCAATGTTGTATTGAGCATACATAATTTCAGTTAAATTAAGATGTACAAGTACAACAACAACAAGCTAAGATATTAATCTTCTCTCTCAAAGACACAGATTGTCCAGTCATCGACATTATCATAAAAGACTAACAAACAAGCTATGGATCAGATAATAATGTACAGATAAACCCCAAGCTTGTTTGGTGAATTGGATGGAAAGGAAAGGAAACAGATTTTCGAGTTTCCCAACGTTTGTTATGTAAAGATGTATCGGAAGTGGAGGAAAAGAAAGAAAATGGAAGGAAATGTTCCTTCATCAAATTGTCATTTTCTTTGCCTCCCAAAACAGGCGGAATAGGACGGAAAGGCAATTCACAACATAAAAACACCTACTTTCCTTCCAATTCCTCCAAATTTCTAACATGTAAACCAAACAAAGGAAACGGTAGTTCCCTTCTTTTCCTTTACGTTCCTTACTCTTCCTTCCAATTCTTTCCGTCCAATTCCTCTCTACAAAACAAGCCGGCTTGTTTGGTAGAGAGGAATTAGATGGAAAATAAAGGAAAGGAAACAGATTTTACAGCTTTCCAACGTTTGGTTTGTAAGAATGGATGGGAAAGTTGAAAGAAAGAAAAGGAAATGATTCTTCAATTGTCATTTTCTTTTCCTCTCAAAATGGGCGGAATTGGACGGAAAGACAATTTATAACACAAAAACACCCACTTTCCTTTCAATTCATCCAAATTTCTAATATGTAAACCAAACATAGGAAACGGTAGTTCCCTTCCTTCTTCTTCTTTTCCTCACCGTTCCTTTCTCTTCCGGCCAATTTTTCTCTACCAAACAAGCTAAAGCTTTTGGGATTGACATCAGGGATAATATATTCAAAGTAAGGATTATTTTGAGATGATCAAAAGTTGGCATTCTTGAATCAATTACACAAATAAACTAGCAAGCTAGATAAACGATAAACCCAAGGTTTACTAGAACTTGTATAGGTTTATACTTGTTAAAAAAATCCAGCAAGCTAGTAGAATAGATGCATCTAGTAGAACATTTGGATTTCATTCTAAAAAGACAAAAACCCCAAAAGGCAACTTTACGTTTTAGTTTGAGCTATGAAATGTATCACCAAAGACCTATATTGAAAATTCAGACAGCTTAGACCCATGCAAGTATATGCACAAGTATGGTTCACATTCCTTATAGAGCACTAGAGCAATCAAACAAATTATTGGCCTTCACAAAAGGCAGAAACAAAATTACGAGGGTAATCATAATGCCTAAAGTTCCTTTGAACAATGACATTATCATGTAAGAAGCACCAACGCAATTTCCAAGCCTTTATAATCCTTTCACTACTACTGTCTCTGTTCTGTTTTGTCCCAATCACTCTAGGTTCATTGACTTGTAGAAAGCAATTAATGTCTACAGCACTTACTTTTTCACTAAGTGATAGGGAAAACCAGTCCTCGATGTTTCCATGCTTTTCAGAAAAGAAGCTTCGGCGATAAAAGTAGGAAAGAAACCAGGGGAATCTCTTCGCAACAGAGAACGTCAATTTCCTCCGTTGCTCCCAGCTGTCCCATGTCTTTTTCGTCTCTTCCTTAGTCATACCCGAATCATAAGGACTGACCATAGGAGCAACAAATGCGGCACCTGCAGTAAAGAGATGGAGAACCAGAACCATTAGCCAAAGTTTTCACAGACCCTTAGTAGTTTACAGCTTTTTCCTATGCCTCCAAACTAGGTAAATTACCAGCAATTCTGTTCGGAATATACTTAAGTGTAGCCCATGCATGCATTGTGGCACTTGAGTATCCAATCACCCAGAACTTGTCACAAGCACCAAGCGCACATGCCAGGTAGTCCATATCCAGTGCAGATGTTTTAAGATCCCTAGATGGATGAGGATCACTCTCACCAAAACCAGGAAGATCATATGTCACCAAACGGACACCAAACTCTTCGAGCAGGGAAGCTTTGATTCCAGGTATACCTAAAGAGGATGACAAAGAAAATTAAAAAGGGAGAAAAACATAGGGAATGCGTCCCCCAATTCATCAGTAAACTATGGCCATCTGAACTCACCTGCAAGTCTGGATGAAAGAAAAGCATGTGGAGTGATCAGCATATATCTAGCTCTGTCACCCACCACACCTCGATCATGGTATGCCATAAGTCTACCATCTGGAAGTAGAATAGTGCTCGCACCAGTCGGATGTATAATCATCTTCTTTACAATTGGGGCTGGAGTATTGTGTGCACTATTTACATTCAGCACTGCGGTAAATTAATGGAAATTGTCAAAGGCAATCTTAAATGAGGACTTTTCCAAGTTCACTGCGGTGTGGAGGGTAGTAGAAGGTAAATAACATCAGAACGACAGCACCACAAATTACAAATGTTCAACCTGGTCCCGCGGGGGGGGGGGGGGGGGTTTCATACATCACATTGCAAATGCTGCACCTGATACTTTCCATAAGAGCCAGCTTGTGTCATTAACACTCCCATAACATATCACCAACAAAGCACAAAACAAAGGGCAAGCCGAGCAATAGGCTATAATCGAGTGCAAGACAGTATACCCAAGGGCAATCATATAAGGCAACAACCAGATAACATTAAATCAAGCATAATTCCAATGCCAAAACATTTGTCACCCCAACACATGGACAGAACCAACCAATGTGTCATATGTCGGGCACAACACTTGAAACCACAGGGAAGAGTGTACAAAATGAGCAGGGAATGGTCGCACTCAACTCAAATCCCTAACCTAAAAAGAACCCCAATTGCAAAACGATACAGGAGAAGCACTCGGACACTGTATTTCAGGCCGAAAGCACTACATTTACTCTAACAGCAATCCCGGCACCCTTTAAGACGACAATTGCAGCCTAGTCTTGAGTAACATGATCACAACTACAGCAATGTGCTGTCATCAAAATCACACAACATAAAGATGACAACCCAGGCAAGAAGCAACAGCTACAGGGTCAGGAACAGAAATTTTCGACAAGAGCAACAACCAAATCACATTGAAATTAATGGAAACACAGCTACAACAATGCATTCGCATCAAAATTCGCACTCTACACAAATATATTACCAATTTACCACAGTAAAAAAAGAACAGAATGAGGAGCAGAAATTACCAGCAAAGGCAAGGAGAAAAACAAAGAAAATGACAGGCCAAGCATGAATAGGGTCACGATCCTCAGGCAAATACTCATTCAAAAACCTTAATTTACTCGAAACCTTAGCCAAAGGAGGACCAATCTTATGAACAACATAAGAATCCTGATCAACCAAACTCTGCTGAACAATGTCTTTACACCCTCTAGAAAGGTCTAACAACAATTCACCCCACGCTTTCGCAAACCCTTTGATCTGATCCTTCCAATCCTCTTCTTCCTCAACACGCTCCCGTCTCTCCCCATCAAAACCCGCCGCCTCGAAACCGAAATGCGTTTGCTTAGAATACACTGCAGACTGCAAATGATCATCATCATCATAATTAAAGTGGTGGGTTTGCTTCGAATCCGCCACTGAAGAAGCTACAAACGGATCCATTGAAGATATAAACGGGTCATTAATACTATTACTATTATATCTAATCCCATCATCTACCAAACTTGCTAATTCCTCTCTCCATGAACCAGACCTTGTAACATCCGCCATTTTTGCATTCAACTAAGCTTAAATTTTACCTATTACAGCATCAAAGTTTGTAACTTTTGGTCAAATTGAGTAAAATAAAAACTGGGTTTTGCTTTGTTTAGCTTGAATTTCAAGATTTTGGTACCAAAAGATTAAAAAATTTTCACAACCCTTTAGTTTTTTTTTTTTTTTCTCTGTTTCCTGAGGTTTAAGAGGAATCAGGACTTGCTTGAAGTTGAAGCATCACTAACATCAATGTCTTTATCGAATCCCATAGAACATTAGAAAATCAAAAGGATAAAAAATAAAAATAAAAAGGGAAGAAATGAGAGGGCCACGGCCCACGAGATCAGCTGAGTGAGTGCATCATTACACAGTACACAGCAGCAAGTGGAAATGAGAGGAGAGAGAAAATGGGGGAAAAAGAGGGGAGAGTGAAAGAGACGATTTTGCCAACCAAAAATTGCTCCAAACAACAAGAAAACAGAAGCTAAACTGTAAAACCTCTTTTTCCTTTTTTTTTTTTTTTGTGTTGTTTTCAATACTTTTTCTGGCTGTAAAAGAATAAATTTCTTATCAGTAAAGGGGCCCCATAGCCGACCACTAGAGCACCACCTCAATTTTGGACTGATGCCTTAACATCGGCGAGTGGTTAATGTTGTTCGAGATACATAATTCGAGGGTTTGAATATGAGACGATATCAAATACTAATTTAACCGTAACCCTCTCAATTTGAGCTAAGTGGTTGAAAACTCGTCATATATCCAATAATAGATACTCCTCTGTTGAGGAGTCGAACCTCGATTGTTCAACCAATTAAATTTCCACGTCTAAATTATCCAACAGTCTTTTTAATTAATTGACTAAAAGATACAACTATTTTTGCAACTGGAAAGTTGAAATAGTTACCACCTAACCCAATTTTTAGAATTACTCTAGTGTGATGTGGTTCATGACCATTTTTTTCAAAAGATTTGGTACATAAATCCCTTTCCTGTCTAACCTGCATGCATGTGCATCATGTATAAATAGTTCTTCCACAATCCACATGCTATGTTACTCTTCTAACTTAGGAACTTCGAGTGATCTAAATTCCGCTAAAACTTTGTACAACTTATTGTTTATTTACGGTATTTAAAACTAATCTAATTAGTCAATTAAATTGAAAACTTTTCATATCCCTCATATAATTCAGTTAAAACGGTCTGACAATAACTTATTAACCCAAGCCAGCGTGTTTGGTGATGGAGGACATTGGAGGTAAACGAAAACTACCAAGTGGTGTTGAAAAAGGCGTGACGCATTCTGGTATTATTAGCTCATAGGACGTGGCCCATAAAAAGAGCCCATCTCGTTAGGGCAGTTAGAAACCAAATGGTGGGAGTTAGGAGAAATATGTGGTAATGGTAGGAACATGTGGGCATCATCATTTGGGAATGTTCCTTTCTCCCATTACCTTATTTTTTTTACTTTTTTCTTGGAATGTGACAAGCTGACAACCTTTGCTTGGCCTTTAAATTATGTTTAATGTTTATACCCAACAAGTGCTTGGGCAAGATACCGTCTAAAATTAAACTTCCACTTTCATTTGAATACTCCGAAAGGATTTCAAATGAAAGTGGAAGTTTATAAGCATTACGGGTTTGAGTCCTGTCAATCGACATTGTTTATTTTAGACGGTTTATCAATAACACTATCACTGTGAATATTACATACTGAAGGTCCACCAAATAAAGAAGCTAACAATTTGTGTATAATGATCATCAATATGATCTCTGTACGCAAAATGGCAAAAGGAGCCAAATCTTAAGATTCTTAACACCTATGGAAGCTGAAACTGGTCAAAAGCTTAAGCACGTCCATGGGAGTAGAGTTCGTACAAGCAGATCAAATAGGGAGAAGTAATCATACAATTATAGAAGCCGGTGCACTGCTCATACGGTAATGGGACACGAATCTTGCACACTAAAGAGAGCCAGGTTCGAAGCCTTTTCAGGACTACCTAGGAGAGACACCCATCACGACTGAGGAAGTTAGACAGAAGTTCTTCGCAAAGGACATTGAAACACCTCTGACCTTAAACAGACGGGAAACACAAGACCAGGACGCGTCATGTCCCCAATAACGCCATCTCCACAGTCAAATTAATCACCATTTTCACATGAATTCCAACTAACACAAAATCACCTTCGCCAACATGCCTGATCTTAGGACATTGCCAAATTCAGACAACCGAGTGAATTCAGCTAGTTATTGCGCCCAACAACTTCACAGTGAACTTCCCATATCTATTCTGATCTTTATGCACTTCTTCTTGGCTAATAGCGAAGCTGCTGGCTAAATACATAAACCAACCGAGGACTCCCCAATCCTGCCCAACATCACATGCTACCCGCTCTCCCATTTTTGCATACAAAACCAAACTCCATAGTATGATGCCAAGCAAACAACGCTCAGTCAACCTTTGTGCTTAAAACTACCCACTTAGATACCTAGGACTCACTCCTTTGTCTTAAGATTCTAGTCTCATCAGGAAAGGGGATCGAGACGAGTTGGCAAGTTTGCATCTCAAAAATATACCTTGAATATTGTTGCCGAAATCATGAAGCTGACTTCCTAGAAACGAATTTATCACCAAGCAGAGTAATCCTCCAGCAATCAGCTTGCAAAACAAACACCGAGTTTCTCTTGGGCACAACTGCACATTACCACCCAATGTTATTCATGTAGAACCGGATAGAAATCGGGAATAATTGGCCAAAGTGATTATATAGAGACACTGACAATAACATGGGAGTAAAAGTCTACGAAAGAAGACATGACCTACTAAATGAAGAAGCTGTAAATCGAGCAGAGTAATTGCACAAAGAAAATAGCTCAAAAACATAGACACGCTTGTGGTGACTAAGTATATGTGACGGTACCCACAAAACCTTCGTATATATGAAAGTTTTCATACACAATAAACCGTATAAAATTACCATAGTCCATGCCATATACTTTCCGAGGAATGCGCGGAAAATTAAGACACCACGGTAGCCAGAATAATACCGAGCAATTGTTCCATGAAAATTGCTAAACTGTCATGTTCCCTTATTACCTGAGGAGGGAGAGATACCTCATGCACACATGATGCAATCAACCACACATCTTTCCCTAGCCAGTGACTAAATTGATGAATTGACAAAAACTGTGTGTTCAGTGGCCATTAAAAGAACCGACAAATTCGTTTGTGGTTTAAAGTTCATCTTAATTACTAAAGTTTTATCTCACAACAATTTTGACACAATGCGCACCATCTGTTTTGGTTCTGTCCTCACCCTCTCACAAAAGAAAAAAAGTATGTTGTTTTCTTCAACTGCGGAGTCCTTAAAGCAAATTTAGTGTCCTTCTGCCTATTTGCTGTGCCTGCTAATGTCCATTCTCTTCAAATTTGAAGTAAGCAACAGAATGAGAAGAAAAAGTGGCAACAAGTACCAATTGATGGTATTAAATCTAATCAGGATTTATATTTCATGTCAGAGCGCAAACAAAAGGACATGCCCCACAGATGCAGGTTAACATGAAGATTAGTTAGTGTTCGCTGTATAAATATCCGGGATGATCTTAGAGCGAGAGTGAATGAATAAAACACAAAGTATATTGCATAAAGAAAGAAGTTACATTTGTAAAATGAGAACAAGGAAGATGACTATGTACCTCGAAATTTATTGTCTTTCGTAATGATGCCAAAAGTTTCTTCAGTCTCCCGGATCATGATGCCCATCACCCCAATGAAGGAAACTATCTTGCACTTGACCACTGCCAAAATAGTCAAATAGAGATTATCTATTTGATTTATTTGAAGCCCATTACACTTTACAGTTTCATCCCAAAACAAGGATATAAAATGCCCTTACAATCAACTCGCTCTAGATATATCCCTGTCAGGAATGATTATTACAGAGAAGCCAAAACAGTGTAGAGGTCACATGAAACAGACACAAAAATATAGTCATGCAATGTAACAATTATCAACATTCAACGCAAGTAAATAAAGATCTTTTGCAAGTTCCTCCAGGAAACGTGAACAAGAGACTTGCCTAAAAACTTGTACAAAACAACAATTCAATACTGACACACAACTCATCATAAAGATTAGAAACATCGTGTGCATTGCGCAATGTGAATGAAAGTCAAATGAGCATCGTAGTACGATCTATCTCACATTCTATTACAACTCTCAGTGACATCGATACAGCTCCAAATAGATATGCGGCTTTTAGGATTGAGCTAAAACCGTTGATTCAAAATGGCCACAAAATTAAAGATTACAGATATTCACTGATGCCAGCACATCCAACCATGGTGAATGAGTGGTAGTTTCATAGCAGCTCTAGCGGCTATGGAAAAGATCAAATAAACGTCCAGAAGAGAAACCAAACCGAAAATCAGGTTTTATTCTTTGTTTCAGCAAGAAGAAGTGAAGGAAAGGGAATGGGACAGAGATTCGAATACATTGATTGGACTAGAAATGGGGGCCAAAATACCTCGAAGAATAGCACCTTGGAGATTAGCGCCAAAAAGAATCGCAGGGACTTGATTTTTTCTACCAAAGTCAAAAAGACACAATGAATAAACAGTTCAATTAAACATAAACATTATGCAAGAAAAATATGTAAATCATAATAACAGCAAGTGCACAGAAAACACAATTCTTACCCAATATTTCGCAGAAGTTGCAGCACATACTCCTTCCACATCTCGTGCATGGCCATGAAAAGGTCAAATCTAAGAAACATAGAAAACGCACAACTCAGCCATTGTAATAGCTAAAGAGATGTAGTTACTCTTCACACTAGAAAATGAGAGCACAAATTAAGAAGACAGTGCTCAAGGACGACTGGGATAATACCACTTTTACTTAAAGATATGACATAATTGATACACATTTTAAGTTGGAACAAGAAAGCAGGGAGAAGATGTCTCGAACATGTCCCATTCTCATAAGAAACTTCAGGTATCTAGAAGGTAGAATTTGGTTTGAGCCAGCGAGACTGAATTCTACACACACAATGTAGCATCTTTGCTGCATCTCTTGTATGCTGATTTTGAAACTTCGTAGGGAAATTTATATGCAACTCTTCTCTTTTTAGCTAACTTGAGTCACTACGACGGACCAGCTAAATTGTATCCTTGTGGTTGTGCTAACTTGATTAAAGTCCTGGTCTGGGTTATTGCTTTAGGCATTCCACTAACTTTTCTTTCCTCTCAGTCTCAACTAGTTGTTTGTGGCCATTAGTACAATATAATGATAACAAAGAAGGAAGCGGCAATAGATGCAGGGAAACAAACGACAAACCAAGGGAACTGAGAAAAAAGAAAGTATAAAACTCAATTTTTTGTAACCCCGATAGCATGAGGTTTTTAAATAGGCACTGATGACCTAATTTATAGTTTTACAACCTTGTTAAACCCCTAAAAACTTTTGGAATTATTTTGATGCTGGATCCAATCTATAAATAAGAAAATCTATTATATTAACTGAAACGGCATATGAAACAAAAGAAAAACAGACAAGAAGTCCTCTTGCCAAAAGAGCACTTAACACTTTTAGCTCATAGCCAGGAAACTCTTTTGCAAAACCATGATCATAACTGAATGGTTTGCAGTTTTCTAGTTTCTTGCACCCCTTATTCGTCCTTGTTAATATCTAGACTTGCAATTCCGGAGTTTGCCTACCAGTTCTAATCTACACCCCAGAGCAACTAGGATATCCTTAGCTCACGTGTCCGCCTCTCACTCCCAAGAGCAACACCGCCGGTAGGATCCCTTAAGTGTTGATCACCTTGACCTAAAGCAGAAATGAGTGTCTTCACCTTACCTTGCTAATGAACATTGGTTATTGCCTTACGTGGCATGTTTATCTTCTTTTTCTTTTTTTCACAATATGGTAGGTTTCTTATTTATTAAAGTGAGATTAATTAACTTTCGAAAAAGTTATAAGAAAAGAGATTAATAGATATTGGTAGTTGTCCGGTCCTTGATAAACATGCCTACACTGTCTAAGTCCACCCCTGGAGTCTCAAAAGCATAAGACGTCCTTCTAAAAAGGAGGTTTGCATCATCTTACTCATCATCTCCATAAAAAGATTTCATCACTATCAAGATCCATTTTCTACAAAGATGAAATCTTTCGGACTTTTGAACATAACATGCTGGGCTATAAAAATAATGTTATTACAACTAGCACTTCTATCTTAAATCCTTGCATAAGAACAAAAGGTCTTACCATAATGTTATGATCGGAACTCAGATGGTGCCCCCCCCCCCCCCTTCTTTCCCCAGCCCCCACCTAAAAAAAAATATATTCATATCAAAGTGACACGACATCACCCTAGCATGTGCACTGGTTGGGTGTAACCAAAAAAAATATGTACTTGGAGGGTAAGTGGAGAGGGGAAGACAATGAGGTAGATCAGATAAGCACAACTCACTTATGTAACTCTTCAGGAAGATCTAATAATCCACATTTTTTTAGCTGCTTCATGGACATATGCATCTTTGAGCGCTTTGAGTTTGCTTGCAAGGCTCGTAAACGAGCACCAGTTGAGCTAGTTTTCTTACAATAGTTATCAAGGTTGATCTGATAATCAACTTTCGCGCTCTTAGACCCTTGCATGTACTTTTGGGCTGAATCACCCCTCCGAAGAAGGTCGTGTAATAACTTATCAACTGCGCTCTTGTCTTTCTTCGGTCCCTGCATTTTTCAGGAAAAAAAAAAGTGAAAAGAATGTAAGCCAATTGGGTATTATGTTTTTACACAAACATAATTTTGATGAAGCCCTAAGGTGAAGGAATCTTTAATCACTCACCTCAACAGCAACAAGCAAATTTTCATGAACAGGTTGGCCAATCAGTGAGTATGTAAGGCCTTCTGTTTCAGGATCTGCACATACAGTGAGATAAATTTTATATTTCATCACCCAACTCTTCAATGCAGGATTACAAATCATACACAAATACAACAACAAACGCATCATACAGCTGGACATGTATCATACACAAATGCAGGAGCAAAACAAGCTGACGGCTGCACATCACTGATCTACAAAATGTACAGGAAATTGATATATTGTTGCATACCGATGCAAACAAGCTACAACAGAAAGGTTTTAAGTATAAAGTAACCATCACGCTAATTAAGTCATGCTACCAATTTTTCATGGTTACAAGCTGTACACAAGAATCAATAATTCACTTGTGTAAATCTTACTAACTGAATGATAAAAAAGAACCCAAATATAATGATAGATTATAGTCTCAAATCAATGTCTACTAAAGCCCTAAAATTGTATATGTAGTCAACACCATCTGAAACTATGAATAAAAAGAGCGCAGCATAGACTATATTCAGTTAAAACCTAATGTCTTTGGCAGCATTTGTTTTTCAAGCAGATGCACAGTTAGCTTTTGCAACTACCTAGTACTCCAGTCTCCAGCACATTATGAAATGATTCATTTAGGGCCCTTGCATTTTATGAACTACACTAGGATATCACAAACTCTTGAATTGCCAACAACAACATTACCCCAGTGCCTCAAAGGCTACAACAGTCCAACCCATAGTGAGGTAAGGGGGGTCGGATGTAGGCAGGTCTTACGCCAGTAAAATTCTGGACTCATTTGAATTGCCATTTTCCAAGCAATTAAGAAGAAGAAAAAATAAATCAAAGCTAAAATTGATACATGACATTTGTTCAGTCAAGGGTTCTTTACATGTCACAGTTTCAGATGTTGTCTGAAGTTGTTATCCGCCCAAACAAGAAACACAGCCTACATTAATACCTGGACTCTGGCGTATCTTCTTGTCTCGTATCTTCTTGTCTCTTGTTGGTGGGTGCTGCACCTTTGCTTCAGCAGCACACCTTCGCTCCAGTGCCTCCCAAGCACGTTTTTTCGAATCATCCAACGCCGCATTGGTTGCCATGACTCCAAACGTAACGTATCCCAATCTTAATCAGCTGCGCAGAAAACAAGACAGAGAGTAAACACCTAGACTACCAATTTCTACAGGGGCATATAACAGCAGAATTACTGTCTAGCCTCTCTAGGGTTAAACAATAACCCATCAGACTACCAGTAATCGAAGGGGAATGAATTTACGAATTAGTAAAAAGTAACAGAAAATCTTTCTTGAAGGATCTGTATTGCTTTCAGCTAATTCAAGACAGATTATTCAAGAAAGAAAACGACACTCACAAGCAACAGACACCTCAATAAAGAACTTCCTTACTCATCAGCTTCATACTCTGAAAACAATAATTCATGTCTTATCTCTGCTTACAATTTTCATTTTGGGTCATCCGTGCTTAGCCTCTCTATGTTTCAATATGGGTAAGGTTTGCGTGCATCCGACCCCCCCTTACCCCGCCTTGTGGCGGGAGCCTTTAAGGCACTGGGGTAAAGATGTCGTTGTATCTCTGCTACAAATCCTAAACAAGTTTCGAAATCTTTTATAAAAACTTGATGCCTCCGTTTGTTGAAAACCATTATATTACGCTATCCACAATTGGCACTCAGCCTTCAATTACCGCCCACATTTAGTATCGTAATCAAACCATGTCAATTTGACCACTATACAATTTCCTACGATTTACACAACTTACAAGTTACAACTAAAGTAAAATACTCATCAAAAATTTGCCAATTCTTGTGCTGAATTAAACACGATAAATGTCACATTGTAACTCAAAATTGGCAATGGTAATCGATTAATCGAAATCGTTTCCTCACAAACACAACCACCATTCCTCCATATACTTGTTCTCACCAAAAAATATTGTCTTAAAAGCATGATTAAACTTATCAACCAGTGGCTTCTCCACTCCATCATCTTAAATCACCAATTAAACTTGTCGTATACACCACCGATATGCATATACTCATAAAATGTACGATTAAAACACAACTCAATTCACATCAATAGCATAATCAAACAAAATCACACTAAAAACCTGAAAATTTAAAAAACAAATTCAGAAAATTAATTAATAAATTAATGTAACCTACAGTAATACAGTAGAACAGTAGAAGGAGGTGGTAAAAACGGTGGCCGGACCACCACCAGAACCACCGACTACGGCGGCGGAAGAGGCTGACGGCAGTGGCAACAGTGATAGAAGCGAATAAAGTAAAAGAGAAAAAAAATAAAAAGTGAGGAGGAACAGGACGACGTCGTACCAGTGGTTTGCGGTGCGGACTGCGGAGGTCGACGACTAACGCAAAACCGCAAAAATAAGCAACAGAAATACGAGGAGGAAATTGTTTTTTTTTTTTTTTTGGAAAATATGTGGGAAACCACCTCCTACTTTGTTTATTTTTTGGGGAACTATCTTTTTAAATTTTTTTTGTGTGAAATCACCAAATAAAATACAAAATGAAGGGTAGCACCATCTATCCCTAGATGACCCGGTTTTTCTGCCGGATTTGTCCTACGTGGCTGTCGGACCAATACTAAGTGAATTCCCAACAATAAAAATAAAATTAAAAACAAAATCAAAGAGAAAGACCTGACTTCTTCTTACCTTCTACCCCATGTGCTTGCATAAAACAAAAAAAAATTGAAAGGGCAAAGATTACTGCTGCTCATTTCCTCACCCAACACCCACCAAAATCAGAAATCTTCGACACTCACCATCTACGTGCGATTTATTCGTCTTGAAATTCTCTACCATTGAAGTTTCTAGGTAAGTAATTACTCCGTATGATGTTTAATTTGATAATTGGGTATTAATCAACAAATTTCAATAGGGATTTGAAAACCCTAAAAATTCAATTGAATTGACCATTTATTCCTTGATCGCAAAATGCAAGAAAAATACAGATAAGTGAGAGCATACCGAATTAGATTGGATTAATGAGGAAGGCTATTAGGAACGATTCGAAGCTAACCCCAATTAAGCTAATTGAGCTTTTCTGTTTTGGGGGGATGAAATTGGGGAAGAAGCTAAGGGGAAAGCATGGTTAATTAGATTTTTTTTTTTTTTTTTTTTTTAAATTTATTGAAAGCACGTGCGCGAGAAAGTAAGAGGAAGTTAGCTCTTTCTCTTTTATTTTGTTTTTCAATTTTTTTTCATTGTTGAGTTATCTAGGTGGAATCCACGTAGGATTAGTCCGACAGCCACGTAGGACAAATCTGACAGAAAAACCGGGTCATCTAGGGATAGGTGGTGCTACCCTTCATTTTGTGTTTTATTTGGTGGTTCCACACAATTTTTTTTTTAAAAAGGTGGTTCTCCAAAAAATGAACAAAGTAGGAGGTGGTTTCCCACAAATTTTTTTTTTTTTTTTTTTTCCATTTGGAAAAGTCACGTGGTCATACTAATTCCGTTACCGGCTCCGGTTTCGGTTTCGGTTTTGGTTTCGGTTTCGATTCCGATTCCTATTTTGTAGTTGCTTATAGACTCGATCCTAGGTGATCTATTTACGACTAGTATGAAGGATGGGTGATTGATGTGGATTGTGGAAGGATTAACGGATAAATTGTGGTTAGGGTAGGGGTGAGATGACATTGAATTTGAAATCGACCAACTTTAGCAATACTTTCTAGGAACCGGTGCTTATAGTACTTCTAATGTTAAAGATTTGGAGCGTGTACACAGTCTTTCTCATCCTTAAAAACATAACACTAATAAGTCCCCTTAAATAACTATAACACTAAAGCTTTGTTCGGTTGTACTAACTGTTTGAGTAGCATGTTGCTGTTCGAGTAGCAACTAGCTGTTTAAATAGCAGGTCGTTCGTAGCAGGTAGCTGTAGCTCTTAAAGTAACAGTTGATATTAGACGTGTTCGGTTGAAATAGTTGTTGAGTACAGAGTAGTACATAGAAAAATAAATAGAAATGCTAGTTTTTGTTTTCCTCAGATGTTAATTTGATTAGCATTTCCCAAATCCTAGATAAAATGGTAAATGCTATCAAAATTGCTGCTTGAATTATGTCAACCAAATAGGTGCACGAGTAGTTTGACATATCAAAATCCTATATTCTACTTCTTAATGTACTGCCGAACATGGCTTAAGTTTCCGATCTCAACAATCAATATGACCAGTTATAGAACTTTGTTACAGAAATTAACGTTTTTGGTTAACAATTTCTCTAACATAGATTTTCGGTTGTGTTACTGTATCCGTTTAGCTCTAGTACATTTTCAAAGGGGCAAAATCGATTTTAAATCGCTTTTTGTGCAGACAAATAGAGTACTTTTTTTGGAACTACTTTCTAAAATGTAACTTCTTTCATCACCAAACTAAAACAAAAATCCGCTGCAGACAAATTTTGACATCTTTAATCTCGTGTTTTCATTTAACCCTTTTAACAAAAAAAATCCATATTTATCGAGTGTATTAAATACACCCTCCGTCCCATCTCAAACCCCCCAACCGTAAAATAACCCCCGTGTTGAGAAGGGTGTACACACTATTCGGTTTATCAAAGTTTAAAAAAAAATCACATAGCGAATTAGATTATTGTTTTCTCTAACTTGTCATGCAATTTTTTTGGAACTTTGATTAACCGAGTAGTGTGTACACTTTTCCCAATATGAAATCGTTTTTTACATGGGACGTTTGAGTTAGGACGGAGTGAGTAGTTAACACCACATTTTTTTACTTATTAGATATCTCACCAGTTAAATTTGTCAAACATGTTTTTGAACTCACCTTGTTTAATACTCCCTCTATTCAATTCCACTCTTCCTATCACTTTTCACGCAATCTAAGGTGCGATTTAACTATATTAGAGATTACGTAAAATTCTAAAATTATGTGAAAATTACTAGACTTTTTAACTTGTTTGTCACAAAATTTTAGAATTTTACATAATCCCTAATTTAACATAGTGAAATCACACCTTAAAATGTGTGCCGAATAGTGTTAAGAAGAGGGAAATTGATTGGAAGAAGTATCCAACATGGAAGGTGGTACACATACATTGGGTGCATGAGGAACTCATACACTACCACTAATAATACTACAACTCAGCACAAAAACATTTAGCACTTTATTAATAACTGTGATTAACTCACCAAAATAAAGCTCACTCTCTTCCCTCACTCTCAACCCCTCTCTCCTCCCTAAGCAGCCAATCCCGACCACCACCACGTCGTCAGCAGCAACCACCACCGGCCACCATTCGGACTTCACCACCAAGACCGCCCATGGCCAACGAACCAATCCAAGCCACCACTGATCATCGCTAGGGCTTCCTCTGGCCCTCCTCGACGCCTTTTCTCCATAGATACCGCTCCTAATTGGAAAATAAACCAATTGATCTGGGGAAACTCACCTAGGCGATAGGGCTTGGAAGTAGGCGTGCGATCGGCCGATTTAGCTGTGATCTAGGCGGTCATAGGTGCTTGGGTGGATACGTTGGCTGTCATTGGAGATGAGATTCGATCGCGCTACGGTGCAAGGTGGTTGCCGGTTAGTGTAACACCCCTTAATTTTAAGGGTTTTATATTATTCGGGTGTTACCTTTGAAATATAATTTTCTATATATTAAATTCTGGAGTTTATATTTTGGATTTACTTCAAAAGCAAAATTAAGGATTTATATTTGATTTAGAAATTGTTTTAAGTTTTAAATTTAATTATCAAATTATTAATTTAACCTTAATTTAAACCCCATAATTGTTTTCCCAAAATCTCTCCTTACTACTAATTAGCCACTTAATTTTCCCCTTGATTCCCTCTTATACGTTATACAGGAAAAAAAAAACTCCCCTCCCTCTTACATATAACGCTTATCACTCCTCTTCCATTTTCTATTCACGTATATCACCCTCATCACTCTCCTTCTCGGGTTTCTGCTTCTCCGACCACCATCGCCGCCTCTCCGGTCATCGTCGCCGCCTGTGTACGCCTCTGCGGCATGTATACCATACTCTCGGGACTATGTACTCCCGAATTTGCTTTTATGTACTTTAGCGAGGTTTTCATGTACTTTTGCAAGTTTTTCATGTACTTTAGTGGATAATATATTTATTTTTGTGAATTTATGTATAGTTTTAGTCATTTGCAACCAAGATAGATTACTAAAACTTTGAATTGATACTTTAAGGTTCTAACCTATTTAAGTAAGCATTTTTCATCCATTAAGAGACTCTAATGAATTGGTAATCGATATTTTCATCTTTGTACTTCAAGATCGAGTACATCTTTGTATTATTCAACATATTTATACTTCCAAATACTATAAATATTAGCAAAACTATATGAAAATGGTTTGATGTGTAAATTTACACCGTTTAAACAAAGAATACACAAAATTGTACTTAAAGTACATTAAATTAGGGTAATACCATCAATTTCTATGTTAAAGTACACAACTAGAGAAACGAGAGTACGTACTCTCGGGTGTATACAATAATTTTCCCTAATTATTGGTTTTATGATTTTGTTTATGAAATTCTGAGTTTATACCCTATCTTATGGTTTTAATTGATCTTTTACACTATCATTATACTTTATAAATCATAATTGGTGTTCTCTATATTTGAGCAATTGAATTTTGGAATTTTACAAGACTTGAGATGGTATTATGTGATTTACCGCATAGAATTTGTACTCTCGTAATTTTGTGATTTCTACATATAATAATGTTGTTCTAGCGATGTAAAATTAGTGTTGGGTCAAGCTTTGTTGGTTGGTTGCCTAATTGGGTGGGGATTGTGTAGAATTTTGAGAGTTGGAGATTGGTTTGCTACGTGCATACATGTTGACCGTATTCGTCGCCGAACGTCGTGGATTATTTTGTTGTTGTTCGGTTGCCTTAGAGACAACTTACGTGCAAAGGTGTACAACAGCTTGGTCTTATCTAGCATGGTGTAAAATTTATGTGAGAATTTGGGGTTTTGCAGGGGCTGATTTGTGGGTTGTTACGTGGTGTATTAGGGGCTTTTGTTGGGTCTGATTGTGTTGCTATTTCGCGTAATGTTCATGTCGAGTTCGGAGTCTAGTTGTTGTAATCGTTCGCCTATTGGTGTGGGTGCAATTGTGTGTAATTTGATAATGTTTAAAGGTTGTTTATGGTGATTTAGTAATGTCATTAAGGTAGTTAGAAGGTTGTTGTTAGGTCTGGTGGTTGTTTAAAAATGGTGAAATCCTTAATAATTTTGTGTTAAGTTGATGGAAATTGTTCACTAGTGTTGAATGTTTGTTGTTGGGTTGTTTTGGTGTAAATTTGGAGGTTATAGGAAATGATTAAAGTTGATTTAAGGTCTGATTTTTGTGGTTAAAGTGATGCAAATAAGTATCGTTATGGTATGTGACTTTGCGAAGCTCGTTTTCGAGTAATGTGATTTTGGGGAATCGTTTGGTCGAATTTTGTTATAGTTTGGTATTGAGTTGGGGTTGTTCTTGTGTTAATTAGCTTGCGGGTTCAAAGAGGTACCATTTGCGGATTTTGGAAGAGGTTGTTAGCGAGAAGTTTGGCAATTCTGGTAAGAACATTGACCCTCTTGAGCTTGAGTTCCGTTTTGGTTCATACGGACAGTCATTATCTAATTTTGTATACGTATGAATATGATTATAGAAATTCGTCGTGGGAAATAAAATGAGTACGTACGTAGTGGCTTAATTAACTATTCTTTCTTGGCATTGCTTACGGCCTTACGGCCTTTGTTGTTGTTTCAGCACAAGAAAAAATAAAAACACGTATGAGTTTGTGTATCTTGCTTCTTATTTTCGTACGAATGGTACTTCTTTTTACGGTTGGAATTCGATTATTGGATTCGTTTACTTACCCACTAGAGCAACGTTGTCCACATTGTTGGGTGGCACGTCTATATGTATGGCCAATAATTTTATAAGTGGTGCTCAGCTAGGTAGCTCCTAGTTGCCTGTAGACGTCCCCTATGAATTTGGTTCATCCTACTGGCCCTCGTAGGGAAGTGTGCGTATCCTTGAGTCTTATAGGATGGTTATGGTAATGGTGGATGCTCTAGTTGTGGTTCGGTTAGGGGTAGGACCTAACCAATAGTACATGGGATTCGCAATTGGTTAGCGTTCTTATTATTCGAAATAATAATATATGGTTGTTGATTCTTTGTTCATTCTTTTTGAGCTAAGCCTAATCTGTTCAGCTACGTGCCACTAAGGCGCGTATCTTCTTTTTGTCTCTCTATTGTTTCTTACTCAGCCTATTTGCTGACGTTCTTTGTTTGAGTTTGTTCCCTACCCTATTTTGGGGCATGTGTCGTTCTTGGAGGGCGCAGTTGGCAGGTGTGTTTGAAGATGGTTTGCTTGGATTGCGTGTGTTGGGAGTCCTGCATTCATATGGGAATAATAAACGAACTTTCGTTTTGGAACATTTGATTTTATTTCGGATTTGGTTTTGTTTGAACTTGTCAACTTTGGTCAAATTCTTCCGCTACGCTATTCTTTATTTTGTCGGTTTTGGATATTTGCTATTTGTTGTATTGCCTAACAATTGACCTTGTGGCATAACGACCTTATATTTTCTTATTAGAATGTTTAGAAAATTTAGGGTTGTTGTAGTTGGACCATCGGAGTTGAAAGGTTGCTGAAATCGGCCCAATGGTAATGACAGTATAGATGTGGGTTCCCGATGGTGGCAGTTGGGAATGGAGTGGTGGTGATAGGTGGGTGGTTGTGGCGGTAGGATGGTGGTTTTGGATGATGGAACAACTTTTTTTTTTTAATTTTTATTTTATCGTTAGTAATACTTAAGTCAATCACACAAATTGATAAAAATAACATTAGTGTATGAAATTCCTTATACACTCAGTGTATGTGTAACTTTATCCATCTAACACTTGACACTTCATACCTACGCCATCTCACTCTCGACCACAGAAACTGTTACCACACAAACTCCTTTCGAGTACAAAACCGAAGAAAATATAAAATCTTAGGAAATGTTTCAGTTTGGGCCCTTCAGTAGTCGGCAAGAGCCACATGCCCCAACTTACGTAGGCCAGCCCAAGAAAATAATGCCGCAAAAAGAATAAAACAAACCCAAATAGGAAATCGTGGGTCCTAACAAAATGTACAGACGACGCGTGTATGGTGCTAACTTCCTACGTACTGAACACTGATTCGTTTGTCGTGAATATACACGATTTTCCTTCTTCTACTTCCTTTATTATAAAGAGCAGTTACCAGTTCTGATATTTCTATTCAAACAACTTAAAAACACTTATTATTATTATTATAGATTGAGAGTGATCGAGAAGTTTCTATAGAAAGCCTCAAAGAAGAAAGAAAAAAATGGGTTCAGAAACATTTATTGAAGTGATCCTTGCAATCTTGTTGCCTCCTCTTGGTGTTTTTCTTCGTTTCGGTTGTGGGGTAATTTTCTAATTTCCTTTTGATTCTTCTTATCTCGGTTTGTGTTATACGTCTTTCGATTTCTTCGTTTCTTAATTAGGTTGTTTAACCAAATACGTCTCATATGTACTGTTTAATTAAAGCGTAATTAAACAAAGTTATTAAGAACTATGATTGGAACTAGTGATGTGATTAGTTTGTATGTTCACGGGTCACCATCATTTTGGTGAAAGATCACTATAGTTCTCCTGAACTTGTACCAGAAGTTTGATGCTTAAACAACTCTTTTTTTTTTTTTCTCTGTTTATTTTTTTGGTAGAATGTTATGTGTTACATGATAGTTTTAAAATAGAGACAAATTTTTTTTTTTTGGAGGAAATAAAGTAAAGACAATTTTAGTAAAATTATTAATCTGCACTGGGAAAAGATACTAGGTAGTGATCAAATTAGGGAGGCCTTAACGTCACTCTGAAATCAACTGATCCACGCTCTTTTGTGTCGGTCGTATGACTTGTCACGCACAAGAAGAGCGTGGATCAATTGATTTCAGCGTGTCGTTGTCACTATCCTTAAATTAAGTTGGGGCCTTATTGGGGGGTGATAAACATAGTCGTGATTGAATTGAGTTGGGGGTGATAATAAGTATGATAACATTAATTATGTCGGTAGTAAAATTGTGTTACAAATTTACAATAGTAAATTTTATGCATTCGTTTGGAGAATCATAAGAGCATATCTGTGTATATACAATATTATACCTTAGATCTCTAGCATTTGTGGATAGTGTCGGTCAGTTCATTTTGCTTGCACTTTTATTAGTCACTTTCATACACGTCTAAAGTAGACGGTGAAAAACGCGTTTACACTTTGATTTAGTAAAAGTATGAGTGAAATTGTAGCAAATTTGGCGGTAGAAACTCCAATACAAATCGATTCATTTAGGAACTCTATTATAGTCATTCCATTTTATTAGGTTCTTTGCATTTTGTTTGAATCTCTCTTACATTTCCGAATCAAATGCAAAGAAACGAATGAAATGGAGGGAGTACTATTCGGTGTATGCTTTTTATTTTATTTTTTGAAACGGGCTGCATAAATAAACATAAAGATAAAAGTTAAAAATATCAACTCAATTTGAAATGGCAGTTCCAAGAACGTACTTCTATTTCCAAAAAACGCATTCGTCGTACTTTTTCACCAATAAAGCTATCAAATGGAGTGTAATTACAATGGAAACCGTCGAAAAAGAAATATGAGTCAAAAGTGGGAAACCACCTACTATTTTTACTAGTTCTTGGGGAACCACCTAATAGAACTTATTTTTTGGGGAACCACCTAATAAGTCTAATTCTTTGGGGTAGAATCACCTTTCGATGAGTTTGGCCCTTAACTGACCGGATTTGTCCTACGTGGATGGCCTGAATGCCAGCACTAGGCTTACCTATAATGCTAACACATTAAAAAAGAAAAAAAGAAAAAAAACATACGTTATCTTCCATTACTCCACAGTCCACACCCACCGAAATCTGGAAAAATCCGTTACTCTGACCAACCAAAATTGAAGCTCTGCTCCCGTCTCCTCTCATTGAGATTCTTGCTCTCATCTACTTCTAATGATATCTCCTCTAGCATCTTTTCTAATTGTTGTCAATAGGTGAGTTGTTTTTATGATCTATTTTGTTAATTGGGTAGAGGTAGAAATCCCAATATTATTTGAATTGGGGTATTGAATCCCCATTTGATTTGTGATTAAATACCATAAATTGGCAATGAAGACGAAGCTCTAGGATTGAAAGTGAATAATATGGGGACCTCATATGGAAAAAAAAAAATGGAAGAAATTGGAGATGGAGATCAACAGTGAATCAAATAAGAAGTCTAAGTAGTCGTGAATTGAAGCGGGGTATTTTTGGAAATCTGGGTTTAGCGTTCTAATTTGGGGGAAATGGGGAATATCTGGTTTTTTCTTTCCTTTTTGTGTTTTTGTTTTAATTTTTTTTTAGAGTCAACGTTAGTTAATGATTCAGCGTTTATGTGGGTTTTTTTGTTTTAAATTTTTTTTTTAATGAGTCAACATTTCGGCTATTCACGTAGGACAGATCCGATCAATTAAGGATCGGACTCGTTGGAAGGTGGTTCTACCACAAAGATTTGAACTTATTAGGTGGTTCCCAAAAAAAAAAAAAATTTATTAGGTGGTTTCCCAAAAACTTACAAAAAAATAGTAGGTGGTTTCCCACAAATTATTCTAAAAGTTAAGTCAGTGATTTTTTATACTACAACTTGTACGAAATTTACTCCCGCGTCTTTGCGACCATTGATTTTATTATTAACTATTTGCGGCTCCTTTGGATTGTGGGATGGGAATAGAGTGAGATAAGAGGTGAGATAAAATGGTAGGGAATTGAGATAATTTAATATAAGCGATGGGAATATGTACAAATTTACATATATAGTCCCACCTAAATATTGATAATGCCTCATAGTTTTTTTAATAGGGTTAACTTAGTCTTTTTACTTATCAATGAATTCCCAACTTCTATTACCTGCCTCCCAGGTAATAGAATCAAGAGATAAGAAATCCCTCCTACCCTTATCTCACATGCTATTCCCATCTGCCAAACATGAGATATTGGGTTCTTGGAAATAATAATCCTATCCCACCTTCTATTCCTACAAACCAAACGACCCCTTTGGGGTTATTCACTGAAATCGGCATATTCATAGACAATTTTGTTTGAGAAATGCAAACTAATGTAATTTGTGTTGTTTAATTTGCAGGTTGAATTCTGGATTTGTCTGGTTTTGACATTGTTGGGGTACCTACCGGGTATAATATATGCTCTTTACGTGCTTGTTGCATAGAGCTTGATTGTATGTCCTATATCAAATTGTAAAGTCAGAACTCGGAACTCCGATTTTCGGGTGGGTGTTTGGTTTGCTCCTTTTGTAGACCGTGTGAGAACATTGTCGATTTTAGTATGGGCTGCTAGTAACTTTGTAAGCATGTCTTTTCTGAACTAGACTAGACTGTTTATTGTGCTTGTTGCATTGAACTGTTATTGTATTTCTTATCAAATTGTGCTGTAAAGTCGAACTCCGATCCCTGTTTTTCGGGTCCGATCCCTGTTTTTCGGGTGGGTCTTGGTTTCCTACTTTGTAGACCAGTGTGAGAACATCGTCGATTTTAGTATGGTCTGCTGCTTAGAAGCATGTCTTACTGAACTAGACTATGTTAAACTCTTTATTAGTGTGTCAAAAAAACAAAAATGGTGAAATCAAGAGTATTTGTTACGCTCACTGTTAAGAAATTGTGATACATTTATCCTTCTTGATGTGGTTAATTAATTCGGATCCACATTTTATTAGTTTCTGATTGGGACAATTGAATGCATGTGAAAAATTCCAACAGTACCTTTTCACGTGTATTTTGCAACATACGTTTCTTGAGTTATTGCATGCTACGAGCATTAATCTTCTCGTTGTGGCACGACACCAAGAGTTTGCAACAAAAGACATAGACATTGCTCAGGAGAAAGATACTATAAGATCCATTGGTAATGTGGTATCGAGTGTAGTTTTTCTATAGCATAGTCTTTATATTGCACTATACTTGCGTTGATGCCCAAGTAGTAACTAAAGCCACACCTCCATAATTGAACTCCTAAAACTAAAATTGGAGTGACAATACTTGTCAGATGGGGTATATCAGTGGAAGATATCGTATTATCGTGTTTGAAACTTAAAAATTAACAAAAAAATTCGTGTTACTCCCAAGTCCCAACTTTTGCATAGCCTACGGTTAATTCAGTGGTTCGAGCATTACATCTAATCTCGTGAAGAGTTCGAGATCAAAGTCCTTGACTTTCTTCTCAAATTCAAAGTTGAAACCATCATCTGTCTCCTAGGCTAAAACTCACCAATGAACGATCGCACAGATCCTCCATACTCTGGAGAAATAATGGATAACATGGCGTCAAAATCCTCTTGAACTATACTAACCTCATATCCAAAAATTTCTCCCATTTTTGTGTTTGCTGTTTGGACTGACCATGTTGAGAGGTATTATAGACCAAATTGATCATTCACCTGTTGTAAAAATCAATAGTATTGCAAACTAATAATTTCACTTGATTTTAATGCAAACAGGTTTTTTATTTGGTCTAAAATTATAAGTATACCTCAATATGACTTGTCAAAACAACATTTTAAAAAGAGGAGAAGTCTTTTAATAAGACTCGTAGAAGTAGTACGTAACATCGGGTGAAGATGTTATAGAGTTGGAACTTTGGAAAAATAAAGTCGGTAATACACCTCTCACTAGTCTCAAAGAGTCAAATCCGAACAATGTTGTAAGTGTCCAACTTCAAATTTACCAATGAAACGATCGCAACTCTCCTCAATACTCAACCAAAAATGGCGAACACAAACAATCCTACTCACCATCTTCTCTCTCCTACTACTCACTTCCCTCACACTCCTCCGCCGTAATAACCACCACTCCGCCACCACGCCGTCCGACCAACCACCGCTTCCTCCACTCCCACGCTTCGCCTACCTGATCTCCGGCACCGCCGGCGAAGCTAAACAAGTAAAGCGATTGCTCCAATCGATTTACCATCCTCGTAACTACTACATTCTCCACCTTGATCTTGACGCCACCGATGAAGAGCGGCTTCAGCTTGCTAAGTACGCTAAGTCCGTGGCGGCGATACGTCATTTTCGAAACGTCATGGTGGTTGGTAAGGGGGATTTGATCACCTCTAAGGGTCCCACCGCCGTCGCCGCCACCTTACACGCGGTTGCTATTTTGTCTAAGCAGGCTAGAGATTGGGATTGGTTTATCAATCTCAGTGCTGCGGATTATCCTCTTGTTTCTCAAGATGGTTGGTTAATCCTTCATTTCTTAGAGATTAATTGATTAATTTTTTTTTTGGTTGCGTAATTTGGAAGTCTTATTTAGTTGAGTGCAATTGATTGAGTTTGGTTTCTGCTGATTGTGGCACGGTGGTGTATCGGTTACGATTTTCGAATGATGTTGTTTATAGGTAGGCTAATTAGCAGGAAGTTGAGCTGAATTGTTGTTATTGTGGCGAGATCAGTTCGTTGTCGATAGTCGATGTTTAGGAGTGTATTTATGCGATAGTTTCGTTTGAGGAAACAAATTTTGAGATTGAATTCGATTAATTGGGGAGATTTTTGTATATGTAAGGCGTGTAATAGACCATTTAACATGTGCACATTGGAAGTTTAGTTATAGTTAGGGTTTGGGGGGTGCACATTGGTTGAGTTGGTGTTTGCTCGATTTTTTCTTGTTTCGGAGTTATGGCTATTATTATCGACCAAAACTTTTATAGGGCCTGTTTGGCCAAGCTCCAACTTCTGCAGAACCACTTCTCAGAAACAGATTCTGGAGTAGAAGCTCCAATTGGAGCTTCTACTTCTGAAGAACAAATTTACACTAGAAGTGATTCTGAGAAACCAGAAAAGTTTCTCAGTTTTAGGTGTTTGGCCAATTTTCAGTTTCTAGGGCCCAGAAATAGTCCAAAAACACTTCATAAGCTTGACCAAACACACCCATAGTGCAGTTTGGGCATGACCTCTTGATTTTACTGTAACGGGTAAGGTTATAAGATAATGCAGGGAGGCTTAAAACATACGGTGTAAAGTTATTTTAGACTTGGGAGTTGGAAATGTTACCCTCAATGATCACACAGTCGCACTATTAGGAGATCTTTTGGTTTGATTGTAGCTGCGTGAGCTGAAACCTGAAAGGATGTAAACTAAGAACTCCTGCAAATAGAACGATTCGTTGAACTTGTGCAGCTCCCTTATGCAGCTCTAAGACTGACACTCGGAGATATTTGCAATGAAAGTCGCAAAATCTAGGGTTTCTGTGAGAATTTGAGAGTTTCATTCAGGTTTTGTGGGAAGCCAAGAGAGTTATTTGCCCTATTTTTCTTTTATCATGTAAGAACCTCTGATAGCTTTTCCAGTATAAGCTAAGAACTCCTCCTTCCGTTTGTATCCAACTCCATCAATGTAAAGGTTTATGAGTGTAAAACATGATGACAGTTTAGTGTATGACTCTAACGCTGTAATTAATGTAAGGGTTCATATTTCATTACCTGTAGCTAGTTGGAAGGCATAGGACCAAATCACAAAATATGAAAGCCTATGACATGTAGGTACAATGTTTTAGTGGAGTTGACAACACGAGGAGGTTCATTCGTGAAGCAATGGAGAAAAGACTCATTGGTTTATTGAGTGTTCAGCTCTCGCCTCTTTTTATTAGTGTGAGACATTCACTCATAAAACTCACGGGGTCACCTAAGGACTATGGTGCTCTTGTACAAATCATGTGCACATATTACAATGATTGGTGGAACTTCAAAAACATACTTTTTTGAGAAATTGAGAATTGGTAGAATGAAGGAATTACTTCACCTTTTCTTTTCTTGTTTTTTTTGGTAGCTTGATCATCTAATTCCTTGCTTCTGCTTCATGAGGATTTTAAGCTTCTCTTGTATTTATAGGCTCTGCTATGCATGCATCTGGGTACAGCAGGTTGGTGTGGGTTTATAAACTCATTGACATACTCAAATTGTAATCCCTGGCTGATTATGAGGATCAGAAAAATGTTGGTATCCGATGATTCTATCAGTCGATATAATGGATGACATTGAATTGGAGTTGGTACAAGAATACCAATTTGTAAGGGAAAAGATGAAACTTTTATGTCTATATTTTTGCGTTCTGTATTCACTTACAACTTTCGATGCCTGTCAAAATTTGATTATTTATAATGTATGTGCTTGTTTTATCTTTGGTTGGTGGTTCTCATTTTGGATTTTTGTGCTCAGATCTTCTGCACATCTTCTCTTACTTGCCTAGAGATTTGAACTTTCTTGAGCACACTAGTGACATTGGTTGGAAAGAGTGAGTGTACTGTCCTGTCCGTCAACTTCTCTGCAATAGTTCTTCCTGTATTTTAACAGAAGCCCTTTGCCCTTGCAGGCATCAAAGAGCAAGACCTATCATAATTGATCCCGGCTTGTATCATGTGAGAAAATCAGGAGTGTTTTGGGCTAAAGAGAAAAGGTCTCTGCCATCTTCTTTCAAGTTGTTTACTGGTAAGTATTATCTTATGTATTTGCCTTACAGCTCCTTCACTTGTTGAAATCATATATTATGTCATGTCGAGTTTGACCCATGCATAATTTACCGTTTACATGTGCAATACATGTAAAGATTTCAAACAAGATATGATTTGTGGCCTTTATCTGTATGGTATGGGGAATGTACTTGAAAGCTCGTATACGTCCTCCCAAGTATTTTTTTTCTTTATATCCCAAAATGAATATGTGAGTGATCTGGTGGTCTGAACCTGAGAAACTGTTGTCTTTGTCTCGTAGGAAGTTACTCTAAGTTCTCTGTAGTCTGTTCATAGTTTTGACTGTTACCAACTTATCAGTACTGTTCTGCTAAGAGAAAGGAATGATATCAAATGAGGAAAACAAGAGAGAACAAGAAGACCTCCTTCTTATGACTTATGAACATTACAGGCATCTCCGATTCCCTTGAAGGAAGGTTATTGCCAGTTTACCCCTCTTTTGAAACCACTAGCAGCGTTTAGCCAGCTAAAAACTACTACCTGACCTCAGGTATAATCTACGGAATTATGGATCCCGATGGGAGTTTCTCTCAAGCCAAACATACTAGTACACCGCCAATACCACACATGTCCATCCATAGCATTCTCCCATCGTTCCTAAAATTTAGAAACTTGTCTATATATGGAGCCAAACTGTATTCTGATTAGTTGGTTTTTACTGGCAGGGTCTGAATGGATGGTGCTAACAAAACCATTCATTGATTTCTGCATATGGGGCTGGGATAATCTTCCTCGCACGCTGCTAATGTACTATGCAAACTTTCTATCCTCTTCAGAAGGATACTTCCACACTGCTGTATGCAACCATAAAAACTTCCAGAATACTACTGTGAATCATGATCTCCGTTACATGAGATGGGATAATTCCCAAAATCAGCAAGTCAACCTAACCCTGGAGCATTTCGATGATATGGTCCAAAGTGGTGCGGCATTTGCTCATAGGTTCTCCATGAGCGACCCCGTTCTTCAAAAAATTGATCAGGATCTTTTGAGTAGAATGGATGGTCACTTTGTACCAGGGGGGTGGTGCCTAGGTAATTCTGCTCATGGCAGGGATCCATGCGGACGCTTTGGGAGTGAAAATGCTGTTAAACCAAGTGTGAATTCCAGAAGACTCTCAAAACTAGTACTCCAGCTCATTGATCCTGAAAACTTCAGGTCTAAACAATGTAAGTAGTCTTCCTAACTCCTTGCCTTATAATCCATTCACGATGTCAGTGATCTGGTGCTCCGTAAGCTGAGATGTTGCCACATTATTGCTTCAAGCACTGTCTTCACTTCCACGGAAATGTCTATAATGTGCATTGTCATCGAGATGATATTGTTCTACTTAATCTAATTTCCTGCTATTGATGAGCTTGTTTTCGTGTGCAACACATTTTCGTTGATCCTGTATTCTCTACCTTACCACTTGTAATTGTAACAGTTATGTAGAGGGGGGGGGGGGGTATGTCGAAACATCGTTGATTTTTTATTTTTATTTTTTACAAAAGTAAGAATGTGTACGCAAAAAACGTATAAGATCATGTAACCCTTCTAGCCAGGGTAATATCACCTAATTTGTCAGACGACAAAATACAAGAGAGAGAATAAGGTGGTGGGAGGGGTATATCTTGAGTCGGGATTTGTGATTTGTCGGTTGAGTTATATCTCTCATGACTCCATCCTAAAGTAATATACACGTATCATATCATCTTTGGAGAGGGACTGTGAGCATGATCAACTGAGGTGAGGTTCAATGGAGGTTGATAGAGCAATGTCGGTCATCAAGGAGCTAGTTTCCATGATATACAGATATAGCCATAGAGGTTTTAGAGACGTCGGTCATCAAGGAGCTAGTTACCCATAGTAGTGATGCCCGACGGAAGGCGCCATGGTTAGAGGGCTAGAGGCTTAGTGTGCGGTTGAGCTCCCGTAAGGCCGAAACAATTAGTTAAAGCCTACGTATTCCTCAAGAAAGTTGCTTTTATCTTTCTAAATTTTTTAAAAAGGGAAGTTTAACTAGTGTGATTCAATCAACTCCAAAAAAAAAAAAAAAAAAAAAAAGAAAAAAAAGAAAAAGGAATAATTATCCTTTCAAGATTCATTAATTAAGGGACAAACATCCATGGATGGATCTTACATTATTGTGTCAAGTAAACCGTAAACACAACACTGAAAACATAGACAGAATTCTCAAACATTAATCAAAAGTTTCTAGTTGAAATGGAATAGCACAAAACATATGCTAGACTTGAGCGTTTTGGGCAAATTTCCATTCTTGTGACGAGAGGTTATAGGTTCGATTCTTACCACTTTAACCCTCCTTGTTGAAACAGAAACACCCAAGACATCCAATTTCGAGAAACTGATAAAAGCCACATATTCCTCCTACTGGATCCACTTCTGCTGAATTCACACACATAACAACATGAGAATGATGAGATCAACGGAGGTGACAACAGCTTACCGATTAGCAATTGCTTCTAGGAGGTTTCTTTTGTTGTAATTATTGTTTTCTACTCTTATGTGGTTTTACGGTATGGACGTCAAAAAAAAAAAAAAAAACCTAATATTAAAACTATATATTAAAACCTGAAATCAAGTCTTTCTTGACACTTGACATTTATCAATTGAATAGCACTAAGTAAGTATATAATATGGAAATTATTAGCTAATTTATGGAAAATAATACACCGTATAATTTATGATGATTATGGTGGTAAACTAATTTATGGAAAATAATAGTGTTGCTAATTATATTACAACAAAGATAATCTGACAATTTTATAAAATGAATATAACAATTTAGATATACGGCTCGGGCGCGAGTCGGGCATGCAAACTAGTTAAAATAAATACCGTACACTTTAGGAACGTACTCCTACGATACCCGAAAGAAGAGGCGAAGATATAAGTTATCAGGTACTTTACTACTCCAATTGTTCATTTGAATTGTTAACATTTTGAATTGATAAGTGAAAAAAAATACAACCAAATGTTAGCAAATTAAGGGAACGGGAGGATAAAAGGCGTGACTTACAGTAAGGGACAAGTTTCCATTTCTGAGTGTTTGCCTTGTTCAAGTGCTTAGAATATGAAACATATATGCCATCACAGCCCCCTTTGTCACTACCATCCCGAGCATCCATGGCTTCACCACTGCCACTAGCCGTCATTATGAATTTATAACCATAACCGGCCTCCTCGCTTTCGGTCCACAGAACGGCTCCGTCAACATTTGCAGGCCTGTTCACCAATTGCAGCTGCATGCCCAAAAATACAGACAAAATTACATGTTAGTAAATGTCTTGGAACTTTAAAGAGATTGTAAGTATTCTAGTGCAAAAGCTCACCGGTTTACCAGCTGAGGACCGTTTCGCAACCTGACCAGTGGCTCTGTTAACCAGCATAAAACTCCCGTGACCAGCGTTTTGGCTGTCATCTTTGTACCATTGCTGCACCAACAATGTCATGATAGATTCATAAGTGACAGTGATATAGTAGTATCTAATTTGCACGTATATAGAAGAAAATCTACGTGTTTAGTAAATCTGTAGACCAACCGATAACGAAAATTAAGTATCAACCGATAACGAAACACTATGAGAAAAAAAAAAATTGAACTGACCTGAGCAAGATCCTTAGCATTGGGATTGGTAAGGACCATTTTCCCATCTCGAACAGCAACAGTGTACTGACCGTCCCCAGCTAAGCAGTAGATCATATTACTGGGCTTGTTATACACAGAAGCAGGAGCTGGGGTAGGGGTAGGGGAAGGAGCAGGGGTAGGGGTAGGAGTTGGAGTAGGAGTCGGGGTTGGGGCCGGAATCGGAGTAGGAGCAGGGGCAGGAGTCGGAGCAGGAGTTGGAATAGGGGCAGGGGCAGGAGTCGGAGCAGGAGTTGGAGTAGGGGCAGGGGCAGGGGCAGGGGCAGGGGCAGGGGCAGGGGCAGGGGCAGGGGCAGGGGTAGGAGTTGGAGTAGGAGTCGGGGTTGGGGCCGGAATTGGAGTAGGAGCAGGGGCAGGAGCTGGAGTTGGAGTAGGGGCAGGGGCAGGAGTCGGAGCAGGAGTTGGAGTAGGGGCAGGGGCAGGGACAGAGGTAGGAGTTGGAGTAGGGGTCGGGGTTGGGGCCGGAATTGGAGGAGGAGCAGGGGCAGGAGCAGGAGTTGGAGCAGGAGTTGGAGTTGGAGTAGGAGCTGGGGTAGGGGTAGGGGTAGGGGCAGGGACGAGTTTCCATTGAGCATTCTCTCCAATCGCGGTTGGATCCGAAGTGGAATTGGAATAAAGAGAGACTAATGTGCCCTCAAATATATGGCCGGTCCAAGCATCCATACCCAAACCATTGTTACTCAGAGGCCTGAAAGACTTAAATCCGCATCCAAAGTCTCCAGATTCCGTCCACAAAACCGATGTATCCACACAGTTTGGCTTGTCAACCACATACAACTGGATAACATATAAAAAAAATGCAGATTTAAGCTAATGATTGTACAGTTTTAATAAGATCATGGTATCCTGAGTTCATAAAAATCGATTTTTCATGAGAATGGGGAATAAAAACTCACCTGAACACCAACACCAGAGTGTCTAGCAGGCTTACCAGTGGCTTTGTGAACCAACATAAAACTGTTGTTATTGCTCACTTCTTTGTACCACAGCTGTTTTCACAAAAACATACACAAAACATTAGTAAAACAAGATAAAAACCAGCGTTTTCAATACATCATGAGCTGACCCCAATGTCTGCAGAGCGATGTTTCTTCAGAAAGAAGTTCAACTCTCAGGCCTTACCGTCAGTTATATCATCAAAAAGTTTAATCTTAATGAGTTAAGATCTCCTAGAGTAAGAATTTACTCTACCATATAGAATATACTCACGATAACACTACAAAATAAAATGGTGAAGTGATGGAGTGATCAGTATGCTAGAAGAGTATGATTGAAGCTAACCTGATCAGGATCATTATCGCTTGGAAGCGTAAGAAGCAATTTCCCAGCTCGAATAGTAACACAGTAATCACCTCCTGGACCCTGTCTTCTGCAGTATAGTCTACTCGGCTGGTCATACGAGGGAGGTGGAGGGCAGGGGACTGGGACGAGTTTCCACTGACCATTTTCTCCAATAGATGTTGGATCTGAAGTCGAACTGTAATAAAGGGAAACCAATGTGCCCTCAAAGATATGACCGTTCCAAGCATCCATGCCCAAACCAGGGTTGCTCAGAGGCCTGAAAGTTGTAAATCCACATCCGAAGTTTCCAGATTGCGTCCACAAAACCGATTTATCCACACAATTTGGCTTGTTAACCAAGCACAACTGGATAAACATGCAAAGGAAAATGGGAAATTTGAGCAATTGACAGTAACAGCAGATCATTCAGAACTCATAAAAATCGATATACTATGAGAACGAGGAACGAAAACTCGCCTGGACACCAACACCAGAATGTGTTACAGCCTTACCAGTGGCTTTGTGAACCAACATAAATCCATTTTTATCGCTTACTTCTTTGTACCACAGCTGCTTTCGCAACAACAACGAAAAATAGAAATCATTAGAGAATCAGATAAACCAACAGTAAATCAACTGTCTTTTACGAGACTTTGTGATAAACTAAACCATAACCTTGCAGGAATGATACCACTTAGATCCCTCGAAAAGACAAAAACATTCAAACAGATTACATACATCAGCTTTGGCACTCCATCAGCTCTGGTTAGATGGATCAGAACCATACATAATGGCAGCAGATGCCCCAAAAATTGTCCATTTTCTCAGATGCTAGCAGAGAGTTTCCTTGCGTTGACCAAAATAATCTCTAAGAACAAAGGTCAATGCGTAATGAACACATAATACTCCCAAATCAATTTTGTAACACAAAGCCATTTTTTCATAATATCATCTACTGAGTACTGAAACCAAATATTCGCAAACCGATGTTTTTTTTTTTTTTTTCCGAAAAAATCCAATCCTTCACACCTCAGTGACATTATCAGCTAAGCACATCCGCATTATAATGCAAGGTTTAAGCAATGGTAACCTTACTACATAATAAATAAAAAAAAGGGGTGAAGTGAAGCAGTGATAAATGGAGCATGCTAGAAGTGTGAGATTGAAGCTAACTAACCTGATCAGGATCATTATCATTAGGAAGAGTAAGAAGCAATTTCTCATCTCGAACGGTAACACAGTAATCACCCCCTGGTCCCTGTCTTCTGCAGTATAGCCTGGAAGCCATGAAAGGATGAAGAGAGTATTCAAAGTGAAGTTACTGTTAGGTAAAAACCAAATGACAGAACACGGGAGGCCGTCTAGGGGAGTAAAAACCAGTACATACATGCCAACGCGTAGGTTACAGTTACAAAATTATTGATTTAGTTGACCTTTCTCTGTCATGTTAAGATTAAAAAAAAAAAATTAATGAATTGGGGCATTATCTTTTTCGTTGACTTTGGACGTTTGACACGTCAAACAGATCATTTGGATCGGGTCAGTTCTGGGTCATGTCGGAACATTTTCAGGTATGTCGGATTCCTCCATAGGTATATTTGTAGTAGTGGTTTCTTTGAACATCAGCTTGATCAAACGCATATCTGATTAAACTTACTCAGCCTTCCTAGCCAAGTTCTACTCTAAATGCGTCAGGTTCTGCTTTGAGCTTTATAGCTTCAGTAGCTTCCTCATCACTACACATTCCTTGTTTTAGCATGATCTCTTCTGATGCACCTGATAGAACTTTTACTTTTCCTTGTTCAGTTCACTATTATCTCTAGTTCTTTTGAATTTCCAATTCAACTCCTATTTTACATCGTCGCTTGGTACTCCCTCTTGAGAAGGAGAGTATGAGATGATGAAAAAACTTATCATTCTCCTTATCAGAGTTCAGTATAAATACAACCATACAAGATGTATAATAACAGTCTACCTAAATTAGCTAAAGTAAATCCTACAAACTAGGTAACAATATAAAGAATAATACATGTAGAATAATATCGCAATTACATTCTCAACTTATCTATATCATAATATTAACAAATACTACATACTAGGAAACTATCGTTTGTCTATACGCCTCCGCAAGATGGACGTTCGAAGAGTAAGGTCAATCTTGATATATTGGAACTATTGAAAATGATATTCGGCGGCCGCTTGATGATGACTGGAGTTATGAGTTGTAACATGCGAAAGAGTGTTGCAGCGGAAATAGGAAGTGCGTGAAAATTGACGAGTTTTTTTTTTTTTTTTTTTTGGGTGTGTGTGTGGTGGAGACGGTGAGTAGAGTAGGGTGGTGGGAGTGTTCCGAAGAAAGTTGCGGCAGAAAGAGACAACAATGTGGAAGTAATGGGAGGATTGATACGTAAATTTGGAGAAATAAGAGTTCATGATTAATAAAAAAAGATTTGTGAGGGTGGCATTGAGTGGAGTTTGGCCGAGAAAGGCCTTGGACTGTATTTTTTTGATCTGATTTGATTTGAATAAACTTGATTTGATTTGATTTGATCTAAACTGAATTAATTAAATAATTAACTGCAATTAGACGAATTAATAACTAGAAATAGCCTAGATTCATTGATTGTTATTTGGATAATTCTGATCTGATTGATTTGATTTGAATAAAACTGATCTGAATTGATTTGATTTGAAAACACTATTGAATAAGTTGGATCGCACAGAGCCAAAATCAGGAGTTTGTTTTTTTTTTTTTTTGTGAAATTTGAGAAATGTTTTTTTTTTCCTTTTTGGAAAGAGAAAATAAAAAAAAAATTTATGGGTGAAAAAGGGTAATTTGGACATTTTGGGTTTTGAGACATTTTTAAGGGAATAAAAAGATTTGAAAGGAAAAAAAAAAAAAAAAAAAGGGTGTTGCCTCTGGATTAGAGTTTGGCCGAGAGTAATTGGATCATTTAGGTTGATTTGAGTATTGAAAGATAGCTTGGAGAAGGTTGATTAAGGGAGAAAGGGAAAGTATTGGATTGAATTTCACGTGACAAGGACAAGAAAGAGTTTTGTGTGATCAAGATTATCATGATCGAGGGTAAGATAAGCAAGAGTGATTTTCACCTTGATTGGCTTGATAGGAGTTGATTTGGCCGATAGATGAGGGTGGCCGGAGCTTGAGGGTCACCGTAGCTTGAGGGTGGTCGGTGTGGAGAGTTTAAAATCACCAATTCCCGGATTTCAATGAAGGACGATGATCAAGTCGACGATCCGGTGGTCATCCGAGGTCCGATTCGTATGCAATTTGACGAGTGTGTTAAGCACACAAGGGCGTTCTGTAATATCCCAAAATTTCAAAATATTTTATATTAATATTTTAGAATTACTAATTAAATTATCCAGGTGGAAAATGATTTTAGAGGTAATTTGGGGAGTCGTTTTCAAAAATTGGTTCGAAAATGAAATCGAGAGTCGGATTTTAATTTGGGTGTTCTATTTTCTGATTTGGGTCAATCGTAACTACTACAACAACCCATACCAACACAACTTGGCCCAAACACAATTCAATACCCAACCCAAACTAATAAAGAAAATCAGAAAAAAAAAGGAAAAAAAAAAAAGAAAAGAAAAAAAAACACTCACCGACTCTCTCTTTTTCTCCCATATGGGCTATATCACGCATAACCCCCCCTACTCTGTATAAAACAGAGTTATCTCTATTTCTCGCCCTCCCTCTTCATTCGTCTTCTTCACCTCACGCCGCTCGCGCGTGCACCATCGCTCCTGCCCAGCTCGCCATTCGATCCATCTCGTCGGCCGACCACCCAGCTACCTTATCTTCTTCCTTTAATTGTTGTGGGTAACGCCTCCTTCACACTTCCCATGTTTTCGTTCCCTTCCTTAAGACGTGATTAACAAGTGTTTTGAAAGCTCTAATTTGTGTTTAATTGATGTTAATAGATGTTATGATTAGTGGGTAATTGATTTGGGTTAGTGTTATGAATAAAGAATTGCTTTTGATGATTGTTTCGAGTTGAGTTTCACTAATTATGAACTTGGGGTTAATTGGTTTAATGATTCGAATTAGGTTTAATTACTTTCGAAAATTATGATTTTAGTATGCTATAATCTGTTAATTAGGGTTCTTGAATTTAGTTTGAGATTTAAATTGGGGTTTTGTTCAAGCTTGTAGAAATTGTAAATTGGGGGAATTTTGATTAATTGTTTCTAATTTAGGTTAATTAGTCCAAGTTAATTATGATGATCAATAATTTGAGATTCTGATAATTTAAGAAATTATAAACTGATTTTCGCATTTTAATTGATTAAATTCGCTTTTATGTAATTTTATGTAATTTAAACATGTTTTTGATAATTAAAACATAATATAAATTGTATTAATGAATCCTAAATAAATTATAATAATTAAGGATTGATTTTAATTAATTATAGTTTGTCTTAAACAAATTTTAGGCCTTTGGGAATTTCTTTTATAATAAATTGAGTGTTACTTGAGTTTTATTGGATAATTATTGGAATAGAACTATAATTGCTGGATAATTAGTAATTGTTGGTTTGGATTTGGTATTGTCATAATCATACGTTGCATATAGGATCATACATACTAACGCATAGATATGTAGTTTGTTGGTTGATAAGATTGGGTGTTAATTTGGGAATGTCGTTTGTATAATTGTAGAGCCTAAGTTCGTAGACGAAGAATACTAGTGATTGTTGTGCTATTGAGTTTCCGTTTGCTTGAAAAGGTAAGCTAGCATGCTCAACCCTTCTTAAAATTGTAGAAACCTTTCGAACTTACGTGCTAGTTGTGAATGGTGTGATTGGATGAGAACATAGTATCATGATAGGTGGTGAACAATTCAGTTTACACAATTATCGTATTATGATTGGTTGGATTTATGTATTGATATTGGTATATGGTATGGCTTGTGACAAATATGTTATTTTGAAAGGTAAGATTAAATGTATATTGAATTGGTTGATTTGGTTTGGTTTGTGGGCGCATAGCCAATTTATATTGTGGTGTTGGTTTGGTATTGTTTTATATGATTTGTGATCATCAACTCTCTCTTAATAAGATACTGGTTACTTAGACGGAGCAAAAGAACTCCTAATTATTTGTTCGAGCCAAAAGAGCTCCTATTTATTTGTTTGAGTCAAAAGAACTCCCAATTATTCGTTGAGTCAAAAGAACTCTTATTTATTGGGTTGAGTTGCATCGACCGCATCGGTCTTTAAGAGGGTTAGGCTCTAGTCTACTCTACTTGGGTTAAAAACACCCAGTAGGGGGTGTGCACACTTAAGGTCTAGTTGTCTTAGATTATGGATTATGGATTATGGATTATGGTTGATAGGGTGAATAGGCAAAAGATTCAATTCATTTATAAATAATAAGGATTATGGATTATGGATTATGGATTGTGGATTGTGAAATATGGATTGTGGATTATGGCTCATAACTTATGACTTATGAATATTGCATTTATCGTTAATCTTTGGTTTGTTGAATATGATTATGGAATGTTTCTTATGTTATGAGAAAGTGATGAATTGAATGGTTGATTGTGGAATATGACTTTTGACTGTTGTATTGGAATTATTATTGAATTACTTATATGTTTATGTGCTAAGTGTGTTTTCGAAAATAAAACAAAAACGTTTTCAAAATCCAGGTAAGAGTTTTGGTTTTCTACATGTTGAGGTGTTAGCTTACTCAATTTTTCTGACTTTTTTAACTGTGGTTTTTGTGCTTTAAATCCACCATAGGTTTGGATTGATTGATGCATACGGGAACGACGACTCACTAGAAATTAGTTGGATTCAATAATAAGACTCGTAGTTATTAAACTTAGACTATTTCATACATATTTATATTTCAGATTTTGGACTATTGTAATTTTAAGTATTGGATTGTAATAGACTATTTTAGACCATTAGACAATTATACTGTGGCTTTTGAAATCTCCTAGCATTCGGGTCTTTGGCTCGAGTGCGGAGTGACACCTCTGAATTTCCTTGTGTGTTTTGGTTCTTGATAAAATGTTTTTAAAAAGGAAATGAAATTTGGGGGTGTTACAGTTGGTATCAGAGCCCAGGTTAGGTCCCACGCTAAAACTGAAGTAATAAGACTAGGAAACAAAAAATGAATTAATTAGGAAATAAAAAAACAATTAAAATGAACCAAGCCGTATGGGGATACAAGGGTATTATTTTGCTCGTTTACGTGTGTTTAGCTTTTATTTATGAATTGCTACTTATTTTCACATGTGAGTTTTACATATAATTGTTATTGGATTATTTGAATGTTTTGATTCACTTGGAAATGTAAGATAAATGTAATGTGGTATTGGAATTAGAAACTTTGAAATTGATCTACATGTATGAAAATTTTTGGTTTTGGAATGTCAAATGTACCTTATATATTGGGAATGATTATTCATTGAATTGGAATGAGAAAATTGTATGTCTATTTTAAGCATGCTCGACATGAATACGTTTTCTTGGTTTCATGGAATGTGCGTCAATTGAGACATATATTATTTTTTTATTTATTAGTGTTGGAATTGTTATTAAGTGATTGATGGGTTGAATTAACTATAGAGGAAATATATCAAAATATAGATAGTGCCCTCCCACCCTACCCTTAGTAGTGGGACTGGTGGCTAATACATTGATTATTATTGGAAAGCTCTATTTTTAGCATTTTAACCTTTGTTTTGACATCACTATGTCGATGATTTATATGAGATTTTGGTCAAACATGAGAAATATAGTGGGTGTTATATGGTGAATCTTCTATAATAAGGCGATCTAGTGATGACTTTACTAATTATGAATTTTAAATTATGTGGAAGTCTATTTCAGAATTGAGTTGTATTGTTCGAATGTGTCACGAGTTTCGTAAGGAAAATATTATTGTGGGATGTAATTAAGAAGCTTAAGCGCTGCTAAGAAATTGAGTTTAAAGTTTGGTTGCTATCAAGAGTTCAAAATTGTTTTTTATGGTGGAATTTGGAGGGGTGAATTTGAAATTTATTGACTGGTTTAATTTGAGATATATGACTGTATTGTTTAATGGATTTGAGTTTGTTAAAATTAATATCGTCATGGAAGTTTACAACTATTTTGGGATATATGATTCGGATCCATGATCTTTATTTTTCCTTGTGTGTATTTATCTTAAGGAATAGTGTGGTGTCTTTATTTGAGTCTTTGGTGTTTATATATAAAGTAAGAAGGTTGTATTTCGACAAGAATGAGATTAGATTAGATATTTACTTGAGCCATAATTATTTATCTTTGGGGTTCAAAATCTCTATCATTGTTATCATGGTATTGTCCGAACCTGGCTCTGATACGATCTGTAACAGTCCGATCCACCGTCCGTCGCAACACAACCCAATAAGATGGGAAGTCACCAATAAGCCCATAAATCCTTGCTTGGGCTCTAAAAGGTGAAGACCTTGTTGGTAGTATGATGGTAGGAATCTATTATAAACTGATTATGTGAGCTTTAGTTTCCCAATGTGGAACAAACCAACTCCATAAACCACTTTCCATATTCCGTAGTGTTACACGTTCGATTTGAACGGTGGAAATAGTGTTTAGAGCTTCATATTTTGTGTTTTGAGAGATTTTTGAGAAGGGTGATTTTGAGGGTTTTAGGAAAGTTGTGGCCATGGTTTGGGAGAGTGTTGGCCATGGTTTTGGAGGGTAAGAAGAGTGGACAAATCAGAGGTTTACCGAGGGTAGCATGATCAGATCAAGGGTGGCTGACCAAGAGAGGAGGAAATGATCGGAGTTTATCCAGAATAAGAGGAATTGGTAGGAAAAAGATAAAGAGAGGTGCCCAAGGAGGTTGTTTGCCGAGGGGTTTAGCCACGATAGCGAGAGTTTAATGGTCTTCGAAGGCAGCCGGATAAGATCGATAGGCTGGCCGTGGGTTGTGAGAGTGGCCGGATTAGACGGTGGCCGACTAGAGGGTGGACGAGGGTGGGGCTGTTCACCGGTCCAGACCCGAACCGGACCGCATTGACCGAAGACCGAATCTATAGGAAAACAAAGACCAAATACCGGACCGATTGGATAAGGACCGGACCGAAAAATCCGGTCCAAACCCGGACCAGACCGGAGACCCGGAATAATCCATGAATCAACCCAGAAACCCAGAAAAAATAAACCAAATACTGCTTTTATACCACATCTAACAACACTCAACAATGACATAACTAATAAACCTAATTTCAAATGGAAATTGCTCGATTTAAAACCCCCAAATCAAAATCAAAATCAAAATCGAAAATCTAAATCAAAATAAAAACCCTAATTCATAAACAGTACCAATAACAATTCCTCGATTTATACCATGAATAACTCAAAATCAAAATCAAAATCAAAATCAAATGAATAACAACCATGTTGCTGCGTGTGAATCTAAATCATATCGAAAACAAACGTGAATCAAAATCAAATCGAAAACAAACTCGAAGAGTCAACGAAGAGAAGTTGGCGATGTCAAGAAATGTCAGCGGCGGCGACAAGTGTTGTCGCCGGCGAGAAGTATCGACGACGAGAAATGTGACTGGGTGAGTGGGTGAGAGAGTTAGAGAGTAGAGAGAGAAGAATTGTGGATCTTGGGGTTTTTGCGGGGCAGGGGGGCTGTTGTCTGTTTAGGTGAATAATTTAGGGATTTTTTTTTAGTTGAACGTATCGATCCTCGGTTTTTAAAACGGACAGTCGGGTTTTAGACCAGACCGGACCCGAAAAACAGGAAATTCAAGGACCGAGGACCGGACCGATTGAGTTCGGGTTGGTCCGGGTCTTTTTTCGGTCCGGGCTAGTTTATGAACAGCTCTAGCCGAGGGTATAGAGTTGAAGCTTTTCGGAGGGTTAGGGTTAGGCCGAGCATAGAATAATATCATAATTACATTCCTAACTTATCTAAATCATAATATTAACAAATACTACATACTAGGAAACTATTGTTTCCCTATACTCCCTGCATTTTGTTACTTTAGTATTTGTCGACTGATGATGACTTATGTTTAAAGTAAAATCATGAACAACAATGGATGCTTACTTATTGTGTCAAGCAAATCAAAACAACACTGAAAACATAGACATAATTCTCAAACATTAATCAAAAGTACAGTTCTTAGTTGAAAAGAAATAACACAAAAGATATGCTAGACTCGGGCGTTTTGGGCGGCGTTATGAGCTAATTCCCATTTTGTGGATGAGAGGTTATAGGCTCAATTCTTACCACCTTCAACCCTCTTTGTTGAAATTTGAAAGAGAAACACACAAGATATCCAATTTTAAGAAACCGATAGAAATAACATATTCCATTTCTGAGTGTCTGCCATCTTGGCCTCCTTTATTATTTCCACCCCTGAGTTGGACAGTGAGGGGCCGGATTTGGACAGTGAGGAGCCGGAGTTGGATAGTGAGGGGCCGGAGTTGGACAGTGTGGAGCCGGAGTTGGACAGTGAGGGGCCGGAGTTGGACAGTGAGGAGCCGGAGTTGGACAAGCCGGGACGAGTTTCCACTGACCATTTTCTCCAATAGATGTTGGATCTGAAGTCGAACTGTGATAAAGAGAAACCAATGTGCCCTCAAAGATATGACCGTTCCAAGCATCCATGCCCAAACCAGGGTTGCTCAGAGGCCTGAAAGTTGTAAATCCACATCCGAAGTTTCCAGATTGCGTCCACAAAACCGATGTATCCACACAATGTGGCTTGTTAACCAAGCACAACTGGATAAACATGCAAAGGAAAATGGGAAGTTTGAGCAATTGACAGTAACAGCAGATCATTCAGAACTTACAAAAATCGATATACATACTATCAGTACAAGGAACGAAAAACTCACCTGGACACCAACACCAGAATGTCTTACAGCCTTACCAGTGGCTTTGTTAATCAACATAAATCCATTGTTATAGCTTCCTTCTTCGTACCACAGCTGGTTTCGCAACAACAACGAAAAATAGAAATCATAAATGTATCAAAAGATAAAATAAGCCAATAATAAATCACTAAATCTTCTCCATATGGGTCACAATGTTAGAAAATCTGTTATTAGGGTGAGACTTTCTTATACGAGACTTTGTGATAAACCAAAGCATAACCTTGCAGGGGAGTGATACCACTCAGATTCCTCGAAAAGACGGCCCTGGCAATCCATTTACTCTCGTCTTAAACTCGAGTTTTACCTTGCCCTAGTTAGATGGATCAAATATTCAAAACCATACACAATGGCAGCAGATGCTACCCAAAAACTTGTCCATTTTCTCTTCTCAGAAGATAGCAGAGAGTTTCCTTGCGTTGACCAAAATAATTTTTAAGAGCAAAGATCAATGCGTAACGAACACATAATTACTCCCAAATCAATTTTGCAACACAAAGCCATTTTTCCATATAATCATTCCACCTACATAATATCATCTACTGAAAACTAGAACCAAATATTCGCAAACCGATGTTTTTTTTTTCTCGAAAAAATCCAATCCTTCACATCTCAGTGACATTATCAGCTAAGTATAAGGAAATAATATATTTCCTAGTATATAATATCTCGTGAATATTGTATTATCTATATTTTAGGATAGTCAATATCTTGTATTCCTCTATTTTAGGTAAATGTGTATTTCGTAATCTTCGTAATGTCGGCTACTCTATGATTAACCCTAATTGTACTCTTGTATTCATACTCACTTCTGTACATCAATACAATTAAGTTTTTCCCTCAATCTCATACTCTTGCGTGCTATCAGAGCATAGATTCTATCCTCGGCCTAAACTCCGAAAAGCTTCAAACCTAAAACCCTTCGCCACCCTCCTTTGATCCGGCCACCCTCCTCAAATCAGGCCAACCCTCAACAACCATGGCCAAACTCCCACCCGGCCAACCCTTGAAAAGCTTCAACCCTTCGGCCACCACCCTCTAATCGGCCGCCGGCCGACCCTCGGCCACCGGCCGACCCTCGGCCACCCTCCTGCCGGCCAACCCTCAACCCTCTCCAACAACGGCCAAACTCTTATATGGCCACCCTTCGATCCGGCCACCCCTCTCACCCTCCAAAAACCATGGCCAAAAGCCTTCTAAACAATGGCCACAACCCTCCTCAAATCAGTCTCTCGAAAATTTATCATAACTCAAAATATGAAACTTCAAACACGATCTCCACCGTTCAGATCGAAGACCTTGCTTGAGCAACAGGCTCGCCAAATTTCATACGAATCGGACCATGTTTGGCCACCCGATCGCCGACTTCATCATAACCGTGCACTCCAAATCCGGGAATACTAATTCCACTCTTTTTCTACAAATCATGTCAAACGACACATCCTCCACAAACTCAAATAACATTGTCACAATACTCCACAAGTCATTGTGATTACGTACTCTCAACAACTCTCTTTCGTTGATGCGTATGAGACCCTTGTCCGTACCAACAACGCTTTGAAACTCCAAATAAAATTACCCTTTATTCCGCTGCAACTCATTCGAAACTTGATACGAGTACGCAGCGGAAATCACGAATAGGCGGAACAGACTCAACTTCTTTTCTCTATTTAAGAAAACAATGCTGACAGAAGGATAGCACACACCGTGGGTCAGTTCTATTCGGACGAATTTTGGTGTTTTTGTGTTTTAAAGAACGAAAACAGAAGATATGAACAAATAAATCTCAGCCCTTAGAGATCCAATCGAGCTAAGCTAATCCCTAAACAGTACGATCGTTTAGTTTGAATCTCAACCCTTAGAGATCCAATCGAGCTAAGCTAATCCCTAAACAGTACGATCGTTTAGTTTTAGCCTTTGACCTCTAGTACCTCTAGCCGTCAACGATAGAACGAGTGCCTTCTGTTCCCTGTCTTGAGTTTAATTACCTTTAGAACTTAAAACAAATGCAAAGGGGGTGAGAAAACCATTCTCAGACTCTTTTATTACTTTTCTGAATTCAACGATACATAAAATAAAACTACAACAACTTTGTTTAAATACTAAATCTAACTCAGAATATTCCTTAAACTAACCTAATACGATATGGAAAAATAAGACTCCTAAGGAAACAAGGTAATCTACTTATCTCCTTAATTTTATTCTAGCAATAATATGGTAAAATAAACTAATAAAGACTAGAGATCACGTCCTTTCTATGCAAGAAACTCAAACTCATGGAAACTAGATGGTACAGAACTCGATTCTGTCTCCCCTGTAGCACTAGAATTAATATTTTAATAAAAAAAATCAATAAATTTCAGAAAAAAATTATTTTTTAAAAACTGATTTTTTAGGGGTACCATGTGCAAAATGTTAAGATATCATGGGTACCGTGTGCATAAAGTGTTAACTAAAAGGGTACCATGTGCACAAATTATGAATACTATTACAAAAAATATTTTTTTATGAGAAAAAACAGAAGCACTATTTAGATACTATCGTCCATCTTGCGGGAGCGTATAAGGAAATTATATATTTCCTAGTATATAATATCTCGTGAATATTGACAAATTCACGTGGTACCCCCGAACTATGTCAGAATGTCCGTGATGCTTCTATGTTTGAAACTTGTACATTGCGATGCCCCTGAACTTTACCCCAACTAGCACATGGTGCCCTTCCCACCCTTGTCTGTTAACTCCGTCAGTCCTCCAACCGTTAACTGCTGACGTGGCAGTTGGCGAAAAAGTTAATTAAAGATGGATTATTATTTAATTACAAAAAATTTACAAAAATTTGAAAAAAAAAAAATTACGTGCATTTATCTTGAGAAGTATACTAGGAAATATATTATTTTAGGATAGTCAATATCTTGTATTTTTCTATCTTAGGTAAATGTGTATTTCGTTATCTTTGTAATGTCGACTACCCTAGGATTAACCCTAATTGTACTCTTGTATTTATATTCACTTTTGTATATCAATACAACTATGCTTTTCCCTCAATCTCATACTCTTACACAAAGCACATCCGCATTATAATGCAAGGTTTAAGCAGTGGTAACCTTACTACATGATAAAAAAAAGGGGAGAAGTGAAGAGTGATAAATTGAGTATGCCAGAAGTGTGAGATAGAAGCTAACCTGATCAGGATCATTATCGTTAGGAAGAGTAAGAAGCAATTTCCCATCTCGAACGGTAACACAGTAATCACCCCCTGGTCCCTGTCTTCTGCAGTATAGCCTGGAAGCCATGAAAGGATGAAAAGAGTATTCAAAGTGAAGTTACTGTTAGATTTGTTTTTTTGACGTTCTCAGTTGTCACCCAAATGACAGAACAAGGTAGGCCGTCTAGGGGATTAAAAACCAGTACATACATGCCAGCATGCAGGTCACAGTTATAAAATATTGATTTAGTTGACCTTTCCCTGTCATGTTATAAATAATATAAATTAATGAATTGGGGTATTATCTGTTTCGTTGACTTTGGATATTTGACCCCACAAACAAATCATTTGGATCGGGTCAGTTCTGGGTTGTTGGAGTAATGGCTGTCACGTTTATTACTAATTAGATTTAATTAGTCAATGCATTATTGTCAGAGGACTCCAACTCCAAAAGTTTATTATCATGTTAATTGTGTGATTATGGGTGTCTTTAATTCCATAATCAATCATTGACCCTTTGGTGTCCATAATATTATTTCCACCCACTGTTGTGTTGATTTTTACATCAAACGATATACACAAAAACACATCTCATCTCATGATTTTTGGGTAATTGTATGAGTGTGCAAACTTCAACTTTAGTCTGTGAGTGGTCGTGTGCAAAAGGAGTTGTGTTAACCTTGGGGATCATTCCGGCCAGTGATGATGACCACCAATGTCGGGCCGTAATCGCTTTCAAGTCAGTGGTCTCCTACCACGGCACAACTTGAAATCGTTCTTTGATCTTCCTTATACAACCATTGTTAACCCTTATTTCCAACAATTTGAAAACGATTAATTAATACATATAAAATGGTTGTATTATTTTGTATATACCCATAAAGTCAGTTTGTGGGTGAAAATTTCTCATTTTCGTTCATAGTTTTCCAACCTTTAAGATTGAGACAACCTTTCGTATTTTGGCCATATCTCGGTCCCTAAATTTCCGTTGAAGGCGTGTAATATGTTGTTGGAAAACTAAGACAAAGATTTACAACTTTGTAGAATAAGACGAGGCCAAATTACAATATCTACATATTCGTTTTTTATCATCTTTATCATGGCAGTGTGGTGATGATCATAACAAGATTTATAACTATTTATTTGATGGCACTATTTTGATGATGGGTATGTCCGTATGTATCATATTAGTCGAAGGTCTCTGAAATGAAGGTTTGATTATTATTATTATTGTATTTTATTATTTCATATTGCCCATATGATTAAGGTACGCTCTCCTCATTTTGCGTTATGATTTTGTTCATATGAAAATATGCAATGGTGCTATGGTGATTGTCAGTTTTTGACAATTAGGATAAGATTTAACCATAGTTATTAATTAAATAATACTAGAAAATGCTACATAATCTTTTAGAAAATATCAAATTAGATTTGTTAAAATATACTAATTCTACGATGGCTATACTAGACATTGAATTTCTTAAACTTAATCTCAGCCACTCAATAGTTTGACCTATAAATAATTAATTTTAACTAATTAAATCAAATAACAATACTTCAATTAATTAAGTCACCATCTTCCTTTTCTCTCCCCTCAACCTGACCCACCCTTGCGTCACCGCTGGCCAACCTAACCTGACAAAGACCGCTGCCCCACTGCCGGCGAGCCCAAACATGAACCAATACCGCCACCCCCGGCCCGGGCATCTTGAGCAATGGAAAACGTCGAATATGCGCCCCCGACCCCACTCCCCGCAAAATCACGAATTCGTGGTGCTAGCCGCCTAGTCGTTAGCCGTCAGCGTACTCGAGGTATGAATAGAGGCCTGAGATAGGAAATGGGCGGCCAATCAGGGAAGAGGCAGAGCTGCGGCTCGCGGGGGAGACATATTTTGGGAGGTGGTGTTGTGGTGGGGAGGTGTCCATGGGGGCTGATGATGGTGCCGGTGTAGTCTTCGGCAAAAAGTGCCCATCTTGGTACTGACCGGTTGGGTCTTGGTAGTGTTCGGTGCTGCTGGCGGTGGTAAGTGGTGGTTGAAATGGGAGGAGGGTAGAGGAGGGATTTGAGGATAATGAAGATTTTGTTTAGCAATTAATTTTAATCATATTAGTTTTTTTGGATTTAATATTTGAAGAAAGAAGTGAAATATATACTATATATCTGAAGAAAGAAGTGAAATATATACTGTATAAGCCAAACTAGTGGTCACCTTGTCGGTTATTTTTTTCTTTACTACGCTTTCTGTTCTTTTGAATTGTTAAGAATTTGATTTGATATCCAAAAAGAATTTATATCAAACATTAACAAATTAAGAGAACGGGTATCAGAGTAATTGATTAACTTATCACTTACAGTAAGGGACAAGTTTCCATTTCCGAGTGTCTGCCTTCATCAAGCTCTTAGAATATGAAACGTATATGCCATTGTTGGAGTGGGTTTCTTCGATGGACAGTGAGCTAGGATGTCTCGCCGAATACCTGCAAAAAAGGGAGCCCGATTTTCACCAGGCGTCGCCCCTCTGACGCTTAAGTTAGAATATGGCTCGGGAGGGGTGGCGCTAAAGACAAAAAAAAGGGTCTTTTGAGCGTAAACCGAAGGAATAATCAGAGGAATGATTGAATGTCAGAGAATGTGTAAGAACCTGGACTTGATAGCTCATAAAAGGGGGGTATTTATAGGAAATGATGGGGGTCCTAGGAATCATCCTAGGTTTCCCCATTCAATCATGACCCTTTATTTTCCTTTCATCTAAGGCTGCTCTCAACTGGGTTCTGTTGTATCATATGAGCCTTTATTAAGGTACACTGATCTAAGGGCTGTGGCCCAATACCAAAGTGGTACCAACAGAGCCCCTCGAAGCCTGGTCGTGCCCTTCATTGTCGATAGGGGCGGACTCATTGGCAGCGACTAGGGTACGACCCCAGGCCGCCCTTTATCGAGGTGCACTATGTGGACCTTGGTAAAGCCGTGTGATGCAACGTACCCTTTTGAGGCTCTCGTACACTTCTGACTAGTTTAAAATGCGTCGAAAATTTCCACTTAGGCGTGGGGAGTGATGGCTCGAATCGAAAGTGATTCGAAAATTTTGCCCCTTTCGAGTCCTCAATCCCTCGCCTGGGAGAGCTCGAAAATTTCACCCCTTAGGCGTAGGGAGTGATGGCTTGAATCGAAAGTGATTCGAAAATTTCACCCCTTTCGAGTCCTCAATCCCTCGTCTGGAAGAGCTCGAAAATTTCACCCCTTAGGCACGGGGAGTGATGGCTCGAATTGATAGTGGTTTGAACATCATACGCCTCGTGTCTCCTCGGCTCGAGCCCCTGTCCGAGGGGTTTTGGCTCGTGGAAAAATTTTGAACTTTAAAATTTTCGCACTCATTACTCTCCTTGGGATTCGGCGGGAATTTCGGCGGTTTTCCACGCCAACCGTCTCTTCGATTCCCCCATAAAGTAACCTCGGGAAAACGCGAAATCCTTTCGACTCCTGCACCGTGATGATGATTGACGGCGCATGGGAAGTTGTGTAAAAATCTTGTGCTTTTACCTTTTTACCCCTCAGCTTTTACCTCTATAAATAGGGTGAGGGTTCCCCTCATCTTCACTTTCATCCTTTTTCACTTTCTCCCAGCGAAATTCTTCCTCTCTCACTTTTTGCTCTGCCCGTGCTCCTTCTCCGGCGAAACTCTCGGCTCCGGCGACGTTGTTTTTCCTCCGATCTTGCGTTAACTTCCTTCTTTGATTACGGTACGTGTTTTTATCCTCCTTTCACGACTTTTTGTGTCTTGTTTTCGCTTGTCTGGTGACGAATTCGGATTGCTGGTCTCACTCCGGCGGCAATATGATGCCGGCCGAGTGCGCTGAGATTGGGAACCCAGATAACGCCCGATGGCACACTCGATTGTCGAGGTCGGCGGTGGGAAGCGATAAGCCACGCAGCTGACTTGCTTTCCACCGCTTCAACCCTTCGATCTCCCCGACTCCTAGTCGACCCATCGAGTGTTGGGTGTTTAATCTCGTCATCGGGGAAGGGAAATGAAAGGCGATGGCTCGCATGAGCTGAGTGCGACCGCCTCTCTCTTTCTTTCAGATGGCGAGAACTAAACAAACGGTTCGCAAGAGGTCAGGGGGTTCAACAAACCCGAGACGGGCTCGAACCATTCGTATCGATCCAAACTCAGGGGTTAACCCCTTGCAGGAGCTCCCCCATTCGATGGCGCCTCGAGCCCCTCCTAACCGGGTTAACGCAAACACCTTCACCACGGCGGTGATCGTTGAGCGGTGGCGGATGTCCCAAACGGATGCCGTCGTTCGGTCTTTCGAGAGGGAGAATCGCATTCGCGATCCCTTCACTCTAAGGGTCGCTGCTAAGGGCTCGGTATACGCGTCACCCCCGGACAATTGCCTCGGGGTGTACGCGTTGGCCTTCTCCTATGGGCTTTGCGTGCCCTTATGCTCCTTCTCACGGCACATTCTAAATTATTACGACATCTGCTCCTCCGAGCTCTCCGTCAACCCCTTCATCGCCTTAAATGGCTTCATAATAACTTGCCGAGCAGCGAGGATTCCGCTGTCTGTCAGCCTCTTCCGGTACCATCACACCGCTACCAGCGATCAGTGGGGGTTTAAAAACTTTGCCGTCTGAGGCAATACCGCAACCCATCAGATCGTTACTCACCCCGGGAAGCCTGGTCGAGGGCCTGACTGGAAAAACATGTTTTAATGGCTGACTACAAACGACAACTCTCCGTTGAGTAGTCATTTAGACGTGCCGTACCGATCACCTGGCCGTCGAGTGCTTCGGGACACTGTTCCGAGGCTCTCCAACGCCGAGGATCGGTGTAAAGACTATTTTTACCAGCGGCTCGATTGTGGCCCGGGGGACGAGACATGGGTGCCCAACATATCCATGTTGAAGGATCCTGTTTGGTTGATATACTCGGGTCTTGTTCTTCACGAGAGCAACGCCGAGGAAAGTATGCCTCGATTTAACGTACGCTTCCCTTACACACATTGCTCCCTGCTTAACTCGTTGTCGTTGTCTGCTTTTCAGGTGCTACTTACGCTTAGGTGAAGGCGAGCCTTGATAGTTGGAGCGCCACCATGCCTAACCTTAATCGACTCATGGCTCAAAGGGCTAGGAGGGAGAGCTCGAGGAGCGCCCGAAACGCTGCCCGAGCTGAGGCGGCCCGAACTACTCCGCGAGGGGGCGAGGCTCGAGCAACGGGAGACCGACCGGCCACAACAAGGGCCTCTCCTTCATCTCGTCCTCTGCCTCCGCCAGCTGGACCTACTCAGTTTCGACCGTCTCAAGGGATTGCTCCGGGCTTGAACGTGTCGACGACTCCCATCCAAGCCACTCCTCCCACTATGGCCCGAGCTGCCACCACCGCGATGGCCGAACCTGCCACTCCCCTTAACTCTATGATCCCCCGTGGGGCGATCATTCAGGGTTCAGCGGGAACGACCCCGAGACAGGGGGCTCCGGGTATCGTAATCGGACCCGGAGCGCCGACCCCTCGGGTGATTCCCATCGTGGCCTCGGATGGCTCCGAGGATGAGGACGAAGAGGTAACCCTATCCCGTCTCTTGTATTAACACTTCCTTTTGTAATGGTGACTTTTTCTTGACATTGACGCCTCGGCCATCGCAGGGCGCTCTCACTGCTCGGCGTCGAGGCAAGAGGCCGCTCGAGGGGGCAAGACATCGGCTGCCAAGAGGACGGATGTAGCCGGCTTGGACCCTTTGGCGGGTAATTTCCTCGAACCGTATCCTAGCGTCTATATTTGGTGTTTTTTTTTTTTTTTTAACTTTTATGCCTCGATCATGTAGCCTCTCAACGCGCCTTGAGGGCTTTACCTGAGACTCCTGACATATGGAAGGCTGCTGAGCCGTTGTGCGAATTGGCTCGCAATACCCCTTGACCCGACAACTGGGCTCAACAAGCGATAGTGCTTGCTCTTCAGGTACTTGTAACAACTGTTCATTTTCCCTTCTTATGCCTCATCGAATACTAACAGTTTCCTCATTCGCAGGTCGCCGTGCTGGTTAGTCAAGGCGAGAGGCGCGACGCCGAACAGATCCTTGACGAGTACACCCGCGACGCGGATCTGGCCAAGGCTCGAAACACGGCGGCTGAATGGAAGGATAAGTCGAAGCTGAGGGAGGCGGAGGCGGCGAGAGAGACGTCCGAGCGTGAGCTGGCGGAGTCCAAGAAGAATGTCGCCGCATGCCACGAGCAAAACGAGAGGGCCATGGCTGCCATGTCGGAAGCAGACGCCAATGCCATTTCGCTGGCGAGAGAGCTGTCCCAGGCTATGGCAGACGCTGACCAACTGAGCCTTAAGTTAGTCAACGCTGCGAGCCATGCGACTTTCTGGGCGAATCGGGATTGTTCGGCTGTCTCTACTTTCCTTGCCTCGCCTGGCTATGCTTACCTGGCTGATCTTGCTAAGGCCTCGTCTAAGCAAGAGGGTATCGAGTTGGGTCTTCGGCTCGCATGGTCGGCTCTCGAAAACTTCAATCTCAGTACACTCGAGCTGTCTGAGGAGGAATTCGAGGCTGCTTTCCGCGCCGAGCTAGACAAGCATAACCGGGAGGAGGCTGGTGAGATTCCCGAGGCAGGGGAGTCCGAAGACGAGGACGCCGATCTCGAGGCAGAAGCGGCAACGGAGGAGGCAGCGACCAAGAAAGAGAAGTATGACTTGCCTGCCGCTTTCGACTTCACCAAGCCGGCTGAAGACCCTGCATCCATTTCTCCGCCATAGATATTGATTTGGCGATGTGCCATGTAAAAATACTCTTTTAAATATTGTGTATGTAGGCCGCCCTTTCGAGGGTGTTTGGCCATTAACACTATCGTCGAGGCCGTCCATTTCTCAGAGTGTTTGGCCTCGACTTATTTTGCTTTCTTGATGCGGTGCATCGTTGAGTGCTTATAATTGCCAACTCGTTTGCATAACTTAGAACTTATTTCCGTCACCCGTATGCCGCCTCGCCCTCGATGCGAGGGTCGCTCGGAGTTGAATGGCTCGTTGCCTTCGAGTTACGGCGACACTCGACTCCTTGGAAAGGGTGACCGTTTGGTGCAATGCCTATGATGGTTCAAGCATTCTCGGCTCGAATATCACATGAGCTCGAACAGCTTGTTCCTCCTCCTTCGTTTTTGAGGGTCAATAGGGTTGCGCCCCGTTTAGCCCCTACCTTAATTCGATTATTTATCGAATACTTATGCTTGGGGTGTCTCGGTTCTACCATGGGTTGTGGTATACTTGCGAGGAGTGTTAGTAAAAAGAATTGGTCGAAACCCGTCTATTAGCGGTAAACAATTCAAGGGGAGGCTTCCCATTGGCCCCCCTTTTTCCAAGTCGAAGTTTAGGGAGCTACGAGATTTCATCCATCGTAGGCGAATTTGTTCTCAGCTGAACTTTTTATTCGACGCGAGCCCTAGTTGGGAACGCGTGTCGCTATTAAGGTGGGGCAACTTCTAACGCGCTCCAGGAAATTGTTATAACAATGCCCTCGACCTTAGTAGAGAAATTTATAGACTCTTGTCTTGGCGAAATGCCTTAAGTGACTCCCCGTATGGGCGATTGAACTCGGCTCGCCTCTAAAGAGGGGCATATCGCGTACTTTTGTACGTCCCGAGTGGCTCCCCAACTGGGTGATTGCACTTCTCTCACCTTTTAGGTGAAAGTTCTGCTTGTCTTATACGCATCGAGTGGCTCCCCATTTGGGTGATTACACTCGGCTCCTTTTTCAAGGAGGAAGTTGAAGCGCTGACTTGCCTAACGCTTGATTTGTTGACGTCTTTGACGGCTAGGGGGAGGGGGTGGGATTGGGGGATTTAACAGTATCAAGTATTACATAACGTTGCGGCCCTCAGCCTTTCATTATTTTAAAACAAAGTACATGGTAAGGCTCGTTGCCAGAAACTTGTTCGGAAATATTACAAACTACGGCTCGCCACTGCGAGCTTTGATTGGGACTACAAAGATAGTACTTAACATTGACTTGACTGACAACTAAGCATAATACTTCTTGAGATTGTAAAGGTTCCACGGCCTCTGTACCATTTCACCCTCTAAGGTAATGAGTCGTAACGTTCCTTCTTTTACTTGCTCGACCACTAGATAGGGCCCTTCCCACTTCTCCTTCAACTTTCCTCCTCGAAGCTTCTTTCCTGTTGCCTTAGCATTTCTTAGGATCATGTCTCCAACTTCCAGCTTTCTTGGTCGGACCATTCGGTTGAATGCTTTGGCCATCTGTTGCTTTTGCTTTTCAGCCTTTAGCGGTGCATTGCCTCGGTACTCGGGGAGAAGGTCGAGCGCGGCTCGCAACTCAACTTCATTCTCCTCGGGCTCGTAGGTGATTATGCGAACAAATTTGGCTCCCCATTCAACTGGAAGGACCGCGTCCGAGCCATACACAAGCTGGAAAGGGGTCTCTCCCGTGGCTCGCTTCGTCGTGGTGCGAATGGCCCACAAAACACCAGGCAGCTCATCGACCCATTTCCCTTTGGCTCCTTCAACCATGGTCCTTAGTCCGTGTAGGATCACCTTGTTCGATGACTCGACCTGTCCGTTTGCTTGAGGGTAGGCCACAGATGTGTAACAAGTCTTGACGCCGAACTGGGCACAATATTCTTTGAATTACTTACTGTCAAATTGGATCCCATTGTCGAATGTGAACATTCGAGGGACTCCGAACTTGGTAAGTATATTCCTCCAGATAAAGTTAGTGATGTCCCGGTCGTTAATTCTCCCTAGCGTCTCAGCTTCGACCCATTTCGTGAAATAGTCGACGGCCACAATTATGAATTTCTTCCGGGTGGAGCTCTTGGGGAACGACCCCAAGATATCCAAGCCCCATCTTGCGAAAGGGAGGGGTGTTGAGATTGGCTGGAGCTGAGTGGGAGGCCTCTTACTGATTGGGCCGAAGCACTAGCATTTGTCACAGTTTTTCAGTATCGCGGCTGCATCGGCCTGCATGGTCGGCCAAAAGAATCCCGCTCGCAGGGCTTTTGATGCCAACGCACGAGCTCTAATATGCGCTCCGTATTCTCCAAATTGGATTTCTATTAGAATATAATTACCCTCCACTGGATCTACACACTTTATGAACGGCTGGGAATATCCCTTCTTGTATAGTTCCTCGTCGATCAAGGTGAACCATTATGCTCTTTTTTCAATCGCCTTGGCTCGTTTCCGGTCGTCCGGAAGCTCTTCGTCCTTAAGATAGACTATTAATGGTCTCATCCACTCAGGACTCCGGTCGAGTACCAAAACGCGAGCCATGGGATCAATACTCCGAAATGGCAACAGCTCCCACTTGACGACCCTTGGGTTGTCATTGATGGATGAGCTGGCCAGTCGAGCCAAAGCGTCCGCTTGTTGATTTTATGATCGGGGGATCTGCTCAATTTGGAAGTGTGTGAGTTTCTTGGGAAGGGTCCGAACCTTATCCCTGTATTGAGTCATGTGTTCCTTCGCTTCGAATTTGTCGTTGATTTGGTTCACCACAATGGCCGAATCAGAGAAGGCCCTCACATCCGTGGCTCCCGCCGCCAGGCACATATGAATTCCTGAGATGAGGGCTTCATATTCTGCCTCGTTGTTGGTCGCCTCGAAGCCGAAGCGAAGCACATATTCCGTTCTCTCCCCTCCCGGGAGGATGACGATCATGCCTGCTCCACTTCCAGCCGAATTGGACGAGCCGTCAACGTACAGCGTCCACTGCTCCTTCATGGGCCCCTCAGGTTCGTTGAATGCCGCCTCGACTACGAAGTCAGACAAGGCCTGCCCCTGGAGGCAGCGTCTCGACTCGTACTCGATGCCGTGGCTTTTCAGCTCGCAGGCCCATCGAGGCAACCGTCCATTTCCGTCCAAGTGGTTCAATATTTTTTCCAAGGGATAATTAGATCTCACAATGATCTTGTGACTTTGAAAGTAGGGTCGGAGGCGTCGGCTCGAGATGAGCAATGCCAAGGCGAGCTTCTCGAGCGGAGAGAATCGCAGCTCAGCCCCTGCGAGGGCATGGCTCACTTAATAAACAGGGCTTTGGGCCCCCTCGCGCTCAACTACCAGCACAGCTCCGACCGCATGTTCATTTGCGGATAAGTACAGGTATAAGTTTTCCTTCTCTCAAGGCACAGATATCTTCGGGATTTTTGTCAAATACTCCTTCAGTTCTCATCCCATTCAAAGTTCTTTTTCTTTTTGAACGCGACAAAGAATGGCAGGCAACGGTCGGCCGACTTCGCAATGAAGCGTCCTAGGGCGGCGACGCACCCTGTCAACCGTTGCACGTCCTTCACACTTTTGGGTGATGGCATCTCTAAGATAGCTTTGATCTTTTCCGGGTTTGCATCGATCCCTCTTTGACTAACGAAGAAACCCAAGCATTTTCCCGACCCCACTCCAAATGCGCACTTCTTTGGGTTGAGGTTCATTCCATACTTTCTCAATGTCTCAAAGGTCTCCCTCAGGTCCTCTTGGTGGTCGTTGGCTCGAACGCTTTTGACTATCAGATCGTCAACGTATGCTTCCATGTTCCTCCCAATTTGTTCCTTAAACAATTGGTTCATCAACCTTTGGAACGTGGCTCCAGCATTCTTCAAGCCGAACGACATCAGTCGATACATGTATACCCCCAAGGGTGTGATAAAGGCAGTCTTCGGCCTACCATAAGCATCCATGAAGCTCAGCAGCTCATGCCCCGAGGTGGAATCCACCAGCCGATCATCCTTAGGGCAGGCCTTATTTAAATTTGTGAATTCGACGCACATTCTCCACGACCCGTTTGGCTTCTTCACCAGCACCACATCAGATAGCTAAACTGGATATGTGCATCTCTCAATATTGTACCGAGCTCCGAGCAATCGGTCGACTTCCTCTTTGATAGCGCGGGCTCTCTGATGGACTGGCTTCTTTGTGGGGCCGGCGTTCATCTTGTGAGAGATGATCGAGGGATCGCCGAACATTCTTGATATCGGACTGCTGAATCATCATCTTGGGAATCACAATTTCAGGGAGAGCGGTGGAGAGCGAGTTGACAAAATGTCTCATGTTGGTTTTCCGACCTCGATGGCTCGGTCCTCCACTCGCAAGGCCTCCCGAGATGGTGGCGATCACTCCCGGGCTTCGAGCCCTTTCACCATTCATCGCTTGACCGCCGCCTCGAGGGCCTCTCTGGGCATTGTTTTGTCTGTACCGGTCCCTTTGTCCTTTCAGACGCTTCAAGTATCTATTTAGCATTCCATTATCAGCCAACCTTTCGAGCACTTCTTCGAGATCCTTGCAGCTTGCCGTCCCGTGACCGTTTTCCATGTGATATTCACAAAATAGGTTCATGTTTCGTCGATCGTCCTGTGTCATGGGTCGGGGAGGCCTTAGCAGGTCTGACTCCTTGATCGCCATGAACACAGTCATGAGAGAAGTATTGAACCGGTATGACTTTTTGTTGTGCATCTCGGGAGGGCCGAGGCGTTGTTGTGGCTTGATTCGAGGGGCGGAGGCCTCCTTTGACACGTGCCCTGCCCTATTCACCAGCGAGGCGTTGATATGAGCAGCGACTCGCTTATACGCTTGCTCGAGCATTTTGGGCTCGCGCTTTGCGAGGTCATACTTACACTTTCCCTCGGCCATTCCATTAACTAGCGCAGTCACCCCGATCTCATCAGATAAGTTGGCAACGTGATTTGCAGTCGAGCGGAACTTTTGGATGTAATCGTCCAGGGATTCACGTTCTCCCTGTTTCACCGCAGTCAGGTGGATCGAAGTCTTTTTACTCGTTTTACTTGTAACGAAATGTCCGATAAACCTCTTCTTCAACCCTGACCACGAACGGATGCTTCCTGGCGGCAGTTTGTCGAACCAACGCTGAGCGATCCCGGTCAGCGTGGTTGGGAACAAACGGCACACAGTCGCCTCATCTTCTATCATATACCCAATGTTATGTATGTAGGATGATAAGTGATCGAAGGGGTCATCAACTCCATCGTACTCGATCATTTTTTGTTTCTTTACCCTCGGAATCCTTTCAGCTTCGAGAATCCACCTGGCGAAGGGTGATTCCGACGCGAAAGTCCTCCTAGGGCGATGCGGATGATGCATCGAACTGGCCTCGCTTTCTGAAGCGGACTCTGAGTCACCGCTCGTGAACTCCAAGCTGATCTCACGAGTCGCACTTCTGGACGGCTTGGACGTTTGATGCGAGAGTTTTGAATGTTTGGACGTTCTTCGCGGAGAGTGGGATCTATTCCGTCTTCGAGGGTGGCTGGCGTGATGCCTGGATCATCCTCGTGTGGGATTCTCCTCTATCAGGACGCCTTTTCCCTTGTCATTCGCCTCATTCGTCGTATGCTTCTTTTGCGAGGCTTGTGTCGCCTCCTTTTCCTCTCTTTCTTCTTAGGGCGTTGATGGTCTACCTCAGCTCAGTAGGCCAGTTCTTGTGGTATATCTCCTTTATCCTACAAACGGCCGCCGCGGTTCGTTGAGAGGGGGTCTTTCGGGGGCCTCGCTTGTGCTTGCTCTTGGAGGGAACTGCTTCGGCCATTGGAGCCTTGGTCTGGGAGGCGACCCGTTTCTCCAGCTCCACCATCCGCTCATTCATTTGTTGCTGCAAGTCGGCCTAGACTTCGAGCCTCGCGCGGGCTTCAGCTAGCTCCTTCATCAGGGCAACGTCCCTTGGGCGTGGTTCGCTCTCTGTCTCCTCGTCGTCCGTCTGCTCATATTCCTCCTCCAGATCTACCTGCTCCTCCATGTCCTCCCCTGGAGTGTGTTGGGCTCTCCCCGCGGGAGCTGACCGCTCCACCTCGAGCACTCTCGACGTTCCCTCACCGGGGTTATCGAGGCGCGGGGGATCCGGGTCAGGTCGACCGAGGATGGGGTTATCGTCCGCCCCAGCTCCCTTGAGTCGCGTGGCCTTTCCTCTCGGAGCCATCTTCGCAGCGTATGGTATTCTCGACCGACTTTCCTTTTAAACTGTCCCCACAGACGGCACCACTTGTTGGAGTGGGTTTCTTCGAAGGACAGTGAGCTAGGATGCCTCGCCGAATACCTGCAAAAAAGGGAGCCCGGATTTCACCAGGCGTCGCCCCTCCGACGCTTAAGTTAGAATATGGCTCAGGAGGGGTGGCGCTAAAGACAAAAAAGGGTCTTTTGAGCGTAAACCGAGGGAATAATCAGAGGAATGATTGAATGTTAGAGAATGTGTAAGAACATGGATTTGATAGCTCATAAGGGGGGTGGTATTTATAGGAAATGATGGGGGTCCTAGGAATCATCCTAGGTTTCCCCATTCAATCACGACCTAAAGAAATATATGAGAGATAGAGAATACGACATAAAGAGATTCGTATATTGATGTGAGAATGACTTGGGGGTGTATCCCCTATTTATACAAATAGATGACTTGGAGAATAAGTCGGAGACAATCTCTACGACATACAATTCTACCATAACTAGAATTTACCAAAACACTTGTATTTCTAATACAACACATATTCCTAAAGTCCTAGTATTCCCATAACTCTAACATTCCCCCGCAATCGCAGCGGCAGTAACACGAACGATGCGATTGGACCTCAAAATAATAACGCCTTGAACAACATGTCGTCGGAGAAGAAAAGCAACCGGGCAAGGCACGAGTCGAAAATCCGGGACAACCTACTGCAACTTGCTTGTAAAGGGCCGGTGATGAGAAACGATGGACTCGGCTAGAAGGAGGCCACACAGTTGACAACGTGTTACATGCTCCACGTAAGGACGACGAACGACGACGAAAAAGATAACTTGATCAATAACGGAGTTGATTCTGGCATAACATAACCGTGACGAGAAAGACGGCGATGCACCACAAACCAATGACAATTGATCGATGACGACTGAAAAGACAACTTCGAGCAAAGATACGATGAGTCATAAGCTCAAAACGACAAAGGGGGGGTTGAGTTAAACAAACGTACGTTTTGACATTCACGTACGCACAAAAAAAGAAGAGAAAATATGTGGGAATTTGGAAGACGAACTGGATTTGTGAGAATTGGCTTGAAATTACCGATGATAGACGATAGGAGTGACTATGATGATGATGATGTCACTGTAGGAGGCTAAAAATGATCAGCCAATTAAAATGTGCCACGTAAGAGTTGAAAAGTTATTTGACTGACCAATCATAACGAGCTTGCGTCATTTACAGGTGGCCAATCAGAAAACGCCACGTGTCTCATGTGACTCATCGTTGGAGATGGACAACTCGGTGTTGATTCTCAATTACGGGAATTAAATAATAATTGTCTTTTATTTAGATAATTATTAAATTTTAATTATCCTTTAAAGATGGCATTCTCCCACTGAAACTCTGAGAGGTAGAGTTGTGAATTGGCTACACCTCTAGGAGATGTACTCCAGCTGACTCTCTCACCTCTCCACTATAAATAGAGGAGATCAGGTTGTCCACGGAGGTCACAAAACATTTTCAGAGGAGATCATCAGAAAACCCTGAAGTTCCCCCAAAACCTCTACTAAGAGAAATCAAGTTTTCAGAGTCGTCTGAAGAATACAAGTGGAGATGTACGAAGACCTTCAAGTCCAGATCTCAAAAGTCAAGTCAAATCCATATTCGAGACCAAGCTACAACAAGCCCTCGAAGTCAAATCAAGTGGAGAATTAATCAAAGGAGTCAATTTTGTTTCATAGAATTACCCCAGAGACTGTACACGATTAAATTTTAAACTAATAAAATATTGCTTTGTTTTCATATTTTGTCTCAAGTACAAAATTTGTGTTTACAGTCACATTAAGAGGACTATGTGTTTTGTAGAAGAGGAGGAGCCGTACGACACGCAAGACGGCAAAGAAGGAACTTGGTTAAATTGTGTTTGGGTAAAGAAAGACAAGCCGTGAAGGCACGACAAAGAGTTGGAGACAAAAAACATGGGATCATGATTTACGAAAGATCCCGCCGGTAGGCATAGATCGGATTGCCCACCGGCAAGAAGCGGAAGCGATTTTTGAAGAGTCTCAGGAAAGAGGCTCTGATACCATAAAGAAATATATGAGAGATAGAGAATACGACATAAAGAGATTCGTATATTGATGTGAGAATGACTTGGGGGTGAATCCCCTATTTATACAAATAGATGACTTGGAGAATAAGTCGGAGACAATCTCTACCACATACAATTCTACCATAACTAGAATTTACCAAAACACTTGTATTTCTAATACAACACATATTTATAAAGTCCTAGTATTCCCATAACTCTAACACGACCCTTTATTTTCTTTATTTTCCTTTCATCTAAGGACTGCCCTCAACTGGGTTCTGTTGCATCATATGAGCTTTTATTAAGGTACACTGACCTAAGGGCTGTGGCCCAATACCAAAGTGGTACCAACAGCCATCTTGGCCTCCTTTGTCATTTCCACTCCGAGCATCCATGGCTTCACCACTGCCATTAGCCGTCATTATGAATCTATAACCATAACCGGCCTCCTCGCTTTCGGTCCACAGAACGGCTTTGTCAACATTTCTAGGCCTGTTAACCAATTGCAGCTCCATGCCAAATAATACAGACAAAATTACATGTTAGTTTATGTCTTGGAATTTTAGAGAGATTGTAACATTTGTAAGTATGCTAGTGTAAAAGCTCACCGGTTTACCAGCTGAGGATCGTTTCGCAACCTGACTAGTGGCTCTGTTAACCAGCATAAAACTTCCGGGAGCAGCATTTTGGGTGTCATCCTTGTACCATTGCTGCACCAAATTTGATAAGTAACAGTGAGACAGTACCAAATTTGCGCGTATAATATTAGAAAATCTCCTAGTTTTGTAAGGTTGTAGACCTGTGAAATTGTCTTAAAGAGGGTGGTCTTGAAATTAAGTACCAACTGTCAGATATGTAACCATTTGAGAAAAAAATTTGAACTGACGTGAGCAAGATCCTTAGCATTGGGATTGGTAAGGACCATTTTCCCATCTTGAACAGTGACAGTGTACTGACCGTCCCCAGCTAAGCAGTAGATCATATTACTGGGCTGGTTATACACAGGAGTCGGAGCAGGAGTAGGAGCTGGAGTAGGGGTAGGGGTTGGGGCCGGAATTGGAGTAGGAGCAGAGCAGGAGTAGGAGCAGGGGTAGGGGTAGGGGCAGGGACGAGTTTCCATTGAGCATTCTCTCCAATCGTGGTTGGATCAGAAATGGAACTGTAATAAAGAGAGACTAGTGTGCCCTCAAAGATATGGCCGTTCCAAGCATCCATACCTAAACCACTGTCACTCACAGGTCTGAAAGTTTTAAATCCACATCCAAAGTCTCCAGATTCCGTCCACAAAACCGATGTATCCACACAACTTAGCTTCTCAACCAAATATAACTGTAACAATTCAAACGAAAATGTAGATTTTAGCAAATGCCTGTACAGTTGTAATAAGATCATGGTATTCCGAGCTCATAAAAATCGACTTTCATCGTGAGAACGAGGATTGAACACTCACCTGAACACCAACACCAGAATTTCTTACAGCCTTACCAGTGGCTTTGTGAACCAACATAAATCCACTTTTAGTGATCACTTCTTTGTACCACAGCTGTTTTCGCAACAACAAACATAAAGCATCAGCATTTAAAAGATAAAAACCAGCATTTTCTATGCATGTAATTAACCTGCAGATCAATTTTATACACCATAGGGAACTGAAGCAGTGATTAATACGCTAGAAGAGTGAAACTGAAGGTAACCTGATTAGGATCATTATCACTAGGAAGAGTAAGAAGCAGTTTCTCAGCTCGAACAGTAACACAGTAATCGCCTCCTGGCCCCTGTCTTCTGCAGTATAGCCTATTATACGCTGCAGGGACAAGTTTCCACTGACCATTCTCTGCAATCGTGGTTGGATCTGAGGTCGACTGGTAGTAAATAGATACTAATGTGCCCTCAAATATATGGCCGAACCTAGCATCCATACCCAGGCCATTGTCACTCACAGCCCTAAAAACTTTAAACCCACTTCCAAATTCTGCAGATTCTGTCCACAAAACCGAACTATCCACACGATTTGTCTTCTCAACCAAATACAACTGGATAAACATTCAAACAAAATTGGGAGGTTTGAGCAGTTAACAGTAACAGCAGATTATCAAGGCTTCATAAAAATCGATATACTGTGAGAACGAGGAACAAAAACTCACCTGGACACCAATGCCGGAATTTCTTACAACCTTACCAGTGGCTTTGTGAACCAACATAAATCCATTTTTATTGCTCACTTCTTTGTACCACAGCTGGTTTCGCAACAACAACGAAAAAACAGAAATTATTAACGAAAAAGATAAAAAAAAAAACACCCTACACATTTGAATCAGATAAACCAACAGTAAACCCTAGGTAAATAAGCCACAATGTTAGAAAAGACGTCATTAAGGTAAGACTCTCTTATACGAGACTTTATGATAAACCAAAGTATAACCTTGCAGTAATGCTACAAATCAGGTCCCTTGAAATGACGCAAAGATAATAAAATAAAATAAAAGGGTGAAGTGAACCACATACGCGTTACAGTGCAGTGTTTAAGCAATGGTAACCTTACTACATAACAAAAAAAGGGTGAATTGCTCAAGTGCAGTAAAGCAGTGATAAATAATGGAGTATGCTAGAAGTGTGAGATTGAATATAACTAACCTGATTAGGATCATTATCGTTAGGAAGAGTAAGAAGCAATTTCTCAGCTTTAACGGTAACACAGTAATCACCACGAAGAAATGGAAGGATGAAGAGAGTATTCAAAGTAAAGTTACTGTTTTTTTTTTTCTTTTCTTGACGTTCTCACCCAATTTGTACCTTAGGCTTTGAATGACAGAACATGGGGAGGCTGTCTAGGGTAGTTATTGAGTTAAAACCAGTACATATACATACATGCAGGTCACAGTAATAAACTTTAATTTTGCTGACTTTTCTCTACCTATAAAGTCTTATGTGTTTCATTGACATTGGACATTAGACCCGGCAAACGGATCATTTGGATCGGGTTAATTTTGGGTCATTTCGAACATTTTCAGGTGTGTTGGATTCGTTCAGTTCAGTAAAATTGGATACTAATAAATCATAACAGCTGCATGCAACAAGTCCACAAAAATTTACAAACTTTCTGTAAGACTGAAATTGGATGCTTCTTATTTTGTCAAGTCAAGTAAACACTGAAAGTCTGAAAACATAGACAGAATTCTTAAACTAAAATTAAAAGTTCTTTGTTTAAATGGGATAACACAAAAAGATATGCTAGACTCGGGCGTTATGGGCTGATTCTCATTCTTTAGATGAGAGGTTATAGGCTCGATTCTCAAACACCTTAATCCCTCGATCCTTATTGAAAGAGAAACACAAAAGATATCCAATTTCGAGAAACTGAAAGAAATCAGACTTCTGCTGAATTCACACACTTAACTTCATGAGGAGATCACATGAGTCCTCCTGCATTCAAATTTCAAATTTATGCAAGGTTGTTAGTTTTGTTCCTGAAAAAAAATATGTTATTGTGATGCTCAAAACATTTTTTTCGGTATCTTCGAACAAATCGTACTCATTTTAGTAAAATAATACTTAAGGAACGTACTCGTACGAGTTATGATATAGAGAAGAGGTGAAGATATATGATCATATTTGAAGTTTTGTCAGTTTTATTTACTACCCCCTGCTCTTTTGCAATTTGTATTGTTAATATTTTGATTCAACATTATTCACGCCAAAACGTTAACAAATTAAGGAAACAGAAAGAGTATTGTGACTTACAATGAGGGACAAGTTCTCATTTATGAATAATTGGGGTCTGATCAATTGGGGTTGACCTACACCCAACTCTCCAACGTTTTGTGACATTGACTTGACAAACGGGTCATTTGGACCATATCATTTCATATCAGGTTAATTCTGGCTCAGGTCGGGTTTAGGTCTGGTCGGGTGCTTATACTATTCCGGAATTGGTATGGGAATACGAGGGTTAACAATATGTCCACAATCCACTTGAATTTACAAACCTTCTGTAAGACCATGGAACTACACCAGAAAGGCACAAGATACAAATATAATGTCGCGCCATACTCTTCCGAAACATCTATGAGATTACTACAAGTACGCATAATAAGGGAATTCTCAGACACTTCTCCAACCTGTGAGAAAAAAATAGAAAAGAAACTGTAAACTTAGCTTACTTCTGACCCTTCTTCCATAGAACCCCAAACTTCTTCAGCATGTTACCATTCTTCTTCTTTGGGGAGTCGTCATCAATATCATCTGAAAGCGGAGAGTCTATTTTTGTTGCGATGCTATTGTAGCTATTATCAAAAGAAACTGTACGGTCTACAAACTTGCCATTATTTCCTGTTGAGAGCATAGCAGCAGCTGCTTCAGCTGCCTTCCTCCACTGGTCAGACTGAACCTTCAATTTCCTTAACTCGGCTTCAAGTTCTGTGTTTGCTGTCTGTGCTGCATCTAGCTGCTCTGCAACCCGTGCTGCCTTCCTGCTACTCTTATCTGCTTCCTCAGTCACATATCCGAGTTTCATCATGGCTTCCTTCTCAGCAGCTTTTGCTGTCTCTGCTGATACAACAGCCTCTTTGTTTGCATTGGTTTTGGAAGTTTCTCTTTTCTGTATCTCGGCCCTTAGCATCGCATTCTCTTCCTTCGTACTTTGAATTTGAGTCTCCTTATCAAGCAGAACTGCCTTAAGATCTTGGAGATCTCCCTTCAACATTTTAAGCTCCATCTCAAGTTCAGAACTTTTAGTATTTATCTCAATTTCCTCCATTTCGACATCTGCCGAGGTATTTTGTAATATGGTTTCTTTGAACATCAGGTCCGATTTGAGGTCCTCTATGGTACTTCTTGCTTTTACCAATTCTGCCTCCAATTCAGCCTCCCTAGCACCTGTTTCTGATCTCGTGCGTTCCACTTGATCAAACGCATTTCTAATTTGCAATGTGCTTTGGATGTATTCCTCCTGGTATCTAAGTTCGGAGGCTTCTAACGCAGATTTCAGCTGGCCAAGTTCTACTTTCAATGCGTCAAGTTCTGCTTTGAGCTCTATAGTTTCAGTAGCTTCCTCACTACCCTTCTCCTGTTCTGACATGATCTCTTCTGATGCAGCTGATGAACTTTTACTCCTATTTTGCGGCTTCTCTTGGTGGTCGTTCACTAATATCTCCAGTGAACGAGATTTTTCTTTTGATTTTTCAAACTCTGAGGCTAAATTGTTATAAGCCTCCTTTGCCTTGAGCCCTTCAGACCGTAGAGATTCCGCAATTGCCATGGCTTCCTCTAATTGAATCTGGGTTTCTCTAGCAACTTGCAGGGCCTGAACTTCAGAGCCTTTGCAGTCACTAAGCTGCTTTCTCATAATCTCGACCAGAGAAACGGTTTTAGAAAGCTCGCCCCTCAAACATTCAATCTCAGCATGCGCTGTTTCAGCATGCCTAGAATGTGTGGCTTCAGAATCCGCAACCAGTTCAAATTGCCTCTTAAGCTTCTGGATTTCATTCAGAGCAGAGGCCAATGCAACAGAATCTATGGAGTGCTGTTTCTGGATTGCCTCAACCTCTGATTGCCAAACACGATCACGTTCTTGGGAAATTTTACGAAGCTCTTGAACTCTGGCATCCTCAGAAGTAGAAAGCTCATCCAGCTGTTGTTGGGATTCTTCAAGCCTCTCAGACATAACCACGAGCTGCTTATTCATTTCCTCGCTCTCTTGCTGAGCACGCCGCTTAAGTGCTTCAGATGAATTTAGCTGGTCCTTAGCTTTCTTCAACTCATCTTCAAGCTGAGCAAGCTGAGATTCAAGATCGGACAGCTTGGAAACACGTTTTTTCTGTATTTTTATAGGCAGAAGCAAACTGATTACTCACTGGAAAAAAGACACTCAGCTAACTAATTTCAGACTGTATAAGACAATCAGCTTTCTGACGTCGTTGCTATTTGAAAGATTAGATTACCTCAGCCATAGAGCTCCTTGGAGATCCACGTTCCAGGACTTTGGGACTCCTGTTTTTCGGTGTTCTGCTGGCTGAATTTGGAGAAGCCAGAGAATCAGAAGCAGCTCCTGCAACCTTAAGCTGTCTAGAAGTCCGATTTGCTGAGGGGGATGACTTCTGTGAAGTTTGTGTGGAAGGAGACATCCGCTGAGGTACTTCCAATGACCCATTCCTACATTTCAGAAGACGAGAATCAGTATATATAGTTGCCAACTGACAAGTCATACAAATCTGTATGTTGGCTTCAGATCAAAACATTAACTTCTTATTGTCAGTATAGATAAAAGATAGATGGCATATAACCGGCCACTAGCCAAACACGCAACATAGTGATCCACATCCATCTATCATGTTGAAACCTTACGACATTGAATCTTCAAATCATATGAGTATTAGTAGTCAATTACTACTTGAAAATTTAACAGAAAGACCAGTATTGAGGCTATTTTTATTTTACTCTCTCAGACTTATAATTCATCTACAATCGAACATAGTAACCAGAAGCAAACAAGCAAAGTGGCCCAACTGCCCGAGTAAATATACGAAGAGATCTTGAGGAATTGAAACAGGTTTGAGTTGAATTGATCCAGGTTCTTAAAGCAAATCACTGTAATTAACTGTTAGAATCGTAGTCTAAGGAATAAAACTGTTCATTCTCGGACAAAATCACAAATGTTTCATGGTATGATGCAGATATGACTGTATGACCACTGGAAGAGCACTCTAGTCGCTGCTAGCTTCATAATATTTTGTTAGTTTCTACTTTTTGGAGGGAGACATGTTTGTTTCTTTTCTATCGCTAGCAACTTCTATGGTCTACCTCTGGTTTCAGTAAGACTGTTCCGGTTAGCTGATCCAGCTTAGTTGTGTACTTGGTGTTCCTTTATCTATCTGTATCTCTGGTTATCACTCTGTCAGTATTTGTTATTTTTGTATTCACAAATACAAATGACCAAAAACATCAAATCCAAATTGCTCTACAGTATCAGGTAGTCTGTCAGAAGAACAACCACAAATACCCCACCCTCTAATGTAGTAACCCCCAGTTCTGCAAGAATAGGTAATCAATGAATCAAACATCAAGTTAGCACACTGCGCACATACAGAACGACTTTCTTTATGATTATCCCTTCTATAATTGCGAGCAACAGCCAACGGGTGTAAGTGTGCAACCAAACCATAATGCAGGAACCCTTATAGAGTTATAGGTCCCGAAGTAGACACACAATCCCCTCGCTATTAATTTACGTGACCACCTAATGGAAAGTACTCACAGGGTTTCTATTCTAAATGGCTATATCAAACCAGACATCTTGTGACCACTTATAGAGTGGTACTATAACAAACATAAATGCAACATAATTCCAATACACCACACATTTGACTGCTTCACTTGTCTAACAATCAACACTTCTAAGAGGGGAGCTATACAGGTAAAACAGGTCAACAGTACAGAGTGTCTTCAAATAACAAATGGAGTAAAATTCGCTATAACAACAATTTACCTAGCTTTCGGGGTCTGCATAGTTCACCCACTCGTAAAAAACAAAAACAAGCAGCAGGAGGAATCGCCAATGCCCTTTCAGAGATCTACTGAGTCCTGACACGCGCAGTGGATGAAAACTTCAGCTGCATTACAATGCAAGTTCAGAAGAAATAAACTTTTTTCTTTTTGGCGTATGTAATACAATACACAAGTGCAAAGCAGAAATGAAATGAAGTTTTACAACGAAAATTAACATATAATGAGTAATTTTCCTACATCACAAATCCAAAACTAACAACACAATCCCTTGAAGGAAACTCCATTGAAACAACCCCCACTTACACCAACCCATCTCACATTAGAAACATTTTAATGAAAGCAAAAGAAACAGTAGCTTTCTCACTTAAACAAATAAAGATAACACAAACAAAAATAGCACAGCAATTAAACAGCAAACCCCCACAAAAAACTAAACCACCATTCTACGCCTCATTCTTTTTTCTTTTCCGTCTTTTTACTCCAAATTGCGAATTGTTTCTTCCTCCAAAAATACACAAAACCATCAACAAAAAAAAGTCGGGTTAATAATAAAAATTAAAAAGTAAAAAAGAGGATTCATTTAGAAGTTCTTATATACATAAACACCATTATTAAAGCCATAAGTAACTAGGAAGCAAAGAAAAGAAAAAGATGAGCAATAAACAACCTGGATAATATTCCACCCCCAACAAAATTATCTTGTGGTGTACACTTTTTACTTAGTTTAACTCCCCACTTTTAACAAACTTGTTAGAATTTCTTCTAAATTACGCTATGTTTTGTTACTCCTTTTTCTAATTTAATTTGCTTCTTTCACTTGTTGGGTCAGTTCCTGAAGGCAAATACTTAATTATTATATATTGTACTTCAGACAATGCTAACAAAATCAGATATCAGATAGCGATGCGACTAATTAGGTTTTGGCCTAGTGGTTAAGATATGGACATACGGAAACACGAGAACTCGTATTGGTCCAGTGCCCCGGAGGGAATAGACAAGAGAAAACATAATTAAACTTTAACTTTGTTCAGAAGTATATTGAGCTGAAAAAAGTAAAAAGATAAAGAAAATAAAAGGGGGGTTAAGGTTAATACATGGAAAAGGAAAGAGGAGTGCAAAGTAACGGAAAAAGTATGAATTCAATTGACAGCAAACAGTAGTTAATAATCACTTAATTAGATCTAGTGTCTCATCAGTTTAATTATCAGTGAATTAATTAGATGCAGGGGAAAAACACAAGGACAGTTTCATACTGCCCACCCATTTACATGCCAAAAAACACTAGAGGTCTCGAGTTCGAGCCTATGAATGTAGTTCCCCATGACACGTCCTCATATTCAACTTGAATCCGGACTAGACCCGATAGTGTAATAGAAGAAAGAAAATGAAAGACAAAGAAGTAGCATAAAATATAAGAAACCCAACATGAAACAACTAAATCAGAAAGTAAAGCTTCAAAAATGGCAGTGAAACTAAGAGGAGTAATGCAGAAGGAACATACCAGCAAGAAATGTAGAATGAAGAGAGAGAGACAAAATGTGGGGAAGTTGGAAAGAGAAAAGATAGAAATGGCGGGGTGATTTATGAAGAGGAATTGGGAGCAGCTTCTGTTACTCTTTAGCTCTCACTTGCTCTGTGTCAGTCACACTTCCCCAAGTAGCCGTTTATATTTTATGGTTTCTATTTGTCTTTCTCGTGCGCAAAGATGCTACTCTCCGTTGTTTTTATTTGTTAATGTTACGACTTTGCTACATTTAACGTTATACTTTGACCAATAATAACTTACACCATTTTATCGCTTTTTAGTTTTTACAATAGTAAGTGTAACTTTATTGTATACTCCTATTAAAGCATAATACATTAATGGGTCAAAATCCGACCTCAAATGGTGTCAAAGTCGAAATGTTAGCTCACCTCAATTTCAACAAAGCTGTATGGTTGGAAAACGGTATCTTGTATTCTTGTGCATCTACGGCAGTAGGGATAGCAGTATATAATACGGAGCGAACAATTTAATTTATCATTACTGTAAATATTGAGCAGCAATAAAATATGCTCTTCCCTGAAACAAATTAAGAATACATTTTAGTTTAAGAAGCGTCAGCTAATTTCCTTTTGGTTTGTCTCCAGAGAAGGCATATCATCTACCTTCAACAATGCTTCCGGTACTGATACTGGCGTAGAGTTGCTTACCTCAACCGCGTCACGTACAAGACTCTTCTCTGCAAATGGAGTCCGTGTTCCTTGGCCGAGTCCCAAATCAGGTGACAGCGGAGGACACGTATTAGATTCTACACTCGCAGTTTGTTTATAACCCCGTAACTCCTCTGGACATAATAGGATGGTAGACGAATGAGTCTCCTCGTTCATTAGAATAGTTTCAGGCTCAACACTGGCTTGTGGTTCCATCACATCAGTCTTATGGTCTGACGCCTCACCATGTATTTCCGATTCTTCCACTTGTCTGACTCTCATATCAGGCAACAGAGGAGAGCACATAACAGATTGTGCACTCTCATTGTGTTTATGGCCCGAAAACTCCTCTGGACATGATAGGATGGTAGCTGAATGACTCCCCTCGTTCTTAAGAATAGTTTCAGGCTCAGCACTGATTAGTGGTTCAATCATCACATCAGTCTCATTGTCTGAGGCCTCAACATGTTTTTCAGATTCTTCCTCTTGGTTAATTGTCGAATCAGGCAACAGCGGAGAGCACACAACAACTTCTGCACTCTCATTTTGCTTATAGCCCGGTAACTCTTCCAGACATGATAGGATAGTAGATGAATCACTCTCCTCGGTTTCCAGAATACTTTCAGACCCAGAACTTAGTTGTGACTCGACCAATACATCATGGTCTGAAGTCTCAACATGTTTTTCTGTTTCTTCCACTCGGCTGACTCTCATGTCAGGCAACAGAGGAGAGCACATAGTAGATTGTGCACTCTCATTTTGTTTATGGCCCGGAAACTCCTCTGGACATGATAGGATGGTAGACAAATGACTCTCCACGTTCTTCAGAATAGTTTCAGGCTCAACACTAACTACTGGTTCGATCATCACATCAGTCTTATGGTCTGATGTCTCAACTTGTTTGTCCAATTCTTCCACTTGGTTTCCAGCACACGTCTTTACCTCGATCTCCACTTCCTTTTCCACTTGATCTTCAGCACAAGTCTTTACCTCGATCTCCACTTCCCTTTCCACTTGATCTTCAGCACAAGTCTTTTCCACGATCTCCACTTTCCCCTGACATGAATTTAGATCCTCTTTATCCTTAGTGGCCAGGGCACAATCATCTGGATGCTCCCCTCCTTTGGTTGCTTCAGCAACTTTGATCACATCAAATTTCTGATCACTTGATAGTTTCTGCACGACTTCTGAGTGATCCTCGGACTTAAAACTAACCTCAGCAAAATGTTCTCCCCCATCACCTTCTTCAGAAACTCTGCCAATTTCTTCTAAAGCTGCCTTGGCTGTTGTAGATTTAGGAAGTTCAATAAAAATTTCAGAACCATCATTGACCTTCAATGCAACAGAATCCTTGGGCAAACCAGATAAATGGTTTTTAGCATCTGAATCAAAATCAGAAACATGTTTTCCTCCATCAGCTGCTTTACCAACTGTGCTGTTTCTTTCTGAGGCTGACTTGACTGAGGTAGGTTTTGAAACTTCAGAGAAAGCGCCACAATCCTGACGTTCTTTAGCTAATTTAGGGCTTGTATGACTTTTTTTATGATGAAGTTTGGCGGCACTTGGCAAATCCGTCGAATGATCCTGTAGTTCTTTAGTTAATTTAGGGCTTCCATGACTCTTATGAGGATCGAGTTTGGCGGCACTGGCTGCTGAAGTTGACACTCTAACAGCATGACTGCCAGGCTTTACCTTGATTGCAGGCCCAGAAGAACTACAGTTTCCTGCAACTGACCTAGGAAGGTTACTGGGTAAAGCAGAACGGGGTCGTGCAGCACTGCTTGGAGTCTTGGTACCAGCTTTTGCCTGTGCAATGCATCACTTGTTTAGAACTATGATGTATGATTCAGATGATAAAACAAAGTGAGAAAACGTAGATGTCGTAAACAAGGACCCATTAATAGAAAATTCAGAGGGCATGTGAAAGGATCTTAGTTTGTTTAGATCTCTCTCGCCCCTTCTGAAACCCATTTATCCATGTCTCTGGTTGAAATACAGTTAATTTCTTTAGAAAGAAATGAAAAGATAATAGAAGACTGACCCCATCAAAGAAACCAATCTTCGGTGAAGGCAATCGAAGGCCTGATGGCTTGGCAGGACCAGGACGAGACACAGAATTTCCTGTTGGTAGTTGCTTTAAGGATTGGCCTGGAATACCCGCAACGTGATAATCATGCCTATCCACTGACCTATCATTGGAGTGCTTTCGCATATTTTGAGACCCATTACTATCCAAACTAACCCCTTCAGGAGTGGAACAGGGTTTCAAACTACCATGCTTTTGATTTATTGTTGCATTTGAAGAAGATGATTCTGTAGACCATTCACTGACAGAGCTTGCTGGGGATATACTTGGAGAAAGATCTGAATTTGACTTCACATAAGCAGAGAGCTGACTCTCCCCCGGCCGAGATTTACTCTTCACAGGAACTCGAGATGGAGTTCTGACTTTGGAACCAGGTGGCAAATTTGCATTCTTGTCTATCTTTCTTCTAATAACATCGGACAGGGATTTTCGAATATTTTCAGATGAAGAGCTACTAGAGCTGTCACAAGAAGGACGAGAACTACGTGTTCCAGTTCTGTTTGATACCGATGAAGCTGAAAGTACTGAGAATGCTGGAGCTTTTTGTAAAGTGTTTCTAGAACTAACTTGACTGGGGACTTTTGAAAGCAGTGGTCCTTGCCCAGCACCTGTTCCACGCAACCTTGATATTAATATACAAGACTTTAGAAATCAGTGAACAACAGCAATAAAGAGTAGAATTTACCATTAGTATTTCGTCCATTATTGATTTCTGATTTTGCGCGACTGGCACTAACTGACATTCTCTTGCTTTGGGGTGATCCTTCCATCCTCGGTTTACCAATTGCTGCTGGTGGCCGAGGCAGCTTTGAGCTTGGCTCTCTGCCCTTGAAAGCAGGCTTAAGGAAAAGGGAAGCAGTAAGTTCAATTATTATGGTTACAGCTTGGAAGAAATATTTTGATTTCTGAACAAGTGCATTCTCACTATAAGAAATGCTACAGTATATCATAACAGCTAATGAGATTAACATGCTCAAGGCTAAAGTTTATTAAAGTAAAGAGTATGTACTACAACACGCTCCAAAGACTGCAGAAACGAAAGTGATGTACAAGAAAGCCACATAAAGCAACAATGGTGAAAGTACATGCCTTAGTCACTTGTTTGTCACTTGAACTTGGCTTTAACATCCTTGTTGGTCCTTGCACAGCAGGATTAAGCTTCTTAGAAGACATTTTCGGCTTCACCTGAAAGAAAAGTACTTCTCACATAACTTTATCACAATGGTGATAAGCTTAGTAAATGTTAGCAGCGCAACTTACCATATTGCCAAAGGAAGGCTGGCTTATCTTCGAAGCTGGAGAATCAAAATACTCAGTTAGTTCCAAAATCCCAGCACAAAGTGCAGAAAAGAGCCCAGTTAAAAATCCTACCACAGATAGAGCCAATTCAATTGCACATTAGAGCCTAAATTATCAGTAATCTCATTGGAGCAATTAAATCACACCCTGAATCACAATAGACTTTGTTATCACAACACCTTCACAGTTTTCACACTGAAAACAAACGTCGATTAAATAGAACAAACATCTGTCTGCCAGCCACCTTTCCAAAATAAAGAGGACAGTATTCACAACCCTATCAGCTAAAGTGAAATCCCAACAAAAGAGTTGTACATCAAATGACTAAGCACGCCGCCTAATGTTTCTCTTGATGAAAGACTCTTAAAAAAACACACACACAGTGGGATTTACATCTTAAATAAAATGTGGTATAGCATCAACTTTTTTTTTACCTAAGCAAACAAACCAAATTATACGTAACACAGCTGAAATGCTAACATAAATACTGAGACTTAATGCAAATCTTCAAAACAGTATGACATTACTTACAACATTCATTTGCAGATTCTTTTTCCTTAGTACTGTTCCCTGAAGTGGAAGATTTGCTGCTTCTTTGAATTGAGGCTCTTATATCACAGAAAAGATCAGCCTCAAGGCTTTCCAGTGTCAAATTGTCACTCTGAATTGTGCTGATTGAATCAGTCGATTTACTCAACTCCTCTTGGATGCCAGGCAACAGATGATCCTGATTCGAACTAGTCTCAGCTCCTTCCATTATGTTGGACAGCTCTTCAGCGTCAAGAACTCCTGCAAAATTATTAGACACAAAAAGCAACAGGTGATTTGAGTGTAAGACATAAGTCAGCAAGTACAAAGATCACACACAAACCATATTTTTTATGAACATACCAGCACTAGTGAAAAAAGCACTATCCCAAGCCAGACTTTTGCGCAAGTTACACTTGCCATGTTTTCTAGGCCTTTGAACTGCCAAAAAATCAGATGGAATGTCCATATGGGGCGCTTCAGTAAAAATGCCACCTTGATTTTCTGCTGCGTTGCATTCTGTCCAACAAACAAGAAGCTTCTGTCAGAATCTGTGATGACAATGAACTACGTCACTAGCAGTGCCAGTACCCACAATATTGGACTGCAAGCACCCTGCTTCAGAGAGTCATGAAATATATTTCCTTATATGAACCACTTATTTTCGAGTATAATTAAACTGAATTTGTGAAGTAAAAGGACATAACACAGTGTAGGCAAAATGGGCAATGAACCAGTGTATACTAGTCTAACCTAGTCTATTATTACCACATCTCGAAATGTTCCATATATTGTCCCAGAATTTCTAAGGAATAAAATTGTCCCACACCTCTCCCGATAGTCTTCCTATGTGCGCACTACATCAGCTTTGTGAATAATTTGTATCTTTCAAACAATCAACGGAAATTTTACCACCCCGTAAGTTCAAAACCAACGGCAGGATGAGTAGAACATCTCACTGACATCGATTGAGAATTAAACATGTAGAACTTCTCAATTACCATGGTAACAAGTTGAGTTGTTTTCCTAAAGTGATATTCTTTTATCGTCTCCTAACAGGGAACGGAACATAAACAGTTGACAAAATCGCCCCATAGCACACAATGTGTTCAGCTCATGTTAGAACTGTCTCCCAAACTTAGCACAAGTAAGAGCAACTCATACTAAGGCCAGTACCGTGTTACTAGAACTAATAAGACTTTTCCGACTTCACAAGCTTCACGACAAGTAACGTCTTAAGACGATACATCCAAATTTTAGGTCACAAACATCATCAGCTATCAACAACAACAAACGCAACTAAAACTAGCAGTCTAAACGTCAACATGAAGACACCCTCACCCTTACTCCTCAACGACACAATCTACGTCGAAAATTTGAGCACGATACTTAACTATCCATCATCGCGATCGCATTGCCGTCTCCCATTTCACACTGATCAGTCTAATAATAATTTTCCTAATAATTTGAACATTTCATTGACCTAATAAAAATAAGATTGAGCTACATTTCACACTAACAACTCCCGTAAACCATCATTTGCTTATGGTTTACGCCTCAAAATCTCGATTTAACACTTACAGTTTACAGCAATTAGGGTTACACACCAAGAAACATTAGAATTTAAACTTCAAAATTAAAAAAAAAAAAAAAAGAAAAAGAAATTAATAAGAGTGATTGAGCTATAATTTCAACGAATTTAAGTAATAAAATTGAACTGAAAAAAAAAACAATTAAATACAAAAAATCGGCAATCAAAGATGAGAAAAAAGGGGGGAAAATTATGACCTGAAGAAGAAGATAAGAGGAAATCATCGTCGGAAGCTGAAGCGTCAATGAGAGAGAAACCATTGGTGTCGGCGTCGAGTTGAGATGAATCTAGATCGTCCATTTTACTTGATTGTTTGATTGATTGATTTTGGGAGCAGATCGTATTGATGGCGAAGATTGTGATTTGATTTCACTCCCAAAATTGCGACAGTTTTTCCAGGAGATGAAATGAAATGAAGTGTGTGAGAGAAGATACTAGAGAGAGGGGTGGGGGGGCACAGAGAAGCGGTAAAGGTGAAAGTTTTTGAACTTGAATGCTGTTGTGGTTTTATTAAGGACTTGTTAAGTTGTTAGATATCGTTCAGAGAACGTACTATAAGTCCGTATAGCTTGACTTAAGTTAGGTAGCATAGAAATAGATACGGACTTCGAAATGGATACGAAACTGATATATGATATGATGGTCCAAAATAGATAGGACACGTTTAATTTAAGATCTTTTTATGAAAAATAAATTATTACGTACTTTAATTATCATTTTTTTAATACCATATTTAAGTTATTAACAAATAAGAATGGAGTACTTTAATATATTGAAATATTCTTGAAGTGTCCTTTGACGATGAAGGTGTCTAAGAGTGTCAAAACTAACAAAATATTAATACATAATGGATGTCCATTTCGAAGTTTTGCACTCATATTGTCTTTGTGCTGTGTACATGTCGGTGTCGGACATGGATACGCTAAATTATAGAAGTGTATGAGGGTCTCAAAATGTAATCATGCTGATTGCATTTGAGAAAGAAAAAAAAAAAACACGATATGTTGAAAATGACCCATTTATAAGATTTCACCTCTCCAAAGTCCAAACCACCCAAATAAGGCCAAGGTGTAGTATCAGTTCTACTTGATGATATTTTTGTTATATCATGTTTTGTTACGATAGATGTCTTCATGTAGACAACTTATGATACCCCTCAAGAAACATGATATGTAATCACCCCACAGACCAACATGGATCCTTTGGTCGCATTTTGATCTCACACATCTGCACCCTTAAAAACTTTCCTAGAGTGACGTACTTCTGGTGCAAGGGTTTGTACTTGAGTTCTTCTACTGTCTTGAGTTGGGAGTGTAGAAAGGAATTTCATAGTTGAAATTAGTACAACTAGACTACTAGAGTTAGATGTAGGGTTCTTCTATTTTCATGGGTTCAGACAAATAGGAAAGAAAACTCTAGCGAATTTTGTGGACGTAGACCTTGGGTTGAGGTCAAATCACATAAAACTTGTGCGTATTCTCTTTATTGTTTCGTGTTTTACTACAATTCATAATTCAGATATGTGCACTATACCATTACAAACTACAATCTTTAGTTTGTGGTACAGTACGCTAGTCTATCTTTTCTGCTGCTTTACACAAGATAACTCGAGCATCATGAAAAAGTACTAATCAATGTCAATACTCGATCAAATCCCCCCCCCCCTACTATATATATCGACATGATTATCCAAACGCCACTCATCTATCCTAAGATTACTCCCCATCATGCAGGCTTAACCGTCAACTTTTTAGCTCATGGTCGGGTATCCTAAAAAGAAAATCAACGTTTTGTTGGTATGAGTGACATTGTATCAATCCCTTTAATCACTCAGATCATATGAGCATTTTACTATAAGCCTCCTCTTAACCTGGGGTGTAATACTGCCTCCTCACACTACAAGAAATAAGCTAAATAGAGACGGAATTTTGTGAAGGAAATACGTCTCAAACTGCAATTAGAGACGGATTAGAGACGAAAAATGATTCGTCTCTAAAGAGCTCGTCTCAAATTTATTAGAGGCGGATTATAAAATCCGTCTCAAATTAGAGACAGATTGTAATATGTGTCTCAGACATATTAGAGACGGATTATAATATCCGTCTCAAATTTGAGATGGATTCTAATGTACATCTCAATTATATTAGAGACGGATTTCAAATTCCATCTCCAAATAGAGATGGAATAAATAACTTTCCGTTTCAAATTAGAGAAGACATTTACGAACATCCATCTCAAATCTCAAACTAGAAGCCAGAATTTTACATATTAGCCATATTACAAATCAGTGTCGTGCACTATATACAAATATCACATATGATATCTTTTTGTTCATAGGCTACATGGGATTTGAACCCACATCTTTGTGCAAATGCACACGCTCTTCCACCTTGAGCTAATAGCCTCTAAATCCCATCTAACAAACAAGATTATGAAACCACATGGACATATATATTCATGGTGCCGGTCACTAGGTTGCTTTAATGTTAGAGGACTTATCATTACAAGGATTAAGAAACCATCAATCATGAAACCACTAACACTCAAATGAAAAAATAAATGAAGAATTGATTATAGTAGAAGCAGATAAAAATTAATTACCTTGTTGATAGTCATCACCGAGATGCATGTATACACAAAGCACACACTAAGCTACAACAAAATAGCATGAGCTAAATCATTACTGAAATAAATCATTGTGCGAAAACAAACTACTACTGCACTATACATAATAGAATATAAGTAAATGCCCCAAGTCATCATCCCATACTCCCAAGTATCAGATTTCACACACCTGCCGACCAGCAATGCCTCAAGTCCACAGAAGCAATGGTTGAAGAGAAGAGCTTGCAAAAGAGTATATGTTACTTTTTCACTCAACTGGTCAGCGAATGTAGAGTTGAATGACGTCAATGAATACGTCTAGCCTAACATGAGATGTAAAATTGACCTTCACTCCTTGTGTCTCCGCTCCCGACTTTAAATCACATGATTTTGCGCAATGTCGCTGATTCTCATAAACGAGTGAGGCGGGGTTGTAGTTGATCAGAGACGACACCCACTTAATTTCAAAGTCAACAATTACAATGGATCGACATTCTACCACCCTTACCTCAGGAGCGAGTGGTCTTATTGTTGGGGTTCATTTTATTGATGAGGCCACAGCCCTTGGGAAGGAAGGCCCAATGCCCTTGATAAAGCCCAATGATGTCCTTAATGTCCAGCAGATCTCATTCGTTGGATGTCAAGGGAATAGAGGGTCAAGGTGAATGGGGGACCCCTAAGGGTACTCCTTGAGGGTACCTCCTCCACTATAAATACCCCTCTTTTTCCCTCATTTGGTAGGATTTAGACTCTGAGCTTTAAGAAAGCCATTTTATTGCTATCTTTAAGATAAGTGATTCTCGGTACCACATTTCCCGATCGCACCCAATACTGACTTGACTGTCGGAGGGGCGTCGTCTGGGTAAAACCGGGCCCCCTTGACAGTTTGTTCATTGCGCAGGACAAAGACTTAGACCCCATCTATCCCGAAGTCGAACCCAGGACGAACATTTGGCGCCGTCTGTGGGGATAGATCGGAGAAATCTGAGTTTTTGCTTGTGAGTTGAACATCTTGACTGCGATAGAAATGGTAGCCGAGACGCGAAAAAAGGTTGACAAGTCAAACACGGCCGCTGCGCATGCGGGTGCGCTACCCCCCGGTGACAACCCAATCATCGGCTGTTGCGACCCGATGACAGGTGAGTTATTGGGGCCGGTTGCGTCCACCGCAACCGCATCCACTCGAGCCCCGGAAAGACAAAAGGCAGTGGAAGCTGCGCGCCCACCTCCCCCTGTAACCATCGAAGACGGGCGCCACCGCAGAGGTTACGTCGTCGAGGACGAAGACGAGATGGATTACACCGACGAGGAGGAGACAGAGACGGATAGCCAGGGCACTGCGGCCTTTGAAGCTCGGATATCCGCAGTCCGAGAAGAGCTCCGCAAGGAGATGATGGAGAACTTGGATGCCCAGATGGCGGCATTCCGGAAGGAGCTAAGTGCGCAGGTGCCACCGGCCTCGGGGCAGTCGCAGCCGGGATCTTCCGGAGCGAAGAGGGGGAAGAATAGGCCGTGCCCCTCAGTGCGCATCCGCAGAGCGGTGGCACGCGCAGAGGAGGCGCAGAGGCAAGCCAACCCTAGATTCTTGGACGCGCGCCTTGTCATTGATGCGGGGAGGGCGCGCGAGGAGAAGGAGAAAAGGAAGAAAGAGGAAGAGGAAAGGTTGCGAAAAGAGAGGGAAAGGGAGAAGGAAAGACAGAAAGAGCGACCCCAGGCGTCATACAAAAAATTCTCCGCGATGGAGAAAGGCAAGGGTATGGTAGAGGAGGATCGGACATCAGTGTTTGACAGATTACGACGGGATTCCGGGCGACGCAACGCGCCCCTGTGGATACGGTCCCGGTCTCCTCCACCCGCACGAGGCGTGGCCCTCACCTGTCCCTCGCAACCACAGCCCAAGACTCAATCTCAGCACGACCACCAACACCATCACGGTGAGCGGCCCCGGAGTCCACTTCGCAGAGGTAGGACCCGGACGCGAAGCAGTAGTGAGAGCGAGTCCGAAATTGAGGGCGAGGCAAGTTCCAAATACCGGAGCTGTGGTCATCGGGGACGTTCAACACTGCTTCGTGACTCCCCATTCACAAGTTGGATCCTAACCGCAGACAAGCCGCCAGGCATTAAGAAACCCAAGATGACTGAGTACGATGGGGTAGGAGACCCGCACGACCACATCTCGTCATATCTACACAATATCAGTTACCTAACCATGGACGAACCCACCATTTGCAAGATGTTCCCGTCTACACTAAGCGGAATCGCGCAGAGATGGTTTGACCAGTTACCCCCAAACAGTATTGACTCATGGAGAGAGTTAAGAAGGAAGTTTGCTGGCCACTTTGTAACCAACAAGACTAGAAAAAAGACATCCATCCACCTTGCCACTGTGAAACAGGGAGACAACGAATCTCTGGACGAGTACATCCAGAGATTCCGCATGAATGCAACGCATGTGACCAACCTCACTGATGAGGCGGGGGTTGCGGCGTTAATCATGGGAATGACGGAAGGTAGATGCAAGTACGCTTGGTTGCAAAAGAGCCCAAGACCATGGTGGGCGCATATCAGAGAGTGGCCGCGCACGTGAATGCCTCCTTGGTAAATAGCTCGGGACGCAAAGAGAAGGCGGCCGTGGTGGCGCAGAACAAGAGCCAGGACTTCCTGTCTGCGCGTCGGCCGAGTGGCGGCTTGCGCAACCCCGGTCGATTCAATACATCGATCAGAATGATCTTTATGGCAATCAAGGATGATGAGATGTTGCCGGCACCAAAGCCAATGGCTGACGCAGATAGGGTCAACATGCAGCAATTTTGTGAGTACCATATGGAGAGCGGGCACAGTACCCGAAACTGCCTTCATTTGGAAGATGTGTGTCACAATCTAGCTGACAATGGAAGGTTGCAGAGATACCTGACCCGGCTGCGAGGACAGCGGGACAGGTATAAACAGCAATGGCAGGGCCGCGGCAACTACAACAACCGCAACAACAGCAATGGCTGGCTTGGGAGTAGGCCGCGACCACCCAAGGGAGGAGATAGGGAACACAGCCCCGGTGTGATAAACACAATTTCGGGTGGCTTCGCCAGCGGCGGACCAAGTCACCGGGGACGAAAAGAAAATTTAAGAAACTTTGTCAACTCCATTGCGTCTTCTCAGCTGAGGCCGATAAGGATCCCCGATATCACTTTGAAGCAGTCTGATATTACGGAGGTTCGTACACCACATGACGATCCGGTGGTGATCACCATGAGGGTGGCGAACAAGGACATAAGAAGATGCCTGGTGGACACAGGATCCTCAGTAGATATAATGACTTTGGATTGTTTATTAAAGCTGAGATACACGAGGAAGGATATACAGCCACTACATGATCCTATTGTCGCGTTCGGCGGGCAAACTATCTATCCGCTAGGTTCGGTTCGACTCCCTGGTGCCATTGGTACTGGAAGTGCGATCAGGACCGCAATGGTGGAATTCATCATCATTGACATTCCATGCGCATATAATGTGGTCATCGGGAGGCCGATGTTAAACGAAGTGGTTGGTCTGGTGTTTACCTTGGGACTTTTAATGATATATATCACCGATGACGGGAAGCCGGCAATAATACGAACCGATCAGAAAACAGTTCGAGAATGTTATCACGCGGGGCTGCGGCCGCCGATGGTCAACCTCGAGGATGCCGCACCGGAAGACCAACTTCCAGGAAGAGGAAGGAGAGGAGTGGTGAAGCAATCTCGGCCGCGATGATGTACTCCATCGAGACTTTGGATGCGCGTCATGGGCTGGAAGGACCCACCCAACCCCACGAGGAGACAGAGGAAGTGGCTTTACAAGAGGATAATGAGGGGAGAGCAGTACGCATTGGTCGGAATCTCGCAGTGGAAGAGCGAGATCCACTGGTCGCGTTGCTCAAAGAGTATAGAGACGTGTTCGCATTCGCAGTAGAGGAAATGCCGGGCCTCGATCCCGCAGTCATTACACACAAGCTGAATGCGGACCCAAAAATCAAACCAGTTCACCAGAGGAGAAGACATTTTGGGACAGAAAGGTCCGAAGCGATTAAGGAGGAAGTGGGTAAGCTCCTTAAAGCTGGATACATAGAAGAATGTTTATACCCGACGTGGCTATCGAACGTTATGCTTGTTAAAAAGCCCAATGGGTCGTGGCGCATGTGCGTTGATTTCACTGATCTAAACAAAGCGTGCCCGAAGGATGGCCAGCCTTTGCCGCGCATGGATAGATTAGTGGATTCGGCCTCGGGCCATGGACTCTTAAGTTTCATGGATGCCTACGCAGGATATCATCAAGTGCCCCTCGAGGAGGAGGATAGACCAAAAACCGCATTCGTCACTCCGCTAGGAGTATACATGTATCGTGTGATGCCCTTTGGGTTAAAAAATGCGGGTGTGACATTCCAAAGGTTAGTCAATAAGGTGTTCGAGGGGCAAATTGGACGCAACATGGAGGCCTATGTGGATGACCTGATAGTGAAAAGTGCGTTAGCTGCGAACCACACACAAGATTTGAGTGAAACTTTTGCTACTTTGAGGAAGTACAATATGAAGCTGAACCCCAAGAAGTGTGTATTCGGGGTGCATTCGGGGAAGTGCCTGGGTTTCTTGGTTAGTGAGCGCGGCATTGACGCAAACCCGGAGAAGATAAAGGCCATTTTGGATATGCCTTCCCCTCGATGAGTCAAAGATGTGCAGAGGTTGACTGGTTGCGTGGCGGCACTCAGCCGATTCATTGCCAAGTCAGCTGACCGCTGCTTACCCTTTTTCGATGCACTCCGAAAGCGCAAGGCGTTTGAGTGGAACGACGAGGCCGAGAAGTCCTTCCTAGAACTGAAGGAATATCTGACTAAGGTGCCAAAGATTGTGGTACCAAAAGAGGGGGAAGAGGTAATGATATACTTATCTGCGGGAGAGCGAGCAGTGGGGGCTGCGCTAGTGGTCGAGCGCGAGGGCTCACAATGCCCGGTGTATTACGTGAGCCACGCCCTCGCCGGGGCCGAGTTGCGATATCCCCCGCTCGAAAAGTTGGCATTCAGTTTGCTGATTGCAAGTAGGCGGCTGAGGCCTTACTTTCAGAGTCATAAAATTGTTGTGATGACTAATTATCCACTCCAAAAGATACTGGGAAGCCTCGACGGGAACGGTCGATTGCCGCGTTGGGGCTGCGAGCTGAAGGGATTTGGAGTGGAGTACAAATCCAGGAAAGCCTACAAGGGACAAGTACTAGCCGACTTCGTCACAGAGTGCATGTTTAGTGAGGAGTCCGCAGTACCAAATGCACAGTGGTTGTTGTACGTTGATGGATCTTCGAATTCCGGCGGCAGCGGAGCAGGCATAGTAGTTATCCTCCCAAGCGGGGACAAGACTGAATATGCTTTGCGTTTCGGATTCGAAGCTACTAACAACGAAGCAGAGTATGAAGCCCTGATTGCGGGAATGCAAATGTGTGCGGCTGCGGGCGCGAGGAACGTAAAAGCATACTCGGATTCGGCTGTTGTGGTCAATCAAATAACTGATAAGTTTGAGGCCAGAGATCACATGGCTAGATACCGGGACGCAGTCAAAGAAATGGTCAGGAGCTTCGAGGTGTTCGAGATTGAGCAGATCCCGAGGTCAGAGAACCAACAGGCCGACGCACTAGCACGCTTGGCTAGTTCGTCGGTAAATGACAACCCAAGGGTGGTACAGTGGAAGGTTCTGCCGTTGCGCAGTATTGATGCGACTCCGAACATCGCAGCTCTAGACCGCGGCCCAGAGTGGATGATCCCGTTGTTTGCATACCTGAGGGATGGAGAGTTGCCAGAAGACGAGAAAGAGGCGGAGAAGGTGAAGAAACGTGCTGAATGGTTTACGCTTCTGAACGGTAAGTTGTACAAGAAGGGGTACACCCATCCGTTCTTGAAGTGTGTAGACCCAGTTGAGGGAGATTATATCCTCAAAGAAATCCACCATGGTGAGTGCGGCGGCCACATTGGAGCAAGGGCAATGGCCGGTAAAGCCCTACGGCTTGGGTTCTATTGGCCCACAATGCAGAGCGATTCAGCCGAGATCATGAAAAAGTGCGACCGATGTCAGAGGTTTGGTCCAACCTCGCATCGACCTGCAACTCCACTTAAACCCATAACTGAGCCGCTACCATTTGCGAGGTGGGGACTCGACATTGTGGGTCCTTTTCCTCGCAGTCAATGCCAAAAGAGATATCTGATTGTTGGAGTGGATTATTTCACCAAATGGGTTGAAGCGCAACCAGACTCTCGCATCCGAGATACAGAGACCATGGATTTCATGTGGAAGTATATTTTCACCAAGTTCGGGCTACCCCGCTGCGTCACCCTCGACAACGGCTCGCAGTTTGACAGCGACCGATTCCATGAGTACTACGCAAAATATGGTGTGAAAACTTGCTATGCCTCGGTTGCCTATCCGCAGGCCAACGGTCAGGTTGAATCCTCCAACAAGTTGATTGTGGGCGCACTCCACAAAATGGTCGAAGGGGCCAAGGGAAAATGGATTCAGCAGCTACCAGGGATCTTGTGGGCGATGCGTACCACTACTAAGCGCGCTACAGGAGAAACCCCATTCCAGCTCGTTTACGGGTCAGATGCGGTATTGCCAGTGGAGTGGGGAGCTGAGTCCTTGCGGATCAGCACCTACGACCCCGAGCAGAATGAGTCGGAGCTGCGCATCGCGTTAGACTTGCTGCCTGAATTGAGAGGCAATGCTTTGCTGCGAGTAGAGAGACAAAAACAAGACATGGCTCGCGCCTACAACAAGAGGGTAAGCCCAAGAAGCATTGAGATTGGAGATTATGTTCTGAGAAATCTCGCAGCTACCGGAAAAGAGGTTCCAGGCGGGAAACTGAAGCCCAAGTGGGAAGGTCCTTTCCTTGTGGTTGGAAAGATGAGGGAAGGGATCTTTCGCTTGGAGGAACTTGGCGGCGAACCCATCGAGAGGCCATGGAACATTATCCACCTCAAGAAATATTATGCTTAGGTTATGGGTTGAGCTGTAACATAATCAGTTCGTTGTTTATTTTTCATCAAAAGGATAGTGAAGCGCTAGACGCACCCCACAAAACATGTATTTTAAATTCTCAATAAATGAAATGGTCTGCGGCCCAGTTGTTTTCGTTCACCCGATGTGTCAATTTTAATTAGAATAGTTAGAATACTATAGAGCAAATTCTGACCAAGTCTGGAACTTCACCGGTCTCGATGAATCATTTTCGATCAAGCCAGTGGCTAAAGCCAAGCTGAGTCGGTTGTGTCACCAGACTCGGACGGTGAATACCCACTGTGGGGTGGGACCTCACCACCTCGGATGACCAGCTGTGGATCACCAATAGTATCAATTGGCACCTGGGTATCACTAATACTCGGGCGCGGCTGGGAAGAAGTCCAATTCCAAAATATACCTGGTTCGGGTTAAGACACTATATTCATTCCCGATGATTCGGGTGCGTGTTGAATAGGGTTCCATGAGATCGCCCGGCCCGCAACCAGAGGCAGGGCCGAAGTAACGGCCCTCGGCGAACATGTCTCCAGCTCGGATTCGTTCGCCTACGCTCTTGCACTCAGTAATCAGGGGACACCCTAGTTCAAGGGTGTCGAACTGCGATGTTGTGTTTAAGTGGGACGTAGACCCCCAGATCTCCGGGCCCGGACAGTCGAGCCAAATTTTCATTGGTTAAATTCGATGTCTCGGGCTCGACCCTCGTTGATATCCGAGTTCAATTCGAACGAAGGATGGGCTGTAATAACCCACAAAAAACGAGCTGAACCATAATATTCCACCCTTGGGCTAATACCCCGAGGGGCGCACCTAGATAACGAGTTAGTGTTTGTTATTGTTTTGCAGGTACAAGATATTATCATTATAAAGAAATCATTGCAAGATAAGCCAATGTGAAATTCGGCTGCGATTTTCGCCTCCATTTCAGGGGCGAAGTTATTTGATTGAGTCGAGATCGCACCCAATTCCAGGGGCAAAGTTTGGCTGCGACAGAGGAGCGAAATTAGTTAATCGGGACGAAATCGCACCCAAATTCAGGGGCGATGGCCGAGTGCGATTTCCGCCCCCATTCCAGGGGCGGATATTTTGATCGAGTCGAAATCGCGCCCAATTCCAGGGGCGATGCTCGTTGATCGCGTATTATCACAAGTATACAAGGACAGCAACAACGTATAAGAAAAGATGAAGAGAGATAAACGCCGGACCATATAAGAAGTTGATTCCAATAACTACAAGGGCAGAAATAAAAATACAAAGTTTAAGGAGCTACATCCCCTGCTAGCTAGGCCGCGCCCTCTTCCTCCTCAGCATCATCATCGTCGTCGTCATCATCCCCATCACCCTCGAGGTTGATGACAATTGGACTCCACTGGGGTTGTATCCTGGGCTCCGGGGCAGGTGGCGCCTCGTCAACATTGATGGACTCAGGCAGCTCCCAGAGATCTTGTCGCGCTTGGAAGAGGGTCCCGCTTTGCTTCGCGGTCAGATATTCTAGATCCTTAGTCAGATCTTCGGGATCCTCGAAGGTGGCCAGATACTGGTCGCCGAGACGCTCCAGAGCAGAGGTAAAGGCATTCACATCAGCCGGGGCCAACGTTTTAGGATGCTTCTCTGAGATCGCACCCACCTCCCTCAACGCAGCCATAGCAGATTCCTTCATCGCCTTCACCTCGGAGAAGCGGACATCACCCATCCTGTCATTAAGGAGCACCTCATAGTCTGGGGAGGCCAGGAACTTTGCCTTGGCGTTACAAGCGCGGTGCGCCCAGAAGTTGATGTAGCCCTTAGCATTTTCAAGCTGGCGCAGCAGGTTCTTCACCCTGTCAAGGGCCGCAGTCAGGTCCCCCTTCAGTTGCGCGTTGGACTCGCACAAAGATTTGCTGATCTCTTTGAGTTGAGTAACTTGCGCAGCGGTGGTGGCCGCGTAGCTCACCGCGGCTTTGGCTTCCTTGGTGGCCTTCTCAGCCCTTTCTTCGGCAGCTTTAGCGAAGTCTGCAACCTTCGCGTTCTCCGCGCTGAGCTCGTCCACGCGTGTCATCAACCTCTTTATCTCCTCCTCTCGTTGGGTGGCAACCGTAGACAATTCGGCGAACCGATCTGACTGCGTCTGAATGTATTCGGAGGGATGACCCATGGTGTCGAACACATGGGAGACAAGGCCAGCCAGCTACAAAAGATAAGTGTAAGAAGGCAGGTGAAAAAAAAAAAAAAAAAACTCACACTATAAGTATGTGCGGCGAAGCGCTCCAGCCAGTTGCCAGGCCTTTCTTGGCGGCGTGCCCAGCGGCGAAAGGGAAGGAGGGCATCGTTGAGAGGGTCGCTTATCCCTCTGATGGCCCAAAGACTCTCCTCGCTAGCCAAGAGCACACCCATATCATCGGTCACCTGCATAACCTGAGGAGATAACCCACCCAAGCCTGACCGCGAAGGAAAATCAGTGTGAGAGTAAGTGAAAGGCCGATTAGCGCGCGTGGAAAGAGACTTACTGGGGCCGAAAACGGTGTCGTTGTCGGTGGGGGGAGCAGTGTTCATGGTCTGCTCACTCCCTTCCAGGCTCGAATCGCCCAGACTCTGGCGGCGCATGTAGAAGCGAAGCGATTTGCCTGCGCGGGGATTCTCGAGAATCTGTAAACAAAGAAAATTAGAACCAAGCCAGTAATACATGCACGCCGGAGATAAGATAAGAGTGAGCACTCACCGGTGATAGAGTCTCGGCAGTAGTAGGGACCCCCTCCGAGAGAAGTCCCTTTCCTTTATCCCTACCGGCCGAAGATGAGGCCGGCTCCTCAGAGGTCGGTGCCTGCGCAGACACCCGCAGCTGAGTAGACTCGGGCTGCGGGGTAGACACCTCTTGTTGAGGAGGCGCCTCCCGAAGAGGGGTCGCAGCCACGGGAATGGTGCCCGCGGATCTTTTCCTCGGCCTCAAAGAAGTCGCCTGCGACGAGGAGGACTCAGCCCGTTTGCGCTTTTCCCCTTTATTTGTCTCCTTCGTCGCGTCAGCTGCATTCATCGCCGCCGTTTCCTCCCGAGCAGCTTGAATCTTCTCAGGAGCATTGGCGGCCTTTTCCCGTTGGGCACAAACCTTAAACATATCTGCTTGTGGGAGAAGGTTCGCGATGTGGGCCTCAACGGTATCGAGAGCTTTTACTGCAGAGAAAAGAAAACAAAAGAAAGTTAGTATCATTTGACCATACAGGTAATAAAGAGAGAAGTACGGAGAAAGAGGAAGAATCCTACGGCGCTCAGCCTCATTTACGGCCTCCATGAGACCCGCTCTTATCAACCAAACGTTCTCCAAGGACTGGTCGAAGGTAGGGGTCCAAACACGATGGCCCTCCCCCGGAGTCTTAGCCTGGACAAAGTAGTCGTGCACGGCGCGCATAGAAGGAGGGAGTACTGGTTGTTCTCGGGTGTCAGCGGGGACTTCCCCCTTGGACAGCGGGAAGTCAAAGACATCGGCAGCAGTTGCACTTGCATTAAGACTAACCCAAAAGAAGTTACTCTTCCAGACAACCTCGTTCTTGCGGGGTTTCTTCGGCTGCGTCACGATGCAATGAAGATCGCCCGCGCCGCGGGGACTAAAGGTATAAAACCCGTATTGGTTGGCAGACACATGGTGCAGGGATTGAAATAATTTAATTGACACCGGGATCAGCGCAGCCAAACAGGTCATTACGAACCCGTTGATGGTTAAGTAGGAGTTTGGGGTCACTTGCGCTGGGCACAAGTGGTAGTGCGACAGGAGTTTAGCAGTGTATCTGGGTATGGGCAACCGCAGCCTGTTAGTAATAGCCAGCTCGTGGACCGCGAAGCAGCCGCGCGGAGGGTTAGACAAGACGGATCCTAACTCGGGGACAGTTAGGACAATGGGAGACCTAATGCCATAGTCTGCGCAAAACTTCTTCAACCTAGCGGGGGTGTACTTCGCAATGAATTTTTCAGAAATCGGAGCAGTGTCATATCTTCCTAACAGATCCACGCTCGTGTTCTGCGCGGCCGCGGCATATTGAACGGCCTCCACCTCGGTGAAGGTCGCATCTGATGCGAGGATGTCGGTGCGTACCTGAGGTTGAGAGGAAGAAGAGGAGCCGCCTGATCGCGTCATCTGCGTGGAAGGCAAGAAAGCAACGGTTACGTTATATCGACACTGCCAGCGACAGATGTCGGCTTCGGGCTCGGAGTCGGAACCATATGGGTCAGAGTCCGAGTCCAAGTCAATAAACGACGACGAACGACGGGGATCAACGGGAATCCCGAGTGGAATTCGTCTTCCATCCCACGTCCCTGGTCGCGATAACCATACTTTCGCCTCCCAGCCCAGATCGGCCAAGGGGCGTTGCCCGGGCCTGTAAGACTTTTCAAGCCATGGGCAATCAACCCAAACGTTGGCCATGTGACGCGAATCCAGTTTTAAACCTCGGATCGTCATCTTGAGACGCGAGGGGAGGGCTAAAACGGGAAAAGAGAAAAAAAAGGGGGTCAGAGCAAACCAACGGTTACCCCAAAAGACAAGTACAGAAACAGGAGAAAGAGATGAGGAGTTACCTTGGATTGGCAAAAGATCGATCGAAAACGCCGAGATCTTCAAAGAAACCTTGAACAAGGTCGGTAGCAGCCGGGAATCGAAAGGTTGGTAGAAAGACAAGGACGCGAAACCCTAATTCAGAGGAGTGGAGGTTGAAGAGAAGAGGGGCGAAAATTTTGGCAAAAGAGAAAGAATAACTCTGTATGGGGGCAGTACAGGATATTTATAGAGGAAAAACCGGGGGCAAAGCGGTAAAATCAAATGGTTTTACACAATTTCCAGTAAAAGACATCATTAACTGTCATAGTGAACAGTTAAAGGCAATTTTCTTTTTGCCGTTTCGAGGTAACCTTTGGATTTTCCAAACACTGACGCGTAGAAGGAATCTTTTCGAAATCTTTCCAAAATCTTTTCGAAGTCTTCATCAAATAATGGGGCGACATTCGTTGACATTCGGCTGCGATTTCCGCCTCCACTTCAGGGGTGAAGTTTATATCACCAAGCCGAAATCGCACCCAATTCCAGGGGCGACATTCGTTGACATTCGGCTGCGATTTCCGCCTCCACTTCAGGGGCGAAATTTATATCACCAAGCCGAAATCGCACCCAATTCCAGGGGCGACATTCGTTGACATTCGGCTGCGATTTCCGCCTCCACTTCAGGGGCGAAATTTATATCACCAAGCCGAAATCGCACCCAATTCCAGGGGCGACATTCGTTGACATTCGGCTGCGATTTCCGCCTCCACTTCAGGGGCGAAGTTTATATCACCAAGCCGAAATCGCACCCAATTCCAGGGGCGACATTCGTTGACATTCGGCTGCGATTTCCGCCTCCGCTTCAGGGGCGAAGTTTATATCACCAAGCCGAAATCGCACCCAATTCCAGGGGCAGAAGATGAAATGGAACATGGAAAAACAAGAATGACGCGTACGACCGTGAAGCTCGCAAGGGGCGAAGTTTTTCGATTAAAACCGAAAAATACGAGCTCCACGGCCTAGGAAGCAAGCAAGAGAAGGGAGCGACATCATAGAACTTTGTCAAGGCGCATTACATGATCCACGACAAAGGGCGGCCAGGGGATGCGTAGTCAGGTCGCCCTCGGTGAAAGCCGAGACGCAGTGACCAACGAGCGCAACCCGACTCCGAGGGGCTCTGTTGGGGTTCATTTTATTGATGAGGCCACAGCCCTTGGGAAGGAAGGCCCAATGCCCTTGATAAAGCCCAATGATGTCCTTAATGTCCAGCAGATCTCATCCGTTGGATGTCAAGGGAATGGAGGTCAAGGTGAAGGGGGGACCCCTAGGGGTACTCCTTGAGGGTACCTCCTCCACTATAAATACCCCTCTTTTTCCCTCATTTGGTAGGATTTAGACTCTGAGCTTTAAGAAAGCCATTTTATTGCTATCTTTAAGATAAGTGATTCTCGGTACCACATTTCCCGATCGCACCCAATACTGACTTGACCGTCGGAGGGGCGTCGCCTGGGTAAAACCGGGCCCCCTTGACAGTTTGTTCATTGCGCAGGACAGAGACTTAGACCCCATCTATCCCGAAATCGAACCCAGGACGAACACTTATCATGTTGCTTCTTTAGTTGATTGCCACGAGACCAAAGAGCTACCCAAAAAGAGGACCCAACCAGTGAGACAGTTTCGTATGATTGAGCAAGTTGTAATACTTTGTCTCTCACCTAGACCAGAAGTATTCAACTATGTCAGCTTGCGTTGTTGTGTGCTAACCATATAAAGCAACACTGGTCTTTACCACGTACTTTAACTTGATCCAACTCGTGCGCACCCTAAGAAACTTGAGTGACTTTAAGGAGATCGAGTGTCATCATCAAAGAAAGCCACAACTGATGCAATACCTGCTCATTAAAATCTTCAGGTTCTCGAGTTTATTGGATATAATACAAGTTTTGTCGCCGAGTTTGCACTTTGATTAGTTGAGCTGAGGCATATCATTTTCGACTCGAGAGCCTATAATTTTGTGTTGCAATGAGAGTCTAGAGAACATAGAGGTAGCAAGAAGACTGTCACAATCACTTATGGAGCAACTGGAACTAGGTGTTAATGCGATAAATTTATGATATATAGTAAGAAATTGCTCATTAAGTTACTTGCGTTTCCTATGTCCCTAATACTCTCATCATATTTCATAATATCTCCTAATACTTCCCCTAATATATGTAATCTTTTACAAATTACAACAATTTCAAATGTTGATATGTATGTAGAAGTTTTTCAATGTAAACAGATGTTGTTTGAAATTGAGGGGCTTTGATCGATAGTATGTGACACTAGGCCAGGTTAGAGGAACTTTTAATTTTTCTTTTCACCTATGTTGAGTAAATTACAAATCGATGATATTGCTCATAAACTAATTCACAACTAAATTTTTTCGCTTATTTATCAAGGTTGATGTACAAACAAATTAATAACTCAAAAGGTCGAAAAATATTTCATCACTACTATGTTAACCGAGAGTCTTCATATTCACTTGAAATCTATCATCTCAAAAAAAAAAAATATACGGAGTAATATAGATGTTTGATCTAAAAAATATAAAAAAAAAAAAAAAAAAAAAAGGGAAACGATTATAACGGTCAAATTTCCAACTATATATACTCTCTCCGATTCAAAAAGATTTTTCACTTGTCATTTTACAGTTTTCACTTGTCATTTATGGGACTACTTGTAGACTAAATGGAAGATCCATTTGTCGGAAAATCAAATGGAGTTGGTAGACTGCATTAAAGAATAAAATATGTACTAATTTTTACAATAAGTGAATGATTCATTTGATATAAAAGTAGATCTCAACATGGCACCTCAATCTTACAAATCAAAAGAGGAAAATCTCTTTGAATCGGATGAAGCATATATCTTTAAAAACGAAAATACAACTTTCATAATGCACATAACCCTAATTTATCTTTGATTTCATGGTGGATTTTTTCAGGCTGCTGCATATTCCGAGACGGGTTTACTTCAGGCGTTAATGAGGAACAGAGTCCAAGCGGCCGTTCAGGATTAGAAGATATGATTAACAAACGTAATCAATTGGTACACGCGATTGTTAATAACGTAGCTAGAACCGAGGCAAGACTAGAGACGGTTAGTTTGCCCAACGAGCAAATCGCAAGGTTGGACGCTAACAACGTAAGAATGTTACAGGTTGAGGCGCAATTGAAGCAACAAATTGCGTACGCACCAGAGATTGTGGTTGATTCAGTTGATGCAGGAAATTTCTTGAACAACTTGAGCTTCAATCCTAGACATTCCTCAGGGCCATGCGCAGCTTCGCCAACACATTTGGGAGATTATAGGAGACATGAATTATGGAGTTTTCTTTGACCTTAATCTCTGATTTGCAAAGGTGAATATAATCACTAGGTCAACTTTGATCCTCATGCAAAACTTAATTAATATTGATATACAAGCTTACCTTATAAGCGCGTGGACTTACATTGCTCGTACATGTCGTTTCCTAAAGTGTTTCGTGGACTTTTAACTATGAGTGTTTCTTGGTCTCGTTTTTTAACGCCTTTTTGGAGTATCGTGTGCATCTATTCGTTCGCTTGTTCATGATGAACATCGACGAACGATAGCAAATGTAGAGAAAACAAGAAATTACCTCCAATAAAATAACATGCATTAATATCGGTTATGCTAGCCCCAACACTTTGATGGGGCACAACATTAGAGAGTACTAAAAGGTTGAAAATGGTGGGCTCGGGTGAAAATCCCACCACCCCACCACATTGTTTCTTTCTTTACTTCTAAAATCATTAAAGTGATTGAAGCTATTTTTCTTCTTGTTACCATAGGGAAAAGAAACTAATTTTTTTTCTTATGATTGAAAAGAAATGCTCATATTTTTGTATCTGGTTTGAAATGTTCTCACTACCATTAAAATAAACTTCGGATAATTTATGTGATACTCTAGATATTTAGCAAGATTAATATGGGTACTCCTCATTGCGAAGTTTGTGCACATAATACCCCCTATAAAATAGAGGAGTTCTATGAACGATTAATTCAAATAATGCTCAAAAAAATAAAATTTATCAGAATGGGGTTGTAAAAAACTTATTTATCGAAATGGGGTGCACGTAGGCTCGAATACCTGAGAACCTGAAACTCGCCATGGCGCGTGGCGAGTTTGACCTAGGAGCCTGAAACTCGTCATGGCGCGTGACGAGTTTGACCATTTTTGCTCTGTTGACTGATTAATTCGGGGGAAGATGGTGAGGACAATGTCGTGGGCCATTGGCGAGATTTAGACTCCCAGGTCAAACTCGCCACGCGCCATGGCGAGTTTCAGGCTCTTAGGTCAAACTCGTCACGCGCCATGACGAGTTTCAGGCTCCCAGGTATCCGAACCTACGTGCACCTCATTTCGATAAATAAGTTTTTTACAACCCCATTTTGATAAATTTTATTTTTTTGAGCATTATTTGAATTAATCGTTCGAGTTCTATGGTGTTCGACAAGTGCCGCAAAACAGCATAATAAATTATTTTTAAATAACTTAATAATTTTTTCTAAAAGGAAAAATAAGCATAAAAGATTAAATAAATACAATTAACCATTTTTTTTTTTTTTGTTATTTACTATATAATTTATAAAATATACCTAAATAAAATTGATGAATGGTGTAGATTGATTTTAACATTATGGACGGTTGAGATGAAAGCTATTAATCTATTATGATGTTTTACGGTACGACCTTAGATATACTCCTACTTTCCGAGACTTAAAAACCATTGGAAAAGCAAGCCTGTTGTCTAAGGTGGAGATATTTGTGGACTCATTTATACGATTTAGTCTTCGATGTTGGCGACGTTCTTTTATATAGTATAACAGGTATAAATGCCAAATGATTGATCGCTGAATGTGATAAGTATCGGGATTGGGTTAATTCGGTTACACTCGCTCATCGTCGTTCCTCTATTTCCAAATTTACGGTCCATTTTGCGTTATTCAATTCTTGGTACGGTGACGATATTTGTAAATGGGTTGCGTTTGCGTTACGCAAGGATGTTGTGTATCTTGAGGTGAACTTGTGCTTCTTCTTTACGCAGTGTCCGTGGCACCCTTCTTACGCTATCCCATCCCACGTTTGGCATTGGCAGCACCCTGCACCTGCTCGTCTCCGCTCACTTCATCTAGAAGCTATCAATTTTGATGGATCGGTTCTCGTCTGTGTTTTGACCAACTGTCCTAACTTAGAGAGTCTCACGGTGAAGAAATGTCGTAGCTATATGACCTCACCCAACCTTGTTTCGTCCGTGAGACTTAAACACCTTAACTTGTCGTATTGTTATTGTTATGTTGTTTCGTCCCCAAGCTCACTTCTTTGGTGCTGTTTACGGGAATCACCAACAACGTGGAGTATCGTTGTGTTTCTTCACTTAGCTTGTTGATGCCACTTATGGGTTGTGTTATGTCCCGTACATTATTCAGAATTTGCACCTCTTGTCAAGCTTCTCGTTCAAGCTGGAGAAACTTTCGCTACTTCTCTCCAATGTCTGCTGGCTTGTTTCCTCTGGACCTCCTGCATTTCCTAATGTTAAGCAACTGGAGCTTGCAGTTTACCCTAGACCCGATGACGATGAGGATTTGTCAGTCTTAAGCACCTTCATTGACGCGTGCTCTCTCTTGCACAAGTTCAAGCTCAAGGTATGTCAATCACTTTACTCTCACAAGTTTATTAGCCTTGGCTATGTTTAATTTAAAGGCTTCATGGTTCTACGCCGCATCTGATTGTTAAGGCTTCATGTTTAAGCTATGAACTCTCCTGAATGTTACCTCTGTACAGTTATCTCTATTTGATGTGTCTTTGAAATCTGAGCATGCGTACATTATGTAGTCTTTTTGACAGTCATTTCTTGGCTTGCAGCTCTTGCCTGCTTATGCGCGTGAAGGAGAGCATGTGTTACCATCAAACACAAAGGAAGCAAGAGTTGATGCTATGCGTGCTCATCGACACCTCCACGTTGTCGAGTTTATTGGATATAATACTAATAACAATACAGGTTCTGCAGTCGAGTTTGTACTTTGGTTAGCTGAGCATGTTCCGATGCTCAGGCAGATCATTTTTGACCCTCGTCTACCAGAAATTATGGGAGAGCCTTTTGGACCGTGTTACAAGGATAGTCTGGAGAAAATAGGGTCAGCAAGAAGACTGGCAAAGTAGCTTGTGGAGCGAATTAGACAGGGTGTGGATGTCATAATTTTATGATATATGGTACAAAGCAAAGCAAACATGCAATGTCTCGCTAAGTCATTTGCGCTTGCCTGTTATTTGAAATAAGAAGTTGTACAATTAATCTGTTACTCCGTACAACAATTTATCAAATGTTGAAGAGGTAACTTTCGGATTAAAGTTTTGTCGTTGTTATTGAACAATTCATCAAATGGACCTTTTTATGAGGTAAAATTTGGACCAATGATGTTGTGGATCTTTATCTTAGCTTTTAAAGTGGACATTTTACCCATTTTAAGTTTCCGACATTCCGTTATATAGCTCTATTCTTGTGGAGAACTCCAAAAATGAAATTTTCCGGCCAATAAAGCCAATTTTCAGTCACACCCGAGCATGCGAATTTCTCTTCATTTTCATCAATTATCTTCTGTTTATACGGAGGTATCCCTTTAATTTCAGAAACTTTAGAGATACGCAACACAAAAATAAAAATAAAAAAATAAAAAATAAAAAGAAGAAGAAGAAAGTTCACAACTAACAGAAACATGTTGAACCAACGCAACAGCAACTCAGCAAGCATTGCTACTGTCCGGCAACTAAAACACCAGAAGACATCAATTACGTCTTTCCGGAAAGTGTCTTAGCCTGCCATCTGTCAGGTTATTCTGTTCTACACCAGAAATCTCACCCAACACATCGTAACTAGACAGTTTCTAATTGATGAGCATCACGGAATATATAATACCCAGATACTCGTATATGACAGGCTAAAACTTCACACATTAGCAATAACTTGGAAGTGTGATCATGAAAAAGAACACAAATTCTGACCAAAGATTTCACAGAAATCTGCACATGAACTAATAAAATCCCAAAAGTAGCTCTCCAATGTGATGCTTATGGATTCCTCAACGATGTTTCAAATTAACAACTATGCTTCTGAACTATGCCTAAGCTGCAGCCAAATCAACAGGTAGATCAACCTAAATAAGCGAAATCTTGAGCAGTAAAAAGATGTCTGGTGTCAAATACTTACAAGAAGACAGCCATATTGACACAGACAGGGGAGAATCAAGCAGCAATGCCTTCCGCGAATGTTCCATCTTTTCTTCTTCTCTTACTCTCAGATGGCGAAGCCTTGCGTGGTGAAGGTGCATAATTCAGCTGATAACAAACAAGAGAAGCCCCAAATGTTTCAAACTTTCCTGAACTACTAAAAGCTGTTTCAGCATCTGAACGTCTCTTGAAGACCACCCTAGCACAGTTCTTTTTGGCCAATACTTCAGTTTCTGATTCCTTGAGAGGACCAAAGGCACTGAATATCGTATTTAACTTCTCTTCAGTGGGGATGGAATCCATGTCAGTAAACTTCAAAGTCAAAGCAGTTGTTGTTTCTTCTTGTAGAGTATCTTCATTAGATTGTCCACCGTCTGATGCAACATTTTCGGATACACTTTGAGGCTGAGATCCTGACACTGAACTATCTTTCTCCAGTAACGCAGTAAAAAACTCATCCGCCTTTACAAGTTCATGGTCAGCTGGAGCCATCTCCTCATCACTCAAGGGTGCTTGCAGCTCTAGGACTTTGGTGGTTTTGTCGGCACAAGAAGCATCCTCCAAACTTTTGATGTCAGATGTTGTGGTTATACCACATCCCGATCCATTTATCTGAGCACCCCCTTCAGCCATTTCTTCAGGCCCTGATCCAGGACTTTCCTTGGACTTGCAAATAATATCATAACTTACTGAATCTCCATGCTTAACCAGAAACTCAATATTCACGACAACCGAATTCCTAAAGTCAGAAAAGAAAGTGATCATAGAAGTCAAGGAGCTGTGTTTGCTCAGGGGATCCACAGCAGTCAAGAGAAACTTTGAGAGAATAGCATCAGAAGAAGAGTTCTTGAAAGGAATGGCTTCACTTTGTCCACGGGATTGCTTGCTTTTGCCATTGCCATTGGTAGATTTCCCATGATATGACACATCCGTCTTTAGTAAAGGAGATGGCTGACTTAGTTGAAGTGCAGCTCTGAGAATGCTTTCTCCAACTCTCAAGTCCGGCTTTGGTTCTCTCGATGGCGTGATTTGTGGACTGTTTTCCTTTGATTTTGATTCACTGAAAGACAGTTTAGCCTTCTTGTGCCCCCGAACAGAAGATGAAATGGACTCCCTGCCTGCTTTTCCTGCACTTTCCTCACGATCCTCATGCTTGCTCGAGTCTTTCTTGCCCTTCCTATACATCGGGTCAGACAAAGGCTTCTTTTTCTTGCTAAAATTACCATTGTCACCTGACGAGTTCTTTCTTTTGTGGGGCCTAACATCATCTTCTTCCATTGCTCCTTGTGGAATTACAGTTGCATCACTGATCATTTGATGTGCCTCTTCTTTCTCTCTACTGACCGGAGCATCAGCCTCATTGTTCACGTACCCTAACAGTGGTCCAAATTCAGCTAGGTGATAACAGCCCTTCCACCTATAAAAAGCTGACATTTGAGCTTGAGCCACAGCCTGCTCCAGTCGGGAATTGTCTTCGACACGAGGCACTTGTGCCAAACGTTTTACATGATCAAGAAATTTCACTGGCTCAAAGCTCGAGGCAATATCCAATCTGTCCCCACCTTCTCGTATGCTTGACTTTTCCCGTATTCCAGCATTCTCAATTACCTGAGTTTTAATTCTATTATAAACATCCTCAGCAATGCAATGACAAGATAGCCCAAACTCTACACGCCTGGCAGCCTCCTCCACAGCACAGCTCACAGCATCCTGAAATGCTTCTGCAGTGCTCTGTTTTGCCATCTGAGAGAAATTTGGTGTAAACGGCTTTAACTTCGCCTCTTCATTCCAAGCAAAAGATTGATCCCCAAAATAAGCCACCAAATAACTCTTTGACTTGAAATGTTTCTTAGCCAGCTCAGAAGCATCCCCTGCTTCGAATATTTGAGCTGGCCACCAAGGATGGCTCCTCACTTTGCCCCAAACTAAATCAGTGGCAAAAAATCGGCCCTTCTTTTGGCTCTTTGGAACAGAAGCCCTCCCTTCACTAACAGGAGTCACGCCAATTGCTTTCTTGCTCCCCCCTGCTTTCGAACCACTCTCGACAACCAGAACTTCAACCTCACCCTTACCTCCTCCAGTGACATTAGCACCAATATCCTCTTTATCACTAACAACATCGTCAGTTCTATTTCCTACAGCCTGCTTTTCCTGATTTTCAACCACACTAGACGTCACATTCCCATCGACAACATTACCACTTTCAGCCAGTGAGTCATCAATTCCGACTACCTTCACTTGCTTACTAATACTGTCATTATTTCCCGACATTGGAAACAACTGTTGTGCAAACGAGTTAAAACTCGCCTTACCCTCACCCCGCTGATTATCCACACCTTCAACACTCGTTTCATCGACATTTGAACACTCGGAAACCGCCCTCAAACCACTCTCCTCACCACCATTCCCCTTACCCCCTTCTAAAACCAACCTGGAACCCACATTTTCGACAAAATCAACCTCCATATCCTCATCCCCTTCCTCACCTTCCAAACTCTCCCCATCAACCCCGTCCGCCGGGTGCACAACACCACCAGAAACAACAGGAGCGTCAGGCTCACGCAACGACGCCGCGGAGTCACCGGCTTCCCCAACAACGACGTCGTTTCTCAACTCAGGTAGGGTTTCTTTCTCCTCAAGATTATCATCACTATTGTTACTATCATTCAATTGGGCGGCATCAACAGTACAAATATCGGTCGATTGCATGTCGCAAAACCCTAATTAAATCAATTATTAGTCGTATAAATATTAACTCTTACAAATTAAATCTAAAAAATCATACGAAAATCAGATTGAAATAGTAAGAAAAGAGGGGGGATAGGGTTTAATTAAGAAAGTAAAAAAGTTTGTAGCTTTACCTTTGTTGTTGTTGTTGTTGTTGTTGTTGTTGATTGACGAAGAAGTTTCGAAGTTGAGGTGGAAGTGGAACGACTTGAATATGCTGTAGAATGCTGGATACGGAATAGATTTTATTTTATTTTATTAATTAAAAGTTGGGAGTTGAGACGGTATGTTTAAATTGAATTGAATCTTAAAAACGGACACGATACGCTCGCATGACACACTAGCTCATAGTCATACTGCTACTTCACACGACGGAGTACTTGACTCCTTGTGTTTACCATCATTTACAGGGGTGTTTGTGGTAGGTTGATCTGGTCACTAGTTTTATTAGGTAGATTAGCATTTAAGTTAATTAGGTTAATGGTTAATAGAGGAATAGAAAATAATAAAAAAACTATCAAAATAAGACTAGGAAGAATAAATTGGAACGACCCAAGAATCATGAAGTTTAATTTAGAATGAAGGAGTATTGTTTTTGCAATTTGGTGTGGTTATCCATGTTTGGTTATTTTTGCACACCTATAATCCATAATGTCTAAGGAAACTATCAAAATTTGACCACAATTGTCACTTTATATAGTGTTAGCAAAGTTGGTGATGAATATTTATTTTTGAAGTGTTGAGATTAATAAGCTTGCGCCATCTTGCTTTACCAGCTTGTCCATTTTGTTGAATAGAGCAAAAACGAATGAACAGTGTGTTTGAGAGTTTTGCAGGGCAATTGCGACTCCAGTTGTGATGTATTAGTTTCTAAATGAATTCGCATACAAACCTATGACTATAGATATGAAAATTTCAGCAAAACCTACATGATTTGTACAAACTGGCAAAGAGTATTTACAAGCTAAAATGTACTGGAAATAACACGCAGTCATTCTATCAACTCCACATCTCATACTTGTACTATCAGTTCACATGTTCATGTATTTTCCTCTTGTGTCTTCACCATAAAGACACTCATGTTGGGCTTGGATTGTAGGGTGCTAAGCAGGTTCATGAGCCCAACATCACATTTCTTTTACATGAAGTGTCTTAGAAGTTGAAAGAAAAAAAAAAATACATAAATACAAAATATACATAGTTTGTTGGGTGTGATTGTGTGAGTCAAGGATTTTTTAGGGTGTAATCAAACAATGTTTGAAGTGTCTATTTGATACCGGAACTAAAGACGAAACTTGGGAAAATTCGTTAGAAAGCTGTTAGAAGTTTGTCAGGAGTTTGTTAGGTGGATGGAGTTGGTTATTTTTTTTTTTTTTTTGACAATAACAGTTAACCAATTCAAAATGTGTATAAATAGATTGATTGTATTCATTTCTCATATGATCATAATACAATACAAAATTTCTCTCAAATTCCCTCTTCTACTGTAAGATAATAAATTTAGCACACAATAGACTGACTTAATTTTATTGATAGGTGTGACCACATTTATATAGTTGATCACATACATAACATAGTGTAAACCCTAGGTCTAGATTACACTAAGAATAATATTGTTTACATAAATATAAAATATATTCCTAACAATATTATTCTATACCATAATTATAATATATGGTCATTATTCCCTAATACGCCCCCGCAATCAAAGCGGTAGGAGGAGACGGACGCTTTGATTGGAGCCAAAATAATTCGTTGCTTGACAATTTACTTGATCCATGCCGAAATGATGTGCCGTAATGGAGTGGCCGATTTGGGTGGTGGCCAAGCGTTGTAGAGTGTGGCCGAGTTGGGTGGTGGCCACGGGTTGTAGAGGGTGGCCGAAATGGGTTGTGGCCACGGGTTGCATAGAGTGATGGCCGAAATGGGTTGTGACCAATGATTGTTTTGAGTTCATAATAAGAGATAAGATGAGTTAAGAAAAAAATAAATGCTTGGCAATGTAATTGAGAGATACGTGGAAATCAAGTCTAGAAGATGGGGTGAATGAGCACAACGGTGGACACCTCCATGATCAACAATTGGTTATCTCCAGTTGAATCCACGAGTATGGCGCATCAAGTGGGGCAGCAAGAGTCATCTTAAGCTTCAATCATACGCATCAAATGAAGGAAAAGACAGTAGAAAATAAACCAAAAAAAGGTGTTGGGTAAATAGCCTATATAATCGAATTATTATATGGAGGAATGGTTGGGGATAATAAATTTAGCACACAATAGACTGACTTAATTTTATTGATAGGTGTGACCACATTTATATAGTTGATCACATACATAACATAGTGTAAACCCTAGGTCTAGATTACACTAAGAATAATATTGTTTACATAAATATAAAATATATTCCTAACAATATTATTCTATACCATAATTATAATATATGGTCATTATTCCCTAATATCTACTCTATCTTATTCTTTATTCTACTTTTCTGCTACAAGTTGGTCGAGGTTTGCTCCCAAACTTCTTCTATTCTTCCTTCAACCTCCATTGATACAAGCTTTACCTCAGTGTACCACTATTCATTACAATTAAAAGTTAAAGTACTACTCCGTAGTAAATTTATTATACAATCAAGGTAAAATGTAGTTTTACCTTTTGAGTTATACTTTAGAATTCATCGCTCACTTAGAGTTGACAAGGTTAACCCAACACGACCTAATCAAAATTACGCAAAATCGTGATATGAATTACTGTACCAAAAATGAGTCAATCTGACCAACCATCTCGATCGTGATTCGTGAACTGCTAACCGATACAACCCAGTTACGACTCACGACTCACTCAAACCCGAACTGACTCGACCCGAAGTGACTCATTTACCCCTTTTTCCAGTTTCCTCCCCCTCTTTGCTCTCTTTTTCCCGCCAGACAGCAGGAAGAATTAAGGGAGGGAAGAGAGTTGCTAAGTGCTCATCACCGAATAGAGGTCGGAGAGAAAGAGAGACGTTGGCGATGAGCAGCGGCGGAGAAAGCGTAATGATGAAGATGCGTCAAAGACCTACTTCTTCAACAGCAACGGAACCTAATTACTGCGATCTCAGTGAAATATGGCCGAATTACTTCCCTCAAATCGAACTTTCTTACCAGGATTGGCGATACCTGCTCATCTCTAAACTCGTCTGCTTCTTCGCTACGCCTCGCGGCCAACTCGTCGTTTCTCAGGTACTTTACCTTTTATTCTGACCTAATTTTTCCAATTTCCGCCCAATTTTTCTCATTTTATGCGAATTCTTCACTTGTGAATTGTAATGGTTAGGTTTATCAAGCTTTACTGATAATTACCCCTAATTCTGCCATATTTTCGACATGCGATTGTTATTGAATTGTTTGCTCGTGTCGAAAACTCGATAAATGTTGATGATTTGATTGAATTATTGTTCATTTTAGTTAGACATTAGGCTGTTTAGTGCAGTGTTTAAAATCAGGCAGAAATTTCGCATTTTCCCTACTAAAGTTCTATGTTGTGGCGTGGATAATCACATTTTCGCAGAGTCGAGGACCATTGGTTAAGTGCATGTCAAGGATACGAGGCGTTGAGATACTTGTAATGGTTACGATTTAGACTGATCTTTGTTGAGGAAGCAACTTCCAGTAGGAAGTGGAATTTGCTCTAAAGATATTCTTGTGTCATTTAGTCTCATGTGTTGCTAGTTGAGAAGCTAAGTTACGGGTAGTAAGACTTGCGAGTATACAATACCGGTTTATGAATTTTTTTTGTTAAGGAGCCAAAAAGTATCTATTCTTTGTCTTTGGAATGTGCTATTGGAGGAAAGCAAAATGACTGAGCTAACTTCGTGTACTTTTTATATTGCCAAGTAGGAGTCGGTTGATGCAAGTTTCATCATGGTGATTCGACTTTATTCTGTCCGAGCTTTAAACATAGGAGTAAGGTTGCAATCTTGCATACAAGAGCCTATCTAAGACATTGGGTAATGGTGTGGTAGGACTTGGGGCATTGTGGTAATGATAATCTGGAATATATCTCCTTTCAGTTTGTCTTCAATTCCCGTCTTTGTGGGTTCTATATCAGTATCAGTCAATAGTCAAACCATTTTATGTCCAAAGTTGAAGCTTGGCTTCTTTTTGGGTTTGTGCGATGCAGCTTGATCATTGCTTGGGGTTGGTGATTTGTTAATTTACAAATGCATATTCTGAATCACCAAGTAATTGTTTTTGTTCCAGTCTTTCAGATGAGGAATTTGGAGTAATCCATGTTTCTCTAAGTTTTGATGGAGATGTTGTCATAACTGACATAGAAATAATACTGAATTGTGCTTTTTTTTATAAGAATGCGGAATCTTGCTTATTGCTCTGGCCTCATACCAGTTTTCAGTTGCTGACCGAGCACTCACTGGAAGATATTTGGCATATTGATAATTGTGGCTCTTTGATTAGTGTTAACTTTATACTCTTAACCTTTTGCCATCCCATGTTGCCAAAAATTCTTTTGATAGTTTTTGATCAGGAACACGGATATGCCATCCCATGTTGCCAAAGTTTCTCTATCATTTGCACTCACTCACACTTACACACACACGCAATTCTGGTTTTTGACTTTCTTTTCCCTATGAAACAATATAATACTCAAGCAAATGTGCAGGTGAAACATGAAGATGGGGTATTCTCTTTGTTGCTCAACTTTCAAGAGTTCAAAAAGATATGTGATCTTGAGTATTTCTATGTAAATCTTGAAGAATACCCTAAAGAAGCTCTCTTATGCATGGGGATGGCCATTCATAAGGTATAATTTGCAGTGATCAAACATATCTAGTCTTCTGTGCTTTCACCTCCATTATAATTTTATGGTTATGTAACAACTTCCCGTATGATGGTGTGTTCCCCGAACACAGGTTATGCCTCTCCAGGAGAAAAGCAAGTTGGCTACTCATGTGAAAATAAATGTCCGGCTTCATAACTACCCTGAATCTATGATTGCTTTGAAGAACCTTAAAGCAGCCTATATTGGTAAAGTTTAGAACAACAACTATGATTCAATGTTTGGTTGAAGAGAGGATCTAGAATTCTACCTTCATTTTGCTGTATAAGATTGAGAGAAACTGATAACTTCATTTCTTGGATTGAGATGGCAGATAGGCTAGTATCTGTTCGTGGCACTGTTGTAAAAGTTAGCACCGTTAGACCGCTGGTGATTCAGATGACATTTAAATGTACTCTGTGCGGAGCGGACATAGAACGTTTCTTTCTTGATGGAAAGTACTCTCCCCCTGCTACATGTCTGATGCGTTGCTGCAAAGGCAGAACATTCTCTCCGATGAGATCTGCCGCAGTGTCTATTGATTTTCAAAAAATAAGGCAAACCCTTTCTTCTCTTGAAATAGGAGGAGCATGACTATTCTTTAGATTTCAATAGGAGTATCTGATGACCTTAAAGTGGTTTTATACATTGGTTCCTACTAGATTGCAGGAGCTTCTGAAGCCCGAAAATCATGAAGAGGGGAGGGTTCCTAGGACAGTGGAATGTGAACTTAGTGAAGATCTTGTTGATGCTTGTATTCCTGGTGATGTGGTGACAGTGATGGGGATTATACGGCAAATTAATAACTACATGGACCTTGGAGGAGGTATGACCTAATCAAAGAGTATGTGTGTGTGTGCATGATGCAATTCTTTTCTTTTCTCTCTTCCTGATCAAGTACTAATAATAGAGCATAAATTTACATGTTTTTATTTCCTTTTACAAAGTTTCATTTCTACAGAGCTTTTATTCGAAATTGGTAATTCTTTTATTGCAACTAAAAAAACGCTAACCTTAATGAAAAGGAGAAAAAAACCCTACTTGATTTTTCACTTGACGTGTGAGATTTCAGGATGAACATTGAGGTTGTGCCTGCCTTTTTTATTTTTTATTTTTTTTTTTTTTTTATTGTGCCAAGTCATATTAAGTTGAGACTAAAATAAAGGCAACAGGCCCATCCATGTTCAGATATGAGGGACAAGCAGGCATGAGTAAATAGGCAACACAGATTTTCAGTTTGGTTTTATTGCAGGCTAATATATACCTCCATGACCATACACGTTTTTAAGCCTTGTTGTTAGTTGCTGCAGTTTTTTTTTATGGTCGTCCTAGATCTAAGACACTACACTCATCTCTTTACCATTTTGGTAATTTCTACCATGAATTTATTTGAACATGAAGAAGCCTACTTCCTTGTGGTGCGCATCACGGGCAAAATCCAAAAGAGGGTTAAGCTGATTAGATGTATGCATCTTCACAACTGAGCAGGTGACCCTTGCTTTATAGGGCAAATTTTTTACTTGCTTTCACACAACAATTAAGAAGGGATGTACACTCTTTGTCACTAGTGAGTATGAAATGGTTATATTGGCACTTTTCTACATCTCTGGAGTGTTTGTCATTGATTCATTATAGTATATGGTTCGCCTTCTGAAATTTGTTGTGGTGTCTCTTATATACAATAATGTGAGTAATTATTGTTAGTCAATTTGTAATTCCACGTCTTTAGTTAAAGGAATTCACACAAAGTTGGCTTATAGATGATGCCTCTCTTACCATGTGGACACAGTGGAAGAGTTATTTTGTGATTATCTTCCAGACCCTTTGCATCATTGCCGATATTCGAAAATTGTTAAATACACCAGCTTCACTTGTGCATCAAGTTTCATGCTCAAAGATTGGTAGAGGTTGTAAACTTGTAACTGGTAGGTGGCAAGTATCCTAACTTGTATTAAGTCCAATCATGTTGTCAGATTTCATTCTCTGAAAAGTGAAGAGTAGTTCTTCAATCCTTTGATGCAAAAAAATAAAAAATAAAACATAAAAAAAGCTAACTGAACGGACCATCCATTTTCTTATAAAGGGTACGGGTTACTGAGGGTAGCCTCACGGCCCTCACCCTGTATTTGCTGGATGGTTGAAGAAATCGCTTACGAGTTATGACTATGCTTATCAAGTGTTTTTTAGTTTATTTTCTAAAAAAGTTATTTAATATATGAAAGCTCAATGATATGTCTATAGCTTCTTCAGTTGGAAGTCTTGGAAAATTTCAGGTAAATCAAAGAGCAAGTATCAAGGATTGTATTATTTATATCTGGAAGGAGTTTCTGTAACAAATTCCAAATCACAGTCCATTCCAGAGGATTCCCAATACACAACTGCTGATGCTAGAGCCACTGAAATGTCTGACTTATTTTCCTTCACTCCAAGGGATTTGGAATTCATTGTAAAGTTCAATGAGGAACATGGTCAAGATGTATTCCGACAAATAATTCATTCGGTTTGTCCATCTATATATGGTCACGAGCTTGTTAAGGGTAAGATAAGTGCCTGATGTTTCCTTTTGAAGCTTTTGCCTTTTGTCTAAGAGGAATATCTTCTGTAAGTTCATTCCTAATGTCTACAGTAATCATAATTGCCCCATCATCCTTAACCTAAAATGCTGTGACTTAATGGTACATCATTAAAATATAGCCCAAGAGAATATGTCGTAGTTCTTCCAATCTTTAGTATGTCACAAGATTAAACTCATTATACCGTCTTTACAGCGGGAATAACTCTCTGTCTTTTTGGTGGCGTGAGGAAGCATTCGATGGATCAGAATAAAGTACCAGTCAGAGGAGACCTTCATGTGCTAGTGGTTGGTAAGCTTGTTGTCTTTTCTTACACATCTCATTAAAGTTTGGGGTTCAAGAACTCTCCATTGCTCCATATCTGCTGCAGATATATGCGTTTGCACCATGTTTCAAGCTTCAACTGCCTCATAGTAGTGAGACTTTCATATACTCAGGTGATCCTGGATTGGGCAAGAGCCAGTTGCTTCAAGCAGCATCCGCAGTTTCTCCACGTGGTATTTATGTGTGCGGCAATGGTACAACGAATGCTGGTCTTACAGTAGCAGTTGTGAAGGATCGCATGACAAGCGACTACGCCTTTGAGGCTGGTACTGATTCTGTGAGCCTCTTTTTCTCTAGAGTTTTCGACAAACATTTTCTGAACTGAAAAGTGCTGAGTCATTGCTCCGTACAATTTTTCATTTATTAATAGGGCAGGATTTATGTGCTGCTATTTCTTCTTGTCACTTGCAATTTCTGGACATTGATACACTGAAGAGTCTATGTAATGATATCTTAGAGAAAGTCATCTTTCAAAATCTTAATTAAATAGCATGGAAAAAAATCTTTTGGTGCACATGATACGCATATGTCCCACTAATAGGTAAGTAGCATGAAAAAAATCTTTTGGGTGCTTGCAAGTGTTTTCACTTTGACCTTTGTTGGAAAAGGAGCCTTTAACGGTTACACCTACTCGATTATTTTCTTGTTATTGGTTTCTGAATTGTCCAGACTTCCGTTTTGTGGCCTTAAAACTCACATCTTTAGCAAGATATGCTTATGGAGTTATGGTAGGAGTGCTTGAAACAAATCTTTCAAAAACGAGACTCTTGTATACATTAGTGACAAGCCCCATGCAAGTTATCTCAGTCTTATCGTCTCTTACTGTCAATAGAAAGACATGCTGTTGTGCTTTAGGAGAAGAGTGGCAGGTGAAACTCTGAAAGATAGACTCATCTGTATGTGGACAATCACTTTGTGTTTTTACTCACCACAATTCCAGCTTTTAACTTCAGTTATGCTGTTAGACTTCCCTCTTCATCTTGACTCTTCACTAGGATCTAACATGCTACCTTCCTCAAAGCGCTACGAATGGTTCCCTTTTCTTTTTTCCCTTTTTTTTTGGCTCTAGGCGATGGTTCTCTTGTCTCCTTTCACGGTTCATCACGTATCAATTTATCCTCTTCACAGGAAATACGAACACCTAAGCCCACAAAAAGTTCTTCGACCAAACAATCGTCTATAACCTGACCTACATTTATCTCAAATTACCTTTTATCAACCCGAACCCAAAAAAGCACCTGAACTGTGATAGCCCAAAATGTCTTGATAAGAATGGGTTATTTTGGGGGACTTGTCGGGTCTTTGAATATATTAATATCCCAAAAACAAAGAAATGATGTCGTAGTTCGACTTTAGCTCAGTAAGCTCATCAAATTTACTCACCTTAGCTCTAAATGTGCTACATATTGCTTAATTGGTGGACTGAGAATTTATGGAACAAGCCTTGTTCGGGGGCATCTAGACACGACTACTAGTCATGTAGTCATATTATGAAATTGAGTTTCCGGATTGTTAAAGCCAAAATGATTATATTGCCACACTGTATGTCACATACGTCAACTTGAATCTCGTTATGTGCTTCTCATTCCAATCTGCATTTGCCATCTACAACAAGCTTGTCTGAGACTCTGATCTCTTTCTCGTAGGTGCTGTTGTACTTGCAGACCGGGGACTATGTTGCATTGATGAATTTGATAAGATGTCTGCAGAACATCAGGTTCCCCTAATAATTATCCGACCTTTGCTCCTCTTTATCTCCTGCTATTATGTAGAGATTACTTTGAATCATAAAAGTGTACTGTAGACCCACGCCTCCACCCCCCGCGCCTCCTTGAAGACAAAATCTTGCTAAAGCAATTAGAAAATAATAGGTTTGTTATTCGGCTTTCATTCATTTTTATATACTGTGAGAAATTCATAAGGTGGTGGGGAGTAATCATCTTCTTAAATCTTACCCTTTTTATCAGCTTCCTCCAAATAACACACTTTGGATATTGGAAACGATACCTATCTAGGCGTGTTTTAGAAATGATCAAGGGCACTTTATTGGAATAAAATTGTTCGTATAGATTACATGGATAACTAGCTATTTGGTGGTGTACCTGGAAGGAAATAAGTCATTGCATATTTTATGATATTGATTGGACACAGCAGGACATCGAACTTGTATAGTTGCAGTCAAGTGTTACATTTCCACCGGCACTTGATTTTCCTGCTTTTTGTGGAAGCATTCTCAAGACAGTCTAAGAGCTTCTTTAGCTGTCTTTTGTATATGGGTGTCGTCTCCATGGTGTCTTTTTGAAAATTGGTGTCACCCCCTTGGTATTCTTTATGAATATACTAATAACGTGTCTTATCCATAAAAAAAAGGTACATGGAATGACCATATACTTTTTGTATGTCAAAGGGATTGGAGAATGTCTGAGTGAAGTATCGTTCTATATCCCTTATCCAACTATATTGACTTGCATGCTTCTGCTCTAATTGGTCACTTTTTTTTTTCCTGTGCTCAGTCCTTGCTAGAAGCCATGGAGCAACAATGTGTCTCCGTTGCAAAGGCGGGACTTGTTGCAAGTTTATCAGCTAGGACTTCTATATTAGCTGCTGCGAACCCAGTTGGCGGTCATTATGAGTAATGTTCATCGTTTCAATACTCATTTTATTTTTCTGTGCTGGACTATTAATTAACGTGTGTAGACTGTGGACTTATTTTGTCTTGGGTATGTGGGTCTCATAATATATCATTTATAGTTGTCCTTCCAACAGCTGGGAAATACCTGCAATTTTTGTCCACTGAGAGATTCTGAGAGTCTCTTGATAACTTGAGCGACTCAGTATCTTTTGAAAAAAGAAAAAGAAAAATAAAAGAACTAAAAGGATGTACAGCTGAGTAGGAATCTAGCTTATTTAATCGAGATCTCTCATTTATTTGTTTTTTCAGTCGTGCAAAGACCGTAAATGAAAATCTGAAGATGAGTTCTCCTCTTCTTTCAAGATTCGACTTGGTTTTTATACTGCTGGATAGACCTGATGAACATCTGGATAAACGGCTTTCAGAGCACATTATGGCTGTAAGAACTCATTCAACCATCTTTACTTGTGTTTTCTCCTTGTACCTTTATGTGAACATGTAGAGGTGGCAAGCTTTCATCGTCCTCAGCTCTCGTTGATTTGCCTGTTTCTGTAAGGAGGCGACTAATCTGGACATAGTGTAGAGTAGAGGGAGAATTGAGAAGTTATTTGCCTTAGAGAGCAAGGAGCAGTGACAATTCTAACTAGTAGCCTCTCTTGGGGATCAACTTAGAAATTCTACTAGCGTCATCAGTAAATGAGCTCATATTGAAACAGACACATTTTAAAATGGTGGTTTTTGTTCGAGATTTATTTTCTAAAATGATTTAAGTTTGAACTAATAAGTTTCTTGAGCTGCTCAACAAAATTGCCACGTTGACTGATGGTGTTTTCCCTACCTTAGCTTCCCTGGTATCAAGAAAAGACCTGAATGTGTTTCTCATGCATGGAGTCATGTTTGGGCTCAATAGGAGACATTTTGGGTTGTCTGGTTTTAATTCCTGTGAATTTGATTGGACCATGATCATCTGGTACAATAATTCAGTTCTTTATAGGCTTTTCATGTATCGCGTGATAAGAACAGACATTCCAGCGCTCCTATGAAATCTTGCAATTATTTGTGGTTATGCAATCTATTTATTTAAGAATTAAAAAAGGTAGTTTTTCAGTGGCCTCTAAGGGTGCTGCTTAATGTATTACGCACGACTTCTTTGTCTTGTGTGATCTGTCCCTTATAGTTCTCAAGTGATTTCAGTTAACTGTAAAGCTTTTGCAATTTTGCTTTGCTGTGTTCGTTAAAACTTGCATGAAAATTTATGTTGATTTTTTTTGTCTACTTGTTTTGCAGCTTCATTCTGGTTATGGACATAATTCCTCCACATTCAAAAAACTTTGTCGAGGTGGTATGTCCCTATTTTTGTGCTTGATATTCTCTCAACCACTGTCATGCAACTAAACAAAATTCTATCTGATGCAGCTTCACAAGACACTCAACAAACAGATGTCAGTACAAAAAGCGAGTCCTTGGTTGCAAAGTTGAGATTAGATCCAAAGAAAGACAGTGAATTTGTCCCACTTCCTGCTCCTCTCCTTAGGAAGTATATTGCTTATGCAAGGACTTTCGTCTTTCCTCGGTAAGCCAATCACCCTATTAGTTTTTATACGATAAAAAGTATAAATTTGATGAGAAAGAGATTGATACGACTCTACTTGTGCCGTAATTTTATCAGGATGTCAAGGTCAGCAGCAGAGATTTTGCAGAATTTTTATTTGCGGTTGAGAGATCGTAACACTTCGGCTGATGGTACCCCTATAACTGCAAGGCAGCTAGAAAGTTTAGTCAGGCTGGCAGAGGCTCGTGCCCGGGTAGACTTGAGAGAAGAAATAACCGAACAGGATGCTCTGGTAAGTAGAACAAGAGAGACACATCTTTGAAAATAGTTTGTACTATTTTTGTTGACCCAAAACACACGTGGAAATAGCTTGCCAAATAACTCTGAGATGAAATATACAAACTAACTAAACATAAATTTGAGTTAACAATCGCCAGTGTTTCGTGTTATTGAGAATTGAAACATTTCTATCAATGAACTTTCAATTCCTTAGATCACAAACTTGATGTAGGAATTCATTTCCAAAGTCGTTCCATGAGATGGTTTCGAAATCGTGCTCTTTAGAAGGGTGATATGCTAAGATGAATTGCTCATAGGACTTCCTAAACTTCGCATAATTCTTACTGGCCACAAGTCTAGCTGAGAGTGTAAAACTTTGGCTAAGATATCGGACTTAGGAGTTATACATTTTCTGGAGATTGGAAACAGACATGATGTAGAAACTTGATAACTTTGACAATATACTTCTGGTGTTTCGCATTACACTTCTTAGCATAAGAAGTTGCGCATGACTGCACGTGACGCAATCAAATTGCAGATTGTATTATTTCAAAAACTTCTTATTACGGATTCTGACATTGTTCTCTTTGTTTGAATGATATTGCAGGACGTTGTAGAAATTATGAAAGAATCCCTGTACAATAAGTATGTTGATGAACACGGAGTTGTTGATTTTGCTCGTAGTGGAGGAATGAGTCAACAGAAGGAAGCAAAGCGATTCCTAAGTGCCCTGAATAAGCAATCAGAGTTGGACCAGAAAGATTGCTTTTCAATCTCTGTATGCAATTTTGTTTCCAAGTCTCTCCTTTTACAGAATTTATTTGTTTCTGTACTACGCAAACTTAGAGGGTTCTCTCAAACTTTTTTTCTAAAGTTGATGCCTGTCTTCTTTAGTTTACTGGAATTGTATGTGTTCTCGATCCAGGAAATATATGGTCTGGCAGATAGAATTGGACTAAGAGTTCCAGACATTGATGTATTTGTGGATAACTTGAATATTGCGGGCTTCCTAATCAAGAAGGGACCTCGGACATATCAGGTATGTCAAATTCTTCGCCCGATTTGATCTCAGCATGACAATCTTCCCATATATCTTTCCTCACTGTTCAGAATCTGATATGATACTTGTTTAATTGACTTCCAAAGATTGAAGATTATTTTTAGCAAAACTGATTTGGAAGTTCTATACTTATGCAATCACATGTACTTTGGGTTGATTGTTGAATGTTAATAATACTGCCTTTGACCTGAGCTATTGTTGCAAGACTTGCAACCACTGTTTAGTCCAGGCTCTCATGGTGATGTGAAAAGTTTACGCAAATGTTAGCCCATCTCAAGTACTTCGAGCAAATCAGTGTTTTCTTCTTATTCTTTTGAAGGCAAAATCTTAAATCTGTCTTCAATGCTAATGTTTGAAGCAAATTTTAACCTGTCTTTAATGCTGGTATTTTCCAATCTGTGCTTGTAGGTGCTATCATCGTCCTATTCGAGGAGTCAGTCATCAAGGTCCAGAGTTTAGATGGCGAGAGTTTTGGCACTCGCTCTCAAGACTGAAGAGCATTGAACCATCATTGGCTTCGTAATTTAACATCGATACAGATAATTATCTGTCAGTGTCTAAACAAAAAGCAGGCTATCGACTTCTTAGTAGCCTAATACTGACTGTGTTGGGCTTGTACAACAGTTCAACCCCTACTAAAGTTGCGAAATGTACTCAAATTGGTACAAAAGTGAATATCAGTGGTACACCAGATTAAAGTTGCTTCGGCTTTTCTGATACAATGCGCCATTTTTCAGGCAATTTCAGTTTTGGTCATCTTGATGCGAGTATATACCAGCTTTACATGTTCTACACAAAGAACTTGTTTACAAAGTTACTATAAGATACAGAGGTGTGATCTGAGTCTAGTACAAGCTTCCTCGTGGCAGGTCTCTCGTTGCTTTCAGCGGGCGCTTCCATGGTACATTGGCCGATTCACGTACAACAAATGTTCCATTAATCATGTCAGTCACCAGGAACAGTCCATTCACTCCCATAGTACTCGTTGGGCAACCCCAACCAAAACTTGAAAGCCTCTGCAGCTCTCTTCCTCTCGCGTCTCCTGTCTTGCCTGGCTTGGGACGCATGCTTACTCGTAAACATCCTTGAATGCATCTCAACATAAATTCTCGTAAACTTTGTTTTATTGGGTGAAATTCCATTCTCTTCCATGCAAGCTACGATCTCCAGTGCCTTCCTAAAGAAGGCAGCTCTCACACAAATATCAGCCAAGGTATCCAGCAGCCCCTCATCAGGCTTTATAGGTGGTGGCAGTGAAGAATCTGTAGCATCTCCTTCTCTCCTTACAGCACATCTCTCTTTCACCTCAGTCCACAGAAGCAATGCTTCACCCGGCTTCCTAGCTAACGCGATTCCATTAGCAAGGCTTCCGTAAGTAGACACATTAGGGTGAAACCCGAACTCCCTCATCCTCCCAACCACCTTATTTGCTTCCTCGATTAAACCCATCTTACAGTACCCTTCAACCAACATATTCCACGCTACTTGATCAACTTTCACTCTAGGATCCCTCAACATCTCATCAAACACTTTGCTAGCCAATTTAGGTTGCCCTGACAAAGCAAACGCCTTCATCAAAGTCGTGTAACTGATCTTGGTCGGGGCAATTCCCCGCGCCCTCATCTCATTGAAATACTTTAGAGCACCTGCACTATCATCCACCAATATACACCCATCAATGAGTGTATTATAAGATACAACATCAGGCACCAAACCCACATTCTCAGTCATCTCCTTTATCAAACTTTTCGCTTTCTCAATCTGCAATTGCTGACAGTAACCCTTTAACAGGACATTGTAGGTCACCAAATTAGCAGGAACACCAATCTTCTTCATCTCACCCAAAACCAACCTAGCTCTATCCATAGACCCTGCTTTCACAAGAGCAGATATAACTGTAGTATAAGAAACATGATCAGGGTGACTTGAACTGTCCTCCTGATGCCTCATTGCCTCCAGCATTCGGACCGTATCAGCAACCCTCCCTGCCTTCATATACCCCTTCATCAATGTCGTATACATCCTAGAATTCGGCTTATGTGTTTTCGGCATCAGTAAATTCCCTGAATTCTCCCTAATCGACCTAGGAATAAGCTTCTCAAATACATCAATTTCGCGGTAATTATCTCCTCCTTCACCACCACCTTCATCATCCTGATCAACACCACTCGAATTCGCGTCCCTGAGCACCTTACAAACATCCCTCCTACCCTCACGCAACGCCTGAACAAACCTCTCCGCGGCCCCTAAATCGCCAAACCCGACATACGCTGCCACTAGTGAATGCAATGTAGTAACACAAGGCTCAACCTCTCTACTCAACATAAGCTCCAATACACTAACAAGCAAGTCCTTCCTGTTAACTCTACCACAAAGCTTGATCATTACGTTATAAGTTAATGCATCAGGAACAGCTCCAAACTCAGGCATTTCATCAAACACTTGGCAGAACATCCCAACATCCCCTAAATTAGCACAAGCATTAAGCGCCCCATTAAACGCCGCCGTATCAGGCCGAGAATTCGCCACCAAGGTAGCGTCCTCAACACGACGGACTCGCTTAATTACCGAGTGGAATAACTTAACCGCGTTAACCGGCCCATCGTCAGGCGAAGCGGAAAGCTTGCTGACTACGGCACTCCAAGCTTTAACATGAGGCAAGTAGTTGGACTTCAACATGGACTTGATAATGGAGATAGCGTAAAGAGTATGCCCGAATTTGACGGCGGAGACGGCGAGTAAGCCGAGGGAGTTGGAGTCGAGGCGGTGGAGCTGGTTCTCATGGCGGAGGCGCGTGATGATAGACTGAGCGCGTGAGAAAGAGTCAGGGGTATTTTGGTAAGAGAGCTGGGAGACTAAGCGGCTGAGGCAAGTGGGGTCAGGGAGGTGAGGGGTAGTTTGGTAAAAGAGCCAAGCTTGCTCGGTTTTTCTTTGGCGGAGGAGGGTGAGAAGGGTGGTTGAGGGGTGGTGGTTCTTTTGGCTGAGGTCGGTGGTTGAAGGGGTGGTGCGATTAGCGCGAAGTGCGAGTGGTTTAGCGGCGGCGGAGGCGGAGAGGGGAGGTGAGAATACGGTGAGGAGAGAGAAAGAGGAGGAGGTGAGAGAGAGGAGAGTGGTGGTGGGTGGTGGTGGTGAAAAGGTGGTTGTGTTCATGGTTGGTCCATTTTTAGGTACAAAATATGGAGATTTTATTATTAGTAGTAACTAGTAAGTTATTAAATTAGTAAAGTGTACACGAAATAAAAATGTTGGGAGTGATTTTGGTTGGTTGGTGGACATGAATGTGTTACGTTGAGGATATGATGTCCTTTCGACTGTCATGATCCACATTGTTGGTCATTTGGTTGAGTCCCGCAAATGAACATACTCGATTTTATGTTCAAAGTGTAATATCATCGGTTTTGTTTATAGTACATTTTGGAATTTATAATCATTAGAATTTTAATTTGATTTATTTTTGGCTGAGTTACACTTTATATAATCATTTTTCTCCAACCACACCTAATAAGTGCTCGTTTGGATACACTTGGGAATTCGAAATTCAAATGAATTAGTTTAACGTAGGAATCTAGAATGCATGAGAACTGGGTAAAAATTGTTTGGATGCATACGGGAATTCCCACAAAGTGTAGGAACCGGAAGTTCTTTGGAATTCCAATTCCTACAACATGTGTAAACAAACAACTCATCAATCTTCCAATTCCCGGGAATTTATAGAGCATCCAAACGAAGCCTAAGATTTTTTTGTTGGACTACAACTTATTCCAAGCTTAGATCTCATTTGAGGCAATTTGTCTCATGCTTTTTTCCCCTAACGTGTGCCCTATGGGGCACATGATAAGAGTGCATTTCATTCCTTAAGTAAGTGATGATTTCCTCAATTAAGCAATGAAATCTCATATTTTGTTTTTTTTATGTGAGTATCTAACTTAATTAAGAAATGCAATGCACTCTTATAATGTGACCATAGGGCACATGTTTGAAAAACCGATACGTTAAAAAAAAACCGATGTAATTATTCAGTACTTCTGTGATCTCAGATTCTCTATGTTTGATCATCGATAATTGACAAGAATCAACATAGCAGACTTGAACAAATTTAAGCTGGAAAATATTGGTAATGAAAATTCAATTACCAAAGTACAATTATATCAGGCTGGCAATAAACTTGTCTTGTGTGTTGCCGTAGTAATTAGTAAATGCTTAACGCCCTAAACGCTTCTCCCCTCCTAACTGTACTACTCATAAACCAGACTAATATATACAAACCTGCTCTATACACATTTCGGGTTTAGTCCTCACAGAAGTCGATCTCGTGCTGTGAGTTCGGTTCAGAAGTGGCATAACTCGATCTCCTCGTGCTGTGGTATATTCAGGAAGACGCTTCCCACGACAAAGCTGTCCTTCGTTCTTCTTATAATGTACACTGCATTAGCTACTCTATCCAACTAACTTTACAGATTCAGAGTTTTAGGCATCTGTTCGAACTATGAAAGATGGAATGAACCTTGCCCTTCACTAATGGCATAAAGGAGCTTCTCTTTCATCTTCGCCTGCATACACATGCCAGGAAATGTCAATTTATGGGGGTATATAGTGACAAGCAACAACAGCGCCACCAGCAATACTAAGGTCCGAAAAGGAATGTGATAGAGGCTAACATGAAGTGGGATCAGATGTAAACAAACGTACAAGTAGAGAGCATTTCATTGCTATGACATACCTTGGAAGAGTAAGGGGGTAGCTTCAAATAATTAGTACAAGTCATGACACTTGGTAAGTCTGCGTCGACAGAGTCCGTGCTAGAGTGCTGCAGAGAGGCAACAGAAAAGTCAAACAACCAGAAAATAAACCTTTTTAAAGGCCAGCTAATCTGAATCCCAAATCTATTTCTACAGCTTTAGCCACAAAGTGTTGCAGACGTCAGGCACTACTAAACATGGCAGGCTTCTTAATTTCTTAATATATTCACTTCCAAGAACATGATGCACTAAATAGTTCAGGAACTGCTGCAGAATTATCCAGAACATGAAGCAATAATAATACAAAGGATAGGCGTTGAGAAAACAATTCCCAAGCACATAATGATACCTTGCGTACAATAGTCAGCTTCGGATAAAGGGCAGCCAAACCACCAGGAGGCAGTCGTGGTGCACCAGTTACGAATTGAAGAAATGCGCGTCGCTGCTCATAGTCAAACTCGCTTATAACCTCCAGTAACTGAGATACAAAGCGTCAACATTAGCTCAAACATCTGGATCTTCTAATTTCTAATACATTAGGCCAAATTGAAATAATTAAAAGGTGGTGAGACTAACATTGATGATTGGAGGACTGCTGGCAGTGTAACCATGATCGAGTTTAATATGATCAAACAAGTCGTATGACTGTCAAAATAACCACAGCAAATCTTTAGCAATATGGCAACTAAAGTAATCTTTAAGAGGACATAATTCACGCACATACCACCCAAGAATCGCGTTCCCCACAGAGTAGACGCTCTAGTTCTTCCTCAGTAAAAAGATGCAGATGTTTATCAGGGATCACCTGCAAGAAAAAGCATAAGGTTCCATAGAGGAAGGTTAAGCAAGTGCAAAAAGACAAAGCAACGTATAAAGGAAGGCCACCTGCCATCACAGCCTAAGCTAAATATAACAACGCAACCCTAGGCTATGCTATGGGCAAGAGAAATATATTATCATTCAAAAGTCGAAAGCGCCAGCAAGAAACAAAAGCAACATAGAGACAAAATCTAACTTAAACCACAACATTGGGATAAGGGCGTGGGGCTGGTGTTGTAGACTCACTTGAACTCCCAGGCATTCTTATAAGCACCGGAGAGTTGCAATCTAGGAAAGGTCCAGTATTTAACAGCAGCCCTATCCTAAAGCTCAGCCAAAATGACAGATAAACTAAGGTCAGATTACCTTTGGAGACTCATTACTTTGTATCCTAATGGGGCAAGGGCTCTGAATCTTCTAGGGATGATTCCTAAAAAGTGTTATCAAGCAATGTTGGAAGCAGTAAATGAAGGCTCTTGTAATGTATGGTGTGTCCATAGTGCGTACTACTTGGACCGTATCATGTTTATGTATCATTACAAGTCTCACAATTCTCTCTTAAGGTCGCCAATGAGCATAGAGGTTACCAAAGCAAAACAATACCTCATTCAAGAAGAACGAAACCATGAGTCCTCAAATAAAAAGAAACTACTTGAAGTTTCTATCAGGCCCAATAACATATAAAATATGCCTGAAAAGGGATCAGATATTCAGATGAATGGTATAATAGAAGCAAACCTGATTCAATCCTGTCTTAAACGCTTGCACTTGTCTGTGTATTCCTGAATATAAGGTTGCATCTAACACCATGGAGATATATTCTTCCAAGTTACTACTGGTGACCTAACGAGAAAAACAGCAGTTAAAGATATGTTTCTGAGAAAACCTTCTGCTCAAACAATATTGAAAAAGTGGAAAGTAAGTGAAGCCTAACCATTAAACCATCGTCCATTCCAGATGCGAGGATGTAATCAGGGTATCCAGGGAGTGTAAAATCAAGACACAGGTCCTCAATGGTTGAATCCCGGAAGCCTAAACAGATACCATTGGCTACATCATTCATGCGTCCCAGTTCCAGAACTTTACGTCTATTGATAAGAGCTTTAAACTCTAAAAGTGTTCTTCCAAGCTCAGGGTCAAATGTTTGAATATCACAAACAGAAAGCTCCTAACAGAATAAAAAAGATCAATTAGACTGAGGAGGGAAGGAAGACTGGAAAAGCAAAGCCAAAACATATGGTAGTACTGTAATTTGTAAAATTACCTTCCGAAGAATGAGTTTGTAGAAAGATTTAGAGAAGGGTATATCCAGAACCCTTCCATCCCGAATAGCTTTTCCTACAATCTGTCCCAATAGGATAAACCTCTTCATGACATCAGCAAACTGTGTTCCATTTATTTCGCTTGATTTTGGTGACCAGGGGCGTGGGAAAAGTCCTGAACTCCTAGCCTGATGACTGTAACTCTTAGTAGGAGACATGTAATCACCTCTCCACATACCCAGGCCAGCCTTTTGAAAATCATGACTCACTAATGTGTAAAATTCTAGAGTAGGACCAAGACCTGTACCAATTTCATCAATGTATTCCACCTCAACAAGAACATTTTTACGGGCGTAAAGTTCCATCATTTGAGAGGCTGACTCTAAAATTTGGTCTCGACACACCTGGAACTTCTTACGAGGAGGACTACCAGTAGAAGATCTCCTATCTCTTGACACATTTGAATCACTATGTGACGTGTTAGGCAGGACCTGCAGTCTACCAAAAGCTGCAAGTTGAAAGTACTTGCATCTAGCCTCAAAGCTGAATAGAAATGGACAGCCCAACATCAAGTGGTTACACCACAGAGGCATGGCACCAATATGCATAGCTGATGAGTCCCACATCTGCTGCTCTAATTTCTCTGTTAATCTGGAACTCACAAACTCATATTGTGATAGAGTAGGGACCGGTACTTTCAAAGTGTCCAAGTCATCCGTTTTACCATAAGCAAAAGCATTTAATCTTTCATAACAGAGAAGATGATCTGAAAATCTGTTCATCCTTTCCAAACTTCTAAGGAGATATAGTAAATCACTCAAGGAGCTTGAAGGGTCCACTGCAGAACCTAGGGTCTCCATATAAATGCTCGAGAATTTTGGCACGACATGCTGAAACAGAAAAGCTTGTTCTAATGCATCATTATCAGGCACAATTTCCTGTTCAATATCACTTCTTGCTTCACCATCTGCAACACTTTTATAAGTTAATGTGTATGTTGTACTCCATAATTTTGCAATATTTTGCCCATGTGGTGACTTCAACTGTCTCTGAAGAATTTCTTGGTATAGGGTGGATGAGTAATCTAACGGCTCTCCATCAAGATAAAGCACCACCTTTGAAGAAGCATCCTTGACGCTAAGTGATACTTGACCCTGGCCCTTCTTGCTATTTTCCTCATCACCAGAATGACAAGTGGAACCACTAGCTGCACATGAGAACGGAAATATTAGACAGCACTCATCCTGTTCATTGAAACTACGATTATAGTAATAGCAACAGAAGACACCTTGGCAGCTAAATTAAATGACAATTTCACTTCTGAAAGAAAAATGTAATGTCAATCATGCGCATCAGTTCACCATTTCAAATTGACCACTGAGAATGCACTAATCTTTTGTCATTTGAAGGTTACATTTTCAATAAGCCAAACGGTTCATTATTCTTGGATCGAGATCCCCTGGGGCCCTGGAGTTGATAAATACTCTACATGGTAGAGTTTACTTCAAATGAAAAATTAACTCAACCTTGTAGATTATCTATTGTTCTCAAAATACATTTTTTTACATTTATAGTGAACTCTACCAACTCTAGGAAGAAATAACTCCAGGGGATCTGAATCCATTATTCTTATATTCTGGAGTATAATGGAATGAAGCAATATGACCCAGAAAACTGTCTGTGCATCTACATGAAATAGCAGTCTGTCACTGCGATTCTCGGCGCAATATTCATTATGGGTCATTTGGAAACAGCTTCTCTATATTTTACAACATATGGATAAGGCTGCGTTCCTCCGACCTCTCCCAAGGAGCTTTTGAGGCACTGGGTAGTGTTATTGCTGTAAGATCTGATTTTGAAGCTTAATTTAAGGTTTGAAAAGTTTGGGTTTTAGGCAAATACACGTGGAGAATGGTAGATCCCACAATCAAGTCAAATGAAATATCATTTTGCGTGCACTCACCTGTCAGATTAGTTTTCGCGTCCACAGAAGGCATCTCAACATCAGTGGATCTCTGAAAATACAAACAAGGGAGAGTTAGGGCTACAAGAGAAGATGCATTAATGTTAGACAGAAAGAACAGTTCGGTTTAGAAACTTCTTGACTACGACAGTCCCAAACAAGCCATTGATTGGCCACACATAGAAGGCACTCAGTTCTTGTACCACCGCCTCAGCACCTCACATGGTTGGTATTCAACCCCACAAATATGGAGGGTTTCAAAGATGCTGTAGTTCAATATCCCCCGCCCCTTCGGCGGCTAGGTGCTATCCTAGAAAAATGACACAACTATTTTTTTTTTTTTTTTTTATGATAAGTAAATTAGGATATCAATATATTCAAAAGGACACCAAGGGGGTGACTCCCATATACAAAAAGACACCTAAAGGGGTGACGCTCGTAAGCAAAAGAGAGCTAATCACGCTCTAGGACTCTCAAGAGAAATTTTATCCACAAAAATGACACATCTATAAAAAGTTTCAATCATAAACTTTAGGAAATGGTACAAATTAGGAAGCCAAAATGTAGATTGCCTATGGTTCACAGAAACTACAACTTAGTAAAAGCTATACTTATAAGTGAAGGAACTGAATCAAACTTGCTGACTGGCCTTCCCTAATGACTTCTGAACTTTCAACTATAAACTTAGTAAAAGCTATACTTATAGGTAAATACCAGCAGGCAGCAAGTCAAAGATCAATTCCAGTCTAGAATTGAGGAAGATAGGAGCAGTTGAAAAATGAAACAAAGTCGGTGAACTAGTCTAATGTAAGTCGTCAATACTTCTTGGTGCTGTTCAGGAAAGTACATTCATACTCCCTCCATTCCCTTGAGTTGTGAAGGTTTGGTTTGAGTTACGCTGTATTCAAACCAAACATTCCCAATCCAAAAAAAAAAGGGAGCAAGCACAGCTTAAGAAGGTTTTGTTTGGTGATCAACCTTACATCCTTATGCAAAGTATGCAATGAAAATAATAGACAAATTCAATCTTAATGAAACAGCCTTTCTGTTGTCAGGCAAAGATTTAGTGGGACTTGTAAGGTTATGCTCCACATAAACTATTGAGAGATGAAAACCATTGACAGGGCCGTAACTTGCGTGTTTGGTTGATCGGTTGTTTCACAAGATATCACAACAACATCTTTACCCCAGTGCCTTAAAGGCTCCCGCCATAAGGCGGGGTAAGGGGGGGTCGGATGCACGCAAGCCTTACCCCTATTGAAATAGAGAGGCTGCGCACGATGACCCAAAATGAAAATTGCTTCGAGAATCGCACCGGCTAACTGCTACTTCAAAGAATAAGAAGCACAGACAGTTTTATGAGCCATTTTTCTTTCACATGATATCAGGGCGAAATATACAAAGAGGTCTGACGTTCTAAATCCTGAAAGCCCCCTCCTCTCTTAAGTGTACTCATAGTACCATTTATAAGGAGCTAAAAATATAAAACCATAGATTGGATCTGAACTATCAACTCGTAACCCCCTGTATAATTATAATATTTCCCAATGTCTTCCATAACCCCTCCTACCTATGAACTTGACAACTGTCGTAGCACATAAAGTTACACAAGCAATAGATGAACATTATGATCATTTTGTGCTTCTTTCTTATGCCAAATGGACAACAAACAAATAGCTCTACTTATTCATATTTAAAAAGATGCAAAATACGACATTTAAGTATTTAACAGGGGGTGAGGATCTATAATTCCTTTTATCCTTTTTTGTTTCACCTAAACATTGACTGGTAATAATTTCCCAACACAAATGTCAAAAACAACAAATAATTTCCCAACACAGAGACAATGGCTGAGCCTAACCTGCATATCAGCAGAAGCATTGCACAAGCTTTCGGACCCAGTATGTTCCAATTGCACACCTTTGCCAGCAGGGGAGGCAGCATCACAGGGATGCTTAGTGGACGCATTTTTAGAAGAAAGAGCATTGGCTTCTGATTCGACCTTTTCTGAGCAAACTTTTGAAATTAAATACTGTCCAATTTCGTACACCTGGCAAAAAGGATCAACAGTGACAGCCCCTGTGTCATAACCATTCAAGGACAACTCTTCTACTCCTCTTACAAAATGGACCCTGAGACACGGATATGTTGTCTGGCGTCGACTAGGTACAGTTGCATAAGAGCCTCTTTGCCTAGCAGTACCCCCCACTATAGCAGGAAAAGTTTCCAGAGTTGACAGTGCAATTTGTAATTTCCTCACGAGCAAAGAAATTGTCAGACAGTTTGACGCTGGATCAGGTGAATACAAAGCTATTCTTGCAAAGGCCTCAAATCTCTTTTGAACACCATATGTTTGGCCGACATCATCAACGGAAACATGATTTCTTCTTAAATACAAACCATTGGACAGGTAGCTCAACAATGCCTTTACAATACCACTTTCAATGAGCTCAAATGTAGATATCGGTTCATTCCCAGTCAGTTGACGTAAAACTTTGTGTAATATATGACACAACTTATCTTCAATGTGAGCACTTGCTTCCCTGCTCGGGCATATGCTCAAAAGATCAGTAATTGCTGCTGAAGCATATCTAAGATCCTGAAGAACAACGGTCACCATGCCCTGGGAGCTACATAGTTCTACAGGAAAGTACATGCTTTTAATCAACTCAGCAGTCTTATGAACGGACTCTTTGTCAAGCTTACATGCTTTAGATTTGGGGGACCTCAACCTTGAGGAACGATACGCATAGCACAAGCACCTTATAGCCTCCTCTCCAGCCTCCTTAGTACTTTCAATAGAGTTGAGCAGTGGAGAAGTGACCTGCGAGCAGCTCTGGGGCAGTAGAAGAGCGTCAATGGCAAAGAGAACTCCTTCCTTAACAAAAGCTTGCATCAGAATACTTGAATGTTTCTCCAGGACTATTTTGGAAATCTGTAGAGCTAATGACAGAACATGGTGATCATTTCGCATGAATACCCCCGCCAAAAAACTGTCATTCAATCCAATGAAGACCATTAAACAGTAAACATATAATACAAATTCTACAAAAACAAACACTTACTAACATTCAAAAGTAACTTAATTTTCAAAAGACTAATCAATCTTCAAAAAATAGCGATACTGAAACTATAAAACTCAAATTCCCCTACCTTGCAATGTTGATGCCATTGAGAATTTCCAGGAGGGACTTCGAATTGCTGAAATAAACTAGTCTGCTGATAATGGAAAGGCACCCATAGCAAACATTTAAGTCAGCACCAGAGTTGACCAACTGCAAAATAATAAAGTACAAAGAGTCAATAGATCATAAAATCAAGAAACAAGATCAAAAAGGTCTTCATATAATAAGTTAGGATCCAACCTGCACAAGTGCTGGAAAAATATTCATTCCAAACTTCTGCAATGTATCAGACTGCTCCAACAACAATCTTTCCTTGCTTAACGAGAGGACATCCTTCTTATCTCTGGTTTTTTCAGGAATGAGCTCATGTAGTAACTTTAAAATTTCAACCTAAAAAGATCAACAATTCAAGAACCTCTCAAATGCAAAGTAAGTTTTAGTTTGCACCAAAGCCTAACCGAGATTATGCACAACATGGCAATTATAAATGATATACTTTCCTCAATATAAAAAAAAGTCACTCAAAAGTTTCATACTCAGATGTAAAAACTCCATATCTCCCTTGGTTACTAATCCTTACACTGTCAAAGAGAGAAAAGCTAAAGCTAATCCACAAGCACTTCTATGACAACAATTACAAGTGCAGTGCCTCACTGATGCAATCTGATAGTATAAAACACACAGAGGCTGTTTCTGTAATGCTCAAAATGGGGATTGCATCGAGAGTTGAATCAAGGGACATCTACTTAACAATGTAAGATGCAGTCAGTTTTATTAGCCACTTTACATTATACCATGAGATTTCAAAGCAAAGAATAGTGAGTCTTTGAACCCATCGAAAAAGTAGACTACCATGTAACATAATGTAGACTAGTGAGTCCTTGAACCCATCGAAAAAAGTAAACTACCATAATTGAACCATCAACAGACCCAAGAGTCACCATCTACCAACATATGGCACAAGGATATGATGGTGTTGTAAGAGCACTTGCTGTGCAGGTTACAGTGGTGAAGGATGGGAGGCTATGGGACGGTTTACAGTGGTCGTTGTGGTAGTTTAACGCTTAGCGTGGCCCCTGTGGCTATGGTTATAGTTATAATTGTGCAATGATGGGATGATTACGTGGTTTTGCATGGGTCTACTGGAGTAGCATTGTCATTAATGAAATAATTGACATATTATATGACATTTTGACTCCAAAATAATTCTTTATCCTTTGATGTACGTCAAGAAACTCATTTAATTCATGACGATCAGAAGTAGAAAGCTCATATTCTTCAGTCATTGATAAACAATTTGTTGGACAATACTCAGCACAATTCCCCCAATGAAATTAGGAAAAAAAAAACTATCCTACAGTATATTTCAAGCCATGTTTTAGGTTGAACAGCGTACACTGATTTAGGGAAAAAACATAACACTCAGCAGTTTCTCTCCCATGTTTATGTTCAGATTAAAGACCTAGTCCAGCATGTCTTCGAAACTGTTTTAGACATCACTTAGCATTTGACTGCTCACAGCAGCACAAAGCTTGGTGCTTTTCGATGAGCATGTACTCCTCTCATACATGTCAGAAGTTTCATGTGCAATAGAACATAAACTTGAATCATTTCGAGTTAGGAAGCCTCTCAAGTCTCAACATGTCTTTTAAACTTAACACAGGTCAGATCACTGACGGCAACATCATGACAAAAAAACTTCTCATGCAAGCAGCTAAATTTGGTTTTTAATCGAAGAAGCAATCAACAAAAGCCTCCGAAAAAGATGGAACGGCAAAAAGAAGGTAAACCACACACCTGGTTGCAACTTTTGTCCATAGAACGAGACTCTATACCACGAGAAATTTCAGAGTTGGACAAAGCACCCTTCAAGATGGTGCCAATGTTAAGTTCAAAAAGAGATCTAACAGCATCAACTGATCCAGCCGCAATTTTCGAAATCACCCCAATTAGCCCCTGTATTGCAAAAAGGGTAAACGCAATAATTGACCACAGAGCCTACTATAGCTTGAACGAAAAATTCTGTAGAGAGCAAAAATGACACATTTGTGCAGGTGTATTAAGGTTTTAAAACAAGCTTACAGCATAAATTGGTTGGCTTAAAGTGACTCGACTATTCAAGTCTATGAGATGAGTGACATGACCAATAAGGCCATGATTATATAACTCACTCAACATCTCTGGAGAGCCTTTCACACGATCGGCGATCTTGATCAAGCAAGTGACAACAAGCTCTACAAGCTGCAGAGTCATGGACTAACATGTATTAAAACCAGGAGACATACAAGTATTTAATACATCAAGTGGATCAGATAAACAAATGTACACAAGTTTCAAAAATAACTGAGAAAGGAGGCATCATGATCTGAAACCACTGACCTGCTGATCCTCATACTGAAGAAGATTACACAACCTGGGAATGGCCTCGATGACAGATGAAGGGCACTCGGATGGTAGCTTCTTACATATGTTAACAACAGTGCAAACTGCAGTTCTCTATAAAAGAAACATAAATATTATTTAGCAGCACAATTAAAGCCCCTTGGAATGTTAAAAGGGCATTCTAAGGACTCCCTTCCCAAATGTTCACCGCATTATTTGGCAGCGTACCTGGACAGTTGTGGAGAAGAAATCTATATAACCTAAAACAGCCATTATTGCCCCAGATTCCAGGCATGGAACAGGGTGATACCGTGAAATTTTTTCCAATGCTTGCAAGCACTGCATAGAAAACGAGACATAGATTATTCCTGTTCAAAATTACTTGCAAAATAAATTAACAAATTTTACAATAATGGGTCAGCCAAGCAAGAAACACATCATACTTGTTCAGCAACGTCAAGGAACTCGATGACCATCAACCTTTGGCACAAAACAGGAACTGCATTATGGCTCACAAGGATGCTGGATGATGGAGGGAAAACATCACATAAATAAGTTAAAGCCCTGATCGCCAAAAGCATGATATCAGGATTGGTCTCATGATTTGCCAACTTTACAAGACAAGGAGCTATCTTAGTAGCAAATGCGGCTGATACTGACTCCTCAATAGTAAACGATAAAAGCTCGCACAGTTCAGTCAAAGCGGCTAATTGGCCAGAAGGTTCCGCTTCATTACTCAAACTAGATAAAAGATTATTAAACTTTGCACCGTCACCAGAAGCACGACTACGTTGATACTCTTGAAGACTGCTGTATTGATGGTCACCATCGTTCATACCATCAGAATCCGAATCATACGGTGAATCCCTTTCTTCCTCAGAATGCTCGGACGCTGAAGCTGATGAAGAAGTTTCCATATCAGCTTCTTGTGCCTCTACCACTGGGACAGTGACAGCGGAGGTAGCAAGTGTTTCAGGAGCCGAACTCGATGAACTTGGTCTACACTCGAGAGAACTACAAGTTCGCTTGTCAGCAGGCAATTCCTCAACCAATTCAGGTCGTTTCTGGCCCCTACACTCCATTAAGTTATCCCCCAATTAGGTACTCCTGATTCTACCCTGTATCCAGAGATATAATAACATAAATAAAATGAAAGGACTAACAATTAAACCATGTAGTTCCTCACTCCCTCAATTTCAAGTCTCATTAACAATGCCGATACTCAGGAGGGTGAACTATGCCTGCCTATTGGTCCTATCCAACTCAAACCCGAACTCGTAAAATCCCGAAAAAAAAATTACTGGAACTAAAGCACCCTTATTGAACACCCAGGGAACAATTAAGATAGTAAGAAAAGCAAACTAACCCAAATTAACAACAAAAGTAACGTACTTTACACTAAATTTGTGATAATCAAAGCCAAAATTAACACCAAGACCAGTTCAATTGCAATGATCACTTGATCACAAGCACAACACAGTTAGAACAAAACCCAGAAAATTCACCTTCCAATCAAATTCATACTATTAACAAAAAAAAAAAAAAAAAAAAAAAAAAAAAAAAAACTCATCACTATGATCAAAAGTAAACCCAGAATTATTATAGAAACAAGAATAAACCTTGATCAACCCGTAAGAATTTACAAAAATAAAAGTGCCCACCAAAAAAAAAGAGCCCTAAAATTCAGAAATTCATACTATGAATGAACTAAATACGCATTAAATTAAAGCATATGATCATATGATAATGTAATAATTGAATAAAATTAACAAAAACTTACTGTATACACAAAGTTTAACGATGAATACCTTCGAAAAAAAAGATGATTTTGGGGAGAACAAAGAGACCCAAAGAAGAAGAAAAGTGCCCTACACACAATATTAAGCAGCAAATTAATTTATGCGACCGCTTTTTTTGGAGATGAATGAATTATATCATGTAAATTGGTAAAAAGATTGTTTCTTTTTTATTTATTTGTTGTGTTAATAAGCAGAGTTGAGTTTTTCCGTATGATGATGATAATGATCAAAGTTTCCACTAATAATGAAGATTTTATAATCCCCTGTTTATAGGATTAAAAATATACTAATCATGATAGACTTTCTCTAATTCTCTACTACTCTTTTGTGTTTTATGTACTTTGTGGTGCTGGTCCAAGTTAGGCGATTGTGTGAAATTCATCACTAATTTTCGGATTACTCAATATAACTGTCATATTTTTTAAGATTATTTGCCAGTTTTCGAATAAATAAATTAAAAATAAAGCATTGTTATGCTACTTGTTCAATTTCCTCGAGGGTTGTCTCCCATTCGAATTTTCATATCTCGTGTCCTTCCCATCAACCTCTAATGATTTTTATGGCGACTTACCAAAACCTGATTAGTTTAGTACATAGAGTAGAACATAAATTGGAAAGGGTATCCCTACTCAGTTTTGGCTTATAAGTTTGTTTGTTGGATGAAAAAAAAATGGATATAGTCCAACGATAAAAGCATATAACTTTAATTTGAAGTTGGAATTCCATATTGTATGATTTAAGGATTACTATAAAATACTAGTTTTTTTACCCGTGTAAAATTGCACGGGCGCCCGATGAGATTACACTTTTCTCTTCTTATTCAAATTAAACTAAATTTTATAGGTGTAAATTAATATAGTATGATTTACGTTGTTTAAATTTAATATAAGGAATATAAATTACGATGTAATTTTCATTGAATGAAATAAAACATGTCAATTGTGCATATTCGTTATGACTGTTAGTAAATCAAATTATATTCACCTCGACCGTATTTGTCCTTAGATTAGTTTTAAAATATGGATCAATTGTCAAATCATGATTACGAACTCTGTTATTTACCGGATAAATTCAAGAGTATTCACACAAAAAAATCCATCAAATTACGGGTGCAAGTAGCAATCGATTAATCTACCAATCACAGGTTCAAACCTTCATAACGTCATTTTTTCAGAGTTTATTATGTGGCAGTTGATGAAGTGATGATGACATCAACAATGACATCATCGATGATGTGGACGCAAAAAATTACACTAAATATTTTGCCTATTAGTTAATACTAGTTTGCACGCCCGGGCTATATATCTATGTCATAGTCATTTATGAAATTGTCAATTTATCTTTAACAACACTAATATTTTCCATAAATTAGCTTACCACCATAGTCATCATAAAATTATATTATTTTCCATAAATTAGCTAATAATTTCCTTATTATGTAATTAGTAATTACTTAGTGCTATCAAATTAATAAATGTCAAGTGTCCTTCTATTAGCTAATAATTTCCTTATTATGTAATTACTTACTGCTATCCAATTTATGAATGCCAAATGTCCTTCTATTAGCTCATAATTTCCTAATTATGTAATTTAGTGTTATCCAATTAATGAATGACAAGTGTCTTTCTAAGAAAGACTTGGTTTCAGGTTTTAATATATAGTATTAGATAATATTGGCGATAATGGTCACAAATAACATCTTTATTGGATATATTTGGTCACACATCTGATCTGACACCCTCCCCTTCCTCCTCGGTTCCTTCCATCTCCTATTTTCTCCCTCGTTTCTCTATCATCCCGGCAATATCCATGCTTAATATCTAGCTTTGTCCAAAGTTAGTAATCAATAATCTACTTACACAGTTACACTATGTTCGAGGTATCGGACATACCGTTACTCGAACTGGCAACCCTTAGGCCTGATCCATTTGATTAGGTCTAATTAAAGTGGGTGTTCGTACTAGAGAGCAGACCTGGCAAAATCAACACACACACACGGCACGCCCTAACATCCTACCCGAATGATTTGACCCTAACATCCGAACTTGACCAGAATTTCATAATATTTAGCTTTGTCCAAAGGTTGAGTAAATAACCTACTTACACAGTTACACTATGTTTGAGCCTTTGAGGTACCGAACCTACCATTAGTCGAACCCACAAACCTCACCCGATCAACCTGATAGAGTCTAATTAAGGTGGTTGTTCGTTCTAGGGAGTAAACATGTCAAAACTAACCCCAGACTCGAACATTCGATCCGGATCACTTTGACCCCTATCATCCGAACTCGGCCCGAAATTCATAATCCAAACTCAGCCGAACCCCCGAAATGTCCCCGTCCTGAACCTATACTCGAAAATAATTCGAAATCGATTTGAACCAATATTAACTTCTGACTGGATCTAAAAATGACCCATTTACCATATCTACCCCTAAGGGAACAAAAGGGAAAACGGACGGTGTTGATATAATAAAGCAAAAATAAAGAAGGTAAGAAAAACACACATAGACAAATCCGAGAGACAGACAGACATATGTGAAGCGTCGGATCTGGAGTTTCCTCATTTCTCTCTCTTCATCGCCTGCAACCAAACCCTCCCGCGATCTCCTCCAATCTCAACGCCTCTCCTTTTTTCCATTTCCCATTTTAATCGGTGGTAAGTATCTTCTCCTTCACTTTTCCCTCCCTTTTTTCTCTCTCCTCCCCTCCCCTTTCTCTCTCTTTCCCCTTCCCTCCCCCACCCAATTTTTCTCTCTCCTCTCCCCCCACCCATGGCTCCCATTTCACACCTAGGGTTTTTAACAATTGTGACTCTCACGCTTCTTTATTTTCATGTTGTTTGTTGTGTTTTGTTTTTCGGCGGCGTTGGCGGTGGTTGATTTGGTTTGAATTTGAAATTGATTGGGTTAGGGTTTGTTTGTTAGTGTTTTGTGAGGTGGTGGGATGGCGGAGCAGGGGAGTCCCGGCGGAGGGAGCCACGAGAGTGGCGGCGATCAGAGTCCGAGGTCTTCGAATGTGAGGGAACAAGATAGGTATTTGCCGATTGCGAATATTAGTCGGATTATGAAGAAAGCTTTGCCTGCTAATGGGAAGATTGCTAAAGACGCTAAAGAAACTGTTCAGGAATGTGTTTCTGAATTCATTTCCTTCATCACTAGCGAGTACGTTCTCCGTTTCGCCCTTTGTTTGTCGTAATTTTATCGCTATCGATTTCGTTTGTTGGTTTATTTGGTTGAGTTTGTGTTGTATTAGGGTGTTTTTGTTGTTTGTTTGTTCGAAAGATTGATACTTTAGCTTGAACTTGTAGCTAGTTGGCGAAATCGGTCTCAGCTTCATTGAATTGGACGTTTTTTCTGCTTGTTTTACATTGTTGGAATTCTATTGTGAACTGTTGATTGTCTAAAGGTGGATACTTTAACTTCAATGTACGAAGGGGCTAACTCCTATGTAAGACGATTTTGAAGAATTTGGGGTTGGTTTCTTAAAATTTGATGAACCTAGTGTATAGCTTTGTTTGGTCTGCCCAAAAATGTATAAAGGTCGAGACTTTAGCTTGAATGGTTGAATATAGATAGGTAGATGAAGGTTGAATGCTCATGTTTTGTTAGATTTGTTGCTTTATGTATTCATGCAGTGTTATATAATTTTTTAAGCTCAGTCTACTTTCTGGTGGTATTCTGTTATCCTCCAAAATGGAAAAAAGGTGGGTACTTTGTCTTGAAAAAGGATAGGTAGTTGAGGTTCTTTAGCTTGGTCTCTTTGAGATTAGATTTTAGTTTTCGTCACCAACCAGTAGACTTACCGAGTTACCGGAGCGTTTGCATTGGCGTGTTACGGGTCCTGCAGAGGGAATAAAGATTTCATACTGCCTGAGGTTGGGTTGATGTCTATGTCAGGTCTCTATTCTATGGTGCATTGCAGGGCTTTTCATGTTTCAGGGGTTTATTAGGCTCCCCCTCCCCCCAATTTTACCGATGCTGGGTTTGATTGAATTCAGGAACTTAAATTTCATCTGTATTGGTTTTATTATATCAACCAGTATTCTATAGTTAAGGCAGTAATGTTGTTGTATTATGTCTGTTGTGCCAGAATACACAATGGCTTATCTTAAGTTTAATTGTGAAAAGGTGGTCAAGGTGATTTATCTCAATCTCTATCCAACAAGACATCTGCTTTGCTTGAAAGTTTTATGCCCTTTTTAAACTTTGAGTCTCGGTGCTTGAGTTTGATATGCCTAATCCCTGTTGCTACTGTGATACAATTGATGTGATTGTTTTATTTTTTGTTCTCCAGAAAAACATAATTGCTAAAATTGTGAAACTATGCTTTTCGAAACTGGCTGCTTGTATATGTGTTTGTTAGTACTACCGCCACAACAAGAGAGCCTCGTTTATAAAAGGATTTGGTGATAGCTAATATGTACAGACTACAGTTATAAGGAACTATAGGCACAAAAAGAGAGAATGAGAATATACAGGGGAAAAAACCGTAAAAAGGGACAAAGGGAAATTGGGTTTTGGTCAGCAACTCAGTACTACGGTGAAACGCATATCGTTGTGTCTTTGCTTTCCTTTACGTACCTGAGTGATGGTGTAGACCTGGTAATGCTAAACTTTGCATAATCACTTGGTATTGGGCAATGGTTACTAACTTTCATTGTAATAGTAACAAGTATAGGATGATTGTGCATGAAACATAGCGCTTTTCTTACATCCGACCCTCCCTTACCTTGCCGTAAGAGGGATATTCTAGTGCCCTCGGGTTATGTTGATATTTAAAGTGTATTTTCGACTTGTCATTTCAGATTACAAAAGCTTCATTCATTCATCTCAGTTAGCGTATCATTATCATTATTTTTTTTCCAGTTATTAAAACTCCATCTGCTTATTCTTTGTTTTAGAGCAAGTGACAAGTGTCAGAGGGAGAAGAGAAAAACAATCAATGGAGATGATCTGCTTTGGGCTATGGCTACCTTAGGTTTTGAAGACTATATTGATCCGTTGAAGGTCTACTTGACTCGTTACCGGGAGGTAAAGTGTTCTTTTTGCTATTGGTTGTGACGTGCTCAACTCGTATTTTCGCCTTTTTATTTTGAACTTCCACTCTTTGCAAACCTAACCCAATGATTTTATTTTTTTGATTGTTCGTGATCTATGGATTTTGCATACTCCTGCAGATGGAGGTGGGTATTACTTTGTGCTTGACTCTCTCCACTATCAAATTTCTTGCTATAGTGCATCTTCTATATAATACTCTTTATTTGGAAATTGGAACTTTAATAGGGTGATACCAAGGGATCTGCCAAGGGAGGAGAAACTTCTGGCAAGAGGGATGCAATGGGTCAGCCAGTTTCAAATGTTCAGGTAAGAACCTTGTGAACATTCTTGCGTGATTCTTTTTCTGAGAACATTGTCTTGTTGCACATGTTTACTATGTTTATCAAAATCCTGTGTCTTTGAGCTAACAAAATTTGCTATTTCTATTGCTGTTTTGGCTATATGACAGCTTTCTCACCAAGGCTCTTATAATCAAGCTTTGAACTACGGCAACTCTCAGGTAGTTTTCATTTTAAAACATTTGGTCTGCTGGTGCAAGCTGCCTTATGTAGCTGTTTCTAGTTTGCATGTCCATATCTTCATCATTGTATCTGCTGCTATGCAACTTTCCGGGAATACATGAAAGTTTGTTTGATCTTCGATGGGAATTTATTGCTAGTAGGATGGTTTGTTTTTGTCTTGGCAAATGTCCACTTCATCTTGATTGATGGTCGAAACGTGAACTGATTTTTCCTATATATCATAGGAAAAGTGTTCCTTGTATGGTATACCTTTGAGTATGCTTTTTATAATAGTTGGTGATGGGCTATGATTCGTTTCCTTTCCTTTTGTACAGTTTGAGATATGGTCATGTATTAGGGACATAGGAGTATTAAGAAGTTGTAGTCTTAAGTGGTAGCGCTAACACTTTGGATGATGAAATTAGAGGAATGAGAGGGGATGGTAAAGGAGATAAATGAGGGAAGGGAGGGGTGAAAGGGAGAGAAAGTACTCTTAGGGTAGCGGAACGGTAGGATAACAAATATATAGGGGAGGAATTGAGACAGTAGGAGAAACCAACTTCCGGCCATCTTTAAGAAGCCATTGCATTTCGAAGTGGAAAAGTTATGGCAGGAAAGCTCCCTCTCTGACATGCGTGATAAACAAAAAGACGTGATGAAACATTGGATCAACTTCAAGAGGCAATATAGGACACTAATAGAGGTTTGTTGAAGGGTGTGATTATAATTGGATTGTCGACTTGCAGTCATGGTTAAGCACTGCCGCAACAGGCGAATGGATATTTTGTAGAAGCACTCATGGAACAGACGAAAGGGTATTCTTTTACAAACACTCATGTACCCATGACCCGTAGAAACACCAGATCAACTATTTCAAATGCTGTCACTTCTCAAATCATGCAATTTTATATGATGATATTGCTTGAGAAGCAAAAGTTTTTATGATACATTTGAGATGGGCAGGTCGCTGAAGCTGCTGAAAGCTTTGACATTACTTGAGTTCCAGTTTGTACCAACAAGGGAATTCCCTCTTTTGCTCAATCTCCCCATGAATGATCCAGTTAATGGTTTTTAAGTTTGCACCAACGAAGTTTGAAGTTTTGAAGTGTATCATATTCAGTATGTCTTTTTAGTGGGTGAGTTATTAAGTATCTCCAGGACACCTACTGCTCATGCTTAAAACCTTACATCACCATCTAGGTGGTGCATGCTGCTGAATCAAACCATGATAATACTGTGATGACTACCCCATGGGTTGCTTTCAAGAGAGATCATATATATGGTTTGAGTGGTAGCAATGGAGGTTTAGGAAAGGTGTTGAAATGGCAAGGTGGTGTGAGGTTTGTTGTTAATCCATTGAATGTCAAGTTGTCAGCCATAGAGTTTATCTCGAGCTTTTGTCTTGAGAATGTTAAATGTTTGACCCAACCTTGGTGACTGAGTGTCTTTAACGAGAGGTGCCATGATTGTGCTGTTGTATTGTTAAGGGGAACATTTCCATGTGATGAGGTAATGGTTGTAACTTGTAAGGGGGTGAGGTTGGTGGGTTGATGAATGATGTGCCTCTATAATTTACCCTTCGTATAGAACGTTTCTAGTGCTCTTACATTGCCTGTTGTCTTTGTATTTGCTTCTGTCGGCATGCAGCTTTTAACAAAGCTGTGTCTTCAGGTGACTTAAATTACAAAATAGGGATATGCTTTGTTTCCATATGGATTCATTTGTGGTTGCTGGAATTATTAGACACATTCTTGCTATTTAGATCTTTTTTTACTGAGATGGGATGCATATCTTAGGTTTGGCTCAAAGGCTAGTTATGCCTCCTAAAGCCTAACGCATTGTGTGTTGAAGTAAATGATTGAATTCGAGTCTTGCGTTTTGGTTGGATAACAGTCAGGAATTGACTCCCATGTGATTGTTGAACCTGTTGGTGGAACCGTGTGTCGTCTTACAATAGCCGATGATGCTATTTATTTCTATTGAGAGATCCTATTCCAAAGAAGAGCTGTCTGAGTGTGGCCTGGACCACCTGTAACTTTTATTTTTTTTGGGTGGGGTGCCCGGGGGGGGGGGGGGGGGCGATAGATACCTTGGTTCAAGAGTTCTATGGTTCTGTTTCTGAGGGGGAGGAGTGCATTTTATAGAGGCTGCGACTTCCCGAAGATTTACTGGTTTAGACTTCTACTGGTTTAGACTTTAGAGCATGCTCCGTGTTGCTGATTATTATGGAGTGTTGTATATCTGAACTCGTGATTTGCTTACAAAAAGCTGATATCTTTGTAATGTTATTGTTTCTGTTTGCAGGCTCAACATCTAATGGTTCCTATGCATGGCCCAGAGTAGAGAGCTTGCTATTCATTGATTTTACCGGGATGACGAGTTTATCAATGCGTCCCTGTGAAGTTGATGTCGTCAGCGCAATAGGCCAACTTATATGTAGAGTACTTATTCTTGGCATTGTAGATTTTGTAGGGACCTTTTAGTATTCATCAGATTAGTGTCCGATTGTATATGAAATTGGTACGCATCGCGTGGTTGTATGAAGAGATATATATTTTGTTGTGGATTCGTCATTTGAGTAGATGGGGAGTTCTGTGCTGTTGTACCAGCCTCTAATAAGTAATTGGCAACAAAATTTCAGCTCCTCGCCGTGCTTTACCAGTTTATTGTGGCGTCATGATGGCTGCATATGTTTTCACATCATTGCCTAACTTGAACAGGCGATGTTTCAGGGTGATGTGATATTCACTGGCGGTCTGGTGTTCACATTGCCAATTTGCTCCAAGACTGTAGGGGTAGGTCGACGGTCGTTAGTTTTTCTTAGTAATGAAGCTTAGAAGTGAAAAACCCAACCTATATAATCAATAAATCTCGAGTCGGGGTATATTTTATCACTATTGAGACCATGACGCAGATCAAAGTCACAGTCTCGTAAACTTAGGATAGGCATACGATATTGTCATTTTCTCTGGTATGACATGATCTTTTCAGAGGAGGTTGCATGCTCAGAGGTGTCATGGACCTGATGCATGGTAGATTTGTCACATCTCCCAGAGGGCCAATTGATTTCCCAGGTGCGGCTCGTACTGGAATTCTGTTGTTTGATGGGACTTTCTTCCCTGCTGATGGCATCCAGGACTTGTGTGTAGTTGTTTTTCCGGAACTTGACCAATGCTGATTTGTCTGTGACCTATTTTCCTGCGGAGGATGCTTGGACTCAACAGGATTGAGCTTTCCTTCAATTTGGTTTGTGAAGACAAAGGAAACCTGCAAGTCAGATAACAAATGTAGCACTTGGGTTAGGTCAGATAAGCAGACAATCAACAACTACTGCACGTTCCCCCGAAAAAGAAAACCAAATTTACGACACTCATGTGCAGCAGCTTGGAAGTTCAGTTTAACTAACCAGATCACCAGCTGAAGCCTGCAAAAGATTATCAGGAACTGTATCGGGTGATAGATGGTGCGCCCAGCTGAGTAGATCCTCTTCAAGGGGAGTCCCGACCTAAAACCAAGCTCTCCTTGTGGTAAAAATTTACTTTCACAGACGACATTATGCTAACCAAACAACATTTACCTGTCTTTCTGATCTTCTCAAGTTACGTGATCCAGAAATTTCTGCAAATCCACCAATATCATCACCGCTGTAACTTTCACTCATCAACTCAACTGTCAAGTCCTCTACTGTGTTATTGAGCATGTTACTTTCTCGGGCACTGTTTATACAGCGCAAGCAATTCATTTTTTCATGGATCTCAGACCTGCAGATGATTGATTATATGAAATCAAATACTAACAAAGATGCAGAAGTCAGGTGCCGAGTCAGCTAAACGCTTAAATATGGTACTGGTTTAAGCAGGAAAATATAATTCCGCATTGCTTTTCACATGGACATATGGTACTTCAAAAGTTTACAAGTCCAGCTTTTGCCAACACATTTGGACTTATATTGAGCAGCCAGAAACAGTGCAACTTCTCAACTTTCCCCTTTTTCGTCGGGTGTATTGGACTGATATAAGACTGTTTATGTTAGATTGTTAGCCGACCCCAAATGATTTTGGGACTAAGACTTTGTAATTGTTGTTGTTGAAGCAGTTACTACTTCCCATCTCAGCTTTGTGGCATTTGAAAATTTGGCTTTGAAATAGGATAGAAACAAATACCTCATATCCCCGTGGTAAGTGAACAGATCTCTGAGCTCTTCCGTTGAAAAAACGTTCCCCTATGAGTTTGAGAAACATTGGTAAAACTAAATAAGGAATGAACTTCATAGCCAACCAATTTAAAGCAAATTACTTTTTCAGAGTCGCTTTGATCTTGCTGTATAACTTTCTGTAACCCTTCCTTTGACATCTGACGCTGGTATACCTTCGAACATATCCACAAAGAAAAACAGTCAAGAAGTTAAAAAAGACAGAACTATATCATAGTGAACAAGAAGGCAATTTCTGTTGTTCCACCTAGAAAGGGGGGGGGGGGGGTTATTTTCAAGTGAGGGGAGCGCTGTGCATCTTTTGCAAAAACATGCTAAATATCCTTCAAATTCCATTGTTCTGGGTTTGCATGGCACCAAAGCAAATACGGTGAGATGTGAAAACACCCTTACTTAGTCAACTACCCGAAAAGGTAAAATATCAAGCTAAAAACTTTAGATTAACCAAGAGATGTTTGTCAAAACCTTCTCCTCTATGGTTCCTGTACTCAGTAATCGGTAGATGTACACCCTCTTCTTTTGTCCATCCCTCCAAACTCTTGCAGCGGCCTACGTGAATATAAGAATGGCACAATGCTTCAAACCAGAATAATCTCAAAGAGAAAGTAAATAGATTCATTGAAAATTATGATCCAAAAGTTACTTGTTTGTCATTAGCAGGATTCCAGTCAGGATCGAACAAAACCAAACGATTTCCGCCAATAAGGTTTAGGCCACATCCACCAGCCTTGCTGCTTAATAGAAACGCAAATTCATCCTGCAAGGTGTTTGCCTACACCTGAGTACGCCAAAACTTTATTCCAAGACAGCAAGTTAATAATAAAGGAAACACACCTTTGAAGGATCATTAAACCGATTGACCAGCTCTTGTCTCTTGCTGATTGATGTACTGCCATCAAGTCTCAAGTATGGGTATCTTCTCTCAGAACAGAGTTGAGCAAAGAGGTCAAGTGTCTGAAACAAAATGGCACAATGAGCATTATAGTGAATACTGATACAAAGCAATAAGGGACTGGCCAGCAACCTGGAAAATTTGAAGAATCGTTTGATTTGTTTCACGAAAAAGAGCCTATGCCACCCATGTGGGAGATAATGAGCTTTAACAAGTCAATATAGTGAAATAGTATAGGGTTGCTTCAAACTGAGTAATACAAAGTTCCAGTAACATAAATAACAAAAAGTATAAAGGGAAAGTGCAATATGAACATATGCATCACCTGAGTGTAGTTTGAAACTAATACTATTCTGTCATCTGTTGTTTGACGCAACTGAGCTAGTAAACGTGCTAATACATTCATTTTCCCAGAAAGCTCAACCCAATGGCCACCACCACCAGTCCATGACATAGTTCTGGGATAAATTTATAGCTATTAGTTTACATTTATGGTCAGGGAAATTATCATGAGGTACCATGTCCCATGTATGACTATTGAGTTACCTTCCAGAGAAAGCTTCTGGATTGAAAATGCTCAAGCAGTCCTCAAACCCAGATATTCCTGAATTTCCACCACTTATGGAATCATATATGAGCTGCAACAAATGAAATTTTGCATGAGAGTGTAATCTAAATAGGGGAAACAACAGTTCTATAATTTGGGAAGTGGGTTTTGTTTAGAAATGAACCATAAGTAAACTTAGTTCCTACAGATGTGAAACTTTAACGCTATCCTCCAACACTGAGAGCAAAAAAGTATTTTCAACTCATTACGGAGTACATGTTAGGACAAGCTCATACTTCCATGTACCTGAATGCGCTTTCTGTATGCTTCAAGTACTTGTCAAATTTCTCAAAAAAAACGGCACATTAATCACCATTAATCACAAGTTGTCAGAAACATTAGCAAATTGTCTTAAGATAGCTAATTCTAGAAAGGGAGACAAATTCTATAGGTCCTTTTACGATTTAAGAAGCAACATCCAAAATCTCTCTTTAACATGAATCTTAACCTCTGAAAGCTGATGTTTGCTCATCCTTCTCCAGAAATAGAGGAAAATAGTGGCAAATCAATGTAAGGACTTCCTCTTTTGGTATCGTTCAGATCAAGCACTTTAAGAAACAGCCAAACGTGCATACTTTAAATGCCCATTCAATCAAACTCAGGAGGACTGATGTACTAGCTAATCTACTATATAGAAGCTTAATTAGACAGAAACTACTCATGTGAGTTTGGTTGGCCAAGAAACTTATTATAAACTTAATAACTCAACTTAATAACTCAAAGCATGAGGAAGCAACAGTTTTTTGATTGGCCAAGAAACTTATTTTAAATTTTACAAGTTACTCACGTAACTTTTCAACATTCAGTTAACACTGTAAGACTACCTTTGAAGATCTTACCTTTGGATGATTACAGAGTTTTTTGAGGGCTGTAATGTATGCTAAAATTTTGGAGCTCTGTGCTTCTTCTGTAATAACCCGTTTTACCTGACCAAAATAGGAAAACAATTGAGATTTTATTTTTCGCCCTTTGACAAGAAACAGCCATGCTCTATTGATCAGGACTCCAAAATGACCTACATTTTTTGACGCGAGAAAATGATAATACAATTCTGACTGCAGAGTCGTCAATTTGCAACAGACAACTACAATAATCTGCAGTAACAAGAGGGAAAAAAAAGGTATGCACTTAATCAGTAAACTCACTAGATGCACCCCTGATTTCTTAGTCCTGTAGCACATAACACATGTATTTGCCTGAATTTGAGAAAATTTTACGAAAGACAATATCTATTTGGATTGCATCCTCCATTATAAGCTCAGGACAATTAAAAATTGGGCAAAGTTATCACACTAGGTTTCAGCCCAAGTATTCGTTCTTATTTAAAAATTAAGTAAACATGACTTCAACTGCACCTAAGATAGGAACTCTAGAGGAGGTATGTTAAATGATGGTTTATTTTTTTAGCAAGAGAATTTTATTGCAAACTCTGCCTAAACAGATGTTGGCGATAACAGAGAGAGAAGAACATTCCATTTCTTATAAAAACTGAGATTCATTAAAAGTGCCAATGTTTAGACAAAGAAAGTGATCAGATTCAACACCGTAATGAGACATATTTGAAGCACATACATGAAACTAGCGTTATACCTTCGGTGGTAAGTGATTGGATAACAATGCGTTAGTCCTCCTCAATATAAACTGCCGGTAAAGAGAAGGAAGCAGTCAGAATTAGACATGCAAAGGTTCTTTAAAGTTTAGCTCTAAGATGGCTCTTCATAATGATCACAGCTGTTTCACAATACATGACATGCAGTTAGCTTAAATCTGCATTAAGCTTAACAATAGAATGTTGCACAGCTCCAAATAGCAATTTTTACTGCTTGCATAAAAGCACTGATTGGTCTGATTCAGTGAGAGATTACCTGATTTACAATGGCACTCAATTCCTCTGATCTTTCAACACCAAGCATTTTTTCTTTCGCAGAAGCTGTGGGTTCTCTTCCAATTAAGATTGGTGCCTTAAATTGCTCATCACAAGGCATATAACGATCAATAATGGAATCACAGATATGTCCATTTATATTTGATCTTGTGTGAACAGCAGATATGCACTTAAACTATCGAGTTTAGACTTTGGAACCCTGACAAATGCCCTTGCATAGCAGTCACCGGCAATTTTAATTGGATAAAGGATTTTATGCCTCTCCCTCCAATGATATACTTCTATAATCAAACAACACCTACAGGAGTTATGAAAGGCTTCTCTCTAGGACGCAGAATGATATAACTAATAATTCTACCAGGCAACAGTGAGAAAAGAACTGCAAATGTTTTATGAAAGTGATATAGTACTTCACAGTTGTAACTGAATTTTTTCAGAAAATGATGTCACAACATAGGCAGCAGCCAAACTTCAGTTGGGTTTTCCCCCTCCCCTCCTTCATGCAAAGAATAGAAACTGTTTCCATATACAAGTAAAACACCACTGCAGAAGGTTCAAGCAGAAATGGAATATGTCCATGAATGCTGGAACACCGAAGGAAAGAAGATTGTAAGAAAATACCTGATAATACCTCCGAAAATGAGCAGCATCACCTAAGATTCCTGGATTAGTGAAGTTGACCATGGCATAGAACTCTTCAAGATCATTCTGTAAGCAAACTAAAGGAAAATGAGTGACAACTGACAAGGACTTACAAACATGTGATATCCTAAGTGACAGATATGATCATGAATTACCTGCATTGGCGTCCCTGACAAAAGGATGCGGCGTTTGCAGGAGAGTGAAGCCAAAGCCTGTAGACAAAGGACATATAAAGATGTTATTGGATCAAGTACCATAAAGCATAATATGACAATCAAGTACAGAGTCATACCCTGTTTGTTATTGTCTGGTCATTTTTTAGCCTGTGAGCCTCATCACAAATAAGGAGCTCATAGGATCCAATTTGTGTCAGTTTTGAAGAATGCATTCTTAAGGTTTCGTAAGAAACAATCAATACCTGCAACGTACTTGAGTAGATTAGTACATATTTAGTCAAACCAAACAAACAAAGAAAGTCAAACTACCTGTGTGGAGCTACGTGGATTTGTGAAACTATTGAATCCAGAGATAACATCCCCTCTGCTGCAATCACACAAGGCAATAAGTTGAACCCTTGCACCAACCCATTTTTTAATTTCTGCCTCCCAATTACTCACCAAACTGGTAGGAGTAACTATAATAGCTTTCTTAACCATTGGTTTCCCATTAAATCCTTGGCGGAGAAGAGTATAAAGCAATGTGATTGACTGCAGAGTCTTTCCCAAACTGCAAAAACATAAGTAACAATGTCAACATTCTCATTAGATCACAGGAATGGAAGTATATGCACACATTAAAAGATGTTCACCCCATGTCATCAGCCAAAATGCATCCGTAGATATTGGCAGCACTTTGCAGTCCAGAGACACATCTGAACATAAACTGAACGCCTTCTCTGCTTATCATGTCGTAAAAACATTAGAGACATCACCAATGGTCTGACTAACTTGTCAAGCGACATAGCAAAAAAAATATGTTTTCTAATTTCAATGAGGACTCTGTCACATTCATGATGGAATTGAAAAGTAGTATATAATAAGCGAAAAGAAAAAGAGATTCATCCCTGATACTCACTGTTCAAAGGTCTCGAGAATTTAAGATGTACACAGGTTGTTCGTAACAAATTAGGGAATCTAAACAGCTTACTGTGTTTCAAGAAAAGAAAATCTCCTTACACAGAAAAAGGGCTAGACATTTACAAGGAAATAATATGAAGTGGCTAAGTTATTGACATCTCATAATTTCGACTTTCAGACAAGAAATCACAAGAAACCATGACCAGGATTCCCAAGTGAATTCATAATATCATGTGTAGCATCATATGTAACTTAGTAAATGATTACCTCTGATGTGGTCGAAGAAATCGAACAAGTAAGGGATCAACTACTATGGGCATCAAGTCATGATCTCCACAGTCAGGTGCTTCTAGTGGCCATAAAACCAAGGGATCAATACCAGGAGGCAAGTCCAGATCATCTTTCTTAGCTCTTGATGGGAGTTTTACATTTGAAGTCCCAGCACTTGGTGAATAACATGGCACACATCCTTTGCGGGCTAAAAGCCGCTGATATACATCCTCATCAGAGTTGCTACACCCTTTAGAGAATGGTGGTCTAAAAGGTCTTCTTACACCAGCTGCTTCATTTGACGCTGAAACAACTCGTGGAACCAATGGCTGTTGCCTCAGAGTGGGCAAATGTACTCTGGTGTTCAAAAAAAAAAAAAAAAAACACCAATAAATAATTAAAAGCAGAGCGAGAGAGCGAGAGGGTCAACACATCTGATTTTCAGACATGTCTGGAAATTGACAAGGGTAGTTGACCAATAATAAAAAAAATGAATATACACAATGCAGCTCAGACTCCACTACAGGTCAAGTTTTATACAGTAGGAGGAGTAGAATACTTCTGGAGTTGGAAGCATACAGAACATTTATTTCCGGTTACATAAATATCCAGCCAGGCAAAGGTTAGTTGCTTTATTAACCGAGACAACAGCACTGGTCTTACATTAGCGATTAGCCATTTCAGAACCACCTAAAATGGCTCAAAATTCTATTATATACTTATAATTCAAATGGCAAGCATCTAAAACAGAATAATAAATTGATCTGTATTCTGTACGCCAAGGGAGCTTTGCACAAAGAGCTTCTTGATTGTTTTATACATTAGTCATGTTCCTTTCTTTTCCTCCTTCCTATCTTTTACCCAAACAATGAATTTCGGACGCCTACCTTTCACTTCCCTTTAATTTCCAAGGGAAAAAAGGAACTTACCCTTAAGACTTCCATTAATGCAGGGCTTTGTGACTAATTGTGAGTTAAGATGTACGCAACCTTATACCCAGACTCAAAAATGACAAAGACATCATTCTTAACAGTTCAGGCTATACTGTTCACTCAGGCTTTTTCTAACACAAGCTCTAAAAAGTAATGTTAAAGCTTCTCCACTACGACACAGACACATATGGAGACATGCCGAAAAATACTCCTAATGTCCACATCGTGCTGGTGTCCAATTGCATGTCCGTGCTGTGTATTGGACTACAGATGCACGAAAACTCAGGCCTATTTGTCCTTCCAAAAATGACAAAGATATCATTCTTAACATTTCTTCTACACTATTCTCTCAAGCTTCTTACACAAGCTCCCCCATTTCTCTCCATAATTTCTTTACCACCAAACAAAAGAAAAATTCGTATGAAACCCTAGTTTCCACTCAAAATCAATTTCAATTGAAAATCGATTCTCTCCGTCGTCATTTGCCGTGGAACCAACGCCTGAACCTCAAATTAACAATTACAATTACCTCGATTACCAAACCGAATCGAACGAAAGACCAAATCACACAAACATAATCAAATAAACAGTACAATCGAATTCACAGCTCCAACGATTAATCGCAATTAGGTTAAACGAACAACAAATTTGGCGATCCTAATTAAAAAAATCAACGTATAATTAATCGCAATTAAGTAGTAATTAGCCAGAAAATTGACAAAATTACCTAGAAATGGAAGGTAGTGGTTGAGGCAGGGGAGCTTGATTGCGGCCATTGACATCGACGATGTAAATGTCGTCGTCGTCGTCGGCACCATTTTTACAAGCTACGCCTTGCGCTTCAGCGTCGATAAATTCTACGAGACGCAACAGTTCTTCTTCGAGATCCATGTTGGAAGGGGATGAAGCTCGGATTCGTAATAACTTGAAAGAGAAGGAACCAAGTTGTGGCGGGAAATTGGAATTCCCAAGACCTCAATTAGATTAGAGAGGGGCCTTTGTGGCCTTGTGCTGAACGGCCGGTCGGGTCGGTTTCGAGTTGTGTTGTACTCGTAAATCGTAATAAGATGGTTTATGTTTCGGGTTTTATTGATTAACATAACGTTTTTCGACGATATATGAATATATATATTTTTTAAGAAAATTCATTTCTATATTTATGCAATGGTTTTTTTTTTTTTTTTTTTTCGAAAAATAGCACAATTTTTTTAATTTATTCTTGAATACAAACATAACACATACGGTGATACGGAGTATGCTCCAGTAGGATGGTGATACATACGGAGTATTACTTTAGTCTGATATATGGGTCGTACGGTAAGGAGAGTAAAATCGTTTAGGGTGTTGCAAATGCGATATATTGTACTTTGGTAATTCAATTTGTTTTGCCATTTACCTAAATCTAGTAGTCCATAAAATAAGATAATAAAAGAAAAGGATCAAACAAATCTTTTTTACAACACTCGTATATATGGTGTCCGCTTGGAAGAGAAAATCGAGGAAAAAGTGAACAGAAGAGATAATTGAGGAAGAAGGGGAATGGTCGTTGCATGCGGTGGTCGAATTTTTGATCGCGTTGTACTTCCATAAGAGGTAGACACATATAATTACTCACAGAGTCACAATACTAAAGCTTAAATAATTCTCCCAAAAAAAAAAAAAAAAAAAAAAAAAACCAGAATCTTGGGGATTTGAGGCCAAAGATGAGTACTTCAGGAAAAAGCAGATCTTTTCGGGGATACTATGGATTTCTTGCGTCGTTTCTTCATTGGGGCGGGTTTTGATGTACAACATCTCAGAATAGGAGACGTTAAAGGACGACTCTTCAATTGAAATATAGTCGGGGAATATGGCAAGCACACCATACTGTAACTCGAGCTATATCGATAGCCTAAGATACGGTGATATGCTCCGGTTCTCATATCATAAGAACATAGTGTTAACCAGTTATCCGTGTAAAACAAGATACTCTCGTGCAAGTACCAGAGCTCTACATGCACCTCATTGTTAACTTTTATCAATGTGGAGAGAGGTGGGAACTTTAATTCCGCAAGTACCCATTGCGGTGTCTTGGTGTAACAACAACCCTCCAACCGCCATATCGTCACCTCGGATCTATTAGTATAAGCATAGTGAATTTGACCTTGTGAGACTCCCAAGCAACCCTGCTTTCGAAACGGAAATCGAAACACGATATAGGGCAACTTGATGACATCACAAGCCTCATTCTTGATGTCAAATATCAGCAATTCAAAGCCCGGCATATGTTCATTTTCAATGCGAGTCTCAATTAACCAGTAACACCGATCATTCAGAAAGACGTGTTTCTCTACACATATCTTTGAAGCAGAAAAATAAAACCATCTAGTGGTCCTCCATGTCTTCAAAGTAGAATCGTAAATGACAAATGAGCTCCAATCTGGTTTACCTTCACAAGGTTGTACCCCAACTATCACGAAATTTCGGCGTTCTGGGTCGAAAGAGAAACCAAATGCCTTGCCTAAGTTAAGTCCTAGAGGGGGGCTTAAAGAAATCCATTCCTTTGTTGCTGGGTTGCATATGTAAAATACTAGTGGCAAGGAAGGTTCAAAGGCCGGAACTATTGCTGTGTACATGAGATTATGGTGCACTTTCCTACACAGACTCGTGTTGAGATTTCTACAGCACAATATACCTCTCGAGGACCCAACCAAGGCCGTTTTCACTGGGAGGAAATCCAAAATACTTCGTGAAGAGATGTTTTTGCTAGGACAAATATATTGGAGCGCATCACGTAAACGATCACAACAATGAGACGTGCTTTGTGTAAATATACACACAGGCTCATCAGGTAACTTAGTAATCCAACTTTGTGTATAGATACGCTGGAATATAGGGTCAGAAATGAACTTATACCAACTTTTACAAGTGCATTTGAACATCATAAGTGGCTGTGGAGGCATGTGTGACAAGATTTTGGCAACAAGATCATTGCCCAAAACCCATAACTTCTCTTCCACACTTTCTGTAAAGAATATATGGTTAACCTCATTAAAAAGAAGAAAGCCGCAATGGAACTCAAAAGATATGAGAAAAGAATTCGTAGTGTAGTAGATTTAGTTGTGCTTAAAAGACTAGATACAGCACTGAGTAGATCAGACCAACAAAATAAAGGTTATCGTTCATGATTGGTTCTATATAGATTTGCATCAACTTGCTTATCGCTAGGTGAAAACTACCTCCAAAACAACAGTTTTACTCCCAAAGTATCAAATATCAACTTGTGCATGATAAATTCTATAGATGACCTCACAAGTAAGAAAGTCGCACAAAAATCCAAAGATATTCAAATTAAAGAGATAAGACTACAAGAGTAGGTAGTTTATGTACTCCCTCCAATTCATTAGGTTCTTTGCATTTGGTTTGAATTCCTCTCACATATTCAAACCAAATGCAAAGAACCTAATAAAATGGAGGGAGTAATTGAAGTGAAAAGAGAAGGAAAAGCACACAAGTAAGAACACTATGTGTACCATCAAGTTGTTTTTATCACAAGACAAGATAGAACCTAATTATTAGGACAAATTATCTCAACTAATGACATCTAAGCAAAATAACACTTCAACTAATCAGTTCTAAGCTTGTTTTTCATATCATTTTTTGAGACAAAAGCACCTCGTTTGTTGTCTACTTGCATGAAATTTATGCTTAATTCATGTGAAAGATTCTAAAGCTTTGAAGAGGACTTCCTCCAACAACATCTAAACTTAATGGTGCATTGGTAAGTGAATTAAGAAATTGAAAAAACCAAGCAAGTGGATTAAAGGTTAAGAGACGAGTAATCAACGATATTTAAAAATAAACACGTTACTGTGTAAATACGGAGCATTAGAAATAACTCCAAAGAAAAAGAGGGTCATTACCCGTTTGACGGTAACTTCTAAGCCTTTGACGATACATGGAGCCGAAGGAGCTGCTGTTTATAAAGCAAAGGCCTTTACCTCTCTGATTCAAAGAGTAAAATTAACCATGAAATTAAATGTCCAAGTAAAACACCAGCATAAGAGTAACATCACATTTGACACTAAGAAAGGTACTTTTTGCACCAGGACGGCCAAGTTCCAACATAGATGAAATTTAGGTTTACAAGGAAAGACCTCGAAGAGCAAATGTGACTTTACGAAGGTTTAACCTCGACATTTAGATCTCTAGATGAGATACTTTAACCCTAGCACCAAATGCCCTCCAGACCTACTCAATACTTAAAAGAAGGTGAAAACTCACCTTCACAAGGAACCCTGTATAACCCCAGTGTCCCCACAGGCTCCCGCCTATAGCGAGGTAAGGGGGTTTCGGATGTCCGCGTATTGACAAAATGACTAACAAGAAACCTTAGATCTTCCACATGATATGAAATTTGAAACTTGTCATTTTTACGCTAATTACCTAACTGATGGGGAGAGCAGAGAGCCGCCAAGGAGGAGTACCGGCCCATGTCCATAAGTTTAGTGAGGTTCCATCCTAAAAACCAATTGGCAATAGGAGGGGTAGCACACTACCTTATAAACATGTTCCATCCACTTCAATTTTCCTATGTGTGACAACCGCTCACACATAAATTCCCAAACACTAACTTCACTTATTTGTATCTCCCTTACTTTCTTTGCTTGAAAATAAAGTAGTTATAAGTTTAGTAATCATAATATTGTGGTCTGTTCTACATTGGTCCCTTAGCTTAGTGTTTGTGCATCACCTACCACTCGTCGTTTTACATTAATTATTGATTTCTATATCACTTGACGGTTTACCAAATCAACTCTCAATTCATAAAAGCAATCAGCTTTACCTTCATAACACAAATCAGCTTTTTTAGGAGGAGTACCCGCCCATATCCATAAGTTTAGTGAGGTTCCATCCTAAAACCAATTGGCAATAGGAGACATGTTCCACCCACTTCAATTTTCCGATGTGGGACAACCTCTCACACATAAATTCATAAAAGCAATCAGCTTTACCAATTCATAACAATTCACAAAACAATCAGCTTCCCTATGAATGAAGAACTAATTGGGATGGCGTGCTTACCAATTTTGATGACAGATAAAAAGATTTTGTCGAGGAAAGATGAAAGCTGTAATCTTCAAAATCACTATCAAAAATAAACGGAACAACCAGGTCCATGTTATAATAACCTGGGCTGTGAGCCTGTGACGGTGAATAACTTGATTGTTAACGCAATACTTTTTTTTTTTTTTTTTTTTTTACTATTGTAACATGGTAAAATACTCAATATATCCCCACTTTTTTCAAAATAACATAAATATTCTATGCTTGGTATTTTTATTATATAGATTAGGAAGTATCTCGTGCTTCTCACGGTGTATTTTGTTAATATATATTGAGAAATAAAAGTTCCCTTATTTATTGTGTTCACGACCTTAGTACATGCATATACTTAACTACAAATATAGTACGTGTGAAAACTCAATTACTATTACAATAGTGGTAATGTATATCACAATTTGAACATGTATGTATTGTCTTCATCATTTAAGATTGTAGACTCAATTACAATCGTAGAGTGCATATGATTACCAATACCACAACATGAATCCGTGTACTTTTACCGTCGGAGAATGCATACATATTTAATTTGATTATTAACTTATTACATTTATTTTAGTTCATGTTTATTAGTGTTCTTTGACTCCAAGTTCATGCATTTTCTCTAAGATAATTAGAATATGCACAATTTTCATTGTCACTTGATATATAGTGCGTGAACATAAGTTAGATCATTGAACATGGAATTACTTGTTTTCTAAGCAACTTTACCACAGCGTCCCAACCCAACTTTATATAGAGATATTGGATAGGACTGTCTTTCCATCATTAAAAAAAAAAAAAAAAAAAAAAAGAGCAAAAAAAAAAAAACACGCCGAATTTTGCGCGACATATAATAACCTATGATGTACCTCAATTTCATCGTTATTTTGGCTCGATTCCGTCGAGTTCAAACGTTCCATAATAGTATTAAAACATTTTCTTTACTTGCAATGCAATTTAGTATTTGATTATGATTGTTTAGCGTTGCTTGAAGAAGTGTGTAAAACGTTTACTTTGAGAAGTTGTAGGGAGGGAGATATCATTAAGAGTAATATTGGAAGAAAAATGGAAAAAATAGGTTACGCTAGTATTTTTTAGGTTACATTTAGCAAGACCCGTAAATAACACTAGCGTTTTTTTTTTTTTTTCTATTTCCGTACTTTGGAACAAAAAAATGAATCTTTCAACCTTGATTAGAAGGTGTATGATCACGGAGAGAAAACAAGCCTAAACACTTGCGACATATGTGCACTTGTGACTTGACCATACAAACTAATTTACAGCCCCCGACCATTTTGTCAAGGAGGAAAGATACATATGCATCACAAGTTAGACGCCCCCTTTTGGACTTAAGCAAAAATGTTGAGCTATATAAGAGATTACCCAAGAACGATCAAGAGCTGTGACAAGATTCACATGAACAGCTACCGTGCTGTAGGTCGGGCAATTGACTCGTCTATTGACAAATAACTATCATTAGGGCCCAAGTCCATGGAACTCATGTGGAGTGAGGAATGCAGTGAATGTCTTGAGATGTCATCGGAGTTTCCTTCCCGAACTGCTCGTGCTTCCTTCTCAATCATGATAGCATCTTGGACCTCCTTGATTACTTCTGACATAGATGGCCTCATGTGACCATGGGCTTGGACACACATCAAGGCTTTTTCCGCAATTTTCCACATCGATTGTATGTCATAGTCATCTCTCAATGAAGGGTCTATGATACCTTGAATGTCACCACTCTCAATATGTAGCTTTGCCTGCACAAGGGCAGTGGAAACTTTTAGGACCAACACCAACAGCCTAACAATGTAAACAACAACAACAACAACAACAACAACAACAACAGCAGCAGCAACAACAACAGCAGCAGCAACAAATATAAAAAAGGGGGTCACTCTCATAGCTTCATTGCATTCACAGCTCCCTCACATCACGCATGTTTTTAAGAGACACGCAGGTTATTGCATTTGCCCTCGCATTAAGTGAGTGGCAGTTCGAGGTGGAGAGTGCTGGCCATCACCTGCTAATTATTAAAGCACACGAGAATATGCACATGGACAGTGTGGAAGCCACTTTTGGTGTATTACCACTCCCTGCGATGTCAGAAGAGTTCAAGTAACTCCTAACTATTTACAATCTTACATATTCTCTTTTGTCATAAAGCTTTCCTCCTTTCAGGAAAGAACTTCAATACATGAGATAGCAGTAAACAGATAATGCCACCATTAGAGTTACAAAAACAACCGATCCTAAATATTTTGGTAATTACCATACAGCACCACCAGTGTCTTCCAAGCTCAGGGAAATTTTAGTCTATTTTGATTTTCTCTGCACTGACCTTTTCTGGAAGTAGCAGACTAGCAGACCATGATTTTGTTTTAAGTGCCATTTCGGGCTATGATTCACTGTTTAAAGGAGGCCACCATGACCCCCCATGGCCCAGGAGCCTCTTGGGGGCATATTGCGGTATGATGATGAAGATGAATACTTTTATCAGTCTCAGCTACTGAGAATAGCATCCAACAATACAGAATAATAACTCAATTAATTATGTAAAGTGGTTGAGCAAGATGTAGAAATCAGATGGGGAAGATATATCTTTTGATCTTTTCAATCAGGACAACAATACCACTTACTCACGAGGGCACAATTCTCAAGTATAAGAACTAAAAATTCATATGATCTTTCAAGATCACTATACTTGCTACTGAAGTTAAGAAGAACCAGATGAAGACTTAAAACTGGTTCAAAGGGATGTAGAAACAACATCGAACATTAATATTAAAATGAAAGTAGTATTTTAGATTAACATACCCATTGGACTATATTTCGGCAGTTAACTCCAAAGTTTTCATTGGATATTGCTTCTTGACCAGAAATTAGCTCAAGCAGAATGACACCAAAACTATAGACATCACTTTTGTCGGTCAACTGTTGAGAGATATAATACCTGCAAATCATTGCAAAACGGTTGATGGCATAGTTAATTGCCAGAAGGCATGAACAAATACTCGAATCGTGATAATGAATAATATCTAGCAGGCAACAAAAAGGAAACCAAATTCATAATAATCAGTTCATCAAATATTCTTAATAGTATTTAAAGACGGCAATTACGCCACAAGAGTTGATTCCTTAAACAACACGATTGCTGAGGAGTGTATATTCAGTTCAGATTCAAAATCTCAAGGGCAGAAAGTTAAGAGGTTGTAATTTTTAGTTGACAAAAGTGAACAGCAAGCACCACCACCACCACCATATTTGATAAAAGCGAGCAGATTGCTTACAAGTCAAAAAAAAAAAAAAAAAAAACTCCAACAACATGCTCTGACTCTTTCGCTTGTATCCAATATCATTCTTGATTGCAGGGCACTGGACTTTGGAAATAGATTAACTTCCCCACCATCCATGTCTTGTGTTTACTCAAAACTTGGATATTAATCTTATGTCTGTCTCAAACTGATGATTTGTGCAGACTACTTTTGTTGTCTATTTCAAGCTCTCCGTTTCCTATCGTAGATGTGTGGACATACAAGAAAGAATTGTTTTTGTATCCTAATCTCCTAGTACCCAAAGTAGAAATGTGTCCAATTTTCCTCCTCTAAACGAGATTTGACATGTACTGTGATTTCCTCCCTTAACTCAAGTCCAACTTTCCTAACCTACCACTATTTTGAGAGAAATTTTGAAATTATGGGAACTTAGGAAGAATTGGATTTAAATGGAGGTAATATTTGTTATAGTAGAATTTCACCGAGGTCTACTTCCCACATGCTTTCCCCTTCTTTTACTGACCAAATAAAGACATTATCAAGAATTACAAACACATTGGAAGAAAACAAGTTGTCACTATAGAACTTGAGGGTCAACTGCTTTCAGCACGGCCAATAGGACACTCTTGAAAGTAATGTAGGCTGCCTCTTCTTCCAAAACAGAGCCTAATAAACTCCAAACAAATTCCCAGGAATGAGGGGCTAAATGTCCAGGATGTATGGAATATTTCAAAAACCTAGCCCTATTTCCATATACCACCTCAAGTATGCAAATACACTCTAAATTTATGCGAAAAAATTTATATCATTCTAACTTTCTAAGCACTCATTTTTAGTTCTTCTCGTCTTTCAGAAACCCACTACCCATACCCACACTGTTTCCTTGTTCTGCTTCATTATTATTTTGCTATTACTGTAGACATCCAACATGTCAATCAGCCTATGGTGAAAAGCATTTGATGCACAAGGGCTGCACACTGGTGACATTCTAAGAATACAATTTAGACAAGGAACATTTACACAATGCAAACATTAAACTAAAGCCAGAATATTACTCTGGATCAAGATATCCGACGGTGCCTCTTACGATGCTGGATACATGAGATGTTCCATCCACTGCAAGTTTGGAAAGGCCAAAATCTGAAACTTTGGCCCTCATATTCTTGTCCAGAAGGATGTTGCTGGTTTTCAGATCTCTGTGGATAATAGATGGCACACAGCCTGTGTGAAGGTATTCAATTCCTGAAACACGCATCAGAATACTATCAACTTCTCCAAAATAAGATCACAAGGCTAAGAGATTTATGCAAACATTTACCAACCTTTCGCAGAATCTTCAGCTATCTCAAGGCGCTGGATCCAATTAATACCCTGGTCGCATGTCAGAGGACCTACCAAAATTAAAGCAGATGAGTGATATTTTAAATCAGAGTGGGAAAATGGATTTACTCTCACTAATGTACTTAGTTACCATAAAGATGCTCTTTGAGAGTTCCTTTGTGCATGAACTCATAAACAAGGATGCTTTTGCCATCTTCTTGACAATATCCCAAAAACTGCACCAGGTTTCTATGGTGAATTCTCGAAAGGAGAGTTACCTGCATCACAAGTGATTTGCATAACTTTTCTATCAGCAGTGAAGTTGGGTAATACTCCCTCCTTTCAAATCCAAAGGACCCATGATTCAAAATTTCCCTCACAAAAAGGTGGACCCGTGTCCTTTGGATTTGAATAGAGAAAACATTTTACAGGATGTCCAAACAACAATAGCCTCATGAACAATAAAATAAATGATTCACTTTCTAAAACCAATATTTTAAGTGTGCGACTCCTGTTAGAACAATGTACCTCATTTGAAAATTCCCTTTTCCCCTGGAAAGAGTTACTAGTTAAAACTTTGACAGCAATCTCTCTTCCATCTTTCAGTTTTCCATAGTAAACCACCCCATAACCTCCAGAGCCGATTTTCTTCTCAAAACTTTTGGTACCTTCTTCCAGTTCGGAAAATGTAAAGCAATGGGCCGCTTCTGTTGCAGAGCTTTCTAAAGCAGATGACTGTAACTTATGAGACTTATGAGCTGGCAGAACATGTCCAAGGCGTGCTGATACTCAAAAGTCAAGACATAAAAAGTAACTGTCAAATAAATAGCAGGTTTAGTTTAAAAACAGAAAAGGAAACAGAAAGCAAGATGTTTAACACCAGACCTTGGTCCCCAAACTTTTTCTTAGGGTTCTTTCCCTTGCGAAGGAGTAGGCAAGATGAAATCGTTGCCACAAGAAGAACAGCTGCACCAATTATTGACCCAATAATGATGCCAGTCTGGCTCCCTCTACTTCTCCCTTCATGAATATTCACATTCCCAGTGTAGCTGACAAAACATCATAAAATTTATAAGTTTTAGACCCCCATCATTTAAAAGGAACTATTTAACGAAACCAAATATAAACAAGCTTTTAAGTTTTGACCCAAAATAAAGAATAAAGCAACATAATAATCCTAAAGATAACCAATGACAATACTTTCGATTCTGCTCATTCTGATGATGCAGATGACAAGGCAAAGGTACGCGATCTTAGTTTAGCACTGAGAATGGGCTGTTAGCCTGTTACTAATGCTGTGACAGGTAATAAAATCAACAGGAAAAAAGTACTGCAAACTTCCTTTTCGTCACTCTATAACATTTGTCAATCACATATCCTTACTCCCTGCTCTCATCCTCCAGACTTGCTATTTTATTTTTATAGGATAGGATTTCACATATTCAAAAGGACACCAAGGTGGCGACTCCCATATACAAAAAGACACCTCAAGGGGTGACGCCCATAAACAAAAGAGAGAAAATCAAGCTCTAGGACTATCATGAGAGATTTTATCCACAAAAGGATTGAAAGACAAGTGTCGGTGGGAATGTAACACTTGACTCCAACTATACAACATCCTCAAAAACCTAAATTTGAAGTCTTGGTGTGTCAACATAATATCATCAAAAATGCGATAATTTCTTTCTTTCCAAGTACACCACAAATCGCCATTGGAACCATCTTTCACACTTCGGCTAGCCACCCTTTCTTTATTCTCCTTTTCCAAGCGGACATGACATCTTTGGCTCTCTACGGATGAACCCAGCTCAATCCAAAGAAAGACAAAGCAGTGTGCCACAAAGACATGACCCAAGGACAAGAGAGAAAAGGGTGATCAACGGTTTCTTCCACCTCCCAACACAAAGAGCAATGACTAGCCAAACTATATATGTTAACAACAATACAGAGTCTCTCGGATAACGCATGTACAGTTGTTGATAAACAAAAAACGCTCCCGCATGCTCAATGTTGGAGATTAGACAGAGCCGAGAACAAGAAAGTTAAATTAAGGTGACGACAAGATGCACTAGGCAAGTGGTAAATTATACAAGAAGAATGGGGAATAAAGGGCATTACACCCATCTCGTATCAAGAAAGGGTTGAAGAATGTCATGGTAAGATGTTCTCCAAACCAGGAATTACGGAAAAGATGACCTTATCAGCAAGAACAAACTGTTGGTGATGAGAGGATCTGGTCTGGGCAATGATCGGTAAGGAAAGTGCTCGACGAAAATGTCAATACAACAACAACAACCAAGCCTTATTCCCAAATTGATTTGGGGTCGGCTAACATGAATCGTCATCTGCAACCGTCTTGTGTATGTCATATAAGTTCAAGATCATTGTGAACCAGTTAAAATTTGATAGAGGATGAATGTAGACGATAGGGTGAATACGGAGTATGTATTTATTATGTACATTGTACCTCCAAGGTACATTGTACTAGCCATTAGGTTAGGGGTGATGAAATTGCTTATCTATGTACTATAAATTCTCATGATATTTTCAATAATAGACAAGTCGATTATTAGAGCATTATCATTATCTTACATGGTATCAGAGGGTTCGATCACAAACTACAAATCCTAAACAACAGCTTTTTCTTGCTTCCGCTCTCCCGGCCGGAGATAATTCTTCTCTCCTAACTATCTCCGGCCAGGCCTTTCGTATTAGTGTTTTTCTATTTTATTAGTTTTCATTTTACTAGCATTTTCATATTTGATGAATAATAGCAACTATTTCACCCTAACGCGGCTACATATTCCTTGATTCACCACAATTCCCTCCTCCCGCGGTTTTGCGATGATCAGATTTAAAAGGTTCTTTAGGCACGATCCTCTCATAGAGCAGCCTCCGTGGAGACTCACCTCCGGACGCCACACCACACCACTAGCTCTTGCAGCCCCTGACGACCACGTTGTCGCTCAGCCTTGCCCACGGATCGCCAAGACCACATCGTGCAGCCCATGGTCTGCCGCCATCGCCGCTCAAGCCGCATGATGAGTAGTCCAGGACACTCTTGCCACCTCTCAGCTGCCATCGCCGCTATTGCCGCCCCGTCGCTGCCTCAATTCCGTGTTCTTCGCCGATTCCGAAGTGGCCTTGTCATGCACGACACTATCACCACTGTTTTCTTTTTCTTTTTGTTTTCATGCTTGTCCTATCACCCTATGGGGATAGTTGACTCTACACACCCTGACTCCCTAAATGGGCTAGTCAATCGAGAGCCCACGGCCTCGCATACGGGTCCGTATTTTCTTTTTTGTTTGTTTTCTTTTCACAGTGGTCCGTGCTATGTGGTTGTGGTAATGCTCCCTCATTGATCATGCCGTGCCATCCATTTCTGCATCCAGTCGCAACTTCCGTACAACTGCAGTTCCGACTGCCGGGGAGTGATAGAGGATGAATGTAGACGATAGGATGAATACGGAGTATGTATTTATTATGTAGATTGTACCTACAAGGTACATTGTACTAGCCATTAGGTTAGGGGTGATGAACTTGCTTATTTATGTACTATAAATTCTCATGATATTTTCAATAATAGACAAGTCGATTATTAGAGCATTATCATTATCTTACAAAATTATTGAAACCCGTTTAAAAGAAGTTTTAAAAAACCCATCAAAAGAAAAGGAAAACAAAAAATTAAAAAATATATGAGAAATGTCAATGGTGGAATCAAAATGTTATTTTTCACTAAGGCCATCGATATCAAACTTACACGACTCAGCTGTCAGCAGTTCGGCATCCTACAGTTTACCTATTACTATACGAGCTACTTGTTTATTGATTAAACAAAGACTCTAATCGTTATTACTCACATGCATTATGTCTATCCAGTGAGGATAAAGGTTAGCCTAATGATTAGGAAATCAATCTACCAGGGGTTCGAATCCTCAATCCCCAACCCCGAAACATCAGCTGCTCTCATGTATGGAAAAAAATATGTATATCTAATTAACTCCAACAAAAAATGGTACCTGAACCACACTATAATTCAAGAAGTAAGAGGTATGTTTCGGTGAATCATCTCCCACCTACAAACTCACTACCGCCCACCAGTCCACCACCAAGCCACACCAGGCCATCAAAGGCCCCACCAATCCGAAACTGACAAACTCCAATGCAACACCACTGCAGCAGTATGTCCCAGAGCATCACCGTCCACACCATCAGCTGGGCGGCCTCACTCACCTTGCAAGCATGAGGCACCTCTTCATGGCGAAGGGCTTCGCCATCGACAAAAACATGAGCGAGATCCATAACCTCCTACAAAGACTGACCAAGGTCTAGATCTACAACCTGACAACCTCCCATCAGGATTTAGATCCCTCGGTCATTCTCACCCTCTTCTCCATCGCCAGCCCTAAATCAAGTTCTGAAAGAACCACACAAAGCCAATTTTTACTGCCAGTGTGGGGATGTTAAGGACAGTGATAGTGAGATGACGACAACAACATCAAGTTATCAACTCTTGTGTTGACGCAAATCTCACACGGCGAGACACTGATCCCTTTCCCAACTGTGAGGGAGAGATAAGACACTCGGGTATTTTGTCAAGTCTACAAAAAGCCCGCTGAGATCGAAGTTCACACAACAATAACCACAGATCTACAAATTGAATACTTGATGAGGCAGCAAACGTTAATAACATTTCCAACCTTTTATTTTCAAAAATCATATAAATATTACTCCGTATATTTACTTTAAATTTTAACTAGTTTGAATCCATATCCTTAATGAGCTCTATGTATCTTGCGAAGATCCTCAGACCCCCTGTCAGCTTGGATCCCAAATTACAAGTCCAAGTAACAAAGTGTAGGCCAATACCGCTATAAATCAAAATAGTCAAGTCTTCTTACGTCTTCCCTACCCTCAAAAATCCCATCAATCCTCTACTCTTCACCTACTACATCAACTCACTAAGTCTCCATCTCAAATAGCCAACGTTAGGTAAATCATTCTTCCCCTCTGTTTAACCTTTCCTTTTTTTCTTTACTCATTCCCTAATCTGAATCGAACAGCCCCTTAGAGAAGTAAACATAGACATCAATAGGAATAGAATACTCTCAGACCTGTTTTTAGTTAAAAACATGGCCTAGGTCTGTAAATATAGCAGGTTTAATTATGACTTCAACCACAAGACTCTTACACCAGGGACAAGTAGGCATATGGACAATATTATTTGATTGATTTGTAATAAGTAACTTTAGTAAATAAAAACTAAATAAAATACTTACTTCAACATGACGTCATCACCAAAGCCCGATGGCAATTTTCCAGATAATAAATTATTTTGCAAGTCCCTGCAATAATCAGGTGGCTGCACTGTTGAAGGTCCAATGTTTGGCGTAAAATGTAACTTCAAAAAATAAATGAACATTACATCATAACAAACAATTCAGTTAATGAGCTTACAGTTCTTTCAAATTCCCTAGGAGAGTCAGGGATGATGGAATTGGACCTGTCAACTGGTTGTTCTCCAGATGACTGCAATAAACAAGGATTTCAGATCAATGCAAGTATTTAGCATTAGGAAACAAGTTATCGGTCAAGCAGGCATACATGATCTTCAAGTTTTGGCAGCCGCTAAAGTCAGGAATGGCTCCAGTCAGCAAGTTATCGTCAAGCCATCTGCAGCATGATACAGGCCAGTAAATTGCAACTAACAAGATGAAGCATCAGTTCAGCTTTCTATTATTATAAGAGGGCGGGGATTAACAAGAACTTACAGCTCAACTAAGCCACTCAATTTCGTGAGTTCGGAAGGGATATTTCCTGTCAAATTTTTCTTTGACAGATGACTGCCAAAACAATGAGAATAAATAAGACGTGGCATTCGAAAGTACAGTACATCACTTTCAAATTTTGAACAACCCAATTGGCCATCTTACACGGGTTGCCACTACACTTTCGGAAGTCTCCTATTAATAACAATAATAATAGGAAAATTTGTCAAAAACCACCTTTATAGATGTCTGACTTTGCAAACAACCACCTTAAAAATATTTGTCATTCACAACCACTTGATTAACACATTGGTCAAGATAATCACACCTTATCTTCTTTGCCCTCCACCACCTCATGTCAACCACTAAAATTCATTTTCCTTTCTTTTTATCAACCAAAAATTAGTAAAACTAGTTAATTACTACTCGGTTAACAAACTAATTACCCACCACGGCACCACTAATGCCTCGCAAACCCTCTCCTCATATACTGATGCAATCTTTTATCTACTCAACCTTCTCTCCTGTATATCTCTCATCTGTCTGTCAATCTCGTCTCCATTTTATCATCAAGTTGTCTTCTTCTGGCATCAGGTGACAACCCCTGGCATGCACTTTACGGTGTGGCATTGGATTGGTCCAATTCTTTTGTCATCGCCATCAAGCAGGGAAAGTACACAAATCTTTCTCAACAACTCAATTGAATTTTGATCACTTATAAAATTGGAGCATGTATATGATTCAAAAATCACAGCCTTTCTTGGTGCATAAATGTAATTTCGAGACATTTAGCATTAAAATTTCTGATCTTTTTTTGTTGATTGAGATAAATTTAATTTGTGCTGGGAACCCTTATTCAATTGATTTTGCCATACTGTCGCAGAAAAATTGTGACTTGATGATATCAAATAAGAAGAGAAGAGCGTTCTAGGGTTGTTTTGACAGAGGAAAGAGCAGCAAATGAAATCAGGGGAGAAGATTAGAAGAAGCAGAGTCTTTAAGTTTTAGTTTTTCCAGTTGATAAAAAAAAAAAGGAAATATAGGCATTGTAGTTGACATGAGGTGGTTGCAGGTGGTCGAGGTTGCTCATGTAGTGGGGTAATAAGATAAGGTGTAATTATCATGGCCAATATGATAAGGTGGTTGTGAACAAACAAATATTTATAACTTAATAAGGTAATTGTTTGCAAAGTGAGATACCTATAGGGTGGTTTTTGACATATTTTCCATAATGAAAACAATATTCATGCATATGATCTCCGATAGATGATAAAAACTGTCTGAGAGACATACACTTTAGTAATAAGTGGCTGAGGGTCCGAGTTGCACTCCAACCATGACCATGGCACTGGCAGGCATGGATCACCCCCTTCCTGAGCCCAATCTGCAGATAAGTAACGCGAAACAAACGAGGCAATAGTACTTCCTGCAGCAGACGCCAACAACCATATCAGATACCAAAAAAACCTATATGCTATCCGGTGTAAATAACTTGGTCAGTTGAGAGATCTTCGCCAAACATCAGGTTCAAAACAAGCAATTCATCCACTGACCCTTTTGAGAGAAAAATCTAATTAATTGTGAACAAGTGTAAAAACTGATTTTATCAATTCACAGCCCCATAACATTAAACAATGCAAGGACTAAACCCTTACCATCCACGGCTCCAGTATTTATCTTCACATACTTATTGATCTCCATAGCATTCAATAGAGGCCCCAAAGTGGAATCAGGAGTTTTCACAAACTTAAAAGATAGAACGAAAGGAAGTGTCAAGTTCATAAACCCAGGCTCATAGAGGCGATATGTCCCCTGAGCATTTTCAAGGATATTTACTGCCGCTTTAGTGGTTAGAGGCGCATCAGGAACCATAAGCCTAAATTTTCTCAAATCAGTAGGAGCTATATCTTCAATTTCTGCAAAGTAGGTGAAAGCCCAGCCACCACCAGGAAATCCATCCAAATTTAAACGATATGTTAAAGTTCCATTTTTGCCAACAACAGCTGTTTGCATCACTTTCTGAGGCGGTCTATCATCTCTGTCAACATCAATAGGCATCTTTGTCGATATTTTTTCAGTACCAGCAGCAACATCAACTAGATAGTTTGGTTTCTTCAGAGAGTCAGATTCCCATATTCTATCAAATGGGTCATCAGGATACCTGAAAACCAAATTCCACTTCCGGAGCTCAATACCCAAGACTAAAAGTATATTGTAATCCGAAATTCGGTGCAGTTCTATAGTCTCAAAAGAATATAGTACCATTTGTCACAGGAATAGCTTAGTAACAATTATGAACAATGGAGATACTATGAGGTTTCTAGTCTAGCATGCTTAATGAAAACTACTAACAAAGTAACGTGACAGTTCAAAGAGAAACTATACCTCAGAGGATCAACATTGTCGGCACCAAAATTTATCCTGGCAGATACACTCATATAGTTTTGATTTTCAAAATCTGTAATATACATTGAACCATTGAACTGCCGAAGCTCAAGAGTAGAGATAAATAACTGCCCTGTTGTAGCATTTGATAAGCACACACTAATTGTAGGATCGGAAGCAAGAAATATCATTTCGATCTTCTCTATGGTATTAGCATCAGATATCACAATGGTGGACCAGGGAGTAGCCCCCAATGAAACGTCAAACTTCGGATAAACATTGTTGTCGTCGAAGTTACCATATAAAAATGTTGCTCTCACCAGATACCTCCTCCTGCTTGTCACATTCAATGTGTAGCAATATTTTCTTCTGTTATCAAGAGGGAAATATCTCAATGTCATATACTGCTTTCGTGTTTCATTAGGAGTAGATATATTAGCAGTCTGTCCAAATCTGAATTGATCATCAGGAACCCATTGAAGACCAAGTTCATCTGTGTGACCTTCTGTGGCGCCACAATCCAGGCTCACAAAATCTGCATTGACATTTGACAATTAGCACCAAAAGAAAAAAAAAAAAAAAAAAAAAACAAAAACTTCCTTCGAAACAGACTTTTGTCATATGACTCATATCCAATAACATAGTGCAGACCCACAGATAATTTGCAGCACAAATACACAATGTATTTTAGTCAGGTTTTTCCTCAACTCACTCCAGATTTCAGAGGTATGTAAAGGAGACATCAAACACCTAAAGGGACAGGACACTTTCACAATGCAGAACTATGGAATGTTTATTCAAAAATGAGAATTAATGTTTCCTGATTACTCTAAATCATCTCCGCAAAGCTCCTGGTTCATTACACTATACCCAAAATTTTAGTATCTTATTATTCTAACTGTTATTAGCAAGAATTTTTGATGAGTGGAAAATCTTCTCAAGTGCCTAACAGACAATATAACTTATAGTTATAGCTCACATGGAAATTCCTGCAGATTGTGACAATGTGCAAAAGCGCCATAGTGTAGGCGGCATAATTCAAAGCTCATGCTCTCAAAGAACATGAACATCCTAGCAAGCGCTTACTGAGTATCAGAAAAGGTTCGTCACCAGGCTGCACTGATGCTGGAAAGTGCCAAACATTGGGAACTATCCGGGCTACTAAAGTACCACAGTGCACTAAATGGTCCAAGGAGGGTATTGAGATAGTAGAAAGACTCCATCATTTACACAACACTCCAATATTGTCACTTATATAATGAATTACACCAATAAAAAAAAAATTAAAGGCTATTTCTGATGCGAGCAATTCCTAGGGACTAATTTTGTAAAACAAGTGGCAGCGTAGTGGAGCAACACAAATCTTGGTTACTGTTGGCGATAGATACTAAGAGATAATATAATGTAAAGAGAGAAAAAACACTGCATCAAACAATGACCTTGAACAATGTCCAATCTGACTTTTCAGAAAGAAATCTAAACAACAATACCAACGACAACAAGAGGATTCGCTGCAGACTCTCCCTTAGCTAGGTTGCAAAGTCCATTCCACATGAAGTACAACCTTGCGCCCCTAGATGTCTCAAAAATGTGTTCACAAAGAATAAAAGAATGAATTTCCCCCCTTGAATTCATTAGTGTATACCTAGACTTGTTCCCTAACTTTTTTCTTTGTTTCATTTTCCCTAACTTTTTTTGCTTACTAAAACTCCTTTTGAAAGCATTTCAATATTTCTAAATGGTCCGCAATGTTTTTGAAATTTTATGGCATACACAAGACGGTTACCAGATGACTATTCATGTTAGCCGACCCCAATCATTTTGGAAATAAGGAGTGGTTGTTGTTGTTGTATACCTAGACTTGTTCCATCACACAGATTCAATTAGTCACATGTTCGGGCTCTAACAGATTATTCTAGTTACGAACATCCTCATCATGTCGACAGTGAAATCGCAGCTAGTAAAAGTTCCTTAGACATAACTCGAAACATCTCTACTCGAATCAGTCTCAACTGCAACTGTTCCATAAATTTCAAACACCACTTCACCAGTCCAACCCCAGCTAGTCAGTCAGTAAGATATAGTACCAAAAATCAACATTATATGCAAAGATCACCAAACCCATGCCAATTTCCAACTAAATTATCAACAAACAAGTCTCAAATGGCTCGAAAAATCGAAACTTTGATAACCTAAACCATCACCACTATGCCAAAAATAGAAACAAAAATACATAAATCAATTACAATTACACCAGTAAAACAGAAAAAACTCAAAATCTGAACATAACATACATAAATTCTACTTCGAAGATAGAAAGTAAAAATCTAGCAAATAAATTAAAAAAAAAATTAAAAAGCAAAAACAAAATTGAGAAAGAAAGAGTTACCTGGCATCTGGGCATGGCAAAAGTAGACATGAGAGAAGAAAAGTGTAAAGATTATGGAAAACCCAACACCCCAAATCTCCATTATTAAACAAACTTCACTAAGAAGATACAAGAAACTGAGAAGAACAAAGAGAACTCAATTGGAGAAAAAAAAAAAAAAATAGATGGGATAAAAATAGAAAAGAAAAAGGAGATGAACAGAGAAAAAAGGTAAAGTTGAGAAGAGTGAAAAGAGAAAACAACTCAAAAAAAAAAAGTTCACATTTTTAAACAAGAAAGACTAAATTAAACCTCCCCATGTAAATCCAGATAGATTTAGAGAAAGTGGGAGTGTTGCTTTTTCGGAGTATTTCACAGCATTCATTCATACAACATGTACTGTATTTTCCTCAGGGAAGTATGATTAACAATGGTGCTAATTATGTAGTACGAGCGAAAAGTATCGTCTCAATCAAAAACTTAAATATGATGGTCGAGATTCAATCAACGTTAAATTAGCAACGCTTCTATGGTACTCTGGGGGTACCATTCTCTTGGTACACCCCGGCCCAACTAATAGCATGTGCCCAGAATTAAAAACAAATGCGGCCCAAAAAAAAAATCGTGGCCCAAAAAAAAATCGTGGCCCGGAAAAAAAGCAAAACAGTTCTCCCCAACAAAAACAACATTTACAGCATTCATTCTTGTTAAAGAAGTTTTCCCCAACAAAAACAAACCTTTTCTCTTCCAACGGTTAACTTGAGGTTATACGAAAAATCGTCATTCTTCTACAAATTTCTTTCGAAAATGTCAAACAAATTGGTTAAAATGCCTCAACTGAAGCAGAAAAGGAAGATAGAAGAAGTAATTATGACTCAAAGTGAACAACATGAACAACAACTTGAAGAACAAAGGTGAAAAAAAAAAATTGAATTGAAATTTGTACTATTTTCGTCGTTTTTTAGTTTTGAAATTTTAATTAAACCAAATGCAGTAACAAAATAAATAATTTTAATTGTAGCACAAAATTAACGGTTAGAGGAAGAAGGCAGCAAAAAATCGAAGAAAACAGGTATTTTTTGCATAGAAATGATTAGGTTTTGTTCCGAAATGGTTGGTTTTTGTTCTAGAATGATTTGTTTTTGTTCTTGAATGATCGGCTTTGTTATGATATTTAGTTTTGCTCTGGAATGATCGGCTTTTGTGTCAGAATGATTAGTTCTTGTTCTGGAATGGTTAGTTTTTGTGCTAGAATGAAGGGCTTTTGTTCCGGAATGATTTATTTTTTGTTTTGGACACGTTGCCTATTGTTCTCGAATGGTAGGGTTTTGTCCTAGAATGATTAGTTTTTATTTCAGGATGGTAGGGTTTTGTCCTAAAATGGTTGGGTTTTGTTATGGAATGGTTGGTTTTTGTTCTAGAATAATTTATTTTTATCCTGGAATGATCGACTTTGTTATGATATTTAGTTTTGCTCTGGAATGATCGGCTTTTGTGTCAAAATTATTAGTTCTTGTTCTGGAATGGTTAGTTTTTGTGCTAGAATGAAGGGCTTTTGTTCCGGAAGGATTTAGTTTTTGTTCTGGAAACGTTGCCAATTGCTCTGGAATGGTAGGGTTTTATCCTAGAATGATTAGATTTTATTTCAGGATGGTAGGGTTTTGTCCTAGAATGGTTGGGTTTTGTTCTGGAATGGTTGGTGTTTGTTCTAGGATGATTGGGTTTTTAGTTTAGGATGGTAGGCTTTTGTCCTAGAATGATTAGTTTTTGTTTCAGAATGGTAGGGTTTTGTTCTAGAATGATTAGTTTTTGTTTCCAAATGGTAGGGTTTTGTCCTAGAATGATTTGTTTTGTCCTAGTATGGTTGGTTTTTGTACTAGAATGGTTGGATTTTGTCCTAGAATGGTGGGTTTTTGTTCTGGAATGGTTGGTTTCCGTCCTAGAATGGTGGGTTTTTGTTCTGGAATGGCTGGTTTCTGTCCTAGAATGGTCGGGTTTTGTGCTAGAATGATTTGTTCTAGAATGGTTAGTTTCTGTCTTGAGATAATTTGTATGTGTTGATTCAGGGGAAATTTCCATAAAAGGACTATACAACTACGGTGCAGTCCTGCTGCGGTAAAGGAAATAATGGATAAAATAAAAAGGAACCCAAACCAAGTCAAAGCAGTCAAAGAAATCGGATTTGATGGGTTGTTTTTCCTTGAAGTTGAAGATGTGCCAAAAGACATGTTTCAGTGGCTACTACAAAATTTCAACGAGGGGACAAGACTTATGTCTTTTTGTGAAAATCAGATAAAGGTATTCACAGCTTTGGATGTTCATTACATCCTAGGCCTACCACACGGTGATCTTCCCTTTCCAGAGAATGATTAATTTTTGTTTTTATATGTTGCAGTTGTATGCAAAAATGTTGAAACATAAGAAAGACCAAGATGAAAGACTTGCAAATGGAGAAGTTCTTGAAGAAGATGAGAAACGTCTTAGGACAAAGATGGACGTTGTGCATGCCACAATGAAAAATTGGCTGAGAACATGTGACGTTTATGACTTATCTGACTACTATTTGGTATGCCATTCAAAAATATAACCAATTTAAGTTTATCTTTGTTTATTGTTAGATCTTAGTATAACAATTTAAGTTTTTTCTCACTTGCAAATATTTTTCCCTATTATTTACGAGAATCACTTTACGTTGTTATGCGTCAACCTCTGTGATGCAAGCTGTCAGTTGTTAGACAATCGAAAAACCTTACAGGATTATGAAGGCATTAATCAACTTATGGTTAGTTTTACTGTCATTTTGTTTTGAAATGGTTAGTTTTTGTTCTAGAATGTCTGGTTATTGTCCTATAATGGATAGGTTTATTAATGTTCTAGTATGGTTGGATTTTGTTCTGTAATGAGTGGGGGTTGTTCTGGTATGGTTGCGTTTTGTTCTGTAATGAATGGTGGTTGTTCTGGAATGGTTGGGATTTGTTCTGTAATGAGGGGGTTTGTTCTTGGATGGTTTGATTTTGTTAAAAATTCGTTTTCTTCTGGAATGGTTGGTTATTGTCCTAGAATGATTAGTTTTTATTTCAGAATGGTGGGTTTTTGTTCTGGAATGGTTGGTTATTGTCCTAGAATGGTTTGTTTTTGTTCTGAAATGGTTAGTTTTTGTTCTAGAATGGTTGGTTATTGTTCTAGAATGGTTAGTTTTTGTTCTGGAATGACTAGTTTTTGTTTTAGAATGCTGGGTTTTTGTTCTGGAATGAGGCATATTTGTTCTAATGGTTATTTTTCTCTAATCTTATTAGGTTGAGGATTTAAGATTGCTTATGCTTGAAAAACAGTGTAAAGATATTTCAGACATCATTTCAAGGTGCAACCGAAGATACGAATTAATTGACCTTGCCAGGAAAAACGATAGAAACTTATGGGACTGCGGTTTATTTTTGATGATGCACATGGAACGCTTTCATGGACTTAACTGGAATTCCGATTTGAAATTAGTAAGCTTTCACTTAAACCTTGGAACTAATCTTTTTTCTGTTCAAGTGTAAATAATTTTGAATTGACCTGTATATAATTTTCAAGGCATCAAGAAGGCGCTTCTACCGAGCAAAACTCTGTGCTGAAATAATATTGGATGACAACAATAAGAAAAAGAGAGAGATTATAAGTGATGCTTATATGACTTCAGCAACAAGAGCAGTGTCAAAGAATGAACAACAAGATGAAAAGAAAAAGCTTAAGAAAGCTGAAAAGGAACTCGAGGAAATCCTGAAGGCCAAAAAGTTGGTGACCAAGCAACACATTAGAAAACAAAAAGTAGAAGAACAACAAAATTAAAAGTTATTAGATAATGAAACCTTACAAATTCTGTTTGTAATATAAAATAACACCTTTTCTATGTATAAAATGATCTCATTCTGTAAATGGCTTTTGTGATCTAATTCTGTAATGGTTGTTTTATGTTCTGCAATTGGTCATGTTTTGTTCTGTAATGAAAGAATTATGTTCTGGAATGGTTGGATTGATATTTATTGTTTTGAAACCAGACATTCCAAACCAAATATTTTTCATTCCAGAACATAAATCTTTCATCACAGATTAATATAATGAATAGGGGGCAACATTTAAGGGAGCGGTAACGAGAACAAAATCAAACCATTCCAGAACAAACACCCCTCATTATAGAACAAAACTCAACCATTCTAGAACAAAATCAAACCATTCCAGAACAAACACCCCTCATTACAGAACAAAACCCAACCATTCTAGAACAAAATCAAACCATTCCAGAACAAACACCCCTCATTACAGAACAAAACCCAACCATTACAGAACAAACCCCAACCATTACAGAACAAAGTCAAACCATTCAAGAACAAACCCCCCTCATTACAGAAGAAATCTCAATCATTCCAGAACAACCCCCATTCATTACAGAACAAAACCCAAACATACTAGAACATAAATCACCCAGTTTAGAACATAAACATGTCCAATTCTAGAACATAAAACAACCATTCCATGACAAAACAGCAAAGTGTTCATTATAGAACAAAAATCCGTTCATTTTAAACACAAA